>CM060916.1:466684913-467997770 GCA_030737875.1 Allium sativum
GGAAACTTAAAAATGCTGCGGAACTAAAACAAACGGAAGTATCTACCTGTCTATATACATATTTAAATTAATTAATTAATTAATTAGTGTTTTAATTACTTATTTTAAACTGAACTGGAATAAAATTATCGGCCCCTAATTATGCTTAAATGATTAGTTAAAACTATTTATATCATCTTTTTATGTAGTTATTATTACTACTTATCACCAAATTACCAGAGAAATAAATCTCTTGCATCACATATATTGGTGATAGAAATAATAATGAAACACTATAGAATAAACAACTATTATTCTGGTGGTTTCTATTAAGTAAAATGCTGCTAACCAACTTGGCAAATGGTTCGTTATACGGATTGGCATGTTTAACATTAACCAGGTGTTACTTAACTTAGTCTTGTAATAAATATAATTAGGCATATTATGTTTTTGTTTTTCCACCATCCTTTAAAAAGAAACGAAGACCACCTGCTACAATTGGAATGAACCCATCCACAACACCACTTCTTGCATTATTTCTTCCCAGGCAAGAAATAAAACGCGATTTCCTGTCTTCGATGAAAAACATGATAGCGGATACCCTTTCATTCGATCGCCACCTCCTCCCATGAGAATCGGAGCCCGAGCCACCTCCACCCCCGAGATCGCCAGAGCCCCAGCCACAGCTCCGCCACCGTGTTGCCTAACGCCTTCGCGCCACCGCCATTGAATCCACCTCCCTCCAGCGCCCATTTCTTCTTTAGTAACCCAGACCTTATTCCTCTCCACTCAACCAAAAAAAGATCAAAACCAACTTCTGTTTGTAAACCTCAAACCGGATCTGAAACCGCCTACCCCCATCGCCACGGTACTCTACTTCACCACTTCGGTTGCCAGGTTCGCGAACACTGCAGTTTGAGGCGAAAAAGCCAATACGTGGAATGGAGTTATACTTTGGGTTTGAGAAAGAAGTTTGGGGTTTATTTTTTGTTTTGTTTTAGATTTTGTTTCATTATTATTTTATATATACTTTTGGGAGGACAACTTCTATATATTTTTCTTGAAAGAAGAAATGACGATGGAGTTGGGAGCATATTTATACAGGAGAAAATACTTAGATGGCACGTAATAGGGTAGCACTTTGTATTAGGTAGGTCAGCAATTCATTAAATTGGAGATGGACTTATCAGTAGCACAGGCTATTCGAATATAGGAAAAGAATAGGCTGTGCAAAACTATTGGTTGCATTTCATTAACTGGTTTGTACGCAGTTTATAGGGTAGACTGTATTTTGCATAAGTCTGAAGTATACCAGTTTACATGTGTGTGTGTATATATATATATATATATATATATATATATATATATATTGTAGACACTAAGAAAAGAGATAGGTATGTGCTATTTATTGAATTTGTCTTGATGGTGATATAACGAGGGCAAGGTGTTCTCTTTTCACTGCATCGTACTGATAGGTTTGAGGAACACAGACCTAGGGTGTATGGTTTTATTTCCTTAAGTGTGATGATCTTAAATTTGAGATTTAAGGCTTAAGTTTTCTTTTCTTTTTTATTTTATTTTATTTTAAAATTTGCACCGTTAATAATTCAACCGCATTTTACATTGATCGTTATATAAATGTACTAGCATACGCGAACCCCAAACACCACGAAAATGGACACTCTGCTACATCTTGATGTTACGGTCTCAATGAAACTTGTTTGGTCAAATTCCGACTCCATTTGGAAAAACGACATATTTTAAATTTTAATTTATTTATCGGTTCACGGTTTAAATATCGCCCGCTCACAAAACAACTCTAATTGGCCCGAAATCGGAGAAATAGCAATAACTAGCCGTACATATTCCAATAAAATTTGTTTCATCGAAAACGGAGGTTTTTGGAAAATAATTAATTATACTGCTTATATAATATCGATATATATATATTATAAACTAAATCCAATATAATTAAATTAAATAATAAAAAATTATTATTACCGTTAAATATATTTAAATAAAATCATATATCATTTCAAATTTAACCAATATGGATTTACAACTCCATGTTAACATATTCAAGTAAAACAATGTCCAAATATATAAAAATCCCCTTTATATAAATTAAATAAACATTATAATTTATAAACGATTTCCATAGCGACTAATTTAAAATTTGATTTGGACATAACTTACAACATATAAGCTGAAATCCCAATTTTTCTCTTCCATTAGAAAATTATAATCATTACAATCCTAACGTTTCTTGTTTTACAGAATTCGGACTTAAAACAGATTCTATATATTCAATTGAAATTCAAAACTCAATATTGTGAACTACCCTGTCATTTCGAGCTCGATTTATATGATATATAAATTTAAATGTTCAATCGTCGTTTTAGATAACGAATTCAATATAAAAATCCATTTAAATTTCAAATTAAATATTTAAAATAATATTATATATTAAACATTTGACCACAAAAAATACGGGACATTACAAAAATATTTGTAGACTTAAATTTTTTGTGGATAATAGATGGAAAGCATACTTCGTGTAGATACTCAAGTGCCCGTGCAGTCCCAGGGGCAATTTTGACACGCACATTCCTCTTCATGGATTTAATGAATTCATCTGTGTGGCGCAAGGCATCATAGAGTGAACCGTTCTTATAAGAATCATACACCACTAAGTTTTTTCCATGCTCAGAACAATAGCCGTTAGCTCTGAAGTATTCGGATGATGCATTTTTGACATGTTTGAAATTGTTCGGATGAAATATTTTGTTGATTGATTATGCAAAAAAACATGAGCTCAGTTTCTTTACAGCTAGAACGTTTCCATCATTGAAACTTGATCTGAAGACAAGCCCAATAGATCCTTCACCCACAGTATTGTTCGTACTGAAACTATTAGTTGCTAATTGCATATCTACTACGGAATAGCAAATCACTTTTATGGAAGATGTACTAGCTTTCTTACGACTTGTATCACTTTCATCATAAAATGAAGATCGCCTGTCAGGAGATGACTTAGTGAAACATAAGAAGTTACTTGTAATTCTTTAGCACTCTGAGTGTGCAAAGGCTTACAAGAGTTGTTTTCTTTCAATATTACTTTGCTCAGATATGTTTTTCTATACCTTTGTCTAATACAGAAGAAAGAAACTACCATAGAAATAGCTAATACAAAAATGATAATTCCTGCAATAAATCCAGTGCTTATACCGGAGCTTTTATCCATATTAGTTGCATAATTGCCTGCACCGTTGGATGTATTTTTAGGTGTACCAGATTTATGACCAGGTTGAACATGTTGAGTTTGAGGAGAGGTGACTGGTGACGATGGAGGTGAAGGTCCAAAGCTCCATGAGTTTCCAGAAGTCTCGAGGTTATGTATTCCCGACAACTGACTTGAAATCCATCCATCCAGTAAAGTGTTTCTCCGCAACATTCAACTCTTAAAGAGAGAGGTCTGCAAGAACTTTTATCGTAACAGTAAACCGATTATTTTGCAAATATAAGTTTGTTAAATTTGACAGAGTGCTGAAGCTAGCAGGGAGATCACCAGACAGAGAATTGTAAGAGAGATCAATCGTGGACAGATTAAAAAGCTTTCCAAACATATCATTCAAATTTCCTTCCAACTTATTGTGATTTAGATTCAAGTACTTAAGAGAAACCAGTTGCGAAACTGAGTAGGGAATCACCGCATTAAATTTATTCCCAGTAAGATTTAATCTATGAGATATGGAGGAAGACTGAATGGTATTTGGGTTCCATCTCCAAGATTGTTGCGACTCAAATCTAGCTCAATCAATGAGGTCATGCTTGCCATCATGTAACTCAAAGTCCTTGTAAGTTTCATACCTGGTAATTTTATAGTAAGGACAGAGTCTAGAGGTTTTGGTATCAATAGGTGTCTTACTAGTAATCGACTTGTCCTTAATTAGACGCTGAGAATAGTTCTGCTAAAAGATAATATTAGATGTACTCTTTTTTACGTGCACCTTTTGAAAACTCATGGTGATGTTTTTCCAAAAAAAGGAGGAAAGTATTAGAATATGAATCTGCAAAGAGAAATAGGAACTAGGAGTTGATTTCTATACTCGGAAGACTCATGCGTATATTATGGCAACATCATTTAAATAATAAGCCACCAGCATAACTGGCATATATTGTTGTACAGTGAGTATTAGAGTGTACATGAGTATTAGAGTTACAACACATACTCAGTCAATGGTGTGACGCACCTACTAGCGGGCTCCATTTATCCAAGCCCAAGCCCATTAGTTTTTTGTATTTAAACCCATGTACATCACCCTGTTCTGATTCATTCAAGTATAATACAATTACATATTACATTCAATACTCTTATATGGTATCAGAGCTATTATATTGCCTAACAGCAAATCTGATCCAAATCTTCAGCGATTCAACCTGAGGGGATTGATTCAATATCAATCATCATCATTAGGTGACTGCCATCCTTGCACAGTTGATCATTGATCACCTGCACCGGTTGCAACTTCCACCTTCAGCCTCATTGTTTTTCATCACTGCTGTGCCATTCAATATTACTGAATACAAGAATAAATTATTGTATTCAAGTAACCTGGTTTCATAGCTTGGATCTTGGAATAGTTCTTGATTGCATCCTTTCACCGTGCCATCCATAACACACCAAACGCAAGAAACAAGTTCTTGCATCTATGCAATCAGGTTGCACAAGTGACTATTCTAACCGATCTCATCTGTTTTAATCACTGCTCTTTCACAGATTATGGCTGGACCATCAATTCCACCACTAACCTCGACCTCACCATCATCTGTGTCAAAAACAGGTCAATCAACAATTGATTTGACTCAATAATCTATCAAATCCATAATAAAACCACAAAGCCAACTTATCTCAATACAACTCGACGAATCAAATTTCTTGCTCTGGAAGCTGCAAATCGAAACTGCAGCAAAGGGATGTGGGTTCGAAGAGCACCTGTATGGAACAAAGACAATCCTAGGAAAATACACACGAGATGCCGAAGACAAACTTGTATCAAATCAAAAATTTGTTACTTACCAGAGACAAGATAATTTGATCAGCTCTTGGATTATGTCATCAACTGGAGAAAATTTGCTACCACAACTGATAGGTTGCAATTCCTCACATGAAATCTGGTCAACACTGCAAAGAATCTTTACCTCTCAATCCTCTGCAAGGATCCTGCATTACAAGAGGCAACTTCAAAGTATAAAAAAGAAGAACTTATGTGATCAAAGAACTTGTGTGATCAACTGGCTTGTACTGGTCAAAAAATTCCAGAAAATGAGCAAGTTCTTTATATTGTGAGTGGTCTTGACGAGGAGTATGAGGCGGTTGTTGCATTCATAACATCAATAGAGCCAACACCCTCTCTACACAGTGTTCACTCAATGCTGTCAAGTCATGAGGGAAGACTCACAAAAGAAGGAAGTGAACACAGAAGTAAATTTGACTACCAGTAAATTCAAAAATCAAGAACAAGAAAATAGCTCAAAAAATCAGTCAAACACATACCAGAGAGGTGGACAACCTGGCAGAGGAAGAGGAAGATCTGACAGAGGCAACAACAACAATCGACCAAAATGTCAGATCTGTGATAAAGTTTGGCATACTGCCAACAGATGCTACTTCAGATTCAACAATAGTGTCAATACAGGTCAAAATGCTAACAACAATCGATACAACCCTACAGCAAATTTGGTTAATACTCAAAGTGATAACAAAACCTCTCAAGAAAGTGGAAGTGAGATTGCTAGCATGTCAGATGTTCAGGATGATGCATGGTACCCAGATTCTGGTGCCACAAATCATGTAACCAACAATCTAAGCAATCTAAATCTTCGCAACAGGGAATATAGAGGTAAACAATCTTTATCTATGGGTAATGGCAACATTGCCAACATCACACACACTGGTCACACTAGTATTAGGGGTACTAGACAAATATTCTTGAATAATCTCTTAAGGGTACCCAACATAAGAAAAAATCTTATAAGTGTGTCTCAGTGTGCTAAAGATAACAATGTCTCATTTGAATTTTACCCCAATAATTGCTTGGTTAGAGACCTTCTAACCAAGAACATCATTTTGCAGGGTAATGAACAAAATGGCCTTTACAAGTTTGATTATTGACTCAAGAAATAGTTCTGATTCTAAACAAGTTTATGGATGTAATGTGATAGAACTGAAAAATGATGAAATCAGTAAGAAATTTGATATATGGCATTGTAAGCTAGGTCATCCTAGCATGAAGATTGTGAAACAAGTTCTGCATAATAGTAATATTGCAATCAGTATTCCTGAAAATTATTTCTGTTCATACTATCAACTAGGTAAAAGTCACAAACTTATGTTTAAGAATTCTGAAAATGTATATAACAAACCTCTTGAACTAGTTGCAGTGGATCTATGGGGTCCTGCCCCAGTGAACACTGATTACGAATATAACTATTACATATCCTTTATTGATGCCTATTCTAGACATGTCTGGATTTATTTTATGAAATCAAAATCTGAGACTCACAGTGCAGTTATAAAGTTCATCACAAATGCTGAAAATCAACTAGACAGCAAAGTCAAGATGATTCAAACTGATGGAGGTAAAGAATTTTTAACACTAAAAGAATTCTTTATCAAAAAAGGGATCAGTCACAGATTGACATGTCCCCACACTTCTGAACAAAATGGGCTTATAGAAAGAAAGCATAGACACATAGTTGAGACTGGGCTAACACTACTGGCACAAGCATCACTGCCACTCAAATTCTGGCCTGATGCTTTTGCTACAACAGTGTATCTTATAAACAGACTACCAACAAAAGTTATCAATTTTAATAGTCCTATTGAAGTTATCAGTAATACCAAACCAAAGTATGATGATCTAAAAGTGTTTGGATGTCTATGCTTCCCTTACATAAGACCCTATAACTCACACGAGCTTGATTTCAGATCAACACCATGTACTTTTCTAGGTTATGCAACTAACTACAAAGGCTATAAGTGTCTAGACAATAATGGCTGAATTTACATATCTAGACATGTTACTTTCAATGAAAGTGTATTTCCTTTCAGCAATGAGAAGTACAGAACAACAAAGAAGGTATATAATCCAAAAGTGTCAATACCTGCCATACCTGATCTATGTGTTGAAACTATTCCTGTTAATAAGCAAAGCAGTTCACTACCAAATCAAGCAAATATAGAGGACACAAGTCCCCAACATACACCAATCAGAGAGATTTCTACACAGGGGTCAACTGAATCACCTGAAAACTCTACTAAAGACTCTCATAGAAGTGTCAGTGACATTAATCAAGAGGATATCAGATCACAGGATGATGACCAGAATAAAGAAGACACTGCCACTCAAGTTCAAAATAGACATCACATGACCACAAGAGGCAAAAGTGGTATCTTCAAACCAAAATTGTTCTACACTGAAGGATCCCTTGATGAACCATACACTTATCATTAGGCAAACCAAAATGATAAGTGGGTGTATGCCATGCAAGAGGAATATAATGCACTCATGAAGAATAACACATGGACTCTAGTACCATGTCCTAAGAACAAAAACATTATAAGATGTAAATGGACCTATAGGATCAAAAGAAATTCTGATGGCTCCATATCAAAATATAAGTCAAGGCTGGTGGCTAAAGGGTGCTCACAACAGTTTGGAATAGACTTTAAAGAAACTTTTTCACCTGTTGTGAAACCCACCACCATAAGAGTCATATTAACCATTGCCTTACATAACAATTGGGCCATCAAGCAACTAGATGTAAATAATGCATTTCTGAATGGTGTTTTATAGGAAGAAGTTTATATGAATCAGCCTGAAGGATTTACAATGCAGGGAAAGGAGAACTATGTATGCAAACTCAAGAAAGCTATCTATGGTCTCAAACAGGCACCACAAGTTTGGTTTGACAAACTCAAATCAACCCTATCAACATTGGGTTACAAGCCAACAAAGGCTGACAACTCCCTCTTTACTAAATTCTCTAATAATACTGTCCCCTATATACTTATTTATGTTGATGACTTCTTAATTACAGGTAACAGTAGTAAAGAGATTCAAGATGTCACAAAACAATTAGACGAAGAATTCTAAATCATAGATCTGAGGGAATTGTCATACTTTCTTGGAATTGAGGTAATCAGAAGTCACAATGGTGAAATACAACTGAATCAAAGAAAATATATCAAAGACATTCTCACAAGATCTAACATGGACAAAGCAAATCCACTACCAACTCCCATGGTCAGCAGTATACAAATCAGCAGTGATAAAGGTGAATCCATTGACAATGAAAGGCAGTACAGAAGCATAGTGGGAGACCTACAATATGTCACTATTACAAGGTCTGATATCACTTTTTTTTTAACAAGGTCAGTCAATACATGCACAAGCCCTTAAGTGATCATTGGATAGCTGTGAAAAGGATACTAAGGTATCTCAAAGGAACTAATGTCTAAGCATGAAGCACAGTAAAAATTTAAGTCTAACAGGATATGCAGACTCAGATTAGGCCAATGATAAAGATAACAGAAAATCAACATCAGGCTACTGTATATTTCTAGGTAACTGTCCTATATCGTGGTGTGCAAAAAAACAATCAACTGTTTTAAGATCTAGTACAAAAGCTTAATACAGAAGCATTGCTAGCACTACAGCTGAACTAATGTGGATTTTATCCCTATTAGGAGAACTTAAAGTCAAAATCAGTGGAAATCCTACAATATGGTGTGATAATTTAAGTGCTATAGCTATCTCTGCAAATCCAATTCTACACTCAAGAACAAAACACATGGAACTGGACATTTACTCCGTGCGTGAACAAGTAATGAAAGGGAAAATCACAATTAATCACGTATCTTCCACTTACCAAGTAGCTGATATTTTGACGAAGCCTCTATCAAAGCCAAACTTCATAAAGCATAGGGAAAGCTTACGCATCTGCAAATCTGTGCTCAAATCTGACACCATCAGAAACGAAGAAGAATCCAAAACTCATACAAGGTGCAAAGATCACCAAGGCTTTGAAGCTCAGCAAAATCAAGAAAGAAGAGGCAACGTCAGCTCAACAACTTCAAATCAGACTGAAATTGATAGAAATCAGACTCATTTTTCAGCGCAGAAGCTCAGACACTACATCAGAGAAGAAAGTCGAAGATGATTCCTCAACAAAAATGAAGAATCATATGAATTTCTGAGGAGATCGCCAATTCGAGCTGCCATTTTTTAGTTTTGAGCAAACCCTAGCTTGTGAGTTGGGTTTGAGGGGGCGTATTAGAGTGTACATTTCGTGTTGGTGTATTATTTAAGTTACAACACATACTCAGTCAATGGTGCGACGCACCTACTAGCGAGCTCCATTTATCTAAGCCCAAGCCCATTAGTTTTTTATATTTAAACCCATGTACATCACTCTGTTCTGATTCATTCAAGTATAATACAATTACATATTACATTCAATACTCTTATAGTGAGTTGCATACTATTCATACTATTCTTCATAAAGTGAGTTGCAATTATACTTGTACCATGACTGGCAGGTAAGAGCCATCATCATTCAAATTGCACAATGGAAGAACCCTTGTTTAACATTTTTTAATTGATTGTTTGAGGCAGGAAAACTGTGAAAGATACATAATAATTTACAGTAGCTCTTAGGTTCTCATTTCCTAGTATGTATCAGTCACTCATATTTCCATCATCAACTTCTATTTGAACATGTGGGTTTTAGGTATTAGTCAAACAATGTGATAAGCGTTTGAGATAGAGTAGGTCACACGAAGAAAAAAAATGTGGATAAGAATTGAGCCTCATTTTCTCTCGACAGAACAAAATAGTTGGCATTTGTTTTTATCTGGCATCGCAAATTTGTAGTCCAAATCATGGTTAAAGAAACAATTGGCCAGTTTATTTAGTGATCTTAATCTAACTGCTTCGCCTGTAGAATAATGCTCTAATCTCTGTTGTCAGTGCCATATGTTTTAGACTGGTTATCTTTGGTTGACATGGACTATATAATAATATAATGGATCTAATCTCTATTGTCAACGCCACATGTTTCTGATTGGTTGTCTTTGCTTGGACCATAGAATAATGCTTTAACAAAATAGTGTTCTCTATTTCATAGTTAAACACTATATAACTCTATGCATTATCCTCTATGCCTCGTACTTTTAAGTTTAGAGCTTACATGATCGATGTTTTAGGAAATACCTCTTGTCGGAGAAGTACGATGGTACTAAAAGTTTGGCCATCCTACTGTATAAAGCATGCATTGATGATATTTATTATTTTTTATGCAAAAACACATGTCTATGATCGTCCTGAAATTTTTGACTAACAAATATACTGCTTTTAGCTTGATGAAAAAGGTACAGATGAAAGCCCAATTATATGATGATCTTTATGACTTCTTCTGTAATGCTACTGACCTCAATGGAAAATTTATGATTGATGCAAGACTGGGTGGCGATTACTTAAGGTATTTAGTACACAGTTACAATAACTCTACACCCAATGCTGATGATTTTCCTAAGTAGAGTAGAAATCTCAATTAAGACATACTGGATTATCCTGTTCAGTCAATGTAATAGTACAACGGCTGTATCCTAAGAATCTTAACACTGCATACATTTAGACTATATGCGCTGTTAATGAGAGGTCTTTTTATTAGGAGGTAAGGCCACCCAACAATTCAATATATTTTCTTTGTCAAAATAATGTAATTTTATATGTAACTGGATGCATGTTCAAAAATAATAACAATTAAATATAATTTCTTTGCATCTAACGAGTTTTCTTCATTGTCTAAAATCCATAACTTTATTGGAAAACTAGCCTTCTCAATGAGGACTTCTTGCTATTTAAAAGATACTTCTACTGGGAACAAACATTTTTTAAATAAGAAAATGTTTAGACCAATTAGAAATGTAAAGAATCCACAACATAGTTTTAGTCTGTGATACCACCAAAGATTGAGTGTGATCCCCTGCTACACTTAAATTGGTTATTTTGGTTGGTCCCGTCTTTGCTGGTCTTTTTTCTTCTTCTTTGTCTATTTGTAAATTATCCAAAAGTAATCCACTTACCAATATTATATTCTTCACAATGAGGATGATCCAAAACTCTATGCCAGCAATGTTTGAAAATACAAGATTTCCGAGGTACACTTTTTACTTAAATTATCTGGTTTCTCTTCATATTTGTGTTTATTATCAACAAAAGCATGAGAATAATTTATTGTGATTTACATAGGATTTACCCAATGTCATAGGTGTTGGTATCTTACAACTCGCATCTTATCTGTAATTAATTTCTGTGCAATTTATAATTCTTCAATCTTAGACCAAACTTCCCAATGAAAGCCTAAATTATCCAGTGTTGAAATTTGTTCTTGGTGTACTTTGTGAGTTTCTTATTCCGTTTACCCAAGCAATAAGATTTTTGCTGGCATAACCAAGTATTCACAGCTTAGAAGTTCAATAACTGATTCCAAAATTTATTTATTTTAATCCTAGCATTTCTACCTCAAGTTCCGGAAGAAGGTTATAAGTATTTGGGTCAACGCCTTTTTGGTTGCTTAGTTTGGGTTGGAAATTTTTACTGCGCATGATGGTGCATTTATCCTTCTTTACTAGTGTGAAATGGTATATATGGTTTTATTTGGTTGAAATTTATCAGTTCAATGAATATATGGAATATGGGTATGATATCCTTCTGTATAAATCATACGTAATATATAAAAATGTTCTTTTCATTGCAGAAACGCAAATCAATTATACTAATTTCTATTCAGAGAATTAGAAGCTTGGCATTAGAATCATCAAGTGAGTAAAAAACAAGTGGATTTTCTTCTACTACATGGGCAAATGCATGAAGGGCAATGGATGTGCTTGGAGTATGAGACTTCTTCAGGAAAGAAAACCTACTTCTTCAGTGGAATGCTCTTTTTTGACTTATTGTTCCTTGAGTATTTTTATTGCCCGGTCTATATAGTTAAGTATGAGGTTAATAAGAAAGTTTAGTCTGTTCATTTGACATAGAAGATTAGTGTCATCTACTTTGACTCCGTTTATTTTACAGGGGAACTACAATGGCTACAACTTCTAGAGCTTTAACCTCTAAATTGGATTTTACTACTCAGGGAAAATAGTTATATATGCATAATTTTACACGTAGAGCAGAGCAAAGGCATGCCAACATGCTAAATATTGTTTATAATGAGGATGATTATGACGTTGATGATGTAGAAGGTGTTGATGATGAAGATGAGAAGTAAGTTCTAATCATCGGTCCCCATTTACCAGTCTCGTTTCACTTACAACAGTCATTTTGGGTTTTCATCAATGTAGTCCCATTATCTTAAGATAATGGGTTTTCAGTCAATGTAGTCCCATTATCTTCAGATAATGGGTTTACATGTTGATAAGTCCACATCGGAATAATCTGATGCTTTTATATATGTTGTAATACCATGACGATCCACTCAGTATAACTCTTGTGATGGTTTGAAAGAATTGGTCATTTGGAACTAACTAGACGATTGTATTTTATATACCTGTACTAGTTTTATTTTACAAGTTCTTTATTGCCATTTGTTAACCTAAGTGATTAAGCGAACTGGGTTTCTTGTTTATTTATAGAATACTGTGTTATTATAAAATGACAATAGTGCAATTTTTGTTATAATTTGCCAACGATGGATTTAATGTTTTTAGAACAGTAGCGCAACGTAGCTTATTTGAAGATACTGTTGTTTCCTATATTTTTTTAAGGAAACCTTTTCGCACGAGTATAAATTATTTTATTTATTACCTATTTCGTTATCTTTGAGTTTATAAATGCTTGTTTTTTTAGTATAAAGATTTGTTAGATATTTGGAGAGCGGTTTATGCTCAATTTGTTACGATCATTAGAACTTTTACTTTCAAAACATGTTTAGTTTTACTTGCAAAGTGTGCTTAACTTTTGTAGATGTAGTGTAATGGCCTGCAAATCCGTACGATCTGAATTGACTACATACATCACACGTCCACCCCAAATGTCAAAAGAAATACGAATCATTTTTTTCTGAAGAAAAATGTAGAAGAAGAACAAAAATAACAACACATAATCTCACATCGCAGCGGAACAAAATATATTATATCATAACTTTTGAAATACAAAATTTTAACTATATAACATACAATTATCATAGTACAACACAGCGGAAATAAAAACACTATATATCTAATACTTAAGCCTCCTGCTCCAAGCTCCTTTAGATAGATCTGTAAAATCCTGAACTGTTTGATTTTCCGTACAAATTTGGGCACCCAAGAATTTAGGTAAAACAAAACAAAATAAATGTAATGACCCGGATTTTCAACCAACTTTGGTTATCGACATAAGCACGATGTCGATAACCAAAACACCGAAAAATCCTGGTAATTAGTGAAAGAAATTAGAGGGTGAGGAAAGATAAGATAGAAACTTAGAATAGAAGAAGAAGAAGAACACAACATCAGAGTAACACGAATCTCACAGTGGAACGAATAACATATAATATATGTAACATAACTTTGAAATATACATCTGTATTTGAATATACATCATTATCAAAGTACAGCACTTAAAACACAGTGGAAATAACTATAGCTATATGATCCTGAAGCCTCCTGCTCCAGCTCTTCAACTATATCTGTAAATCCCGACTACTTGACTGCCCATACAAATTTAGGCACCCAAGAGTTTAGGGAAAACAACAAAGTAAACTCCGGGTCAGTCATGGTACTGGTGTGAGTAAAACAGTTTAAAATAGTTCAAGCAGGTAATCGATATCTCATAAGACCACGCCGCATAACGGAACGGGTTTTTCCCTTATGAGAATCCAAAATATCTTTATATCAAAAACCTTTTGATATTATAATAATGTCTATCAATCACAGTATATATAATCATCTAGCAGAAACGCTTTCATCTCACGTTCTACATATATAGTATACAATCACAACCGCAAGCACGTATTGGGTAATGGATTTCCAACTATGACAAGGTATGGAACCACCTTTCGCTCGTGTACCTCTAGAGAGGAATACACTGGGTTCAACAAGAACATCTTGCAACCCGGCCACACATGACCGACCACTCATTTCGCTTGAGTGTATCGAATGTATATCACCAACGGCTGGGATCAACAACCGTTTCCTGAATGGGACAGCATCAACAATAGATTTTTAGAAGTAAATGAAACTCTAGATCAGGTGATTATACACCCTACTTCGGTGCGACCGACTTAGCCATGCTGCCTGCTCGATTTCTGTCATTTACCGGATGATGAAGCTAGAGGTTACGCTTCATCATCACATCAGATTCACTTTGAATGCCACATCATCAAATCCATCCAAACACCGATTGACGTCCTCAACAATACATTATGTGTTAGCTAAAAGAAGTTTCCTTCTTCGCTTCCACTCTTGGTACGGTTGGAGAAATCAATATACGTGATCGTCTGGAAATACTCTGTCAGACATCCGTCCATACAAGTCATCCAGGAACAGGATGAACCGAAGGCACTATTCTGTAAACAGGATAGCCCTTGCATAACACCGTCTTCAATTATCTTTGGCATATATGATTCACAACGCTTATACCAATACAGAGTGGTTCTTTGGATAATAATCCAACCGGTCTCTCCATATTAACAACGTTAAAATGGTCAAAACTTCGATAGTCTGTGATTTAACTATCGAATAAAAACAAGTGTGCAAACAACGATATTATTTCCAAATGGAAATTATATCGATCAAACATCATTTAACATTCATCTCCTTAGTTCATTTTTCCATCTCCCGTTTCCCTATATTCAACATTTCTTATTTTCTAAATTTGGAAAATATACGTTATTAACAATGGAAAACATTTCCATTTCTTGTTTTCTTTATTTGAAAACATTTCTGGTTTATTATTTGGAAAACATTTCCAAAGCTTCTTCATTGGACTTAGACAGATGTTTTAAACAAACCATCGCGATGCCAACTCAAACCATTTCCTTTACTGCCGAATCTTAACTATCCCTTAGTTAAAAACGAAGCCAATCAAGTTGGGGTAGAACTACCTCTCAGACCTTAACTGAACAATATTTCTAACTTTGAAATAGGCAAAGTTCACTTTATATTCCTTTTACTGACTTCCTTACTTAACCCTCCTTCGAATAGCTATATTCGATTTACTCTTTTCACTTAACTCTATTTGATTAGCCCTTATCAATTAACTCTATTGGACTAACACTATTGATTTACTCATGTCACTTAACTCCTTTCGAATAAACTATATTCGATAACTCCTTTTACTTCTTCGAATAAACTATATTTGATTAACTCCCTTTACTTTCTATTCGAATAAACTATATTCGATAAACTCATTTTCTTTAACTCTAATCGATTAAACTAACATCGATTAACTACTTTTACTTTAACACTAATCGATTAACTAACATCGATTAACTCCTTTTAACTTTAACTCTAATCGATTAACTAACATCGATTAGCCCCTTTTAACTTTATTCTCTAATCGATTAAACTAACATCGATTAGCCCCTTTTAACTTTATCACTAATCGATTAACTAACATCGATTAACTCCTTTTACTTTATCACTAATCGATTAACTAACATCGATTAACTCCTTTATTCTATTCGAATAAACTATTCATTTATAAAGATTTACTTTTAGTAACAGTTCTTCACTTTACAAATGATTTCCCTTTTATAAAACTCTATTCGTTTTAAAAACATTTTCCCTTTTATTTATTTTTGAAATATTTCCTTTTATAAATCTGTTGATTTTATAAAATCCCTTTATTTCAATATACATTGAAATAATTCTTTTTACATCCCAGGGTCTTTTATGATATTTAAAATATTGAATAAAAATGATCAACATCATTCCAACACCCATAATCCATAATAGATTATATAACACATCATATATCACAATATATGAAAACAGTAAAATAAATGTTGAGGAATCCAGTTGGATTCCTCCAACCTGTTTCCCTGCATCACAGATGTTAAACAATATAGATAACATCACTTTCAGTTCTACATGATATATTCTGTTGAATAGAATCAATATAGAAATTCAACTAACTGACTAGCAATTCAATCAAACAGTCAACATACAGTCAATCAGCCAATATCTAACAGTTCTAAAAATACAACATGAATTTATAAACTGTTCAGAGTTAGTGAGATTTACTCACATTGACGCGTTAACCGTTATATATCGGTTTGCGTTATTTGATTCAGTCGGACAATTTATTTCGCCATAAATTGTAACGAGCTCGGATTCACTCCCGGCCAGTCTCATTGTGTTGCTCCCATCCATACGATCCCAACGCAACTTACGGTTTGTAAATCTGACCAAGTATGATCAAGATGCAACGTTTACAAGATTGTACTAATTTAAATAAATTAAAACTTGAATTATAATTGATGTTTTGGGCTTTTAACCCTTTGATAAAAGTCGGCCCATCTCCAAACCTACCAACCCGCGTGCTACAGTACCTCCACTCCCAAAACAAAATTCCCGACTTCCTGTAACCACTTCATGGCCGAATATATCTTCCCTTTTACCTCACTCATTCTTCCACGAAATCAACCGGATCCTCCATCGATACACTCGGCGTCGACCCCTCCTCCTCGCTATCAACCCATCGCCAAGCTCGAACCTGCCAACCAGAACCCGACGTCGAATTGGTCTGCTTACCGTCCATGATTCCTGCGACACATTTTGAAACCAAATCCCACAAATCTTCTCAAGTACATGCGGTTTTCGACAACCAAACCAAATCTATAACCAATTCGATATAAAACCCATTGATTTAAACTCGAATCCCAACCCTAGTCGCCCAGCACTCACGATGGTTTCAACCGCAGCGACAAAAATAGCATCGCACCATTCAAATAGCATACCAGATCGAAGAGGATTCATCTGTGAATGCAAATACTGATGTTTTATAATTTATAGAAATATATTGTAATTGTTTTGATTTTTCTTTGGGAAAGTTCTTTGCTGTGATGGTTTATACGCCTTATATAGGCTTGAATGGGTTAGGTAAGGTTTGTGTTGGAGATCGAAGGCCGTGTGGCCTGTGCTGAACCTCAGAAAATGGGAGGGATATTTTCAATTTGATTTTTGTATTTTATTTTATCGATTTTCTCCTTGTATCTGCCTTCTAAAAATCCCAGTGATTACATACGATACCTAAAAATCACCAAACTGGACATGTAGCTAGAGTTCGACATTACGGTCCCAACGAAACTGGTTTCGTCGAATTCCGACTCCGTATGCTCACACAGCGTATTTTTAACTGTCGAAATACTGACTATTTTACACTCTAAAAATCCGTACGGCCACACAGTGACTCTAAAAATCACGAAACTGGAAATCTAACAACTATTTGATATTGCGGATCCAACTAAACTAGTTTCGTCGAATTCCGACTTCGTTTGCAAAACCGGCTATTTTTAAAGCTCTGAATGACCCATTTAAATATATAAATATATTTAAATATTATTAAATATAAATAAATTTATATTATCGTATATTTTCACATATGATATCGTACAGCTCCAGAATATCATATCAGAATATACAGCTTGATATTTCAGATTCCAGGTTATCTCGGTATTCAGTTTATACTGAAAATCTCTTTTATAACGTACATAAACCGTCGCAAATTATAAAGGAATTCTACAGCGACTTTTCTGAAATTTGATTTGGACGTAAATCAAAATCTACATGACGAAATCCTGATTTTTCTCTTTCACTAGAAAAATATCGTTCACTAGCTCCTAACGTTTCTTGTTTCACAGAAATCCGATTTAAAACGGCTTCTGTATATTCGTTTAAAGTTCGAATTGCCAAAACGCGAACTGCCGTGCCATTTCGAGCTCGTTTATAATTATATTATAAACTATACGTTCAATTGTCATTTATATAATATATTCGTTAATATAATTCAACTGTAAACTGAATTATATACTTTGAATTGTCCAGTTCACATTATATTGTCACTTCACTATTTTCGACTATTTCAGAATTAAATATATTATTTAATTTATTATTTTAATTAAATATTCACCATTATTTAATTCCACGACCATTTAATTCACTATACCACCATTTATATAATTAAATAAACTAATTCTAATACCTCTGCCAATGCGGGTCATTACAATCTTCCCCACTTAAAATAATTTCGTCCTCAAAATTGCTAAAGCTAGAAGACGACCCTATCGACTGGTTAAACATATTTTTCACTTCTAAACTTCAGTTTCAACTGAACCAATTTAATTACAATTAAATTATTAATTAATTCTTATCAACGAAAATTTTCAAAAATCCTGAAAATTTTCTAACGCTTTAACTCTTCGAAAAATTTCGCCAGCACCTCCTTTGTACTGGTCAATCGGTCAAACTTCAACTCGCCTCTCTGGGCCATCTCCAACCCAAAAGAAAACCAAACAGCCAAGCGGCTTGCCAATTCGGCTCATCAAAATTTCATATCATATGAAATATAAACCTGTACCTTTTTGTCAGGCAAGTCAACTCTATTACTTCCATATGCTATCAACTCAGCATATACAAGGGTTATCCCAATCAAATCCCAATCACTTTTATCCACAACACAACCATTCGCTTATATCCTAAGTCGAATTTTATTTCAAATTCGAGTTCCATTCTCGATTTCAAACTCTTAACTTCCCAATCCAATTTTCATTTCAGATTCCTATCTCGACAATCCAATTTTATTCAAGAATAAATTTTTCCTGATATCGTTCTATTTCCATTCAGTTTTCACTTAACTGTTTCAATTCAATTTCAGCTTATTTTCGCAAACTTCTATTTAAATTTGTTCTTAATTCAAACAGTCTCTTCCTGGGAATTTTAAACAGTTTACTTTTTCAAAAAATCAAATTTTCCTTTTTGAAATTTAACTGAACCCATAATCAATATTCCATTAGTTAAATCACTTCTCTATTTCTTTATCAATATTTGTTAACCAAATATTTTCAATACCCATATTGGCCTTTTATGTTATTTAGAAAACATTTCCGAATATCGCCTTCCATTATTTTCTAAACTTTAGAAAATATATGCTATTTATAATTGGAAAATATTCCAATTACTTATCTCTTTTCTGATCTCGTTTATATCTATACTTAGGAAATATTCTTTATTCTATTTCCAAGCTTACATTTATTTGGGGTTAAAACGGATGTTGTGTAAAACATCGTTACGACAACCCAAATACTATATTCAACTAACTCTTATTCAACATTGATTTTCGAGCCTGAAATCTTACTATTTATTTGTTAATAATGAAATCAATCAAGTTGGGGTATAACTACCTCTCAGACCTTGACTGGATAACATTTATAACGTCAAAACAGATATGAGTACTTACTCGAATAATCAACACCATACAACTACTTATTCACCTTTAAATACGTATACGCTTCCTCTTTCTATTCTTACTGGATTTTATTCTTAGTCTTCCTTTTTGATTTTACTATTCTATTTCTAAGTTCGTTTCCTTATCGACTTATATATATATATATATCGATACGTTGATTTCTATCTATCAAATTATCTTAAAAATATTCTATCTCCTTAAATTCTCGGAAAAATTCGCCATAACCTCCTTTGTACCGGGAGCATCAAGATATTTCAAATAGCCTCCCATGGCCCTCACCAATCCAAAAGAAAAAGAAAAAGCCAAGCGGCTAGCCGATACGGCGCATAAAATCTCATATATGGATTAAATACATACCTTTCGTCGAGCAATCTATTTATAACTCTTGCATTATCCTTATCCATACCTATCTCATATATATTTATACATTTCTAATTCATTTCAACTTAATCCAATCGTTTTAACTTAGTTCGTTAAGTTATTTTCAAATTGCTGGCTTGCCCATTTCACCTTCATTTTTGAGTATAACATGTTCAAATATATTTTAACTTACTTATTAACTAATTGAATTCCATTTCAATTTTATTTGAATTTCCTATATTCAAATTCCATTTCGATTCTCTTATTCAAATTCTATATTTGAATTTCATTTCAATTCTATTTGAATCTTCTACATTCAAATTTCATTTTCAATTCTATTCAAATTCTATATATTCAAACTCCCTTTGAATTTCTATATTCGAATCCTATTATTACTCTATATGAATTCTATATTCAAATTTCATTTCAAACTATTTGAATTCTATATTCAAATTTCATTATTCAAATCTTCTTTATTCAAATCTCATTTGAATTTCTATATTCAAATCCCCTTTGAATTTTCTATATTCAAAACCTCTTTGAATTTTCTATGTTCAAATCCTCTTTGAAATTTCTTATTTAAATTCTATGTTTGAACTTCCTTTATTCAAATTCCTTTTCAAACTTTCTTTATTCATTCTTTAAATAAGTCTCGATTTCAGTTCCTTTTTAAATCGATATTTCTACCTTTGGAAAATAGATTTCCCTTTCAATTTCACACTTGTATTTTTATTTCTTAATTAACCAATGATAATTCTTTTCACTTCATTTATAAACTTCGTTTATAAAAGAACTATTTATAAACTTCGTTTATAAAGGAACTTCTTGTTTTATTTCTTTTAAAACAAGTTAATATTTCAAATCTATTTAAAAATTCCAATTTATATTTTAAATCCCATTTTGAATTTCAACACTACTTGTCTTTCCCAAAACAAATTCAAAATAGTATCTTTGGTAGTAATTCGTCACTTACAACTCGAAAAAGAATACTGATGATGCAGCTGTCATCATCAGAATCTATTTTCCAGCGATCGAAGTGAGTTCAATACTATAAAACCATTTCTAAACATTTCCACATTGAAATTCATTTCAAAATATAATTCACACTGCTTGTAAAACAAATTAAAATCTCCCAGGATCTTAAATTTTCCTTATTCTTAATCCAAATCCATTTACAAACACTTATCCAATTCTCCAGAGTTTCAATTCGATTTCTGGCTTAAATTTCAGATTTAACTCATCTGATTTCACGCATTTCGCTTATATGAACTCTGATTGGTTATTTACATAACCAATTTACTTATAATCTTACTCGATTATAATCACACCCAATATATCCACTATATATCAAAATATACTTTGGGTAAAATTATTTTCATTTACCCTCTTTTCAAAACATACCATGATGGTTCATCGTATTCAAGTCTTTAGTAACTCCTACCGATACAGTGGATCAAACTGATCGACCAGAACCCATAAACAACTCAACCAATGAATCTCCACAATATAAAACAAATTTTTTTTATATCAAATAAAAATACGCTCACTCGTATATATACACTCAATCTCAGTCTAGGGTATTACTAACCCTATCTCTACCGAGTCACGCCACAGAGCCAAGTTAATCAATTAACCTTCTGCTCTGATACCAACTGTAATGACCCAGATTTTCGATGTTTTGGTTATCGACATCGTGCTTATGTCGATAACCAAAGTCGCCAAAAATCCGGGTCATTACAATAAAACTCTAGGTCAGTCATGGGACTGGTATGAGTAAACAGTTTAAAACAAATTGAGAAAATAAACGATATCTCATAAAACCACGTTGTATAACACGAAATGAGCTTTTCCTTATGAGAATCCAAAACACTTGATTTAGCTTCCGAAATCCTTTTGAAAGAAACGATTATCTTTATATCAAAACTCTTTTAATATTATAATAGTGTCTAAATCACATAAATAACAATCTAGTGGAACATTTGTATCTTATGCCCCACATATATATAATATACAATCAAAACCACGAGCACTTACTGGGTAATGAATTTCCAACTATGGCAAGGTATGGAACCACCTTCTGATAGTTTATCTGTAGGGAAGAATACACTGGGTTCAACAAGAACGTCTTGTAACCCGTCCACACATGACCGACCACTCATTTCGCTCGAGTGTATCGAATGTATATCACCAACGGTTGGGATCAGCAACCGTTTTCCCGAATAGGACAGCATCAAATAGAATAAAGAATGAAATAAATTTCTCTAGATAGGTTATAATACACCCTAATTGGGAGCTACCCACTAAGCTATGTTGCCTGCCCGATTTTTGTAACCCGACCACACATGACCGACCACTCATTTTGCTTGAATGTATCGAATGTATATCACCAACGGTTAGGATCAACAACCGTTTTCCCAAATGGAACGACATCGAATAGAATGAAGAATGAAATGAATTTCTCTAGATAGGTTATAATACACCCTAATTGGGAGCTACCCACTAAGCTATGTTGCTTGCCCGATTTTTGTCATTTCTCGGTTGTTGAGGCCTGAGGCTACAGTTACTTACCATTCACTAATGGCTAATCACTTTGAATGCCACATTTTCAGATCCGTTAATCATTAATTGATTTGCACAAATATATTCTGGATATTATGCTAAGAGAATAAATTCTCCGCAACCATATATATTTATACAGACCAACATATGCGATCATTGGAAATACTCTATCAGACACTCACCCATATACGTTCGTTCTGGGACTGAACAAAACCGAAGGCACAACTTCCATTAATAGAAAAAGTCCTTGCACTTACTCCGTCTTCGGTTATCTTCATATAACCTGATTCGCAACGTTACTGCCAATACGGAGTGGTTCCCAGAAAATAATCCAACACGACTCTCCATATTGACAACGATATTGGCAAATACTTCGATAGTCGGTTATTTAACTACCGAAGAAAAACAATCATTCATTCATAACATCAAACAATCACTGGGCACATTAATTAATATTTCATTAACTAAATCACTTCTCCATTTCTTTATCAATATTTTTTAACAAAATATTTTCAATACTCCTCTTGGCCTCTTACGCTATTTGGAAAACATTTCCATATATCGTCTTCTTTTATTTTCTATACTTAGAAAATACCTTCTACTTATAATTGGAAAATATTCCAATTACTTCTCTCTTTCCCGAACTCGGTTATTTTATACTTAGGAAATACTTATGATATATTTCCAAAATTCCACTTACTTGGGTTAAAACGAATGTTGTGTAAAACATCGTTACAACAACCCAAAATATTTCATTCAACTAAATTTCTTTAAACATTTATCTCCGAGACTGAATCCTCCTATTTATCGGTTAATAATTAAATCAATCAAGTTGGGGTATAATTACCTCTCAGACCTTGACTGAAATCATAATTTAACTTCTAAATAGACAAGACCACTTGCCTCGAATAATCAACACATTACAAATCAATTATTCCTTTTTAAACCCGTATACGTTTCTCTTTCTAATTTTACTAGATTTAACTATAGATTTCCTCTTTGTTTATAATATTCTGTTTTCAAGTTCGTTTCCTTATCGAATTATATATATATATATATATCGATACATTGATTTCTAACAATTAAAATTTCATAAAAATATTCTAACTCCTTAAATTTTCAAAAAAAATTGCCATAACCTCCTTTGTATGAGTCACTTCGTACAACTACAAAATTCCTCTCTGGGCCTTTTCCATTCAAAAAGAAAATTAAAAAGCTAAGCGGCTTGCTGGTTCGGCGCATAAAATCTCATATGGAATTTAAATGTGTACTTTTTTGTCGGGCAATTAATTAAAGTCTTCATACACTTCATTCCATACCTGTTTAACCCATATACGTCCATTCTCAATTTATTTCAACTCAATCGTGTTCTTTTAACCCAATTTGCTAATTTATCTTTAATCTACTCTTTTGCCCATTTCATAATTTAATTGAACATATCACGTTCATATGTATATTTATTAACTTATGAACTCGATCTAATTCCATTTTCAACTCAAGTTCCATATTTGATTTCGAATATAAATTCATAAACCCCATTCACTCATCTAACGTCTAATTTTGATTTAAAACTCGATTAACTAATTATTCTTCAAATTAGTTAATTCTCTTCAATAACTAAAAATCTGATTTTTGTTTCAAAAATTATTTCACTTACTTTATTGGATTTCATATTTATTTTATATCTCCAGTCTGGATTTTTCTAATGGAAATTCGGATTTTTTTTATTGAAAATCCTTTTATTTATTTAAATAAACCGTTATGGGTTAATAATGGTTATGGCGCTGTTTTTTTTTTGAAAATTTGATTTTGGCATAACTCAAAATCTATAAGACGAAATTTAGATTTTTCTCTTCCATTAGAAAACTATTATTCAATCGGTCCTGGCGATTCTTGTTTCAAAGAATTCCGACTTAAATTGAGTTCTATATGCTCAATTGAAGTTCAAAACGCCGATTTACGAACTGTGGTGTTGTGGCAAGTTCGTTTTAATTATATTTAAATATAAACGTTTAAACTTCGTTTATAAAAAAATTCAACTCCATTGTAATATATTATACATATATATATATATGTATATGTATATGTATATTAAATCCAGTTTTCAAATCCAACTTAATATTTCGTTTATCTCTAATCATCAATTTTCCATTACTCAGTTATCAATTTCCATTTCTATTATTATTTTCTAATTCCATTAGGAATAAATTATTATATAGAATTCATGAAATTAAATTCTATATATATATATATATATATATATATCTATTGGATTTTTCCATTTCAGTTTATATTACGAATTTTGAAATAAAAACTATTGTTCCCTTTTCGAAACGATTACCAATTCACTTTCAAATTCATACTTGAATTTATAATTCCACATTTATCCCATGATAACTATTCCACTTTATAAACATCGTTTATAATTTTTCTTCCTTGTTTCATACATTAAACTAGTTCCATTTCAAATCCCATTTGAAACCAAATTTCTATATTTGGAATAGTTTATTTATAATAAATTATATACATATATATAAAGTGAGTTTATTTTCATGTTTAAAATTTAAACTTCTATTTAATATAATCCAAATATTTTTCTTTTTCTGAAAATATTTATTTATATTAATTCAATCTAATTGAATTCAAATCATAAATCCATACGAATTTATTTTAATTCAATTCTCATTCCAACCATTCGAATAATTTCCTCGCTCCTTATTAACATGATTCCCAATCCTCAATTTAAATTCATTTTTTTTGAATTTAAATATTTAAATTATCCAAATTATAATTTTTCCATATAATTTATAACACTGTTTTTAAATTCACTTTAATTCTCTGCATTATCCAATGAAAATCATTCCATTTTATTTTTAAACACCATTTATAAAATTACTTCAATTTCCTATGTTATTTAATTTATTAACATCGTTTTTAAATTCATCACTTCAATTTTCTGTATTATTTGGTTTATAAACATCATTTTTAGATTCATCACTTTAATTTCCTATATTATTTAATTTATAAACATCGTTTATAAATTCAATACTTGTTTTATTAAATCAAAACAAGTTAATATTTCTAGTCCATTCAAAATTCGAATTCTATTTTTAGAAAATCAGATTTCCCCTTTAAATCTTAAAATATCCTTTTTACGATATTTTTATAAATCAATACTCAGGCCCCAGTGATATTTAAACACCCCAAAACACTCAGTTATCAATTACAGGTTTTCTAACACATCATATTTGATAATATATATGAAACAAACAAATAATAATATTTTTGAGGAATCCAGTTGGATCCCTCCAACTTGTTTCTCTGCATCTACAAATGTTAGCTAACATAAACAATAGCCATCCTGCTTCGAGGTAGGACATCGCGGTATAGAAGGTCATCCTTTATCATAGCGTGGGGCGCATAGGGTCATCCGCTAATGATACCATGGGCATCCGCTAATGGTACTGCGGGAATCCAACCACCAATATATATATATATATATATGTGTGTGTGTGTGCATAATAACCACAAACGCCAAGCCTAAATATGTAATATATATTTATAATAGCCACAATAATATTTCAGTGCATGCAAAAAAACAACAACGATTATTTTTAATTAATAAAAATAATTCAAAGTAAATTGAGTGAGATTTACTCACTGTAATTTTTATCTGAAGGAATAAATCGGAGACGTTTGATTTTTAAATCCAATCTATCTTTGGAAAATCCAAATCAACTTCATCTTGTAAATTTTGCGGTTATGAACCCAATGGGATTTACAGTGTTTGCATCTCATTAAAACTAACCCTTCTTTCTCATTGTAAAGCCAACTACATATCCTTTCTAACACATGCAAGACCACCGCAGTAGGATTCCAACATCATCCACCATCTCTTCTCTCCATACACCTGCCCAACGAAAATCTCTAAGACCATCTACACTGACTTCTTCTAACATTCCATCCCTTTATTCCCAAATCACAATATGAACCCCATATCATCCAACTGTCGAACCAGTCAGCTGGTACCAGTATTTAAATCCTATCTCAGTTGCGCTATCTATCACCCATCCCCTAAAACAACAGACTAAATGTCCCCAATATGTAATTCACCACATTCCTCAAAACTCACCATCGAACCCCCAAATTCCACCTCGTCCGTCAGTACCACGCAACACTTTAATCGCTTCTCCTATAACCGCAACAAATTTTGACGGCAACCTCCACTATTGCGAGCCCCAAATCTATGCGCTCTAAAACCCAAGTTCGCTTCAAACCTAAGCCGCGAAGCCAAATCTTCTACGATCTTGAATTCCAGCAATTCAAATCGCAATACCTAATTTTGCAAATGTTTTCAATCTAGAAGACGAGCTTCCAGAAACTCGAAATTATATACGTTGTAATTTCCTAATTTTGATTTTGACTCAATTCCCCTTTTCTGGAATGATTTAATTTCATTCGAACACATCTTAAAATTAGCGGAAAGGAAAGTTGTGAGGCCTTTTGAAGTATTTGATTTCTCCTGTTTTTGTTTTTGAACGGTTTTGAATTCATCAGTGAAGTGCGATCATTTTTAATTTGATTTGAAGCTTTCATTCGATTATCTGAGATTCCAAATTGAAAAAGGAGTGAGTGGGATTCGCATGGATTTATAGAAGTAAAATAGAGGAACTTACTTTGTCTTGAAGTAAAACAGTCTGTGAGATTTAATGTCTAAGGTACTTGTCATGTGCTGTGTATACGTGGTTTTAAGACTTAAGGTAGAAGAAAATTAGGTTTAGCTTAAGGTGGAAGGAAACCCTTTTTTTATTATTTACTTATTATTTGTTTTAGTTTTGGATTAACCGATATGATTTAATTAATTAAATTATCCCGTTGATTACGAACTCCTATTTGAGCGCAACAACTGGCGTTGCTAGGGTTATACCACTATTCTAAACACAGTGGGACAGGTTTCAAAGCCTTTTTCAATCATATGGAGAAGATATTAATTTAAATCAATATAAATTAAATTAAAAACAATAAATTTCTTGACAATAAATTAATATTATTATTCTAATTCAAATAAAATTTTGTATTGATCATCCGAACTGTTTTCAATTTAGTTTTAATTTTTAAATTCAATTAAATTCATTTTCGTATAATGATGATTATATATATTCGAAATAAATCGTATTCCGATTTTTAAATTGATAACTCAATATAAAAATTGATTTATATTGTCTACTCAATATTTAAATCCGTATTTAATATTTAAAAAGACCAAAAACCCGGGTCGTTGCATTCTTCCCCTCATAAAAGTATTTCGACCCCGAAATTACTAAGGTAGGAAAATGGTGCAAACCCATTACTTTTCAAAATCTCACTTATGTTGAAACTCAACACTTCGTATTTCTACAAATTTAGTCTTACCAAAACTTTTGGTTTTTCATTCATATGGCACCCCATATATGTTTGCATTCATTTAGTTTAAATGATTTACAACTAATATATTCACATCCAATTCATATTCCCTTCATATTAGTTCAACACCAATTTATCCAAATTGATTCTATTCAATTTATTCACTTCGACCCACTTAACTTGCTTCAATTAAATTTAAATTCCAGAATTCAAATTCCCTGGTTTTCATTTCATATCACTTCTGAATTCACATAAATATATTCACATATTTATAATCATCTCAAATTCGAAACATTTGAATTTTCAAACTAACTTGTCTTCTTTCAAACAATTCCCATCAAAAACTTTTCTGAGGTAGCAATCCATCACTTAGAAACTCGAAAATGAGCATTGATGCTGCAGTCATCATCAGAGTTATTTTCCAGCGATTGAAGTGAGTTCAGTGCTTTATTAATTCCAAATCCATCTAAAATGATTTTTATTAAATTCATTTCAAAACAAAGCTATATTATTTTAATATACTCCAGAAAATAATTCCCAACTTCCGAACTTTAAATTCAAAATTCTGGTTCGAATATAATTTTAATTCATCTCATTTGTATAATTCATTTATATATAAATTGTATTTGGTTATATATAACCATTTAATTTCTTATAATCTCATTTGATTATAATAATAACATCCAACACATCCATGTATTATAATAATTTTATTCTAAATCAAAATATAGTTTTGGGTAAAATTATTTTATTTACCCACTTTAAAATAATGTTGTGTCAAATTTCTTGACTAAAGTATTTAGAAATTCTTAACGACTTCTTGGCGTCCCATGATTCGATCAGAATTCATAAACCATTCAATAGAAAAGTCAACACAATATTTAATAAATATGCTCTCTCGTATATATATACTCAACACACTCTAGGGTACTATTGACCCTATCTCTAATGAGCACATCGCTACGAAAGCCAAGGCATTCGCTCAGCTTAAGCTTTGATACCACCTTTAATGGCACGCAAATTCGTACTATTTGAATTGACTACATACATCACACGTCCAACCCAAATATCATAGAAATACGAATCATTTTTTTAAAAGAAAAAGGTAGAAGAAGAACAAAAATAACAACTCATAATCTCACATCACAGCGGAACAAAATATAATATATTTGAACTTTTGAAATACAAAATTTTAGCTGTATAACATACGATTATCAAAGTATAGCACTTACAACACAGCGAAAATAAAAACACTATATATCTAATACTGAAGCGTCCTGCTCTAAGCTCCTTTAGATAGATCTATAAAATCCTAAACTACTTGACTGCCCATACAAATTTGGGCACCCAAGAGTTTAGGTAAAACAAAACAAAAAAAAACTCTAGGTCAGCCATGGGACTGGTATGAGTAAAAAGTTTAAAACAAATTGAGAAAATAAACAATATCTTATAAAACCAGTCCGTATAACACGAAACGGGTTTTTCCCTTATAAGAACCCAAAACACTTAATTTAACTTCCAAAATCCTTTTGAAAGAAATGATAATATTTATGTCAAAACTCTTTGTACATTATAATAATGTCTAAATCAAATAAATAACAATATAGTGGAATGTTTGCAACTCACGCTCCATATATATACAATATACAATCAAAACCGCGAGCACTTACTGGGTAATGAATTTCCAACTATGGCAAGGTATGGAACCACCTTCTGATAGTTTATCTGTAGAGAAGAATACACTGGGTTCAACAAGAACGTCTTATAACCCGTCCACACATGACCGACCACTCATTTCGCTCGAGTGTATCGAATGTATATCACCAACGGTTGGGATCAGCAACCGTTTTCCCGAATAGGACAGCATCAAATAGAATAAAGAATGAAATAAATTTCTCTAGATAGGTGACAATACACCCTAATTGAGAGCTACTCACTTAGCCATGTTGCCTGCCCGATTTTTGTCATTTCCCGATTGTTGAGGCCTGAGGCTACGATTACTTACCATTCACTAATGGCCAATCACTTTGAATGACACATTGTCAGATCCATTTATTTTTTAATTGATTTGCACAAATATATTCTGGATATTATTCTAAGAGAACAAATTCTCTGCAACCATATGTATTTATACATAACAACATATGCGATCATTGGAAATACTCTGTCAGACATTCGTCCATATACGTTCGTTCTGGGACTGAACAAAGCTGAAGGCACAATTTCCATTAATAGAAAAAGTCCTTGCAATTACTCCTTCTTCGATTATCTTCATATAATCTGATTCGCAATGTTACTGCCAATACAGAGTGGTTCTTGGAAAATAATCCAACCGGTCTCTCCATATTGACAATGATATTGGCAAATACTTCGATAGTCGGTTATTTAACTTTCGTAGAAAAACAAGCATTCATTCATAACATCAAAAAATCACTGGGCCTATTAATTAATATTCAATTAATTAAATCACTTCTCCATTTCTTTATTAATATTTGTTAACCAAATATTTTCAATACTCCTTTTGGCCTCTTACGCTATTTGGAAAACATTTCCATATATCGTCTTCTTTTATTTTCTATACTTAGAAAATACCTTCTATTTATAATTGGAAAATATTCCAGTTACTTATCTCTTTCCCGAACTCGGTTATTTTATACTTAGGAAATATTTATGATATGTTTCCAAAATTCCAATTACTTGGGTTAAAACGAATGTTGTGTAAAACATCGTTACAACAACCCAAAATATTTCATTCAACTAAATTTCTTTAAACATGTATCTCCGAGACTGAATCCTCCTATTTATCGGTTAATAATAAAATCAATCAAGTTGTGGTATAATTACCTCTCAGACCTAGACATAAACCATCATTAACTTCAAAATAGACAAGACCACTTGCCTCAAATAATCAACACCATACAAATAAATTATTCATTTTTAAATCCGTATACATTTCTCTTTCTAATTTTACCAGATTTAATTATAGATTTCCTTTTTCTTTATAATATTCTATTTTCAAGTTCGTTTCCTTATCGAATTCTATATATCTCGATTAGCTAATTATTCTTCAAATTAGTTTATTGTCTTCAGTAACCAAAAATCTGATTTTTGTTTCAGAAGTCATTTCACTTACTTTACTGGATTTCATATTTATTTTATATCTCCAGTCTGGATTTTTCTAATGAAAATTCGGATTTTTTTTTCTAAAATTCCTTTTATTTATTTAAATACACCATTATGGTTTTATTATGGTTATGGTACTATTTTTCTGAAAATTTGATTTTGACATAACTATAATTCAATCGGTCCTAACGATTCTTGTTTCAAATAATTCCGACTTAAATTGAGTTCTATATACTCAATTGAAGTTCGAAACGCCAATTTATAAACTACGGTGCTGTGGCGAGTTTGTTTTAATTATAGTTAAATATAAACGTTTAAACTTCGTTTATAAAAAATTTCAACGCCAATCAAATAAACTTTTATATATATTAAATCCCGTTTTCAAATCCAACTTAATATTTTTTATTATCTCTAATCGTCGATTTTCCATTACTCGGTTATGAGTTCAATTACAACTCCATTTCTGTTATTATTTTCTAATTCCATTAGAAATAAATTATTATATAGAATACATGAAATTAAATTCTAAATATATATATCCTTTAGATTTTTCCAATTTAGTTTATATTCCGAATTCCAAAATAAAAACTGTCGTTCCCTTTACGAAACGATTACCAATTCACTTTCAAATTCATACTTGAATTTATAATTCCACATTTTTCCCATGATAATTATTCCACTTTATAAACATCGTTTATAAATTTTCTTCCTTATTTTATACATTAAACAAGTTCCATTTCAAACCCATTTGAAACCAAATTTCTATATTTGGAATACTTTATCAATAATAAATTATATATATAAAGTGAATTTATTTTCATATTTAAAATTTAAACTTCTATTCAATATAATCCAAATATTTTTCATTTTCTGAAAATATTTATTTAAATCAATTTGATCTAATCGAATTCAAATCATAAATCCATACGGATTTATTTTAATTCAATTCTCATTCCAACCATTGGAATAATTTCCTCATTCTTTATTAACGTGATTCCCAATCCTCAATTTAATTTTTTTTTTTGAATTTAAATATTTAAATTATCCAAATGATAATTTTTCCATTTCAGTTTTAACACTGTTTTTAAATTCACTTTAATTCTCTGCATTATCCAATGAAACTCATTCCATTTTATTTATAAACACCATTTATAAAATTACTTCAATTTCCTACGTTATTTAATTTGTAAACATTGTTTTTAAATTAATCACTTCAATTTCCTGTATGCTTAATTTGTAAACATCATTTTTAAATTCATCACTTCAATTTTCTGTATTATTTAATTTATAAACAACGTTTATAAATTCAATACTTGTTTTATTTATTCAAAATAAGTTAATGTTTCTAGCCCATTTGAAATTCAAATTCTGTTTTTAGAAAAATAGATTTCTCTTTTAAATCTTAAAATATCCTTTTTACGATATTTTTATAAATCAATATTCAGGCCCCAGTGATATTTAAACACCCTAAAACACTTAGTTATCAAACATAGGTTTTCTAACACATCATATATGATAATATATATGAAACAAATAAATAATAATATTTTTGAGGAATCCAGTTGGATCCATCCAACCTATTTCCCTTCATCCACAGATCTTTGCCAAAATAAATAATACCCATCCTGCTTCGAGGCAGGATATCACGTTGTAGAAGGTCATCCACTATCACAGCGTGGGCGCATAGGGTCATCCACTAATGATACTGCGGGCATCCGCTAATGGTACTGCGGGAATCCAACCACCAATATATATATATATATATATATATATATAATAACCACAAACACCAAGCCTAAATACTAATATATATTTATAATAGCCACAATAATATTTCAGTGCATGCAAACAACAAACGAACGATTAGTTTTAATTAATAATTTTTTTTTAAATAAATTAGAGTGAGATTTCCTTACCATGATTTTTATTTGATGGAATAAATCGGAGACGTTTGATTTATAAATCCCATCTATCTTCGATAAAATCCAAATCAACTTCATCTTGTAAATTTTGTAGTTATGAACCCAATGGGATTTACGTTGTTTGCATCTTTTCAAAACTAACCCTTCTTTCTCATTGTAAAGCCAACTACTTCCCCTTTCTAACACACGCAAGACCATCGCAATAGGATTCCAACATCATGCACAATCTCTCCTCTCCATACACCTCTGCCCAACAAAAATCTCTAAGACCATCTACACTGACTTCTTCTTCTAACATTCCATCCCTTTATTCCCAAATCACAATATCAGCCCCATATCATCCAACTGTCGAACCAGTCAGCTAGTACCAGTATTTAAATCCCATCTCGGTAGCGCCATCTATCATCCATCCCCTAAAAAAACAGACTGAACGCCCCCAATATGTAATTCTTCGCGTTCCTCAAATGTCACCGTCGAACCCCCAAATTCCACCCCGTCCATCAGTACCATGGGACACTCTAACCGCTTCTCCTACAACCGCAACAAATTTTGATGGCAACCTCCACTATTGCGAGCCCAAATCTATGCGCTCTTAAACCCAGGTTCGCTTCAAACCTATGCCACAAAGCCAAGTCTTATATGCTCATGAACTTCGGCAATTCAAATTGCAATTCCTAATTTTGCGAATGTTTTCAATCTGGAAGATGAGCTTCGAGAAACTCGAAATTATATACATCACGATTTCCTAATTTTGATTTCGACTCGATTTCCATTTTTTTGGAATGATTTAGTTTCAATCGAATACATCTAAAAATTAGCGGAAAGGAAAGGAGTGAGGCCTTTTGAAGTATTTGATTTCTCCTGTTTTTGTTTTTGAACGGTTTTGAATTCATCAGTGAAGTGCGATCATTTTTATTTGATTTGAAGATTTCATTCGATTATCTGAGAATCAAAAATGAAAAAGGAGTAAGTGGAGTTTGCGTTGATTTATAGAAGTAAAATAGAGGAACTTACTTCGTTTGAAGTAAAACAGTCTATGAGATTTAATGTCTAAGGTACTTGTCATGTACTGTGTATACGCGGTTTTAAGACTTAAGGTAGAAGAAAATTATGTTTAGCTTAAGGAGCATGGAAACCCCTTTTTTATTATTTATTTATTTTAGTTTTGAATTAACCAATACGATTTAATTAATTAAATTATCCCGTTGTTTATGAACTCCTATTCGAGCGCAACAACCGGCGTTTCTAGGGTTAAACCACTATTCTGAACACAATGGGACATGTTTCAAAGCCTTATTCAATTATATGGAGAAGATATTAATTTAAATCAATATAAATTAAAGTCAAAACAATAAATTTCTTTATAATAAATTAAATTATTATTCTAATTCAAACAGAATTTTGTATTGATCATCTGAACTATTTTCAATTCAGTTTTAAATTCTAAATTAAATTAAATACATTTTCGTATAACGATGTGTAACACCCCGGATTTTTGAATAATCGAATTAACTAAATTAAAGAATAAATGTTTAGTATTGTTCTAAGGTTTGTAAGCAAAAGACTTAGTAGCTCATTTGGTTGGAACATGTGACTTGCATACAAGAGGTACAGAGTTCGATCCCCGCCAACGCCATATTTTTGTTTTAGGGGAATGGCTAAAAAGCGGCTTAGTGTGAACGCGGTTCAAAAAGTAGTTTAGTGTGAAAATGGTTAATTAGGAAGATAAAAATGTGTGTGTATATATATATATATAAATAAAATAAAATTCAATCTAAAATTTAAGAAAAAAAATTCAAAACAGCGGAAGCGGGAAGGCAAAACACCAAACCGACCTATTTTATGGGTCGACCCGAGAAGGTCTCGGGTCGACCCCAGGGTCGACTCAGGAGATTTGGAATTGGTCCCGTCGGCCCTAAATGGTCTATGACGAAGTTTTATGTTTTAAGGCTTAGGTGGCGATTTCTGGTTGGTCTGTTGACATCATTTCTTGGTTTCTAAGGCCTAGATGGATCCTAGAGTGATCCGACGGCTTAATTTAATTCAAAGCTCTATAAAAAGTCCCATAGACTCAAACCCTAAATCAGAATTAAAACTAAAACTATGGTCGTCATGCTGTCGTCTAGAACCCTAGAGTAGCCGCCACCAATTAGAAGAAGATTAAAGCAACTCAATTCAATCCAATGGCAAATTCAACTATAACAAAGGGACGCTAATAAATTCCAGAACTTCGTTGAATGGTGAGTTTGATCACTTTAACAAAATAATTGCTAAATAAATTATGATGTGATATACGTTGGATTATAAGTTGTGGTTGTGAATCTAATTCATATGTTTAATCATGTATGTTAACTTGATTCATATTATATGATGTTATGCAAGTTTTATATATGATGTTATGCAAGTTTCATGTATGATGTTATGCAAGATTAATATGATTATGCAAGTTAATATGATTATGCAAGTTTCATATATGATGTTATGAAAGTTAATATGATTATATAATGTTATGCAAGTTAATATGATTATGCAAGTTTCATATATGATGTTATGCAAGTTAATATGATTATGCAAGTTGTACATATAATGTTATGCAAGTTAATAGGATCACGCAAGTTGTATGCGAGTTATATGATGTTATGTAACTTTGGATCTAAAATATATGCTAGTAGTTCATGATGTTAACTTGTGTCAGTGAATCCCTTTTTATAATCCAATCACCTAGGTTTATAACATCAGTTTTCATGCAAATATGGATGAGGAACATATGCTAGTTCATATAAGTACTATGTTCATATGCAAGTTTAAGTGATAATTGGATTCACATATATACAAGTTCACACCTTTAAAGTCTAGATCCATATTCAAGTTGACATTTTTTGTTGAAAGTATGACATGCATAGTTATGCAAGTTTACACCTTTATGTGGATCCATAGTTTACTCAGGTTAACACCTTTTATTGGATCCATAGTTATGCAAGATGACACTTTTATGTTTAGGTTGACGACATACATAGTTTATGTAAGTTTGTGATAATTACCTAGGCTAGTTGGGTGTAAAACTATATTCATACATGCAAGTTCACACCTTTTAGATCTATGATTTTTGGATCCTTGATAATACAAAGACTATGCAAGTATGTTGTAATTCTTAATTGCAAGTTAGATGCAAATTAGATCTATTATTGTGTGTATGTGACTTTGTGACGTTTATTCCCTTTTTTTTATGTATTAGACTATTTTCTAGTCTAATATGTATATGTCATGTTAAGCGAACGAATGACGGGGGTACGATGGGGATAATAGTGGATACACACATATTATGAATTTGGCATGTAATGGCCTAAAAAGGCATGTAATTAATTTTAAGGAATAAAATTAATTAGTGATGAAATTGGTATAATTTATATACCATAAATAAATGAGCATAATTTAGGTGATAAATTATGGACATAAATAAGTATGGAAATTTGAATAGGGTAAGTAATTCAAATTTGGGGAAAATTAATTATGTATAATTAATTTCCTAAGACACGAGGTTGGACTCATTTGTGGTGTAAGACTGCCCGGACCCGCCCGGCAAATCCAGCAGCCACAAATGGTAGCCCAATGTGAGAGGTCAAAGGCCCAAACTAAATGCGTAACAATTGTATGGACACGAGGTTAGGCTCGTTTGTGGTGTAAGACTGCCCGGACCTGCCCGACAAATCCAGCAGCCACAAATGCCAGTCTAATGTGAGAGGTCCTACAGGGGTTACGGTAGTAATAAATTAAGAAACACTTACCAAAGTAAAACATGTGGTGGGACATGGGGTTAAGTGTGTGCCTTGGGTGGCATGAGGAAATATGATTAGTAACACTTAACCAAGGTAAAACATGTAAGTGGGACATAGGGGTTAAGTGGGTGCCTTGGGTGGCATGTGGAATTACTAATAGAAATCCTTAACCGAATTTAAAACACGTAAGTGGACATGAAGGGGGTAAAGTGGGATGTACTAGAGGGAACCAAGGCTTGGTGGAAAGCTTGTGTCAAGCATGGGGGGCCTTTTCAGTCCAGTAGCCTATTAAGTATCTTTGTGAGCTCGACCCAAGTCGAAGATGGGACACGCCTACTGGGTCTGATTGTTAAAGGCCAAAACGGGTTAGCGGTGGCAACGCAAGTCCAACGGGGTCACGTGCGTGCGTGGGTCCGGGCTGGTAGGTAAGACGTTGTTGCATCGTGTAGTTATAAGCCGTGCATTCCTTGAGTGGTATAAGGTTGCCATATTGGGGACTGATACACCCCACTGTGGGACCTACACGGGTATCTACGAGTTAAGGAGCCGATCGAATGGGGTAGGGTAGTGGGTACACCTAGTGGAGATAGGAGCAGACGGCACCTATGTAGTTAGCTAGGGGTACACGAAGCTACCACTATTATTAATAATTATTAAGGGTGTACACCTAGTGGAGATAGGAGCAGGCGACACCTATGACGTCAGCTAGGAGTACATGGAATTACCATTATTACTTATTGAAGGGGTACATCTAATGGGGATAGGTACATGCTGGGTACCTATGATGGCAACAAGATATATACAGTAAAACATGGAGGATAGTGGGTACATCTAGTAGTACACGAAGCTATCATCGTTCTATTTAGCCAAGAGGGATCAAATTTCTAGAATGACTAGTAGGGGTGCAGTTAGTGTTAGTACAGTACAGTACGGTACAGTACAGTAGAGTATAGTAATTATCCTATATTGATTAGGAAGCGCCATTAACGTTATCTCTGTTTCTCTTGATTGCCTTGCCATACCCATGTGGTTCACACAGTCATTACCTTATTCTCCAGCTTATATCTTATCATATTGCTTTAATAATTATGTTGTTAGAGTTATCAGACTCGCTAGACTTTATGTCTGACCCCCCTTGTTGCCAACTCTTTTCTTCCTCTCCCCTCCCCTCCCCAGGTTCTAAGGGTGGGACTAGTACTAGTGGAGCTTGATTGGGATCTCTTTGGGAGCACTTGGATTTGGATTGCTGAAGTAAAGTTTAGCCTATCATTTTCTTTATGGCTATTTGTAGTAGTGGGATTATGTACTTTGTTTTATCAAGATGGATATTATGTACTTGACTTTGTTTTATCAAGATGGATATTATGTACTTGACTTTGGTTTATGGTTTTTGATGATGTAACCAAACATATTTACCTTCTGCTGCAATAAATAAAGTTTTAAATTTTCAAGTACTGCTTTATATCTGTCTTGTTGTGATTTTCTATTCTATATTCACTTAAAATGCTCCATGGAAGCTAGTGCATTCCCTTTGCGAGTGACATTAATGGACGTAGGGTGTTACATGTGGTATCAGAGCCGAAGGTTACCTGAACAGATAAGATATTTTGAAAAACTATTTTTCAATAGCATTTTAATAAAGAATACTTTCAAAAATATGTTTACAGAAGAGTATTTTTGAAAGAAAGGTTTATTTTAAGAACATTATCCCCAAGAGCCATATATCCTTCCTTCGATTCTACATTTTGAATCTCTTCCTCTTTCTCTTTTTGAGTTCCCCCACCCCCTCCGCGTATAGATGCTTTTTCTAAGATAAATAAGGACTTTCGTACGAAGGACGGAAAACCACTTCAAGGGACTTAGACGTTTGCCGGGCTAGAAGTTAGTCCAAGGAAGTGGAGGGCTTGTTGGTACCTTTAAGATAGACGATGGGAGGAAGGTTCAAATAGCTGTTTGGTTAACAAAGGACGAAACCTCATCTTGGTGGGAGGTCACGAATGGAGAATGTGAAGAAGAAGGCTAGTTGTTTTTGAGAAATAGGACACCTTAGTATTGTCCAAAGAGGCAAGGAAAAAGTACAGGATCTTCTGGAGGTAGTTGTATTCCCTCACGGCTGGTATACCTGATGGGGGTAGGACCGTCTAGTTTGAAATTTGGTTTTCTTTATCATCCTGTTTGAACTTTGTTTGATTCTGGCGCTTCATACTCGTTAGTATCTGCTTCGCTAGTAGAAACACTGCACCTAAATACTAGTCTAGTTAAGGATCCCATCCTAGTCTCAAATCCTGTTGGCGGTTCGGCTCATCCTTCAATGGTTTGTCGGGATTTTAGAGTGTCTACCTTGGGCATTGGATTTGAATGCAATGCCTTCGTCCTTGGTTTCACGCGCTATAGTTTGATTCTAGGGGTGGATTGGCTAGCCAAGCGGGGTGCCATCCTAGATTGTGAAAGGAGGGTAGTTAGACCATTGATTTGTTATGGAAAGACCCTCATATTTCTTTTGACCCTAGGGGTTTAGTGATGCTTAGCTGCCTAATATCTTCTGACGCATCCAACGATTATTGGGAGTCTGTTTGTGTGGTCCGTGAGTATGGAGACGTCTTTGATAAAGTGCGGGGTTTACCCAGAGGCACGAAATAAGTTTTCGTATGTGCTTAATAGATTAAGCAAAGCCAGTTATGTGATCAGCGGTGGTTTTGGAGCAAGACTGGCAAGGACAGCCAGAGTCTGTTAAGTGCTCAATTGGTTGGCCGTCTTTCTAGTATCATCTCACGTAGGTCGTCGGAATTCGAAGGAGGTATCCCTTGGGTGCTTGTCTGATATTGTTTTAGGCCTTTGGGGCTTGCACTTGGGGGATGTCGAGTTCGACTAGGATGGTCTGTGTGAGAGATGGATAGTTGTGATGATTTTGCATGGGATAATATCCTGGTTTTCTCTAGAAGCAGAGAAGAGCATGCCCTACATCTTAGGGAAAGCTTAGGGACCCTACAAGCGCACCATCTTAAAGCTAAGTTCTCCAAAATACCATTTTTGGAGGAAAGAAGTGAGGATTTTAGGGCATGTGGTCTCTAGGGAAGGGTGATATGTTATGGTGGAAGACATTCGAAAGTCCATGAGAGGAATTACCCTACCCACGACTTAGAATTGGCTGCCATATTTTTTGCGCTCAAGTCTTGGCGTCATTATTTGCTTGGTGAGAAGTTTGAGTTGCTTGCAGACCATAAGTCGCTAAAGTACTTGTTCTCTCAGAAAGATCTAAACTTGAGGCAACAAATGTGGATGGAGTTCTTGGCATCCTACGATTTTGAGATAGCATATACCCCTGACAAGGGTAACGTTGTGGCGGATGCCTTGAGTAGGAAAAAGTTGACATTGAGTCCTTTGTTTGTCGAGCGACGTAGCTTAGAGTTTATCTCTACCTTTGACTTTAGACCATCCATTGATTTTGTACCCAGTTTGCTAGCGTCCTTGAGGTCAGACCTACGCTTTAGGGACAGATTGGCGAGGCACAGCGAGACGACCCACAGTTGGTTGAGTTAGTAGAAAAGCTCAAAAGAGGGGAGTCATCGATCCATCTCCGTAGGTATACCCTAGATGATAAGGGTTGGTTACGTAGGGACAGTAGACTTTGTGTACCACATGACGAGAACTTGAGGAAGACCATCCTTGATGATGCACATCGTTCAAAGATGACCATCCATCCCGGTGGGGACAAGATGTATATGGACATGAGACGAGTTTACTTTTGGGCCGGTATGAAGAAGGATGTGGCAGAGTTTGTTTCTAGATGCTTGGTGTGCCAACAAGTAAAAGTAGAGCAAAAGAAGCCCGGTGGATTGCTTCACCCATTGGAGGTCCCACAATGGAAGTGGGAAAGTGTTTCGATGGACTTTGTTGATGGATTACCAAGATCAAGGAAGGGTAATATGGGGATTTGGATCGTGGTGGACAAACTTACTAAGAGCGCCCATTTCATTCCCGTGAAGAGTAAGAGGACTGCTCCATGGTTAGCCTCCATATACATTCGAGAAATAGTTCGTTTTCATGGTGTTCCTTCTAGCATAGTGAGCGACCGCGATCCTATCTTTACTAGCGAATTTTGGAAGAGCTTGCAAGAGGTGGTAGGGACTCAATTATGTTTGAGCACCGCATATCATCCTCAGACGGACGACCAGACCGAGAGGGTGAATCGTATTCTAGAGGACCTATTGAGGTTGTGTGTCTTAGATTTCGGAGGTACATAGGAGGAACATCTTCCGTTGGTGGAGTTCGCATATAATAACAGCTTTTAGTCTAGCATTGGCATGGCACCGTTCGAGGCTCTTTATGGACGGCCATGTTGTTCGCCTACATGTTGGTGGGAGTCTACAGATAAGATCCTACTTGGGCCCGATATGATTAGAGAGACTTCGGAAAAGATCGATTTGATTCAAAGGAGGATGAAGACGGTGCAAGATAGGCAGAAATCTTATGCGGACAAGAGGAGGATAGATCTTGAGTTTGATATTAGGGACATGATCTTTATCAAGGTCTCCATTATGGAACGTCGTTCGCTTTGGGTCCGTTGGGAAGTTAGCACCAAAGTTCGTAGGGCCGTTTCCTATTAAGGAGAGGATTGGGCAGATGGCGTATAGAGTGGAGTTGCCCGAGAGACTTAGTGGCGTACACGATGTATTCCATGTGTCACATTGGAAGAAGTGCTTACATGAGACCGCGGAAGTGGTAGAGCCAAGCTTGCTTAGAGAGGTGGAGATAGAGCATGATGCGACGATTCGGCGAGCTCCTACGTGCATTCTTGGGTCGGAGGTTAAGAAGTTGAGGAATCGAGAGGTCAAGCTAGTCAAAGTGTAATGGGGATATGATGAAAGCAACGCTACTTGGGAGACGGAAGAGAAGATGCGTTCATTATACCCTTATCTTTTTGAGGGTATATCTTTTAGTTTCTCCTTTATCGCTTACCTTATACTTATCTTATCTTTAGTATGTCCTCTCGTTAGTACCTTTGACCTTTAGATAGGGTATTCCTATGATTGAAACTATGTATGATGGATGCATGTGGATGCAAGTGTTTGCTAGTGGATGCATATACACACACTTTAGGCACTAGATCGGCTCAGTCACTTCCTATTGCATATTGCATATAAATGTGTGTGCATATTTAAGCTAATGGATGTATAATGGTTGTGCTATCATATGGATGTTGCATTTTGGTGAATGGTTGTGCACACATGTAGAAATAATATGTATCGATAGGGTTCTTTCGCATACATAATGGATGCATGGCACCATCATGGTTTTCATTAAGGAGGTCAACTGAATCAGTAGACCGTCTGATTTTGCATTAGATAAGGAACATATTCTTGCACTTTTTGCATATGTTCATACAACGTTAGAAATTCTATAAGGACAATGAATGCTTGTGTTAGATGGTTGAGTAGATGGTTGTTTGGATGTTAGGATATGCATTCTCCTTAACTTGGAGATTTCGGAAGCGAAATCCTTTAAGGAGAGGAGAATGTAACACCCCAGATTTTTGAATAACCGAATCAACTAAATTAAAGAATAAATGTTTAGTATTGTTCTAAGGTTTGTAAGCAAAAGACTTAGTAGCTCATTTGGTTGGAACATGTGACTTGCATACAAGAGGTACAGAGTTCGATCCCCGCCAACGCCATATTTTTGTTTTAGGGGAATGGCTAAAAAGCGGCTTAGTGTGAACGCGGTTCAAAAAGTAGTTTATTGAGAAAATGGTTAATTAGGAAGATAGAAATATATATATAGATATATATAAAATAAAATTCAACCTAAAATTTAAGAAAAAAAATTCAAAACTGCGGAAGTGGGAAGGCAAAACACCAAACCGACCTATTTTATGGTCTCGGGTCGACCCCAGGGTCAACTCAGGAGGTTTGGAATTGGTCTCGTCGGCCCTAAATGGTCTATGGCGAAATTTTATGTTTTAGGGCTTAGGTGGCGATTTCTGTTTGGTCTGTTGACATCATTTCTTGGTTTCTAAGGCCTAGATGGATCCTAGAGTGATCCGACGGCTTAAATTAATTCAAAGCTCTATAAAAAGACCCATGGACTCAAACCCAAAATCAGAATTAAAACTAAAACTATGGCCGTCATGCTGTCGTCCTGAACCCTAGAGTAGCCGCCACCAATTAGAAGAAGATTAAAGCAACTCAATTCATTCCAACAGCAAATTCAACTACAACAAAGGGACGCTAATAAATCCCAGAACTTCATTGAATGGTGAGTTTGATCACTTTAACAAAATAATTGCTAAATTAATTATGATGTGATATACGTTGGATTATAAGTTATGGTTGTGAATCTAATTCATATGTTTAATCATGTATGTTAACTTGATTCATATTATATGATGTTATGCAAGTTTTATATATGATGTTATGCAAGTTTCAGGTATGATGTTATGCAAGATTAATATGATTATGCAAGTTAATATGATTATGCAAGTTTCATATGATGTTATGCAAGTTAATGATTATATGATGTTATGCAAGTTAATATGATTATGCAAGTTTCATATATGATGTTATGCAAGTTAATATGATTATGCAAGTTGTACATATGATGTTATGCAAGTTAATAGGATCACGCAAGTTGTATGCGAGTTATACGTTGTTATGTAAGTTTGGATCGAAAATATATGCTTGTAGTTCATGAAGTTAACTTGTGTTAATGAATCCCTTTTTATAATCCAATCACCTAGGTTTATAACATCAGTTTTTATGCAAATATGGATGTGGAACATATGCTAGTTCGTATAAGTATTATGTTCATATGCAAGTTTAAGTGATAATTGGATTTACATATATACAAGTTCACACCTTTAAAGTCTAGACCCATATTCAAGTTGACATTTTTATGTAGAAACCATGACATGCATAGTTATGCAAGTTTACACCTTTATGTGGATCCATAGTTTACTCAGGTTAACACCTTTTATTGGATCCATAGTTATGCAAGATGACACCTTTATGTTTAGGTTGACGACATACATAGTTTATGTAAGTTTGTGATAATTACCTAGGCTAGTTGGGTGTAAAACTATGTTCATACATGCAAGTTCACACCTTTTAGATCTACGATTTTTGGATCCTTGATAATACAAAGACTATGCAAGTATGTTGTAATTCTTAATTGCAAGTTAGATGCAAATTAGATCTATTATTGTGTGTATGTGACTTTGTGACGTTTATTCCCTTTTTTTAAGTATTAGACTATTTGCTAGTCTAATATGTATATGTCATGTTAAGCGAACGAATGATGGGGGTACGATGGGAATAATAGTGGATACACACATATTGTGAATTTGGCATGTAATGGCCTAAAAAGGCGTGTAATTAATTTTAAGGAATAAAATTAATTAGTGATGAAATTGGTATAATTTATATACCATAAATAAATGAGCATAATTTAGGTGATAAATTATGGACATAAATAAATATGGAAATTTGAATAGGGGAAGTAATTCAAATTTGGGGAAAATTAATTATGTATAATTAATTGCCTAAGACACGAGGTTGGACTCATTTGTGGTGTAAGACTGCCCAGACCCGCCCGGCAAATCCCGCAGCCACAAATGGTAGCCCAATGTGAGAGGTCAAAGGCCCAAACTAAATGCGTAACAATTGTATGGACACGAGGTTAGGCTCGTTTGTGGTGTAAGACTGCCCGGACCCGCCCGGTAAATCCAGCAGCCACAAATGCCCGTCTAATGGGAGAGGTCCTACAGGGGTTACGTTAGTAATAAATTAAGAAACATGTAACCAAAGTAAACAATGTGGTGGGACATGGGGGTTAAGTGTGTGCCTTGGGTGGCATGAGGAAATATGATTAGTAACACTTAACCAAGGTAAAACATGTAAGTGGACATAAGGGTTAAGTGGGTGCCTTCGGTGGCATGTGGAATTACTAATAGAAACCCTTAACCAAATTTAAAACATGTAAGTGGACATGAAGGGGGTTAAGTGGGATGTACTAGAGGGGGCCAAGCCTAGGTAGAAAGCTTGTGTCAAGCATGGGGGGCCCTTTTCAGTCCAGTAGCCCATTAAGTATCTCTGTGAGCTCGACCCAAATCGAGGACGGGACACGCCTACTGGGTCTGATTGTTAGAGGCCAAAACGGGTTAGCGATGGCAACGCAAGTCCAACGGGGTCACCTACATGCGTGGGTCCGGGCTGGTAGGTAAGACGTTGTTGCATCGTGTAGTTATAAGCCGTGCATTCCTTGCGTGGTATAAGGTTTCCATATTGGGGAGTGATACACCCCACTGTGGGACCTACACGGGTATCTACGAGTTAGGGAGCCGATCGAATGGGGCAGGGTAGTGGGTACACCTAGTGGAGATAGGAGAAGACAACATCTATGTAGTCAGCTAGGGGTACACGAAGCTACCACTATTATTAATAATTATTAAGGGGGTACACCTAGTGGAGATAGGAGCAGACGACACCTATGACGTCAGCTAGGAGTACATGGAATTACCATTTTTACTTATTGAAGGGGTACATCTAGTGGGGATAGGTACACGCTGGGTACCTATGATAGCAACTAGAGATATACAGTAAAATATGGAGGATAGTGGGTACATCTAGTAGTACACGAAGCTATCATCGTTCTATTTAGCCAAGAGGGAACAAATTTCTATAGTGACTAGTAGGGGTGCAGTTAGTGTTAATACAGTACAGTACGGTAGAGTATAGTAATTATCCTATATTGATTAGGAAGCGCCATTAACATTATCTCTGTTTCTCTTGATTGCCTTGCCAAACCCATGTGGTTCACACGGTCATTACTTTATTCTCCAGCTTATATCTTATCATATTGCTTTAATAATTATGTTGTTAGAGTTATCGGACTCGCCAGACTTTATGTCTGACCCCCTTTGTTTCCACCTCTTTTCTTCCTTCCCCCCTCCCCCCTAGGTTCTAAGGGTGGGACTAGTACTAGTGGAGCTTGATTGGGTTCTCTTTGGGAGCACTTGGATTTGGATTGCTAAAGTAAAGTTCAGCCTATCATTTTCTTTATGGCTATTTGTAGTAGTGGGATTATATACTTTGTTATATCAAGATGGATATTATGTACTTGATTTTGGTTTATGGTTTTTGATGATGTAACCAAACATATTTACCTTCTGCTGTAATAAATGAAGTTTTAAATTTTCAAGTACTGCTTTATATCTGTCTTGTTGTGATTTTCTGTTCTATATTCACTTAAATTGCTCCATGGAAGTTAATGTGATCCCTTTGCGAGTGACATTAATGGATGTGGGGTGTTACACGATGATTATATATATTCGAAATAAATCATATTTCGATTTTTAAATCGATAACTCAATATAAAAATTTATTTATATTATCAACTCAATACTTAAATCCATATTAAATATTTAAAATTAACCGACCAAAAATCTGGGTCGTTACATGTAGTGATTATTTTTAGACATCCCAACCTCATAATATAACCTGTTAAGTGAATGTTGAATGCTAATAGATGTTTTCGGCATTTTTGAAGTTTAATATTTTAATGACTTATTTATATTTTATGTGTACCTTTAAAAGATCTGATAGATTTTTGTATTCGGATTTGTTTAAATTGAAAAAAAACAACTATTTAACACTCCCTTTAGTTTTAATGTCATAAAGGCTTCAGTTTGTACGTATTTAAAGTTTGATATATGAATGCAAAATTGATCTATATGTATATGAAACTATTTATATGAAAACTAATACATACTTCGAAACTTGGTCCATACGCGGTCCATTTGAAATTAGTATATAGTAAATTACATTTGTGCATAAATTATCAGGATTTTATGTAATTTTAACCATTATCGATGTACTTATGCACAGGTAATTAGCATTTCCGAAGTAAAGAGCAACTGCATCAAAGAACTGCTAGTAATTAAGCCATGAATAAGACTTTAATTATTACAGAAGTGAAAAACAACTGTGTCATAGAACTGTAGGTAATTAAGCCATGAACATGACTTTAATTACTATGTATTATAATATTTTGTTTGTACTAATTGTGTAGAATTGTTAGTAGACGACTATGGTACGTGGATGTGTCTATTTTGTTAAAATACTATTATTGGAATGATATAGATATTACATTTGATTATTTGGTTAATGTGTTTTTTTAATTATTTGAATCCGATAATTATCGATGTTGGTTTGAAAATGATACTTATATGATTGATAATTAGTTTTAATATGGCTATTATATACAAGTGATTGTTGGAAATGATACAAGCCATTAGCAATAAGTAATGGCGATTAAAATGTATTGTAATCAATAAATTTCAGTAGCGTTTCAAAAGTGCTACAAAAAATTAAAAAAATAAGGGTGCAAGTATCAATTTGGTTTCTTTTTTAAAACACTTCTAAAAAAACCTTTTGTAGGACTTTATAAACGCTACGATAAGTTCAATTTTGGTAGCGTTTACTACAACGCAACTAAAACTTTCAGACTTTTAGTTGCATGTCATGTCGCAGCGTTTACCAAAACGCTACTAAAAGCTTTAATAGCGTTTTTTCAATGCTGCAAAAGGCCTTTTCTGGTGTAGTGCTTCCTAGATGAACCTCTTACAATCAGCTCAGTAAGCATGCGCTGTCCTCTACCTAGTGCGGGGTTCCCCTTTAATACCAAAATGGGTTACTGACAAATATGGGTCCTACACAACATATGACACAAGCCAACCCTTATAGATCTTTGGTTCCCAATCAACTAGGATTTTGACAGGTTATGCCTAACAGATTTAACAGATTCGCACAACCCCCTAAAGATTTACGGGTTAAACCTTACAAGTTAACGGGTCCATATAACCCCTACAGATTTAGTAATTTAAGTTTTCTAGATTAACAGGTTTGTATAACCCCCATAGATTTAACAGCTTTACTTTAGCCCACCGATTTAACGGCTTACTTAACCCCACATACTTAATAAGGTTACTTAACCCCCACATACTTAACAGGCTTACTTAACCCCACATACTTAACGGGTTACTTAACCCAACAGATTTAACAGGCTCATACAATCCTTATGGATTCAAACAGGTTAAGTATTATAAGTTCATTACCATACATTCATTTATGGTTATAATACGCTAGACCTCCCACATTAAGTCTACCGCTTATGGATGCTAGATATGCCAGTTGGGTCTGGGCAGACTTCTTCCATAAGTCAGACTTAACCTCGTGTCTTAGCACCGTCACGTGTTTATGCACTTAGACCCCTAACATTAGATTTTCAACTTATAGTCGCTGGATATGCCAGGCAGGTCCGGGCAGACTTCTACCATAAGTGTAATCTAACCTCGTGTCTAAGTGCGGTTACAGTTTCTAATTACTGTAATTCTAGGAATTTCATTCTTTAACAATTATCCCTATTTCATTATAGGTTTTCATACCCCTTTTCCAAGTCATATTCATCATGTACCATATGCCCTAAATTAAAATCTAAATCCCAATTTGATTTATGACCCAAATCCATATTCATGTTTTCAATTTAACTTATGCCCCAAATTTCCCAATACAAGTCACGCACCAATTTTAACGGATTAAACACGCTTCACAGATTTTACAGTTCAATTAACATGTTTCGCTGAATCTTAAATTAAGTCTACAGATTTATATCCCCTAACCACAAGTCATAATTTACCATATAAATCATGCCCCAATTTTTCTTTAGTCCAATTTCACAATATAGTTGATGCGCCCAGATTACAATCGTGATTCAAAGTACAAGTTATGCCCTTAAATTACCATATCCAATCATTCCCAATTTAACCCAATTTCGTTCGTATGCATATTTCAACGATAACGGCCTAGGCTCAAAAGTAGCCTGGCTATAAAAATAAAAATGGAATGAGAGAGAAGGACAGAATAGGCATAAAACCAACAGCAACAGAAATGAGAATATGATAGCAGAATTAGGCATAAAAGAACAGATTTGATGAATAGAAATAGGCATATAAGAACAGATCTGATAAACAGAAATAGCATATAAAAACAGATATGATGAACATGTGATAATAGAACTGATTAGGCATAGTGACATGATCATAAACAGGCATGATGATATCCAATTAGTGAATTAGATATATAAATAATAGAAGACTTGATATGATTCCAATAGTCACAGACTTGGATCTAATTCATAGGCATGTCAAGATTACATTTTAATTATTTCTATCTAAAAATAACGTAGACCCATAGAGAATAGATCTAAGAGGCAGAAAAATGTCGCAGATGTTGAATCACATATCTCTATACTTAAGTAACTTGATTGTTGAAGAAGAAAAGGCTTGATTTAATCTGGCTAGAGGCAGTATTTAGTTCTTCATTGTTTTTGGTGTGGAAAAACAATGGGTATAGGGGATTATTTATAGCCTAGATTTAATGAATTTGGTCATGAAAGGAGTCCACGTTCAGAAAAATGAATTCTGTCTTGGATCTGCAGGGGTGAAGACACCCTTGTGTGGGTGTCGACCCATGGGTCGGTCCCCTCTTGATTGTGTAGACACCCATGGACGGGAAATTTCCTGCTCCCCTCTTTTCTGCGATTTTAAACTTTTTTTAATTTATGGACTTGTTTTATCCGTATATATTCTTCTCATGCATATATAAACTTCAAACCTTAGTTACTTCTTCATACGGTGTCCGTTTTACGCAAACCAGGTGTCTATTGTAACGACCCTTATTTATTTTAACGATTTAATAATTAATTTTATTTAATTATTCAAATAATGGTTTGGTAATTTAATAACTTTGAATATTTAATTAATATAATAATTAAATAAAATATTAAAATTCCAGATTAGCCGGAGAATAGTCGAATTCACAATATTGTGTGAATTGGATTATTTATATTAATAAATTCAGTTTAGAATTGAATTACAATAACGATTATTTAAACGAAGTTTGAATGTATAATTATATTGTAATTATAATCGAGCTCGAAATGACGCGGCAGTTCGTAGTTTGGCGATTCGAACTTTAAACGAATATACAGAATCCGTTTTAAGATGGATTTCTGTGAAACAAGAAACGTTCGGAGCTGGCGAAGTATATTTTTCAAATGAAAGAGAAAAATCGAGATTTCGTCGTGTAGATTTTGAGTTATGTCCAAATCAAATTTTAGAAAAGTCGCCGTGGAATTTCTTTATAATTTATAATGATTTAATTATATTATAAATGGATTTTTAATATTAATTGAATACTGATTTAATCTGGATTTGAAATATCGAGATAAACTCAGATAGGAATATTTTTGGGGCTATATGATATTTTACTGTGAATATATACGATGATATTTATTTATAAATATATAACTAAATTATTTTTAAATATATGAATATTTAAATGGGTTTATTTAGAGCTTTAAAAGTAACCATTTTTGCAAACGACTTCCGTTTTCGACGAAACTAATTCTGTTGGATCCGAAATATTAAATTTTTGCTAGATTTCAATTTTCCTGATTTTTGGAGTTAGTATGTGGTCACATGGTGAAAAACAGTCAATATTTTGTCTTTAAAAATATGCTATGTGAGCAAACTGATTCGGAATTCGACAAAACAAGTTTCGCTGGGTCCGTAATGTCGAACTGTAGCTGCTTGTCGATTTTTATCGAATTTGGATATTGTATCTGATCATAAGAATTTTTAATGACAAATACAAACAGCGTTGGAATAAAAATAAATATAATAATCAAATTTAAAAATAATATTTCTATCCTATAAATAACCCTTAACATTTCCTAACCCTAAAATCATTTTTTCTATGGTTAGCGATATTTGCGTCGTCATGTTCTTTAGGAAACATGAATTCATGGCCGTCATGTTCTTTAGGAAACATGAATTCGGTGGCGAGTTCCATCGCATCCTATACTAGAGTCTGAGATTCAAGTTTCCACGAGTTTGAGGTCTTGGGGTTGGTTGGATATAGTAGGTGGCGAGCCTGCTATGTTTGGCAGAGAGGATCGAGTGAAGTTTGAACGGATGGTGAAGTCTTGTGTTGTGCTAAGGGTCAGTTCTGCTGTAAGCCGGGAAGTTGTAGGTGCTGGATTCACGATTTTAAGGGAAGGGTAACAGCTTCAGGGTGGCTATAGCAGGAGGAGACGATTGCGATGGAAATCTGAATGGGTGTGGTTACGATCTTGTATCAAATTATGAGTGGCAGTGAAGTGGGAAGCTCAGCTTGTGTAATTAAGCTTCAAGAGGTTGAGTTTCTTTTTGAACAATGAAGAGGATGGAGATAATTTGGGTATTTCGTGGTTACATCGTGATCAAGGGAAGGGAACAATCTGGTTAATTAATCACATGGGTGATAACTAGTTGACGGTAATACCAATTTGCCAAGAAAAAAAATGCCAAATCTCGGTGGTTAAGATCTGAAACGTGAAAGCCACACCGCCCCTTGAATTTCAAAAATAGGGAAAGAGGCCGGATGTCGTGTATTCTTATAAAGGGTAATTAAGATTATATATATATTAAAAAGAAAATATATTGTCGTTAATCTGTTTAAAATGTTGAAATACTTATAACTTACACATATGTGAACTAATCGCATGAAACATGATCCGTTGGGATCGTATGGATAGCGGCTACACAATGGAACTGACTGGGAGTGAATTGGAGCTCGTTACAATTTATGGCAAAATAAATTCTCTGTCTGAATCAACCGACAGTTATTGTCATTTAACGATAACCGTCCAATGTGAGTAAATCTCACTAACTCTATACAGTTTATATTTTTATAAATATAATCTAGTGTTGATAAATGATGATTGATTGCTGTGTGTTGATTTTTGGTTGAATTGCTTATTTATTGGTTGAAATTATAAATAACGATATATATATGTGTAAATCGTTAATCAAATATTGATTCTGTTTATCAGAATATTTCATATTGAAATGAAATCGATGTTATTTATATTGTTTAACGTCTATGATGCAGGTAAACAGGTTTGAGGGATCCAACTGGATTCCTCAACATTTATGTTACTGTTTTTCATATAATGTGATATATTATGTGATATATAATCTGTTAATGATTATGTGTGTTTGGATAATATTTATCCTTGTTATTTGGTATTTTTAAATACCATTTATAGTACTGGAATTAAAAAGGGAATTTTCAAAGTGTATATTGAAATAAAATATATTTATAAAATAAAATAATTTTATAAAAGAAAATATTTATAAAACCAAAGTGTTTTATAAAAGATAAAAGGAATATTTATTTAGAAAATAAATAGAATTATGAAAGGAAATATTTGGGAAACGAATAGAAGTTTATAAAAGGAAATATGTGGAAAATAGATATTAAATAAAAATATGTTTTCAACAAATAAATTGAGAAGAATGATTTTTAAATAAAGGAAAATATTTATCATTGAATAGATAAAGATATATAAGTCTGAACTTATATAAAGAAGTAAAATAGATAAAGGGAGCAGATTAATTTATAAATAATATTTTATAAATTAAGTTAATTATTTATCAGTGGATAAATGACATATATAAGTCAGAACTTATATAGAGGAGTAAGAATCGATTTTAACAACAAAAATTGTAAAGGGATATGAACTAGAGTTATAACGAGAATTTTAGATGGAATTATTATAGTGTTGCATCTAAAATAAGATTTTATATGAATTGTTTATAAATAGAAGTATAAATAGAATTTGGAAATGGGATATTATTTTGAAATATGAAACCAAACTGTTTTGAATATATAAAGAAATATTATTCACATTCTATGTGAAAAATTATATTAAAGTAAATATTTTGCAAATAAAATATTATAAATGAATTTAGGGTTTGAATTAGGAGTTCAAATGGAATTACTAAAATTAGAAACTGACTAGAAATTATTTGAGTTGAATGGCTTTCTGGGTATCGATCTGATGTTGGTTTCGACCTTCGGGGTTTATACTTAGGAAGTTGTTCTCTTACTAGTTTACAGTTGGAGACTGATAGAGATGGGAAGATACCGATGCGTGAATCAGAAATGGAAAATGTTAGACCAAAATCTGGGCCTAACACCCAAATGCAGCGTGAAGCCCTCACAATCACAAATTGTAGATCACAGAATGCGGAAAACAGTAAATAACAGGAGACACACGAAGTTTTTATAGTGGTTTGACTCAAACCAAGCCTACGTCCACTTTATCTCCTCTTAGATCCTAAGAAGTTACAAGTACAATTCTCTCGGTTTATACACGAAATCCTCGTGTTTACAATGAAAAGAGGTAGGAAATCATAAGATTATACACGAAATCCTCGTGTTATATTGTGGAATTTGGCTTCTTTGCTGTTGAAAATGCATTGCAGAGAGAAAAGGTGGAAGTCATGTGTAACGTCCCGGAAAAGGTCGATCCTTTGTAATAACCCGGAAATCTGGGCCAGTTTAAAAATTTTATTTTGGCAATTTTAGCAAATTTTGGTTATTTAAAATGAATTATTTTATATAATATCGACGAGAAATTAATTTTGAATATAATTCGAACGTATATATTCGTCTGAATCGACGGTAGAATATAAATATTTATTTATATTTATAAAAGGAATTGAAAATGGCGTGGTAGTTCGATAATTCGATTTCAAACTTCAAATGGATGTGCAGGATTCAAAATAAACCGGATTTTAGTGAAACCAAAAATATTAGAATAGAATTGATAATATCTTTCCAACGAACCCGAAAAATTGAAATTTCATAGCGGGAATCAAAAGATATGTCCAGTTGAAAATTCTGAATAGTCGCTATGGAATTCAGGCCCTTAAAAATGGAAATTTTGCAAACGACCTCGGATTTCGACGAAACCATTTTTGTTGGATCTGTGATGTCAAATTAATGCTAGATTTCAAATTTCATAATTTTCCGATTCAATATGTGAGCGTGGCAAAGGAAAACATGTTTGACCAGTTTCAGTTGATTTTAATCGACTAGAAAATGGCTATTTTCAAACGGTCTCAGAATTCGATGAAACTAGTTTTGTTAGGACCGCATCGTCAATACGAAGCTAGAAAATATTTTTCTGGAATTTTTCGAGTTAGTAAGTGACCCTGGCAAATTGAATTGTGCGTTCAAATTCAATATATATAGAGTTATATTTTGATTTTGACGAAAACTGATCGAAACGATCGAATCAGCTTAAGATACATATCCCATTGTCGGAATGGGGGTAATTAGCTAGGGACGACAGGCGGTGGGTCTCGTTTAGAGGCCGAAATTAAAAGTTACTTTTTGAAATTAAATAGTAAAAAAAAAACCCTCCATCCTTTTATCTTTGCTCAGACCCCCCCCCCGTTTACTTTTCAAATCGTTTTAAATTTAAAAAAAAAAGGAAAAAGGGGGCGCACAAACGCCAACGCCGCCCCCCTGGTGCCGCAACCCTGCCTCCTCCTTCGCCGATCGGCGAACTCCCCCTTCTTCTTCTTCCTCCTGCTGCGACCCCCCCTCACTCCATGAAGACGCAGCCCCCCCGCCCAAATCGACCGCACCACCCGCGCTACCCTAGGCACCGACCAACTGCCGCCTCCTGTGCCGCCTAGCAGCCCTCCTCCCCCTTTGAATACAATAAAAATGTGAGTTTTTACCTTTATTTACATTTGTGGTTACATAGAAAAAAAACTGATTTTGTATTGTACGGATAGCAAAATAAGGAGGTAGGTTTATCATAGAAAAGTGGCGACTCTTATCATACAAAGATTCGATTTTTATTTTTAAAGAAAGATTCAATTTTTAAACAATGAAAGATCTGATATTTAAACTAGAAGATAATGGATTTTTAATTATAAAAATTTGATCTTTAGTAGTATAAAAATTCGATTTTTATATATTGAATAGCAAAGTAAAAATTTGATCTTTATATATCGAATAACAAAGTAAAAATTCGATTTTTATATATTTAGTAGCAAAGTTAAAATTCGATTTTTATATATTGAATAGCGAAGTAAAAATTCGATTTTTATATATTGAATAGAAAAGTAAAAATTCGATTTTTATATATTGAATAGTGAAGTAAAAAAATCGTTTTTTATACATTGAATAGCAAAGTAAAAAATTCGATTTTTGTATATTTAGTGAATACGGATGACGAAAGTGATGAAAGAAGAAACGGCGGAGATTTTCTACATATGAAGGGTCGAGGTGTTTGGATTAGCTAGTCGGTGAGAACTTCTCACCTTTAATTTAATTTTGCTAGTTAAAATATATACTAGGATGCAGACGGTGTTTAGTAGCACCTGACACCCGTCGTCCACAGACCATGGACGGCTTGTATGCTTGTTTGTTTGATTTTGTTGTGTAGTTGATTGTGTGATGTGAAATGAAATAAAATATTTATATAGCTAAAAATATTTTATAGTTAAAAATAGAAGTTTTAACGTGTATATGAAAAGAAATAAAAATAAACAAATCGGACGATTTGTCTATAAACAAACATTTGACTGTTATTGATTGGGACGATAAATTTTACACATCGCCCAACTGCACAAATAAAATCTGTGTTTGATTGTTTGAAACCCCACACGGGTATTGGGATGATATTTGACGTACACTAATCCCGATTGTTTAGTTGTATGTCGCTCGATTGATTGACAGGCTGCTATAAGCGTTGAATATTTATATTTGATGCTTATACAGTGTAGAATGCACTTTGGATGATGGTTGATTATTCATCGTTGTTGATATATACATGTGTTGTAGAAAATCCATATAATTAACATTATATGGTAACTGATTGGGCCTCATTCCAGTTTCGAAATAGAAATAGAAATATTTGAAATAGAAATATTTGAAATGGAAATATTTGAAATAGAAATATTTGAAATAGAATATTTGAAAATAGGAATATATGAAGCCGTGTTGATTAGATTGACGCCATTTTGACATGAACGATATTTATATCAATTTTATTCATTCTATAATGAATATCGAAAGTGATTTCAAAATCTGGTATTTCGAAAAGAATTGAAATTCGAATTTAACTGAATAGAAATGAATTCGAATTGAAAATGAATAGAAATGAATTCGAATTGAAAATGAATAGAAATGAATTCGAATTGAAAATGAATAGAAATGAATTCGAATTGAAAATGAATAGAAATGAATTCGAATTGAAATTGAATATAAATGAATTCGAATTGAAATTGAATATAAATGAATTCGAATTGAAATTGAATTGAATTGAAAACGAACTGAAATTGAATTAGAAATCATTTTGAATTGAAATCAATTTGAAATGAATTTAAAAAGAATTTATAAGGAAAAATTCAATTTTGATTTGAATTTGAAATGAAGTTGAAATCGTTTTGAAAACGAATTTACAACGATTTATATAATACGTTTTAAAAGGAAATCGACGAAGTATATATTGTATATATTATATATATAATATAATGGCCTGAATAGAACGCGCCGGGCCGCGGCAGTTCGCGAATTTCAACCATTGACTTCGAACGAATATTACGGGAGATCCGACCGTCGGATTCACCTAAAACCGAACCATTGGATTCGTATCGAAAAGAGCTTTCTAACAAATATTAGAAATTAGAAATCTAACAGTTGGATTTGGAATTATGTCCAAATCAAATTTGGAAAAGGTCGCTATAAGTGCAGTTCGATGGCCGTTGATGGAAATTGACTGAACGGACCTTGATAAAATTATTAAAAACAACAATAATTTGTGTAAAATCATAAGAAATGATTTGGGAAGAATCGGGATGAAAAAATCCATATTTGAAAATATAAAAATAGATTTTTATCAAAATGAACTAGTTTTGAACTAGGATTAAAATTCTATTTATTTTTAAATAAATAAATTGGATTTGAAAATGGTTTTGAAAATAACTAGAATTTCCAATAATTGAATTGGAATAGATTTGAATGGAAATTGTCTTCGGAATATTTCGATGTTGGATTTCGTGATGATACAGATATTGTTATGGGAATTTGAAAGATATATTTATATCATTATTTTCAATACGATATTTGTTGGTCGTTGGATTTGATATTGAATATAAGCCGGTATATTTTCTATTCAGAGCCTTGTATTTAATTTCAAATGTGATTTGGGTTTGTCATGAATGGTGTCTTTATTAACAACTTTCTTAAGCCCAGTTGAGAAAAGATTAAATCTTTTTATTTAGATTTAATGAAGTGTACCAATTAAATAATATTTAATTGGAATTGAATTGGTATTGATTTTTGGGTTTATCGTGAACAGTGTTTTAAATAACACTTGTTCTTTAACCCGATAATTAATGAAATGTGATTTTGGGTTGTCGTGAACGGTATCTTCAATAATACTGTTCTTAGACCCAAAGGAGTTAAGAAAATTCAGAAACTAACTGGAGATTAGTTGAGTTGAATGGTTTCTGGGGTATTGATCTGATGTTGGTTTCGGCCTTCGGGGTTAATACTTAGGGAATTGCTCACTTGCTAATTTACGGTTAGGGACTGATTGAAAGGTGATGTTATTTTGGGTTTATCGTGAACCGTGTTTTAAAAGACACTGATTCTTTAACCCAGTCACAGATTAACACTAAGTGGAGTTTTAATGAATCTTTAATTAGATTGAAATGATCGAGAATGGAGTATCACCAGTTTTTCTCCAGGCGATAGTTAAATCTTTAATTAGATTTGAACGTGAAATGGTAATTAAATTTGCCGATAACACCGTGGTGTTAGATATGAAGTAAGACCCGTTTTACTTCATGGGATGAATAGGTTGGGATTGGGAAATTAAAACAAACGATTACTTCGGTAAGGTTCGTTAATCCCGACTAGTTTGAATTGATATTCAAAAGAAGATTAAAGAATAAATTTAAAGGAATTTATCTTTGATAAAATTAATGGGAACCTTTCCCTAAGAATGCAAAATTTAGAAACTAACTGTCGGCTAGCTAAGCAGAATGGTTTTCTGGATATTGATCTGATGTTGGTTTCGGCCTTCGGGGTTAATATTTGGGGAATTATTCTCTTGTTAATTTACGGTTAGTGACTGATAAATTGGAATGAGGCGTATGTTGTGTTTGTGTAACACCTGTTTATTATATACGCGAGTTATTCAGAAAGACCGGGTTTATCCCATTTTGAATAACTGATACGACGATAAGTCGAAGATGAAGACGTTGGTCGAAGACCAGAGGTCTTCATGTCAATTGGGTGATTACTGATGATCTTGATCGGGATGTACACCCAAGAAGATGGAAACAATTGGTGATCGTCCAGACGTACTTGGAGATCGAGGGATATGCGGGCTACTAGGTGCCTCCGGTTTCGTTCAGACCCAGAACGAACTTGTAAATGGACTGTGTGTCTGACATTGGATTTTAGTCTGTGTGGTTGATTTCTATTAAATATATGTCTGTTTGGCGGAAGAGAATTTATTTTCTTGCTTAACGCCCTTCTCTGAGATGTACGAGCTCAGGGGTTATATACTGATGGATATCAAACGCATAGAGTGAATTGCCTGTGTGGCATGCCTAAGTGGCGAATGATCAAGGCTTCTGTTGAAAAGCAAAGTCTTGTGGTTGATGAACGAAGCACGGCCTTTGTGGCTTAGCTTTGTGTAACGTTTACTTCACGAGTTTCACACCCGGTATGAACCAGAAACGAGAGAGGACATCAGGTAGGGCATGCGTTTCTTTCTAGTTAGAAGTGGCGTCAGTGGTTTTACACGCCCAGTCGAGTTTGACTTATGTGGTTGTTGTTGTTGCGAGGCGCCTTGGTTTGATCGGACGATCCGGGTCCGATGGAGTCATTTAGTTGGCTCACCTATGCCCCAAAGGGCGGGGAAACGCATGTTCAGGCATTTTAGTCCACATCGGTGGACCGGCCCTGACGATCCAAGGGCCCACCTGAGTCTGGGTCCTGAGGGGCGGGCTAGAGCGTCTCGAATCGGTTGAGGACTATCTTTTGCCTCGGTTCATAGATGGAAATCTAATTTCCAAATACGTGACATTTGCGGTTTTATTTGTAGAGCCTAGTATGGCGACATAGTGGGATGGGGCGCTTATGTCGTCTATGATTGATACTTATGATTTGAAGTTGTTTTATACACTATGCACTTATAATAGTATCAAATAATCTGTTTTAAACGTATCAAGCATTCTTGGCTATTATAAGGTAAAAACCCTATCCTCCGGCTTGCGTTGCATTGTGTGATGGGAACTAGGTCTTATAATAGCTTCATTTTTCTTTATTTAGCATTGCGCTGTTGTTTTATGCACTGGTGTTCTTGGGAGGAAACCCGTTCCGTGTTATACAGCGTGGTCCCTTGATTTACCGAACTTCAAAAATAAAGAATAATAACTGTTTTAGTTCTCACACCAGTCCCATGACTGACCTGGAGTTTATTGTTTTAACCTAAACTCTGGGTGCTCTTTTTTTGACACGGGAAGCTAGTAGTTTTGGTTTTGCAGATTTATATTCATAGGATCTTGGTTTACAGCTGGAATGATATCCGGAAAGCTTTATATTCGTATATCCCTTCTAATTGTGTATTGTATTATTTTCCGCTGCTATGTATTTAAATGTAATTTAAATCTCTGATATTTCTGTGTAATATTCATTTATACTCTGTATATTCTTGTATTCTTATGGAATTGTTGTAATATACAATGAAATGTTCTCTCGTCTGCGTTCTATTTTGTCGTGTTCTCAAAACAATTCGTCCTTTCTCTTCTCTTCGGAGACCGGGGAAGTTCGGGTCGTTTCAGCATGGTATCAGAGCTTTGGTTTACAAAGCTTAGAGAACAAGACACATTAGAACCATACGAAAGAATTCATCAGATATTGGATTAGTAATATCCAATTAGAATGACTCGTTAGAGATGGGATCAGTAGTATCCTAGAACGAGTGTGAAGAGTAAATTTTAAAATGAAAACAAAATTTGTTTTGAAATTTAAATCAGTTATTCGTATTTGATTATTTATTTATATGAATTTGGGCAATCCAATATATAAATATTTTGTATATATGTCTTGCAAACGTGTGTTCGAAGTTTTAATATACTGGGTAGATATAGAATCCCCCTAGTGCCCGGGGATAATTCTGGTGATAGGGAACCATCGCCAGTATTTATTTTCGAGTTTCGAAAGTGAGATTTCTATATATTTCCAATTGACTGGTGTGAGAACCGAAACTAGATAGGGCTTACTGTTGTGAATTGACACCAAAAATGTGATTTTTGACTATATATCAAAGTTATGCATTTGAAATGATCACCAACTAATTGATTGATGGTTGTGTTGTTTGGTTATTTGTTTGAAATTTTGAACCATTACGCCTAATTGAATCAAATTGTGAGTTATATTGAAAACTGGTTGCATTTGCTTGCATATACATGTACTTACATTGAACAGGTCATAGCAAAGAGGCTAGAGCAGAAGAATAAAATTGTTTGCCCGACAAATAGGTACATGTTTATCATAATTTACTGTTTTGTTTGGGTGATGATGATTTTATAAGCCGATTGGCTAGCTTCTTGGCTTTTTCTTTTTCTTTTTGAGATCAGAAGGCCTGTATGGCAATTTCGGGATTTTCCCGTGCTCCCGGTGCAGGGGAGGTTATGGCGAAATTTTTCGAAAATTTAGGGTGTTAGCCAAATTTTTGAAAAATTTGAAAAGTTCTTAGAAACTGAAAAGTTGAAGAACTTAAGCCGTAGTCAAAATACTGGAAGTTGAGTTGAATTATTAAACAACTTTCGGCTTCGTTCCTTTTCGGGGACGAAAAGTTTTAAGTGGGGGGGATTGTAATAACCCGGAAATCTGGGCCAGTTTAAAATTTTTATTTTGGCAATTTTAGCGAATTTTGATTATTTAAAATGAATTATTTTAAATAATATCGACGAGAAATTTATTTTGAATATAATTCGAATGTATATATTCGTTTGAATCGACGATAGAATATAAATATTTATTTATATTTATAAAAGGAATTGAAAATGGCGCGATAGTTCGATAATTCGATTTCAAACTTCAAATGGATGTGCAAGATTCAAAATAAACTGGATTTTAGTGAAACCAAAAATATTAGAATCTAATTGATAATATCTTTCCAACGAACCCGAAAAATTGAAATTTCATAGCGGGAATCAAAAGATATGTCCAATTGAAAATTCTGAATAGTCGCTATGGAATTCAGACCCTTAAAAATGGAAATTTTGCAAACAACCTTGGATTTCGACGAAACCACTTTTGTTGGATCCGTGATGTCAAATTATTGCTAGATTCCAAATTTCATAATTTTCCGATTCAATATGTGAGCGTGGAAAAGGAAAACGTGTTTGACCAGTTTTAGTTGATTTTAATCGACTGGAAAATGGCTATTTTTCAAATGGTCTCAGAATTCGACGAAACTAGTTTTGTTAGGACCGTATCATCAATACGAAGCTAGAAAATATTTTTCTGGAATTTTTCAAGTCAGTACGTGACCCCGGCAAATTGAATTGTGCTTTCAAATTCAATATATATAGAGTTATATTTTGATTTTGACGAAAGCTGATCGAAACGATCGAATCAGCTTAAGATACATATCCCATTGTGTTCGGAATGGGGGTAATTAGCTGGGGACGACAGGCCATGGGTCTCGTTTAGAGGCCGAAATTAAAAATTACTTTTTGAAATTAAATAGTAAAAAAAACCCTCCTCCCTTTTATCTTCGCTCAGACCCCCCTTTTACTTTTCAAATCGATTTTAAATAAAAAAAAGAAAAAGGAAAAAGGGGGCGCACGATAGCCAGCGCCGCCCCCCTGGTGCCGCAACCCCCCTCCTTCGCCGTTCGGCGAACTCCCCCTTCTTCTTCTTCCTCCTGCCGCGACCCCCCTCACTCCATGAAGACGCAGCCCCCCCCCCCAAATCGACCGCACCACCCTAGGCGCCCTCCACCGAGCAACTGCCGCCTCCTGTGCCGCCTAGCAGCCCTCCTCCCCCTTTGAATACAATAAAAATGTGAGTTTTTACCTTTATTTACATTTATCTATTGTTTTAATTCGATTTTCATTTGTGGTTACATAGAAAAAAAACTGATTTTGTATTGTATGGATAGCGAAATAAGGAGGTGGGTTTATCATAGAAAATTGGCGATTCTTATCATACAAAGATTCGATTTTTATTTTTAAAGAAAGATTCAATTTTTAAACAATGAAAGATCTGATATTTAAACTAGAAGATAATGGATTTTTAATTATAAAAATTTGATATTTAGTAGTATAAAATTTCGATTTTTATATATTGAATAGCAAAGTAAAAATTCGATTTTTATATATTGAATAGCAAAGTAAAAATTCGATTTTTATATATTGAGTAGCAAAGTAAAAATTCGATTTTTATATATTGAATAGCGAAGTAAAAATTCGATTTTTATATATTGAATAGCAAAGTAAAAATTCCATTTTTATATATTGAATAACAAAGTAAAAAAATCGATTTTTATATATTGAATAGCAAAGTAAAAAATTCGATTTTTGTATATGTAGTGAATACGGATGACGAAAGTGATGATAGAAGAAACGGCGGAGATTTTCTACATATGAAGGGTCGAGGCGTTTGGATTAGCTAGTCGGTGAGAACTACTCACCTTTAATTTAATTTTGCTAGTTAAAATATATAGTAGGATGCAGACGGTGTTTCGTAGCACCCGACACCCGTCGTCCACAGACCATGGACGGCTTGTATGCTTGTTTGTTTGATTTTGTTGTGTAGTTGATTGTGTGATGTGATGTGAAATGAAAATATTTATATAGCTAAAAATATTTTATAGTTAAAAATAGAATTTTTAACGTGTATATGAAAAGAAATAAAAATAAACAAATCGGACGATTTGTTTTTATACACACATTTGACTGATATTGATTGGGACGATAAATTTTACACATCGCCCAACTGCACAAATAAAATCTATGTTTGATTGTTTGAAACCCCAAACGGGTATTGGGATGATATTTGACGTACACTAATCCCGATTGTTTAGTTGTATGTCGATCGATTGATTGACAAGCTGCTATAAGCGTTGAATATTTTGATGCTTATACAGTGTAGAATGCACTTTGGATGATGGTTGATTATTCATCGTTGTTGATATATACATGTGTTGTAGAAAATCCATATAATTAACATTATATGGTAATTGATTGGGCCTCATTCCAGTTTCGAAATAGAAATAGAAATATTTGAAATAGAAATATTTGAAATGGAAATATTTGAAAATAGGAATTTATGAAGCCGTGTTGATTAGATTGACGCCATTTTGACATGAATGATATTTATATCGAATTTATTCATTCTATAATGAATATCGAAAGTGATTTCAAAATCTAATATTTCGAAAAGAATTGAAATTTGAATTTAACTGAATAGAAATGAGTTCGAATTGAAAATGAATAGAAATGAATTCGAATTGAAAATGAATAGAAATGAATTCGAATTGAAAATGAATAGAAACGAATTCGAATTGAAAATGAATAGAAATGAATTCGAATTGAAATTGAATATAAATGAATTTGAATTGAAATTGAATATAAATGAATTCGAACTGAAATTGAATTGAAAACGAACTGAAATTGAATTAGAAATCAATTTGAATTGAAATCAATTTGAAATGAATTTAAAACGAATTTATAAGGAAAAATTCAATTTTGATTTGAATTTGAAATGAAGTTGAAATCGTTTTGAAAACGAATTTAAAACGATTTATATAATACGTTTTAAAAGGAAATCGACGAAGTATATATTATATATATAATATAATGGCCTGAATAGAACGCCCGGGCCGCGGCAGTTCGCGAATTTCGACCATTGACTTCGAACGGATATTACGGGAGATCCGACCATCGGATTCTCCTAAAACCGGAACCGTTGGGTTCGTATCGAAAAGATCTTTCTAACGAATATTAGAAATTAGAAATCTAATGGATTGATTTGGAATTATGTCTAAATCAAATTTGGAAAAGGTCGCTATAAGTGCAGTTCGATGGCCTTGATGGAAATCGACTGTACGGGCCTTGATAAAATTATTAAAAATAATAATAATTTGTGTAAAATCATAAGAAATGATTTGGGAAGAATCGGGATGAAAAACTCCATATTTGAAAAGATTTTTTAGATTTTTATCAAAATGAACTAGTTCTGAACTAGGATTAAAATTCTATTTATTTTTAAATAAATAAATTGGATTTGAAAATGGTTTTGAAAATTACCAGAATTTCCAATAATTGAATTGGAATAGATTTGAATGGAAATTGTCTTCGGAATATTTCGATGTTGGATTTCGTGATGATACAGATATTGTTATGGGAATTTGAAAGATATATTTATATCGTTATTTTCAATACGATATTTGTTGGTCGTAGGATTTGATATTGAATATAAGCCGGTATATTTTCTATTCAGAGCCTTGTATTTAATTTCAAATGTGATTTGGGTTTGTCGTGAATGGTGTCTTCATTAACACCTTTCTTAAGCCCAATTGAGAAAAAGATTAAATATTTTTATTTAGATTTAATGAAGTGTACCAATTAAATAATATTTAATTGGAATTGAATTGGTATTGATTTTTGGGTTTATCGTGAACAGTGTTTTAAATAACACTTGTTCTTTAATCCGATAATTAATGAAATGTGATTTTGGGTTGTCGTGAACGATATCTTCAATAATACTGTTCTTAGACCCAAAGGAGTTAAGAAAATTCAGAAACTAACTGGAGATTAGTTGAGTTGAATGGTTTCTGGGGTATTGATCTGATGTTGGTTTCGACCTTCGGGGTTAATACTTAGGGAACTGCTCACTTGCTAATTTACGGTTAGGGACTGATTGAAATGTGATGTGATTTTGGGTTTATCGTGAACCGTGTTTTAAAAGACACTGATTCTTTAACCCAGTCACAGATTAAAATTAAGTGGAGTTTTAATGAATCTTTAATTAGATTGAAATGATCGAGAATGGAGTATCACCAGTTTTGCTCCAGGCGGTAGTTAAATCTTTAATTAGATTTGAACATGAAATGGTAATTAAATTTGCCGATAACACCATGGTGTTAGATATAAAGTAAGACCCGTTTTACATCATGGGATGAATAGGTTGGGATTGGGAAATTAAAACAAACGATTACTTCGGTAAGGTTCGTTAATCCCGACTAGTTTGAATTGATATTCAAAAGAAGATTAAAGAATAAATTTAAAGGAATTTATCTTTGATAAAATTAATGGGAACCTTTCCCTAAGAATGCAAAATTTAGAAACTAACTGTCGGCTAGCTAAGCAGAATAGTTTTCTGGATATTGATCTGATGTTGGTTTCGGCCTTCGGGGTTAATATTTGGGGAATTATTCTCTTGTTAATTTACGGTTAGTGACTGATAAATTGGAATGAGGCGTACGTTGTGTTTGTGTAACACCTGTTTATTATATATGCGAGTTATTCGGAAAGACCAGGTTTATCCCATTCTGAATAACTGATACGACGATAAGTCGAAGATGAAGACGGTGGTCGAGGACCGGAGGTCTTCACGTCGTTTGGGTGATTACTGATGATCTTGATTGGGATGTACACCCAAGAAGATGGAAACAATTGGTGATCGTCCATACGTACTTGGAGATCGAGGGATATGCGGGGTACTAGGTGCCTCCGGTTTCGTTCAGACCCAGAAAGAACTTGTAAATGAACTGTGTGTCTGACAGTGGATTTTAGTCTGTGTGGTTGATTTCTATTAAATATATATATGTTTGGCGGCGGAGAATTTATTCTCTTGCTTAACGCCCTTCTCTGAGACATACGAGCTCAGGGGTTATATACTGATGGATATCAAGCGCATAGAGTGAATTGCCTGTGTGGCATGCCTAAGTGGCGAATGATCAAGGCTTCTGTTGAAAAGCAAAGTCTTGTGGTTGATGATCAAAGCACGGCCTTTGTGGCGTAGCTTTGTGTAACGTTTACTTCGCGAGTTTCACACCCGGTATGAACCAGAAACGGGAGAGGACATCAGGGAGGGCATGCGTTTCTTTCTAGTTAGAAGTGGCGTCAGTGGTTTTACACGCCCTAATGAGTTTGACTTATGTGGTTGTTGCTATTGCGAGGCGCCTCGGTTTGATCGGACGATCCGGGTCCGTTGGAATCATTTAGTTGGCTCACCTACGCCCCATAGGGCGGGGAAACGCATGTTCAGGCATTTTAATCCACATCGGTGGACCGGCCCTGACGATCCAAGGGCCCACCTGAGTCTGGGTCCTGAGGGGCGGGCTAGAGCGTCTCGAATCGGTTGAGGACTATCTTTTGCCTCGGTTCATAGATGGAAATCCAATTTCTAAATACGTGACATTTGCGGTTTTATTTGTAGAGCCTAGTATGGCGACAGTGGGATGGGGCGCTTATGTCGTCTATGATTGATACTTGTGATTTGAAGTTGTTTTATACACTATGCACTTATAATAGTATCGAATAATCTGTTTTAAACGTATCAAGCATTCTTGGCTATTATAAGGTAAAAACCCTATCCTCCGTCTTGCGTTGCATTGTGTGATGGGAACTGGGTCTTATAATAGCTTCGTTTTTCTTTATTTAGCATTGTGCTGTTGTTTTATGCCCTAGTGTTCTTTGGAGGAAACCCGTTCCGTGTTATACGGCGTGGTCCCTTGATTTACCGAACTTCAAAAATAAAGAATAATAACTGTTTTAGTTCTCACACCAGTCCCATGACTGACCTGGAGTTTATTGTTTTAACCTAAACTCTGGGTGCCCTTATTTTGACATGGGCAGCTAGTAGTTTTGGTTTTGCAGAATTATATTCATAGGATCCTGGTTTACAGCTGGAATGATATCCGGAAAGCTTTGTATCCGTATATCCCTTCTAGTTGTGTATTGTATTATTTTCCGCTGCTATGTATTTAAATGTAATTTAATCTCTGATATTTTTGTGTAATATTCATTTATACTCTGTATATTCTTGTATTCTGATGGAATTGTTGTAATATACAATGAAATGTTCTCTCGTCTGCGTTCTATTTTGTCGTGTTCTCAAAACAATTCGTTCTTTCTCTTCTCTTCGGAGACCAGGGAAGTTCGGGTCGTTTCATCCTTGTTATCCGATATACAACACATATCGAACATCCAAGGATCAAAAATACCGGTATTTAATGAAATAAATTAGAGGGGGAGGATAGATAAGATAGAAACTTAGAGTAGAAGAAGAAGAACATACAACATCAGAGTAAACATGAATCTCACAGCGGAACGAATAAATATATTTCATAATATAACTTTGAAATATAAATCAGTACTTGAATATACATATCATTTCCAAAGTACATCACTTACAACACAGCGGAAAAACCATAGCTATATAATTCTGAAGCCTCCTGCTCCAGCTCTTCAAGTATCTGTAAATCCCGACTACTTGACTGCCGTATAAAATTGGGCACCCAAGAGTTTAGGGAAAACAAAACAAAATAAACTCCGGGTCAGTCATGTGACTGGTGTGAGTAAACTCAAATTATTTGATTTAACTTTCAAAATCCTTTTGAAACAAAGGATAATCATAAACCGATCAACACATAAACACGGATGGTTTTTGTAACGACCCGGAAAATCTGAACCAATTTAAAAATTTTAAATTGGCTAAAATAGTGGATTTTAAATATTTAAAATAAATATTTTAAATAATAAAGATGAAAACTGAGTTTGAATCGACAATTGGAAACGAATATAATTAATTTTAATTATAAGTAAGGCCTGAAATGGCGCGGCAGTTTCAAATTTTCATTTCAAACTTTGACTGACTGTACCGGGTGCAAAACAAAACGGATTTGAGTGAGACCAAAAATATTTAAATCAGTTAGTGAATACCTTTCTAACGAATCTGAAAAATCGAAGTTTCATAGTGGGAAGCAAAAGTTATGGCCAAATGAATTTTCAGAAAGGTCGCTATAGAAATTATATAGCCCGTGAAAATGGCCATTTTGCAAGCGACCTCGGAATTCGACGAAACTACTTTTGTTGGATCCGGGATGTGAAGTTATTGCTAGGTTTCAAATTTCATAATTTTTGAAGCTAGTATATGAGCGTGGCAAAGGAAAACGTGTTTTGGTCAATTACAGTTAAATTGGATCGACTAGAAATGGGCCATTTTTCAAACGGTCTCAGAATTCGATGAAACTAGTTTTGTTAGGACCGTATCATCAAAACATAGCTGGATTTATTTTTCTGGAATTTTCGGATCTGTTTGTGGCCCTCGCAAATTGAAATGTACGTTCAAATCAAATATTGAATGTTTTATATTTTAATCTGAATGAAAACTGACTGAAACAGTCGAATGGGCCTACGAAACATATCCCATTGTGTTCGGAATGGGGGTAAAACGCTAGGGACGACAGTCGTTGGGTTTGAATTGGTGTTCGTGTGTGACAATGGGTATTTTCGGATTTTTAAAACTTTATAAATAAATATAAAAAATCACTGGTCCATATCAGCCCCCCCCCCCCCCCCCCGACTTTCTCTCTCCCCGTAGCTCGATCGAAGGCGGAAAACCATTCCATCGTTCCCATCCATTTTCTGATCAATCCACTCACTAATATCAAAAGCTCCAATTGAAGATTTTGAAGAGCTCGAGACGAGCTTCAAATCCATACTTGGTTTCGATTTTTTCGTTGAGTATTTTGGGAGAATCACCCTCGAGAAGTCGCGCCGTTCACCCTCGAAATTCTCCCTCCTGGCGCGTGCGACTTCGACGCCGTCAGCACCCCAGGCGCGCCGCTCCTAGCCCTTCAAGGTGGTGAAGGCCGATCGTCATATAGCTGCACGGATTTCGCGGAAATCCTTGACCTAGTTTTGAACCAACGAGAGAGGTATACGGCTTTGTTTATTTTCAACTGTTTTAACACCTTTAAACCGTTGCAAACTTTGAAAAATCATATTCGAAATTCAGTGAAACAAGAGACAGTGGACTCGTATGGACGTCTTCTACATTCTAGAAGAGACCGCATATTTTTCTGAGCCTTCTGCTATTTTTGGAGGAGTGGAACCCAATGTGAGATTTCTAAATTATAAACGATATGGAAAACGACGATGTATAAATTATATAATCGATGTATGAGTTATATAAGCATTGTACACCTCTTGTATAAGCGTTGTATAAGTTGAATGTTCGATGTATAAGTTGTATATGCGTTGTAAAAATTATATATGTGTTGAAATAGAAGTGAAATGCTATATATAAATATATATATATATACATATATACGCCCCTCGTCCACAAACCATGGACGATATTTATTGGTTGTGATTGATGTGAAAATTGAATGATAGCGAATGGTTGATTGAAATTGTTTGTGGTTGAAATTGATTGAGTGTGGTTGAAAAATACCCGTTTGTGGTTGAGAAATATTTGGTTGAAACCACATAGGATTAGTTTGTGGAAATGAAAAAAATATACATGCCGTATGCGTGCGAACTAGATGCATGATTCCCCATTGTCAAAAGCTGCGAGGCTTTAAGGTAGAGCGAGGAGCCATACTAGGGACGGTCCCAGTTTTAACCACCCTGCCGTTATGCTGCCGAAATTTTGAATAATATTTATGTGTTAGAATTATTTTCATTTGTTGAAACTATATTTATTCGTTGTATAGAAAACCTTCATGTGTTGAATCGAAATTCATTCGTTGAATAGAAATTCATGTGTTGAATGGTATTCGTGTTTTAAATATAAAAATCGCCTTTTTAACTATATATATAAACTATAGAAAACCTTCATATGTTGAATCAAAATTCATTCGTTGAATAGAAATTCATGTGTTGAATGGTATTCGTGTTTTAAATATAAAAATCACCTTTTTAACTATATATATAAACTATAGAAAACCTTCATGTGTTGAATCGAAATTCCATCGTTGAATAGAAATTCATGTGTTGAATGGTATTCGTGTTTTAAACATAAAAATCACCTTTTTAACTATATATATAAACAATAGAAAACCTTCATTTGTTGAATCGAAATTCATTCGTTGAATTGAAATTCATTTGTTGAATGGTATTCATATTTTGAAAGAAATTGTTTTATAATAAAAATCCTATTTTTATTACCTATATGAACTATATAAAATAATCTCGTTTTGAAATAAATTGTTTTATAATAAAAATCATATTTTTATTACCTATATGAACTATATAAAATAATCGTGTTTTGAAATAAATTGTTTTACAATAAAAATCACATTTTTACTGTACACGGGAGTTGTTAAAAATAGTGAAGTGTCGAAGTGAATGTTTGTTGGATAATTTTTTTTTTATCAAATGTATGAAAAGAATATAGCTTTGAAATCGAAGAATCGATATATATATATATATATATATATATATATAATTAAAATATATCGAATAACGAAGCTGCAGTTCATATTTTGAAACCGTGATTTCAAACGATTAGTGCGGGAGATCCGGCCATCGGATTTTCCCAAAAACTCAACCGTTGGGTTTGCTTTGGAAATTTCTTTCCAACGGCACCAACTTTGTAAAAATCCAACGACTGGATTGTCTGGAAAGTTTAATTCAAATCAGAAGAAAAACAACGCCAGAATCGATTATATATATATATATATATATATATATATATGTAATTATATTAAATCGAATAACGATGCTGCAGTTCGTATTTTGAAATCGAAACTTCAAACGATTGTACCGGGAGATCCGACCGTCGGATTTTCCCTAAACTGGAACCGTTGGATTCGTTTTGAAAAGATCTTTCTAATGATATAAATTTTGTGAAGACCCAACGGTTAGATTTTGAGATATGTGTAAATCAAATCTGAAGAAAAACAGCGCCACGGCCGCGTTATGGCCCGAAGCATCATTTTGAGTAAATTGGCTATTTTAGAATAAATAAAAATAGCGATAAAACATTATAAATAATATGGATGTGAAATTTAGAAACTAACTGAAGGTTGGTTAAGTCGAATGGTTTCCTGGGTGTTGATCTGATGTTGGTTTCGGCCTTCGGGGTTAATATTTGGGAAATCGTTCTCTTACTGATCTACGGTTAGTGACTAATGAATTGAAATGATGCGTATGTAGTGTTTATGTAGCACGTGTTTATTATATACGCGAGTTGCTCAGAAAGACCGGGTTTATCCCATTCTGAATAACTGAATCGACGATAAGAAACCGAAGATGATGACGGTGGTTGATGACCGAAAATCTTCACCTCGTTTGGATGGTAACTGATGTCCTGATTGGGAGGCATCCCGAAATATGGATAATGAGTGGTTATCGTTCAGACGTACGTGGAGATCAATGGGTTTGCGAGGTATATAGTGCCTCCGGTTTCGTTCCGACCCAGAACGGACTTGTAAATGGATTGTGTGTCTAACATTGGAATTTATCCTATGTGATTGATAGCCATCAGTTGCACGGTGTGAATTGCCTGTGTGACATGCTAAGATGCAGTGATCAGGGCTTCTATTGAAAAGCAAAGTCTTGTGATTGATTATCAAAGCACCGCCTGTGTGGCGTAGCTTTGTGTATAACGTGAATTCGCGAGCCTCACACCCCGGTATGAACCAGAAACGGGAGAAGGGCCTCAGGGAGAGCATGCATTTCTTCCTAGCTAGGAGTTGTGTCAGTGTTTTTACACGGCCTGACATTTTACTTATGTGGATGATGGACAGCGAGGCGCCTCAGTTATATCAGTCGATTCGGGACCGATGGAGTCGTTTGTTGGCTCACTTATGCCCAATAGGGCAGGGAAACGTAGTGTTCAGGAATTTTAATCCACATCGGTGGACCGGCCCTGTCGCTCCAAGGGTTGATGCGTTCTGATCCTGAGGCTCGGGCTAGGCAGCCTCGAATTCGGTAAGGACTATCTTTTGCCTTGGTTCATGACGGAAATCCAATTTCGAAATACGTGACTGTGCGGTTTTGATTGTACACCTATATATGACGACATAGTGGTATGGGGCATTAATGCCGTCTATGATTGATACTTATGATTTGAAATTGTTTTTGAAACATATAAACACTAGTAGTAATATCGAATGCTTTTGTTTTATTCGTATCAAACATATCTTGGCCATTATAAGGTAAAAACTCTATCCTCCGGCTTGCGTTGCATTGTGTGATGGGAAATGAGTCTTATAATGGCTTCATTTTTATAAAAAGCATTGCGATGTTTAAAAGAAAGATTTGTTTCTAAAGCACTGGCAATCCAATGGAGTAAACCCGTTCCACGAAAGTGGCGTGGTCCTGTGGTTAGCCATATTTTAAATGTGTTGAGTAGATTTCTCATACCATTCCCATGACTGACTCGTAGTTTGTTTCACTTTCAAACTCGGGTGCCCCTTTTTCTACATGGGAAGCCTTGTATTCAGGTTTTAGCTGGCTTTCTCTGGATAGCTGGAGCTGAAGATGGATTCTATCATTTATCTCTTTTTATGCTATTCAGCTCCTATTGTACATATTATGTTTGTTTCCGCTGTAGACATTTATGTATAGCTGAACTGTATTTGTACTAAGTATGATCCTGTATGCTATGTAACTCTGATGATTTCGTTTATCCAGTATATTCTATTGTGTGTTATCTGGTGTATTTATTTAATTCTGTTCTGTTATTATCTGTTTATGTGTTATATTCCGAAGATTACCCTTGCCACCGTCAGTACGGGGTTCGGGGTCGTCTCAATTTGGTATCAGAGCTTTGGTTTAGCTTATTTCTGGAATATAACGTATTAACGAACTCGTCAGAAATAGAACCAGTAGTGTTCTAGGATGGGTAACTCATTACAGATAGGATCAGTAATATCCTAATATGAGTAAAGCAGAATGAAATACACCCCACTAGACACTTTACATTTGAAGTATATGTTTCTATGTTTTAAAATATCTTTTCTGTGACCTGACACTTGATCTGCTATTTGCAGAAGTACTAGAAAAAGAGTGTTAGAAACAGAAGGAATGCAGAATCGGATATTGAGGCCCTATTAATCAAGTATCGAAATATGAGTGGAATACAGTTCTCTGGTGAAGAATATATTATGAAGACACAGCCTTGGATTCGTTCTACTGAGAAAATCTTTGAGGGTTTAATGATATGGGATGACCAGAAAAGATTACTGGCCTCCTGGGCACTCAAAGCGAAGCTTTGTTCTGGTGGGATTCGGTTATTAAAGATAATCCAGAAGGTGATATCACCTGGGACAGATTCAAAGTGATTTTCCTGTAAAGATTTACTCCTCCCGAAGCGACTGAGCGATTATGTGATGAATTCTCTTATCTGATACAAGGAGATATGATCGTTCCATAATATCATAAAATATTCAATGAACTTTCTCACTTTGCTCCCCATCTAATTCAAAATACGAAGAGAAAGAATCTGAGATTTATTAACGGGCTTCAAAGGAAATACCAGAATAAAGTAATGGGGCATGTGAAGCTTCCTTTTTCTGAAATAATATACATGGCTTACCAGTACGAAGATCTAGACAGAAAGGTATGTTACAGTACGAAGAGGAAGTCAGCTCTAGTAATAAAATTGAGTCTGAAACTGATTAGTATATTTTTGAAGAGTTAAAAACAAATTGTTTGTTGTTTGCATTGTGTGATAGTAAATTGGATTAATTAAATTATTAAAACGATAGTTAATTTAATTAATAAGGGAATGAATGGTAGGATTTATTCGATTAAATCACACATTGAACTGAGAAGAAAATAGATAGAAATATATACTTGTGCATTATATATGTTTGAACAGGTAATTGGATAGTTGTTGAGTAAAGAATTTATTTGCGTGCCCGACAAATAGGTAAACCTTAATGAGTTGGATGCGAAATATTATTATATCAACTCCTGTGAATGCCATTGGATGCGGAGTGCTGGTTGTTCTGTGTGAAATAATAAACGTCGCCATAGAATAGTAACAATTAATTTTGAACTACATTACATGACATACTTCTTGAAGATAGGCATACTTCATCATATACCACATAATTATTTGGAGCTTGTGTGATGAGGTGGAAGATTTACCATACGAGCGAGAGGTTTGTATGGCGATGACTATCACTAGTACAAAAATGGCCTGTTGCTTCGGCTCATTTGCTTCGGTTGTGCTAACAACCGAAGCAAAAAGTATCATTTGCTTCGGTTATGTGCACGACCGAAGCAAATGCATTGAAGCAAGTAGTGTACTTTGCAGTTGCTTCGGCCCATTTGCATCGGTTATGCACACAACCGAAGCAAATAATATCAATTGCTTCAGTTGTATAAACAGCCGATGCAAGTGTAGCGAAGCAAATAGAGTTATTTGCGTCGGTTATCCTCAAAAACGACGTAAATAATGTTATTTGCATCCGTTCCTTGGGAACCGAATCAAATGCACCGAAGCAACTAGAAATTATTATAATCGAAGCAAACGCACATATCAATAACAATAAACAATAGCTTACATATGTTATAATAAATAATTTACTATTATTAGTGATTATCTATAAATAATTTATAATTACTAATTATCTTTTATATTTAACTATTATTAATTACTAAATTATAATTAATATTAATGAATTACAATTAAGAATTAATTAGTAAATAAATAATATTAAATAAAATTATATTTAGTACAATAGATAAATTTAAATAATTATTAGTTAATTATGTGTAATAAAAAATTTATAATTAGTGGTCAATAATATAATTAAATTAAAAAAGTAAAAGTATATAAGAATAATTAATAAATAATAGCCAATAAACAAGAAGTAAATCAATAAATTATAGTTAATAAACTAAAAATTAGTAAATAATTGTTATTTTTATTTATTATTGTAAATAATTGATAGTCCATAAAAGTAATTAATAGTTCATTAAAATAAATATTGAATTAGAAGTACATAAGTAGTAATTGTAAATACATGTATTTGTTAATTTATAATCAATAATTTATTATTGTTAATTATAATAATTAGTAAATAGTAACTAATAATTAATTTATAATAAGTAGTAATTATTTTTCGTTAAATATATAATAATTAAAAATTGATAACATATTCAAAATAATTAACTTTTATTGATTATTATTTAATTATGGCTAAGTAGAAATAACAATTCCTAGTTAATAATTAAAATTAATAACAAATAATAGTTTATGTATAATAATTAACAATTGTTAATTACTAATAATTAGCAAATAATATTTAATGAATTATATTGATTATTACCGTTGAATAATTACGAAAGAATAGTTAATAACTAATACTTTACAATTAAACTAATATTTAATATTCACCATTTTGTAATTAATTTTTGATAGTTTACAAGTACCATTAAATAATTACTTTTAATAATTAGTTTTAAAAAATAACTAGAAAGTAGTAATTAATATTTAATATTGGTTTTTAAAAAATTAATAAATACTACTAAATAACTGACTATTAATACTCAATATTTAATATATAATATTTAAATATTAATTTTTAATTGCTATTAAGTTACTATCATTAACTAACTAATAGTTGATTATTGATTTTCTACAAATGCTAATAAATAATCAAGTAGTAAAACTAATTATTAATTAATAGTTCATAGTAAAAAACTTAAGACTAAAATTTAGTATTTACAATTTAATATAGAATTATAATCGATTAATAACTAATATTAATTGTCAATAATTTAACAAAAAAAATTTAACATTTAATTAACAAGTAATACTTGATAATAATTAATAATTAGTTATTAATTAATAATTACTATTAAATAATCAATTATTGATAATTATATAATCATTAAGGGATAATATTATGTTTTTAATAACTATATGATAAAATGGTAATAATTCCTATGTGTAATTATTTTTACTAACTAATAGATTTTAAAATGTATGATATTTGTGTTATATTATTTATTTTTGATTGTGCTTTGAATGTAGAATTGTATATGTAGAATTGAAAATGCATTGAAAATATTGAATTAAAAATGCAAAACATATACAAAATTGAAAATGTAAATGAGATGCAGAACTAAAAATATAGAATAGATACAAAATTAACTAAAACTTTTCAACATAATCAAAAGTACAAAGTAGATACAAAATCGAGAATTAAAAATTAAAAATACTGAACAAATACAATCATTTAATGTAATCCTGCAGCAATCACTTCATTTATTATGTTATCTCGTAGCAAGGACATGCTATGTCTTATGTTGGTTTTATAGTCTCCAGGAGTACCATAACAGTGGTACTTAGAATACGAGGATGTTAAGAACGATACCTGCCATAGTTTTTAATGTGTGACCAGTTCTAATCGCCATGAAAGATCATAAAACTTTCCAAACTAAGGGTGCGTTTGCGGCAAGCGGAAGCGGGGAATTATAGAGGACCATTTTTGTAACGACCCAGATTTTTCTGGCCGATTTATTTTGAATATTTAATATTTATTTTAAATATTGAGCTGATAATATAAATCGATTTTTTTTTGAATTATCAATATAACTATCGTAATACGAGGATCTTATATATGAAATGGAGTCAAATTGATTTATACGAATTTTTATTTGAATTTAAACGATAATAAATATTAATTTATTATCTAAGAATTTGTGGTTTTGAATTTAAAATATATTATATTAATTTAATATGGTTATTTTATAGTACGTTCGAATTAGATTTTTTTTAATCGTTTCTGTTCAGTTCAAAATAGTGTTATTCCATTTTATAAAAAAAAATGATTCCGTTAAGTTCAAATTGCGTATAATCTTGAAAATGACGGTCGTTAAGTTAACATAGGGTTCCATGGTTGAGGTCAAGGGACCGTAAGATATTTTGGTTATTTAATTAAACTAAATAATCAAATCAATTTAATATAAATACTATCACCCTAAAACCCAACAAGCCGACCTCTTCTTCCAACGCAGACCTACCATCTACCTCGAGCTGAAGTATTTGCTCCTTCTCTTCAAGACAAAGTAAAACACACCATTTATGGCCATTGTACAACTGTTTTTCCGTCACAACTATATATAGACAGCCGAGCCTTTGCATTTCCCATCCACTGAAAGCCATTTCCTCTTCCGTCATTTGGAAACCCAAATCCCCAATATAAAATCGGAAACCACCGAAAAGAAAAAAAAAGAAAGAAAAAAAGGGAAGAAGAGGAAATCGCGAATCACAACCAGAAGTTCATCGAAGCTCGGTGTGCTCGCAAATTAAGGAATCGACAGTTCTGGTCAATTTTAATCTGGAAGGGGGTCGATCGAAGGGATTCGCGACGACTACTGTAGGGACTATCGATAGCAGAGGAGTGTGATTTGCGATATGGGGTTCGAATTGGAACCCGTGAAGCTCGCGTTGCCTTCTGGAGCTCGTGATGAAATCTGAAGGGGGTTTTGACCTGGAATTGGGCGATGGGATGAGAGAGCGTGGCGGTTTCAGGGGATCGACACAGTGAAGGAGCGATGCAGGACACTGGAGTTCGATACTTTAACGATGGAATTTTACCGAACTCTGGTGATTTAAGGGGATGGTTGTGCCAGTTGAAGCAGTTATGGAGGGTGCGATCAGTAAGGAGGGAGGCAGTATAACTTATTTTGGAGGCAGCAAGTTAGAATTTTAATTAAAAATAAGTAAATAGTTAGAATTTTATTAATTAAATGGTTAGAAATTAATTTAGAAAATGGTTAGAATTTAAATTAGAAAATATTAGATTTTTAAATTTTGTCATTTGAAATTGTTGATTTAAGGACAATGTGTAATTTATTTATACAAGGTTCAAAAATATTGGAATCAAGACGGATCAGTCCATGGTGGAGAGCTATTCGAGTTAGAAGTGGTTTGAAATTTGTTCGAGCTAGCAAGAGTTTAAATTTTATCGAACGTGGTTTGATTTACTCGGAATGCAAATAAAATCGCGGTGAGTAAATCTCACTCACCTTTAGAATTATTTTTATTTCATTAAAAATAATTGTTTGTTGCTTGTGTGAATGTTTTATGGTTGTTTTATATATATTAGTTATTTAGGCTATATATATATATATTGGGTTGATTGAATGGTTGGATTCCCGCAGTCTCATTAGCGGATGCCCGCAGTTTCATAGCGGATGATTACCCTATACGCCCCACGCTATGATTAGTGGATGACCTTCTATACCACGATATTCTGCCACGAAGCAGAATGGGTATTATTTATGTGCTAACATCTGTGGATGCAGGTAAACAGGTTGGAGGAATCCAACTGGATTCCTCAAAAATATATTATTTGTTTGTTTGTCGGTTTCATATATATTCTCATATATGATGTGTTAAAAATTCCGTGATTGATAACTGATTGTTTTGGGGTGTTTAAATATCACTGGGGCTCGAATATTGATTTATAAAAATATCGGAAAAGGATAATAGAGATTTGAAAATGGAATACTATTTTTATAAATAGAAATTTGAATTTTTAATGAAGTATAGAAAATATTAACTGTTTTAAAGATATAAAACAAGTGAATTTATAAACTTGGTTTATAAATTAAAATACGGGGTTTGAATTGGATTTATAAACTTTATTTATAAGTTTAAAAATGTGAAAATTTAAGGGAAATTATAAACGTTGTTTATAAATTAAATAATACAGATAGAATTTGAATATGAGAAATTAGAATGAAATTTGAATATTTGAATTCAAAGGAATCAAAATAAAATTTGAATTCAAAGGAATTCGAATAAAGAAATTCAAATAGAGATTTGAATGTAGAATTTCAAAATAGAATTTGAAATAAACTTTGAAAATAGGATTTTCAAAGTAGAATTGGAAATAGAATTTCAAATAGGATTTCAAAATAGGAAATCCAAATGGTGTTGAAATGGAATTTGAATTCAAGGGAATTCAAATGGATTTGAGTGAAGAAATTCAAATGGGATTTAAATAATGGGTTTTAAATAAAGAGGATTCAAATATAAGAATTCAAATAGTATTAGAATGGAGTTTTGGATATTTGAATTTAAAATAGAAATTCAAAATGGAGTTTGATTATTTAAATTCAAGTATGAATTTCAAATATAATAATTCAAAAGGGAGTTGATTATGGAAAATTAATCTGGTATTTGAATTCAAGGAGATTAAAATGTGGTATTTGAAATCAAGGAAATAAAATATGGTATGTGAATTCAAGAGAATTAAATTTGAATATTAGAATTCAAATGGTGTTAAAAATGAATTTGTATAATAGAATTCAAATGGAAATGGAAAATGAAATTTGAATATAAGAGATTCAAATTGAATTCAAATAGGATTCAATCTATGGGATTTGAATATGAAATTCAAATGGGTTTTAAACTATGGAATTTTGAATATAGAATTTAAAAAGGAGTTTGAATATTTGAATTTCAATAGAATTCAAATATAGAAATTGGAATATAGAAGTTCAAATGGAATTTAAATATAGAGTTTGAATAAGAGAATTCAAATGAATTCAAACATAGAATTTGAATATAATGAATTCAAATAGAAATTCAAGTATTGAATTTGAATATGGAATTGAAATAGAAATTCAAGTATTGAATTTGAATATCAAATAGAAAAGGAATTGGAATTTGAATATAGAATTCAAATAAAAGTGAGATTGGAATTTGAATCAAGAAATTCAAATAGAGTTAAAATGGAGTTGAATTCATTTTAAAGAAGTTTAAAGGTTTATATATATAAATATAATTAAAACGAACTCGCCGCAGCGCTGCAGTTCGTAAAATAGCGATTCGAACTTCAATCGAGTATACAGGACTCAATTGGAGTCGGATCTCTTTGAAACAAGAAACGTCAGGACCGGTTTGATAATAGTTTTCTAATGAAAGAGAAAAATATGAATTTCGTCGTATAGATTTTGAGTTATGTCAAAATCAAATTTTCAGAAAAACAGCGCCAGAACTATTTAAAAACCATAACGGTTTATTTCATTTATAAAGAGGATTTTAAGCGAATAAAAATCCGAATTTCTATTTAGAAAATTTCAGATTTGAGTTATAAAATATATGTGAACTCAGGTGGAGTAATGAATTGATTTTTGAAACAGAAATCAGATTTTTGATTATTGAATAGAATTAACTAATTCGAATAGTAATTAGTAAATGAGATGTTGAATTGATATTGGGCCTTAAATAAGTGAAATTCGATTTGAAAATTTATATTCGAAATAGAAAAGAGAACTAGAATTGAAATTGAAATTCAATTTGGTTATGAACGAGTTAAATATTTTGTTTGAACATGTTATGTTCAACAAAGAAGTAAAATAGGCAAAATGACTAATTAAAGAATAAATGGGCGAAACTGAATTCAAACGATTAGATGGTATTGAATTGAAATGAAAACAGGTGAACATGTGTAAGCAGGTTTGATATGAAGTATATGAAGATTTAATTTATGTGCCCGACAAAAAGGTACATGTTTAAATTCACATATGAGATTTTATGCGCCGTATTGGCAAGCCGCTTGGCTTTTTCTTTTTCTTTTTGAGATGAGAAGTTACCGGGAAGCTATATGAAATTTCCCGATGCTCCCGATACAGGGGAGGTTATGGCGAATTTTTCCGGGAATTTAAGGAGTTAGAATATTTTTAAAGATATTTTGGTAGTTGGAAATCATTGTATCGACGTATAGAATTCGATAGGTAAGTGAATATAAAAATCGAATATTGTAAACAAAAAGGGAAATCTATAAATTAGAAATAGAAAGCGAACTTTATACATGTTTTAAAAATGAATAATTGGATTGTATAGTGTGTTTTTTCGAGGTAAGTGGTTTTGCCATTTTGAAGTTGAGGATGTTTTCAGTTAAGGTCTGAGAGGTAATTTTACCCCAACTTGATTGATTTCATTTTTAATGGATAAATAGCAAGATCCAGTCTCGAAGAGAAGTGTTTGAAAAAGAGTTAGTTGAATAAAAATATTTTGGGTTGTTGTAACGATGTTTTACACAACATTCGTTTAAACCCTAGTGATGTCATTTTGAAAATATAAAAGTAAATATTTCCTGAGGATAGTTAAAGTAGTCGAGAAAGAGATAAGTGATTGAAATTGTTTTCAATTTCAAATAAAATATATTTCCTAAGTAGAGGAAATAAGAGAAGGTGATATATGGAAATGTTTTCCAAATAGCGTAAGAAGCCGAGATGATTATTGAAAATATTTGGTTAACAAATATTGATAAGAGAATATAGAAGAGATTTAATTAATGAAATATTAATTAAAGAGCCCAGTGATTTGTTTGATATGTTTGGATGAACATTTGTTTTTATTCGATAGTTAAATCATAGACTATCGAAGTTTTGACCATCGTTGTCAATATGGAGAGACCGGTTGGATTATTATCCGAAGAACCACTCCGTATCGGCATAAGCGTTGCGAACCAAGTATGCTGAATATATTGAAGACGGAGTAAAGTGCAAGGACTTTTTCTATTACATAGAAATAGTGCCTTCGGGTTCGTTCAATCCCAGAACGAACGTAAATGGACGAATGTCTGACAGAGTATTTCCAATGATCAAATGGGTTGGTCTGTATAAATATATATGGTTGCAACGGATTTATTCCCTTAGCATAACATCCAGAATATTTGTGCAAACTCAACTAGTGATTAACGGATCTGACAATGTGGCATTCAAAGTGGTTGTGCTATCAATGAATGGTAAGTATTCGTAGCCTCAGGCCTCAACAACCGGGAAAGGACAAAAATCGGGCAGGCAGCATGGCTATGTGGGTCGCACCCATTAGGGTGTATAATCACCTATCTAGAGGTTCATTTAATTTCTTATTCTATTCGATGCTGTCCCGGTCGGGAGACGGTTGCTGATCCCAACCGTTGGTGATATACATTCGATACACTCAAGCGAAATGAGTGGTCGGTCATGTGTGGGCCGGGTTACAAGATGTTCTTGTTGAACCCAGTGTATTCCTCTCTAGAGATACACTAGCGGAAGGTGGTTCCATACCTTGTCATGTTGGAAATCCAATCTCCAATAAGCGCCATGCGGTTTTTGATTTTATAATATATATGTGGAGCGTGAGATGCAAGCATTCTGCTATTTGGTTATTTACCTGATGTAGACATTATTATAATATCATTGGATTTGATATCAAAGTGTTTTGGGTCATAGTAAGGTAAAAACCGTCCGTGTTTATGTGTGGGCTGGTCTTACTATTATCTTTTCTTTTGAAAGGATTTTTAAAGTTAAACAAGTGGTTGGAGTTTACTCACACCAGTCCCATGACTGACCCAGAGTTTATTTTGTTTTGTTTTCCCTAAACTCTTGGGTGCCCAAATTTGTACGGGCAGTCAAGTAGTCGGGATTTCACAGATTCATTTGAAGGAGCTGGAAGCAGGAGGCTTCACCGGTTAGCTATAGGCTATCATATATTCCGTTGTGGACCTTGTTTGTATCTGGAAACAGGAGTTTATAACTGTTCCAGAAATGACTGTTGTGCTCTGATGATGGTATGTATATAAAGTTACTGATTTGTATTTCAAAGGTTATGTTATATAATATATTTTATTCGTTCTGCTGTGAGTTGTGATCTTCGTTTTTCTTCTATTCTAATATTTCTTTCTTCCTATTTCTCATCTTCTAACTTCTTTCTATTAATGGTTCATATTTCTGTGTTATTTGGGTTGGACGTGTGGTGTATTTAGTCAACTCAGATAGCTCAGATTTGCGGGTCGTTACAGTTGTTATCAGAGCTTAGGTTGAGCGAATACCTAGGCTTTGGTGGAGTTGTGCTCATTAGAGATAGGGTCAGTAGTACCCTAGAATGAGTTGAGGGTATATATACGAGAGAGCGTATTTGTTAGTTGATATAAAAGTTGTTTTATATTGTGTTGGCTAGTCTGTTGAGTGGTTTATGAATTCTGGTCGAATCGTGGGACGCCACGAAGTCGATAGGGATTTCTAAACACTTGAACAGAGAATACGACATGATATTGTTTTTAAATGGGTAAATGAAATAATTTTACCCAAAATTTCTATTTTTGATATAGAAAGAATAATTTTCTGGAATTATTATTATATGGATGTGTTGGATGTTGATTTTATAATCAAATGAGATTATAAACTTAGAATGGTTATTTATAACCAAATAGAATTTGTATAGGAATTAAATATACAAATGAGATGAATTAGAATTTAATTCAAACCAGAATTGGAATTTTAATCCTGGGAATTTGGAAAATATTTTCAAAGTATATTAAATAATATAGCTTTGTTTTGTAAAGGATTTGAATAAATACTATTTTTGAATGGATTTTAGAAGTGATAAAGCATTGAACTCACTTCAGTGGCTGGGAAATAATTCTGATGATGATTGCAACATCATCAGTGTTCATTTTCGAGTGTCTAAGTGATGGATTGCTACCTTAGAAAGTTTTGTTGGAAATTTGTTTGAAAGAAAACAAGTTGTTTTGGGAAGAATTCAAGTGTTTTGAATTTGAGATGGAAATAAATATATGTATATATATTTATGTGATTTCAGAAGGATTTGAAATAGAAACCCGGGAATTTGAATTCTGGAATTAAAATTTAATTTAAAGCAAGTTAAATGAATCAAAGGGGATAAATTGATTTAGAAACAATTTGAATAGGTTTATTGGAATATAGATTGGATAAATGGATTGATCGTAGATCATTCGAATCAAATGAAGGAAGACCAAAAGTTTTGGTGGAATTGAATTTTTGTTGAAATAAGAGGAGTTGGGTTTCAACATAGGTGAGATTTTGAAAAGTAATGGATTTGTACCATTTTTCCTACCTTAGCAATTTCGAGGACGAAATTATTTTAAGGGGGGAAGAATGTAACGACCCAGATTTTTCTGGCCGATTTATTTTGAATATTTAATATTTATTTTAAATATTGAGCTGATAATATAAATCGATTTTTTTTGAATTATCAATATAACTATCGTAATACGAGGATCTTATATATGAAATGGAGTCAAATTGATTTATACGAATTTTTATTTGAATTTAAACGATAATAAATATTAATTTATTATCTAAGAATTTGTGGTTTTGAATTTAAAATATATTATATTAATTTAATATGGTTATTTTATAGTACGTTCGAATTAGATTTTTTTTAATCGTTTCTGTTCAGTTCAAAATAGTGTTATTCCATTTTATAAAAAAAAAATGATTCCGTTAAGTTCAAATTGCGTATAATCTTGAAAATGACGGTCGTTAAGTTAACATAGGGTTCCATGGTTGAGGTCAAGGGACCGTAAGATATTTTGGTTATTTAATTAAACTAAATAATCAAATCAATTTAATATAAATACTATCACCCTAAAACCCAACAAGCCGACCTCTTCTTCCAACGCAGACCTACCATCTACCTCGAGCTGAAGTATTTGCTCCTTCTCTTCAAGACAAAGTAAAACACACCATTTATGGCCATTGTACAACTGTTTTTCCTTCACAACTATATATAGACAGCCGAGCCTTTGCATTTCCCATCCACTGAAAGCCATTTCCTCTTCCGTCATTTGGAAACCCAAATCCCCAATATAAAATCGGAAACCACCGAAAAGAAAAAAAAAGAAAAAAAAAAGGGAAGAAGAGTAAATCGCGAATCACAACCAGAAGTTCATCGAAGCTCGGTGTGCTCGCAAATTAAGGAATCGACAGTTCTGGTCAATTTTAATCTGGAAGGGGGGTCGATCGAAGGGATTCGCGACGACTACTGTAGGGACTATTGATAGCAGAGGAGTGTGATTTGCGATATGGGGTTCGAATTGGAACCCGTGAAGCTCGCGTTGCCTTCTGGAGCTCGTGATGAAATCTGAAGGGGGTTTTGACCTGGAATTGGGCGATGGGATGACAGAGCGTGGCGGTTTCAGGGGATCGAAACGGTGAAGGAGCGATGCAGGACACTGGAGTTCGATACTTTAACGATGGAATTTTACCGAACTCTGGTGATTTAAGGGGATGGTTGTGCCAGTTGAAGCAGTTATGGAGGGTGCGATCAGTAAGGAGGGAGGCAGTATAACTTATTTTGGAGGCAGCAGGTTAGAATTTTAATTAAAAATAAGTAAATAGTTAGAATTTTATTAATTAAATGGTTAGAAATTAATTTAGAAAATGGTTAGAATTTAAATTAGAAAATATTAGATTTTTAAATTTTGTCATTTGAAATTGTTGATTTAAGGACAATGTGTAATTTATTTATACAAGGTTCAAAAATATTGGAATCAAGACGGATCAGTCCATGGTGGTATTCGAGTTAGAAGTGGTTTGAAATTTGTTCGAGCTAGCAAGAGTTTAAATTTTATCGAACGTGGTTTGATTTACTCGGAATGCAAATAAAATCGCGGTGAGTAAATCTCACTCACCTTTAGAATTATTTTTATTTCATTAAAAATAATTGTTTGTTGCTTGTGTGAATGTTTTATGGTTGTTTTATATATATTAGTTATTTAGGCTATATATATATATATTGGGTTGATTGAATGGTTGGATTCCCGCAGTCTCATTAGCGGATGCCCGCAGTTTCATAGCGGATGATTACCCTATACGCCCCACGCTATGATTAGTGGATGACCTTCTATACCACGATATTCTTCCACGAAGCAGAATGGGTATTATTTATGTGCTAACATCTGTGGATGCAGGTAAACAGGTTGGAGGAATCCAACTGGATTCCTCAAAAATATATTATTTGTTTGTTTGTCGGTTTCATATATATTCTCATATATGATGTGTTAAAAATTCCGTGATTGATAACTGATTGTTTTGGGGTGTTTAAATATCACTGGGGCTCGAATATTGATTTATAAAAATATCGGAAAAGGATAATAGAGATTTGAAAATGGAATACTATTTTTATAAATAGAAATTTGAATTTTTAATGAAGTATAGAAAATATTAACTGTTTAAAGATATAAAACAAGTGAATTTATAAACTTGGTTTATAAATTAAAATACGGGGTTTGAATTGGATTTATAAACTTTATTTATAAGTTTAAAAATGTGAAAATTTAAGGGAAATTATAAACGTTGTTTATAAATTAAATAATACAGATAGAATTTGAATATGAGAAATTAGAATGAAATTTGAATATTTGAATTCAAAGGAATCAAAATAAAATTTGAATTCAAAGGAATTCGAATAAAGAAATTCAAATAGAGATTTGAATGTAGAATTTCAAAATAGAATTTGAAATAAACTTTGAAAATAGGATTTTCAAAGTAGAATTGGAAATAGAATTTCAAATAGGATTTCAAAATAGGAAATCCAAATGGTGTTGAAATGGAATTTGAATTCAAGGGAATTCAAATGGATTTGAGTGAAGAAATTCAAATGGGATTTAAATAATGGGTTTTAAATAAAGAGGATTCAAATATAAGAATTCAAATAGTATTAGAATGGAGTTTTGGATATTTGAATTTAAAATAGAAATTCAAAATGGAGTTTGATTATTTAAATTCAAGTATGAATTTCAAATATAACAATTCAAAAGGGAGTTGATTATGGAAAATTAATCTGGTATTTGAATTCAAGGAGATTAAAATGTGGTATTTGAAATCAAGGAAATAAAATATGGTATGTGAATTCAAGAGAATTAAATTTGAATATTAGAATTCAAATGGTGTTAAAAATGAATTTGAATAATAGAATTCAAATGGAAATGGAAAATGAAATTTGAATATAAGAGATTCAAATTGAATTCAAATAGGATTTAATCTATGGGATTTGAATATGAAATTCAAATGGGTTTTAAACTATGGAATTTTGAATATAGAATTTAAAAAGGAGTTTGAATATTTGAATTTCAATAGAATTCAAATATAGAAATTGGAATATAGAAGTTCAAATGGAATTTAAATATAGAGTTTGAATAAGAGAATTCAAATGAATTCAAACATAGAATTTGAATATAATGAATTCAAATAGAAATTCAAGTATTGAATTTGAATATGGAATTGAAATAGAAATTCAGGTATTGAATTTGAATATCAAATAGAAAAGGAATTGGAATTTGAATATAGAATTCAAATAAAAGTGAGATTGGAATTTGAATCAAGAAATTCAAATAGAGTTAAAATGGAGTTGAATTCATTTTAAAGAAGTTTAAAGGTTTATATATATAAATATAATTAAAACGAACTCGCCGCAGCGCTGCAGTTCGTAAAATAGCGATTCGAACTTCAATCGAGTATACAGGACTCAATTGGAGTCGGATCTCTTTGAAACAAGAAACGTCAGGACCGGTTTGATAATAGTTTTCTAATGAAAGAGAAAAATATGAATTTCGTCGTATAGATTTTGAGTTATGTCAAAATCAAATTTTCAGAAAAACAGCGCCAGAACTATTTAAAAACCATAACGGTTTATTTCATTTATAAAGAGGATTTTAAGCGAATAAAAATCCGAATTTCTATTTAGAAAATTTCAGATTTGAGTTATAAAATATATGTGAACTCAGGTGGAGTAATGAATTGATTTTTGAAACAGAAATCAGATTTTTGATTATTGAATAGAATTAACTAATTCGAATAGTAATTAGTAAATGAGATGTTGAATTGATATTGGGCCTTAAATAAGTGAAATTCGATTTGAAAATTTATATTCGAAATAGAAAAGAGAACTAGAATTGAAATTGAAATTCAATTTGGTTATGAACGAGTTAAATATTTTGTTTGAACATGTTATGTTCAACAAAGAAGTAAAATAGGCAAAATGACTAATTAAAGAATAAATGGGCGAAACTGAATTCAAACGATTAGATGGTATTGAATTGAAATGAAAACAGGTGAACATGTGTAAGCAGGTTTGATATGAAGTATATGAAGATTTAATTTATGTGCCCGACAAAAAGGTACATGTTTAAATTCACATATGAGATTTTATGCGCCGTATCGGCAAGCCGCTTGGCTTTTTCTTTTTCTTTTTGAGATGAGAAGTTACCGGGAAGCTATATGAAATTTCCCGATGCTCCCGATACAGGGGAGGTTATGGCGAATTTTTCCGAGAATTTAAGGAGTTAGAATATTTTTAAAAATATTTTGGTAGTTAGAAATCATTGTATCGACGTATAGAATTCGATAGGTAAGTGAATATAAAAATCGAATATTGTAAACAAAAAGGGAAATCTATAAATTAGAAATAGAAAGCGAACTTTATACATGTTTTAAAAATGAATAATTGGATTTTATAGTGTGTTTTTTCGAGGTAAGTGGTTTTGCCATTTTGAAGTTGAGGATGTTTTCAGTTAAGGTCTGAGAGGTAATTTTACCCCAACTTGATTGATTTCATTTTTAATGGATAAATAGCAAGATCCAGTCTCGAAGAGAAGTGTTTGAAAAAGAGTTAGTTGAATAAAAATATTTTAGGTTGTTGTAACGATGTTTTACACAACATTCGTTTAAACCCTAGTGATGTCATTTTGAAAATATAAAAGTAAATATTTCCTGAGGATAGTTAAAGTAGTCGAGAAAGAGATAAGTGATTGAAATTGTTTTCAATTTCAAATAAAATATATTTCCTAAGTATAGGAAATAAGAGAAGGTGATATATGGAAATGTTTTCCAAATAGCGTAAGAAGCCGAGATGATTATTGAAAATATTTGGTTAACAAATATTGATAAGAGAATATAGAAGAGATTTAATTAATGAAATATTAATTAAAGAGCCCAGTGATTTGTTTGATATGTTTGGATGAACACTTGTTTTTATTTGATAGTTAAATCATAGACTATCGAAGTTTTGACCATCGTTGTCAATATGGAGAGACCGGTTGGATTATTATCCGAAGAACCACTCCGTATCGGCATAAGCGTTGCGAACCAAGTATGCTGAATATATTGAAGACGGAGTAAAGTGCAAGGACTTTTTCTATTACATAGAAATAGTGCCTTCGGGTTCGTTCAATCCCAGAACGAACGTAAATGGACGAATGTCTGACAGAGTATTTCCAATGATCAAATGGGTTGGTCTGTATAAATATATATGGTTGCAACGGATTTATTCCCTTAGCATAACATCCAGAATATTTGTGCAAACTCAACTAGTGATTAACGGATCTGACAATGTGGCATTCAAAGTGGTTATGCTATCAATGAATGGTAAGTATTCGTAGCCTCAGGCCTCAACAACCGGGAAAGGACAAAAATCGGGCAGGCAGCATGGCTATGTGGGTCGCACCCATTAGGGTGTATAATCACCTATCTAGAGGTTCATTTAATTTCTTATTCTATTTGATGCTGTCCCGGTTGGGAGACGGTTGCTGATCCCAACCGTTGGTGATATACATTCGATACACTCAAGCGAAATGAGTGGTCGGTCATGTGTGGGCCGGGTTACAAGATGTTCTTGTTGAACCCAGTGTATTCCTCTCTAGAGATACACTAGCGGAAGGTGGTTCCATACCTTGTCATGTTGGAAATCCAATCTCCAATAAGCGCCATGCGGTTTTTGATTTTATAATATATATGTGGAGCGTGAGATGCAAGCGTTCTGCTATTTGGTTATTTACTTGATGTAGACATTATTATAATATCATTGGATTTGATATCAAAGTGTTTTGGGTCATAGTAAGGTAAAAACCGTCCGTGTTTATGTGTGGGCTGGTCTTACTATTATCTTTTCTTTTGAAAGGATTTTTAAAGTTAAACAAGTGGTTGGAGTTTACTCACACCAGTCCCATGACTGACCCAGAGTTTATTTTGTTTTGTTTTCCCTAAACTCTTGGGTGCCCAAATTTGTACGGGCAGTCAAGTAGTCGGGATTTCACAGATTCATTTGAAGGAGCTGGAAGCAGGAGGCTTCACCGGTTAGCTATAGGCTATCATATATTCCGCTGTGGACCTTGTTTGTATCTGGAAACAGGAGTTTATAACTGTTCCAGAAATGACTGTTGTGCTCTGATGATGGTATGTATATAAAGTTACTGATTTGTATTTCAAAGGTTATATTATATAATATATTTTATTCGTTCCGCTGTGAGTTGTGATCTTCGTTTTTCTTCTATTCTAATATTTCTTTCTTCCTATTTCTCATCTTCTAACTTCTTTCTATTAATGGTTCGTATTTCTGTGTTATTTGGGTTGGACGTGTGGTGTATTTAGTCAACTCAGATAGCTCAGATTTGCGGGTCGTTACAATTTTAGCGGATGATTTAGTTAAGCGGTGAAATGTGTTTGCGGGTTTAAGCGGACCATTTTTTTTTTTTTTTTTTATTTAAGTTCTTTACGTTTAAAACAGAACAATGTCATTAAAGAAGAATAACACAGTAAACGATGGACGTTCAGGGAGTAGAATTTTATTTAATTTAATTTATTTATGTTTAAAACTTGAACGGTAGTCGACTTAAACGGCGGACGTCCCGTACGGCGGTCGACCAAGCCGGTTAGGTCGTGGGGGTCCAGGGGGCAGCGCCCCCGGCGGGGCGCGGGGCAGCACCCCGTCACGGTATATCTGATATGTTTTAAATATTAAAATAAACAAAAATATTTAATGGAAAAATTAAAACTTTATAATATAATATTGGGGCTGTGTTCATGGTGGAGGCAGGTATATTACATATTGGGCCTAACGGCTTTGTCGTATATGGTTAATTATTGTGATACCCGCTTTATAATATAATATATTATTTAGGTTTGCTTTATTTACAACACACCCCCTTAAACGGACTTTAGGTTTTCTTCTTGGCAACGTCCGCCTCCTTCAAAAACACAGATCGATCTTTTGTTAATTTCAAAAATGAGTTCAGATCTGAGCTTTACTTCAGATTATTATCACGATATGAACGATTATCTTCAACTTTTGTTGAGACTTGAGAGTGATCTTTCTTCACTGTTTCAAAACTTCAGATCTGACTTTCTTCTTCACGAATCTAAGCTGCATAGTGCTTTGTTTTCTCAAGAAAAGAAGTAATCCTTTGTAGTCAGCATTAAATACTCAGATCTGGTTGATTCGACTCTATTGAAGTAGCAAGCTTTAATCTTTCAGTGAATCGAAGTTCAAGGCTTTCAGATTTTGTTGTTCTTAGCAATTGCGAAGCTTCTATTTTGCATGCCAAATTTGAGCTAAAGATTTTTTGGTTTGCTTTATGACTTCGCGTTTGACTTTTAATCCGGAAAAGTCTTTTTACTGATAGTGGTTTTTTTTGATAATTTGGGTAGATTCGCTAGTAACGGATGGAGAGAGGGTTTCAGGGTCTGATGGGTTCGTGTGCAGATCTGGTGGGTTCGGGTGTGGGATTATATCGGTAGACGAGGCTGTTTTTTGGTGGTTAGATGGTTGCCTACTGGGGAAGAGGAAGACGGGTGCGGTTGCTATACTTGTTGGATCTTTCTTTCTTGTGAAGAATCTCTTTTGCCGTCTCAGGTACCAAACAAATAGGTGAACTAAATTATATGATATGTTTTGGTTCATGACATTGATTTACCATTTGATCACTAATGCTACGTCCATCAATAATTTTTTAATTTGCATCTAAACTACGTTGCATCACTATGTTTGAATAAATGTTTGATCTAATGGATTCAATGAAAAAAAAACTATATGATCATGAGTAGGCTAGAAGCTTACAGTTTTAATTTATGAATATGACATGATGTAGTAAACTGAAAATCTTGATCCCTCTTGAGTTTTGTCTTGATTGGTTCATGTCAGTAACAAGTACAACAAAGGCTTTAGTATATATATAAAAAAATATCAAATTTTAACTTGTTATAATTTTCGAATTTATTGCGTTTGGAAATTTCTTCTGCTACAATAATCTCGGAATTGTCTCAAACAACATTATATAGCAAAAGTTCGGATTTGGCTGTAAACATTCCATATTCCTTATTGCTCTCAATAAAAAAATGAATGTAGTATGTGCCAGCTTCATATGCAGTTCAATTATCTTAAGTAACGTGTGGGACTGTAATAGAAAAATGGTGACCAGAAACTTTTGAGAGGAAATCACAAGTACCCTCATTTGTAAAGACAAAACTAAAGACAAGTGGGTCTGGAAGGACAGTGCTAAATAAAAATTCAAATTTCTGTAAAATGTTTATTTCTGTAGGCAATTGGTGAAATTACAAAAATATTAGTTATGCATCAATAACTCATAATAACTCATACATTGAAGCTAATTGATTTGCAAATGAATGTAGAGGCCAACTTCATATTTACTAACTTTGTTTTGTTTATATACGTTCTCCGCGCAATGGGAGCATAACCGCTATATCAGCGCACTAGCAGGGTCGGGTAATGGTACCTCTTTGGTAATAATGTCCAAAGGTATTCTGCATGGAAAAGAATAACTCACTTTGTAGGTTTGTTGTGCATATTGTGAACCTCTAGTTGAAGCTATAAAGAACTTATAAACATATGAGAAAATGTGCTTATGAAGTATAACCTTTTTTGTTGACAATGCATGTATTACCATTTCAGATGATATAACATGGTTTATTCATACCTTCCTTTCTCTTAAATATTCTATATTAAATTAATGTAGATTTATATATAAAAGTTCTTTGACATATATACTTTTATTTTATGACAGCAGCATGTGTGAGCTGCGCATGATGCATGTCACATTGTTAGACGAGGAAAGAAGGTAATTTGTAGTAGTAGTAGTAATAATAATAATAATAAGTGTTATGATAACTAAAATGTATTTGTCATGTGTTCCATATCTCTGCATTAGCTAAAGCAACTTTTTTCTTGCCCAGGTCGGAGATAAATGAAAAGCTTCTAGCTTAATAAACCATTTGTAGTGTATATACAAGTTTCGTTTTGATTATATAATTGTGTTTGTGGTGGTTATTGAGTTGTCGTACACAGTGAACAAATTTGAATGTTTCAGGTTTTGTTTTGATTGTATAATTTGCATTGTGTTTCGGTATATATACACCAGAAAGGTAAAGTCTCGAAGAAATTTGGACCGTGTTATGGTCTGTGAGTAAATGGCTTAGCATCTGTAGACACTTCGATACATTTACAAATTTCTCGCTGCGATTTGATACCGTTTCAGGTTTTAAAACCTGAAACAGTATCAATTTTTTTTCCCTTCAGGTAGTATTTGCATCGGTTGTTGTTAAACGACCGACACAAATAACGTTTATTTGCGTCTGCCGTTTCGAAACAACCGACGCGAATGAGCGTTGTTGGATTCAATGCACACTATCATATACGTCGGTCGTTTACAAACGACCAACGTAAATAACGCTTATTTGTGTCGGTCAAATAACCGATGCAACAAAAATTGCCCTGTTGCATCGTCTTCATTTGCATCGGTTGTACAACCGAAGTAACAGTGGCGTAACAACTGATGCAAATGACCAGTTTTGTAGTAGTGTATATTTTACAGGTTGAACTGATGACTGATATGGACTATTTAAAATGTAACAATAAATTGCCAGATTAATAAAAAAACCCACATGGGTCTGGAGTTGACAATAATCTCGTCTCTCTAGTCATTAGATACGGCACATGGATTATTTATTTCCCACACAGGACGAGGTGACGAGGATTTATCCTCTAAAGAAATTAAAATACACACTCCCTTAGGCTTTGACAGGGTGACGAGAATTTATTCTCTGGAGTTATTATCTATACACGCTCCCCTGTAAACACCAGAATATATCACTATAAATATGTGTATGCTTTATAGGATTTATTGGGTACCTAATACGGCCCAATAAATTTCCAAACCTCTCCCCGTACAAAGGAGGTTATGGCAAAAAAATTCGAAAATTCCGAGTGTTAGCCAAATTTTTGAAGGATTTGAAAATTCTCACAAACTGAAAAGTTGGAGAATGGAAGCCAAATTGAACGTAGAGTTGATTAATCAAACCACTTTCGACTTTGTTCCTTTTCGGGGACGAAAAGTTTTAAGTGGGGGAGATTATAACGACCCGGAAAATCTGAACCAATTTAAAAAATTTAAATTGGCTAAAATAGTGGATTTCAAATATTTAAAATAAATATTTTAAATAATAAAGATGAAAACTGAGTTTGAATCGACAATTGGAAATGAATATAATTAATTCTAATTATAAACAAGGCCTAAAATGGCGCGGCAGTTTCAAATTTTCATTTCAAACTTTGATTGACTGTACCGGGTGCAAAACAAAACGGATTTGAGTGAAACCAAAAATATTTAAATCTGTTACTGAATACCTTTCTAACGAATCTGAAAAATCAAAGTTTCATATTGGGAAGCAAAAGTTATGGCCAAATGAATTTTTAGAAAGGTCGCTATAGAAATTATATAGCCAGTGAAAATGGCCATTTTGCAAGCGACCTCGGAATTCGACGAAACCACTTTTGTTGGATCCGGATGTGAAGTTATTGCTAGGTTTCAAATTTCATAATTTTTGAAGCTAGTATGTGAGCGTGGCAAAGGAAAACGTGTATTGGTCAATTACAGTTAAATTGGATCGACCAGAAATGAGCCATTTTTCAAACTGTCTCAGAATTCGATGAAACTAGTTTTGTTGGGACCGTATTGTCAAAACATAGCTGGATTTATTTTTCTAGAATTTTTCGAATCAATTTGTGGCCCTGGCAAATTGAAATGTACGTTCAAATCAAATATTGAATGTTTTATATTTTAATCTGAATGAAAACTGACTGAAACAGTCGAATGTGCCTACGAAACATATCCCATTGTGTTCGGAATGGGGGTAAAATGCTGGAGACGATAGTCGTTGGGTTTGAATTGGTGTTCGTGTGTGACAAGGTGTATTTTCGGATTTTTAAAACTTTATAAACAAATAAAAAAAATCACGGGTCCACATCAGCCCCCCCGTACATTCTCTCTCCCCGTAGCTCGATCGAAGGCGAAAAACCTTTCCATCGTTCCCATCCATTTTCTGATCAATCCACTCACTAATATCAAAAGCTCCAGTTGAAGATTTTGAAGAGCTCGAGACGAGCTTCAAATCCATACCTGGTTTCGATTTTTTCGTTGAGTATTTTGGGAGAATCATCCTCGAGAAGTCGCGCTGTTCACCCTCGAAATTCTCCCTCCTGGCGCGTGCGAGTTCGACGCCGTCAGAACCCCAGGTGCACCGCTCCTAGCCCTTCAAGGTGGTGAAGGCCGATCGTCATATAGCTGCACGGATTTCGCGGAAATCCTTAACCTAGTTTTGAACCAACGAGAGAGGTATACGGCTTTGTTTATTTTCAACTGTTTTAACAACTTTAAACCGTTGCAAACTTTAAAAACTCATATCCTTTTCGTGTGTGATCGAAATTCAGTGAAACAAGAGACAGTGGACTCGTGTTGACGTCTTCTACATTCTAGAAGAGACCGCATATTTTTCTGAGCCTTCTGCTATTTTTGCAGGAGTGGAACCCAATGTGAGAATTCTAAATTATAAACGATATGGAAAACGACGATGTATAAATTATATAATTGATGTATGAGTTATATAAGCGTTGTACACCTCTTGTATAAGCATTGTATAAGTTGTACATTCGATGTATAAGTTGTATATGCGTTTTAAAAATTATATATGTGTTGAAATAGAAGGGAAATGCTATATATAAATAAATATATGTACATATGCACCCCTCGTCCACAAACCACGGACGATATTTATTGGTTGTGACTGGTGTGAAATTGATTGATAGTGAATGGTTGATTGAAATTGTTTGTAGTTGAAATTAATTGATTGTGGTTGAAAACTACCCGTTTGTGGTTGAGAAATATTTGGTTGAAACCACATAGGATTAGTTTGTGGAAATGAAAAAAATATACATGCCGCATGCGTGCGAACTAGATGCATGATTCCCCATTGTCAAAAGCTCTGAGGCTTTATGGTAGAGCGAGGAGCCGTACTAGGGACGGTCCCGGTTTTAACTACCCTGTCGTTATGCTGCCGAAATTTTGAATAATATTCATGTGTTAGAATTATTTTCATTTGTAGAAACTATATTTATTCGTTGTATAGAAAACCTTCATGTGTTGAATCGAAATTCATTCGTTGAATAGAAATTCATGTGTTGAATGGTATTCGTGTTTTAAATAAAAAAATCACCTTTTTGACTATATATATAAACTATAGAAAACCTTCATATGTTGAATCGAAATTCATTCGTTGAATAGAAATTCATGTGTTGAATGGTATTCGTGTTTTAAATATAAAAATCACCTTTTTAACTATATATATAAACTATAGAAAATCTTCATGTGTTGAATTGAAATTCATTCGTTGAATAGAAATTCATGTTTTGAATGGTATTCGTGTTTTAAACATAAAAATCACCTTTTTAACTATATATTTAAACTATAGAAAACCTTCATGTGTTGAATCGAAATTCATTCATTGAATTGAAATTCATGTGTTGAATGGTATTCAAATTTTGAAAGAAATTGTTTTATAATAAAAATCCTATTTTTATTACCTATATGAACTATATAAAATAATCTCGTTTTGAAATAAATTGTTTTATAATAAAAATCATATTTTTATTACTTATATGAACTATATAAAATAATCGTGTTTTGAAATAAATTGTTTTACAATAAAAATCACATTTTTACTGTACACAGGAGTTGTTAAAAATAGTGAAGTGTCGAAGTGAATGTTTGTTGAATAAAAATATAATTTTTATCAAATGTATGAAAAGAATATAGCTTTGAAATCGAAGAATCGATATATATATATATATATAAATAGAATTAAAATATATCGAATAACGAAGCTGCAGTTCATATTTTGAAACCGTGATTTCAAATGATTAGTGCGGGAGATCCGACCATCGGATTTTCCCGAAACCGCAACAGTTGGGTTCGCTTTGGAAATATCTTTCCAACGGCACCAACTTTGTAAAAATCCAACGGTTGGATTGTCTGGAATGTTCAATTCAAATCTGAAGAAAAACAGCGCCAGAATCGATTATATTTATATATTTATAAATATAAATATATTAAATCGAATAACGACGCTGCAGTTCGTATTTTGAAATCGAAACTTCAAACGATTGTACCGGGAGATCCGACCGTCGGATTTTCCCAAAACTGGAACCGTTGGATTCGCTTTGAAAAGATATTTCTAATGATATAAATTTTGTGATGATCCAACGGCTAGATTTTCAGATATGTGTAAATCAAATCTGAAGAAAAACAACGCCACGGCCGCGTTATGGCCCGAAGCGTCGTTTTGAATAAATTGGCTATTTTAGAATAAATAAAAATAGCGATAAAACATTATAAACGATATGGATGTGAAATTTAGAAACTAACTGAAGGTTGGCTAAGTCGAATGGTTTCCTGGGTGTTGATCTGATGTTGGTTTCGGCCTTCGGGGTTAATATTTGGGAAATCGTTCTCTTACTGATCTACGGTTAGTGACTAATGAATTGAAATGATGCGTATGTAGTGTTTATGTAGCACATGTTTATTATATACGCGAGTTGCTCAGAAAGACCGGGTTTATCCCATTCTGAATAACTGAATCGACGATAAGAAATCAAAGATGATGACGGTGGTTGAAGACCGGAAATCTTCACCTCGTTTGGATGGTAACTGATGTCCTGATTGGGAGGCATCCCGAAATATGGATAATGAGTGGTGATCGTTCAGACGTACGTGGAGATCGATGGGTTTGCGAGGTATATAGTGCCTTGGGTTTCGTTCCGACCCAGAACGGACTTGTAAATGGATTGTGTGTCTAACATTGGAATTTTCCTATGTGATTGATAGCCATTAGTTGCACGGTGTGAATTGCCTGTGTGACATGCCAAGATGCAGTGATCAGGTCTTCTATTGAAAAGCAAAGTCTTGTGATTGATGATCAAAGCACCGCCTTTGTGGCGTAGCTTTGTGTATAACGTGAATTCGCGAGCCTCACACCCTGGTATGAACCGGAAACGGAGAAGGACCTCAGGGAGGGCATGCATTTCTTCCTAGCTAGGAGTTGTGTCAGTGTTTTTACACGACCTGACATTTTACTTATGTGGACGATGGATAGCGAGGCGCCTCGGTTGTATCAGTCGATCCGGGACCGATGGAGTCATTCGTTGGCTCACTTATGCCCCATAGGGCGGGGAAACGTAGTGTTCAGGAATTTTAATCCACATCGGTGGACCGGCCCTGTCGCTCCAAGGGTCGATGCGTTCTGATCCTGAGGCTCGGGCTAGGCAGCCTCGAATTCGGTAAGGACTATCTTTTGCCTTGGTTCATGACGGAAATCCAATTTCCAAATACGTGACTGTGCGGTTTTGATTGTACACCTATATATAACGACATAGTGGTATGGGCATTAATGCCGTCTATGATTGATACTTATGATTTGAAATTGTTTTTGAAACATATAAACACTAGTAGTAATATCGAATGCTTTTGTTTTATTCGTATCAAACATATCTTGGCCATTATAAGGTAAAAACTCTATCCTCCGGTTTGCATTGCATTTTGTGATCGGAAATGAGTCTTATAATGGCTTCATTTTTATAAAAAGCATTGCAATGTTTAAAAGAAAGATTTGTTTTTAAAGCACTGGCAATCCAATGGAGTAAACCTATTCCACGAAAGTGGCCTGGTCCTGTGGATAACCATATTTTAAATGTGTTGAGTAGATTTCTCATACCAGTCCCATGACTGACTCGTAGTTTGTTTCACTTTCAAACTCGGGTGCCCCTTTTTCTACACGGGCAGCCTTGTATTCAGGTTTTAGCCGGCTTTCTCTGGATAGCTGGAGCTGAAGATGGATTCTATCATTTATCTCTTTTTATGCTATTCAGCTCCTATTGTACATATTATGTTTGTTTCCGCTGTAGACATTTATGTATAGCTGAACTGTATTTGTACTAAGTATGATCCTGTATGCTGTGTAACTCTGATGATTTCGTTTATCTAGTATATTCTATTGTGCGTTATCTAGTGTATTTATTTAATTCTGTTCTGCTATTATCTGTTTATGTGTTATATTCCGAAGATTACCCTTGCCACCATCAGTACGGGGTTCGGGGTCGTCTCAATTTGGTATCAGAGCTTTGTTTGAGCTTAGTTCTGGAATATAACGTATTAACGAACTCGTCAGAAATAGAACCAGTAGTGTTCTAGGATGGGTAACTCATTACAGATAGGATCAGTAATATCCTAGTATGAGTAAAGCAGAATGAAATACACCCCACTAGACACATTTACATTTGAAGTATATGTTTCTATGTTTTAAAATATCTTTTCTGTGACCTGACACTTGATCTGCTATTTGCAGAAGTACTAGAAAAAGAGTGTTAGAAACAGAAGGAATGTAGAACCGGATATTGAGGCCCTATTAATCAAGTATCGAAATATGGGTGGAATACAGTTCTCTGGTGAAGAATCTATTATGAATACACAGCCTTGGATTCGTTCTACTGAGAAAATCTTTGAGGGTTTAATGCTGAGGGATGACCAGAAAAGATTACTGGCCTCCTGGGCACTTAAAGCGAAGCTTTGTTCTGGTGGGATTCGGTTATTAAGGATAATCCAGAAGGTGATATCACCTGGGACAGATTCAAAGTGATTTTCCTAGAAAGATTTACTCCTCCCGAAGCGACTGAGCGATTATGTGATGAATTCTCTTATCTGGTACAAGGAGATATGACCATTCCATAATATCATAAGAAATTCAATGAACTTTCTCACTTTGCTCCCCATCTAATTCAAAATACGAAGAGAAAGAATCTGAGATTTATTAACGGGCTTCAAAGGAAACACCAGAATAAAGTAATGGGGCATGTGAAGCTTCCTTTTTCTGAAATGATATACATGGCTTACCAGTAAGAAGATCTAGACAAGAAAGGTATGTTACAGTACGAAGAGGAAGTCAGCTCTAGTAATAAAATTGAGTCTGAAACTGATTAGTATATTTTTGAAGAGTTAAAAACAAATTGCTTGTTGTTTGCATTGTGTGATAGTAAATTGGATTAATTAAATTATTGAAACGATAGTTAATTTAATTAATAAGGGAATGAATGGTAGGATTTATTCGATTAAATCACACATTGAACTGAGAAGAAAATAGATAGAAATATATACTTGTGCATTATATATGTTTGAACAGGTAATTGGATAGCTGTTGAGTAAAGAATTTATTTGCGTGCCCGACAAATAGGTAAACCTTAATGAGTTGGATGCGAAATATTATTATATCAACTCCTGTGAATGCCATTGGATGCGGAGTGCTGGTTGTTCTATGTGAAATAATAAACGTCGCCATAGGATAGTAACAATTAATTTTGAACTACATTACATGGCATACTTCTTGAAGATAGGCATACTTCATCATATACCACATAAGCATTTGGAGCTTGTGTGATGAGGTGGAAGATTTACCATTCGAGCGAGAGGCTTGTATGGCGATGACTATATTTTACAGGTTGAACTGATGACTGATTTGGACTATTTAAAATGTAACGATAAATTGCCAGATTAATAAAAAAAACCCACATGGGTCTAGAGTTGACAATAATCACGTCTCACTAGTCATTAGATACGGCACATGGATTATTTATTTCCCACACGGGACGAGGTGACGAGGATTTATCCTCTGAAAAAATTAAAATACACACTCCCTCAGGCTTTGACAGGGTGACGAGAATTTATTCTCTGGAGTTATTATCTATACACGCTCCCCTGTAAACACCAGAATATATCACTATAAATATGTGTATGCTTTAAAGGATTTATTGGGTACCTAATACGGCCCAATAAATATCCAAACCTCTCCCCGTACAAAGGAGGTTATGGCGAAATTTTTCGAAAATTCCGGATATTAGCCAAATTTTTAAAGGATTTGAAAATTCTCAGAAAATGAAAAGTTGGAGAATGGAAGCCAGATTGAACGTAGAGTTGATTAATCAAACCACTTTCGACTTTGTTCCTTTTCGAGGACGAAAAGTTTTAAGTGGGGGAGATTGTAACGACCCAGAAAATCTGAACCAATTTAAAATTTTTAAATTGGCTAAAATAGTGGATTTTAAATATTTAAAATAAATATTTTAAATAATAAAGATGAAAACTGAGTTTGAATCGACAATTGGAAACGAATATAATTAATTCTAATTATAAACAAGGCCTGAAATTGCGCGGCAGTTTCAAATTTTCATTTCAAACTTTGACTGACTGTACCGGGTGCAAAACAAAACGGATTTGAGTGAAACCAAAAATATTTAAATTTGTTAGTGAATACCTTTCTAACGAATCTTTAAAATCGAAGTTTCATATTGGGAAGCAAAAGTTATGGCCAAATGAATTTTCAGAAAGGTCGCTATAGAAATTATATAGCCCGTGAAAATGGCCATTTTGCAAGCGACCTCGGAATTCGACGAAACCACTTTTGTTGGATCCGGGATGTGATGTTATTGCTAGGTTTCAAATTTCATAATTTTTGAAGCTAGTACGTGAGCATGGCAAAGGAAAACGTGTTTTGGTCAATTATAGTTAAATTGGATCGACCAGAAATGGGCCATTTTTCAAATGGTCTCAGAATTCGATGAAACTAGTTTTGTTAGGACCGTATTGTCAAAACATAGCTGGATTTATTTTTCTGGAATTTTTCGAATCAGTTTGTGGCCCTGGCAAATTGAAATGTACGTTCAAATCAAATATTGAATGTTTTATATTTTAATCTGAATGAAAACTGACTGAAACAGTCGAATGGGCCTATGAAACATATCCCATTGTGTTCGGAATGTGGGTAAAATGCTAGAGACGACAGTCGTTGGGTTTGAATTGGTGTTCGTGCGTGACAAGGTGTATTTTCGGATTTTTAAAACTTTATAAACAAATAAAAAAAATCACTGGTCCACATCAGCCCCCCCCCCCCACATTCTCTCTCCCCGTAGCTCGATCGAAGGCGGAAAACCATTCCATCGTTCCCATCCATTTTCTGATCAATCCACTCATTAATATCAAAAGCTCCAGTTGAAGATTTTGAAGAGCTCGAGACGAGCTTCAAATCCATACCTGGTTTCGATTTTTTCGCTGAGTATTTTGGGAAAATCACCCTCGAGAAGTCGCGCCGTTCGCCCTCGAAATTCTCCCTCCTGGCGCGTGCGAGTTCGACGCCGTCAGCACCCAGGCGCGCCGCTCCTAGCCCTTCAAGGTGGTAAAGGCCGATCGTCATATAGCTGCACGGATTTCGCGGAAATCCTCGACCTAGTTTTGAACCAACGAGAGAGGTATACGGCTTTGTTTATTTTCAACTGTTTTAACAACTTTAAACCGTTGCAAACTTTAAAAAATCATATCGTTTTCTTGTGTGATCGAAATTCAGTGAAACAAGAGACAGTGGACTCGTGTGGACATCTTCTACATTCTATAAGAGACCGCATATTTTTCTGAGCCTTCTGCTATTTTTGGAGGAGTGGAACCCAATGTGAGATTTCTAAATTATAAACGATGTGGAAAACGATGATGTATAAATTATATAATCTATGTATGAGTTATATAAGCATTATGCACCTCTTGTATAAGCATTGTATAAGTTGTACATTCGATGTATAAGTTGTATATGCGTTTTAAATATTATATATGTGTTGAAATAGATGTGAAATGCTATATATAAATAAATATATGTATATATACACCCCTCGTCCACAAACCATGCACGATATTTATTGGTTGTGATTGGTGTGAAAATTGATTGATAGCGAGTGGTTGATTGAAATTGTTTGTGGTTGAAATTAATTGATTGTGGTTGAAAAATACCCGTTTGTGGTTGAGAAATATTTGGTTAAAACCACATAGGATTAGTTTGTGGAAATGAAAAAAATATACATGCCGCATGCATGCGAACTAGATGCATGATTCCTCATTGTCAAAAGCTGTGAGGCTTTATGGTAGAGCGAGGAGCCGTACTAGGGACGGTCCCGGTTTTAACTACCCTGTCGTTATGCTGCCGAAATTTTGAATAATATTCATGTGTTAGAATTATTTTCATTTGTTGAAACTATATTTATTCGTTGTATAGAAAACCTTCATGTGTTGAATCGAAATTCATTCGTTAAATAGAAATTCATGTGTTGAATTGTATTCATGTTTTAAATATAAAAATCACCTTTTTAACTATATATATAAACTATAGAAAACCTTCATGTGTCGAATCGAAATTCATTCGTTGAATAGAAATTCATGTGTTGAATGGTATTCGTGTTTTAAATATAAAAATTACCTTTTTAACTATATATATAAACTATAGAAAACCTTATTGAATCGAAATTCTTTCATTGAATAGAAATTCATGTGTTGAATGGTATTCGTGTTTTAAATATAAAAATCACCTTTTTAACTATATATATAAACTATAGAAAACCTTCATGTGTTGAATATAAATTCATTCGTTGAATTGAAATTCATGTGTTGAATGGTATTCATATTTTGAAAGAAATTGTTTTATAATAAAAATCCTATTTTTATAACCTATATGAACTATATAAAATAATCTCGTTTTGAAATAAATTGTTTTATAATAAAAATCATATTTTTATTACCTATATGAACTATATAAAATAATCGTGTTTTGAAATAAATTGTTTTACAAACAAAATCACATTTTTACTGTACATAGGAGTTGTTAAAAATAGTGAAGTGTCGAAGTGAATGTTTGTAGGATAAAAATATAATTTTTATCAAATGTATGAAATGAATATAGCTTTGAAATCGAAGAATCGATATATATATAGAATTAAAATATATCGAATAACGAAGCTGCAGTTCGTATTTTGAAACCGTGATTTCAAACGATTAGTGCGGGAGATCCGACCATCGGATTTTCCCGAAACCGCAACCGTTGGGTTCGCTTTGGAAATATCTTTCCAACGGCACCAACTTTGTAAAAATCCAACGGTTGGATTGTCTGGAATGTTTAATTCAAATCTTAAGAAAAACAGCGCCAGAATCGATTATATTTTTATATATACATAAATATAATTATATTAAATCGAATAACGACGCTGCAGTTCGTATTTTGAAATCGAAACTTCAAACGATTGTACCGGGAGATCCGATCGTCAGATTTTTCCAAAACTGGAACTGTTGGATTCGTTTTGAAAAGATCTTTCTAATGATATAAATTTTGTGAAGATCCAACGGTTAGATTTTCAGATATGTGTAAATCAAATCTGAAGAAAAACAGCGCCATGGCCGCGTTATGGCCCGAAGTATCGTTTTGAATAAATTGGATATTTTAGAATAAATAAAAATAGCGATAAATCATTATAAAATATTATAAACGATATGGACGTGAAATTTAGAAACTAACTGAAGGTTGGCTAAGTCGAATGGTTTCCTGGGTGTTGATCTGATGTTGGTTTCGGCCTTCGGGGTTAATATTTGGGAAATCGTTCTCTTACTGATCTACGGTTAGTGACTAATGAATTGAAATGATGCGTATGTAGTGTTTATGTAGCACGTGTTTATTATATACGCGGGTTGCTTAGAAAGACCGGGTTTATACCATTCTGAATAACTGAATCGACGATATGAAATCGAAGATGAAGACAGTGGTTGAAGACCGGAAATCTTCACCTCGTTTGGATGGTAACTGATGTCCTGATTGGGAGCATCCCGAAATATGGATAATGAGTGGTGAAAGTTTAGACGTACATGGAGATCGATGGGTTTGTGTAGTGACCCGCATTTTTAGCTGTTGAATAATTTATTTATTTATTTAATTATTAAATATCGATTTATCGGTATCGAGAACGTGAATTAAATAATATTGAATATTTAATAAATAATTATAATATAATAATATATTATAATGTCGAAATAGTCGGAAATAGTGAAATTCACCATATCGTGTGAATTGGATAGCATACGAGATTTAGTGGAGTTTCGATTCGAAATATAATAACGAATATATTCAATCGACGACAGTTTGAAACGTAGAATTATAATATAATTAAATTCGAGCGCGTAACGACGCGGCAGTTCGCTATTTGGCGATTTGAACTTCAACTGAATGTACAGGATTCGTTTTAAGCTGGATTTCTGTGAAACAAGAAACGTGTGGAGCTGGTGGAGTATATCTTTCTAGTGGAAGAGAAAAATCGGGATTTCGTCGTGTAGATTTTGATGTACGTCCAAATCAAATTTCAGAAAAAGTCGCTGTGGAATTCCTTTATAATTTGCGACGTTTTAATTACGTTATAAATAGATTTTCGATATAAATTGAATATCGAGATAAATCTAAAATCTGAAATATCAAACTGTAAATTCTGATATGATATTCTGGAGCTGTACGATATCATATGTGAAGATATACAATAATATAAATTTATTTATATTTAATTTAATTATATTTAAATATATTTATATATTTAAATGGGTCATCCAGAGCTTTAAAAATAGCTGGTTTTGCAAACGAAGTCAGAATTCGATGAAACCAGTTTTGTTGGATCCGCAATGTCAAATAGTTGTTAGATTTCCAGTTTCGTGATTTTTAGAGTCACTGTGTGGCCGTACGGATTTTTAGAGTGAAAAACAGTCAGTATTCTAACGGTTAAAAATACGCTGTGTGAGCAAACGAAGTCGGAATTTGACGAAACCAGTTTCGTTGGGACCGTAATGTCGAACTCTAGCTACATGTCAATTTTGGTGATTTTTGGGTATCGTGTGTGATCACACGGATTTTTAGAAGGCGAAAACGAACCTATGAAAAGGGAGTATACCGGGAATATACCTTCTACAAAAATATCTAGATATTTTCTTTCTCTATAAATACACTGCTTAACCCTTAAAACCTAATTTCATCAAAACAATATTGCGCCGTCGTTTTCCAAACCAGCGAACAAAGTAAAACAGGAAAGCTCGAGCGCCTCAAAAAAATCAAAATCAAATAAAGGAAAAATCTATAAATCACAAATCAGTGTGTTATGAGATCCTCAAGACATTCTCTACGTTTTGATGCTAGCGTTGATGGGTTCGAACCAGTTTCGTCGATGGTAGTTTTACCAGCAGCGGGCTAGGGTTGGATATAACTCGGATTGGGTGCATCGATGTTTGAATTTGTGGTTGTATATGGTTCTAGGATGGAAAACCGAAACCGTACGCTCGATTTGGGTTTATTCGATGCTAACAAGGTTCGGTGGGTTGCTGGGGTGTGTCCCGACGACGGAAATCATGGTGTGGGCGAGTTCAAAGAGGTGGTATTGGGTTGAGGTGGATTCGAACGAGAATGATAATGGTAGTTCCAGTTTGTGGAATGGTGAAGCGAAGAGGAGGGTGGATGGAGGAAAACCGTCGGTCATGGGTGTCTGTAGCTCGTCGTCGAATGTGAGTTGGGGAAGAAGGGATTGGGACGTGGGCTTTTGAAATGGGAGTGGACCGAGAGGTAAAGGGTTAAGGCCCAATTTGTTTAAAAGGATTTAATTAGAAAGTTTATTTTTAATTTATAATAGTGTAAAACTTGTAATGCTTATAACTTTGTCATACCTAATCAGAAATTCGAACCGTAAGTTGCGTTGGGATCGTATGGACGGGAGCAACACAATGAGACTGACCGGGAGTGAATCCGAGCTCGTTACAATTTATGGCAAAATAAATTGTCAGACTGAATCAAAGAATGCAAACCGATTATTTAACGGTTAACGCGCAACGGTGAGTAAAACTCACCAACTCTGAACAGTTTATAATTTCATGTTGTATTTTTAGAACTGTTAGATATTTTCTGTTTGATGTGTGTTGACTGTTTGATTGAACTGCTAGACAGTTAGTGGAAACTTTATATATGTGTGTGTGTGTATATATATATATATATATATATATATATATATATAACAGTTGGATATTTATATGTTGATTCTGTTGATCAGAATAATTCACATCGAAGTGAAATCGATGTTATCTATATTGTTTAACATCTGTGATATAGGGAAACAGGTTGGAGGAATCCGACTGGATTCCTCAACAATTATTTTATTGTTTTTCATATATTGTTATATGATGTGATATAAAATCTGTGGGCGATTTTATGTGCTTGGACGATATTGAACATCGTGATTTGATATGTTAAAATACCATAACATACCGGAATGTAGATAAGGGAATTTTCAAAGTGATATTGAAAATAGCATATTTATAAAATGGGATATTTATAAATAAGAGATATTTATAAATTTGAATATTTATAAATAGGAGATATTTGAAAAGGAAATAAATTCAAAACATTTCTTTTTGAATGGAAAGGCCTGTGTGGCGAGTTTGGGGATTTTCCCGATGCTCCCGATACAAAGGAGGTTATGGCGAATTTTCCCGGGAATTTAAGGAGTTAGAATATTTCAAGAATAAATTTAAAAAGGAAATATTTGTAAAACCATTTACAAATAGAATTGGAAAGGGAACATTATAAAAAGGAAATCATTTTTAAAGTGTAGAACCGTTATTTAAAAGTAAATCTTTTCAAATGAATAAAACGTTGTTAAAAGGGAAATCTTTATAAAGTGAATAAAGTTAATCGAATATAGACATTTGAAAGGAGTTAATCGAATATGGTATTCGAAGTTAGTTAATCGAATATGGTATTCGAAGTTAGTTAATCGAATATGGTATTCGAAGTTAGTTAATCGAATATGGTATTCGAAGTTAGTTAATCGAATATGGTATTCGAAAGAAGAAATCGAATATGGTATTCGAAGTTAGTTAATCGAATATGGTATTCGAAAGAAGAAATCGAATATGGTATTCGAAGTTAGTTAATCGAATATGATATTCGAAAGGAGAAATCGAATATGGTATTCGAAGTTAGTTAATCGAATATGATAGTTAATCGAATATGTTATTCGAAAGGGGTTAGTCAAGTCGAGTTAGTCAAATAGAGTTAACCAGTTAGAGCTAGTAAAATAGAGTTAACCAGTTAGAGTTAATCAGATAGAGTTAACCAGTTAGAGTTAATCAGTTAGAGTTAACCAGTTGGAGTTAATTAGTTAGAGTTAATCGATTAGAGTTAAAACGAACTAGAGTTAATCAAATATAGTTATTTGAGACAGAGTTAGTCAAACATAGTATTCAGGGTAAGTTGCCATCTTGTACGACTGCTAGCGTAATTCGCAGGGCTGTAAATAGCCTACGGCGGTCGGATGTTTCCTGAGGGAGTCAGGCGTAACCATTGTGATCGCTGCGATCTAGAGTCAAGCGAATGGAGTTTAATCGAATATTAGTTATTCGGTAGGAGTTAATCGAGTTGATCGAGTTGAGAAATAAGTTAAGTTAAATAAGTTGAGTTGATCGGGTGGTTCGACCAAGTTAGTCAAGCCTAGTTAATCGAATCGAATTGGTCGAACCAAGTAAGTCGAGTTAAGTTAGTCAAGTTAGTCGAGCCTAGTTAATCGAATCGAATTGGTCGAACCAAGTAAGTCAAGTTAAGTTAGTCGAGTTAAGTTCGTCGAGTTAAATAAATCGATGTTAGTTTCATCGAAAGGAGTTATCGATGTTAGTTTCATCGAAAGGAGTTATCGATGTTAGTTTCATCGAAAGGAGTTATCGATGTTAGTTTCATCGAAGGGAGTTATCGATTATAGTTTAATCGAAGTAAGATTTTCAAATATGAGATATTTGAAAAGGAAGAGTTATCGAATATTAGTTATTCGAAGAGAGATTATCGAATATCGTTTATTCGAGAAGGAGAAATCAAATATAGTATATTCGAAAGGAAGGAGTTAATCGAATATAGGTTATTTGAAGAAGAGATAATCAAATAGAGATTTCTCGAAGAGAGTTAATCGGCAAATTCGATTATATCGTATTCGGGAAAGTACTTGTACTTTCCAGTGTTTAAATAGAGATTTATTTATTTATAAATAAGTAAGTGTTAGGTTAATTGTTCACTAATAAGAATAGAAGTTATAATTAAAGTTAGGTATTGCGAAAGTAGGGATTATAACGTTATCGTTATAACCAATGTTTTAAATATAGAAGTGGATTAGAAAAATTGAATCCGAGAAAGGCGTAAAGAAGTTGTTAAAGATTAAGAGATAAACTTTGACCATTTCGAAGTTATAACGTTGTTCAGTTAAGGTCTGAGAGGTAATTATACCCCAACTTGAGTGACTTCCTTCTTAACTAAGAAATGGTAAGGTTTGATCGTAAAGGAGTTTTGGAAATGTTTTCCAAACGAGAATCAGAAATGTTTTCTGATAAAAGAAAATAACAATTTAGAATATAGGGAAACAGGAGATAAGTAAATAAATGAACTAAAGAGATAAATTTTAAATGATGTTTGTTCGATATAATTTCCATCTGGAAATAATATCGTTGTTTGCACACTTGTTTTTCTTTGATAGTTAACTCACAGACTATCGAAGTTTTGACCATTTTAACGTTGTTAATATGGAGAGACCGGTTGGATTATTATCCATAGAACCACTCTGTATTGGCATAAGCGTTGCGAATCATATATGCCAAAGATAATTGAAGACGAAGTTAAATGAAAGGACTATATTGTCTACAGAATAGTGCGTTCGGTTTGTCCAGTCCCAGGACAACTTGTATGGACGAAGGTCTGACAGAGTATATCCAATGGATCGCGTAAGTTGATCTGTTCAAACGTATTCACGTTTGGTGGCGGAGGAATTCGTTTCTCTTAGCTGTATACCCGTGTTATTTTTGGATAAGTCAATTTGTGATTTGGCGGGTATGACGATGTGACATTTTAAGTGAATGAAGATGAATGTCTAACAGAGTATTTCCAGAAAGGTTACGTACATTGATTTCTTCAACCGTACCAAGAGTGGAAGCGGAGAAGGAAACTTCTTTTAGCTGACACGTAATGTACTGTTGTAAACGTCAATTAGTGATTTCGATGGATTTGACAATGTAGCATTCGAAGTGAATCTGATGTAATGATAAAGCGTAGCTTCTAGCCTCATCATCCGGTAAATGACAGAAATCGGGCAGGCAGCATGGCTAAGTCGGTCGCACCGAAGTAGGGTGTATAATCACCTATCTAGGGAATATTCATTTGTTTCTTAAATCTATCAATGCTGTCCCATATATATACGGGAACGGTTGCTGATCCCAACCGTTGGTGATGTACATTCGATACACTCAAGCGAAATGAGTGGTCGGTCATGTGTGGCTGAGTTACAAGATGTTCTTGTTGAACTCCAGTGTATCGTTCCTAGAGTACACTGATCGGAAGGTGGTTCCATACCTTGTCATAGTTGGAAATCCATTATCCAATACGTGCTTGCGATTTTGATTGTATACTATATATGTAGAACGTGAGATGAAAGCGTTTCTGCTAGTTGATATCTATTTGTACATAGACATTATTATAATATCAAAAGGGTTTTTGATATAAAGATATTTTGGATTCTCATAAGGGAAAAACCCGTTCCGTTCTGCGGCGTGGTCTTATGAGATATCGTTTACTTGTTCATATACCTGTTTAAACTGTTTTACTCATACCAGTCCCATGACTGCCCCATAGTTTACTTTGTTGTCTTCCCTAAACTCTTGGGTGCCTAATTTTGTACGGGCAGTCAAGTAGTCAGGAATTTACAGATATACCTAAAGAGCGTGGAGCAGGAGGCTTCAAGATCATATAGCTATAGTTATTTCCGCTGTGTTGTAAGTGCTGTACTCTGATAAGTGCTATTGTATACATAATTGTTATATTTCAAAGTTATGTTATCTATTATATGTTATTCGTTCCGCTGTGAGGTTCGTGTTACTCTGATGTTGTGTTCTTCTTCTTCTTCTATTCTAAGTTTCTATCTTATCTATTCTCACCTTCTATTTTCTTTCATTAATTACCGGGATTTTTCGATGTTTTGGTTATCGACATCGAGCTTACGTCGATAACCAAAGTCGCTCAAAATCCGGGTCGTTACTGTTGGTATCAGAGCTTAGGTTAAGAATTACTTGGCTCTGTGGCGTGACTCGGTAGAGATAGGGTTAGTAATACCCTAGATTGAGTTTGAGTGTATATATACGAGTGCGTATTTGTATTTGATATAAAAATGGTTTTATATTGTGGGGATTCATTGGCTGAGTTGTTTATGAGTTCTGGTCGATCAGTTTGATCCACTGTATCGGTAGGAGTAAATAAACACTTGAATACGATGGACCGACACAGTATGGATATGTGATATATTATCACATATTAGATATATTGGTTGTAATTATAATCGAATGAGATTATAAAGTGAAATGGTTATATATAACCAATCAGAATCATATAAGTAAAGTATATGAAAGAAGATGAATTAAATATGAATTTAAATCAGATTTGGAATTAAAATAAGGAAATTTTAAGTTCTTGGGAGATTTTGAAATGTTTTCAAAATGGAAGTATTTAGTAATGGTTTTGGAAATGATATAGTATTGAAATCACTTGGGTCGCTGGAAGATAATTCCGATGATGACTGCGCAGTATCATCGGTGTGATTTTCGAGTTCTAAGTGGTGGATTACTACAAAAGATTTTGATTTGAATTGTTTTGAGAAAACAAGCTGTTTGGAGATTCAAAGGTTTTGAATTGGCATTATGATTTCAAATTGATTTGAAATTTACCTAGGGATTTAAGTTCTGGAATTAAAATTTAACGTATGAAGTTAAATAGACTGAGATGACAAATGTGAATAAGTGAATTAGAATTAAACTTGAACTAAGTTAAATAAAATTGAATTGGATTAAAGATAATCTAGAATGGAACCAAATTGATAAGTCAATAATTTGGAATTTGATATTGGGGTTCGAATAAAATTCGATTTGGATTTGAGGATATGAACTGATTGGAATTCAATTGAGATAACACTGGTATATGCTGAGGTGATGACATATGGAAGTGATAGAGTTGATATGCCCGACAAAAAGGTACCAGTTTATATTATATATGGATATGGGATTTATGAGCCGAATTGGCAAGCCGCTTGGCTGTTTGATTTTCTTTCGGGATAAAGAAGGCCCAAAGAGGCGAGTTGGAGTTTGAGATATTGACCAGTACAAAGGAGGTGCTGGCAAAAAATTTCGAAAAGTTAAGGTGTTAGAAAATTTTCAGAATTTTTGAAAATTTAGTTAGTCGGAATAAATTAATATTTTAGTCGATATTAATTGGTTCAGTTGAAACCGGAGACAAGAGGTAAACAGATAAATTTTTACCCAGAAGATAGGGTCATCCCCTAGCTTAGCAATTTCGAGGACGAAATTTTATTAAGGGGGGAAGATTGTAGTGACCCGCATTTTTAGCTGTTGAATAATTTATTTATTTAATTATTAAATATCGATTTATCGATATCGAGAACGTGAATTAAATAATATTGAATATTTAATAAATAATTATAATATAATAATATATTATAATGTCGAAATAGTCGGAAATAGTGAAATTCACCATATCGTGTGAATTGAATAGCATACGAGATTTGGTGGAGTTTCGATTCGAAATATAATAATGAATATATTCAATCGACGACAGTTTGAAACGTAGAATTATAATATAATTAAATTCGAGCGCGTAACGACGCGGCAGTTCGCTATTTGGCGATTTGAACTTCAACTGAATGTACAAGATTCGTTTTAAGCCGGATTTCTGTGAAACAAGAAACGTGTGGAGCTGGTGGAGTATATCTTTCTAGTGGAAGAGAAAAATCGGGATTTCGTCGTGTAGATTTTGATGTACGTCCAAATCAAATTTCAGAAAAAGTCGCTGTGGAATTCCTTTATAATTTGCGACGTTTTAATTACCTTATAAATGGATTTTCGATATAAATTGAATATCGAGATAAATCTAAAATCTGAAATATCAAACTGTAAATTCTGATATGATATTCTAGAGCTGTACGATATCATATGTGAAGATATACAATAATATAAATTTATTTATATTTAATTTATTTATATTTAAATATATTTATATATTTAAATGGGTCATCCAGAGCTTTAAAAATAGCCGGTTTTGCAAACGAAGTCAGAATTCGACGAAACCAGTTTTGTTGGATCCGCAATGTCAAATAGTTGTTAGATTTCCAGTTTCGTGATTTTTAGAGTCACTGTGTGGCCGTACGGATTTTTAGAGTGAAAAACAGTCAGTATTCTAACGGTTAAAAATACGCTGTGTGAGCAAACGAAGTCGGAATTTGACGAAACCAGTTTCGTTGGGACCGTAATGTCGAACTCTAGCTACATGTCAATTTTGGTGATTTTTGGGTATCGTGTGTGATCACACGGATTTTTAGAAGGCGAAAACGAACCTATGAAAAGGGAGTATACCGGGAATATACCTTCTACAAAAATATCTAGATATTTTCTTTCTCTATAAATACACTGCTTAACCCTTAAAACCTAATTTCATCAAAACAATATTGCGCCGTCGTTTTCCAAACCAGCGAACAAAGTAAAACAGGAAAGCTCGAGCGCCTCAAAAAAATCAAAATCAAATAAAGGAAAAATCTATAAATCGCAAATCAGTGTGTTATGAGATCCTCAAGACATTCTCTACGTTTTGATGCTAGCGTTGATGGGTTCGAACCAGTTTCGTCGATGGTAGTTTTACCAGCAGCGGGCTAGGGTTGGATATAACTCGGATTGGGTGCATCGATGTTTGAATTTGTGGTTGTATATGGTTCTAGGATGGAAAACCGAAACCGTACGCTCGATTTGGGTTGATTCGATGCTAACAAGGTTCGGTGGGTTGCTGGGGTGTGTCTCGACGACGGAAATCATGGTGTGGGCGATTTCAAAGAGGTGGTATTGGGTTGAGGGAGATTCGAACGAGAATGATAATGGTAGTTCCAGTTTGTGGAATGGTGAAGCGAAGAGGAGGGTGGATGGAGGAAAACCGTCAGTCATGGGTGTCTGTAGCTCGTCGTCGAATGTGAGTTGGGGAAGAAGGGATTGGGACGTGGGCTTTTGAAATGGGAGTGGGCCGAGAGGTAAAGGGTTAAGGCCCAATTTGTTTAAAAGGATTTAATTAGAAAGTTTATTTTTAATTTATAATAGTGTAAAACTTGTAATGCTTATAACTTTGTCATACCTAATCAGAAATTCGAACCGTAAGTTGCGTTGGGATCGTATGGACGGGAGCAACACAATGAGACTGACCGGGGGTGAATCCGAGCTCGTTACAATTTATGGCAAAATAAATTGTCAGACTGAATCAAAGAATGCAAACCGATTATTTAACGGTTAACGCGCAACGGTGAGTAAAACTCACCAACTCTGAACAGTTTATAATTTCATGTTGTATTTTTAGAACTGTTAGATATTGTCTGTTTGATGTGTGTTGACTGTTTGATTGAACTGCTAGACAGTTAGTGGAAACTTTATATATGTGTGTGTGTGTATATATATATATAACAGTTGGATATTTATATGTTGATTCTGTTGATCAGAATAATTCACATCGAAGTGAAATCGATGTTATCTATATTGTTTAACATCTGTGATACAGGGAAACAGGTTGGAGGAATCCGACTGGATTCCTCAACAATTATTTTATTGTTTTTCATATATTGTTATATGATGTGATATAAAATCTGTGGGCGATTTTATGTGCTTGGACGATATTGAACATCGTGATTTGATATGTTAAAATACCATAACATACCAGAATGTAGATAAGGGAATTTTCAAAGTGATATTGAAAATAGCATATTTATAAAATGGGATATTTATAAATAAGAGATATTTATAAATTGGAATATTTATAAATAGGAGATATTTGAAAAGGAAATAAATTCAAAACATTTCTTTTTGAATGGAAAGGCCTGTGTGGCGAGTTTGGGGATTTTCCCGATGCTCCCGATACAAAGGAGGTTATGGCGAATTTTCCCGGGAATTTAAGGAGTTAGAATATTTCAAGAATAAATTTAAAAAGGAAATATTTGTAAAACCATTTACAAATAGAATTGGAAAGGGAACATTATAAAAAGGAAATCATTTTTAAAGTGTAGAACCGTTATTTAAAAGTAAATCTTTTCAAATGAATAAAACGTTGTTAAAAGGGAAATCTTTATAAAGTGAATAAAGTTAATCGAATATAGACATTTGAAAGGAGTTAATCGAATATGGTATTCGAAGTTAGTTAATCGAATATGGTATTCGAAGTTAGTTAATCGAATATGGTATTCGAAGTTAGTTAATCGAATATGGTATTCGAAGTTAGTTAATCGAATATGGTATTCGAAAGAAGAAATCGAATATGGTATTCGAAGTTAGTTAATCGAATATGGTATTCGAAAGAAGAAATCGAATATGGTATTCGAAGTTAGTTAATCGAATATGGTATTCGAAAGGAGAAATCGAATATGGTATTCGAAGTTAGTTAATCGAATATGATATTCGAAAGTTAGTTAATCGAATATGTTATTCGAAAGGGGTTAGTCAAGTCGAGTTAGTCAAATAGAGTTAACCAGTTAGAGTTAGTAAAATAGAGTTAACCAGTTAGAGTTAATCAGATAGAGTTAACCAGTTAGAGTTAATCAGTTAGAGTTAACCAGTTGGAGTTAATTAGTTAGAGTTAATCGATTAGAGTTAAAACGAACTAGAGTTAATCAAATATAGTTATTTGAGACAGAGTTAGTCAAACATAGTATTCAGGGTAAGTTGCCATCTTGTACGACTGCTAGCGTAATTCGCAGGGCTGTAAATAGCCTACGGCGGTCGGATGTTTCCTGAGGGAGTCAGGCGTAACCATTGTGATCGCTGCGATCTAGAGTCAAGCGAATGGAGTTTAATCGAATATTAGTTATTCGGTAGGAGTTAATCGAGTTGATCGAGTTGAGAAATAAGTTAAGTTAAATAAGTTGAGTTGATCGGGTGGTTCAACCAAGTTAGTCAAGCCTAGTTAATCGAATCGAATTGGTCGAACCAAGTAAGTCGAGTTAAGTTAGTCAAGTTAGTCGAGCCTAGTTAATCGAATCGAATTGGTCGAACCAAGTAAGTCAAGTTAAGTTAGTCGAGTTAAGTTCGTCGAGTTAAATAAATCGATGTTAGTTTCATCGAAAGGAGTTATCGATGTTAGTTTCATCGAAAGGAGTTATCGATGTTAGTTTCATCGAAGGGAGTTATCGATTATAGTTTAATCGAAGTAAGATTTTCAAATATGAGATATTTGAAAAGGAAGAGTTATCGAATATTATTTATTCGAAGAGAGATTATCAAATATCGTTTATTCGAGAAGGAGTAATCAAATATAGTATATTCAAAAGGAAGGAGTTAATCGAATATAGGTTATTTGAAGAAGAGATAATCAAATAGAGATTTCTCGAAGAGAGTTAATCGGCAAATTCGATTATATCGAATTCGGGAAAGTACTTGTACTTTCCAGTGTTTAAATAGAGATTTATTTATTTATAAATAAGTAAGTGTTAGGTTAATTATTCACTAATAAGAATAGAAGTTATAATTAAAGTTAGGTATTGCGAAAGTAGGGATTATAACGTTATCGTTATAACCAATGTTTTAAATATAGAAGTGGATTAGAAAAATTGAATCCGAGAAAGGCGTAAAGAAGTTGTTAAAGATTAAAAGATAAACTTTGACCATTTCGAAGTTATAGCGTTGTTCAGTTAAGGTCTGAGAGGTAATTATACCCCAACTTGAGTGACTTCCTTCATAACTAAGAAATGGTAAGGTTTGATCGTAAAGGAGTTTTGGAAATGTTTTCCAAACGAGAATCAGAAATGTTTTCTGATAAAAGAAAATAACAATTTAGAATATAGGGAAACAGGAGATAAGTAAATAAATGAACTAAAGAGATAAATTTTAAATGATGTTTGTTCGATATAATTTCCATCTGGAAATAATATCGTTGTTTGCACACTTGTTTTTCTTTGATAGTTAACTCACAGACTATCGAAGTTTTGACCATTTTAACGTTGTTAATATGGAGAGACCGGTTGGATTATTATCCATAGAACCACTCTGTATTGGCATAAGCGTTGCGAATCATATATGCCAAAGATAATTGAAGACGAAGTAAAATGCAAGGACTATCCTGTCTACAGAATAGTGCCTTCGGTTTGTCCAGTCCCAGGACAACTTGTATGGACGAAGGTCTGACAGAGTATATCCAATGGATCGCGTAAGTTGATCTGTTCAAACGTATTCACGTTTGGTGGCGGAGGAATTCATTTCTCTTAGCTGTATACCCGTGTTATTTTTGGATAAGTCAATTTGTGATTTAGCGGGTATGACGATGTGACATTTTAAGTGAATGAAGATGAATGTCTAACAGAGTATTTCCCGAAAGGTTATGTACATTGATTTCTTCAACCGTACCAAGAGTGGAAGCGGAGAAGGAAACTTCTTTTAGCTGACACGTAATGTACTGTTGTAAACGTCAATTAGTGATTTCGATGGATTTGACAATGTAGCATTCGAAGTGAATCTGATGTAATGATAAAGCGTAGCTTCTAGCCTCATCATCCGGTAAATGACAGAAATCGGGCAGGCAGCATGGCTAAGTCGGTCACACCGAAGTAGGGTGTATAATCACCTATCTAGAGAATATTCATTTGTTTCTTAAATCTATCAATGTTGTCCCATATATATACGGGAACGGTTGCTGATCCCAACCGTTGGTGATGTACATTCGATACACTCAAGCGAAATGAGTGGTCGGTCATGTGTGGCTGAGTTACAAGATGTTCTTGTTGAACTCCAGTGTATCGTTCCTAGAGTACACTGATCGGAAGGTGGTTCCATACCTTGTCATAGTTGGAAATCCATTATCCAATACGTGCTTGCGATTTTGATTGTATACTATATATGTAGAACGTGAGATGAAAGCGTTTCTGCTAGTTGATATCTATTTGTACATAGACATTATTATAATATCAAAAGGGTTTTTGATATAAAGATATTTTGGATTCTCAGAAGGGAAAAACCCGTTCTGTTATGCGGCGTGGTCTTATGAGATATCGTTTACTTGTTCATATACCTGTTTAAACTGTTTTACTCATACCAGTCCCATGACTGACCCGGAGTTTACTTTGTTGTCTTCCCTAAACTCTTGGGTGCCTAATTTTGTACGGGCAGTCAAGTAGTCAGGAATTTACAGATATACCTGAAGAGCGTGGAGCAGGAGGCTTCAAGATCATATAACTATAGTTATTTCCGCTGTGTTGTAAGTGCTGTACTCTGATAAGTGCTATTGTATACATAACTGTTATATTTCAAAGTTATGTTATCTATTATATGTTATTCGTTCCGCTGTGAGGTTCGTGTTACTCTGATGTTGTGTTCTTCTTCTTCTTCTATTCTAAGTTTCTATCTTATCTATTCTCACCTTCTATTTTCTTTCATTAATTACTGGGATTTTTCGATGTTTTGGTTATCGACGTCGAGCTTACGTCGATAACCAAAGTCGCTCAAAATCCGGGTCGTTACAGTTTGCGAGGTATATAGTGCCCCCGGTTTCGTTCCGACCCAGAACGGACTTGTAAATGGATTGTGTGTCTGACATTGGAATTTATCCTATGTGATTGATAGCCATCAGTTGCACGGTGTGAATTGCCTATGTGACATGCTAAGATGCAGTGATCAGGGCTTCTGTTGAAAACCAAATTCTTGTGATTGATGATCAAAGCACCGCCTGTGTGGCGTAGCTTTGTGTATAACGTGAATTCGCGAGCCTCACACCCCGGTATGAATCAGAAACGGGAGAAGGACCTCAGGGAGGGCATGCGTTTCTTCCAAGCTAGGAGTTGTGTCAGTGTTTTTACATGGCATGACATTTTACTTATGTGGATGATGGATAGCAAGGCGCCTCGGTTATATCGTTCGATCCGGGACCGATGGAGTCATTCGTTGGCTCACTTACACCCCATATGGCGGGGAAACGTAGTGTTTAGGAATTTTAATCCACATCGATGGACTGGCCCTGTCGCTCTAAGTTTCGATGCATTCTGATCCTGAGGCTTGGGCTAGGCAGCCTCGAATTCGGTAAGGACTATCTTTTGCCTTGGTTCATGACGGAAATCCAATTTCGAAATACGTGACTGTGCGGTTTTGATTGTATACCAATATATGGAGACATAGTGGTATGGGGCATTAATGCCGTCTATGATTGATACTTATAATTTGAAATTGTTTTTGAAACATATAAACACTAGTAGTAATATCGAATGCTTTTGTTTTATTCGTATCTAACATATCTTGGCCATTATAAGGTAAAAACTCTATCCTCCGGTTTGCGCTGAATTGTGTGATGGGAACTGAGTCTTATAATGGCTTCATATTTATAAAAAGCATTGCGATGTTTAAAAGAAAGATTTGTTTTTAAAGCACTGGCAATCCAATGGAGTAAACCCGTTCCACGAAAGTGGCGTGGTCCTGTGGTTAGCCATATTTTAAATGTGTTGAGTAGATTTCTCATACTGGTCCCATGACTGACTCGTAGTTTGTTTCACTTTCAAACTCGATTGCCCCTTTTTCTACACGGGCAGCCTTGTATTCAGGTTTTAGCTGGCTTTCTCTGGATAGTTGGAGCTGAAGATGGATTCTATCATTTATCTCTTTTTATGCTGTTCAGCTCCTATTGTACATATTATGTTTGTTTCCGTTGTAGACATTTATGTATAACTGAGCTGTATTTGTACTAAGTATGATCCTGTATACTGTGTAACTCTGATGATTTCGTTTATCCAGTATATTCTATTGTGCATTATTTGGTGTATTTATTTAATTCTGTTCTGCTATTATCTGTTTATGTGTTATATTCCAAAGATTACCCTTGCCATCGTCAGTACGGGTTTCGGGGTCGTCTCAGTTTTTACCTTACAATAACCCAAATCATTAGTAAAACAATATTATTTTGATATTATAATAATGTCTAACACAAGTAATATCAATCTAGTAGAAACGCTTGCATCTAACGTTCTACATATATAATATACAATCAAAACAACGGGCTCTTATTTGGGGAATGGATTCCAACTATGACAAGGTATGGATCCACCTTCCGCTCAGTGTACTCTAGAAGTGATACACTGGAGTTCAACAAGAACATCTTGCAACTCGGCCACACATGACCAACCACTCATTTCGCTTGAGTGTATCGAATATATTGTCACCTTACATTTAGTAAACCAACATTACCATTCCCGGGAGATACAGAATTGAAACAAGTAACAAATATGAATATTCTCTAGATGGTGACAATATACCCTACTTGGTTGCGAACCACTTAGCCATGCTGCCTGCCCGATTTCTGTCATTTCCCAGTTGATGAGGCTCGAGGTCAAAACGTATCTTTCAACAGATCACTCCTCCATTTACTTTGAATGCCACATCGTCATACCCGTCAAATCACAAGTTGATTTCCCCAAAAATACCATAGGTATAAGCTAAGAGAAACGAATTCCTCTGCCACCAACGTAAATACGTTTGGAACGATCAACTTACGCGATCTACCAGATATACTCTGTCAGACGTTCGTCCATTCAAGTTGTCCTAGGACTAGATAAATCGAAGGCACTATTTCGTACATCCATCTTAGGCAATCTCTACCTAAGATTTATACAATAGCCATTATATAAACTCCGTCTTTAATTTGTCTTCAATCTATTTGATTCGAAACGCGAACGCCCATACAGAGTGGTTCTCGGATAATAATCCAACCGGTCTCTCTGTATTGACGACGGAAAAATGGTCAAAACTTTGATAGTCTGTGATTTAACTATCAAAGAAAAACACGTGTGCAAACAATGATATTATTTCCAGATGGAAATTATATCGATCAATCATCATTTAACATTTATCTCTTTAGTTCATTAATTTACTTATCTCCCGTTTCCATATATTCTAAATTCTTATTTTCTATTATCAGAAAACATTTCTGATTCTTATTTGGAAAACATTTCCAAAACTCCTTCACAGGATTTAAACTGATGTTTAAATCAAACATCGCCATGCCAACTCAAACCATTTCACTCATTAACTAAATTCACTTAACCATCATTCACTATCAAACCTTACCATTCCTTTGTTAAGAAGGAAGTCAATCAAGTTGGGGTATAATTACCTCTCAGACCTTAACTGAACAATGTTTTAACTTAGAAATAGTCAAAGTTTATCTTTTAAATCTTTAACAAACTTCCTTACGTACCTCTCTTTCGAATAAATCTCTATTTGATAACTCTTTCCTTCAAATAAACTATATTCGATAATCTTTCTTCTTCGAATAACCTATATTTGAATAACTCTATTCAATTAACACTACTCGACTAACTCTAATCGATTTACTCTTATCAGTTAGCTCTATTTGATTAACTCAATTCTATTAACTCTATTTGACTAACTCTATTTGATTTACCCTACTGGATTAACTCCATTCAATTAACTCTAACTAATTTACTCTTATCAATTAATTCCTTTCGAATAAACTATATTCGATTAACTCCTTTCGAATAACTAATATTCGATTAACTCCTTTCGAATAATTAATATTCAACAACTCCTTTCGAATAACTAATATTCGATAACTCCTTTCGAACATCTAATATTCGATAATTTCTTTCGAATAACTAATATTCGACTATTTCTTTCGAATAACTAATATTCGATAATTTCTTTTTCTATTCAGATAGACTATATTCGATTAATTCTCTTATTCAAATAACCTTATTCGATAACTCTTTCTCCAAATAAAATATATTCGAATAACTCTAATTTGACTAACTCTAATTCAATTAACTCTATTTGAATAACAAATATTCGACTAACTCTTGTTCGATTAACTCTATTCAAATAACTCTAGTTCGATTTAACTCTAATCGATTAACTCTAACTGATTAACTCTAACTCTAATTGATTAACTCTAATCGATTAACTTTAACTCTAATCGATTAACACCTCCAACTCATTTTGATTAACACATTTTGATTAACTCTACATCCATATTCAGTTTCAAATATCGATGTTGAAATCGATTCTTACTTCTGTATATAAGCCCTGACTTATATATTCTATTTATCCAATAATAAATATTTTATTTAATTTATAAAATGTTATTTATAAATTAATCTTCTCAATCTATTGGTTAAAACAGATTCTATTTAAAATCTTTGCTTTAAACCCATATCATGTTATACTCGTGTGCGAAGCACGGGTCTAAACTTTCCTGATGTAAAATTCTATTCATTTTCCAAATATTTCCTTATGTAACATTCTTTTTCATTTCCCAATAAATCCCTTTTATAACTCTATTTATTTTCTACATAAATATTTCCTTTTTATAACTCTATTTATTTTCTAAATAAACATTTCCTATTTATAACTCTATTTATAGACGTTTTACCAATATTTCTCTTTCTGTTTTATTTGTAAATGTTTTACAAATATTTCTCTTTCTATTTTATTTGTAAATGTTTTACAAATATTTCTCTTTCTATTTTATTTGTAAATGTTTTACAAATATTTCCCTTTTATATATGTTTTACAAATATTTTCCTTTATGTTTGTTTTACAAATATTTTCCTTTATTTTGTTTTAAAAATAATTTCCTTTATAAAATCCCTTGATTTTATAAATATTACTTATATAAAATCCTTTGATTTTATAAATATTCTATTTCAATATACAGTTTGAAATCTTCCTTCTTTATATAATCTTTCGATTTTATATTATATTTTATTTCAATATAGTTATTGAAATTTTCCTTTTTCATCCCAGGGTTTTCTTACAGTATTTAAAATACCAAAAAACAGTGATCGATATCATTCAAACACACATAATCAACAACATATTATATATCACATCATATATCACAATATATGAAACAAAACAGTATTTTATATATTGAGGTACCCAATTGGGACCCTCCAACCTGTTTCCCTGCATCATAGATGTTAAACAATATAATTAAAATCATTTTCATTCCACTATGAAATATTCTGCTAAACAGAATCAATATTTGATTAACGATTTATATATATATCGTTATCTATAATTTCAACCAATACATAAGCAATTCAACCAAACAGTTAACACACATCAATCAACAGATAATTATAGTTCTAAAAATACGTTATAAAAATATAACTGTTCAGAGTTGGTGAGTTTTACTCACATTTCGCATTAACCGTTAAATAACGATTTGCATCTGTTGATTCAGACGGACAATTTATTTTGCAATAAGTTGTAACGAGCTTCGAGTCACTCCCAGTCAGTTCCATGTTGTAGTGTCTGTCCCTACGATCCCAATGGATCTGACCATTCGTAAAATCGACACTGTATGAACGAGATATTGCATTTATAAATTAATACACTAAAATTTGAATTTAAATTAAATAAATAAAAGTTTAGTGGGCCTTTACCCCTTTAAATCACCAACGGCCCATCCTATATTGTGAAAAACGCAAACCGAATAACCTTCTTCCCCAAATCCCCATCTCTAGTACAAAAAAAAAATGATCCATCTGTGTGCACTATTTCCACTAACACGGAGCTAGACTCCACTTTTCTTCAAACCGACGATGCCATTGCGTCTCCCTCCTCAATCCGCACATGCCGGCCCCCTTCACCACTACTCTGGCCCCCTGTGATGGAATCCGACACTACGCCTTCCCCTGTAGCTCATGCTACAAGGTCCGAAACATTTTGTTTCAAAATTCTTCCAAACTCCACCGATCAACTCCCTGCGTCGCCCCGAGTCCCTCTGTGCCATCGACTTCACCTCCAAGCCTCTCCATCGTGAAACCAACCCTAGCCCTAGCTTCACGGATTCGAGTTCAAACCTCATATATTCATGCCGCACCAAAAAATATGTGAGCAGATGTGAAGCTCCAGTGTATACGAGGTCAATGGATCCAACGCCACCTGATTTCATGGAGTAATGGATTTTATATAATTTCTTGAATCATTTGAGAAGGAGACAGCCTCCTTTCGTGTGGATTTTCCATCCAAATGTATGTGTATATATACAGTGTAGTTGTTGCTATTGGTGGTTGATTAGATTACATGGCGTATATAAAACTTAACCATGAAACAATCCCAGTGGAGTAAAAATACGTGGACGGATCTCTATCGTGATAGATATTGGTAGCTGGCCGATTAGAGATCGCAGGTTGAAACTTAAACATAAAGTAATACGCTGGAGAAAACGCGACCAAATCTAATGTTTACTTATCCTTATTTTATTTTAAAGTTTAGCGGACCGTTACGTAAAACTCTTTTCGTTTGTGGACCGCTATCTACAAGAATAAAAATACTGTTATGACGAGCAAGATGTCGTGATATCAAAAATATTAAAATATCAGTAGGTTAAATCATATTGTGAAACCCCAAAATATTGATATAGGGTGCAAAATACTCCAAATAAAAAGTTGTGTATTTAATTAATTAAAAATTACAGTAAAATTCTAAAAATTAAATTATAACTACGACTCAAAGGATTTGTTCAAATTCGATACCAATATTTAAATATAATTAAATATATCGTTATGGCTCATAGTGATTTCATAGCGACTATTTGAAAAGTTGATTTGGCCATAACTCAAAATCTACACAATGAAATCTCGATTTTTCTCTTCCATTAGAAAAATATACCTCCCCAGCTCCGAACGTTTCTTGTTTCACAGAAATCAGATTTAAAACGGACCCTGTATATCAAGTTGAAGTTCAAATCGCCAAATAGCGAACTACTGCGCCATTTCAAGCTCTAATTTAATTATAATATAATTATACGTTCAGACTGTCGTTCAAATAACATATTCATCATCCTATTCAATTCTAAGCTGAATTAAATACTTTGAACTGTCCAGTTCACATTATATTGTCAATTCACTATTTCTGATTATTTCAAAAATTAAATATATTATTCTATTATATATATTTATTAAATATTCAATATAATTTAATTAAACAACCTTTAAACTACTAAATCATTATTTTAAATAATTAAACAAATGAATTATTTGACCATAAAATACGGGTCGTTACACCATGAGAAGTTAGGGCCAAAAAGATCCTTCAACTTGCCATCAAATGCTGTATTTATAGCCATTTCCTGAAATCAGTTCCTGAGACATGTGGCATACATCCCAAAAATATTGAAATTAGGTGGAAAACGTCCAAAAATCCTCTCCAAGTCATTATATGCCACCTCCAATAAAATCCGGGTTGATAGGAGTAAGATATGGCATGAGAATAGGTCAAAACATGCTGTCCAGGAGCAGGTTCGGGGGTTGGGTCATGGTCACATAGCGCGAACCGAGTCGGTACGTGATGAGGTGGTGAAACTCGTGTAGAGCGGGTCGTGATCTAGGTGGGCATCACGAGTGGGTCGTGATCTAGGGGGCCACCATGAGTCGGGCTAGTTAACGAGAAAGAAATGAGGGCGAGCCGAAGTGGGTCCCACGAGCCTAAAGTGGTCCCACGAGCCGAGGGGGCGACCCGACTAGGGATGTCACCAATTCCAAAATCCAAGTTCTGTGCACGTTTACGGAAACAGATGTAAGTTCCAAACCGTACGTCCGTTTTGCCCAAACGAAAGTTCTACCTAAAGCTAATTCAGAGGGCTACAAGAATTACAGAGCTAAGCTCCGTAATTGCTGTTTTCGGGCCCAAAAGAGGTCGTCTGCTAGTAGTTTCAGGCCATTCTTTGTTTGTGTTGCGACTTCAACCAAATCGCTTCCTGTCTTTTGACGACGTTTCCAATCCCTAAGCACACTGCTATCCAAAGATTCCATGTGTGACAACTTTTACCAAAAAGTGTGTTAACAAGTTCGCCCCCAGAACATATCTTGCTAGTTGAAGGAAGATGTGTTCTGGATACTCCGATAAATCCATACCTGTACAGATGTGGAGGTAAAACGAATGTGCCAAATCCTGACAGTATTATTCAAACTTTCCTGATCATAAACCATACTCGAGGAACATCCAAGTCATCCTGCCAAATCCTGGCAAGGGCCAAACCTTCTAGGCATAATCCATACCAAGAAGTTCAAACCGAATATAATCCATACCAGATTTCTTTTGTCACATCCTGACAAGACCATTTGTAATTCCTTAAGTATAATCCATACTTAAGATTCCAAAGCGAGTATAAGCCATACTCGATTTACCAATCTGAGTATCATCCATACTCATATACAGAGAAAGCTATACTTACCACAGCTTGACAAGATAGTCCGACCCTAGGCGTAATCCACACCTAGTTTTTCAAAAAAGGTATAAGCCATACTTTAACCAAGACTGAGGATCTCACCACATCCTGACAAGATAATTAAATTCACCAAACATAATCCATGCTTGGAAAATCCTTCCTTATTCAATTCAACATGCAAAACCAAAGAAAATCCTGATTGGTTTGACATCGAGTCCAGAGCACGCTTTGGGGATACATCCTAACCCCGTACGTGTGTACTCCGATTCAACCAATCGGAAAACCTAATGAAATCAAAAAAAATCTTAAAGCCTAAGAAATGCAGAAAATGAAAGTTTATCTCATGTAGATCAGTTGATGATGAGTCCACAGGAGCTCGATCCAGAGCCATTTCCATTCCTTGGAGAAAGAGGTGGTAACGCAGGTGCATGCTCAGTGGGTTGTTTCACATACTCGGGTAGCTATCTACGTCTAACCCGCTCCTCAATCAGATCTCGTAAATGTCTACAGTCATCAGTGTTATGACCGTCCATGTCATGAAATATGCAATGTTTTCCAGAGTCACGTTCTCTTTGCGATTGCTCCCTCCTAGGTGGTTTTGGGTAGGAGACAGCACTGTTTGTGTCCATGTGGATGCCAGAAAGCGAAGCATTAAGCTCGATGTACTTCTCATAGCTGGGCCCTTTCCGGGGCTAAGTGTTGCGGCCATTCTTGACAGCAGCCTTTCCCTTGCCATCTCCAGAATCAGACGGTCCTCCTTCCTTAAGCATGTTGACGTCGAGGATGCGCTTCTCAGAAGTTGCATCTTCTTCCCGTAGAAATCTGTCTGCTTCGAGGTAGAATTCGCCGAGATTGCGTGGTGGATCTCGGTACAAAGACTTCTTGAACTCCGAATTATCCAAGACACCGGATACCGCTGCCATCAGTACCATCGATGGTTCAGGGCGATCAACTGATGCTGCTGCAACATTGAATCTTTCCAGAAATGAGCGTAGAGTTTCTATGGGCCTCTGCTTGATTGTAGTGAGTGATATGACGTTCTTGGGTCATGTGACGTGAACCCGAAATTGTTCAAGGAAGCGAACGACCAACATATTCCAGCTGTTGACCGATATCGTTTCTAGTTGCCGAATCCGCATGGCTGCTATATCAATTAAAAAGAGGGGAAAACATTGGCCATGACGTTTTCTGACGCCGGTTGAACTTCCATATGCCGTTTGTAGTGCATCAGTTGCACGGTAGGATCTGTCCTGCCATTGTAGGGCTCCAGTTGTGGAAGTTTGAAATCTTGGGGATTGCGAGAACTCCTGATTTCTTGTGTAAATGGGTTGTGATTAACGTCATCCACGTCGCTCTGATAAGTGCAGCCTCTCGTGAGGCGTTGAATGAGATTTGCGAGCCGATTACCCTCAAAAAGTTGTTGTAAATTGCAAAGATCCGAGCTAGTGCCTCCATCATTGAATGTGAGAGAACGAAGCTACCGGTGAGCTGCTGGGAGTGAGTCGCTGGGACAGGTTCATGGGCCAGGGGGTGCATCACGAGCTGGGTCGTGGAGGTCTGCAGCTCGTGAGTCAGGGTTGCGGAGTCTGGCTCGTGGTTCGAGGAGGGCGACCCGACTCGGTCGTGTGTCCCCATCACGAGCCGCTCTTGGCTCTGCATCGTGAGCCGCTCTTGGCTATGCATCGCAAGCCGCTCCAGGTTCTGCATCACGATCCATGTTCTGTTGTTGAGCGAGGAGGTTGCCCCTGAGTCCTAGTAATGCACGAGCCGCTTCAGTGGCTTCATTTCCAGTGCATTGATCGTTGAAGCTCGGTCTGCCATCTATTCAAGCGAAGAATCCATCAATCGTCTCCTATTGTTTCCTGAGGAGATCGTCCTACCTTTCCATTTGACCTCTCAATTCAGCAAGAATGCTATCTATCTTGTCTCTAGTTAAGTATTGCGAAGGATCTCCATGAGAGGAAGCCTCCTGACTCGCTTCGTTCCTTGCGCCTTCAGCGTCAACATCCTCGGCATGAGAGGAAGTCCCAGTTTTCTTCCTTTTGATTTCCATTTATCCAAGCTAGAAGTTGAGGTTATCGTGTGCCCCCACCTGGCACACCAAAATGTTAGGCCAAAATCTGGGCCTAACACCCAAATGCAGCATGAAGTCCTCACAATCACAAATCACAGATACAGAATGCGGAAAACAGTATATAACAGGACACACGAAGTTTTTATAGTGGTTCGGCTCAAACCAAGCCTACGTCTACTTTATCTTTACTTAAATCCTAAGAAGTTACAATTACAATTCTCTTGGTTTATACATGAAATCCTCGTGTTTACAATGAAAAGAGGTAGGAAATCATAAGATTATACACGAAATCCTCGTGTTATATTATGGAATTTGGCTTCTTTGCTGTTGAAAATGCTTTGCGGAGAGAAATGGTGGAAGCCATGAGAAGTTAGAGCCAAAAAGGTCCTTCAATTTGCCTTCAAATGGTGTATTTATAGCCATTTCCGGAAACCGGTTCGTGAGACATGTGGGACACATCCCAAAAATATCGAAATGAGGTGGAAAACGTCCAGAAATCCTCTTCAAGTCGTTATATGCCAGCTGCAATCAGATCCGAGTTGATAGGAGTAAGATAATGCATGAGAATAGGTCAAAACATGCTGTCCCGGAGCAGGTTCGGGGGTCGGGTCGTGGTCACGTAGAGCGAACCGAGCCGGTACGTGATGAGGTGGTGAAACTCATGTAGAGTGGTCATGATCTAGGTGGGCATCACGAGCGGGTTGTGATCCAGGGGGCTACCACGAATTGAGCTAGTTAACGAGCAGGAAATGAGGGTAAGCCGAAGCAGGTCCCACGAGCCAAAAGTGGTCCCACGGGCCGAGGAGGGCGACCCAACCAAGGATGTCACCGATTCTAAAATCCAGGTTCTGTGCTCGTTTATGGAAATGGACGTAACTTCCAAACCGTAAGTTTGTTTTGCCCAAAAGAAGGCTCTACCTGAAGCTAATTCAGAGGGCAACAAGAGATACAGAGAGAAGCTCCGTAATTGCTGTTTTCGTGCACAAAAGAGGTCGTCTGATTGGATTTTTAGGCCATTCTTTGTTTTTGTTGCAACTTCAACCAAATCACTTCTTGTCTTCTGATGACATTTCCCATCCCTGAGCCAACTACTATCTAGAGATTCCATGTGCGATAGCTTTTACCAAATAGTGTGTTAACAGAAACGTTTTCCAAAGTTAATAATGTATATTTTCTAAAATTAGAAAATAAGGATTTGATGAATATATGGAAACAAGAATGGTGAAATGGATAAATGTTGATTGATGATTAATCGAGAATTTCCATCAGGAAATAATATCATTGTTTGCACACATGTTTTTCTTTGATAGTTAAATCACCGACTATCAAAGTATTTGACCATTTTTTCGTCGTCAGCACGGAGAGACCGGGATCAGATTCATCATCTGAAAACTACTCTATATGGGCGTTAGCGTTGACAATCAAATATAACGAAGATAATTGAAGACGGAATAATGCAAGGGCTATTCTGGAGATCCTAGGAAGAAACTGCCTAAAATGGATTTACAGAATAGTGCCTTTGGTTTGTCTAGTCCCAGGACAACCTGTATGGAAGAATGTTTGACAGAATATATTTAATAGATCGCGTAAGTTGATCTCTCCAAACATAATTACGTTTGGTGGCAGAGGAATTTGTATCTCTTAGTTGTATACCCATGATATTTTTGGAGAAATCAATTTATGATTTGGCGGGTATGACGATGTGGCATTCAAAGTAAATAGAGGTGTAATCTGTACGTTATGACCTCAAGCCTCACAACCAAAAATGGTATAAAACCGGGTAGGTCACATGGCTAAGTGGTTAACTGCCAATTAGGGTGTATTGTCACCTGATCTAGAGAAATTCCATTCACTTCTATAATCTATTTAAATGCTGTCCCTTTCAAGCAAAGGTTGCTGATCCCAACCGTTGGTGATAATACATTCGATACACTCAAGCGAAATGAGCGACCGGTCATGTTTAGCCTGGGTTTCAAGATGTTCTTGTTGAACCCAGTGTATTCCTCTCCAGAGATACACTATCGGAAGGTGGTCCCATACCTTGCCAGTTGGAATTCATTACCCAATAAGCGCCTGCGATTTTTGATTGTATAATATGTATGTGGAACGTGAGATGAAAGCATTATGCTAATGATTATTTAGTTGTGGTTGATAGACATTACTATAATATCAAAAGAGTTTTGATATACAGTTTATCGTTCCTTTCAAAAGGTTTTTGAATGTTGGACCGAGTGTTTGGATTCTCATAAGGGAAAAACCCGTTCCGTTATACGACATGGTCTTATGAGATACCATTTAATTTCTTAAACTGTTTTAAATGGTTTTACTCATACTAGTCCCATGACTGACCCAGAGTTTATTTTGTTTTGTTTTCCCTAAACTCTTGGGTGCCCAATTTTGTATGGGCAGTCAAGTAGTCAGGATTTTAAAGATATACTTGAAGAGCTTGGAGCAGGAGGCTTTATGATTATATAGATATTGTCATTTCTGCTATGTTGTAAGAGTTATACTCTGATGATGTTACTATATACAGCTACTAGTTTTATTACAAAGTTATGTATCTATTATATATTGTTCGTTCCGCTTTGAGATTCGTGTTACTCTGATTCTGCTGTTGTTCTTCTCTTTCTTCTATTCTAAATTTCTATCTTATCTATTCTCACCCTTTAATTTCTTTCATTAATTGTCCGGTTTTCTCAATGCTTGGATAGTCAACATTGAGTTTATGTCGATAACTAGGATCGCTAATTTCCCGGGTCGTTATAGTTGTATCAGAGCTGAAGGTTAAGTAATTACCTTAGCTCTGTGGCGTGACTCAGTAAAGATGGGGTTAGTAATACACTAGATTGAGTTGAGTGTATATATACAAGAGAGCGTATTTGTAGATTTTATAATAATTGTTTTATATTGTGGACATTTATTGGTTGAGTTGTTTATGAGTTCCGATCGATCAGTTTGATCCACTGATCGATAGGGGTTTCTAAACACTCGAATACGATGAACCAACACGGTATGTTTTGAGAAAGGGTAAATGAAATAATTTACCCCAAATTATATTTTGATATGAAGGATTTATATTGGAATGATTATAATATATTGGATATATTGGTTGTTATTATAATCGAGTAAGATTATAAATTAAATGGTTATATATATAACCAAGTAGAATCCGTATAAGTGTTATGAAATCAGATGAACTAAATCTGAATTTAAATCAGGATTGGAATTAAAATTCCAAAAAAAACATGGAAAGTGTTTGTAAATGGAATTGGATTAAATATATGAGAACTTTAAAATCCTGGGAGATTTTAAATTGTTTACAAGCATTGTAAAGGATATTTTGAAAGTGATTTCAAAATGAAGGTGTTTAAATATGGTTTTGAAATTGTTATTGTATTGAACTCACTTCGATAGCTGGAAAATAACCCTGATGATTATGGCCACATCATCAGTGTCATTTTCGATTTGCTAAGTGACGAATTACTACCAAAGAGATTGTTTTCGAATTATTTTGGGAAAAAGAGTTGTTTTGATATTCTGAAATGATTATTTGATTTTTGAAAAGCAAAGTTGTTTAAAAACTTCTAGAAATGGATTGTTTGAATTAAAACAAATTAGATGGAAAATTGTGAAACTAAATTGAAAATCAAGAATGGTACTTGAGATTGATAATGGAATCTGGCTTTGATAAACGAATGGTTGTATTGGAGATAAAAGTGATTTGAGTTTGATTAGGATGACATTGGTATATGCTGAGTTGGTAGCAGATGGAAAGGATATAATGGTATGCCCGATAAAAAGGTACAAGCCTATTTTTATATGAGTTTGGGAATTTAGCCGATTTGGCAAGCCGCTTGGCTTTTTGATTTTCTTTTGGGTTGGAGAATTCCTAGAGAGTCGAGTTGTAGTTGTACCGATTGAGCCGTACAAAAGAGGTGCTTGCAAAATTTCCTGAAAATTTAAGGTATTTGAAAATTTTCATTGATAAGAATAAATTAATATTTTAATTAAAATTAATTGGTATAGTGAAACTGAAATTCAAAGAGTAAAACAAATATTTTTAACCCAGTTATAGGGTTTGTTTTCTATCTTAGCAATTTCGAGGACAGAATTATTTTTAAGGGGGAAAGAATGTAACGACCCGTATTTTTTTAACGATTTAATAATTCATTTTATTTAATTATTCAGATAATGGTTTTGTAATTTAGTAACTTTGAATATTAATAATTAAATAATATATTTAAATTCCAGAACAGTCGGGGAATAGTAGAATTCACAATATTATGTGAATTGGATTATTTATAATATTAAATTCAGTTTAGAATTGAATTATAATAACGGATATATTATTTAAACGAAGTTTGAATCTATAATTATATAATAATTATAATCGAGCTCGAAATGGCAGGGCAGTTAGTAATTTGGCGATTCGAACTTTAAACGAATATACAGAATCTGTTTTAAGCCGGAATTCTGTGAAACAAGAAACGTTTAGAGCTGGTAAGGTATATTTTTCTAAAGGAAGAGAAAAATCGAGATTTCGTCGTGTATATTTTTAGTTAAGTCCAAATCAAATTTTAGAAAAGTCGCTATGGAATTCCTTTATAATTTATAATGATTTAATTATATTATAAATGGATTTTTAATATAAATTGAATACTGATTTAATCTGGATTTGAAATATCGAGATAAACTCACATAGGAATATTTTTAGAGCTGTATGATATTTTACTGTGAATATATACAATAATATTTATCTATCAATATTTAATTTAATTATTTTTAAATATATTAATATTTAAATGGGTTTATATTGAGCTTTAAAAATAACCATTTCCAAACAACCTCTGCTTCGACGAAATTAATTTTGTTGGATCCGGAATATAAAATTGTTATTAGATTTCAATTTTCGTAATTTTTGGAGTCAATATGTGGTCGTACGGCATTTTAATGTGAAAAACAGTCAATACTTTTACTTTAGAAATACGCTGTGTAAGAAAACGGATTCGGAATTCGACAAAACAAGTTTGATTGGGTCCGTAATGTCGAACTGTAGTTGCCTATCAATTTTTATCGAGTTTGGATATTGTATGTGATCATAGGAATTTTTAATGACAAATACAACTAGCGTTGGAGTAAAAATAAATATAATAATCGAATTTAAAAATAATACTTCTATCCTATAAATAACCTTAACATTTCCTAACCCTAAAATCAATTTTTCTATGGTCAGCGATATTTGCGACGTCATGTTCTTTAGGAAACATGAATTTCTAAAACCATTTCTATGAATTCATACTGATGAGAAGTACCCACATATGGGTGTTTCATTAGGTTCGATGCAGTATTGCTTTGCTGCATTTTTACATTGAGAATTAGGGTTAATAGCTGATGGAGTTCGGGGCTTTAGTTTGGATTTCGAGTATCGTATTTGAGTTATTTGGGGAGATAGCATTTTTTGTTGAAATTTGGTAAATATCGATGAAAGTAAATGTTGTATACATTATTGTATTCGCCTGTAGGAGGGAGACGTTGGAGATGAACTTAAGATGGCAGCGGCGTTGTATTGAGGGGGTCGAGGCGCTCAGGTAGAGGGGCTTTGGTGAGCTTCGGTGGGGAGTTCCATCGCATCCTATACTAGAGTTCGGGAGTCGAGTTTCTACGAGTTTGAGGTCTTGGGGTTAGTTGGATATAGTAGGTGGCGAGCCTGCTGTGTTTGGCAGAGAGGATCGAGTGAAGTTTGAACAGATGGTAAAGTCTTGTGTTATGCTAAGGGTTAGTTTTGCTGCAAGTTGGGAAGTTGCAGGTGCTGGATTCACGATTTTAAGGGAGGGGTGACAGCTTCAGGGCGGCTATAGAAGGTGGAGACGATTGCGATGGAAATTTGAATGGATGTGGTTATGATATTGTATCAAATTATGAGTGGAAGTGAAGTGGGAAGCTCAGCTTGTGTAATTAAGTTTCAAGAGGTTGAGTTTCTTTTTAAACAATGAAGAGGATGGAAATAATCTGGGTAACTCGTGGTTGCATCGTGATAAAGGGAAGGGAACAATCTGGTTAATTAATCACATGGGTGATAACTAGTTGACGGTAATACCAATTTGTTGAGAAAACAATGCCAAATCACGGTGGTTAAGATCTGAAATGTGAAAGCGACACTGCCCCTTGAATTTCAAAAATAGGGATAGAGGCCGGATGCCGTATTTTATTATAAAGGGTAATTAGGATTAAATATATATGTATATATATTAAAAAGAAAATTTATTGTCGTTAATCTGTTTAAAATGTTGAAATACTTATAACTTATACATACATAAATAGATCGCATGGTACAGGATCCGTTGGGATCGTATGGATGGCGGCTACACAATGGAACTGACTGGGAGTGAATTGGAGCTCGTTACAATTTATAGCGAAATAAATTGTCTATCTGAATTAACCGACAGTTATCGTTATTTAACGATAACCGTCCAATGTGAGTAAGTCTCACTAACTCTGTGCAGTTTATATTTTTATAAATATAATCTAGTGTTGATAAATGATGATTGATTGTCGTGTGTTGATTTTTGGTTGAATTGCTGGTTTATTGGTTGAAATTATAAATAATGATATATGTGTATATATATATATATAAATCATTAATCAAATATTGATTCTGTTTATCAGAATATTTCATATTGAAATGAAATCAATGTTATTAATATTGTTTAACGTCTATGATGCAGGGAAACATGTTGGAGGGATCCAACTGGATTCCTCAACATTTATGTTATTGTTTTTCATATATTGTGATCTATGACGTGATATATAATCTGTTAATGATTATGTGTGTTTAGATAATATTGATCCTTGTTATTTGGTATTTTTATATACCATATATAATACTGGAATTAATAAGGGAATTCTCAAAGTGTATATTGAAAATAAAGTATATTTATAAAATCAAAGAATTTTATAAAAGGAACTATTTATAAAATCGAAGGATTTTATAAAAAATGAAAGGAATATTTATTTAGAAAATAAATAGAATTATAAAAGAAAATATTTGGGAAATGAACAGAAGTTTATAAAAGGAAATATATGGAAAATAGATATTAAATAAAAATATGTTTTTAACAAATAAATAAATTAGAATGATTTTTAAGTAATGTTTTTAAATTTAGGAAAATATTTATCGTTGGATAAACAAAGATATACAAGTCTGAACTTATATAAAGAAGTAAAACGGATAAAGGGAGCAGATTAATTTATAAATAATATTTTCTAAATTAAGTTAATCATTTATCAGTGGATAATTGACATATATAAGTCAGAACCTATAGAGGAGTAAGAATCGATTTTAACATCGATAATTGGAATGGGATATGAACGTAGAGTTGTAACGAGAATTTTAGATGGAATTATTAAAGTGTTGCATATAAAATAAGATTTTATATGAATTGTTTATAAATAGAAGTATAAATAGAATTTGGAAATGGGATATTATTTTGAAATACGAAATCAAACTATTTTGATTATATATAGAAATATTATACACATTCTGTGTGAAAAATTAGATTAAAGTTAATATTTTGCAATAAAATATTATAAAGGAATTTAGGGTTTGAATTAGGAGTTTAAATTGAATTACTGAAATTAAAAAATGGCTGGAAATTAGTTGAGTTGAATGGCTTTCTGGGTATCGATCTGATTTGGTTTCGGCCTTCGGGGTTTATACTTGGGAAGTTGTTTTCTTACTAATTTACAGTTAGAGACTGATAATGGTGGGAAGATTTTGATGCGTGAATCAGAAATGAAAACGTTTTCCAAAGTTAATAGCGTATATTTTCTAAAATTAGAAAATAATGATTTGATGAATATACGGAAATGAGAAATGAGGAAATGAATAAATGTTGATTGATGATTGATCGATAGAATTTCCATCTGGAACTAATAACGTTGTTTGCACACATGTTTTCTTTGATAGTTAAATCACCGACTATCAGCGTTTTTGACCATTTTTTCGTCATCAATACAGAGAGACCGGGATTAGATTCATTATCTGAAAACCACTCTGTATGGACGTTAGCATTGCGAATCAAATATAATGAAGATAATTGAAGATAGAGTAATGCATGGTGATCCTAGGTAGAAACTGCCTAAAATGGATTTATAGAATAGTGCCTTCAGTTTGTCCAGTCCCAGGACGGCCTGTATGGAAGAATGTCTGACGAAGTATATTAATAGATCGCATAAGTTGATCTCTCCAAATGTATTTACATTTGGTGGCAGAGGAATTCATTTCTCTTAGCCGTATACCCATGATATTTTTTGAGAAATCAATTTATGATTTGGCGGGTATGACGATGTCACATTCAAAGTAAATAAAGATGTGATATGTACGTTATGACCTTAAGCCTTACAACCGGAAATGGTATAAAACGAGTAGGTCGCTTGGCTAAGTGGTTAGCTGCCATATACCTGATCTAGAGAAATTCCATTTACTTGTATAATCTATTTCGATGCTGTTCCTTTTGGGAAACAGTTGCTGATCCCAGCCATTGGTGGTAATACATTCGGTACACTCAAGCGAAATGAGTGACCGGTCATGTTTAGCCTGGGTTGAAAGATGTTCTTGTTGAACCCGGTGTATTCCTCTCTAGAGATACACTGTCGGAAGGTAGTCCCATACCTTGCCAGTTGGAATTCATTACCTAATAAGCGCCTGCGGTTTTTGATTGTATATTATGTATGTGAAACGTGAGATGAAAACGTTCTACTAATGAATATTTAGTTGTGGTTGATAGACATTACTATAATATCAAAAGAGTTTTGATATAAAGTTTATCCTTCCTTTCAAAAGGTTTTTGAATGTTGGACCAAGTGTTTGGATACTCATAAGGGAAAACCCATTCCTTTATATGACGTGGTCTTATGAGATATCGTTTAATTGCTCAAACTGTTTTAAATGATTTTACTCATACCAATCCCATGACTGACCCAGAGTTTATTTTGTTTTACTTTCCCTAAACTCTTGGGTGCCCAATTTTGTACGGGCAGTCAAGTAGTCAGGATTCTACAGATATACTTGGAGAGCTTGGAGCATGAGGCTTCAAGATTATATAGTTATTGTCATTTCCCTATGTTGTAAGTGTTGTACTCTGATGTGGTTACTATATACATATACTAGTTTTATTTCAAATTTATGTATCTATTATATATTGTTCTTTCCACTGTGAGATTCATGTTACTCTGATTCTATTGTTGTTCCTCTCTTTCTTCTATTCTAAATTTCTATCTTTTCTATTCTCACCCTCTAATTTCTTTCATTAACTATCTGGTATTCCCGATACTTGGATAGTCGACATTAAGTTTATGTCGATAACCAGGATCATGAATTTCCTAGGTCATTACATCTATTTTGACCAGAATTCCGAGACGAACAAAATGGCGCAGTTCATTTTACTTAATTCCCAAAATTAAATTAAGTATTCTTTAATTTATCATTCTAATGTTTTATAAAATTATGGGGTGTTATGGGTTCAAAATAAACTTCACTAAATTTTGATCCAAGATTTTCAATCTCAAGTTAACTTGACATTCAAATTCTTAATTTAAATTTTATTCAAGTCATTACGTCTTAAAATTAATCATTTTAACTATTTAAATTAATTAAATATTTTTGTATTAAAGAACTGGGTATTTCAAATACTATGGATGATGTGGCATTCATAGGATCAGTTTCGGTCCTCAAGGAAGGTGATTGTTACAGCATATGCTTATACTTAGTAGTGCGCATAGTTCATCAAAACTTATCTCATTGTGTCATGTTTGTTTGGTTGTTAGCTTGGTTGCTATTTAGTATAGGCTCAATTAAATCTAGTATTCAAGTCTAGGAATTTTCTGTTAGGTAGATATGTAATGTTGGTGGAAGTGAGATTTTGTTGATGAAGATAGGGGGCTAGGTCAGTTTGACCTTTAGTGGTGAGTCGTCCTAGGTATAGTGATAGCAAAGGGTAAGTCGCTTGTGGTTGCATGATAAAGTTTAGGATACTGAGTCCTCTTGTAGCATGTCATCATTTGAACTGGTAGCTTGAGAGTATCTGGACAAATTCGATGTGGTGACCAGGTTGCCAATATATTTGTTTTAAGTTCCGTATTGCTTTGGCCATTAGTGGAGAATCAGTTGCTATATCTATAGGGTATGTGTACCTTAAAAGCAGGAGGCGAGCTAGAATCCATTTTTGATTTGGGATGCCTAGCCGAGTTTGCTCTAAGGTACAAGAGGAGGTTTTCTCAGTTGGATTTCCGAACGAACGGTTGGTAAGTGTATGCCAATTTCAGCGTCTTATACTAATTTCCGTTAAAATGGTGGTTATGTTGTTCGAGGTGACCAGCAAGTCTTCATTTCTTATGAGTTTTTAGATCGTATTCCGAGATCACCTGGTTGGGTTATGCATGCATTGCTTGATTGCATTTTCTCCGCATGGACAAAACAAAAGCATAAGGCATGTTTGTGTTGCCGATGTGGAGTTTACACCGTTCGATGGTTGACTTGTTGGAGTTTCTATTTAAGTTGGGTGAAGTGAGGTACTAAGGTCACATCGCATGGAGTAGGAAGTCATTATCGATCCTACGAAGAATATAGTGGTAGTATCACGAGAGTAAGTTGTCATGTGCTAGTCAATGATCGAGTTATTGGTGGTGGAATATTTGTTTCTTGGTTCAAAGTCGATGGTGAAAATTTTCTCTTTGGAGTTTTGGAAGCGCAATTTTTAGGATGGAGTTGGAATGCTCGATTATGTTACCTCACCAAGGTTTCTCCTTTTATAGTAGAATCTTGACCAGCATCGATGTTGACGGTTCAAATTCCCAGAATCCTAGTGCTGGAGATGTACCGCTTTAGGAGTGGTATTCCACCAGTGGGTGTTGCTCCCTTTTATTATTGGTTATGGATTAGAGTTTGAAATGTCGTTGTACAGATGATACCGCAGTGGTTAGTTCGGATGGAAGAGGTGTTATCATTCCCCACTTTGTTGGAAGGTGTTTAGGCACTCATTTCTTGATAAGCGGATGGTCAACTATATAATACTAAATGGGAAGAGCCTTGTAACTTCCCAAAGCTATTTGAGGTAGATGCGGGGGCGAATTTTTGTTGTTCTTATAGATCAGTTGCTAAGGATTTGAGTGTAAAATGATAGCTTGAGTTGTGGCTTGCTAAGACGATGAGAGTTGCTAAAATTACTTCCCTCACTTTAGCGGAATGGAAGTCATTGTTAGGGTAGACATGAATGTTATTTTTCATGATTGCTATTGTTTTGTTAGGCATGTTTGATTAGTGATACCTGATATGACCACTTATTCTTACATGATTGTTAGGCAAGAAGGATCTTTATTTGTTATTTGTTTTTTTTTTCTGGTGGTTCATTTGTTTCCCTACACGACTTGACACATTTGTTTTTCCTTGTTGGTGTATACTACTTTGTCTAACCCTCGTTGTTAAGTACATGTTTAGGTACACGGAGAATAAGCTAATTGTTTGGATGCATACTCTCTTTTATTTACATCTAAATGCTAAGCTTGCTTTAAATAGTAGGTATATAGTAGATGTAGTGTGATTTTTTTGGGCCTATGTTTTCTTTTGATAGTTTGGGCCTTATATAGCATTTTGGATTTTTTTAAGGATCGGGAAGTGCAAAAGAAGTACTACCAAAATTTTCTGCAAATTTAGCCATAGTTGGAAGTAAATCGAGATTTTACTTTTGGATTGAAATTGTCTTTTAACTAGTGGGTGGGCACTTTATTCCCATTACCTTTGGGTTTGGAATAAGTGTACAACTTAGGTGTTTGATTTGGTAATGATGATTCTGAATTTTGATTATGATTATACATAGGGATGGGAATTTTGGCTCCTTGAAAAATTATGAATCCATTCCCATTGTTGTGATCGCTTTCTTATGAGTTTGTTGAGAGAGACAAGGAATGATTTGGTTTGTATCATAGCTTACTCAAGAGTGTTGGGTTGTGTTTTTTAGTTCTTCAGGATTTTGGGAACGAAATCATGTAAGGAGCGGAGAATGTAATGACCCTTATTTTAATGATCTGAAATTTCAGTAGTGTATTTAAATATTGATTGTTAATTGTTTGTGTGATAGTTCTAAGAGTTGATTTTTCATTAAAAAAAATTGAACCAAGACTAGTTCCATTGAGTCCGAATTATTCATTATGTGAAGAAAAACTATATAGATCGCTATATCTCGAGATAGGGTCATTTGAGGGCGATAACCGTCCCAAATACGCATAAATTTAACGTTCAAGGCCATATATCGGAATTCGATGAAAACGGTATGTTCAGAGCCATATCGTTGTAGTGATTCATGTTGTCCAGTTTCATGGTAATTGGGCATGTTGTTTGGTCGTGCAAGCTCAAAACGTACGTCCATTTCTTTTGAAATTGAAGTGAAATTAAAGTACAAATTAATAATAAAATATTCAACTATTGAAACTCGACTTGTTTATTTTCTTCTCGATTCCTACTTTACTGTTCCATTAAACAGTAACGTGAGAAAATGTACGCATCTTTTTTCTTTCTAAAATCATGATCTCACTTCTCATTGAATTAAAAATCACAAGATTGATATCTGGTACTCGCCATTTGATTCCCTCTGTTCCCATACGCCCAACGTATGGCGAGCACCATTTTGGTTAAAACCCTAAATGACATGGCCGAGATTAGGGTTAGGCTTCCTTGGTTCTAGGGTCGTCAAGATTTATCGGGTTCGGATGCATTGACTTCATGGCATGAAAGAGAACATCTGGCCAGAGTATGGGGGAGCTCAATAGTGAGTCGAGCATCCGACTTTCAGTGCCTAAAGTAGGTTTTTAACATGTCGCATTTTTTATAGGGGCATCAGAGTTGAACTCGGTATGGATGAGTGTATTTTGAATTAGTGGTTGCATTGGCGCGATCAGATTTGTGTTTCGCTGATTCTTGCCTCGTTCACTTGGTTTTATGCACGGTGGTTTTTAGGGGTTTATGTGTGTATGTTGCTACATGGATTAGATATGGGGAAGAGGATATTTAAAAGGGTAATCTTGTAACTTAAGTATATTAGTTAAATTAATTTTGTCAATTTAAATTATTAAAACTTGTATTGATTATATCTGTTGTGTGTCGTTTCTTGTATTGGACTCGTATTGATGAGCTCTACATTGTGGAACATGTTTGGGCTGATTTGTATGGAGGTGAGTGGTATTGTCTCTTACTTTACTATAGTTGTTCGTATAATATAAAAACTAGGTTCCTGAATTTAAATTAATTTTAAAAGGGATTTCAAACATAATAAAATCTAGCTAATAATTTTATAAATTGATTAAAAGTGATTTAAAAATATTTTTAGATTAAATATCACATTTTATCCCATTTGCACACTATTTGTCGATATTACTAGATTTAGGACACTTTGATTGTCGTAGATAGATTTTATTTATCTCATTGATCATATCATGGATGTTTGCATGCCGTTTTAGTCATTTGTATAAAATTTGATTCATGCTTGCTTGTTTGCGTAATTTGGTTGTATATGCCATTTATTGGCGGTTTGGATTAGGATACATCCTCGTAGAAGCTTTGGGGTGCGTAGATCGACCTAGAGCAGTAGCAGGACTTGACGAAGAGTAGTATTTCGAGACGAATACCATATTTTTCATTAGGTGAGTATTTGATCAATTTTTGTTAGATACATGCTCAGAGTAGTCATTAGAGATTACTATTGAGTGATATTGATTATTATTGTTGTTGGTCATTTTGACCAACTTTAACATGGACGATGATGAAATTTTGAGGAGTTGGATAGGATGGCCATTTGATGGCAGATCCGACGTGACGTCTCTTTGATCAAATGGTGGCACGAGGCAAGATGGATGCTCTGCCACTGAGTATAGATAGATGACATAATCCATGGATTGGAATAGTGAGCTCTTCAGAGTGAGCTGGGGATTGCGAGCCTTTGGTTTTAAGAATCGAATGAGTATGGGATAGCTCGAGATGGATCAGTATTATGCAGTTCATTATAAGACAAGGTTGCATGATGGATCAGTGTTATGCTATTCGTAATGTGGTAAGGGTACTGGTTGTATTAGTGTTATGCAGTTCATCGTGAGGCCAGGCTATGGGATGGATCAGTGTTATGCAGTTCGTGGTGAGGCAATGTTTCAGGATAAGTCAGTGTTACGTAGTTCGTGGTGTGGCGAGGCTACGAAATCATGGATCGATGTGATATGTGCTTCGTGGCATGACAAGGTTACAGAATGTTTATAGTGATCATTCTGAGTATGTGGGACCGTAAGTATGGTTGTAGAAGTTCTGACTCTTCGATTGGATACTTGAGCATTGGGTTGAATCGAAGGAGTGATTGATAAGCAGCTTGAGACAAGACGAGGCTGCAGTATAATGGATTGATCGAGTAAGATGGCTTGGTCCCATATTTGGAAACTCTGGGAATTTATGCATGCCAAGGTACTTGTAATGACCAACCTTTTTGACCTCTCCAAGTCAGTAATTAAACCAACTCGGAATGTTCAAAATGACAGATAGTTATTTAGCTTATAGGGTTTAAACAGAATATACACACAGAATCACAGAACAGAAAACAACAATATCTCACAACGATTTTTTTTTAACAAACATCAGAGTTTATACAACATTTTTATTATATACAACGGAAGATTTTACAATACATGTACATATATTTTGAATTAAAAAAAAATTAAGAATGAACCATAGTAAGCACATCTTCACGTGCTTCAAGCTTCGATAGTTGAAATCTCTAGGTCTGCAACAATCGTATCTGACCAGAGCGTTCCTTGCAAAACAAAAAACACTCTAGTCAGGATTAACTTTATTCACGTAAATAAATGTCAATAAAATACTGAAATAAAATAGTTAACTCAAACTTGATTGAGTTTCCAAATTTCAGTTATGCCAATACTAAGTATAACAAATAATATGTGTAGTTACTCAGTTCAGAAAGGCACTATTCACAGCGAAGTATGACAAATATTGGGCATGTCCATAAAAAACATGATTAGTAAAACGGGCGGTTACAAATCTCGTAACATAACAGTGTTGCATGCGCTTTCAGCAAAGCACAATACACGTTGTCAGGCTCATGTTTAATAGTTAGTAAACAAAGCACGTGTGCAACTGTAATAACTCGGAAATCCGAGCCAATTTAAAATTTTTATTTTGGCAATTTTAGTGAATTTTGAGTATTTAAAATAGATTATTTTAAATAAAAACAACGAGAAATTTAATTTGAATAGAATTCGAACGTATGTATTTATATAAATCGTCGTTAGAATATAAATATTTATTTTAATTATAAAAGGAATTGAAAATGGCGCGGTAGTTTGAAAATTCGATTTCAAAGTTCAAATGAATGTACCGGGTGCAAAACAAATCGGATTTTAGCGAAACCAAAAATATTTGAATCTATTTGAGAATATCTTTCCAATGAATCTGAAAAATTGAAATTTCACGGCGGGGATAAAAAGTTATGCCCAGTTGATAATTTAGAATAGTCACTATTAAATTCTGGCCCTTAAAAATGGAAATTTTGCAAACGACCTCGGTTTTCGACGAAACCACTTTTGTTGGGTCCGTGATGTCAAATTATTGCTAGGTTTCAAAATACATCATTTTCTGAATCATATGTGAGCGTGGCGAAGCTAAACGTGTTTTAACAGTTTCAGTCAATTTCGATCGACTAGAAAATGGCCATTTTTCAAACGGTCTCAGAATTTGACGAAATTAGTTTTGTTAGGACCGTACCATCAATACGAAGCTAGAAATAATTTTTCTGGAATTTTCTGAATCAATATGTGACCCCAGTAAATTGAAATGTACGTTTAAAATTCAATATAATGAGTTATACTTTGATTTTGACAAAACCTGATCGAAACGATCGAATCAGCTTACGATACATATCCCATTGCATTCGGAATGGGGGTATTTAGCGAGGGAAGACAGTCGTTGGGTTTGATTTGAAGATCGTATGCAAAATTCACTTTTTAGAATTAAACATAATTAAATAATAATAAAAATTATTATAAAACCCTCCTTCCTCAGCAATCCCTAACCGCCACCCTCCTTAGATGATGCCCCAAATTCAATGAGAATTCCACCCTAAAATTCGCGAATTCTAGTTGATAAAATTTCAAACAATCAAACAGAAATTTGAAGATCTCTTCAAGAGCTTGAAATCAATACGGGTATGATCGAATTCAGGGGAGAGGGGCATTCGATTTTTGGGCTCGAAATCAAGACATTCAAAGCAGATCTCCAAGCGGAGGGTGTGCTCGAGTTCGCCGCAGGTGGGCGCGCTGATGGAGGGGACTGGGGCGCTCGACGTGGTCATCTCTGATCAACGTCACAGCGACTGGAGCTACACGGGGGCCACTTTATCTGGTCGATGAACTGATGAAGAAGGGTTCCAGACTTTTTACACTGAAAGGTTATGTTTTTAATTCCCTTTTTTTACTTAGTTTTAAATTCAGTTTAAATATATATATATATATATATATATATAAATTCGTATTGTTCTGAAAATAAATTCGTATTGTTCTGAAAATAAATTCGTATTGTTTTTGAAAGTGTGAATATAGTATTATTTTTGAAAATAAGAATAGCATTGTTATAGGAATAAAATATGATTGATTATATATCGTGATTTAAAATATACCTATAACATTGCTTTTGTGTATATATATGTAGGGTTGTTTCAAAAATAAAGATAGTATTGTTTTAATAATAAATTTGCAGTGTTTTTAAAGTTGGATTTTTATATAAAAATATAATAAAATATCATCTTTAGTTATATAAAGGTATAAGTTTTAGAAATAGAAAAGATAAGGTTTTTCAAATAAAGAGGATAGGATTTTTGTTTATATAGAAATGTGATTTGTAATTATGTATAGCGATATAAAAATATGATTTTTAATATATAGGCATCATATTAAAAATGTGATTTTTAATATGAACAGCGTAAAAAGGATGGAGTAGGAAATTCGGGCAAATCCAGACTGTTCTGAATTTCAGAAATAAAATGGCGGAGTGGAACTGATCGACACTAGTCTACGAATTAGAAAAGCGCGACATTTGTAATAAATTCTGCAAGCATACAGGTGTGTAGCATACAGGTCGAACACAGGGAGGTGAATTAAATCAAATTATTTATCTAATCTCTTGGGCGAGTTAGACGAAGCTGGAGGTTGATTTTGCAAAACAAAACAAAATTAAAACTGTAATTTGATTCAGAACAGATCTAACTGAACCGACGATCAAATCACAATTTCAATGGAAAAGCAATGAAACTATAAATCAGATTCAAATCTAATCAAATCCAATTTAACCTATGAACGCAATTAAAATACAGAAAATAAAAGTGTAGAATATAAATAACAACAGGAAATAAAATTAGGATTACCGCTGAATCTAATCAGACGGTCAATCACTAATGAAAAGAAATGCAAAACACAAATAGTGTTCTACCGAATCTAATCGTGTATACACACTAATTGCTAAGAAATAGAAAAAAAATGCAGAAAGTAAAAAGAAGAAGAAGAACTAGAAACTTTATTAGAAATAGAAAATGGGATATAGGATAGGATGGTGGCTACAATGCCATTACAAGGGTATATATAGGGGATAACCAAACCCTAACCCTAACCCTAATGATAACCGGGCCTTGTCATTACATCACTAATTAGTTTACAATGAGAAACATAAATGGGCCTTAGATAAATAAAGCAAATTTGGGCCTTCTCTCTTTTCCTCTTGCTTCCTTGACACTTCTTCATTGATTTGTGATGTGCAAAGCCTTGTTATCAATCCTTTTCTTGTCCAACAGCAACTAGATGTGATATCTTTATCTACAATTCTTCAAAATGCAAATACACAGCAAATTGAACTCTATTTCTCTACATTTCTGGTTGCATGCGGGCTGGGTTGGAATATCGGTAAAAATAACAAAACAATACCCAAGTAATATTTATTTATATACAAAAGATAAGATATAAGAGCATAAAATAAACGCATTTCTATGTCAATCAGGAACCCTCGGTGAGAACTCCTCACTTTTATTTCTATTTCTAGTCTGAAATATATAATAGGATGAAGACGGTGTTTAGTAGTACCCGACACATGTCGTCCACAAACCATGGATGACTTGTATGTTTGATTGTTTGTTGTGATGAAAATTGATTGTGTGATGTGATGTGAAACGAAATAAAATATTTATATAGTTAAAAATATTTTATAGTTGAAAATAGAATTTTTAATGTGTATTTAAAATGAAATAAATATAAACAAATCAGACGATTTGTTTATATACACTGATTTGACTTATATTGATTGTGATGATAAATTTTACACATCGCCCAACTACACAAATAAAATCTGTGTTTGATTGTTTGAAAACCCCACACGGGTATTGGGATGATATATGACATACAATAATCCCAATAATTAGCTGTATGTCGATCAGTTGATTGACAGGCTGTTATAAGCGTTGAATATTTATATTTGATGCTTATATAGTGTAGAACACACTTTGGATGATGGTTGGGTGTTTATCGTCATTGTTGTATATATGAATTTGATGAAATCCATATAACTGAAATTATATGGTAATTGACTGTGTCTGATTCCAGTTCAGAATTATTGAATAATTTAAAAATAATATTCTTTGAATATCGAAATGTGAAGCCGTGTTAAGTAGTTACACGCCATTTTAACACGAACGGGAATTTTGTCGATTTTATAATGAATATTGAAAGCGATTTCAAAATCGAATATATAGAATTGAATTCGAATTGAAATTAAATAGAAATTAATTTTAATTGAAACTGAATAGAATTGAATTCAAATTGAAATTGAATTCAAATTGAAATTAAATAGAATTGAATTCGAATTGAAATTGAATAGAAATGGATTCGAATTTAAATTGAATATAAGTGAACTCGAATTGAAATTGAATAGAATTGAATTCGAATTGAAATTGAATAGAAATGAATTCGAATTGAAATTGAATAAATTTACAATTCATATTGAATTGAAAACGAACTGAAATTGAATTAAAAATCGATTTGAATTGAAATCAATTTGAAATGAATTTAAAACGAATTTATAAGGAAAAATTCAATTTTGATTTGAATTTGAAATGAAGTTGAAATCGTTTAGAAAACGAATTTAAAATGATTTATAAAATATGTTTTAAAAGGAAATCAACGAAATATATATAATAAATATATATTATATATATAATGGCCTGAATAGAACGCACCACGTCGCGGTAGTTCGCGAATTTCGACCATTGAATTCGAATGGATATTACGGGAGATCCGACCGTCGGATTCCCCTAAAACCGTAACCGTTGGGTTTGTATCGAAAAGAGCTTTCTAACGAATGTTAGAGATTTGAAATCTAACGGTTGGATTTGGAATTATGTCCAAATCAAATTTGGAAAAGGTCGCTGTAAGTGCAGTTCGATGGTCGTTGATGGAAATCGACTGTACGAGCCTTGATAAAATTATTAAAAATAGTAATAATTTGTGTTAAATCATAAGAAATGATTTGTGAAGAATTGGGGTGAAAAACTCCATATTTGGAAGGATAAAAATAGATTTTTATCAAAATGAACTAATTTTGAATTAGAATAATTATTTATTTATTTTTAAAATAAATAAATTGGATTTGAAATGGTTTTGATAATAACCAGAATTTCTAATAATTGAATTGGAATGGATTTTAATCGAAATTGTCTTTGGAATATTTCGATGTTGGATTTCGTGATTATACAGATATTTTTATGGAAATTTGAAAGACATATTTATATCGTTATTTCCAATATGATATTTGTTGGTCGTAGAATTTGATATTGAATATAAGCCGATATATTTTTTATTCAGAGCTTTGTATTTAATATCAAATGTGATTTGGGTTTGTCGTGAATGGTGTCTTCATTAACACTGTTCTTAAACCCAGTTGAGAAAAAGATTAAATCTTTTTATTTGGATTTAATGAAGTATACCAATTAAATAATATTTAATTGGAATTGAATTGAAATTGAATTGAAATTGATTTTTGGGTTTAGCGTGAACTGTGTTTAAAATAACATTTGTTCTTTAACCCGATAATTAATGGAATGTGATTTGGGTTTTCGTGAATGGTATCTTTAATAATACTGTTATTAGGCCCAACGGAGTTAAGAAAATCAGAAACTAACTGGAGATTAGTTAAGTTGAATGGTTTCTTGGGTATTGGTCTGATGTTGGTTTTGGCCTTCGGGGTTAATACTTAAGGAATTGCTCACTTGTTATTTTACGGTTAGGGACTGATTGGAATGGAATGTGATTTTGGGTTTATCGTGAACCATGTTTTAAATGACACTGATTCTTTAACCCAGTTAAGGATTAAAACTAAGTGGAGTTTTAATGGATCTTTAATTAGATTGAAAAGATCGAGAATGGTGTATCACCAGTTTTGCTCCAGGCAATAATTAAATCTTTAATTAGATTTGAATGTGAAACGGTAATTGAATTTACCGATAACACCGTGGTGTTAGATATGAAGCATTACCAGTTTTACTTCATGGGATGAATAGGTTGGGATTGGGAAATTAAAATAAATGATTACTTCGGTAAGGTTCGCTAATCCCGACTAGTTTAAAGTGATATTCAAAGGAAGATTAAAGAATAAATTTAAAATAATTTGTCTTTGATAAAATTAATGGGAACCTTTTCCTAAGAATGTGAAATTTAGAAACTAACTGTAGGTTAGCTAAGAAGAATGGTTTCCTGGGTATTGATCTGATGTTGGTTTCGGCCTTCGGGGTTAATGTTTGGGGAATTATTCTCTTGCTAATTTACGGTTAGTGACTGATGAATTGGAATGAGGCGTATGTTGTGTTTGTGTAACACTTGTTTATTATATAAGCGAGTTATTTAGAAAGACCGGGTTTATCCCATTTTGAATAACTGATTCGACGATTAGTCGTAGATGAAGACGGTGGTTGAAGACCGGAGGTCTTCACGTCGTTTGGATAATTACTGATGATCTTGATTGGGTCGTACACCTAAGAGGAAGGAATCAGTTAGTGGTCGTCCAGACGTGCTTGGAGATCGATGGATATGCGAGGTACAAGGTGCCTCCGGTTTCGTCCAGACCCAGAACGGACATGTAAATGGACTGTGTGTCTGACATTGGATATCATTCTGTGTGATTGATGGATATCGGTTGCATGGAGTGGTTTGCCTGTGTGGCATGCTAAGATTCAAATGATCAAGGCTTCTGTTGAAAAGCAAAGTCTTGTGGTTGATGATCAAAGCACGGCCTGTGTGGCATAGCTTTGTGTAGCATTGATTCGCGAGCCTCACACCCCGGTGGTGAATCAAAAACGGGAGAAGGACCTCAGGGAGGACATGCGTTTCTTTCTAGTTAGAAGTGGCGTCAGTGGTTTTACACGCCCTGACGAGTTTGACTTATGTGGTTGTTGCTGTTGCGAGGCGCCTCGGATATATCGGTGACTATGTGAAGCTGATGGAGTCATTCGTTGGCTCATTGACACCCCAAAGGGTGGGGAAACGCAGTGTTCAGGCATAATAATCCACATCGGTGGACCGACCCTGACGATCCAAGGCTTGTTTGCGCGCTTTCCTGTGGGGCGGACTAGAGCGTCTCGAATTCGGTGAGGACTATCTTTTGCCTCGGTTCACAGATGGAAATCCAACTTCCAATACGTGACGTTTCGGGTTTAGTTGTAATCCTATATATGGCGACATAGTAGGATGAGGTGCTCATGTTGTCTATGATTGATATTTATGATTGTATATAAAATCAGAAACTAACTGGAAACGAGATAATATGGGTGGTTTCCTGGGTATTGGTCTGATGTTGGTTTCGGCCTTCGGGGTTAATACTTAGGGAATCGTTCTCTTACTAATTTACGGTTGGAGTCTGATCAAGAATCAAAAGATGAAATTTAGCGTATCAATCATTCTTTGGTTATTATAAGGTAAAAACCCTATCATCCGGCTTGCGTTGCGTTGTGTGATGGGACCTGGGTCTTAAATAGCTTCATGGTTCTTTATTTAGCATTGCGCAGTTGTTTTATGCACTGGTATTCTTGGGAGGAAACCCGTTCCGTGTTATACGGCGTGGTCCGTTGATTTAACTAACTTTAAAATAAAGATAAATAATTGTTTTAGTTCTTACACCAGTCACATGACTGACCTAGAGTTTATTGTTTTAACCTAAACTCTGGGTGCCCTTATTTTGACACGGGCAACTAGTAGTTTTGGTTTTGCAGATTTATATTCACAGGATCCTGATTTATAGCTAGAACGATACTCGGAAAGCTCTGTATCCATGTATTACTTCTAGTTGTGTATTGTATTATTTTCCGCTGCTATGTAACGTATTGTAATCTCTGATATTTTATAATGTGTAAGATTGATTTATACTCTGTATATTCTTGTAATCTGATGGAATAGTTGTAATAACTAATGAAATGTTCTTTTGTTTGCGTTCTTTTGTGTGTTGTCCTCATAGTATCCATCTCTTTCCTTACCGGGGAAGTTACGGGTTATCACAGCAACCTAGCATATTTCAAAAATAAAATCACGTAATTATATCTAATCAACTACAAGCGGACTAAGTCTATTCACGAATACATGAAACATACACAAAATTATTATCAATATATATATATATATATATATATATATGTCTTTTTAAAGGATCAAATGCATGGATGAAGTTTTAAAAAATATGCATGCTATTGGGGAACAAAGAAAAAGACAAACGCATGAAACAAAATCAAAAGGGACAAACATTTATTCTACAGGGAGCCTAGATTTGGAACTAAAGCATGCTACATATTTTTTCATTATATTATTACATTTCTTTTTTTTATAGCAACAAACATTTATATATAATATATATATGTGTATATATATATATATATATATATATATATTTATGCAGTCTAACGCATGTAAACATGCAAACAAGGAAAGAAGGACATACTAAATTTGTTCCAATCGCATGCACCAGGGACATATTCATTTGTTCCAAAATGCATGTTGCATGTAGCATGCTTGAAACTAATGTATGTTCCGCTTTTTTTTTCTAGCCACTGATATGTTATAATGTAAGCCCCATTTATTTACTGCTACTACAGCAGTAGCTAATTAGCAGTCAGGTTGGAAATACAAAGAGAACAAAAAGACAAATTAGTTTTATCTAACAGTCCAACATAATATATGTTCTACATAATTCATACAAAATATTATTGAAATTGTTGAAAGAAGCTAACAATAGGTAAAGTATAGATGAATTGCTCCAAGCATCAAGCTAATACTTGCTATGTTATACAGGTGGAAGAAGTCATATTCCGCAAAATAAAGAATTAATTTAACTTAATATAATTAGCTTAAACAGTAAATATTTATGTATAATAACTATTGCAAGTGCACAAACATCTCTTTATGTTCCATGTCTTTACAATTATACAATTGTGATTGAAGTTGTGGTTCCCTTCCAAATGATTCATATCGGAAATGAGGGAATCAAGTTAATATGCATGAAATCCCAAACCCAGTGCCATACAAATAATTCTTACAAGGAAGAGGTATACTCTAATATACAGAGGCACAAAGTAAACAAGTTCAACATAGAATGAACCTCACAACCAATACACAATAATACAAACCAACTATTTTATTTAGTTTGTATGAAGATTGAAAACTTGTAAATGAATTAATCGTGAGAATAAACACAGCTATTTGCCATGTTTTCCCAGAGTTATTCATTAGGCAAAGGAAGGCAACAATTTTCCTAGAGACTGGAGGCGCAAGCGACGACTTCAATTGAGAGCGGTAACTAGCAGGAAGTGGATCTAAGTGACAGGGAGATATGGAAGATGGGACAAGTGTACAAAAATTTCACCAACTTTCAACAGGTGTCCAAACTTATTCAACAAACCATGAACAAGTGTCAAAAATATTTCAACATGCATAACAAGTTGCAAAAATTCATTAAAAAATACAAACTATTATACCAAACAAACAATACTAATGCATTTGTACATTTTAAAATACAAATAAATTTTTATTTAAAACCAAATTCAACTAAACAAATTTATTTAAATTCAATTATAATTCTCAAGTTAAAAGGAAAAAAATCAAATTCAAAATTTCTCAAGCAATATATTCAATTAGTTTTAAGATATCAGTATTGTTAAATTTAACGAAGTGATTCAAATAATAAATTTTAAATTTATTCTTACCAAATCAAATCAAACCAAATTAAAATAGACTAGATTCAAAAATATAAATAAATATCAATTTCTTAAATACAAAATTCAAATTAATTTCATATTTTAAAACATAGAAACTCTTGGATCGTTACAATCTCCCCCTTTAAAGCTTTTTTACTCGAAAAGGGGAGATTTTTAAAATTTACTTATTACATACAACAAAATACTTACTAATACCAAATTTAAAGAAAATTAATATTAGGATTTAAAACTTGATAATTTGTCATAAATTAAACTCATCAAAACTATTTTCATAAAACCAAATTACAAATAATAAAACTTGAAATCAAAGGATAAGTAATTTCTTCGACCTAACATCCCGTTTTATTTTCAAATCATTTGAAATAATATACTTTTCATATTGAATCATGCTTGCGTTGGGATTTTAAGACCAAAATCATTTTGAAAATTTTCAAAATATTTTATGATAAAATGACATAACAACATTTATATCCCAAGTCGAGAGGTTTCTCCCAACGACAAGGCTACTAGGCACGACCTACGGACGTATCAATATCAATAAACGATGCCTCTCTGAACCCAAGAGATGACCATCATCAAGGGATTACAACCCACATCATGCATTTCTTTAGTCACAGATTACTTGAATTTTAGTAACAAATCATTTCTTTTCTTATCTCGAAGTTGTAAATCATAATGCAAAAATAATTTACAAATACTTTCAAATCATATTATTGTTGTTTTTTAAACATTTCAAAATATCGAGATTTCAAGTCATCGAAATTTCTATGTTTCTGTACCATCCCGTAAATTTCGAGCATTTAAATCATTAAATAAATTTAATTATTGAATTTAAAATGGTTTTAAGATAATTTTTATGATGTTATTTATGAACGATTTCAAATTAATTTCTAATAAACAACTTCAAATAAACAACAATTTATGATAAGAAGAATGTTGATTTACAACAACAAAAATTATTATCAAATTGTATGCTATTTGGAATTATCAGCTTTAAAGTATTGTTTATAGAACAGGAAAGGTTAGTAGTCTAATCCTTGATTTGTGTAAAGTTTTAATATAAGAATTGAAACGATGATTGTCGATCATGAAATAATAGCTCTAGTGATGCGGAAATGGTTTTGACGTTAAATTTAATCTTTTTGAATTTAAATTTGTATTGTGACTGTTTTTTTTTTCATTTAAATAAATTAAACTGAGCATTAATAATGGAAATATAATTTAGTCTTATTTTTTAGCATCAAATTTAGTTAATAATAACAACTATATATACACACACTCTTGGATTAGAACCACTTTATGTAATATGATTTAAGAATCTTAAAAATAAAATAAAAAGAAACGTCAATATTGTTTTACTGAATTTTGCATTCGTTAGTTGCGTTTGAAGAGTTTATATTAGTAGTTATCGGAGAGTATTGGTTACAACAATAATGGAATTTCTAATAGAAAAGAAATCATTAATTTTTGGTGTATTATCATGTAACGTATTATTTTGGGCCTACGGTTGACCGCAATTTAAGCTTAAAAATCAGTATACAAAATTTACTCTATTAAATTGATGTTTAACAGAGATAAATACCAATTCACGTTTAGTTAATTTTAAATCTTGTTATTTCCTATTCCAAAACGTTTTTCACATGCACCTCTTGACAAGCTGGAACGTTCCAAAATCACCTCAATTTATGGATCTCAACCAATTTTTTTTTGTTCAAAATATTTTGAAATTAAATATCTCATTAACACATACCTTTTATTTACTTCTTTTCCGTTAATTGCCCTTTCCTCCAATTGGAAAACCACGAATTAAACATTTGCTACTTTATTTATTTTAACAGTTTCCTCTCACCCCACTTGTGACGAGAAGGAATTTCGCTCGGTACGAACCAGTCGCTAAACCGACCCAGACCGTTCGAAACGCCCTATCGTTTGAGAACACGACAAATCAGAACGCAGACGGAAGAACATTTCACTGTATATTACAACAATGCATCAGATTACAAGAAGATACAGAGTATAAAAGAATATTACACAGAAATATCAGAGATTTAAATTACATTTAAATACATACAATACACAACTAGAAGAGATATACGGATACAAAGCTTTCCGGATATCATTCCAGCTGTAAACCAGGATCCTGTGAATATAAATCTGCAAAACCAAAACTACTAGCTGCCCGTGTCGAAAATAGGGGCACCCAAAGTTTAGGTTAAAACAATAAACTCCAGGTCAGTCATGTGACTGGTGTGAGAACTAAAACAGTTATTAATCTTTATTTTTAAAGTTAGGTAAATCAATGGACCACGCCGTATAACACGGAACGGGTTTTCTCCCAAGAATACCAGTGCATAAAACAAACAGCGCAATGCTAAATAAAGAAAAATGAAGCTGTTATAAGACCCAGGTCCCATCACACAATGCAACGCAGCCGAGGATAGGGTTTTCCCTTATAAGAGCCAAAGAATGCTTGATACGGTTAAAACAAATCGTTTGATACTATAATAAGTGTATAGTGTATAAAACAACTTCAAATCATAAGTATCAATCATAGGCGACATGAATGCCCCATAACACTATGTCGCCATATATAAGTTTACAATCAAAACCGCAATGTCGTATTGGAAGTTGGGTTATCATTTATGGTATGAACCGAGGCTAGGGGCAAGATCCTCAACCGATTCGAGACAATCCAGCTCATGTCTCAGGAACAGCCGCAACTGCCCCATGGATCGTCAGGGCCGGTCCACCGATGTGGATTATTATGCCTGAACAATACGTCTCTCCGCCCTTTGGGGCGTAAGCCTGGCCCGTCAGCCGACCAGAAGCATCGGCCGAAACCGATATCACGAGGCGCCTCGCTTTTCAGCAAGTAATAATAAGTAACATCCACATGAGTCAAACTCGTCAGCCAGTTCAAGCACTGACGCCACTCCTAACTAGAAAGAAACGCATGTCCTCCCTGATGTCCGTCTCCCGTTTTTAGTTCATACCGGGTGTGATACTCGCGAATCAACGTTACACAAAGCTACGCCACAAAGGCCGTGCTTCGATCATCAACCACAAGACTTTGCTTTTCAACAGAAGCCTTGATCATTTGCATCTTAGCATGCCACACAGGCAATTCACTCCATGCGATTGATATCCATCAATACATAACCCCTGAGCTCGTACGTCTCAGAGAAGGGCGTTAAGCAAGAGAATAAATTCTCCGCCGCCAAACAGATATATATTTAATAGAGATCAATCACACGGACTAAAATCCAATGTCAGACACACAGTCCATTTACAAGTCCGTTCTGTGTCTGAACGAAACCGGAGGCACCTAGTACCCCGCATATCCATCGATCTCCAAGTACGTCTGGACGATCACTAACTGTTTCCATCTTCTTGGGTGTACAGCCCAATCAAGATCATCAGTAATTACCCAAACGACGTGAAGACCTCAGGTCTTCGACCATCGTCTTTATCTTCGACTTATCGTCGTATCAGTTATTCAGAATGGGATAAACCCGGTCTTTCCGAATAACTCGCGTATATTTTAAATAAGTGTTACACAAACACAACATACGCCTCATTCCAATTCATCCGTCATTAACCGTAAATTAATCAAGAGAATAATTTCCCAAATATTAACCCCGAAGGCCGAAACCAACATCAGATCAATATCCAGAAAACCATTCTGCTTGGCTAACCGACAGTTAGTTTCTAAATTTCACATTCATAGGGAAAGGTTCCCATTAATTTTATCCAAGATAAATTCCTTGAATTTATTCTTTATTCTATTTTTGAATCTCAATTCAAACTAGTCGGGATTAGCGAACCTTACCGAAGTAATCATTTATTTTAATTTCCCCATCCCAACCTATTCAACCCATGAAGTAAAACTGGTAATACTTCATATCTAACACCACAGTGTTATCGGTAAATTCTATTACCATTTCACATTCAAATCTAATTAAAGATTTAACTAACGCCTGGAGCAAAACTGGTGATACTCCATTTTCGATCATTTCAATCTAATTAAAGATTCATTAAAAATCCACTTAGTTTTAATCTTCGACTGGGTTAAAGAATCAGTGTCATTTAAAACACGGTTCACGATAAACCCAAAATCACATTCCATTAATTATCGGGTTAAAGAACAAGTGTTATTTAAAACACTGTTCACGATAAACCCAAAAATCAATATCAATTCAATTAAATATTATTTAATTGGTACACTTCATTAAATCCAAATAAAAAGATTTAATCTTTTCTCAACTGGGTTCAAGAACAGTGTTAGTGAAGACACCACTCACGGCAAACCCAAATCACATTTGATATTCAATACAAGGCTCTGAATAGAAAATATATCGGCTTATATTCAATATCAAATCCTACGATTAACAAATGTCGTATTGGAAATAACGATATAAATATATATCTTTCAAATTTCCATAACAACATCCGTATAATCACGAATTCCAACATCGAAATATTTCGAAGACAATTTCGATTCAATTCCATTCCAATGCAATCATTGGAAATTTTGGTTATTTTTAAAACCCTTTTCAGATTCAATTTATTTATTTAAAAATAAATAGAATTATAATTCTAGTTCAAAACTAGTTCCTTTCGATAAAAATCTATTTTTATCTTTTCAAATATGGAGTTTTTCATCCCAATTCTTTCTATATCATTTCTTATGATTTTACACAAATTATTACTATTTTTAATAATTTTATCAAGGCCCGTACAGTCGATTTCCATCAATGGCCATCGAACTGCACTTACAGCGACCTTTTTCAAATTTGATTTGGACGTATCTCCAAATCCAACCGTTAGATTTCAAATTTCTAACATTCATTAGAAAGCTCTTTTCGATACGAACCCAACGGTTCCGGTTTTAGGAGAATCCGACGGTCGGATCTCCCGTAATGTCCGTTTGAAATAAATGGTCGAAATTCACGAACTGCCGCGGCGCGGCGCGTTCTATTCAGGCCATTATATTATATATATATAATATATATATATAATATATATTTCGTCGATTCATATTTAAAACGAATTATATAAATAGTTTTAAAATTCGTTTCAAAAGCAATTTCAACTTCCATTTCAATTCAAATCAAAATTGAATTCTTCTTTATAAATTCGTTTTAAAATTCATTTCTATTCAATTCAAATTTCAATTCAATTTGAATTCATTTCAATTCAATTTGAATTCATTTCAATTTGCTTTCAATTTAATTTGAATTCGTTTTCAATTTAATTCATTTCGAAATCGTTTTCAATTCAATTCATTTCGAAATCGTTTTCAATTCAATTCATTTCGAAATCGTTTTCAATTCAATTCATTTCAAAATCGTTATAAATCGTTTACGTCAAAATGGCGTCAATCTAATCAACACGGCTTCATAAATTTCTATTTTCAAATATTCTATTTCAAATATTTCTTTTTCAAAATAGTTGTTATTATCAAAATATTTCGTTCAACACATGACCAATCTCAATGGATGAGTACTGTCAACACATGAACATTTATTTTATATTGATAAAGATGTAAATTTTATTACTAAAATATTTCGTTCAACACATGACCAATCTCAATGGATGAGTACTGTCAACACATGAACCTTTATTTTATAATATTCTTTATTTTTCAAATTGGAATGAGGCCCAATCAATTACCATATAAAGTTAATTATATGGATTTTCATACAACACATGTATAATAGCATTGAGAAATAATCAACCATCAACCAAAGTGCACTACACTGTATAAGCATCAAATATAGATATCTAACGCTTATAACAGCCTGTCAATCAGTCAATCGACATATTTAATCAATCAGGATGAGTGAACTTCAAATTTCATCCCAACACCCGTGTGGGGTTTCAAACAATCAAACACAGATTTTATTTGTGCCGTTGGGCGATGTGTAAAATTTATCGTCCCAATCAATGTGATTCAAATAAGTGTACATAAACAAACCGTCCGGTTTGTAAATGAATATTTTATTTTATTCACTTCACGTTAAAAATTATATTTTTAACGATAAAACATTTTATTTCAACATATGAATTTCTATTCAGTTCATTCTTTAAATAAAATGATATTTTTATTTTTCTAACATATTTTAGAAAATTTCGGCGGCATAACGGCACGATACTAGAAACGGGACGAGGCCTAGCCTTATCCCCGGTCTAGTGAAGGCCCACGCCATTCACACATCAATCAAATTCATTTAATTCACCAAACAATTCAATTCAAACCAAATCATCTAACTAATTTTTGCAATCAAACAAACAAGTCCATGGTCTGTGGACGATTGTGTCGGGTGCTACTAAGCACCGTCTGCATCCTAGTATATATATAACTAGAAAAGAAATTGAAGAGTGAGAAATTCTCACCGATAGCTATCCTAAGCCCACGGCACTTCCAATGCAGGAAATCCTCACTGTTCTCGTCTCTTATCACTTTCTTCGCCCGTAGCCACTACATATGTAAAAATCACATTTTTACTTCGCTATTCAATATATAAAAATCGAATTTTTACTACGATGTTCAATATATAAAAATCGAATTTTTACTACGATGTTCAATATATAAAAATCATATTTTTACTTTGATGTTCAATATATAAAAATCGAATTTTTACTACGATGTTCAATGTTCAATATATAAAAATCACATTTTTACTTTGATGTTCAATATATAAAAATCGTATATTTTTATATTTCTGCTACCTCTATAAAGATCGAATTTTTATTTCGACGTTAAAAAAAAATCACATTTCTATTTCACGCCTTATATAAAAATCATATTTTTATTTCATGCCTTATATAAAAATCATATTTTTAAATCACTCTATATATATTTTAAAACTGCATTTACATATGTTAAAAAAAACTGCATTCATATATGATAAAAACTGCATTTCTTATATGTTAAAAACTGCATTTCTTATATGTTAAAAACTGCACTTCTTATATGTTAAAAACTGCATTTCTTATATGTTAAAAACTGCATTTCTTATATGTTAAAAACTGCATTTCTTATATGTTAAAAACTGCACTTCTTATATGTTAAAAACTGCATTTCTTATATGTTAAAAACTGCATTTCTTATATGTTAAAAACTGCATTTCTTATATGTTAAAAACTGCATTCATATATGATAAAAACTGCATTTCTTATATGTTAAAAACTGCATTTCTTATATATTAAAAACTGCATTTCTTATATGTTAAAAACTGCATTCATATATGATAAAAACTGCATTTCTTATATGTTAAAAACTGCATTTCTTATATTCTAAAATCAATGCTATATGTAAATTAAAAATCATATTTTTAAATTAAAAATCTATTCTTTTCTATTCAAAAATCTATGCTTTTAAAACAATATTATTTATACAAAAATGTGATATTTTTATCTAAACTAATTTAATTAATAACTAATTAATTAAAGAAATTAGTTACCTTAATTATTGGAGAAATTAACGGCTAATCCATCTTCGTCTTCTTCCAGCATATAACGAACCCGAGTTCTTCACCAACACCCAAAATCGCACAGGCCTAGGAGCCCCTAACCGACGATCTGAATTCGCCACTAGGTAGCCACCTCCTCCTCCTAATGCCTTGAACAGCATGGAGATCGGAGCTCCGATCACCCCAAAAACGAGTGCGAGGTTGTCTGGGGTTGTGCGATGAGTGGGGGGGAAGATCGAAGAGGGCGACGGGAACATAAGGAGGGGCGGTTGGCGTCGGAGCCGCGACGGAGGGGGACTGGTAGAGGGCGACAGTGACAGAGATTAGCGAGGAAGCGGTTCTAGCGATTTGGGTTTTTATTTTATATTTTTTTTCCTTCCTCAGATCTGAAATAAACGATGTGAGGGGGGGCCTTAAAGGGCGTTGACCAATAATGAAGGGAGAGAAGGGTACAGGAGGTTTTATTTAAATATATATATTTTATTCCTTTATATTGCCAAAAAGCAACTTTTATTTTCGAACTCGAAACGAGACCCACCGCCTGTCGTCCCTAGCGTTTCACCCCCATTCCGAACACAATGGGATATGTATCGCGGGCTGGTTCGATCATTTCGATCAGTTTTTGTCAAAATCAACATATAAATCTATTCATTTGAATTTGAACGCGCATTTCCATTTACCGGGGCCACATACGGACCCAATAAATTCCAGAAAAATATTTTCTAGCTTCGTATTGACGATACGGTCCTAACAAAACTAGTTTCGTCGAATTCTGAGACCGTTAGAAAAATGGCCATTTTCCAGTCGATTAAAATTAACTGAAACTGGTCAAACGCGTTTTCCTTTGCCACGCTCACACATTGATTCGAAAAATTATGAAATTTGGAATCTAGCATTAACTTTACATCACGGACCCAACAAAAGTGGTTTCGTCGAAATCCGAGGCCGTTTGCAAAATTCCCATTTTTAAGGGCCTGAATTCCATAGCGACTATTCAGAATTTTCAAATGGACATATCTTTTGATTCCCGCTATGAAATCTTGATTTTTCGGATTCGTTGGAAAGATATTAGCAATTATATCCTATCATTTTTGGTTTCACTAAAATCCGGATTGTTTTGCACCCGGTACATTCAATTGAAGTTTGAAATCGAATTATCGAACTACCGCGCCATTTTCAATTCTATTTATAATTATATATAATTATTTATATTCTAACGACGACGCGTATAATATATACGTCGAATTCTATTCAAAATAAATTTCCTCGTCGATATTATTGAAAATAATATATTTTAGATAATCAAAATTCGCTAAAACCACCAAAATAAAAATTTTAAACTGGCCCAGATTTTCGGGTTGTTACAATCTCCCCCACTTAAAACTTTTCGTCCCCGAAAAGGAACAAAGTCGAAAGTGGTTTGATTAATCAACTCTACGATCGATCTGGCTTCCATTCTCCAACTTTTCAGTTTCTGAGAATTTTCAAAATTTCAAAAATTTGGCTAACACCCTAAATTTTTGAAAAATTTCGCCATAACCTCCCCTGCACCGGGAGCATCGGGGAATTTCAAATAGCTTCCCCGGTCCTTCAGATCTCAAAAAGAAAAAGAAAAAGCCAAGCAGCTAGCCAATAGGCTCATAAAATCATCATCACCCAAACAAAACAGTAAATTATGTAGTAAACATATACCTATTTGTCGGGCAAACAAATTTTATTCTCTGCTCTAGCCTCCTTGCTATGACCTGTTCAATGTAAGTATATGTATATGCAAGCAAATGCGACCAATTTTCAATACAATTCAATATTTGATTCAATTAGGCTAAATGGATAAAAATTAGCAAACAAATAAACAAACAACACAAACATCAATCAATTAGTTGATTAGCTTTTCAAATTCATAACTTTGATACATAGTCTAAAAAATCAGATTTTTGATGCCAAATCACAACAATAGGCCCTATCTAATTTTGGTTTTCACACCAGTCTAATGGAAATATATAGAAATCCCACCTTCGAAACACGAACATAAGTTCTGATGATGATCGATCAATCATCAGAACCATCTCCGGGTGTCTAGAGTGTAATTCTATATCTATCCAGTATATTAAAATTTCAAATACACGTGGATCAGACGTATACGCAAAATCTTTATATACTGGACTGTCCAAAATCAATACAAATAAATAATCAAATACGAATAGTTGATTTAAATTTTCAAACCCAAACTTGTTTTCACCTTGAAAGATATACTCTTCACACCCGTTCTAGGATACTACTGATCCCATCTCTAACGAGTCATTCTAATTGGATATTACTAATCCAATATCTGATGAATTCTTTCGTACGGTTCTAAAGTGCCTTGTTCTCTGCTTTGTAAACCAATGCTCTGATACCAACTGTGACGAGAAGGAATTTCGCTCGGTCCGAACCAGTCGCTAAACCGACCCAGACCGTTCGAAACGCCCTATCGTTTGAGAACACGACAAATCAGAACGCAGACGGAAGAACATTTCACTGTATATTACAACAATGCATCAGATTACAAGAATATACAGAGTATAAAAGAATATTACACAGAAATACCAGAGATTTAAATTACATTTAAATACATACAATACACAACTAGAATAGATATACGGATACAAAGCTTTCCGGATATCATTCCAGCTGTAAACCAGGATCCTGTGAATATAAATCTACAAAACCAAAACTACTAGCTTCCCGTGTCGAAAATAGGGGCACCCAGAGTTTAGGTTAAAACAATAAACTCCAGGTCAGTCATGTGACTGGTGTGAGAACTAAAACAGTTATTAATCTTTATTTTTAAAGTTGGTAAATCAAGGGACCACGCCGTATAACACGGAACGGGTTTTCTCCCAAGAATACCAGTGCATAAAACAAACAGCGCAATGCTAAATAAAGAAAAATGAAGCTGTTATAAGACCCAGGTCCCATCACACAATGCAACGCAGCCGAGGATAGGGTTTTCCCTTATAACAGCCAAAGAATGCTTGATACGGTTAAAACAAATCGTTTGATACTATAATAAGTGTATAGTGTATAAAACAACTTCAAATCATAAGTATCAATCATAGGCGACATGAATGCCCCATAACACTATGTCGCCATATATAAGTTTACAATCAAAACCGCAATGTCGTATTGGAAGTTGGGTTATCATTTATGGTATGAACCGAGGCTAGGGGCAAGATCCTCAACCGATTCAAGACAATCTAGCCCATGTCTCAGGAACAGCCGCAACTGCCCCATGGATCGTCAGGGCCGGTCCACCGATGTGGATTATTATGCCTGAACAATACGTCTCTCCGCCCTTTGGGGCGTAAGCCTGGCCCGTCAGGCGGCCAGAAGCATCGGCCGAAACCGATATCACGAGGCGCCTCGCTTTTCAGCAAGTAATAATAAGTAACATCCACATGAGTCAAACTCGTCAGCCAGTTCAAGCACTGACGCCACTCCTAACTAGAAAGAAACGCATGTCCTCCCTGATGTCCGTCTCCCGTTTTTAGTTCATACCGGGTGTGATACTCGCGAATCAACGTTACACAAAGCTACGCCACAAAGGTCGTGCTTCGATCATCAACCACAAGACTTTGCTTTTCAACAGAAGCCTTGATCATTTGCATCTTAGCATGCCACACAGGCAATTCACTCCATGCGATTGATATCCATCAATACATAACCCCTGAGCTCGTACGTCTCAGAGAAGGGCGTTAAGCAAGAGAATAAATTCTCCGCCGCCAAACAGATATATATTTAATAGAGATCAATCACACGGACTAAAATCCAATGTCAGACACACAGTCCATTTACAAGTCCGTTCTGGGTCTGAACGAAACCGGAGGCACCTAGTACCCCGCATATCCATCGATCTCCAAGTACGTCTGGACGATCACTAACTGTTTCCATCTTCTTGGGTGTACAGCCCAATCAAGATCATCAGTAATTACCCAAACGACGTGAAGACCTCCGGTCTTCGACCATCGTCTTTATCTTCGACTTATCGTCGTATCAGTTATTCAGAATGGGATAAACCCGGTCTTTCCGAATAACTCGCGTATATTTTAAATAAGTGTTACACAAACACAACATACGCCTCATTCCAATTCATCAGTCATTAACCGTAAATTAATCAAGAGAATAATTTCCCAAATATTAACCCCGAAGGCCGAAACCAACATCAGATCAATATCCAGAAAACCATCCTGCTTGGCTAACCGACAGTTAGTTTCTAAATTTCACATTCATAGGGAAAGGTTCCCATTAATTTTATCCAAGATAAATTCCTTGAATTTATTCTTTATTCTATTTTTGAATCTCAATTCAAACTAGTCGGGATTAGCGAACCTTACCGAAGTAATCATTTATTTTAATTTCCTCATCCCAACCTATTCAACCCATGAAGTAAAACTGGTAATACTTCATATCTAACACCACAGTGTTATCGGTAAATTCTATTACCATTTCACGTTCAAATCTAATTAAAGATTTAACTATCGCCTGGAGCAAAACTGGTGATACTCCATTTTCGATCATTTCAATCTAATTAAAGATTCATTAAAACTCCACTTAGTTTTAATCTTCGACTGGGTTAAAGAATCAGTGTCATTTAAAACACGGTTCACGATAAACCCAAAATCACATTCCATTAATTATCGGGTTAAAGAACAAGTGTTATTTAAAACACTGTTCACGATAAACCCAAAAATCAATATCAATTCAATTAAATATTATTTAATTGGTACACATCATTAAATCCAAATAAAAAGATTTAATCTTTTCTCAACTGGGTTCAAGAACAGTGTTAGTGAAGACACCACTCACGACAAACCCAAATTACATTTGATATTCAATACAAGGCTCTGAATAGAAAATATATCGGCTTATATTCAATATCAAATCCTACGATTAACAAATGTCGTATTGGAAATAACGATATAAATATATATCTTTCAAATTTCCATAACAACATCCGTATAATCACGAATTCCAACATCGAAATATTTCGAAGACAATTTCGATTCAATTCCATTCCAATGCAATCGTTGGAAATTTTGGTTATTTTTAAAACCCTTTTCAGATTCAATTTATTTATTTAAAAATAAATAGAATTATAATTCTAGTTCAAAACTAGTTCCTTTCGATAAAAATCTATTTTTATCTTTTCAAATATGGAGTTTTTCATCCCAATTCTTTCTAAATCATTTCTTATGATTCTACACAAATTATTACTATTTTTAATAATTTTATCAAGGCCCGTACAGTCGATTTCCATCAATGGCCATCGAACTGCACTTACAGCGACCTTTTTCAAATTTGATTTGGACGTATCTCCAAATCCAACCGTTAGATTTCAAATTTCTAACATTCGTTAGAAAGCTCTTTTCGATACGAACCCAACGGTTCCAGTTTTAGGAGAATCCGACGGTCGGATCTCCCGTAATGTCCGTTTGAAATAAATGGTCGAAATTCACGAACTGCCGCGGCGCGGCGCGTTCTTTTCAGGCCATTATATTATATATATAATATATATAATATATATTTCGTCGATTCATATTTAAAACGAATTATATAAATAGTTTTAAAATTCGTTTCAAAAGCAATTTCAACTTCCATTTCAATTCAAATCAAAATTGAATTCTTCTTTATAAATTCGTTTTAAAATTCATTTCTATTCAATTCAAATTTCAATTCAATTTGAATTCATTTCAATTTGCTTTCAATTTAATTTGAATTCGTTTTCAATTTAATTCATTTCGAAATCGTTTTCAATTCAATTCATTTCGAAATCGTTTTCAATTCAATTCATTTCAAAATCGTTATAAATCGTTTACGTCAAAATGGCGTCAATCTAATCAACACGGCTTCATAAATTTCTATTTTCAAATATTCTATTTCAAATATTTCTTTTTCAAAATAGTTGTTATTATCAAAATATTTCGTTCAACACATGACCAATCTCAATGGATGAGTACTGTCAACACATGAACATTTATTTTATATTGATAAAGATGTAAATTTTATTACTAAAATATTTCGTTCAACACATGACCAATCTCAATGGATGAGTACTGTCAACACATGAACCTTTATTTTATAATATTCTTTATTTTTCAAATTGGAATGAGGCCCAATCAATTACCATATAAAGTTAATTATATGGATTTTCATACAACACATGTATAATAGCATTGAGAAATAATCAACCATCAACCAAAGTGCACTACACTGTATAAGCATCAAATATAGATATCTAACGCTTATAACAGCCTGTCAATCAATCGATCGACATATTTAATCAATCAGGATGAGTGAACTTCAAATTTCATCCCAACACCCGTGTGGGGTTTCAAACAATCAAACACAGATTTTATTTGTGCCGTTGGGCGATGTGTAAAATTTATCGTCCCAATCAATGTCATTCAAATAAGTGTACATAAACAAACCGTCCGGTTTGTAAATGAATATTTTATTTTATTCACTTCACGTTAAAAATTATATTTTTAACGATAAAACATTTTATTTCAACATATGAATTTCTATTCAGTTCATTCTTTAAATAAAATGATATTTTTATTTTTCTAACATATTTTAGAAAATTTCGGTGGCATAACGGCACGATACTAGAAACGGAACGAGGCCTAGCCTTATCCCCGGTCTAGTGAAGGCCCACGCCATTCACACATCAATCAAATTCATTCAATTCACCAAACAATTCAATTCAAACCAAATCATCTAACTAATTTTTGCAATCAAACAAACAAGTCCATGGTCTGTGGACGATTGTGTCGGGTGCTACTAAGCACCGTCTGCATCCTAGTATATATATATAACTAGAAAAGAAATTGAAGAGTGAGAAATTCTCACCGATAGCTATCCTAAGCCCACGGCACTTCCAATGCAGGAAATCCTCACTGTTCTCGTCTCTTATCACTTTCTTCGCCCGTAGCCACTACATATGTAAAAATCACATTTTTACTTCGCTGTTCAATATATAAAAATCGAATTTTTACTACGATGTTCAATATATAAAAATCGAATTTTTACTACGATGTTCAATATATAAAAATCACATTTTTACTTTGATGTTCAATATATAAAAATCGAATTTTTACTACGATGTTCAATGTTCAATATATAAAAATCACATTTTTACTTTGATGTTCAATATATAAAAATCGTATATTTTTATATTTCTGCTACCTCTATAAAGATCGAATTTTTATTTCGACGTTAAAAAAAATCACATTTCTATTTCATACCTTATATAAAAATCATATTTTTATTTCATGCCTTATATAAAAATCATATTTTTAAATCACTCTATATATATTTTAAAACTGCATTTACATATGTTAAAAAAAACTGCATTCATATATGATAAAAACTGCATTTCTTATATGTTAAAAACTGCATTTCTTATATGTTAAAAACTGCACTTCTTATATGTTAAAAACTGCATTTCTTATATGTTAAAAACTGCATTTCTTATATGTTAAAAACTGCATTCATATATGATAAAAACTGCATTTCTTATATGTTAAAAACTGCATTTCTTATATGTTAAAAACTGCATTCATATATGATAAAAACTGCATTTCTTATATGTTAAAAACTGCATTTCTTATATTCTAAAATCAATGCTATATGTAAATTAAAAATCATATTTTTAAATTAAAAATATATTCTTTTCTATTGAAAAATCTATGCTTTTAAAACAATATTATTTATACAAAAATGTGATATTTTTATCTAAACTAATTTAATTAATAACTAATTAATTAAAGAAATTAGTTACCTTAATTATTGGAGAAATTAACGGCTAATCCATCTTCGTCTTCTTCCAGCATATAACGAACCCGAGTTCTTCACCAACACCCAAAATCGCACAGGCCTAGGAGCCCCTAACCGACGATCTGAATTCGCCACTAGGTAGCCACCTCCTCCTCCTCCTAATGCCTTGAACAGCATGGAGATCGGAGCTCCGATCACTCCAAAAACGAGTGCGAGGTTGTCTGGGGTTGTGCGATGAGTGGGGGGGAAGATCGAAGAGGGCGACGGGAACATAAGGAGGGGCGGTTGGCGTCGGAGCCGCGGCGGAGGGGGACTGGTAGAGGGCGACAGTGACAGAGATTAGCGAGGAAGCGGTTCTAGCGATTTGGGTTTTTATTTTATATTTTTTTTCCTTCCTCAGATCTGAAATAAACGATGTGAGGGGGGGCCTTAAAGGGCGTTGACCAATAATGAAGGGAGAGAAGGTTACAGGAGGTTTTATTTAAATATATATATTTTATTCCTTTATATTGCCAAAAAGCAACTTTTATTTTCGAACTCGAAACGAGACCCACCGCCTGTCGTCCCTAACGTTTCACCCCCATTCCGAACACAATGGGATATGTATCGCGGGCTGGTTCGATCATTTCGATCAGTTTTTGTCAAAATCAACATATAAATCTATTCATTTGAATTTGAACGCGCATTTCCATTTACCGGGGCCACATACGGACCCAATAAATTCCAGAAAAATATTTTCTAGCTTCGTATTGACGATACGGTCCTAACAAAACTAGTTTCGTCGAATTCTGAGACCGTTAGAAAAATGGCCATTTTCCAGTCGAGTAAAATCAACTGAAACTGGTCAAACGCGTTTTCCTTTGCCACGCTCACACATTGATTCGAAAAATTATGAAATTTGGAATCTAGCATTAACTTTACATCACGGACCCAACAAAAGTGGTTTCGTCGAAATCCGAGGCCGTTTGCAAAATTCCCATTTTTAAGGGCCTGAATTCCATAGCGACTATTCAGAATTTTCAACTGGACATATCTTTTGATTCCCGCTATGAAATCTTGATTTTTCGGATTCGTTGGAAAGATATTATGAATTAGATCCTATCATTTTTGGTTTCACTAAAATCCGGATTGTTTTGCACCCGGTACATTCAATTGAAGTTTGAAATCGAATTATCGAACTACCGCGCCATTTTCAATTCTATTTATAATTATATATAATTATTTATATTCTAACGACGACGCGTATAATATATACGTCGAATTCTATTCAAAATAAATTTCCTCGTCGATATTATTGAAAATAATATATTTTAGATAATCAAAATTCGCTAAAACCACCAAAATAAAAAATTTAAACTGGCCCAGATTTTCGGGTTGTTACACCACTCTCTACGTTCTCTTTCTTTCCCTTTTGAAATTCTGAAATGGCACGTATTAATTAATATATTTATAACAGCAAAAAAACATAACTTTGAAATTGAAAGAATTGAATACCTATTCTTCCATTTCAGCCTTGAATGTGAAACAACATGACACGTCCATTCACTTATAAAATAAAAATATATTTGTAGCATGTCCTTATCCATTCTACACGATCTCTCTCATCTTTCTTTTGGTTTTCCATTTGAGGCTCCATTAAAAAAAGTTCGGACTCATTCAGATCTGAAACCGCCATTCTCTCCCACAACCAATCAACTCCGGCCCCGTGCGCTGCTACTGATATTCGGATCTTGTTCCTCCCCGATTCTATTCGCTGCTGCAACTTAATTCGGTGTTGTTTTAAGGTGAGTTTTCACTCATGATTAGCCTTTGATTCACGTCTATTTATTCAATTGAGCTACTGAAATATTATTATTACATTTTCTCTGGATCGTAAAAAATTAAATCTTATTGATTAAAATCTATGTATATATATATATTTCCGCTCTATAAAGTTTTTTTATACAAACTCTGATATTTTGTGTAAAATGTTTCTGCTGTGAGATATTGTAGTTTGTTTATTCAGTTACTTCTATGTCTGATTCTATTAAACCCTGTAAGATAAATAACAATCTCTTGTTTTGAACATTTCGAGTTGGTTTTGGTTTAATTACTGACTTGAAGCGGTCAAAAAGGCAGGTTGTTACAGTTGGTATCAGCGCTTTGCTTTATACAAAGCTTATCTTATCGAGTTTAATAAGAATCATTCACTAGAAATTACATTAGAGAGAGTGTAATTGGAAATATAAATGGTTTTGAAACTAATATTTTGAAAGAGTAGCGCAGCGGAAGCGTTTTGAAATTAATAGATTTCGAAACAAATTTATTTTGAAATATACTGGTTGTCTTATTTATTTGGAGATGGTGTATTCTTATAAAAAGAATTTTGAGTATTTATTCGACGTCAAGGTTGGACTATTGATTATGTAAGATTTTGAATATATGCCTAATGTATATAAAAGTCTTGTCTGCACTAGATAGATATGGAATCACACTCTAGTCTCGAAGATGATTCTGGTGATTGTCACGACATCACGGCCAATATTTATTTTCGAGTTTCGAAAGCGGGATGGCTATATGATTCTGATTGAAATGTCGAGAAATACATAGACTAATTATTTTGATAAATATTCGAAAATTATTTGGATAAATTTTAATGAAAATGCTTTTGTAAAATTAACGTGAACTTGGGTAAATGACCAAATTTTAAATAAAGTTACGTTGTTGGGAAATATAAGTAGAATTTACAAATGAATGTTTTAAAAATTAAATTGAAAGGTGAAGAGTGAATGATGAAATTAGAAAAAAAAAATGTGAACTTTAAAAATCTAGAACAACAAGTGAACGTTAGAACTAAATGGAAAATTTAAAAAGAAGCTAACTTGAATAAAATTTACGAAAAAGAAATGAGCTTTAAATTTTACAATGACAAATGTGAATATTTTGAAATAAGTAGTTTTACTATGCCTTGTGAAGGTCTTAAGTGGCTGACTTTCTTTTTATCTAGTTTGGGTCTTAAGTGGTTAGGACTAGGATCCCTTTGAAGGTTTATTCCTTAGAGAGGAATCAAAGTCATGGGACCCACCCTTATTAGATTTGAAGTAGGTCTTTGGGTCCTCTTTCTCTGAAAGTGGTTAGGCATAAAACGGTAATGGAGTAGAGTAGTTCATGGAGACGTCCACTTCCTCTAGAAGCTTGTAAGGGCTCAACTAGGGAAAGGATGGTAATTGTAGCATATGTAGCATTGCATGCTCACCAACTGTCTAAGGGAAGTTGTAACACCCCACCTCCGCTAGGGTCACTCACAAGGGAATGCACTAGGTTTGGTGAAGCATTATCGAGGTAAACATGCACAGAAATATTACAGGACAGAACATATATATATATAAAACAGCAGAAGTAAAACAAATTTCATTTCCTTACAAAATAAGGTCTAAAGCCTTTTACATCAGAATACATCAAAACCTGTCTTGCAATAATAAAGAAGCATAAAACCATTTCATAAATTATTCCCCAAGTAAAACAGTAAAGTAGCCATAGCCAAGAAAAGTCCAAGCCATGCGTGATGACCTTCAAGTAGAAGAAGTCCGAACTAGATAACAGTGTTTCCTCCCTGAAAACCTTGGGGGGGGGGGGGAACGGAAGACAAGAGGTGAAAGAAAACGGGGTCAGTCATAAAGACTGGTAAGTCATATCTACTTCCAGTATAAAAACAGGCAAGGTAACATGACATGCATAAACTGAAAGTAAACATAAGGATGACGGCAAGATAGATAAGCTAAACCAAGATAACTGGGTGAACTACTATAGCAAGATAATCTAAGGTATCATGATAGACTACGGTGTCAAGATAAATCAAGGTATCACATTGTTAGGTTTCTATCAAGTATACTATCCCAAGGTATCTATCATGTATAACATCCCACGGTATATATCATGTATATTTCTCATGGTTCTAACATGTATATTTGCTCTGCACCTCTCGTACTAGTATCCCAACCCGCGTCATGTGTTAACTATGAATGCCCCTTGCCCAATGTCATGTAATGGTCCATGTCAACCTAATACATTGCATATGTAGGTTTTCCCAACTCGTATGTGTATGTTTCTTTCCATGTATAAGACCAGTCCTTTGCCGTAGGCCATACGGGCTTTCCCATGTAAACGTTTTATCCTTGAGGTTATTTTGGACTGCTACCTTTGATCTGGTTACGTTTCCTTACCATGAACTATCGCGCGTTCCCTTAGGATTTATGCCGCCTAGGACCACTAGGGATTATGCCACCTAATGAACGTTTCTGTGTCTCGGTTTGGGTTTTGGCCACCTAGGACCACTAGGGATTATGCCACCCGTCAACCGCGCCCTTTTTTCCCACGTATGTATCGTGAACCGTTTTCCATGTCTAGACGCACATGTTCCTCAATGTGCCATCTGAGTTCCATGCCAGGGCAAATCAAGAAATACGGAACTCGGTCGGGAGCTTTAAGTCGTCTGCTGATGCAGATATCAAAGTCTGTTTTTGTACCCGTGGCTATGGTCCCACGTGACCCCTCCCTCGACTACTGAAAGGCAATCCAAGAAAAATCATGTATGAGAACTACACTACGGCCCATCGATGCCCATTTCCAGATAGCCAACCTCACCCATAACTCGATAGCTAGTATATGGTCTTTTGGGAGTTCCCTGCCTTTCCGTACGTACACGATTGACTAAAGATGGTAGGTAGTCGGCGACATGCTATCCCGGGGAAAAATCAAGTATCGTCGACTCCACGCTAATCCATCCCAGTCTTTAGGTTGCTCGCATAGCAACCAAGGCAAACTCTTGGCTCTTCTACCGCAGACCTTAACCTCTGTGAGGCCGGGTTTCATTGACCACTCGCCACCTCACAGAGGGATACCAAGAGTACCCTCACGTTCCCCGAAGCTTTCGCTTCGCCACCCAGTTTGCTGGAGCTTTTATCCAAGTCAGATAACTTGCTCCTCCTCGTATACTAAGTGATGACCTACCGTACCAGGTTACTCATCTCTTTATGAACTAGTCCCATGTCCTTAGCTAAGAATTATTACTTAGTTACCCTTAACTAAGGTTTACCACTTAGCCCCTCTTTCCGCTATCCTTGTTAACTACGATTTCCAACCTAGTCCTCGGAGCTAGGGTTTAGTCAAGTGGGTTAAGTGTTGTTATCCAAGTTCATGACTTAACCCGACTACGAATCATGTCAAGATTGGCTAAGTACTCAAGTTCAAGGCTTAGCCCTACAAGTTGGTTAAGTGTACCGAGAAGCTCATGACTTAACCCTATCAAGTCAAATTGGTTAAGTATTTATTTGTCTTAACCCTATCAGATTATCATGTTAGATTGATTAAGCATAGATTATCTTAATCCCATCAGATTTCGAGTCGGATTGGTTAAGCATGGGTTAGCTTAACCCCATCCACTAATCGTATTACAATGATTAAGCCTAACTTTAAAAGGTCTTGTGACTTAACCCTATCAGGTCCACCTATTAGATTGGTTAAGTGTAGGTTACTTAACCTCATCAAATCATCACGTATAATTGGTTAAGTATAAGTTACTTAACCCCATTAAACTATCATGTTAAATTGGTTAAGTATTGGTTACTTAACCCCATTGAATTACCAAGTTTAGATTGGTTAAGTGTTTAACTTAACCCCATCGAATTTCCGTGTTTAGATTAGTTAAGTATAGGTTACTTAACCCCATCTAATTACCGTGTTTATATTAGTTAAGTCTTAATTACTTAACCCCCTCTAATTACCAAGTTGGATTAGTTAAGCGTAATTTACTTAACCCCATCCCCTAATTGTCTTGTATGGTTAAGTGTCATTAAGAAATCAAGCCCGGTCCCACTTAACCTCCCCATTCGTGTCATATCGGTTAAGTGTCATTAGTCAAATTTACTTAACCTTATCATGTAGCATTAATTTAATTAATGCACCCTCAACCTCTCACATTAGACCTTGTTGTGGTTACTAGTTAAGCCGGGCGGGTCCGGGTAGATTTACACCACAACCTAGTCTAACCTCGGGTCTTAAGCGCGACATGACCAACTTCTCACATTGGATCTTATTGTTTGTAGCCACTAGTTAAGCCGGGCGGGTCCGGGTAGATTTATGCTACAAACTCAACCCAACCTCGAGTTGGCCACTTTCATGTTTGGTCTAGTGTTATATTACACTTACAACCCATACGTGTCTAATTTCAAGTCCCATGTTTATCCCACGTGTCATGCCCCCATTTTGGTTCAACTTACATGTCGTGTTCACATGTAACCTCAAGTCAAGTCTTCATGTCATATTCAAGTCAAGATTTCGCGTCATGTTCATGTTTATCTAACTACCCCAAAATCGTGTTTTCACTTGAGTAAAAGCGTGTCAACATAGTAGGTATACTATGGCTACATGTAGACCCCAAAACATGCACGATGCCACAAAAGGGATTGGCTCCAAACATGCATGGTATCATAAGGGGGTTTGGCCTTAAAACATGAGTGATAGTGTCATATAGGGATTGGCCATAAGCATGCATACTATCATATAGGGGTTGGCCACAAGCATGCACAATGTCATAAAGGATTTGGCCACAAACTTACATATTATCATAGGAAATTTAGCCACAAACTTGCATATTGTCATAACGGGATTATACCTTACATAAATAAGATATCATAAGGGGTTGATTTCATTTACATGCATAAGCCCCAAAGTCTAATCTATGCCATTATTTCACAAGTCAAAGTGGCTCTAAGTGTTCATGCTATCATACTACAAGTAAAGGTCCAATCTTGCATGGCAAACTAAGTCCAATGCAACATGAATAGCATGGTTTAGTCGCTACAACATAACCCAAAGTCATATGTTCATGTTAAAGGAGCAAACTAGGCTCGCATAGGTTATAGCATTCATGTTTAACCACATTTTATTCCATGCCATGATTAAACTACCGTTAACATCTCAAAGTAGCTAGAACTTACATAGCATGGCAAGAGGACTAGGAGCATGAATCATTTTGACGAAGAAAGGTGGCTCCTTTGATAAAGAACCGTCATGAAATCGCCATAGCAACGTTGATCCATTCCCTTGATTTGATGTAGCAAGCTAGCACCTTTGATTCGGATCTTGTTTGAATGCATAGGCTCTTGAAGTTGGAGATGGAGGCCATGATCAATGGAGATTTGGGCAGCCCTTCGTGGCATGAGTGATTTGTGAGGATTTAGGGTAGGCTTAGGGGTCTTTTTTATAGAGATTAGGAGTAGTTTAGGCCGTTAGATTAACCCTACGATAGATCCCAGCCCTCAAAAATCGTCACAAGCCTCCAAAACAGGACCCAGGAGCCAAAACAGGTGCACCTGGCCGACCTGGCCGACCAGGCAGGTCGACCCCCAGGTCGACCCTGGGGTCGACTCCCCAGTCGACCTGGTTGGCGGGGGGTCGACTCCCCAGTCGACCTCCCCTGGTCTGGCGGGAAATTTTCCCGCCTCTTCTGAATTCTGAAATTTGAATCTGTTTTCGTTTTCGAATTTTTCGTGAAACTTCCGAAGGCCATATCTCTGTCATACGGACTCCGATTTACGAAATTTCGGACTCTATTTCGCGTATTTTTCGGAGACGAACGCAATGGCACAGCCTGTTTTATCTGATTCAGATTTTATAATTTAATTCTGCCTTAATTCTTGATTTAACATGTTGTTAAATTTCGGGTTGTTACATTCTCCCCTCCTTTAAGGATTTCGTCCCCGAAATCTCCAAGTTAGGAAGAACGTATCCTACCATCCATCATCCATCTACTCAAAACATCATCCACAGGCAACCATTGTCCTTAGACGATTTCTAATGTCGTATGAACATATACAAAACGTGTGTGTATATGTTCCTTAGCTAATGCTAATGATCAGGCCTGAATGATCTTTCTAATGCAAAATATGTTTAGTGCCATGAGTCCAACATGTATGCGAATAGTCCTAGTCATATAAGTACTATATGCATGCACAAACATTCATCCATATGCAACATCCGCATGATAACACATTCAATTTCATCCATAAACAAGTATAAATACTCGTGCATATGCAACATGAATCGTGACCGCGTCAATCTAGTATCTAATGTGTATTCGCGCATGCACGAGCAACCACTTGCAACCATTTGCAACCATATCAATCATAACATGTTTCAAATACATGTTTACATCCATAGAGTTCTATCTAAGGTTCCCAAGATAGGATCGAGGAGATAAACAAGACAAACTCCTTACGGGGTTTGTAACAGAAATAGGACCGAGAGGATATCCACCAAGCAGTAGCATGCAAGCAAGCTCTACAGGAGAACCAAGGATCAAAGATATACTCTTAAAAAGAGACTTGATGCGCGCGTCTAAGCCGCATTCCCATGAGCTTAATTCCATTGTGCCTTGACCGCCTTTGACTTCATGATTTCGTAGCTCCTTGATTCCTATTTCCAAGGTATGAGTTGGAACTCATTTCATTATCGCCTCTCGTTCCACTTCCACTTATTCTTTCCCTATTATACTTGGCTAAACCGTATCCACTTACTCATGCAAGCCCTCCAAAATTCACTAGGGAATTCTGGATCTCGTTTGCCGATGCCAATCCATGTTGCCAAGAGTACTTACTAGGGTGATTCCCATAACTCATGCATAAGCGAGACGAACTATCCGCCTTTGCGGCGAATTTTATTCGAACGGATTACCAACAACTGCATCCCGAGATTCTAGGTAACTCACCATGACGGAACCCAAAAGGTTACATGAGACTTCGAGGGTATCACCGAGGTGAGTCGAGAGTCTAACTACCCTCTTTCCAAAACCGAGAATGGCACCCCTTATTGGGTGACCACTTTATCCCTAGAATCCATTCGTAGCTGAGACATGCCATTCTCAAATCCAAACAAGTCATGAAGAAATGGACCAACTCTCCCACCAGATTTTTGGGACAAAAACTGGGATCCTTTATCATGCTAGTACTAAGGTGCAGAGACTCAACTATCCAAGCAGACTTAAATGATACGATGATCAAGACAAAGTCTGGACGGGATGAAAGAACGACTAAACCTTTACCAGAAATGGTACCATTTCTTTTAGGTACCCTAGAAATGGGAGCATACAATTGCCCTCTCCGATGATCTTGTCCTTGTCCTCCTTGATGGACTAAGCCATAGCAACAGTTGCTTATCCTTAAGCTCGCGTCCTTTATCCTTACTCTTACTATCCCTCCTTGTATCACAGCAACAGGTCTCTCGAGAACCACCTCCATCGTACGGAAAACACCTACGTGGCTAGACAAAGATTAGTCACAGTTAGAGCTACTGTGACTACCGATGGAGGAAAGAAAGGAAAAGAGATTCAATCAAGGAATCAAAGGATAGTGCTAATGGCCTTTGGGGAATAGCCTTTCAAAACAAAACTTCTCTTGAAAAATGCTTCTTTATAAAACGGTTTCTCAAATAGTTTCCAGAAGGTTTCAAAAACTTTTGCCCAGTCTAGTAACCTTCTGCTCTGATACCAAATGTAACACCCCACCTCCGCTAGGGTCACTCACAAGGGAATGCACTAGGTTTGGTGAAGCATTATCGAGGTAAACATGCATAGAAATATTACAGGACAGAACATATATATATAAAACAGCAGAAGTAAAACAAATTTCATTACCTTACAAAATAAGGTCTAAAGCCTTTTACATCAGAATACATCAAAACCTGTCTTGCAATAATAAAGAAGCATAAAACCATTTCATAAATTATTCCCCAAGTAAAACAGTAAAGTAGCCATAGCCAAGAAAAGTCCAAGCCATGCGTGATGACCTTCAAGTAGAAGAAGTCCGAACTAGATAACAGTGTTTCCTCCTTGAAAACCTGGGGGGGGGGGAAACGGAAGACAAGAGGTGAAAGAAAACGGGGTCAGTCATAAAGACTGGTAAGTCCTATCTACTTCCAGTATAAAAACAGGCAAGGTAACATGACATGCATAAACTGAAAGTAAACATAAGGATGACGGCAAGATAGATAAGCTAAACCAAGATAACTGGGTGAACTACTGTAGCAAGATAAACTAAGGTATCATGATAGACTACGGTGTCAAGATAAATCAAGGTATCACATTGTTAGGTTTCTATCAAGTATACTATCCCAAGGTATCTATCATGTATAACATCCCACGGTATCTATCATGTATATTTCTCATGGTTCTAACATGTATATTTGCTCTGCACCTCTCGTACTAGTATCCCAACCCGCGTCATGTGTTAACTATGAATGCCCCTTGCCCAATGTCATGTAATGGTCCATGTCAACCTAATACATAGCATATGTAGGTTTTCCCAACTCGTATGTGTATGTTTCTTTCCATGTATAAGATCAGTCCTTAGCCGTAGGCCATACGGGCTTTCCCATGTAAACGTTTTATCCTTGAGGTTATTTTAGACTGCTACCTTTGATCCGGTTACGTTTCCTTACCATGAACTATCGCGCGTTCCCTTAGGATTTATGCCGCCTAGGACCACTAGGGATTATGCCACCTAATGAACGTTTCCGTGTCTCGGTTTGGGTTTTGGCCACCTAGGACCACTAGGGATTATGCCACCCGTCAACCGCGCCCTTTTTTCCCACGTATGTATCGTGAACCGTTTTCCATGTCTAGACGCACATGTTCCTCAATGTGCCATCCGAGTTCCGTGCCAGGGCAAATCAAGAAATACGGAACTCGGTCGGGAGCTTTAAGTCGTCTGCTGATGCAGATATCAAGGTCTATTTTTGTACCCGTGGCTATGGTCCCACGTGACCCCTCCCTCAACTACTGAAAGGCAATCCAAGAAAAATCATGTATGAGAACTACACTACGGCCCATCGATGCCCATTTCCAGATAGCCAACCTCACCCATAACTCGATAGCTAGTATATGGTCTTTTGGGAGTTCCCTGCCTTTCCGTACGTACACGATTGACTAAAGATGGTAGGTAGTCGGCGACATGCTATCCCGGGGAAAAATCAAGTATCGTCGACTCCACGCTAATCCATCCCAGTCTTTAGGTTGCTCGCATAGCAACCAAGGCAAACTCTTGGCTCTTCTACCGCAAACCTTAACCTCTGTGAGGCCGGGTTTCATTGACCACTCGCCACCTCACAGAGGGATACCAAGAGTACCCTCACGTTCCCCGAAGCTTTCGCTTCGCCACCCAGTTTGCTGGAGCTTTTATCCAAGTCAGATAACTTGCTCCTCCTCGTATACTAAGTGATGACCTACCGTACCAGGTTACTCATCTCTTTATGAACTAGTCCCATGTCCTTAGCTAAGAATTATTACTTAGTTACCCTTAACTAAGGTTTACCACTTAGCCCCTCTTTCCGCTATCCTTGTTAACAACGATTTCCAACCTAGTCCTCGGAGCTAGGGTTTAGTCAAGTGGGTTAAGTGTTGTTATCCAAGTTCATGACTTAACCCACCTACGAATCATGTCAAGATTGGCTAAGTACTCAAGTTCAAGGCTTAGCCCTACAAGTTGGTTAAGTGTACCGAGAAGCTCATGACTTAACCCTATCAAGTCAAATTGGTTAAGTATTTATTTGTCTTAACCCTATCAGATTATCATGTTAGATTGATTAAGCATAGATTATCTTAATCCCATCAGATTTCGAGTCGGATTGGTTAAGCATGGGTTAGCTTAACCCCATCCACTAATCGTATTACAATGGTTAAGCCTAACTTTAAAAGGTCTTGTGACTTAACCCTATCAGGTCCACCTATTAGATTGGTTAAGTGTAGGTTACTTAACCTCATCAAATCATCACGTATAATTGGTTAAGTATAAGTTACTTAACCCCATTAAACTATCATGTTAAATTGGTTAAGTATTGGTTACTTAACCCCATTGAATTACCAAGTTTAGATTGGTTAAGTGTTTAACTTAACCCCATAGAATACCCGTGTTTAGATTAGTTAAGTATAGGTTACTTAACCCCATCTAATTACCGTGTTTAGATTAGTTAAGTCTTAATTACTTAACCCCCTCTAATTACCAAGTTGGATTAGTTAAGCGTAATTTACTTAACCCCATCCCCTAATTGTCTTGTATGGTTAAGTGTCATTAAGAAATCAAGCCCGGTCCCACTTAACCTCCCCATTCGTGTCATATCGGTTAAGTGTCATTAGTCAAATTTACTTAACCTTATCATGTAGCATTAATTTAATTAATGCACCCTCAACCTCTCACATTACACCTTGTTGTGGTTACTAGTTAAGACGGGCAGGTCCGGGTAGATTTACACCACAACCTAGTCTAACCTCGGGTCTTAAGCGCGACATGACCAACTTCTCACATTGGATCTTATTGTTTGTAGCCACTAGTTAAGCCGGGCGGGTCCGGGTAGATTTATGCTACAAACTCAACCCAACCTCGAGTTGGCCACTTTCATGTTTGGTCTAGTGTTATATTACACTTACAACCCATACGTGTCTAATTTCAAGTCCCATGTTTATCCCACGTGTCATGCCCCCATTTTGGTTCAACTTACATGTCGTGTTCACATGTAACCTCAAGTCAAGTCTTCATGTCATATTCAAGTCAAGATTTCGCGTCATGTTCATGTTTATCTAACTACCCCAAAATCGTGTTTTCACTTGAGTAAAAGCGAGTCAACATAGTAGGTATACTATGGCTACATGTAGATCCCAAAACATGCACGATGCCACAAAAGGGATTGGCTCCAAACATGCATGGTATCATAAGGGGGTTTGGCCTTAAAACATGAGTGATAGTGTCATATAGGGATTGGCCATAAGCATGCATACTATCATATAGGGGTTGGCCACAAGCATGCACAATGTCATAAAGGATTTGGCCACAAACTTACATATTATCATAGGAAATTTAGCCACAAACTTGCATATTGTCATAACGGGATTTGACCTTACATAAACAAGATATCATAAGGGGTTGATTTCATTTACATGCATAAGCCCCAAAGTCTAATCTATGCCATTATTTCACAAGTCAAAGTGGCTCTAAGTGTTCATGCTATCATACTACAAGTAAAGGTCCAATCTTGCATGGCAAACTAAGTCCAATGCAACATGAATAGCATGGTTTAGTCGCTACAACATAACCCAAAGTCATATGTTCATGTTAAAGGAGCAAACTAGGCTCGCATAGGTTATAGCATTCATGTTTAACCACATTTTATTCCATGCCATGATTAAACTACCGTTAACATCTCGAAGTAGCTAGAACTTACATAGCGTGGCAAGAGGACTAGGAGCATGAATCATTTTGACGAAGAAAGGAGGCTCCTTTGATAAAGAACCATCATGAAATCGCCATAGCAACGTTGATCCATTCCCTTGATTTGATGTAGCAAGCTAGCACCTTTGATTCGGATCTTGTTTGAATGCATAGGCTCTTGAAGTTGGAGATGGAGGCCATGATCAATGGAGATTTGGGCAGCACTTCGTGGCATGAGTGATTTGTGAGGATTTAGGGTAGGCTTAGGGGTCTTTTTATAGAGATTAGGAGTAGTTTAGGCTGTTAGATTAACCCTAGGATAGATCCCAGCCCTCAAAAATCGTCACAAGCCTCCAAAACAGGACCCAGGAGCCAAAACAGGTGCACCTGGCCGACCTGGCCGACCAGGCAGGTCGACCCCCAGGTCGACCCTGGGGTCGACTCCCCAGTCGACCTGGTTGGCGGGGGGTCGACTCCCCAGTCGACCTCCCCTGGTCTGGCGGGAAATTTTCCCGCCTCTTCTGAATTCTGAAATTTGAATCTGTTTTCGTTTTCGAATTTTTCGTGAAACTTCGGAAGGCCATATCTCGGTCATACGGACTCCGATTTACGAAATTTCGGACTCTATTTCGCGTATTTTTCCGAGACGAACGCAATGGCACAGCCTGTTTTATCTGATTCAGATTTTATAATTTAATTCTGCCTTAATTCTTGATTTAACATGTTGTTAAATTTCGGGTTGTTACAGAAGTCTTAAGCGGCATAGGTGTTCTACCGTGTAATATCAGTTAAGTAGTAACATTCGTAATACTACTTCTCATAATACAAATGTGAGTACAGACTTAATAACGTTAATATATTAGAAAGGGGCCTAAAAGGGCTAGGGGTTCGCCTCATGGTTATAAGAGATCGTAAGAATCCACCTTTAATAGGGCTACAAGTGACTGAGAATGCCACCTCGTTGGGTCTTTACCCTAAAAACACTACTGGGCGATTGACTTGGATATCTTACCCATTGGTTAAATACTTGGTGTTTTGTGAATCATGTATGCTGCGTGGTCATATCTTGACATACGAAACCTGCTAAAAATATAGGTTATGGACATTAAGTAACACCATATTTCAGCCACACAAAACTTTATGTTCTGACCCCTCTCCTTTTCATATCCAACAGGTCAATAGATGGGGTAAAAGCCATGGATGAAATGATGATTGAAGCTGATGAAGTAGACGAAGTTGTTATGTTATTATTAGCAGTTATTGCTTTACTTATTTTTGAATCTTATTAGAATGAACTATTTGATGTACCTATTGAATAGATGTAACTGTGATTGTTGTATTTCTGATATTTTGAAATAAGTGGTACATCTTATTTTCAGTATTATATTTTCTCTTTCTGTTGTGTGAGATTTCTATTCGAAGAATATGTTATTATTATCTGTGAAAATTTAATCCTTACAGGAACCAATGACCCATTTAGAATGGCTCTAAGTTTCGATGGGCCGTTTTTGGATTGAAATTTAAGCTCATTCTGGGCTAGTTGTTACGTTTGGTATCAGAGCATAGGTTACCCGATTATAAGGGAAATATACGTATGAGAGGCGTATTTGTAATTTGAAAAAAAAAATCAAACTGTAATATATATATATACCCCAACAAGCATACGCATTTATACTAGGCATCTTTATCATTTTTCTTCCTTTTTCAGCTTAAATACTATCTTAGGGGTATCCACTAAAGTATTCTTCCTTTTCTTTTCAGATAGTAGAATGGCTAAACATCCTAATAAGCAGGGTAACCAGGCAATACCCCGCTACTTGCCAGAATGGTTTCAACAGTATCTCCATACTGTTGAATAGGTCCCTATTGCTAATCCTGCCCCAGCGGCTCCTGCAGCTCCTGTCGCTGAAGTGTCCTTTGATTTTTCTCGCTTTTGTATGACCTTTACGAATCTTGGAGGGAAATAGTTTTCTGGAAAGGAAGGCTTTGCTAGTGCCCAATCTTGGGTCATGGACTATGAAATGATCTTTGAGGCTACAACCTGGCTCGATGAAGTAAAAAGAAGGATAGTAGCCTGGCATTTGAAGGATGAGGCCCTTGAATGATGGAACTTAATATCGATGGAGAACGAGGGTCGAATATTTATGTGGGAGAATTCAAGACCCGTTTTGAAGCAAAGTTTTTGCTAAGGGAAGAAATGACCATTCAACTAGAGAAATTAATCCACCTAAAGCAAGGAAGCTTAAGCCTGCAAGAATATATATCCAAATTCATAAAGTTATGTAGATTTGGGGGAGAGTTGGTAGACACCCTCATGAATAAAGCCCTTAGGTTTGTTAAAGGACTAAACTCCCTATTGTAGGAAACTCTATTAGCTTAAGTAACATTTGGGGCAACTTTCGAAACTCTAGTTGAGACAACTACCCTTTGCATGGTTGAAATCTCCAAGGAGGATAAGGAAGGTGAGAAAGGAGAAAGCCCCAATAAAAATAAGAAGGAATGGTGGAAAAAACATAAAGAAGAACAAATTTAAAAAGGACGTAAAGACTTGTACAGGTTGCAACCGCAAGGGCCATGAGGCTAAGGATTGTAGGACCTTGTTAGCGAAAAAGGAGTTTAAGGGAAAATGTTACAATTTCCATGAAGATGGACACTTGTCCAAAGAATTTCCAAAGCCCAAAGTTGTCATGAGTGACCAGAACTATGCAACAAAAACATCGGTTCGAATCCTACCCCCAAAAGACTAATGGCAGCCCACACTTGAAGGTATAACCATTGTTTTAGGAAATTTAGTATACACCTTGTTTGATTCTGGAGCAACCCATTCTTTTATCTCTAAGGGATTAGTAAATCTGTTGAACCTTTCCATATCTATCTCGGATAGTCTGATAGAGGTGGCTAACCCTATCGGAGGATCTAAGTATCTCAAGCTGTTACGTAAAGATGTAGCATTGGAGGTCGAAATGTTGAGTTCTATTGTGAAGCGTATGCATTGGATTTCATGGGGAATGACCTTATCCTAGGTATGGATTGACTATCGTTTTATGGGGCCGTCCCAGATTGCGATAAGCGGATCGTTCGTCTTAGGAGCCCGGGAGGACGTAACCTGAGTATTCCATGTAATGCTAGAAACAAGGATAAAGCATTATTATATTACATATCTCCAATTTTTAAAGGAATATCTTTGGTCCCTATCGCTTGTGAGTTCTTGGATGTTTTTGAGGAAGTCACGGGACTTCCACCCACAAAGAAATCTCTTTTTGTATTGACCCAGAGAAGGACACTAGACCCGTAGCCCTACCCGTGAGGCATGTGGTGCCTAAGGAAAGAAGGGAGTTAGATAAATAGATTTCAGAATTATTGCAAAAAGGTTTCATTCGTCGAAGTACCTCGGAATGGGGTGCATCTTTTGTATTTGCCACCAAAGCAGACGGATCTTTGAGACTTTGTATGGACTATAGGGAACTTAATAAATTAACTAAGAAGAATAGGTACCCTTTACCTAGAATTGATGACCCTTTTGATGACTTGGTAGGAGCCCAAGTATTTTCCTAACTAGACCTTGCTACTGGGTTTCACCAGTTAAGAATTTCAGAGGACAATAAGGAAAAACTGCGTTTAGGACGCCAAACAGATTATTCCAATGGGAAGTTATGTCCTTCGGACTAATGAATGCACCCGCCTTCTTTGTTGACCTCATGAGTAGAGTGTTTAAGGGAATTCTAAATAAAATTGCGGTAGTCTTCGTAGATAATATCCTTATATTTTTAAAGGATCGTGAAGAGCATGAAAAAACTTAAGATAAGTGTTAGGGATATTAAGAAGGAACCAACTGAAAGCAAAATTCTCGAAGTGCCATTTCTGGAGGGAAGAAGTAAGATTTTTAGGACATATTTTGTCAAGCGAAGGCTTGGCCGAAGACCCCGCGAAGGTAGAGGCAATCAAGGAATGGAGAACACCTTGAAATGCTATAAAGTTAAGAAGTTTTCCTTGGATTGACAGGGTATTATAGGAAATTCATTAAAGACTTCACAAAGATTGCTACTCCATTAATCCAATTGACAAGGAAGAATTTGGTGTTCGCTTGGAGTAATAAATGTGATATAGCCTTTAAGAAATTAAAGGAAGTATTAACTAGTGCACCAGTCCTTGTTACCCTAAGATTCAAAATTGTTCACCGTTTACACTGACGCATGTAGGACCAGTTTAGGAGCAGTCCTTATGCAAGAAGGAAGAGTAGTTGCCTATGCTAGTAGACAACTCAAGGATCCAGAGAAAAGATACCCAGTTCATGACCTTGAGTTAGCCGTAGTAGTGTTTGCCCAAAAGATGTGGAGGCATTACGTATTAGGGGAGAAATTTGAACTCTTTACTGACTATAAATCTCTAAAGTATTTATTTTTATCAACGTGACCTAAACTTGAGGCAACAACGATGCATGGAATATATTGCCTCATTTTACTTTATGATTCAGTATACCTTAGGCAAGTGGAATGTTGTGGCAGATGCTTTAAGTAGAAGATGTGCGACTTTGAATGCAATCCTAGAATGGAAACAATTAGAGTTCCTCACTAATTTTAATTTGCAACCCTCACCAACCACTTCTAATTGTTTTCTTGGGGCTACGATGATTAGACCTACCCTAATAGAAAGGATCCAAAGCACACAAGACTTTGACAAGGAATTAAGAAGAATAAAGGAGAAAATGGGAAAGAATGAGACCTTTCCTCATTCGGTTAGGTATTCAATTAGCAAAAATGGGAGCTTACTTTGGGATGGACAACTTTATGTCCCTAAGGATGAAGGGTTGAAGAAAGAAATTCTAGAGGAGTTCCATAGGTCAAAATTGACCATACACCCCGATGGGGATAAAATGTACAAAGATATGAAGAGGAATCTCCATTGGGAAGGAATGAATATAGATGTAGCCGAATTCATGGCCAAATGCTTGACGTGCCAAAAAGTAAAATCGAAGCAAGGCATGCCTGGAGGATTGTTGTTACCTTTAGAGATCCCCACGTGGAAGTGGGAACATATTTCCATGGACTTTGTAGATGGACTTCCAAGAAGCCAAAAGGGTAATGAGGCCATTTGGGTTGGTGGATCGTCTAACCAAGAGCACCCATTTTATACCAGTCAAGAAGACAAGGACTGCAGCCTCGTTAGCCTAATCATATGTCAAAGAGATAGTCAGACTACATGGTATCCCATCGAGTATCGTGAGTGATAGAGACCCCTTATTCACAAGTGAATTTTGGATAAGCCCACAAGCAACATCGGGGACGACCCATAACTTGAGCACATCTTATCATCCGCAGACCGACGGATAGACAGAGAGAGTGAACAGAATCTTATAAGACTTTTTCATAGCTTGCATCATCGACTTTGGAGAAATTTGGGAGCAGCACCTACCACTTGTGGAGTTCACTTATAATAATAGTTTTCAGGAGACGACTGGTATGGCTCCTTTCAAAGCGCTATACGGGAGGCCATGCAAATCAACAACTCGTTGATGGGAAACTACCTGCAAGGTTAAACTCGGATCAGACTTCGTCTATGAATTCACGGAGAAGATATCTTTGATTACACAAAGAATGAAGGCAACTCAAGACCATCATAAGTCGTATGCCGATAAGCAAAGGAGGGAACTTGAGTTTAATGTTGGAGACTTGGTTTTCGTAAAAGTATCCCTTCTTAAGAAAATTGCTCAGTTTGGAGAGACTGGGAAGGTGGCTCTCAGATTTATTGGGCCTTTTCGTGTTAGCGAGAAGATAGGATGTTTGGATTATCTAGTGGTTCTCCCAAAGCGCTTATCAGGAGTCCATAATGTTTTTCATGTATCTCATCTAAGGAAATGCCATCATGATTCTGCTATCAAACTCGAGCTTGATGAAGTTGGGGACATAGAAAAACTCGCGTTGGAGTCCAGGGTGCCCCGTGCCACTTCAAGGATTGTAGAGAACGGAATCAAGAGACTCCACAACAAAACCGTTCGTCTCGTCTGAGTACAATGGGGAAACGATCCAGTGGAAATCACATGGGAGACCAAGGATAAGATGAGACAGACTCACCGAGAGCTTTTTACGGGTAACTTTTCCTCAAAATATCATTTATGGATGCATCGTGATTGCTATAGGAAATGGATGCAACACAATTGCACCAAGCACTCATGTAGAAATATATGCATATTTAGGTTGTTTGCATACATATTGCATCACTTATTACACTTACATGCTATGGTAGAGCTCACTTTAGTGGGTTTGAAGTTCATAATCACAGCGATTCATGGATGTTTTTGGATGAATTATAAATAACATGGGTGTAAAACATGGATGTTTCGTACGACTTGTTTTTTTCACCCCTTAAACAGATTTCGGTACGAAATCTATCTTAAGGGAGGGAGAGTGTAACACCCCATAAAATTCATAAGTATTAATAAAAAAACAATTAATTAAAATAAGCAATTTAATAGTATGGCTGGAAAATGAAATTTTGCAGCTTTAGGAATTTGGCTACGAAATTCTTTTATTTTGGATTCGTGGTGAAATTCTGAATCCTTTTCATATATGATATGCTCAAAACGGTCAATGCATGAAGGAGTTATGAAGAAATGAATATGGACAGTGAACGCAGAATATATATATATATATATATATATATGTGTGTGTGTGTGTGTGTGTGTGTGTGTGTCCAAATTATAAATAAAAAATAAAAAGGGAGAATTCAAATTTTGAATTAGAGATAAGATCAGGGGGATAAAATATGTTGCATATATGGAATAGGATTGAGAGATTAAGGAACATATTAAATAAAATAGACAGCTCAGCAACTCAGTCTTATTAGGCGTTCCAACCCCAAAGGGGTCGACAACCCCCCCCCCCCCCTTATGGGGTGTCGACTACCAGTCGACCGCTAGGGTCGACCGCTCGGCGACTGGACAACCCAATAAAGCTAGCTAGTTAGGGTTTTTCTTAGAGGATATATAAATTAAAGGCTTGGATTAATTCTAAGTAATCAAACGGTTTATGCTCACATGGGCAACTATATATACCCCTCATATTACACTATGAAAACCCTAATCATTCTCCATCTTTGCCTCCATGTTGCCTCTCCACCATTGTTAAATTCCAGAGAAAAATAAAAGAATAGGTTAAGGTTTTCTTCTAATTCTCTAACTCTATTTTAATTCTCTATTTAATCTTATTTACATAAGTTTAGAATTCTGGAATTTAGCATAAACATATATGTATAAGATTCCTGTATGTCTCTTGTATGTATATTATTAGAAGGATTATTGGAGTATGCTTGAACGTAAAGAATTATTGCGGATCTTGTAATTCTACCACAGAGTTCTCTCTATTCCTCCTAGATCTATGAGTGGAATTTGGTTTGCTAGAGGCATATTCATGTTTTTACTAGATTGTCATGTGAATATATATGCTTAGGAGAATTTGGAAATTCGATAATGTAAACATTATAACCCCCAAATCCTGTATCTTGTAATTGCTATGAATTATCATGATTAAGTGGGTTTTTTGGATTTTTGGTTCTTGTATTGGATTAAAAATGAATATGTGTGTTGCTACTATTATTCCTGTTTTATGTAATTCACTTTTATTTACCATTGGGTCTAGATTTGATTATTTCATGATTTGGTTTAGGTTTGGATCCTATTTTGAATCCAAACGCATCCAAAATTTAAACAGGTCAAATATAAGCAATTTTATGTGCATAACGCCAAAAATGGTGAATTAGGTGAAATAGGGAATTTAAATATAAAAGTAATAGTTTATGTAATATTCTATTTTTAACCTAATATTGAAATCATTCCAACAATCCTAGGATGCAAGTTGAAATTATTATGTATGTATATTTTCCATTCACTACTATTTGTTATATTGTCATTATGCCATCAGGCTTAAGTTGTAGTGGTGAAAGTATGGAAAACCTAACTTGTATGCCTTGATTTGGATAAAAGTTGACAATTGCCACCTTGTTAGAATGTTTCACCAATTATACGAATATTTATGTTATTTAGGCGTTATTATTACTGTACTTATGTAAATGTAATTAACGTTGTATTAGCATAATAAATGCGTTATGTGAGATTCGAATTTGAAATGTCCCTATAATAAATATGTATTTGTTTGCTTATATATAATGGCTTTAAATATATATAAATAGTGACACATAGACATGATGTTAGTTTCCATCTGTGGTGGAAGTCTTCCCGGAACCGACCGGCAAATCCAGCAACCACAATTAGTCCCAACTAATGTGAGATGTCTAGGTGTCATAGGCCATTCAAAAACTTAGTACACTAGACATTAGGTTAATCTAGCTTGTAGTAGAAGCCTTCCCGTAACCGACCGACATATCCAACATCTACAAAGTGTACGGTTTAATGTGAGAGGTCTAGTGTGTATATATAACTATACATATAAGTCTATTGCGTGTGGAAAAAAGTAGGTTTAGTACGCCATGAGACGGTCGTAAGTAAATGACTCTTTTTTATCTTGTTTGGGTCTTAAGTGGTTAGGATTAGGATCCCTCCGAAGGTTTATTCCTTGGAGAGGAACCAAAGTCATGAGACCCACCCTTATTAGATTTGAAGTAGGTCTTTAGGTCCTCCTCTAAAAGTGGTTAGGCATAAAACGGTAATGGGGTAGGGTAGTTCATAGAGATATCCACTTCCTCTAGAAGCTTGTAAGGGCTCAACTAGGGACATATTGGTAATTGAAGGATATGTAGCCTTTTCATGCTCACCAACTTTCTAAAGGAAGTCTTAAGAGGCACAGGTGTTCTACCATGTAATATCAGTTAAGTAGTAACATTCGCAATACAACTTCTCATATTACAAATGAGAGTATAGACTTAAGAAGTTAATGTATTAGGACGGAGTCTAAAAGGCTAGTGGTCTGCCTCAAGGTTATAAGAGGTCGTAAGAATCCACCTTTAATAGGGCCATAAGTGACTGAGAATGCCACCTCGTTGGGTCTTTACCCTAAAAACACTAACGGGTGATTGACTTGTATATCTACCCCATTCGTTAGATACTTGATGTTTATGTGAATCTTGTGTGTTGCATAGAATAACTTGACATATGTAACCTGCTAAAAATATAGGGTGTGGACATTAAGTAACACCATATTTCAGTCACACAGAACTTTATGTTCTGACCCCTCTCGTTAACATATCCAACAGGTTAGTAGATACGGTAAAAACCATGGATGAAGTGATGATTGAAGCTGATGAAGAAGACGAAGTTGTTATGTTATCATTAGCAGTTATTGCTTTACTTGTTTTTGGAACTTATGAGAATGAACTATTTGATGTACTTATTGAATAGACGTAACTGTTGTATTTATGATATTTTGAAATAAGTGGTACATCTTATTTTCTATATTATATTTTCTCTTTCCACTGTGTGAGATTTCCATTCGAAGTATATGTTATTATTATCTATGAAAATGTAATCATTACAAGAACCAATGAACCGTTTAGAATGGCTCTAAGCTTCAATGAGCCTTTTCTAGGTCAAAATTTAGGCCCATTCTGAGCGGGTTATTACAAAATGAACCTAGAATAAATAAAAGAGAAAGTAGAACAAAAGATTTTGGTTTAGATTTTTGTGCTTTTATTATACTCGTGTTGGTTTGCTCTGGCATCCTGCAGAAAATACAGAGACATAAAATAGGTCAGAGCTCAGAAAATATCTCACAGCGGAATGGATAAAATATAATATACTCAAATTATAGCCTTACTGTATTAATAATGCTGCCTCACCAGAATCCAAGCTATCATGTCTCTGCCACAAATCTAACCTGCGAGTATGTTATGAGGAGGGTGTCAAAACACAAGTTCTGGTGACTGGATTTAAATTATACATTTTGGATAATCCTGCATATACCATTCAATCACATTTTCTTATTGATTATGTTACTTGGGTTAACAGAACTCCAGGCTTACACATATGTTGTACCCATTTACTTCCCAGTGGATTAACCTAATAAAGTATATATGTAGCTACCCCTCAATATTGAGGTACACCCCATGGTACCCCACTCGAACAGTCTCCACCGTAATGCCACAAAAATTAATGCAGTCCCTCGTCCTACGCCGGAGTAATGTACGGATATCTACATAACAATGTTATGTTCCGCATATATCTATCATTATTATGCTACATAAGCGTACGGACTTCCATCGTCGATCGAATTAGATTTCATTCCAGAGTAATGCCCTCAAATCTACGATACACCACCTAGAGCAGACATGCATGTATCTAGACTATCCCACGTACATATTGTTAATCGTATTCGATGCCTTAACCGCACATAATATGCACTGAATTTCGTGGCACGGCTATACAAGAAACAATGGAACTCAGTCGGGAGCTTTTCCATGTCTGTACAGGCCCGCCTTTAAGAGCCTCAAAATACAAATATTCCTAGGGTTTGTTTCCATGGTGGTTGTGGTCCTACCTCGGCCCCTCCCTCAACTAGTAAAGACTACAAGAGCTAAGTGACTTTCCCCTAACAAACAATCTAAACATCCATTTGGCGCCTCCCCTCAACCATTGTACCTCGATAGTGAAAGGTGAATACTCTATTGGGTTTAGCTCTAGTCTTCTCGCATCCCAATGGCTGTTGATGACGGGAACCCGACGATCTACTATATTTGTTGGTCCTGGCCTCTGCCTCCCCGTTGAGGCAATCACCGAATCACCCTAGTGTCACCTCATCTCAGCATTCTTACTGCAAATCTACTTTTGTAGTCAAGGCCCACCAACCTAGTAGTTATGCGCAGACCCAGCCTCAGCAAGCACAGCCTAAACATCTACCACCACACGTAGGACTACCAAGAGCACCTTACGTATCTCAGGAAGCAGCGTGCTTCCTTTTCCAGTCCTTCGGAACCGACAGAATAATTAGATGAACATGTGCTCCCCTCGTGCCTGATGACACCACGATGATCTACCCCGTTGGGTTATTCACCCTCAAACGTACAGACTGGTCCAAGTGCCTCATTTTAATGTGTCATTAGACCATATGTCTAAACATTCTTTTACGCGCTTTTTTTGCCTCACCAGGTTTCCATTTAACTTGGTTATCGTCGTTCACATTGACTTCTTATTCATGTTACCAAGTTTCTCTTTCTTATTAATTTCAGTTATATAACTTAACCCTTTTAAGTTTATTAATAAGCTCACAACAAGTTATTCTCTAGACTGTGATCCAAGGTCTGTAATCCACAATCCTTTTATATTCTTTTTTGATTTCATCATTATAATAACATGTTCTACTTAATATGTAATTAAGTATATCTCAATTCACATGTTTACTTTTTAACATGTCAGTCATTATTTATGATTAAATATAACTTATTTCATTTTATAAGTTTTCCTCATTCTTTATCATTACCTTTTGCACAGTCACTACAACTTATCGTTGTTTACTTATTAATTTAGTTCTCTTAACTAAGATCAACCAATAAGTTTCTCTTCCCATAAATATATAATTTATGTTGTCCTCATACGTAGATTTCAGATTCTTATTCTTGTAAATAACTTAATTTACAATTAAGTACAACTTATCCCCTTACATAAGTTATTATATTTACTTTATCCTTTACTATAACCTAAGTTATAATTTCCACTTGTCCCTAGGACAAGCCTAAAACATGTAATTCTTATCAGCAGATTTCATACTTCTAAGTTTACAGATTCCTTAATTTATAATTAAGTACAACTTCTTACATTTCATAACCTTTCCCCGTTTTCTCTACTTATTACAAACAACTGGTTTCAGTTTTCCCCATTTATTGATTACTTAATTTAAAATTAAGTTCCACTTATCTCATTTCACTAATTATTTCATGTCCTTACTAGTTTATTATAACCTAAGTTATATTCTTCACTTGTCCCTAGGACAAGTCTACCTATTATAAAACATTCTTATTAATGTAATTTATTTATAATAGGTTATTATCATTCCCCTTTCATTCCATTCCTTTTTACTATTGTAACTTTCTTTCGATTCCATTAATTTCCATTAATTACAATTAATGTTGTTTACCTGTCTTGCTATTTATATATATGTATATATGTGTGTGTATATATTTATGCACTAGACCTCTCACATTAAGCTTACACTTATGGATACTGGATTTGCCGGACGGTTCCGAGTAGACTTCTTCCACGTTGACTTAACCTCGTGTCTTAGTATCATTACATGTTTTATTTATGCACATAGACCCTTCACGTTAGATTTACCATTTGTGGATGCTGGATGTGCTAGGCGGTTCCGGGCAGACTTCTACCACAAGTGTAATCTAACCTCGTGTCTAAGTGCGGTTATAGTTTCCTATTTACTGTAAATTTTAGGCATATTATCATTTTCACAAGTTACTGTAATCTAATTTACATGCATCAAATTATGCCTATATTATGTCGCATGTCCCTTTTTAACACGTATTTAATTCTATCTTGACTTGTAATCATTTAATCGGATAATTGTTCAAATCTAACAAGTTAACATGTCATTTTCTCAATTCTACATCTAATAATTCAAATACATAATATGCTACAAGTGAATCATGTAGCTATAACAACAGTAGCTGCTACTCATATTCTAACAAGTTTGTTTTTCAACATGTAAACATTCAACACTTTAACCGATTCAACATATGAATTTTCCAAAGTTAACATGTCATTTTCTTGATTCTACATCTAATAACTCAAATTCATAATATGCTACAAGTGAACCATGTAATTATAGCAACAGTAGTCGCTACTCATATTCTAACAAGTTTGTTTTTCAACATGTAAACATTCAACACTTTAACCGATTCAACATATGAATTTTCCAACATATTCATATTAATATCTCAACTTGTTATAACAGCATCTTAACACTTTTAATTATTCTGGAAAATTCACATTTCATGATAATGGGGAATGCTAAACACTAATATATCATTATCTAAAATGATATAACTTAAATACGCTCACCTCATATGCTTTCCAAATCCTGGATCTGGTCCAGATCTAGCATTCCATATTTGTTCCCTTAATTGGATTCAGAACCTAACAACCATGAATCTACAATTTTTACTGAAAGAAAAAGGAAAGAAAGAAAAGAGAATTGAAATAGACTAAATCTAGAAAATAACCTAACTTCGAGAAGAGATCTGAACACCTTCTAATTGATTTTCATCCTTTTTCTCGATATCTAGATTCAGAATTTTCTTAAACTAATAATCTTAATTTTCTGAAGAGATTTGAGGAGGAAGAAGAATGACAGAGCTTCTGTGTTGTCTCAGAAATATGAGACTTAGGGTAGGCTTTATAGGCATATTTATAGGTATTTAGCAACGTATTTGGTCAAGAAACGAGTCCACGTTCACAAAAATTAATTCTGCACAGATCTGAATAGAGGTTGACCCCCCTCTTATGGTGTCGACCTTGGGGTCGACCCCAAACACCCTGGATCGAGCCCTTGGGGAGGTTCGACTTCTGAGTCTTCCGATCTCTGTTTTGAATTATTTTTTTATTTTTATTTGTTTGTATGTATATAATTCTCTTGCACGTATACAAACTTCTAGGCTTAATAACTTCTTTATACGATGTCCGTTTTACGCAAACCAGATGTCTATCTTGACTAGAATTCCGAGATGGACGCAATGGCGCAGCCCGTTTTACTTAATTCTCATTATTTAATTAAGCTACTTATATTTTATTTTCTTAAAAATGCGGGGCGTCACATTCTCCCACCCTTAGGAAATTTCATCCCCGAAATTTGATAAGGGTAAAATCAAATAACCACTCGCATAATATATATCTATCACGTGTGCATCCAATTTTTGCAACCATTATGCACTTGTGCAAAGTGAAATACAACATAATAATGCATGTATGCCTAAGCGGTACCTCCTATATGTATGCAAATTTTTCAAAAATTCTTTTAAAATATGATACTCACATCCTAAATATACTGGCAGTTCTACATAAATGCAATATTTTGAGAATCAAAAATGCTTTTTTATCCAAATTTTCCCGTACTCTTATTGAGTAAGAGCGTAGTCCATCCAATCGTTGCATCCATAATCCTACCAACCAACTTTATTTTTCGAATTTTAGAAAAATCTAATTTTCTAAATTTGATTTCTTATGTTACAAAAAGGTGGAAAACGGAAAACTTCACATCTTCTATTTTTCTTTTATGTACCCTTTTCCAACCATACTTGGATTTTATGTAAATACTTATAAAGATTCCTTATTTTCCAATCCAAGCACAACCCACATAACAAAATTTTCTGTTGTTACTAATTTTCTTTTTCATCTTATCTTGGAAACTTTTATCTTTATCCATCTTTTCTCATAATTTATCATGTTTGTTGCTTTACTGAATTTGTTGTTTCCTTTTTAGTTGTACTATTTCTCTTTCCTTAGCTTATTTAATTATCAGATCTAGGTTTAGTTTTCAGATAAGCCTTCTAGCCTTTCAACTAAAACTGGAAGACAAACAGTCTACACAGCTACTACTAAGGGCCAAGAATCTCGGGACTATGTACCCCTCAGACAGAAAAGTCCAAACTATGGGATCCACGACAGGTTTAAGTGTTACCCTAACTACCCAACAAGAATAAAATAACGGAATGATCCTAACAAAAATGTAGTAACAGGCTTTACCCCAAACATGAAAATTAGCAACAGGATCTAAACACTTACTTTCACTTTATTGTCTAGTAGTCAATACTAATTCTAGCTGCGTACCAACAGTCTTTTCAAGCAAAACCCTAGGCTTTTCAATGCTTACGAATTCTACGGGAATTTAGAATTTTTTCCAAGATAATTCTCGCTATTTACTTCATAGCCTCAAAACTTTTCCCGTCTTCATTAGGCACTAATCCTTTCCTACTCCATACTTTTAAAACAAGGTTAGGCATTTTCATTAAATGTTTTTTTTTCTCCTAAAAAATTAGAAGTGTCAAAATTTTATTTTCCTCATGAAAACTTACTTTTACAAACCATAAAAACACGTCATCTTAAAAAATGCAAATCATCATTTTTTTTTCAAATCACAAAACTGGAGTATATACGGACAACTATTTCTCAATCGGGTTTACGACTCGTTCTTGCCTATAAGGTTAGTTCAGGTTCTTACTACAAGATGCAAACATCTACTCTATTCTTAATTTGTACAACTTATTTTGTCTACCCAACAAAATTTTCTCTTGTTAAAAAATTTTATCAAAAATTATTGTCAAAAGAATAGAGACTTCAAAACTTTCTTTACTAGAAATTCCAATTTTCAACAAAATGCAACTTTTTCCAAGTTTTGCTTTTAAATCCTTTCATGTAATATAACAAGAAAAATAGCGAGCTATACATGCTCTATAATATGCACCTTTTACTGAGAGAATTTTACTTTAGACAATTTTCATGAGAAATCATTGCTTCCAAAATATACCCCAAATTACTTTGAAACCCAATATGTACATCTTTACATATTTTAAAACTATGACTTTTGAGATTAAAACTTGAAAACACCATAAACCATTTTTCCAAAACTTTTATAATTTCAAGTTCTTAAAAATTAACAATGGGGTTAGACTCAAAGCGGGTTTCCTATTTTTTAGGCTTTCCTAGACACTTCCCATGGTCAATTCTCTCAACTATATATATTCCTAATCCATTTTTCTCTTTTTAACCTTTTCCAATTTATAAGGTTTTACTTCCAAACCTATTAACCCAAAATACTAATCATATGGATTCACCTTCCTTCCATACAAAGTACATTGTACACTTTCCACCCAAATTATTTAAGGGTCTCAGATTTCCATATTCATTCCTTTAGTGTACAAAACAAACATCCCATTTATTACCATATTATAATCTTTCTGTTTAGTGGGTTCGTCTATGGATCTAGGTATATATATAATATATTTATATTTTAAAAATACAAATACGTTCACTCACTATCTATAATGGAATTCTAAACCTAAGCTCTGATGGCAGATGTAACAACCGAAATTCCGACAGACCGAATTTTTTTCAAAGATCTAGTATATCAAAACTCGTGTTGGTTTGCTCTGGTATCCTGCAGAAAAGACAAAGACATAAAATAGGTTGGAGCTCAGAAAATATCTCATAGCGGAATGATAAAATATATTATACTCAAAGTATAGCCTTACCATATTAATAATACTGCCTAACCAGTATCCAAAGCTATCATGTCTCTACCACAAATATAACCTGATAGTATGTTATGAGAAGGGGTCAGAACACAAGTTATGGTGACTGGATTTAAATTATATACTTTGGATAATCCTACATATACCGTTCAATCACATTTTCTTATTTATTAGGTTACTTGGGTTAACAGCACTCAATGCTTACACACATGCCATACCAGTATACTTCCCAGTGGATTAACCTAATATAGTACATATGTATCTACCCCTCAATATTGAGGTACACCCCATGGTATCTCACTCGCACGGTCTCCACCATAATGCCATAGAAATGAATGCAATCCCTCATCCTATGCCTTACGTTCCTCATATATCTATCATTACTATGCTACATAAGTGTACGGACTGCCACCGTCGATCGAATCAGATTTCATACCGGAGTAATGCCAACAAGTCTACGATGCACCACCCAGAGCCGACATGCATGTAACTAGACTGTCCTATGTACATATCGTCATTCGTATTTGATGCCTTAACTGCAAATAATGTGCACCGAATTCCATGGCAAGGCTATACAAGAAACACGAAACATGATCGGGAGCTTTTCTATATCAGTACAGGCCCGCGTTTAAGAGCCTCAAAATACAGATATTCCTAGGGCTTGTTTTCATGGTGGCTATGGCCTTGCCTCGGCCCCTCCCTTAACTAGTAAAAACTAAAAGAACTAAGCGACTTACCACTAACAAATAATATAAACATCCAGTTGGCGTCTCCCCTCAACCATCATACCTCGATAGTGAAAGGTGAATGGTCTATTGGTTTAGCTCTAGTCTTTTCACATCCCACTGGCTGGCGATGATGGGTACCCGGTGATCTACTATACTTGTTGGTCTTGACATCTGCCTACCCGTTGAGGAGATCGCCGAATCATCCTAGTGTCACCACATCACAGCATTTTGACTGCAAATCTACTTTTGTAGTTAAGACCCAGCAACCTAGTAGTTACGCGCAGACCCAACCTCTGCTAGAACAGCCTAAACTTCTGCCACCGCACAGAGGACTACCAGGAGCACCTTACGTATCTCAAGAAGCCATGTGCTTCCCCTTCCAGTCCTTCGGAGCCAATAGAGTAATTAGATGAATGTGCGCTCCCCTCGTGCCTCATGACACTACGATTAGCTACCCGTTGGGTTATTCACCCTCAAACGTACGGACTGGTCCAAGTGCCTCATTTTAATGCGTTATTAGACCCTATGTCTAAACATTCTTTTACGCGCTTGTTGTACCTCACCAGGTTTCCATTTAACTTGGTTATCCCTGTTCTCATTGACTTCTTATTCAAGTTACCAAGTTTCTCTTTCTTATTGATTTCAGTCATATAACTTAACCCTTTTAAGTTTATTAATAAGTCTGCAACATGTTATTCTCTAGATTGTGATCCAAGGTCTGTAATCCACAATCCCTTTATATTCTTGTTTGATTTCAATGTTATAATAACATGTTCTACTTAATATATAATTAAGTATATCTTAATTCACATGTTTTCTTTTTAACATGTCAGTCATTATTTATGATTAAATATAACTCATTTCATTTCATAAGTTTTCCTCATTCTTTCTCATTTGATCATAATTCTATTTTACGCCGTCACTACAACTTATCGTTGTTTACTTATTAACTAAGTTATCTTAACTAAGGTCCCCTAATAAGTTTCTCTTCCCATAAATATAACTTATGTTGTCCTCATCCGTAGATTTCAGATTCTTGTTCTTGTAAATAACTTAATTTACAATTAAGTACAACTTATCCCCTTACATATGTTATTCCATTCCCTTTATCGTTTACTATAACCTAAGTTACAATTTCCACTTGTCCCTAGGACAAGCCTAAATATGTTATTCTTGCCAGCAGATTTCATACTTCCAAGTTTACAGATTACATAATTTATAATTAAGTACAAATTCTTACATTTCATAACCTTTCCCCCTTTTCTCTACTTATTGCAAACAACTAGTTTAAGTTTTCCCCATATACTGATTACTTAATTTAAAATTAAGTGCCACTTATCTCAATTCACCAGTTATCTCATGTCCTTACTAGTATATTATAACCTAAGTTATATTCTTCACTTGTCCCTAGGACAAGTCTGCCTATTATACAACATTCTTATTAGTGTAATTTATTTATAATAGGTTATTATCATTCCCCGTTCATTCCATTCCTTTTTACTGTTGTAACTTCTTTCAATTCCATTTATTTCCATTAATTATAATTAATGTTATTTATGGGTCCTGCTATTTACAAATATATATATATGTATATGTATATACATATATATATATATGCATTAGACCTCTTACATTAAGCCTACACTTGTGGATATTGGATTTGTCGGGCGGTTCCGGGCAGACTTCTTCCACAAGTTGACTTAACCACATGTCTTAGCACAATTACATATTTTATTTATGCTTTTATACCCCTCACATTAGATTTGTCTCTTGTGGATGACGGATGTGCTGGGCGATTCCAGGCAGACTTCTTCCATAAGTGTAATTTAACCTCGTGTCTAAGTGCGATTACAGTTTCCTATTTACTATAAATTTTAGGCATATTATCCTTTTCACATGTTACTGTAATCTAATTTACATGTCATCAAATTTTGCCTATATTATGTCACTTGTTCCTTTTTAACACGTATTTAATTCTATCCTGACATGTAATCATTTAATCGGGTAATTTTTCAAATCTAACAAGTTAACATGTCATTTTCTTGATTCTACATCTAATAACTCAAATTCATAATATACTACAAGTGAACCATGTAATTATAGCAACAGTAGTCGCTACTCATATTCTAACAAGTTTGTTTTTCAACATGTAAACATTCAACACTTTAACCGAATCAACATATGAATTTTCCAGCATATTCATATTAATATCTCAACTTTTTATAACAGCATCCTAAAACTTTTAATTATTCTGGAAAATTCACATTTCATGATAATGGGGAATGCTAAACGATAATATATCATTATCTAAAATGATTTAACTTAAATCCACTCACCTCATATGCTTTTCAAATCCTGGATCTGGTCTAGATCTAGCATTCCATGGTTTTTCCCTTAATTGGATTCAGAACCTAACAACCATGGATCTAGAATTTTTATTAAAAGAAAAAGGAAAGAAAGAAAAGACAATTGAAATAGACCAGATCTATAAAATTACCTCACTTTGATAAGAGATCTGAACACCTTCCAATCGATTTTCATCCTTTTCCTCCAGATCTAGATTCAGAATTTTCCTAAACTAATAATCTAAATTTTCTGAAGAGATTTGAGGAGGAAGAGGAATGGCAGAGATTATGCATTGTCTCATAAATATAAGAATGAGGTAGGCTCTACAGGCTTATTTATAGGTGTTTAGCAATGTATTTGGTCAAGAAACGAGTCCACATTCACAAAAATTAATTCTGCCCAAATCTGAATAGGGGTCGACTCTCCTCTTATGGTGTCGACCCCGGGGTCGACCCCCAAACACCCTAGGTCGACCCCTCCCCTGAATGGGGCGGTTTGGCTCCTGAGTCTTCCGATCTCTGTTTTGAATTGTTATTTTTATTTTTATTTTTATTTATTTGTATGTATATAATTCTCTTGCACGTATACAAACTTTTACGCGTAATAACTTCTTCATACGATGTTCGTTTTACGCAAACCAGGTATCTATCTTGACCAGAATTCTGAGACGGATTCAATGGCGTAGTCCATTTTACTTAGTTCTCAATATTTAATTAAGTTACTTATATTTTATTATCTTAAAAACACGGGGTGTTACATGGAGGATCCCTTAAACCTCCAAGAGGCCTTATCTTCACTACATGCCGATTTTTGGCAAGAAGCTGTAAATGATGAGATGGATTCTTTAGAATACAATAATACTTGGCACTTAGTTAATTTACCACCAGATTATACATATGTAGGCTGTAAATGGGTGCTTAAAAAGAAATTAAAACCTGATGGCATTGCCGATAAACATAAAGCTCGTTTAATAGCTAAATATTTTAAACATAGAGAAAATGTAGTTTTCTTTGGCATTTTTTCACCTGTAATAAGAATTACATTCATTCGGTTGTTAATCTCACTTGCTTTTATTCATAATTTAATAATACACCAAATGGATGGCATAACCGACTTTTGTAAATAGTGAATTGGACGAAGAAATTTATATGGACCAGCCTGAAGGATTTGTAGTACATGGTCAAGAACATAAAGTATGCAAATTATATAAATCATTATATGGTTTGAAACAAACACCTCAACAATGGAATGAAAAATTTGATAACTTAATCATTTCACATGGTTTTAAAGTTAATGGAAGTGACAAATGCATTTATTATAAATCTAAGAATGGCATTTGTATAATTATATGTCTTTATGTAGATGACCTATTAATTTTTGGGTCAAATATTCATGCCATAAACACTGTTAAATCTTTGTTAAGTGCCAACTGTGATATGAAATATCTAAGTGAGGAGAGTGTAATACTTGGAATTAAAATTACTAGGTTTGAAAAAGGAATTTCTTTGGATCAATCTCATTATTTTGAGAAGATTCTAAAGAAATACAATTACTTTGGCTGTAAGCCTGCAGGTGTACCATATGATCCTAGTATAAAGTTATTAAAAAAACACTGGTAAAAGTGTACGACAGTCTGACTATGCAAGCATTATTGACAGCCTTCGGTTTGCCAATGATTACATTAGACCCGACACTGCCGATGTTGTAGGACTATTATGCAGGTTTACCAGTAGACCTAGTATAAAGCATTAACATGCTATTGGTAGGGTCATGAGACACCTAAAATAAACCATGAACCTTGGATTACATTATGAAAAGTTTCCAGCTGTTCTTGAAGGATATTCAAATGCAGACTGGAATACTTTATATGATGATTCAAAATTAACCAATGGCTATATATATTTATATATTTTGCATTACTGGAGGAATTGTTTCTAGAAAAATATAGGAAACATACTATTTTGACTCAGTCTACTATAGAGACTGAGATAATTGCACTACATTATGAAAAGTTTCCAGTTGTTCTTGAAGGATATTCAAATGCAGAATGTAATACTTTATATGATGATTCAAAATTAACCAATGGCTATATATATATATAGCATTACTGGAGAGTTGTTTCTAGAAAAATTAAACATACTATTTTGACTCAGTCTACTATAGATACTGAGATAATAGCACTAGCCACAGCTAGTGAAGAAGCAGAGAACTAAAGAAATCTGCTAGTTAAGATCTCCATATGGGAAAAACTGACACCAGTGGTGTAATCTATTGCGATAGTTCTACGGCTATTGCAAAAAATACATAATCGTTATTATAACGGTAGAAGATGATAATCGTAAGCACAATACTATAAGAGAACATCACATATGTAGTGATGACAATTTGGCGACAATTAAAAAAAGAACAGAACCGATATTACAACAGTAAGAAATGACAGTCGTATGAACATTATGGTTAGAGAACATCAGATATGAAGTGATGATAATTTGGCAGATCCTTTGACAGGGGGACTGACCATAAAGAAAGTCTTTAATGATTTTAAAAAAAATGGGACTACTGCCTTGAGATTGTGGAATCACGCACGATGGTAACCTGACCTAAATGACTGGAGATCCCGAGAACTAGGTTTAGTGGGTAAAAAAAAGTTTTGTAGTGATAGCAGTTGAACATGCTATTTTTGTATATTAAGAAGCATGTATTCCTGTAGTGATTAGAGGATGAGTTAATAGAAACTCTTAATTAGATCTACACTCTATTTGTAGTGGAGTACCTACCTTCAGGAGTGCTCTTGACAGACTCACCTATATGAATGTGGAAATATGGTCGTTTCCTATGAAGTTTTGGACAAAAGCGTTCACTAAATGGGAGAGACGTGCATGACCATTAATGCATGGGCTTATTTGATTTCAATATAGAAAAGGTTGATTGTGGTCTGATGTTAGGAATAAAGTTCAAGACCACGTGTCACTCTAGTAAAAACTGTATCTTATCTACTATGCAAAGGTTCAAGTCGGAGGACACCTTTGTTTATGCACAATCTTATATTATTTAGAAACTGCTCGAAAAATATTTTTAAAAAAATAAAGTGGGGATTGTTGGGAATGTTTTATATATGTAATGAATTTATTTAAAAATTAATTGTAATTACCGAAAATTTGTTTTGAGCAATTAATGCAATAGAGCCGTTGGAAGTTACAACGATAATATATTTTCATATATGTATATATATTTGTGAGCCATTATTGTGGTTGAACAGTTACACTAGCACAATGGTCGTATATGTATGTGACCTTTTATGGAGCTGTTAACAAATGGTATTAAAATATTGTATGAATGAGAATCAATTAATATTTATTATCATTCATCTCTATTGGAACGTGTGCAATTTACATGTTAAAGACTGCAACTTTTTTGAATGTTTTTTTTATTTAATATGGTATTAATTATGGTCCAATTTTCCTCTCACTAATCTAGCTAATGTTACTCTTTTCTTCTGCCTATATAAAGAATAGAATAGACTAAGCCTCAAATACAATAATCTTTTTCTCTTACTTTCTCTTCAAAAAAACTCTTGTCTTTATTGATTTATTTTTTTATTTACAATACAAAAGAGTAATATAGTTTTTTAATTTGAGTGTAAATCAGGCTCAATTCATTGTGCAAGCGATTTGATATTATAAAAGAGGTTGTTTTATCCTAAAGGCAACGGTGAATGGTACAAACTGGTTTGCACCATTGAGCAGATCGCCGAAACGTCTTCAAGAGAGCGACTTTATATGTGACTTAGCCATTAGTTTTCTAATAACTCCTATGACTGAAAGCCAAGGAGAAGAAGAGAAGCAAAAACCTCCTCGTAAATAATCTTGGGATGCTACTTATTAGCAATACATATTATATGTGCCTTTTAAAGTATTGTCCATTCATAAAGATGAAGAGTATAGCACGGATGAATGCCAGTGGCCTTGTGATTATGAACTTGGTCTGAACTAATTAAACTACTTGTTACATTAATATGAAAATCTAATTGATGATTGGAATTGGTGAAACTTTCTCACCATGGAGTCATTGCATTCTTATCATGTAGTTCTATGTATTACTGCATTTTGAACATTTGGTTTGTGTTATGTTGTAATTTGCATCATGAAAACATTGTTGTAGTAATTTTGTTAAGTGTGCAATGTTTAATATCATCATTTTAAATCCTTATTGTTTGGATCTTCTACATTTGTTCCCTTAATTGCTGAAATTAATTTTAATAATGAAAAAAGCGAAAAAATATAAAAAGTATATACATCAGGAAAGCATATAAATAAGAGGAGTATTCAAAATATTGTATACATATGGTATATTATGTATCTACAAGATTATATAATTGTCATCACCAAAAATGGGGAGATTGTCAGAACCTGGACTCTCGATTTTTTATGACAATAAATATACAAACATGACACCAAGTTATCTAATTATTTATAGGTATAAAAGGAGTATAGAATGTGCTTGACTCTTAAATCATTACATCTAGAGAAGAACTCGAAGAATGCACGAGAAATTATTGTTAGAAAAATATATTTAAATAAAATAATTCTTAGATATCATGTATGATCTAGCTTGAAAAATAAATGCACATGCATATTCATTTATATATTTAAATCATCATTTTAAAACTAAGTCGGGCATCTAACTTTATGGTTCATGCATTTGATGCACAATGCACACAAATACACTTATTTATGTCAAACATGTGAATTAATTCTCAAGAAATATATGTAAATCAAATTAGATGTCTTAGTTCCAGGTCAAATGTCTGACTCAAGTCTCAAGGGTTTTCCAAAACTATTTGACTTTCAGTACTAGACGTCGGACCTTATGCATAATTAATTACCACATATGAAAAGACACTTCTCATTCTCCTCATCTGCATCCCTTCGTTGATGGTTGGAACCTTCAATCAAACAAAATCATCTTAAGAGTTGTAACTGTTGATAGAAACCATTGGTCATCTATATAAACAAGTTGGTTTTAATGAGTATTGTTCATCAATTCTACTTTTTCTCTATATATCCATATACTTTCTAAAAGCGCTTAAACATTCAAATTTCTCTCATATTTATATTCATTTGCTATCACTAGAAAAACTTCTTCCTAAGATCTATGCTCATGCACAAAATACATTCAAGAGAGGCTAAAGGAGAGTTATGCTAGAAGTCAAAATCTGTGTTTATCGGACATAGTTTTGTCAATAAAAAAGTTTTATGTAAGCATGTTCATATAGGCAAAGTGAGGAGTTTTTTTATTAGTGAAAGGTTAAAGGGCAGCTTCGAGACTAAGGATGAAACGAAAAGTTCGACCCTATATAAAAACCTTGGTGGGATTTCTCTTCTCTATTTACTTATTATTATATGCTTTATTATTTATATACTTAATATTATATCATGTATCATAAACAAGTTATTCTAATCCTAGTGTGCACTTTAAGCAATGACAATGAGAAATGTTTAGGCTGTTACTCTTAATATAACTTTTGGTAAAGGTGACCTATCTAAATGCCTAGGGATGATTTCACCATGTTGAGAAAGGTTTATTCTACTGTTCGAAGACATTACATAAGATGTAGTCAACCATAGAATTGCAAACCAGCTAGATAAAAGTGTGTCTTCAGTCATATGGAAGTGGAATATGCTATGAACAGGAAATTGGCTTTAAGGCAACTTCAGGGACGAGCAATGAATTGGTGGAATGCAGTAACGATTGCTTCTTCAAAAGACCAATTCACCTGAAATTAGATTGATACAAGATTAGAGGTAAATTTCATTTAGGCTTCATCGGTATTTTTTAGGAAAGTTATTTGATCTGAAGCAAGGGGAAATGATAGTTTTTAAGTATGTTGAATAGTTTAATGCTTTTTCAAAGTATGAAACATTATTCATAAACACTCCCTTGAGAAAGTTTTGTTATCATTTCTGTACTCAAAACAGATTGCAACAGAGTATATGAATATAGTATACGCAAATCAGTATACTCCATTAGTATGACTATTCTTAATCAGAATAAGTTAGTCAACGGCACAAACTTCCAGCACAAATTTGTCTCAGTTTCTTACAAAATAAGAAGACACGGTATATGAATACTGTACATGGTATAATACTGAATTGAAGTAAAAAACAGTAAGTAATACCGAGATCTTCTGAGGCCTGAAACATGTCAGTTTCCTTAAGACTTTCAATCGAAGCCTCCCAGGATACAACAGACGCGAACACTGCTCGAGATTGTAGCGATAATGTCAGACAGAACAACAGCAGCAGTGGAAAGGGAGAGAGCAGATGACAAAAGGAAAGGGAATAAAAACTTGATTGATTTGATCAGAATCATGTAGTTTATATAGCCTATTCGCATCTTTTCGGAATAGACGCGTCCGTCTGTTTCCCGCTCAATCCGTTACCGTTTGAATTTGAATGGTAACGGGTTGCATCTGTTTGCTCTACGCGGGTCACACCCATTTGTCTCCTAACGGGTCGCACCCGTCCAAAAAATTGCTGAGTTTTTTCGATGCAAAAATATGGTTTTATCCAAGGCCCAAACCCAAGCCTGAACCCGGCCCGGTCCGGTTCGGTCGGACGGGCGGGCGGCGAACGCACGCGCATGTGTGTTCATCAGATATAGGTCCTCCCCCTCGCGCAAAATTACTTGACCCTAAGGTCCAATTAAGGGAATGAGGATTCTATATATGTACACAATATTAACCCACTATTTTGCCAATGTGGGACTAAATATATTTCATTCAACTCTTTAGGAATTTCAACAATCCCTCACATGAATGATAATATATTTTATCCCCTATACAAATTGAAATATCACTGACTACATATGGAATAATGTTTTATTTAGGATAAATAGATATTTCACTTTGAACTTTCCTTAGTTAAAACTTATCGGATATACTTGGCTAATCGGTGAATTATTACATCTTGAACTGTCAGCCGTTTTTGTATAACCAGACAATAAGTTTAACAGAACATTATTTCCCTTCTCACCCAATTTCTTGGTTGTATTCATTTTTAGTCCTGAACAATTTCTGGTTTTGCGAGTGTATATAGAGAATTTAAGCCTTTAATATTCTCATAGAGCTGACCCAGCTCACACTAACATAGGTGATCGCTACCATAGGAGTATACTACATATACCCCACTTGTTATTTTACAAGATATGGTCATCATTAAAAACCATAGGTTTAACCTGTGAAACTTCTGTAGGCATGCATTTTATATTGTGCACCATAGGAATGAAGTAGGACTTTGTCCGAACAAATAAATGACGTCTTGAGTTATTCAGAACTGGTTTGCCTATTGATCCTGGTCCTTGGGATCTCCAATTGCTAGGATAGGTTTCCGTATAAGATAACTCTTAGTTGTTTAGGATTTTAAACCCATTCCCCTCGATGCGCAGTCAATTTTCTCTCTTGATAACTCTTTTGTAAATGGATCCGCTAGGTTATCATTGGTTCTTACATAATCAATGGAGATAGTTCCATTTGAGAGTAACTGCCCAACTGTGTTATGGCGTCGAGGAATGTGTCGAGATTTGCCATTATACACAAAGTTTTTCTCTCTACTTAGCGCTGCTTGGTTGTCGCAGTGAACACATATGGCCGTTACAGGTTTAGGCCAAAGTGGAATATCTTCTAAGAAGTGACGAAGCCATTCTGCTTCTTCGCCTGCTTTATCTAAAGCAATAAACTCATATTTCATCGTTGATCGAGCTATGCATGTTTGTTTAGTAGATTTCCATGACACTGCTACTCCTGTTAGAGTAAAAACATAACCACTTGTGGATTTTGATTCCTCTGAATCGGCAATCCAGTTTGCATCACTATATCCTTCTAATACGGCTGGATATTTTCCATAATGCAAAGAATAATTTATGGTACTCTTTAAGTATCCAAGCACTCTCATTAGTGCTTTCCAATGTTCCTTTCCTGGATTACTTGTATACCAGCTTAGTCGACTTACTGCATAAGCTATATCTGGTCTCATGCAGTTCATAAGATACATTAGACATCCTATTACACGAGAGTATTCCAGTTGTATTGCACTCTCATTAGTGTTTTTATGTAGTACTTCTGATGGATTAAAAGATATTCTTACTCCTTTAATCCCAACATTTTGAAATCTTTCAATCACTTTGTCTGCATAATGTGCCTGAGATAATTCAATTCCATTAGGGGTTCTTATTATTTTATTTCCCAAAATAACATCTGCAACTCCTAAATCTTTCATATCGAAACTGTTGATCAGCATTTTCTTTATGTTCTCTATAACTTTTACGTTAGGACCAAAGATTAACATATCGTCCACATATAAGCAAATCATGACATATGACTATCCAATTTGTTTATAATAAACACTTTATCACATTCATTTATACGAAAACCATTTTGCATCATGACACTATCAATTTTTCCTTGCCATTATTTTGGAGCTTGTTTGAGTCCGTATAATGATTTTACCAATTTACAGACTTCATTTTCATTTCCCTTGGATATAAAACATTTGGGTTGCTCTATGTAGATTTCCTCATCGAGATCTCCATTCAAGAACTCCGTCTTTACATCCATCTGATGAATCTCTATATTATAGATGGATGCAATCGCTATTAACATTCTTATTGAGGTTATTCATGTAACGGGTGAATATGTATCAAAAAAGTCTATTCCTTCTTTTTGACGATATCCTTTGGCTACTAATTTGGCTTTATATTTGTCGATAGAGCCATCTGCTTTCAATTTCTTCTTGAAAATCCATTTGCAGCCAATTGGTTTTATTCCAGGTGGAATATCAACAATTTCCCAAGTTTTATTACTTTGAATTGAATCGATCTCACTTTGGATTGCTTCCTTCCAACGCGAAGATTCAAAAGATGACATGGCCTCTTTATATGTTTGAGGTTCATGTTCAAGTGTGTAAGTGAGGAACTCAAAGCCAAATGACTTGGAAGTTTTGGCCCTTGCACTTCTTCTTGGTTCAACTTCATCAACTTCACGATGAGTTTCATCTTCATGTGAGCTACTTGATTCCACTCATGTCCTTTTGGGGACACTATTTCCTTCATTTCTTTTGTGTGGAAACACGTCTTCATAAAATGAGGCATCTCTTGATTCCATGATTGTATTTACATGGATATCATCTATATCAGACTTGAATACCAAAAATCTATATGCCCTACTATTCTGGGCAGGCCCTAGGTAGTAACAATCTACTGTTTTTGGTCCAAGTTTGACCTTCTTTGGAGGCGGGATAGGAACTTTTGCCAAGCACCCCCACACTTTGAGGTGTTTGAAGCTTGGCAGGTGTCCTTTCCATAACTCATATGGAATTTTTCCCGTTTTACTGTGAGGAACTTTATTTGATATGTGATTAGACATATTCACGGCTTCCCCCCAGAAGTTCGTCGGTAGACCAGATGTTAAAAGCATTGCATTAATCATATTTTTAGCATTCTATTTTTCCTCTCGGCTATGCCATTTTGTTGTGGCGAATATGGTGCTGTTGTTTGATGAATTATTCCATTTTCTGCACAGAATTTTTCAAACGGCGATTCATATTCTCCACCTCGATCGGATCTCAATATCTTGATCTTCTTATTAAGCTGATTTTCTACTTTAGCTTTATATTTCATAAACGATGTGATTGCTTCATCTTTACTGTTTAAAAGATATATTTAGCAATATAGTTTATAATCATCAATAAATGTGATAAAATACTTTTTCCCACCCCTTGCAGGTAAGTTTTTGAAATCACATAAGTCAATATGAATCATTCCCAATGGTTCAGTACTTTTATCAATAGTATGAAATGGTTTCTTAACCATTTTTGCTTCTACGCATGTCTCACATTTGTAGTTTTTATCCACCATAAATTTACGAATTAACTCTAAATTTGCAAGTTTTTACATTTTTCGGAAATTAATATGTCCTAATCTATCATGCCATAATAAAGTTTCATGCTCAACAATATAAGAAACTTCCTTTTTATTCATAGCATTATCAGAATACATATTATTGTCCTTCATGTTCCAGATATCCGAAAGAATCTGATTTATGGATCTGTGCTTTCAAAGATGTTATTATTTTTGTACTCAAAACATATTGCAACATAGTATATGAATATAGTATACGCAAACCAGTATACTCAATTAGTATGACTATTCTTAATCAGAATAAGTTAGTCAATGACACAAACTTCCAACACAAGATTGTCTAGGTTTCTTACAAAATAAGAAGACACAGTATATGAATACTGTACACGGTATAATACTGAATTGAAGTAAAAAACAGTAAGGAATACTGAGATCGTCTGAGGCCTAAAACGTGTCAGTTTCCTTAAGACTTTCAATCGAAGCCTCCCAGGATACAACAGACGCGAAGACTGCCTGAGATTGTAGCGATAATGTTAGACAGAACAACGGCAGCAGTGGAAAAGGAGAGAGCGGACGAGAGAAAGGGAATAAGAACATGATTGATTTGATCAGAATCATGTAGTTTATATAGCCTATTCGCATCTTTTCGGAACAGACGCGTCCGTCATTTTCCGGCTCAATCTGTTACCGTTTGAATTCGAATGGTAATAGCTTACATCTGTTTGCTCTACGCGGGTCGCACCCGTTTTTCTCCTAACGAGTCGCACCCTTCCAAAAAATTGCTAAGTTTTCCGGTGCAAAAATATGGTTTTATCCAAGGCCCAGGCCCGAACCCGAACCCGGCCCGACCAGGACAAGAGACGGCGCGCACGCGCGCGTGTGTGTTCATCAGATATAGGTCCTCCCCCTCGCGTAGAATTACCTGACCCTAAGGTCCAATTAAGGGAATGAGGATTCTATATATGTACACAATATTAACCCACTATTTTGCCAATGTGGGACTAAATATATTTCATTCAACTCTTTAGGAATTTCAACAAGTTCATCATTGATTTGGATGAGTAACGTGGAGAGAATCTAGTGGATCTTATTGATGATTCATTTTGAGAAGCTTGTAGAGAAGGTGCCATAAGGATTAGTACCCTAAAGCCATGAATGTTATTATTGTTTCTGTTGTGAAGGAGGTTCCAAATCCATACCAAGGCGGTGGAGGCACAAATCAGTGGAATGCGAGGTGAAAGAGCCTTAATGAAAGGGTGATCGGAAGACGGGTAAATAGGAACCCACTTTCTATGAGTGTAAGGAGAAGGTCCATTTGATGATGGATTACAAAGTGAGTGATAAAAGGAAATGCTACAATATTGATAAGCTAGGGCATCTAAAGAAGGTTTTTTCCAGAATTGGTAAAGAATGATCAAATGGTTACACATTTGCTTTAGATGTAGTCTCGACATATCCCAGTGCCCCCTTGGTGAAGGACAATGGGAAGCGAGTTGTGGTGAAATGTACGTCTTACATCTGAGATGTTTTCATTCATATTTTGTTGCATACCAAGGATTCATATTCTTTCATATGTAGTGGTAGTAGAATAGCAAGGATTGAGGCCTCAAATAGTAAATCGACCTCTAGTTATGATGAACCCTATTGAAGGCCTTACTAGTCTTTACATAGTTTGTCGTTGCATGGTATCATTGATTCATGAATTCTCTTTTGTATGTGATTACTTTGATTTGAATTTTGTTGGATCAATAATTAGTTTAAGTATGGATTGGCATAGAAAGCAAATGGAAATAGTGGATTACAAAACAGCATTGTGACAATCAGAGATGTGGATGGATGATTGGTAGTGATGTGTTGCCAACCAAAGGATGGGGTTATGGTTAGCTTTTTATATTCTAGGGTTCCATAGGAAGAGTTGCCATTTATGTCTATCTGATGTCCATGTAAAATGCATATTTTTTTACTCTAATACTTAATCTTTTCATTGTGAATAAATGGTATATAAGAGTATCATTTTTATATTTTACCAAAACATAAAAATGTTATCAAGTCATTATTCACTCATCTACCTGTGGGCAAAACGATCATTTTGTGTATGTACTAATTTGAAGGAAAATTATTTGCATATCCTAATTTTTTTGTAGGAAAGTGATTAAGATTGGAGAATTTTTCATGGATTTATGCTTACATACATGTTAAAGGCCAAACGAATGAGGAAAAAAGAACTAAATCAAAATGGAGAGCCCATCTAACCACTTACTTTTGGCCAACGTTAAAAAATAAAAGCACAAGTTGGTGTAGGATTGATTAGAATATTACTGATGACTTAGAGGCTACACAATGAGAAGGGTATTTTTGGTAGCACCCAAAAATGGATTAGAGTTTTAAGCATGTATAAATAATCCTCTTATATTTATGTAGAAGGTGCAACTTTTAATGCATATGTAATAGACAAAAATTAGAAATAAAAGCTTCTATTTAATGACTTCTTAGCCTTGTTCTTTTTTTTGCAACTTTCTTTTGTGCCTTTTTACACATGCCTTCTCCTTTATGCTCTCTTATATATGCTCTTTTATGTTCTCTTTTCTTCTCACGCAAGTAGGATAGTTTCATTTGGGTATTGTTATTGACACTCAAATTATTGTTAAGGGGGGTCATTTTTTAAAGAAATTATTAATTGTTAAGGGGAGTACCAATGAAGAGAGCAGCCCCTTAACAAATAAAATTAATTTTAACATAATACCCTCTAAGCTATTAATTGTTGCTTTGTTGCAATATCTTCCACCTTATATTATTTTGATTCGTGCCTGCTACAGTCGTTTCATAAGTTCCAATGCTATACTATTTTTTTATTTCTTCTCAAATCTGAAACAAGCTTCGATATAATAAAAAGAACAAAACTTTCCGGAACCATGAAACTCTGAACCCGACAATCTCACCTCCGGCCTCTATCCGTACGCGTTCTCCCGTCCTCCTATGACCCTAACATTATCTCACCACTCGTCGAAGTCGACCATCCTACTGCAACTCCCATTTGTCCAACTTTCATCCCCTCCGCCTTGCTTGTAACCTCTCCTGCTCTTCCTACAACTCCATCCTTCCTCCTTACCTCTAGTAACCGTAGAGCTGCCATCACCAGTGACCTCCCCCTTCACTGATCCAGTTTTCCTGTCGACTTCCCTTTCTAGTCCTCGTCATTGCTATCTCCACTCACTTAGCACCAAACTGAACTCATTAGATGATGGCCCTTGGCATTTGGAACACATATCCTTTGCATCCAACTTCATCTATCGTGAACAGGTCCTCTGTTCGATCGCCAACACCCACAACATCTGCCACTCTAGTCTCTGCCTCTGCCTGTCAGTCCCGCACTGACTGTTGCCAAAAGCTCCGCTGTAAGCTCCTCTGACCCGATCAGTCTAAAAGTGCATCATTCCTTCGTCGGCTCATCCAGCCCATCCATTTTTTTGTCATCGAGACTAACCGAAACTTCTCATTTCTATCGCTGAAACCGAATGAAAATTTATAGTACGACAATACTCTGCCAAATAAAAACATGAATTACAGTCATTCTTAACATTTTTATGGTTTTTTAATTGATTTAGGGTTTTGCGTATTTGTTTATTGGGACGGGATAATATTGAAAAATAATAGAATGTAAAATAATAAATCTGTACACCCCTTAACAATTTTATGAACAGTGGAGTGGTTTTAAAAAAATAACCCCCCTTAACAATAGTTGGAGTGTCAATAACAATCCTATATGTAAGTAGTTTTATCTTATTATTTTTATTAATTAGTTTACATTTTATTCATTTTTATATTGAAATCTTCTTATGCTAATATTTATTCAAACATGACTAGCAAAGGCCCCTCAATTTAGGGGTAATGAACTCTCATGAATCATGCAAGATTAACATAATGACTCATTTATGATCTTCTCTGTCCCGATTAATGGAGAAATTGATGTTTATGTAAGTTTTTTGCTTAATGTTGAATTTGATATCCTATGTTTTTTCAAAATAAATTGGCTATGCTTAATCAAATGGAAATAAATGTTATATTTTCATCTAAATATGATTATGGTAGTGAAAGTGAAATTAGAATCAAAATTTGATTCTTTTTGTTGCTAGTTCAATTGTAAACAATGATTAAAGTATATATTATTTTAATTTCTTATCACTTTCATGGGAGTTTCCAAGTGGATTAAACTGATGCATTGTAGTATGATGGTTTAAATTGTTCTAACTAGTAACATAATTAAGCAATACTCATAATAAATACATATACTAGTCACATAAAATGATTAAAAAGTGAGATCATAAATTCATGTTGCCTTGATTTGTTCGTCATAGAGAGAAATTGCGCTTAAATTGCCTTCTAATCCCATCGTTTTATTCAAAAAATCATTTCTAGTTTTTGACCTTTTTTTAAAGCTAAATAAAATTCTTAAACTCTTTAGTTTAATTTTGGTTAAGTATTATGTAAAATCATTGCTTTTCCTGTAGGATCAACCCGTACTTTCATATGTACTATGATTATAGGTCGTGTGCTTGAGTTTTTATAACGATATAATTCAAATGTTTTCTAATCAATAGAAATACAATTTCTAAATCAAGAGTTTAATTTTAGATTTATTCTTCGAATTATTTTACCTATGCTTTTTGTTAAAAGAATAAAAATCCATTTTCTTTTATGCTTTTGTTGTTGCATTTTGATCGCTTGTTTTGGTCGGTTATTACATTCATTTATGAATTTTGTATTTTTGTTGGGATTTGTGCTTTATTCATCTTCGAGGAAAATGTTTTTTGTTCTTTCGTTTTCTATATAGAAAAAAACTGCATTTGTTACAATCTATATTTGTTTGTGTTAATTTGTCTTTGTTTTAGTTCTATTCTCCATTAAAAAAACGTATTGTCCTTATATGTGCATTTTGGTTTATTTTTTGCATTCGTCATTTGATTTCATTTTGTGTTTTTTGTCGTATAAAAAAACTCATATCACCTTTGATTTATTTTGCGTTTGTATATCATTTGAACTCTTTTAGTTTCGTAGAAGAAGAAAATCCTTCCCAATTCATTTGATCAAAATTATTTTATTATTAAGTGTGTTATTTGTTGTTCACCGTGTAACTTTGCACTTTGTTCTTTTTTAGTTTCCTTCGTTGCGTGTTTTTTGTTGACATTGCATTTTCAATCTCCTTCTAATTCCATTTGCAAATTTAGGGCTGTAAACATATGCAAATAGTGTTGTATTTGCTTCCATATCCGAAAAGCAAAATCTACATCTATATCGCCCCGCTGATATTTTGAAAGCAATATCTGTATCTGCATCAACAAATATTTTTGAAATATCCATATCCGCTTTAACGAATACAAATATCTGAAAAATGTCCAAAAATATTTGCATCCACCAAGTTAAACATGATTTTCCCATATCGATGGCTGAAAATAATTAACGCTTCCGTAGTTATTTAAATTGATTTATAATTGTTCATGGTTATTTAAATTTATTTATAATTGTTAAAAGTTTAAGAATTAAGCATAATCTTAAAATAAAAATGGATATTTGATTCAGTGGATGAATATTTTTCGATTACGGATAATGCCATATTTGTTTCTCGTATTTTCGGATACAGATATAGATGGATTTCGGATTATTTGGGTGTTGGTTGACAGTCCAAATCCTATTCCACTTTCATGACCACTTAAAAAAAAGTTTGAAACATTCTTGCAAAAGTTTAGTTCCTTTATTTATATCAGATGATACAAAGTCTGTTACATTTCCTCTCTGATTCACTATTTTCATTACACAGGTGATTTCTGCATTTTCTCTCCTTTGTTGCAACCTTTTCATAATCTCCTCCAAACAATCCTAAAAACAGTAGTTCACCAAAAAAAACTGTAATCTCCTCTCATTGCCTATTCACAAACCAAAAACTACAACTCCATCAACATTAACTGCTTCTACCCAATGTTGATTCCCAATCCCTATCTCCCCCAAATCTCCTCCGCCCCACTAGAGTTTAAATGCCACAACCGCAGTTCAACAACCACCAGCAACAACCCAGGCACCATCCACTAATTGGAACCAACATCCTCCCTTTCTTCAACAACCTACCATCATACTCCAAACACCATAATCTAAAAACACCTTCATCAGCCTGAACATCTCAACTATCCCACCACTAACTTCATTCCAAACATTTCACTTTCTACACTACATTCGAGATTCGCTACCTATCCACATGCTTCTCCACATTAGACAACTAACCACATAGCCATAAATAATAAAACCCAAAATTCAGCTTCCCCAACCTACATCATCACTTCACAAACACTTTGAACAGCCATCACAACCTCATTGCTGACCTTCCTTGACCACTGCCCAACACCTTCAGCTTTAAACAAATCTAAATCCATCACTCTCTCCCTGAAGTTAGCCTAACTTTATCTCGAAATTAACAACCTACACCCTTTTCCAAACTAATAGAAACCACCACAAGTACCCACAACATCCACTGCCTGCAACACCCAATGTTCAACAGTCAACCACACTGCCTGTAACGTCCAAGATTTTTAAACGTTAATTACAAATATTTAAATCCATTTTTAATACTTATTTGGTAATATAAAATAATTTTATATCGAATTTATTTATCAAAAATGGAGCTCATGAATATCGATAAAAATTTGGAGCGTTCAACGTAAATTCTGCTATATATATATATATGTGTGTGTGTGTGTGTGTGTGTGTGTACTGGGATGAGGCCCGTGCTCCGCACACAGGCAGATACTCATATGTACTGGTTGAAAATATTTTTTTAATTGGAAAACATATAACAAATTATTGCTATATTTTCAGTTTGGAGCCAAACGGAGTTGTTTTAACGATAGACGAAATTTAAAGGTGAATCGTTAAATAAATTGAGATCTAAATAGCACCGTTTTTGCAAACGGAGTCCGATTTCAACGAAATCAGTTTCATTGAGACCGGAATGGTAAGATATAATGATACTTCTATTTCCATTGCGATTGAATATTATTGGTGACAATACGAATATAGAATACCCAACGTAAATAGTGATATTTAGCGGTAAATAAAATAACGAGTATGAATTATATAATAAAATATCATACCATAAATTGATCTACCTATATTAAAACTGATATCATTGTGTGATGTGGATTTAACCTTTAACCAGTATAACTAAGAAAAATGAGATGATACATATGTACCACTTGAGCATGGTTCATTCAATTGGCTGGTGAATATGAATACTGTAGCAATATGTAAGTTGCAAATTATATGACTAGGACACCATTCACAATGCCGAAACCGTGTGCAACTCCCCTAATTCTTCTTATCAACCTTGTCTACCCTACTATTATTTGCACAGAACATAACCTACAGTAGGTCATGTAGTTGCATCCATTCGAAATGAAACGCAAAATATCCCTGCTAACCATTGTCATGTAACGACTCAGATTTCACCCGGACCTAATCGATCGCAAAACAGACTAAGACTATTTAAAAACCCGAATATGCTAACTTTGAGCATACAACACATCAGAACAAATAACATAAGACTTTTATAAACATTATAATAATGTTACATCAGAGTACATCGAAATAAATAATAATACAGCAGAAGATTAATTCACAATAGATTTTAATACAACGCAGTGGAAACAAATAACTAACACAGCAGAAGACTAACATGGTCTGGACACAGCTTTAAGCTTCAATCCAGAATCCAGAATCCTGCTCAAAAGATAAATATCTGCAAAACAAACCACTTGACTGCCCGTGTGGAAAAGAGGGCACCCGAGTTTGCAAGTGAAACAAACTACGAGTCAGTCATGGAACTGGTGTGAGAAATCTTACTTAACCTATTTAATAATACTAAGTCTAATCACAGGACCAATGTAACGACCCAGAAAATCTGAACCAATTTAAAATTTTTAAATTAGCTAAAATAGTGGATTTTAAATAAATATTTTAAATAATAGCAATGAAAAGTGAGTTTGAATCGACGTTTGAAAACGAATATAATTAATTCTAATTATAAACAAGGCCTGAAATGGCGCTGTAGTTTCAAAATTTGAATTCAAACTTTGTCGGACTGTACCAGGTGCAAAACAAAACGGATTTGAGTGAAACCAAAAATATTTAAATCTGTTAGTGAATACCTTTCTAACAAATCTGAAAAATCGAATTTTCATAGCGGAAAGCAAAAGTTATGGCCAAATGAATTTTCAGAAAGGTCGCTATGGAATTTTTATAGCCCGTGAAATTGGTCATTTTGCATACGACCTCGGAATTCGACGAAACCACTTTTCTTGGATCCGGGATGTGAAGTTATTGCTAGGTTTCAAATTTCATAATTTTTGAAGCTAGTATGTGAGCGTGGCAAAGGAAAACGTGTTTTGGTCAATTACAGTTAAATTGGATCGACCAGATATGGGCCTTTTTGCAAACGGTCTCAGAATTCGATGAAACTAGTTTTGTTGGGACCGTATCGTCAAAACATAGCTAGATTTATTTTTATGGAATTTTTCGAATCAGTTTGTGGCCCTGGCAAATTGAAATGTACGTTCAAATCGAATATTGAATGTTATATATTTTAAATTGAATGAAAACTGACAGAAACAGTCGAATGGGCCTACGAAACATATCCCATTGTGTTCGGAATAGGGGTAAAACGCTAGGGACGATATTCGTTGGGTTTGGATTGGAGTTTGTGTGCGAAAACCCTATTTTTCGAATTATAAATATCTCTCGGCCAATCAGAATTTAAAAAAGAAAAAAGAAAACCCTCAGAACCCCTCCCCCCCGATCGACGACGGAAAAGCCTTCGAAGCTTCCCAAGCTGATTCCGGCCGCCTCCACCACCTGCAGCCACCGCCACCTACCCACCTCGACTCGCCCCCCTCTCCTCTTTAAATCCGACCCACCCTCCACCACCATCGACACCTCCTCCGCCTGAATCGACCCTCCAAAGTTCGACTCTTCCCAGCGCCGCCGATGACGCCACAGGCCTCCGTTCAACCCCAAACCACCCTGCGCCGACTCCGCTCTCCTCCCTCTTCCACGTCAACACCGCCGATTGTCACCACATCGCGCAGATTTCGAGAAAAACCCAAAACCTAGTTTGAACCAACAATAAAGGTGCTGCCTTTATTTATATAAACTGTTTTATAGCGCTTTTAAAGCGCTACGAAACATTATTAACTTTGAAAAATCATATCTTTTTCGTTCGTTAACGAAATTCGATGAAACGGGAAACATCGTGACCGTGTGGACGTCTTCTACCTTCTAGAAGAGACCGCATATTTTTCAGAGCCTTCTGCTACTTTTGGTGGAGTGGAACCCAATGTGAGATTTCTAATTTATAAATGATATGGAAAACGACGATGTATAAATTATATAGTCGATGTATGGATTATATAAGCGTTGTACACCTCTTGTATAAGCGTTGTATAAGTTGTAAGTTCGATGTATAAGTTATATATGCGTTGTAAAAATTATATATGTGTTGAAATAGAAGTGAATTGCTATATATATATATATATACGCCCCTCGTCCACAAACCATGGACGATATTTATTGGTTGTGATTGGTGTGAAAATTGATTGATAGCGAATGGTTGGTTGGAATTGTTTGTGGTTGAAAAATACCCATTTGTGGTTGAGAAATATTTGGTTGAAACCACATAGGATTAGTTTGTGGAAATGAAATAAATATATACATGCCGCCTGCGTGCGAACTAGATGCATGATTCCCCATTGTCAAAAACCGCGAGGTTTTAAGGTAGAGCGAGGAGCGGTACTAGGGACGGTCCCGGTTTTAACTACCCTGCCGTTATGCTGCCGAAATTTTGAATAATATTCATGTGTTTGAATTATTTTCATTTGCTGAAACTATATTTATTCGTTGAATAGAAAACCTTCATGTGTTGAATTGAAATTCATTCGTTGATTAGAAATTCATGTGTTGAATGGTATTCGTGTTTTAAATATAAAAATCACATTTTTATCTATATATAGAAACTATAGAAAACCTTCATGTGTTGAATCGATATTCATTCGTTGAATTGAAATTCATGTGTTGAATGGTATTCGTGTTTTAAATATAAAAATCACATTTTTATCTATATATAGAAACTATAGAAAACCTTCATGTGTTGAATCGATATTCATTCGTTGAATTGAAATTCATGTGTTGAATGGTATTCGTGTTTTAAATATAAAAATCACCTTTTTATCGATTTATATAAACTATGAAAACCTTAATGTGTTGAATCGAAATTCATTCGTTGAATTGAAATTCATGTGTTGAATGGTATTCATATTTTGAAAGAAATTTTTTTATAATAAAAATCCCATTTTTAACATCAATATGAAATGTATAAAATAATCTTGTTTTGAAATAAATTGTTTTATAATAAAAATCCTATTTTTATCACCTATATTAACTTTATAAAATAATAGTGTTTTGAAATGAATTGTTTTACAATAAAAATCACATTTTTATTATATGCACGAATCGTTAAAAATAGTGAAGTGTTGAAATAGAAGACAGTTAGATAAAAATATAATTTTTATCAAATGTATGAAAAGAATATAGCTTTGAAATCCAAGAATCGATATATATATATATAAATAGAATTAAAATATATCGAATAACGACGCTGCAGTTCGTATTTTGAAACTGTGATTTCAAACGATTATACGGGGAGATCCGACCATCGGATTTTCCTGAAATCGCAACCGTTGGGTTCGCTTTGGAAAAATCTTTCCAAAGGCACCAACTTTGTAAAAATCCAACAGTTGGATTGTCTGGAATGTTTAATTCAAATCTGAAGAAAAACAGTGCCAGAATCAATTATATTTATATATATATATATATAATTATATTTAATCGAATAACGATGCTGCAGTTCGTATTTTGAAATCGAAACTTCAAACGATTATACCGGGAGATCCGACCGTCGGAATTTCCCGAAACTGGAACCGTTGGATTCGTTTTGAAAAGATCTTTCTAATGATGTAAATTTTGTGAAGATCCAACGGTTAGATTTTCAGATATGTGTAAATCAAATCTGAAGAAAAACAGCGCCACGGCCGCGTTATGGCCCGAAGCGTCGTTTTGAATAAATTGGCTATTTTAAAATAAATAAAAATAGCGATAAATCGTTATAAAATATTATAAACGATATGGATGTGATTTAGAAATTAACTGAAGGTTGGCTAAGTCGAATGGTTTCCTGGGTGTTGATCTGATGTTGGTTTCGGCCTTCGGGGTTAATATTTGGGAAATCATTCTCTTACTGATTGACGGTTAGTGGCTAATGAATTGAAATGATGCGAGTATATGTTAGTGTTGCACTTGTTTATTATATACGTGAGTTGCTCAGAAAGACCGGGTTTATCCCATTCTGAATAACTGAATCGACGATAAGAAATCGAAGATGAAGACGGTGGTCGAAGACCAGAAATCTTCACCTCGTTTGGACGTTAACCGAGGTCCTGATTGGGAGGCATCCCGAAATATGGATAATGAGTGGTGATTGTCAAGACGTACGTGGTGATTGATGGGTTTGCGATGTATATAGTGCCTCTGGTTTCGTTCAGACCCAGAACGGACTTGTAAATGGACTACGTGTCTGACATTGGATTTTATTCTGTGTTGATTGATCTCTATTAAATATACATCTGTTTGGCGGCGGAGAATTTATTCTTTTGCTTAACGCCCTTCTCTGAAACGCATGAGCTCAGAGGTTGTATATCGATGGACATCAGTCGCATGGCATGAATTGCTAGTGTGGCATGCCTAAGTGGCATATGATCAGGGCTTCTGCTGAAAAGCAAAGTCTTGTGGTGATGATCAAAGCACCACCTGTGTGGCGAAGCTTTGTGTATAACGTGAATTCGTGAGCCTCACTTCCCGGTATGAGCCAGAAATGGGAGAAGGACCTCAGGGAGGGCATGCGTTTCCTTCTAGCTAGGAGTTGTGTAGGTGTTTTTACACGTCCTGACATTTTACTTATGTAGATGATGGATTGTGAGGCGCCTCAGATATATCGGTCGATCCGGGACCGATGGAGTCATTGTTGGCTCATTTACGCCCCATAGGGAGGGGAAACGTAGTGTTCAGGAATTTTAATCCACATCGGTGGACCGGCCCTGTCGCTCCAAAGGCTTGACTGAGTACTTGCCTGAGACATGGGCTAGATTGTCTCGAAGTCGGTAAGGACTATCTTTTGCCTTGGTTCATGATGGAAATCCAATTTCCAAATACGACATCGTGCGGTTTTGATTGTATATATATGGCGACATGATATATGGTACCCATGCCGTCTATGATTGATAGTTATGATTAAAATTGTTTTTGAAACATATAAACACTAGTAATAATATCAAAATGCTTTTGTTTTATTCGTATCAATCATATTTTGGCCATTATAAGGTAAAACTCTATCCTCCGGTTTGCATTGCATTGTGTGATGGGAACTGAGTCTTATAATGGCTTCATTTTTATAAAATGCATTGCGTTGTTTAAAAGAAAGATTTGTTTTAAAGCACTGGCAATCCAATGGAGTAAACCCGTTCCACGAAAGTGGCGTGGTCCTGTGATTAGCCATATTATAAATGTTTTGAGTAGATTTCTCATACCAGTCCCATGACTGACTCGTAGTTTGTTTCACTTTCAAACTCGGGTGCCCCTTTTTCTACACGGGCAGCCTTATATTTAGGTTTAGCTGGTTCTTTCTGAATAGCTGGAGCTGAAGATGGACTCTATCATTTATCTCTTTTTATGTTGTTCAGCTCCTATTGTACATTATGTTTGTTTTTCCGCTATAGACATTTATGTATAGCTGAACTGTATTTGTACTAAGTATGATCCTGTATACTGTGTAACTCTGATGATTACTTTTATCCAGTATATTCTATTGTTCATTATCTGGTGTATTTATTTAATTCTGTTCTGCTATTATCTGTTTCTGTGTTATATTCCAAGGATTACCCTTGCCGCCGTCAGTACGGGGTTTGGGGTCGTCTCAACCAAGCCGCTAAGCGGAACAGGTTTACTCCATTCGATTGCCAGTGCATAAAATAAAGTAAGTCATTAAATAATGCAATGCTTTTTAGAAAAATGAAACCATTATAAGACTCAAGTCCCATCACACAGTGCAACACAAACCGGAGGATAGAGTTTTACCTTATAATGGTCAAAAATGTTTGATACGATAAAACAGATTTGATATTATTATTAGTGTCTATAAGTTTCAAAAACATTTTAATCATAATGTATCAATCATAGACAGCATAGCTACCATATACTATGTCGCCATACTAGTAATATAATCAAAACCGTATGGGTCGTATTGGAAGTTGGATTTCCATCATGAACCAAGGCAAGGGATTGTCCTTACTGAATTCGAGACTCTCTATCCCGAGCTTCAGGATACATCCACAACTACACCTAGGAGCACCAGGTCCGGTCCACAAATATGTTAGTGGATTGGTTATACCTGAACAACACGTTTCCCCGCCTTATGGCGCGTAAAATAGAGCCACTAGGGACTCAAATCCGAGGTACCTCGCTTTCCATCATCCACATAAGTAAAAATATCTGGGCTTGTAAAACCCAGATACCACTTCTAGCTAGAAAGAAACGCATGCTCTCCCTAGGGTCCTTCTGTCGTTTCTGGTTTATACCGGGGTGTGAGGCTCGCGAAGTATCGCTACACAAAACTATGCTAAATAAAGCTGTGCTTTGATCATCACCACAAGGCTTTGCTTTACAACAATAAGCCTTGATCATTTGCATCTTAGCATGCCACATTATCAATCCACACCATACCATTGATTTCTGCCAATATATAACCTCTAAGCTCGTACGTCTCAGAGAAGGGTGTTAAGCAGGAGAATAAATTTTCCGCCACCAAAGAGATATATATTTAGCAGAGATCAACAAATACAGCATAAAGGAATACAACGTCAGACATACCATCCATTTACAAGTTCGTTCTGAGTCTGAACGAAACTGAAGGCACCTTATTCCTTGTCCCATATGTCCAATACAGGAGAGAGGACCTCGCATATCTGGTCGATTTCCAAGTACGTCTGGAAGGTCACCACTTATTACCTTGTCTTGAGATGTCTCCCAATGAAGACATCAGTATCATCCAAAAGATGTGAAGACCTCTGGTATTCAACCACCGTCTTCATCTTTGACTCTTAATCGTCGTAGTATTTATTCAGAATGGGTTAAACTCGATCTTTCCGAATAACTCGCATATTTTATAATCAATAATTAAGTTCTATAAAAACACATCAAACGCCTCATTTCAATTCAAAATATTCTTTTAAATAAAACATTCACATTATTAGGGAAAGGTTCCCATTAGTTTCATCAAAGATAAATTCTTTTAAATTTATTCTTTAATCTTCTTTTTAAAGATTCATTAAAACTACAATTTGGTTTTAATATCAAAAATCATTACTTTATGATTATTCAACCTTAAGGAATTAATCTTGTCCTTAACCGGCTTAAAGAACCAATGTCATTTAAAACACAGTTCACGATAAACCCAAAATCAACTTCCATTAAATATGGAATTTTCACAGAAATCAAATCAATATATAATCGATATAGATTTCTGTATCAGACTAATAATATAAATGGAATAACGGAAAGGCCTTTTAAATTCCATATATAATAATGGTCTTCTTTTACCCAAGCTCATCTCGATTATTATTAAATCGAATTCCATTCAATTCCAATTTTAATATATTAAATTGGAAAACTTTACATTGGAAAATTCCTAATAAATTTTAATAAAAAGATTTATAATTTCCAAATTTATATTTTCACTATTAATTTGTTTAAAGAATGAATGTCGTTAAAAACACAGTTCATAATAAACCCAATTCACATTTCATTTTATTCCAATTACTAAATATAATTGGAAACTCTAATAATCTTAATTAAAAGATTTATTCTTTCCATACGGGGTTTAAGAACAGTGTTATTTAAGACACCATTCACGACAAACCCAAAAATCCAATTTAACCTATTTAATTCCAATTTAATATTAATTAATTGGAAAACTTCATTTAAATCTTAATTTAAAGATTTGTTCTAGTTAATAACTAGTTCGTTTCGATAAAAATATATTTTTCTCCTTTCAAAATTGGAATTTTTCATCCAAATTCTTTTCAAATCATTAATTATGGTTTTACATAATTTTTCCATATTTTTAATAATTTTATTAAGGCCTTTACAGTCGATTTCCATAAACGTTCACCGAACTACATCCATAGCGACATTTTCCAAATTTGATTTGAACATAATTCCAAATCCTGCCGCTAGATTTCAAAAATCTTTTATTCATTGGAAAGCTCTCTTCGATACGAACCCAACGGTTCCGGTTTTAGGAGAATCCGACTGTCGGATTTCCCATTACATTAATTTGAAGTTAATGGTCGAAATTTGCGAACGGTCGCTGCACGGTGCGTTCTATTCAGGCCATTAAATATATATATATATATATATATATACACATATATATCGTCGATTTCCATTTAAAACGTATTTTATAAAATAATTATAAATTCATTTTAAAACGATTTTAACTTCATTTTCAATTTTAAATCAAAATTGAATATTCTATATTTATATCATATTAAAATATTAATATTTTCAAAATATTATATTTTAAAATCACTACTTTTTGATATTAATTATAAAACAAGTAAAGTCGATTGATAAACCCATTTGGGTAAAAATGGAGTTTGCTACTTAACTCGGCTTCATATTTTTATATTTTTGTGTTCATCCAAAAATGGACATAAAACTCATACTTTTATTCTTTATTAAATTTATTTTAAAATATTCTCTATTTTAAAATATTCTTTATTTAAAAGATTCTTTACTTTAAAATATTCTTTATATAGAAATGTTCTTTATTTTAAAATATTCTTATATAAAGGATATTCTGAAGAAGAATGCGACTCAATCAATTACCATATAAATTCAGTTATATGGATTTCATACATCGCATGTATATAACATAAATGATAAATAATCAATAAAAAATCCATTCACATCGAGAGTGAAATTTATAACTATGTGGGCATTATAATAAATAAATAGCGCTCATCACAGACTGTCAGTCCATCGATTGACAATTAATTAAATATTGGGACTAGTGTATGTCAAATATCATCCCAATACCCGTGTGGGGTTTTCAAACAACAGTTTACATAAATAAATCATTGGTTAGTAGATATAACCAATAATAATACAGTTTGAATTAATTTCTATATAACCAATTTTCACTGTTGAAATTATAAATGGATATTTATAATTTAATTTTACTATCACATTAATGTTGACATTATTTTTAATACGTTAAACATTTCAATATCACGAACATATATTTAACAAATGATCATTTTATAATAACAACACTAACATGTTACAGACAATGTTTTATCTACCAAAACATTTTTAACATATAATTCTTTTATTTTATATTAGCATGATAATAATGACATTTTAATGACAATCATATTTTAACATATTTTTCTACTTCGCTAAAACATAAATGAAAAGGTTTTAATAAACATAACCTATATTAACAAACGGTCATTTTTCCTTTTCTCTAACATATTAATGATAATGTTTTAATTAACAAAACATAAATAACCAAATGAACAATTTTTCTATTTCACTAGCGTATAAATGATAATGTTTTAACTAACAAATATATATATTCAAATGAACATTTTTCTATGTAAAACAATGCATGTTTTTAATCATTTCTAATATACAATAAAAATGTGAATTTTTTTTGTTAAACAATTTTCCACAATTCCTATGCTCATATATTACAGATAAAAAGATGGTTTTTATTTTCAGTCCAATGTTCATATATGACATATAAAAAGATGTTTTTTATTTTCAGTAATTCCAATGTTCATATATGACGGATAAAAAGATGGTTTTTATTTTCATAACCTTGTCTACATTTCTAATGTCAAATAAAAGAACGTTTGTTTGTCATAACATTGTCTACATTTCTAACAACAAAATAAAGGACAACTTTGTCAAATGAACATGTTTATAATCCTAGTGACAAAATAAAAAGATAATTTATTTCCATGACAATATAAAAAGATAATTTATTTTGTTGGAAAATCTATTTCAACAAAACAATTGAAAATGATATTTTTACTTTATTAACAATAATCTAATTCGACAAAATTGATATTTTTGGTTTTAACACAAATCTATTTGACAAAAATATAATTTTTGTTTTAGCACTTTCCTATTTACCAAAAATGAATATTTTGTCTCAACCCTTTTCTATATAACAAAAATGAATAGTTTGTTACATTACATTTCTATATAACAAAAATGAATATTTTATTTCAATACTTTTCTATATAACAAAAATGGATATTTTATTTCGCTACTTTTCTATTTAACAAAAATGAATATTTTATTTCACTACTTTTCTATATAACAAAAATGAATATTTTTATTTCTAACAAACCTAATTCAATAAAATGACATATTTATATTTTAACCAAACGTATCTAACCAAAATGACATATTTATTTTGCACAACATATCTAACCAAAATGACATATTTATTTTACAAGAACAAATTATTCAGTAAATCAGCACAACCACCATCAGTCAATCAATCTAAATTTTATACAACGCACATATGTGTTTTATAGAGCATGTATATATTTATTATCACAATCACGATCAAAATAAATATATATTTTTATTTTAAATTTTAAATTTGAGAAATCTCACATAGATTTTACTCCATCTAAAATTGTAGAAAGCCTCCAAACCTGTTCTGGTCAGTCCCATATTGTAGTGTTTTTCAAGGCGGTTCCAAGGATTTTGAATCAGCGAATTCTGTTTCTGTTTGTAGAAGTTATGACTGTTTAAATCTTAATTATTTTAATTAAGTAATTAACATATAATTAATTTTAATAAAAACCTAATTAAACACTTAACCAAAGTGGGTCGTCGTTCGTCCTCTCCTTCCCAGTATTCATGAACCCATTGTTGTTAAAACATCCGCCCACCGCTCCACCATGCCGCCACCTACGGACGATCCATCACCACCACGCCGTTCATCACTGCAAGAGCCACCAACGTCGGTGGCCTGGTCCAACTCACCCTCCTCAGTTGGTCGGAAAACGCCCACGAGTGTGTTGTCTTTGGGGAGCCGCCATCGTCACCACAGGGATTTAGAAAAGATCATAGCCGTACCAAAATATTGGTCGTGAAGTGCTCTCGAGTTTTTGCTTTAGGAGCTTATGCTAATTCTTCGTGGATGAGATGAAATTAGTGGAAGAAAATAGAACGGTTTTAGCCATTCATTTAAGAAGAACGGCAGCTCATAGAAAGTAAGGGAGGACTAGGGTTTCCTCGTTTTGAGGCCTTATATAATATTCATTTTATTAATTATTTTAATACTTTAATTTCAATAAAAAGGCCCGTGAACTGATACTAACTCTAAATCCAGCCCAGCGAATGTCGCCCTTAGTCAAATACCCCTATTCTCGACACAATGGATTTGGTCTCGTCAGCCTGTTTGATCGTCTCAGCCCACTTTTCTTTATTTTAAAATATAAATCAATTAATTATTTAATTTGTTTGTACATTTAAATTTATCGGGACCACATACTGACTCTAAAAATTACAAAAAAATTATTTCTAGTTATGTTTTGACGATACGTTCCTAACAAAATTAATTTCGTCGAATTTGGAGACCGTTTGAAAAATGGCCATTTTCAAGTCGATTAAATTTGACTGAAATTGACAAAACACATTTTCTTCTGCCACGCTCACATATTAATTCTAAAAATTATGAAAATTGAAACCTAGCAATAATTTGACATTCTGGATCCAACAAAAGTGGTTTCGCCGAAAAAGGAGGTCGTTTGCAAAATGGTTATTTTTAAGGGCTATATATTATATTAAATTCCATAGCGACTATTCTGAAAATTTAACTGGCCATAACTTTTTATTCCCGCTTTGAAATTTCAATTTTTCAGATTTGTTGGAAAGATATTTCTAAACAGATTTAAATATTTCTTATTTCAAGAAAATCCGATTTATTTTGCATCATGTACACTCAGCCAAAGTTCAAATTCAAATATTCAAACTACCGCGCTATTTCCAACTCCTTTTATAATTGAAATAAATATATTCGTTCTAACTTCGATTTAAATAGATTTTTAATCGTTATTATTTAAAATAAATTATTTTAAACATTAAATTCCATTAAAATTTCTAAAATAAAAAATTTAAATTGGCTCCAAAATTCCGGGTTGTTACAGTCTCCCCCACTTAAAATCTTTTCGTCCTCGAAAAGGAATGGAGCTGAAAGTTGTTTAATTGACCAACTCAACTTTCATTTATTTACTGATTTCAATTATTTTATTAGTTGATTAACTTTTCAAAAATATAACTTATATATATTCAAAAATCATATTTTCTAAGATCGGATTATATATATAATCACAAATATGTTAATTATAACTTGTCACTCTCAACTCATTCTAGGGCATTTCTAACCCCATCTCTAATGAGTTTTCTCATTCTAGGACACTACTGATCCTATCTCTAATGAGTATTCTTTTATAAGTTATTACTAATCCTACCACTGATGAGTCTTTTGTTCAGTTCTAACGAGTTGTACCCCAAAGATTTGAGCTAACCAAAGCTATGATACCAACTGTAACAACTCAAATTTCGCCCAGACCTAATCGATCACAAAATCGACTAAGACCGTTCAAAAACCCGAATACGCTAACTTGGGCATACAACAAATTAGAACAAATAACAGAAGACTTTTATAAACATTATAATAATGTTACATCAGAGTACAGAATATCAGAGTACATCGAAATAAACAATAATACAGCGGAAGATTAGTTTACAATAAATTTTTATACAACACAGTGGAAACAAATAACTAAAACAGCGGAAGACTAACATGCTCTCGACACAGCTTTAAGCTTCGATCCAGAATCCTGCTTAAAAGAAAAATATCTGCAAAACAAACCACTCGACTGCCCGTGTGGAAAAGAGGGCACCCGAGTTTGCAAGTGAAACAAACTACGAGTTAGTCATGGGACTAGTGTGAGAAATCTTACTTAACCTATTTAATAATACTAAGGCTAATCATAGGACCATGCCGCTAACGCAGAACGGGTTTACTCCATTGGATTGCCAGTGCATAAAATAAAGTAAATCGCTAAACAACGCAACGCTAGCTTTTTAGAAAAATGAAACCATTATAAGACTCAAGTCCCATCACACAATGCAACGCAAACCGGAGGATAGAGTTTTACCTTATAATGGTCAAAAATGCTTGATACAATAAAATGGATTTGATATTATTATTAGTGTCTATAAGTTTCAAAAACATTTCACTCATAATGTATCAATCATAGACGGCATAGCTACCATATACTGTGTCGCCATATTAGTAATACAATCAAAACCGTATGGGCCGTATTGGAAGTTGGATTTCCATCATGAACCAAGGCAAGGGATCATCCTTACCGAATTCGAGACTCTCTAGCCCGAGCCTCAGGATACAGCCACAACTGCACCTAGGAGCACTAGGGCCGGTCCCCAAATATGTTAGTGGATTGGTTATGCCTGAACAATACGTTTCCCCACCCTATGGGGCGTAAAATAGAGCCACTAGGGACTCAAATCCGAGGTACCTTTCTTTCCATCATCCACATAAGTAAAAACATCTGGGCTTGTAAAACCCAAACACCACTTCTAGCTAGAAAGAAACGCATGCTCTCCCTAGGGTCCTTCGCCCGTTTCTGGTTCATACCGGGGTGTGAGGCTCGTGAAGTATCGCTACACAAAGCTATGCTAAATAAAGCTGTGCTTTGATCAACAACCACAAGGCTTTGATTTTCAACAATAAGCCTTGATCATTTGCATCTCAGCATTCCACATTGTTAATCCATACCATACCATTGATTTCTGCCAATATATAACCTCTAAGCTCGTACGTCTCAAAGAAGGGTGTTAAGTAAGAGAATAAATTTTCCACCACCAAATAGATATATATTTAGCAGAGATCAACGAATACATCATAAAGGAATACAACGTCAGACATATCATCCATTTACAAGTTCGTTCTGGGTCTGAACGAAACCTAAGGCACCTTATTCCTCATCCCATATGCCCAATACAGGAGAGAGGACCTTGCATGTCCGGTCGATCTCCAAGTACGTCTGGATAATCACAACTTATTACCTTGTCCTGGGATGCCTCCCAATCAAGACATCAGTAATCATCCAACCGATGTGAAGACCTCCAGTCGTCAACCACCGTCTTCATCTTTGACTCTTAATCGTCGTAGTATTTATTCAGAAGGGGTTAAACCCGGTCTTTTCGAAAAACTCGCATATTTTATAATCAATAATTAAGTGCTATAATAACACGTCAAACGACTCATTCCAATTCAGATTATTCTTTTAAATAAAACATTCACATTATTAGGGAAAGGTTCCCATTAATTTAATCAAAGATAAATTCTTTTAAATTTATTCTTTAATCTTCTTTTTAAAGATTCATTAAAACTCCAATTTGGTTTTAATATCAAAAATCATTACTTTATGATTATTCAACCTTAAGGAATTAATCTTGTCCTTAACTGGCTTAAAGAACCAATGTCATTTAAAACACAGTTCACGATAAACCCAGAATCAACTTCCATTAAATATGGAATTTTCACTTAAATCAAATCAATATATAACCGATATATATATTTTCGTATCAGATTAATAATATAAATGGAATATTGGTAAAGCCTTTTAAATTCCATATATAATAACGGTCTTCTTTTACCGAAGCTCATCTCGATTATTTTTAAATTGAGTTCCATTCAATTCCAATTTTAATATATTAATTTGGAAAACTTTACTTTGGAAAATTCCCATTAAATATTTAAAAAAAATTTATAATTTCTAAATTTATATTTTCACTATTAATTGGCTTAAAGAACGAATGTCGTTAAAAAACACAGTTCACAATAAACCCAATTCACATTTCATTTTATTCCAATTACTAAATATAATTGGAAACTCTAATAATCTTAATTAAAAGATTTATTCTTTCCATATGGGGTTTTAAAACAGTTTTATTTAAGACACCATTCATGACAAACCCAAAAATCCAATTTAACCTAATTAATTCGAATTTAATATTAATTAATTGGAAAACTTCATTCAAATATTAATTTAAAGATTTATTCTAGTTAACAACTAGTTCATTTCGATAAAAATATATTTTTATCTTTTCAAAATTCGAATTTTTCATCAAAATTCATTTCAAATCATTAATTATGATTTTACATAATTTTCCCATATTTTTAATAATTTATTAAGGCCTTTACAGTTGATTTCCATAAACAGACACCGAACTGCATCCATAGTGACCTTTTCTAAATTTGATTTGGACATAATTCCAAATCCAACCGCTAGATTTCAAAACTCTTATATTCATTGGAAAGCTCTTTTCGATACGAACCCAACGGTTCTAGTTTTAGGAGAATCCGACAGTCGGATCTCCCGTTACATCAATTTGAAGTTAATGGTCGAAATTTGCGAACGGTCGTTGCGCGGCGCGTTCTATTCAGGTGATTTTATATATATATATATATATATATATATATATATATATATATATATTGTCGATTTCCATTTAAAACGTATTTTACAAAGTATTTATAAATTCGTTTTAAAACGATTTTAACTTTATTTTCAATTTTAAATCAAAATTGAATATTCTATATCTATATCATATTAAAATATTAATATTTTCAAAATATTATATTTTAAAATCACTACTTTTTGATATTCATTATAAAACAAGTAAAGTCGATTGATAAACCCATTTGGGTAAAAATGGCGTTTGCTACTTAACTCGGCTTCATATTTTTATATTTTTGTGTTCATCCAAAAATGGACATAAAACTCATACTTTTATTCTTCATTAAATTTATTTTAAAATATTCTCTATTTTAAAATATTCTTTATTTAAAAGATTCTTTACTTTAAAATATTCTTTATATAGAAATGTTCTTTATTTTAAAATATTCTTATATAAAAGATATTCTGAATCGGAATGCGACTCAATCAATTACCATATAAATTCAGTTATATGGACTTCATACATCGCATGTATATAACATAAATGATAAATAATCAATAAACAATGCATTCACATCCAGAGTGAAATTTATAACTATGTGGGCATTATAATAAATAAATAGTGCTCATCACAGACTGTCAATCCATCGATTGACAATTAATAAAATATTGGGACTAGTGTATGTCAAATATCATCCCAATACCCGTGTGGGGTTTTCAAACAACAAGAGTTTACATTAATAAATCATTGGTTAGTAGATTTAACCATTTATAATTTAGTTTGAATTATTTTCTATATAGCAAATTTTCACTGTTGAAATTATAAATAGATATTTATAATTTAATTTTAGGGGCAGCTATTAGAACACAAAATTAGACACAAACCTGGAGACACAAAGCCTCAACCGTTGGATCTTTTTGTCTTTATGTGAAGAGGTGTAATTCATGGGGTGATCCAATGGTGGAGATTAGTTGTGTCACCAATTGTGTCTAAATTTTGTATCCTAATAGAATTTCCCTTTAATTTTACTACCACATTAATGTTAACATTATTTTTAATACGTTAAACATTTCAATATCACGAACATATATTTAACAAATGATCGTTTTATAATAACAATGCTAACACGTTACAGACAATGTTTTATCTAACAAAACATTTTTAACATATAATTCTTTTACTTTATCTTAACATGCTAATAATGACTTTTAATGATAATCATATTTTAACATATTTTTCTGTTAGATCACAATTTTTTGATTCATTACAAGGAAGAAGAGAAGATCAAAGGAAAAGTGATATAGGTTATGATTGTCTATTTAATTGTGTCTTAGATGTGTTATATATTTTTAAAATCTATCCTCAAATATAACATATACAAATGCACTTATGAAAAGGCACTTCGCGAAAAGACGCTTAACGAAAATACACTTCGTGAAAAGACACTTCGCGAAAAGATACTTCGTGAAAAGACACTTCGCGAAAAGACACTTCATAAAAAGACATTTCGCGAAAAGACGATTCATCACTTCGCAAAAAGGCAATTCGCTAAAAGACACTTCATGAAAGGACACTTCACGAAAAGACACTTCATCACTTTGCGAAAAGACACTTCGAAAATACAATTCACGAAAAGACACTTCACGAAAAGACACTTCACGAAGAGACACTTCACATTTCCAACGGTCATATTTTACAACGGTCATATTTTACAATGGTCTTATTTTCTAACGGTCATATTTTCTAATGGTCATATTTCCAACGGTCATATTTTACAACGACCATATTTTCTAAAAGGCATCATATTTCATGAAGAGATTCCTTTTCATTTCTGAAACGAAATGGGTGCATCTCTTTGATAAAACTCTTCATGGAAGTTTACAACTCTTCAACGATTATATATACATCAAAGCATTTTTTTCACATCAAAAAAAAAAAATTCTCATATTTTCGGATCTTAAACTCTAAACATTCTTGCATACTAAAAAGCTCTCCATTATTCAAATTACTTGTTGAATCGTTGGAATTATTTCATATCACTTGATTCAATAAATAATATACTTCCTTCAATCTTCACATACACATTATATACTTGAGGATAAGATTATAGGAAGGGTGTACTCAATTGTTGGCTATTCAGTGTTATTCAAGAACACAATCAGAAGTCAAACTCTTGTTCTTTGTTGAAGTCCTGTGTGTGATCAGGCAAGTGTTGAAGTCCTCGGTGTTATTAGAGGCGTGAAATCTCGTTCGGCTGCTTGGGTGTTGTATACCTGTTCCTCCGGGTGAAGTGAGGTTGTTGATTAGTGAAAATCCAGATAGAAGTCTGGGACTGGACGTAGGACGGTGCTCCGAACCAGTATAAAAATCCCTGATGTGATTTTTCTATTTTTACTGCATTTACTATTATACAATTCTATGATTATCTATTACTTCATACTTGACTATTGTTCGTCATATTACATGAGCCTTGTGTATTATACTTGGCAAGTACACACGCACTTTCATTTGGTATCAAAGCCTGGTGTTCTAGAGATCATAACAACATCCTAGAACAAATGGCAATAAAGAAATCTAGTCAAGGAATTAGAAAGTGGAAGAGCAACAAAGCGGAATCAAGAGAGCAAGGAAGAAAATGTCTCATGGCTAAAGTCAGATCACAATCGGTATGTGTGGATTCATTATATAAAGATCTTTTTTTAGACCATGAACAATTGTTAAAAGATTTTAAAAGTTAGGTAAACTTAATGCAATTATTTTAGCCAAGTATAAAGATTGTGAGCAAGAAAATTCCAAACTAAATGAGAAAATCAATTTTTTAGTTAAACAGGACAATATTTTGAAAATTCCTTAGAAGAGATTGTTTTTCAAAAAGATTTCCTTCAAAAAGAAAACGAGCGATTAGAAGATAAAAACAATGTTCTTTTAAAGGAAATTGATGGATTACAAAATAAAAATACAACATTTAAAGATTCTTTAAATAATTCTAGTTCTTTAATTTCATCTCTTGAAAAGATGAATGGAGCTTTAATCGAAAAGAATCTAGAATTATCTAAAGAATGTGAGCTCTTAAAGTTGAATAGTAATATTTTGCAAAATGAAATTTCTGACTCAAAAGAAAGTTCTGAAAAATTACAATCTTCTTTAGATAATTCAGAATCTCAAGTTTTTGATCTCAAAAATGAGAATGAAACCTTAAAAAGGGAGAGTTCTGAATTCAATAAGGAAATTGATATCGTAAAATGTACCAAAATTTCTTTTGAAAATACCAATCGCGACTTTGGAGTAAAATTTGAAAAATGTAAAATAAGTTTGCGAAATTTAATAAAGGTCAAAATTATTTAAATATAATTTTATCTAGATCTCGACCTTTACATGACAAAAGTGGTTTAGGATATAATAAAACCAATCATAGGAATAGTGCTAGATACGCTTTTATGTACAATAACAATAGCACTGCTAGTACTAATACACATCCTTACTAATACACATCCTAGATCCAATTATTATTCGAATACTTCTATGACATCTAGAAGTACGAAAAGAAATATCAATAAAACCCACTTAAGTATTTGGGTTCCTATAGATTGGAGAAACAGAGAAAAATATGTTGATGATTATTTTGATTTAGTAGTTAATAATGAAAATTTTATTTTTAAAGGTTCCATTAAATCCTCTTGAGTATGGTTACCTTCTATCTAACTCCTGGACCAAATCGAAACAAGTGGATACCAAAGTATATACATCATATTTTTTTGCAGGTACACCACAACAAAGAGAAGACTATTTCGGTATCTATATGGACGTATAATAAATAGTCTTGTATGCTCTTTGAAAACTATTTATGCTTGTTTTCTCTTACTTGTTCTCGATTACTGCTTTATCATGTTATATATTATTTTTAATCGATGACAAAGCGGGAGAAAAATTATGGAATATATATGAATTATACACTAACATTTTGTTATAGGGAAACAAATGATAAGTATTTTTACGTATGCACTAACAAAATGTTGCAGAGAAGTTTTATATTCAGGGGGAGATAAATATATGCAAGCATACATTCAGGGGGAGAAAATAAATAACTCTACAAGATTGCAAGAGATTGTCATCAACCAAAAAAGGGGGAGAATGTTAGATCACAAGTTTTTGATTCATGACAAGGAAGAAGAGAAGATCAAAGGAAAAGTGATATAGGTTATGATTGTCTATTTAATTGTGTCTTAGATGTGTTATATATTGTTAAAATATATCCTCAAATATAACATACACAAATGCACTTACGAAAAGACACTTCGCGAAAAGACACTTCACGAAAAGACACTTCGTGAAAAGACACTTCGTGAAAAGGCACTTCGCGAAAAGACACTTCATTACTTCGCGAAAAGACACTTCACGAAAAGACACTTCATGAAAAGACATTTCGCAAAAAGACACTTCATCACTTCGGAAAAAGGCACTTTGCGAAAAGACACTTCATGAAAGGACACTTCACGAAAAGACACTTCATCACTTAGCGAAAAGACACTTCGAAAAGACAATTCACGAAAAGACACTTCACGAAAAGACACTTCACGAAGAGACACTTCACATTTCCAATGGTCATATTTTAAAACGGTCATTTTTTACAATGGCCATATTTTCTAATGGTCATATTTTCTAACGGTCATATTTTTCAACGGTCATATTTTACAACGGTCATATTTTCTAACGGTCATATTTTCTAACAGTCATATTTCCAACGGTCATATTTTACAACGGCCATATTTTCTAAAAGGCATCATATTTCATAAAGAGATTCCTTTTCATTTCTGAAACGAAATGGGTGCATCTCTTTGATAAAACTCTTCATGGAAGTTGACAACTCTTCAACGATTATATATACATCAAAGCATTTTTTTCACATCAAAAAAAAAAAAAATCTTCTCATATTTTCTGATCTTAAACTCTATACATTCTTGCATACTAAAAAGCTCTCCGTTATTCAAATTACTTGTTGAATCGTTGAAATTATTTCATATCTCTTGATTCAATAAATAATATACTTCCTTCAATCTTCATATACACGTTATATACTTGAGGATAAGATTATAGGAAGGGTGTACTCAACTGCTGGCTATTCAAGAACACAATCAGAAGTCAAACTCTTGTTCTTGTTGAAGTACTGTGTGTGATCATGCAAGCGCTGAAGTCCTCGGTGTTGTTAGAGGCGTGAAATCCCGTTCGGTTGCTCGGGTGTTGTATACCTGTTCTTCCGGGTGAAGTGAGGTTGTTGATTAGTGAAAATCCAGATAGAAGTCTGGGACTGGACGTAGGACGGTGCTCCGAACCAGTATAAAAATCCCTGATGTGATTTTTCTATTTTTACTGCATTTACTATTATATAGTTATGTGATTATCTATTACTTCATACTTGACTATTGTTCGTCATATTACACACGCACTTTCATTTTCTACTTCGCTAACACATAAATGAAAAGGTTTTAATAAACAAAAACTATATTAACAAATGATCATTTTTCCATTTCTCTAACATATGAATGATAATGTTTTAATTAACAAAACATAAATAACCAAATGAATATTTTTTCTATTTCACTAGCATATAAATGATAATGTTTTAATTAACAACCATATATATTCAAATGAACATTTTTCTATGTAAAACAATGCATGTTTTTAACCATTTCTAATATACAAAAATAAATTGAATTTTTATTATTAAACAATTTTCCACAATTCCTATGCTCATATATGACAGATAAAAAGATGGTTTTTATTTTCAGTAATTCCAATGTTCATATATGATAGATAAAAAGATGGTTTTTATTTTCATAACCTTGTCTACATTTCTAATGTAAAATAAAAGAATGTTTATTTGCCATAACATTGTTTACATTTCTAATGACAAAATAAAGGACAACTTTGTCAGATGAACATGTTTATAATCCTAGTGACAAAATAAAAAGGTAATTTATTTACATGACAATATAAAAAGATAATTTATTTTGTTGGCAAATCTATTTCAACAAAATAATTAAAAATTATATTTTTACTTTGTTAATAATAATCTAATTCAACAAAATTGATATTTTTGGTTTTAACACAAATCTATTTGATAAAAATATAATTTTTGTTTTAGCACTTTTCTATTTAACAGAAATGAATATTTTGTCTCAACACTTTTCTATATAACAAAAATGAATATTTTATTTCACTATTTTTCTATATAACAAAAATGAATATTTTATTTCACTACTTTTCTATATAACAAAAATGAATATATTATTTCACTACTTTTCTATATAATAAAAATGAATATTTTTATTTCTAACAATCCAAATTCAACAAGATGACATTTTTATATTTTAACCAAACGTATCTAACCAAAATGACATATTTATTTTACACAACATATCTTACCAAAATGACATACTTAATTATTTTACAAGAACATATAATTCAACAAATCAGCACAACCACCATCAGTCAATCAATCTAAATTTTATACAACGCACATACGTGTTTTATAGAGCATGTATATATTTATTGTTTCAATCACGATCAAAATAAATATATATATTTATTTTAAATTTTAAATTTGAGAAATCTCACATTGATTTTACTCCATCTAAAATTGTAGAAAGCTCCCAAATTTGTTTTGGTCAGTCCCAAATTATAGTGCTCTTCAAGGCGGTTCCAACGGATTTTGAATCAGCAAATTCTGTTTCTATTTGTAGAAGTTATGACTGTTTAAATCTTAATTATTTTAATTAAGTAATTAACATATAATTAATTTTAATAAAAACCTAATGAAACACTTAACCAAAGTGGTCCGTCGTTCTTCCTCTCCTTCCTGGTATTCATGAACCCATTGTTCATTAAAACATCCGGCTACCGCTCCTCCATGCCGCCACCTACAGACGATCCATCGCCACCACGCCATTCATCTCTGCAAGAGCCACCAACGTCGGCGGCCAGGTCCAACTCGCCCTCCCCAATTGGTCGGAAAACGCTCGCGAGTGTGTGGTCTTTGGGGAGCCGCCATCATCACCACGGGGATTGAGAAAAGATCATACCCCTACCAAAATATAGGTCGTGAAGTGCTCTCGAGTTTTTTCTTTAGGAGCTTATGCTAATTCTTCATGGATGAGATGAAATAAGTGGAAGAAAATAGAACGGTTTAAGCCATTCATTCAAGAAGAACGGCGGCTCACAGAAAGAAAGGGAAGACTAGGGTTTCCTCATTTTGAGGCCTTATATAAGATTCATTTTATTAATTATTTTAATACTTTAATTTCAATAAAAATGCTCATTAAGTGATACTAGCTCCAAATCCAGCCCAACGAATGTCGCCCCCAGTCAAATACCCCTATTATGGACACAATGGACTAAGTCTCGTCATCCCTTTTGATCGTCTCAGCCCACTTTTCTTTATTTTAAAATATAAATCATTTAATTATTTAATTTGTTTGTACATTTAAATTTATCGGGACCACATACTGACTCTAAAAATTGCAAAAAAAAATTAGTTATGTTTTGACGATATGGTCCTAACAAAATTAATTTAGTCGAATTTGGAGACCGTTTGAAAAATGGGCAGTTTCAAGTCAATTAAATTTTACTGAAATTGATAAAACACATTTTCTTTTGTCACTCTCACATATTAATTCTAAAAATTATAAAAATTGAAATGTAGCAATAATTTGACATTCCAGATCTAACAAAAGTGGTTTTGTCGAAAAAGGAGGTCGTTTGCAAAATGGCTATTTTTAAGGGCCATATATTATATTAAATTTCATAGCGACTATTCTGAAAATTTAACTGGCCATAACTTTTTATTTCCGCTATGAAATTTCAATTTTTCAGATTTGTTGGAAAGATATTTTTAAACAGATTTAAATATTTTTTGTTTCACTAAAATCTGATTTATTTTGCATCCTGTACACTCAGTCAAAGTTCAAATTCAAATATTCAAACTATCGCGCTATTTCCAACTCCTTTTATAATTGAAATAAATGTATTTGTTCTAACTTCGATTTAAATAAATTTTTAATCATTATTATTTAAAATAAATTATTTTAAACATTAAAATTCCATTAAAATTTCTAAAATAAAATTTTTAAATTGATTCCAAAATTTGGGTTGTTACATGTCATTTCCAATTGCAGCTTTTACGTTAAATAAAACACAGCAACATATATATGTTCCCTTTTGTCTGTACAAACAAGGGAAAATCTATACCTTAATTTAGAAACAATGGCGCAGAACTATCTATATTTTAAAACAGCATCTACCTAAGACATTGTTTAGGCCGACATGAAGAAACATCCCGCCGCAGCAGTGTATCATCTTTTCACAAACCTACCCTAAACTATCACAATAGCTTGTACAAACTGAAATTTGACGTTGATCTTATCTTCATTTTCTTGTGTATATATATACACAACTCGCCATTTTCATCTTCCCTTGCGTTCAGCAAATAGGACCGAGATTACCCCTTTTCAAAGAAAATAAATAAACTGCAAGTTTCCTTTTTGTAAATATATGCTTGTACATCCATTCTTTCCTAGACTAAACCGAAAGCCTCGCAAAACTAAACTTTCTTTCGCTGATCGAAATGAAACCACCCTCCACTTTTATATATTTTTAAATTTTCTCAACCCACACGTAGACTAAAATTTTCCCCGCACAATACTCCACCTAGTAAACGAAATCAGCGATCAGAAAGGGGCAGTTGGAAATCACAGATTTATCAAAGAAGAATTTATTGATTTTATTTGTAGTATTATGTAGTTTGATATGTTACAAAACAAGATGGAAATGTTCCCTTATAAACACAATGGGAAACGCTAAGGTAAAATAAAGTTGGGCCTTGGGCGCAGCGAAAGAACATAGGCCCAAATAAGATAAAACAAATAACATATTATCTCGTATCCATCGGAGCCGTCATATTTCATTTGCCTCCCGCAAACATAACCTAGGGTTAGGGTTTGCTCTCGAGAGAATAAAAAAAATGGCGACTCTTTTTGCTTCGAGAGACAAATTGCTGAAGAATGGTGACATCTACAACTTTATGAGACTGATTGATGAAGGATCTCTATTTTCAGGCCTCCACGGCAAGTAAATCGTGCTATGCTCGAGTTAACTACTTGAGTGAGCTCGATTTGCTGAGAGAGGTTAAATTGGACGAGGAACAACCGTGTTCTTATGAAGTCCTAGCTGAGAAGAGTAGATCTGACAACAATCGGTCTTATTACCCCAACAATTTGAGGCAAATCATGATTTTGGAACGAAAATGATTCTCCTTGATCTTTCAGCTTCGTTGGAAACACCTATATTTAATTCCTCTTTAAACTTGGAGAAGTTTGGCCTTGACAAGGGTTTCGTGAGTATGTCATCTTTCTGATCTGATGAAGGTATATAACCGATCTTCAATTTTTCTTTTATAACTTGTTCTCTGATGAAGTATAGATCTAATTCAATATGCTTGGTTTTAGAATGTAATACAAGATTTGAAGTTAGGGATATTGCACTAATATTATCACACCATACAGTAGATTTCTTGGTTGATGTGATCTGTAATTCACTTAATAGTGATTCTATCCACATAACTTCAGCTGTGCAACTAGCAACACTTCTAAATTCTGTTTCTGTACTTGACCTAGACACTGTACTTTGCTTTTTAGCACACCAAGATACAGGATTTTTACCTAAAAAGATACAATAACCTGAAGTAGATTTCCTGTCATCACAATCTGTTCCCCAGTCAGCATCAGCATAAGCTTTGATATTCAATGTGTTGCTTGTCTTAAGAATCAAACCATGCTCAATATTTCCTTTGAGATATCTTAATATCCTTTTAACAGCCTTCCAGTGATTATCCAAAGGATTTTGCATATATTGGCTAACCTTATTGACACTAAAAGCTATATCAGGTCTGGTTATAGTAGCATATTGAAGTGCACCAACAATGCTTCTAAAAAAATTTCCATCTTGAAAAGATTCTCCTTTATGCTTGGATAGTTGTATTTTGTAATCATAAGGGTTGGTAATGGATTTGCTTTGTGCATTTGAGCCCTGTGAAGAATTTCTAAAAAATATTTTCTTTGACTAAGATGTATTTCAGAATTTGATATTCTCTTGACTTCAACACCCAAGAAATAATTTAGATCACCCAAATCTTTGATTGAGAATTCTGAATTTAGCATGTTTGTAACAGCCTTGATTTCATTAGTACGACTGCCTGTAATAATAAAGTCATCAACATAGATCAGTATATATGTTGTGTCTGAATCAGTAATTTTAATAAAAATTGAGTTATCAGATTTGGATGATCTGTATCCATGATTGACAAGGGTTGTTTTTAGTTTATCAAACCAAACCCTAGGAGCTTGTTTCAAACCATAGATGGCCTTGTTGAGTTTGCACACCAAATTTTTTGATGATTGTTGAACAAAGCCTTGAGGTTGCTCCATGTAGACCTTTCTTGCAAATCACCATTAAGAAATGCATTGTTAACATCTAATTGTTTGATGCTCCAATTTTTATACAAAGCAATTGTCAAAATTATTCTGATTGATGTGGGTTTCACAACAGGTGAAAAAGTCTCTGAAAAATCAAAACCATACTGTTGTGAATACCCTTTAGCAACCAATCTTGCTTTGTACTTAGAAATTGAACCATCAACATTTCTTTTTAATTTAAAAACCCATTTACAGCCTATAATATTCTTGTGATCTGGCTTTTCAACCAGTTTCCAAGTTCCTTTTTTAATTAAGGCACTGTATGCATCATCCATAGCTGGTTTCCAATTTTCATTTTGAACTACTTCAAAATATGATGATGGTTCTTCAGAAATAGTTGTAGCATTAAAAATTTTGGGTTTGAAAATTCCACATTTTGCTCCAGTAAGCATTGGATGTTGATTTGTAGCTTCATTAACAGCAGTAGCTTGATTGTCATTTTTTCCACTGTTATCTGCTGTATGAATATCATGTGGATCACTAATACTTTGTTTTCTTTGTTGAGCATTGTCTTCAATTTGATGACTGGAGGATGATTGCTCTTGACCTGGCCTATTTGAAGGCATGGTGAGTTGAGGACCAGCATTGCTGCTTTGTTCTTGACCTAGCCTACTTGATGGCACAGTGAGTTGAGAGTTTACATTGGTGCCATGTTTATCAACATGAATTGGCACTAGCACTTCAGTCTCATCAGGTATATCAACTATTACCTGTCTAGTACTTGTATCTTTTTCTGAAATATTTTCAATATTCTTGCTAAAAGGATATACATGTTCATTAAACCTAACATGCCTAGAAATATATATCTTTCTCTTCTTATCTAGACACTTGTCCTTTTTGTTTATTACAATATCCCAGAAAAGTACAAGATATAGACCTATACTCTAACTTATGATTGTTATAAGGTCTTATATATGGAAAACATTAGCATCCAAACACCTTTAAGTGTTTGTAATCTGGTTTAATATTAGTTAAATTTTCTTGAGGACATTTGAATTTTAACACCTTAATTGGCATTAAACTGATCAAATGTACTGCTGTATAAAATGCATCTGCCCAATACTTAAAAGGCATAGATGCTTGAGCTAACAAAGGTCAAACCAGTTTCAACAATATGCCTATGTTTCCTTTCAATTAATCCATTTTGTTCTGAAGTGTAGGGACAAGTAGTTTTGTGATTAATACCCTTTTTGTCAAAAAATGATTTTAAGGGCAAAAATTCTCTTCTTCCATTAGTTTGAAATGTATGGATTTTATTTCCAGTAATATTTTCAACTTTGTTGATGAAATGTATCACTACATTACTGGTTTCAGATTTAGATTTTAGCATGTAAATCCATACAAATCTTGAATAGGCATCAATAAATGATATATAGTATTTGTGACCATAACAAGAACTAATATGTGCAGGACCCCATAAGTCTGTAGCAATCAATTCAAGTGGTCTAGAATAAACAGTGTGTGAGTCTGGAAATGCAAGTTTATGACTCTTTCCCAATTGACAAGCTGAACACATGTATGATTCAGGAAATTGATAAGCAGAAAAATTATTATTTATCATAACATGCTTAGTGATTTTTACACTGGGATGACCAAGTTTATAATGCCATAAATCAAAGTCCTTAATGCAACTAGAAGTGTACAATTGTCACTTTTGTGTTCAGATTTATTTGAACTAATATCAAATTTGTACAATCCATTACTCTCTTTACCCTGCAGTAAAAATTTACGTGTCAGTATGTCTTTGACAATGCATGAATTAGGGTAAAATTCAAAATAAACCCTATTATCCTTAGCAAATTGGGAAACACTCATCAGATTTTTCTTAATAGATGGAACTCTCAATAAAAAATTTAAAAATAATTTTTTTGTTCCATCTAAACTTGAATTTCCAATGTGTTTAATTGGTGCAGTTTTACCATTACCAACAGTAAGATTTTGGGTACCTTTATACTCCTTGTTCCCCAAATTGAGATTATTTAGATTGTTAGTAACATGGTTTGTTGCACCTGAGTCTGGGAACCATCAATCATCTGACACATCATCATTACTAGTAGAATCTGTATGGTGAATTTTTGCCTGTGCTTTGCTGCCTTCATTAGAATTAACAAATTTGCAGATGCATTATTGCTATGTTGTGAGGGAGTGTAATTGGTATTGAATCTAAAATAACACTTGCTAGCACTGTGCCCCACTTTATCACAAATCTGACATCTGACTCTATTGTTATTATTATTGCTTCTACTACCTCTTCTACCTCTTCCAGACCAACCCCCTCTTTGATTGTTAAACTGATTTCTTGAATTATTGCCTTTGTCTTGATTTTTTTCCTCTGCCACATGTAGTATAATTGATAGATAAATCAGCATTAATGGTTTTCTTGTGTTCTATCCTACCTTCATGTGATAGTAGTGTAGAATACACATATTGTAATGAGGGAGTTGGATCCATGGATAATATGATTGCAGTGACAACTTCATATTCATCATCTAAACCACTCACAATAGCAATAACCTGTTCTGATTCAGGTATTCTTTGACCTGCTGAGTTTAATTGATCACAAATGTTTTTAAATATTCATTCATAGATGATTCATCCTTTCTTATGCTATGCAACTGTCTTCTATAATGCATTAATCTAGCTGAGGACTGATTTGAGAAGTTTCTTGCAACAGTTTCCCAAACTTCTTGGGCAGTTTTTACCCTAATTAACTGTGGTAAGATTGTTGGACCAATTGATGACATCATCCATGCACATACCAAACCATCTTGTCCCTGATGCATTGTGTATTCAGGATTACTCACAAGTTTGTCTTCACTGTCTCTAATAAATTTTGGAGGAAAAATTTTTGTTCCAAGAATATAGTCTTCAAGACCATAAGCTCTAACAGATGTTTCAACCTGTAATTTCCATAACAGGCAGTTTGATTCATCAAGATGAGAAGAGATCAGTTGAATCTGAGGTTTAATGATGGATTTCATTAAATCTTGGAAGGGATCTGATGGTGGTTGTGGTGGTAAAGGTCTATTACTGGAAACTTGAGGAGTTGACTCACTTCCAGAATTTGCCATGATGGAAAATAGAAAATGCTCAAACATGCAAATAGAAAATCAGAGATGAGATTTACACTCTGAAGCTTTGAATTGAGACTGTTTTTTTTCAAGATTCACAATGTTTTGTAGAGAGATGCAACATAGATTGTCAAGATGAAGATAAGAAGATTTTATAAATCGATAAGAACAGATACACAGATCTGATTGACACTCTATGAAGGCACTAATACAGAATTTGATGATGTCTTGAACAGTCTTGATCAGTTTCAGTAGGATCCTTCTCTGATAAACCTTATTCTGAAACGAAAAAGCAGCTTCAATTATAGGCGAGGCTTCTTGTTTCTTGAATAGGGCAACAACCTTCAAATGAAAAGCAAAAGCTTCGATGAACGGAGATCCAAATGATGATATTACTCTGATGGATATCTAATTAATCAACACTTCTGATGATCAATTGCAGAATTGCGAGAATTGGCTCTGATACCAAGTTGGAAATCACAGATTTATCAAAGAAGAATTTATTGATTTTATTTGTAATATTATGTAGTCTTATATGTTACAAAACAAGATGGAAACGTTCCCTTATAAACACAATGGGAAACTCTAAGGTAAAATAAAGTTGGGCCTTGGGCGCAGCAAAAGAACACAGGCCCAAATAAGATAAAACAAATAACATATCCATCGGAGCCGTCATATTTCATTTGGGGCCGACTCAGCGGCCGTTGGTGGTGCAGCTCATCAGTATCGACGGGTTTAGAGTTTCTGGACGAGTTTCCCGAAAGGGTGCGTGGCTTTCGAACTGGGAAGTGAACGATAAGGGTGGTCTGGTGGCTGATCTCGTAGAGATGCTGAAGAAATCAAGAGGGCGGTTGCAGTTCGTTTATGGGAAGTAACATGGACGAAATTTGGGTTTGCGGTGTGTACATGGAGTGCGTGGGGTGGTCTGCATAAAGTATCAACTTGAATGGGTTTTGTTTGAAGTGAAGATGGCTTCTTTTGTTTCGAAATGGGAAGGTGAATGGTGGCGAAGTAGGTAGAGAGAGATGCGGTAGTGGAAAGTTTTGAAGGAGGACTTGCATTGAAAAGATGGGATGGCCAATGGGTGGATGGTTTGAGGAACGTGCGGTGTGGCTCATATTTGAAGTGGGAATGGTGAAAGTGGGGCACAGGAATTGTTGACGTGAAGCTTGTACAACAAGTATATCTGGGTAGAAAATAAAGACATGGTATGGGAGAGGATATTGGGGTATGGAGTGTTCTGCATTTTGAGGGAAGATGGCTCGATGAAATAGTGAAGTGCAATAGAAAAGGAAGTATGGATACAGGAAGTATGTATGTGAGAGAAGAGGAGTTGGCGAAGAAGTATGGCGTGGGAATCTGCATAGGAAGTGGTGAACGCGGAAACATGAGAAAATGAAGGATGCAGCCACTGTCTTGAGGGGGTTGGGATCGCCTGGACCAATTCCCCCCTGTTTCCATGGACCGAGCCAATGAAATCACCCCATTTTGGGGTGATTTACACTTTGGCCCCCTGAATTACACCCGAATTTCAGAGGGCAAAGTGCAAAATCCCCAAAATCAGGGGTTTTTATTGGCTCGGTGCATGGGAACAGGAGAGAATGGGTCCAGAGGATCCCAACCCGTCTTGAGGATACTGGCAGCGAGATGTTTGTCCAGGGAAGTCATGACGTTGATGAACATGGGGAGAAGCGAAACCGTACATAGGGAACGAATAAGGAAAACGTTAGAAGTTGTTGGGAGAGCTTGAGTGGATGTTATTGATTGTTTCGCTTGTGAACTGTTTAACATTGTTATGATTAGTAAACAATATGCGATGTTGGCTGAATAATTATAGCAAATGCCAAGGAAATCTATCATTTTATAGTAATGATTTACCATTAATTGAATTGACTAAAATGAAGTTATAAATTTATTTTATAAGTGAAAAGAGACTTTGAAATCTATTTATATAAGCTGTTTTAGATAAAAAGTTTACTTGTAACAATTTCATAAGAAAATTCTTGTTGTTAATTAAATTTTATAAACAAATAAGTTTGGAGTTAACCAAAAGGTAAATGGATGGAATTAATTATTTTCAAAACAATTAAGTAAGATATTTAAATTAATTATTAATTGATTCAAATGGGTTAATAATGTAAATGGTTTTCTAGAACGAAACGAGTTTATAATTTGATTAAAAACATAAGGAAGCCTAAATGGAATTTAAAAGTATAAAGGCGGAAATATATGAAGCAAAGCTGAAATAGTAACTTAAAATGGATTTGAAATCAGAGATGCAAGCTAAGCTTATTAATTTGATTTAAATTGGAATATTTTAAAAAGGAAGTTTATTTGAGAAGAATTTAAAATAAGTTTGGAACTAACTTATTAGTATTGTTGTTTATAACATAACAAAGACACGTATATATTATTGGAATGATGTTTTCAAAGGTAATCGATATGATTTCTATTTGAATAAAGATATTTGAGGTTGAAAATGAGGTAGTCAAGGTAAAGAGTATGGTTTTAAAATACCATATTTAAGTCAAATAGTATATGGAATTTCCATGATAAATATTGAAGATTTGTTTTTGTTAACAAACTTCTACTATTCTGAAGGTAAGAATGTTGTCAATCAAGGTCTGAGAGGTAATTAGAATACCCCAACTTGAATGACTTCATGATTACCCAAAGAATGATATTAGTTTGGGTAACGAGGGTAGACTGGGAAAATAAATCTACTATTTCCATTATTTCAAGTTTTAGTTAAATAAAATGATTTAGAGAATTTGTTTTTAAATAAAAGGTAAATGAGGTGATCCAAATATTTGAAGATCTAAGCATTTTTATGAGCTACTAGTAAACTTAAAGTGGCCAAATGACGTTATTTACTGAACTAGTAGATCCACTTTGTTTTTATGGATTTATGGATGTTTATTTTGATAGTTAAATAACCGACTATCAAAAACTGGCCTTTTATCGATTGTTGGAACGGAAAGATTGGAATCGAATTTATATTCCAAAACCATTCCGACTAGCAAATGCATAAACGTTGAAGATATCAAGGATGGTCGAGATGGAGCATTGAAGACCGGGGTTCTTCTTGAGCGGAAGAACTACTCGTTAAATTTCTCTGGCTAGCAACCGGAGTTATTATGACTTGTGATTCTGTCGTGATTGAAATCTTCGGATTGCAAGGACTTCTCGCTACCGATCCTTAGGGTGATTCCGTTATAGGATGCGGTAGGAGGGTGCCTACGGTTCATCCTATTCTTGGATGACTTGTATGGATGAATGTCTGACAGAGTATTTCCTGAGGGTCACGTACGTTGATTTTTACAAATATACCAAGTTTGGTGGTGGAGAAATTCTCTTGCTGAACACCCAGAGTATATTTGTGGGCGTCAATTAGTGATTTGACGGATCCGACGATGTGGCATTCAAAGATTAGTGTGCTATTCTCTGAATATAATCGTGACCTCAAGCCTCACAACCGGAAAATGACAAAAATCGGGCAGGCAGCATGGCTAGGTGGGTCATACCCAAGCAAGGTGTATTATCACCATCTAGAGAAATCCCTCATTTGTTCTTCTTTCAATTCTGTATCTCCGCGGATGTGCAGTGGGCCCTTAAAACTGCTGGGTGATAATACATTCGCTACACTCAAGCTAAATCAGTGGGCGGTCATGTGTGGTCAGGTTGCAAGATGTTCTTGTTGAACCCCAGTGTATCCCCTCTAGAGTACACTGATCGGAAGGTGATCCCATACCTTGTCACAGTTGGAATCCAGTCTCCAATAAGCGCCTTGCGGTTTTTGATTCCATACTATATATGTAGAGCGTGAGATGCAAGCGTTCTGCTATTTGATTATTTATTTGTGGTTTGATAGACACTATTAGAATATCATTGGATTTTGATATATCAAAAATGTTTTGGGTTATAATAAGGTAAAAATCGTCCGTGTTTATGTGTGAGCTGGTCTTGCTATTATCCTTTTCTTTTAGAAAGTTTTCAAAGTTAAGCAATATGAATGATATTTCAACTTAGTTAGTTTTTCTCGCGCTGGTTCTCCATACTGATCCGTGGCGTTTTGTAATGTCTCGGGTCAGCCCGAGTTACATGTTCAGGTTATCAGATGTTGTGAAGTTCAAGGATGAGTTGGAAGAGTATAGACGCATGACATACATAATATTTATTCCGCTGTGTATTGTATATGATATAGGAGTACAGGATATTATAACGGTCAAGATTTGTCTGCTGAACTCTGATGTATGTAAGTATATTTATTCAAGTTCCTTGTAAAGATTATTTCTATATTATATTTTGTTCCGCTACGATGAGAGACACTGATTTAGTGTTAGTTCTTCTTTTTCTTCTATTCTAGTTTTCTTTCTTATCTTTTCTCACCTTCTAACTTCTTTCTTTAGTAATCCATTTTCTGTGCACTTTGGATCAGACTAGAGTGTAATTAGTTGATTCAAAGAGTACCAGAATTTTGGGTCGCTATACTGCTAATCACCTTCACAACAAATTCATACCATAAGCGGAACGTTCTTAACCCTACTGCTGCACCTCCTCAATCACCGTCTCCCTTGTACTTCTCCATCCAAATAGCCATGCAAACACCTAAATCTGACTAGTTCATCCATTCGCCAACTTGCTAATTCACTGGATCATCGAATACCATCCACAATTTGTAATCAAAGATGCATCCGATATTGAAATGTCTTCAATCATAATTTTTCCTCCTTCGCATTTTTTTCCTTTTGGCAACATATTTTTTTATCTTGATCGTTTTTTTTTTGCTAAGGCTTGATTTAAAAATAAGTGAAAGGCTATTGGATAATTGGTTGAGTTTAAAGTGGGCTTTTGTTTGTTGGATAATGCTAGAATGACCGAAAGAAAAGCGGTGAATACGTTCAGATCTGGAAATGGACGACAATCAAATCACGGGGGAATACAGCGCATCCATCCAGATTTCTTCCATAGGAAACGACTAACGCATTTCCGGTTGAACCAGCTTAATCGTTGTTTGTTTTTATTTTATTTTTAGTTGGGATTTAGTTTTGTTTGTTTACCGAAAAGGAAAAGATTTTTTTGTCTACGTTTTCATCAAAAAGAAAACATTACAAAAGATCTGCTTTTACTATCGTTCCATCCACCTTAATAAAGGAACAAAAAACAAAAACATCTTGTTCATCTCACTTTCAGGTACTATCAGCAGAAGAAGAGTTATTAGCCTAGCTCTACTAGCTTATCGCGCTTAGAAAAAATCGTTGCTTTAACATAAATTGCATGCTCTGATGTTATGTTTATCTCCTTTTTTATTTTCCTTACATTTATATAAAAAAAATCAAAATAAATCAAAATAAATTTCATTTATAGATGGGTCGTTAAATCAAGTTTAATTTCTGTAATGGCCCGCAGTTTTTCACATTTTTAGCATGCAAATAAATAATATTATTTTCAGATGAGAACGTATCATTCTATAATTGTGGGAATTAAGGACATTTCTCATGTTTAGAGTTTTTGTCGGATTTTTCTATATCCATTTTTCTCTTGACAAAATCTAATTTTGTCCATAACTTTTGACTGAAGTGGAATATAAACTTCAAAACATTTCGTAGGATAAGGATGATGGTTTCTCTTTCCGTAAAATGGTTATATATTGAAAATAGGCTAATCGATTGTGAGTTATAGCTACTTTAACTATTTTCCAAATTCAAACGGGCTAATTCAACAATTAGGGACCATTAATTATAGGGCCAGTCTTAATTTCAGGATTAGGAGATAATATGGCTGAAATGAGTTATTATGGCTAAGTTCTCTCATCTTCTATTGCTCCCCTTCTTCCCCAAAAAATTCGTCCTCCATTAAAAAAAAATCTTTATTCAACAACCTAAATTTCTCCATAAAATTAATTGCCAATTTGAGAATTTAGTAGATCTGTACTAGAAGAGCATATTTGTGGCTGCTAAGAGAAATGATCTATCATTACACGTGATTCCATTTCAGATCTAGGAAGTTTAATTGAGATCTGCATTTGCTTAGGAAAATGTGAGTATTTCTATATCTTGCTTGTAAAATTACACATCTATTTTAACTCTAAAACTCTTTTTAAAATTATATCAATTAGAAATTTATTAAAAATGATTTTGAATCACATTTATGAATTCTAATGATTAAAGATTAATTGTATAGAACTATACCTATTAAATCATTAGTTATTCATAAAGATCTTAATGTTTTATTTTAGATTTGAATTCTTTTTAAAAAAAGAATTGTTGAAATGATTGATTGTTGTTTTAAATTATTATGAATGATTGTATGCATGAATTTTTTTGCTTGCATGTATAAAAATGTCAATGGATGGAGACATAGATGTAGGATTGAATTAGGCTTTTTTTTCAAAGTTCGAAATTCAAACACTCAGATTTGCATGAAACTTATAAAGGATGAGCTAGAAGGTCTTCAGAGGTTGTATGCAAAAAAATTAGCTTATTTGGTGTTCATATGAAGGAATTATGGTTATTTAAAACCGATGCGGTATAAATTTGCAATTGCATAGAATTTCATGTGATCCATATGGAAGATAGAGGATGGTTCCTGTATGTTACGTTTCAAATATCAATTCAATTGGAGTTAACACAAGAGAATTATGGTAGATGTAAGATTGGATCGACAAGAGCATGTATTTCAGATCGTCATGTAGTTTATGACATCGGGTTGATGTGAGACTTCGTACTTTGGATCAGATCAGCTCACAAGTTGTTGGCTTCAGATTGGATGAAGCTTCAAGGATCAGGTCAGTCTGGAATAAAAAGAACTGGATCGGTATGTATGCACTGATCTGGGTCGGCTACCGAACCCAAGATTGGGATATGTACCGACCTGAACCATATTTGATTTGGGGTCATGCGATCCCTAGAGAAACATGGTATGAGTGTGCATGACTTCTCAAATGGATTGCAGCAATCCATGGGAATTCTGCTTCACATTTTGGATCATCATTGATGACATGAGGACTCTTTGATTGCATAGCTCAATGACTACTCTAACTCAAGAAGAACAACTCCAATAACGACCAACTGAACTCCGAGAGGCAAAGTGATGAGCCTTGAGTCATGATGAGAAGACTCTAAGTTGGGATGATGATACTATGAGTCAGGATGGAGAGACCACTAGTCAAGACGATGGAACTGTCAAGAGAGGTTTAGAAATGAGTTTGAAGATAATGTTAGTTTTTTAGACAGTTCTCAACCAGGAGACTTCTGACAAGAGTTATAAACACCGTTCTTGGATAAACTTCGCAATGGAGATACATATGCAAAGGGATTGATAGTATGTGGGTTCGGATTTGAAGAGCCTAGCCTTCAGTGTCAATCGAATATTCAACCTAATGTAGGTTATAAACCATATTAGTAGATTGCCCATCGAACATTCAACCAAACTGCAGCTTGTTAATCATATGGGAGCTTGCGACAATTATCTACGTTCATTCTTAAGACGACGTAGGTTGTTGGCTATGTTAATAGGTCATCTCAGCTCATAGCTATTTGGTGTGGGTATAGATTCCATAGAACCAAACGTAATATATATCCAATGCATGGAGCTAGTGAATTTAAAGATGAATGATGCATGTTATGCTTGCTTAGTCATTTATTGATCTTATGGATGTAACTAGATTTAGGTAGCATTAATGCAAATATAGATAGTGCTGATGCGGACATTTAAACATCATAGTAATTTGATGTAAGGTACCCCCATGATGTTGATGTTGTAGAGTAGTATATACTTTTATATGCTAACTTCTTAATATAGGGACAGGTCAAGTATGCTTTTCCATACTATGTGTTCCAGATAATTTAGTACTTGTGATTTCTTTCGCTTACACGAGATTTTGTCTGATCTGAAATTTCATAATTTGCTTCTTATTAATCTAGGTACTCTTAAATGAGTGCGCTACACAAAAAAATCTATTTTGCCACTGCTTTATGTCATGATAAAATGAATTAGCCACGATTTTGAGTAGTGATAAAATGGAAATGGTAAAAATTCCACATGGCTTGAATCTAAGGAGAAATAAAATTTGGATACGTCTACGAACCGTGGAAGAATTGTATTTAGCCATGGCTATAGACCACGGCTAAATGGTTTTCTGCTACGGTTTTGTCCATCACGGAATGGTATTCTGCCACGGCTCTGAACCGTGGCTAAATGGAATTATAGTTCCTAAAAAAGTAAGGAGTTGCTTTCACAAACCACCAATTAATATGGATGAGCTCTATCTAAACCAGATTCGGATAGTGATATTAGTATTCATGAATTCAAAACGAGTACTAAACGATCTTTGATTAGTTTACAACTGATAATTCAAACAAACAAACTAAAAGAACAATTCATTATAAATTCACTTCAATGCTAAAAACATAAATATTTACGTAGAAAAAAATATAATTTTAAACAGTTAGTACTGATTTATCCTATTTTACCAAGATAAAATCATAAATAAGAATCATTTTATATACCAAATGGCCAAAAAAAATATCATTATAATTTTGGGAAAACGTTATATGATCATAGTTGCATCCATTTTTCGAATATCAAATACTCATTAACCTTTTACAGAAATTTATATACTCATTGATACCCCTTCTAGTTCTTATCCATGAAATCAGCAAAGATCACCTTCCATTTTGTTTTACATTTGCACATTAGCACTTACACAAAAACAAGAACACGTAGCAGACTACTATACCAGATAGCACAGGACAAAAATAACAAACATTTTTGTGCAATACACTACAAAACAAACACATAAACAAAAATTATATTTTTGTACAATAGTACACTACAAGACAAAAATCATAAATTGAAATCATTATGTGACGACCCGCCATAGCCCGCCGGTGCTTGTGGCTGAAAAAATTGTGTTGTAGAAGCACCCGATCGATGTAAAGCGACCATCAAGTAAAAGAAATAGTGGAAAGGAAGAGAAAAAAGAAAGAAAAGAACGAAATTAAAGTGAAAAAAGAGAACATAATATAAATACAATCACAGAACTTGTCATATTTCTTCCATCATATCAGATAACATGTAATAACAAAATCACAGACACAAAACAAGTGAGATAGTAATAAATATATAAACCAAATAATCACAGTATACATGCTCATACAGTTATATATAACAATAATAGAGTTTATACATGATATGAATAAACACAATTGATATAATATCTCTAAAAAATTATAACACTATCAAGGCTCCACGGTGCTACATAGAGAAAATGAACAAATATATTACAAGTATAAACATATAAATCATGGCCTCCTGCAAAACCCCCGGCACAACTCTGAATAATATCTATAACTATCACCCGGTCTACTCATCAGCAGCGTCGATGTGCAACCAAGGTAAAAAAAGGGGAATAAAACCTTGGATCAGACAAAAATTCTTGTGTAAGAGATAACCAAATCTCAAAGTATTTTAAAATTCGTAATAATATATATGGCATGAAGGGTATGAGGAATCATACATGTCCTGCCCGTACATCCGCAGAGTTAGCACATAACAGTTGATACATGTTAAACTATGATTAACATCATATAAAAAGGGTGTGATCGATATCTAAGTACTAATGATGATAATTAAATAAACATCCACAACATCCACAGGCTCGAAAGTTGTCTTTCACTTTTAGGTATGATGATTTTGTAATATCGCTATCTGCAATCACTCTGGTCAGTTCTTGAAGCAAAGGCTATACCACCACATTACAAAAGATTATTTTTTTCCCTTCCAAAATTTATGATATATTGGAGAAATTAATGCTTCTACACCATGTTCAATGATTGCAACATTACATAAGATATATTCCATCAACCATAGACCGCATGCTTCTTCATCCAGACTTCTTTGCATTCGGAAGGCATTTGCAAGTATTTCTTTTGCATGCGGGGCAATACTCTTTAACATTGAATTTTTTTATTGCACTCTGAGGCTTGTTTGTGAATCAAGCTACGGCTGATCCAGTCCCTGCTCCACCAGTCAGCAGGTGCAAGAAGGAGCATCAGGTTTGACATAACAAGCAAAAAATTTCTAGAAGCTACCGACTAAGTGCATCATTAATTGAGATACTATAATGGTAGTTTTCAACTAAATGTTATGGGCTGCTTTATGTGAGAAGAGAGAGCATGAGGTCTGATTGACTTTGAGGTTTATGTGATGTGGAGAAGACTAGAATTAGGGTTGTTGAGGTTTTGTGGTTCGATCGACTTTGAGGTTTGTGTGTTGGTTGTGACCAAGATTGGTGTGATTATTTTTGTGGTTGCTGGGAAGGTTTATGTTGGCGGTTGGGCTTTTGGAAGTAGGCTTAATGGTGGTGGCTCATACGAGGCATTACCACTAGTGTGGGGTCATTAAGGGCCATGATTGATATAGGTGATCATGTGCAAATGAAAGCATTAGGGAAGAGCTCAGCTCAAGAATGAGACATGTATAGCTGGAGGTGCCATCCTTATCCGAAACAGTTGTCTTTGTTTTTAAATGGATTATATGCTTCAAGTATAAACAAACAGTGCACCAATGGAGCATCCCTCTTCTTTTTCGCTACTATGCTTATATTATTTACTGTAATGACATGATGTTATACTAAAGAATGAGGTTACAAAGCAATAATTTTGTATTAACTATGTGATCAAATCAACTATTATTTAAGTTAGGGGGCAAAAATGCGATTTTTTAACAAAAAATCGTTTGTGGCATCCATCATCCATTATTACAGTCACTCACTTAGAGCATAAAGCATACGACATCTTGTATTCCGGTCACCCAATCAATCAAGACACTGGTAGGCCCCACGACATGAGCTCTACCCGACTATCACTATCCTTACCGCATGAGCTATAGCTGATAACCCTACCCAATCCACACCGTATTGGCTCTAGGGTCCAAGCCGATCAATCCACACCGCTTTGGCTCTAGTCCATCCTTGTGCCACTCTCTCTAATATGTACGGAAGTCAAGAATACCAATAACCACTTTGCACACGTTCTCCGCAGCAGAATCCATCATTAGAATGTCCATAAAACTCACATCCGAAGTCGTCTCAATATGAGAACTGTCCCCGACGGACATCGTATGTTGTAGGATATCATCCTGTGTCTTCCATCTCTCTCTCTCTCTTCGAAAGTTAACTCAATACGACTTAATGTCATCTTTTCTGCATCTTGGAGTAAGGAATCCATCGCAGCAGCCTTGCTTCACATCATAAAATTATCATTGTCAAATGACGCATCACTGCATAGAAGCACCAATCTCGCCTCAAGCTAAAGCCATTGATCAAAGATCCATCATATCGAAATCTCTATCGAACAAACCATAATGTTCTTCTCCTAGAAATCGCATCGTCATCGATGTCAAATTGGCCATGGGCCAATAACAATAGTAATCGATATCGACTATTTCTTAGTGATCGATAACAAATACTCGGATCGTCTATTTAACCAAGGTTGGTAAAATACGCATCCAGGAAAAGCATCCAGCATTCATTGTGAAATCTAGCTCATCGCCAAATCAAGCTCATCGCTAAGTCCATCCTCCGTATTTAGGTCAGCCATCAGGCTCCCATGTCGCTCAATCATCAAAATATCTCGCCAAGCTCTAATGTGCTCCATCGTCGAGTCCATCCATTAGCTCTGAAGCTCCTTCGAGGATATATCTCACCCGTTTGAGTCTACCATCAATATGAGTTTAATCGATATACACCATCATGTGTATTCAATCAATAAACATCTCACACTCCTACGAACAAAATATTTCCTAATACAAGACCGTCTACGAACGACATCTTAATCTATAATAAGAAAATAATTCAACAATGCAACCAATAGCCATTCAAATTCCTAAACAAGGACACAAGCATCCATAATAGCAGTAATACATCAAATAGACCATATCTATAATAATCAAAGTGAAATAAGTGTCTAGATAACTTATGTCTAAAAGTACAACCAAAATAGCATGTAATAGTGTATAGTCGGGTGAAAATGTGACGATCAGATTAAATCTACTTAAAACACTTCCTAACATTATTATTTATTATTAACTAGATATAGTTATCCTGTATATTACGTTTTACAATTAGAAAATAGCTTAAAACGTCAAATCTGCACTACATGAACAAATAAAGTCCAGTGAGAAATAATTTCACTCATCTTAGCCAAATAAATCCAAATGAGCTCTAAAATGCAGATCTACGAATCTAACGCACGATACCACATTTGACCTCGTATGAGAAATTTAAGCATGTTATAAGTTTGATGATTTAAGAATACACTAGATAATTAACAAAGTGATTAACTAAATAAATTACCCCACTTGCAAAGCATCTTCGCCAATTACTTTCCCTGTAGTCATGCACCTTCCTGTGTCATAAAACCCAAATAAGTGTGCATCATTTCAAGGTGTTACAAAGAAAACGTTGACGGAATAAAATGTTGGTTGTGTCGTTGATCATCTCTTCGCAAACTAAACTTCCCTATATCGAAATCTTCATCATCGGGACTAAGAATCAAAATGCGTCCTCCCCTTTATGCTATAGGTTTTTCCATTCAGATCCTCAAGTTGAGATCTCCATCTTTGAGCTACACCACCCCAAATTGCACCACCCGATGCCACTTCGAACCCATCTCAATGACCCAATTCCAATAGAAACATCTCAAAACCAAAACCCTAGTTTCGAGCCAGCCCCATCCACGATGATCGCACACCTTGAAATCGATATGGATATGTAGCTCTTTCCAATACGAGATTTATGGAGGTGGTCTCATGATTTTAGGACGAGTAGATCAGAAGATTGGAATTTTTGAAAGTGGCGGCCATGGAAACGATGTAACAGTGATTTTCTTTTCGAGGAAGAAAAGGAATAGTGTAGTTAATATAGCTAATAGAGTATTACAATATCATTTTATTTGGTTTTCTCTTTTTAATTCCAAGTGAAATCGATGCACGTTTTATTTTTGCATGTCCAAATCGTAAGCTAGTTCACCAAGAAATTAAAAATGTGCATCATTGCCACGATATAGTTTCAATGGTACAAGTTTCGTCGAAATTCGAGACTGTTACCAAAAACGATAAATTTACACAAATATTGACAACATTATGACCAAAAATGGTCCATACTCAAAATATGGCAATCCCTATACCTTTTATAAATGTAATGAACCATACGAAGCCAATGGAACTAGTCTCGATTCGACTGTTTGTGAAAAATCACATTTTGGAATCGCCAATCAAATAATTAATAGTCAATATCTAAATAAAATATTTAAATATCTAATCATTAAAATAAGTGTCGTTAAATTCTTCCCCTTAAGCTATTTCATCTCTGAAATCCTCAAGGACAAAACAACACAATCCAACACTCTCAGACAACACAAAAGGAATTGTCACTTATCGCTCTCAACAACAATAACCATTGAAGTTGTTGGAGAATGGAATGTTGATGATGTTTTGAAATATATATATACAAACACCCTTCTCCAATATATATATATATATACATATATGTGTGTATGTATATACAGGATTTATATGCAGGAAATAGATATTGAAGACTGTATAGTTTAAGAGACTCAAAGATTTCAAAGGAGAATCAAGACTCATGAGTATCAAGGTATCAAGGTGTCAAGAGTTCAAGAGTGCCAGAGTAATAGAGTCTAGTTAGTATGTAAAACTCTGAATAACACCCAAATTGTAAGAACCCGTTAAATTTACATTTAAATCACTATATTGAATTTTAAACGTACATTTCAAATTACCGGGGTCACATACTAACCAGAAAAATTCCAGAAAAATATTTTCTAGCTTCGTATTGACGATACGGTCCTAACAAAACTAGTTTCGTCGAATTATGAGACCGTTTGAAAAATGGCCAATTTCCAGTCGATTAAAATCAACTGAAACTGGTCAAACGTGTTTTCCTTTGCCACGCTCACATATTGATTTGAAAAATTATGAAATTTGAAACCTAGAAATAATTTAACATCACGGACCCAACAAAAGTGGTTTCGTCGAAATCCGAGGTCGTTTGCAAAATTCCCATTTTTAAGGGCCTGAATTCCATAGCGACTATTCAGAATTTTCAACTGGACCTATCTTTTGATTCCCGCTATGAAATTTCGATTTGTCGGATTCGTTGGAAAGATATTATCAATTAGATCCTAATGTTTTTGGTTTCACTAAAATCCGAATTGTTTTGCACCCGGTACATTCAATTGAAGTTTGAAATCGAATTATCGAACTACCGCGCCATTTTCAATTCCTATTTATAATTATATATAACTATTTATATTCTAACGACGATGTATATAATATATACGTCGAAATTCAATTCAAAATAAATTTCCCGTCGATATTATTTAAAATAATCTATTTTAAATATTCAAAATTCGCTAAAATTGCCAAAATAAAAATTTTAAACTGGTTCAGAATTTCCGGGTTATTACAATCTCCCCCACTTAAAACTTTTCGTCCCCGAAAAGGAACAAAGTCGAAAGTGGTTTGATTAATCAACTCTACGTTCGATCTGGCTTCTATTCTCCAACTTTTCAGTTTCTGAGAATTTCCAACTTTTCAAAAATTTGGCTAACACCCTAAATTTTTGAAAAATTTCGCCATAACCTCCCCTGCACCAGGAGCCACGGGAAAATCCCGAAATTGCCATATAGGCCTTCTGATCTCAAAAAGAAAAAGAAAAAGCCAAGCGGCTAGCCAATAGGCTCATAAAATCATCATCACCCAAACAAAACAGTATATTATGTACTAAACATGTACCTATTTGTCGGGCAAACAAATTTTATTCTTCGGCTCTAGCCTCCTTGCTATGACCTGTTCAATGTAAGTATATGTATATGCAAGCAAATGCGACCAATTTTCAATATTCGATTCAATTAGGCTTAATGGTTCAAAATTATCAAACAAATAAACAAACAACACAAACATCAATCAATTAGTGAATTAAAGTTTCAAATTCATAATTTTGATACATATACAAAAATCATGTTTTTGATGCCAATTTACAACAATGTGTTCTAGCTATATAAGTTTTGGTTCTCACACCAGTCTAATGGAAACATATAGAAAGCACACCTTCGAAACACGATACTAATTACTGATGATGACGCGTCAATCATCAGAATCAAGTCCGGGCGACTAGAGTGTGATCCTATATCTATCTAATATATTAAAACTTCGAATATACGTTCATGACGCGTATATGCAAAATCTTTATATATTAGATTGTCCATATTCAAAATAAATAAATATTCAAATACGTATAAAACGATTTAAATTTTCAAAACAAAATTGTTTTCATTTGAAAGATATACTCTTCACACCCGTTCTAGGATACTACTGATCCTATCTCTAACGAGTCATTCTAATTGGATATTACTAATCCAACATCTGATGAATTCTTTCGTATGGTTCTAATGAGTTTTGTTCTCGAGATCTGTAAACCAAAGCTCTGATACCACTGTAAGAACCCGTTAAATTTACATTTAAATCACTATATTGAATTTTAAACGTACATTTCAAATTACCGGGGTCACATACTAACCAGAAAAATTCCAGAAAAATATTTTCTAGCTTCGTATTGACGATACGGTCCTAACAAAACTAGTTTCGTCGAATTCTGAGACCGTTTGAAAAATGGCCAATTTCCAGTCGATTAAAATCAACTGAAACTGGTCAAACGTGTTTTCCTTTGCCACGCTCACATATTGATTTGAAAAATTAGGAAATTTGAAACCTAGCAATAATTTAACATCACGGACCCAACAAAAGTGGTTTCGTCGAAATCCGAGGTCGTTTGCAAAATTCCCATTTTTAAGGGCCTGAATTCCATAGCGACTATTCAGAATTTTCAACTGGACCTATCTTTTGATTCCCGCTATGAAATTTCGATTTGTCGGATTCGTTGGAAAGATATTATCAATTAGATCCTAATGTTTTTGGTTTCACTAATATCCGGTTGTTTTGCACCCGGTACATTCAATTGAAGTTTGAAATCGAATTATCGAACTACCCGCCATTTTCAATTCCTATTTATAATTATATATAACTATTTATATTCTAACGACGACGTATATAATATATACGTCGAATTTCAATTCAAAATAAATTTCCCATCGATATTATTTAAAATAATCTATTTTAAATATTCAAAATTCGCTAAAATTGCCAAAATAAAAATTTTAAACTGGTTCAGAATTTCCGGGTTATTACACAAATTCTGTTTTTAAATTATCTATTTTTAAATTGATTTCAAACTATTTTCAAATTGATCTCAAACTTGATTTTAAACTTATGAATTCAAATATACCAACTAAGTTTCTTATGTTTATATGTATTATGTAGTTTTATATTAAATAGTCTTATAATTATATTATAAAGTTATCATATATATATATATAATTTTTGAGTCATATGTTTAAGTAATATTTTATTATGTTTTTATACTTGAGAAAATATATTTTAAACAACTAGTTTTATTTTCGGAATTTCCACAATATATATTGGTTTAAATACTTGAAAAATGATTTAAAATTCAAATATATATATATATATATGTATATTTCGACATACATATTTTGACATGTCGACATAAAACCATCACATTTTATTTAGATTCAAAAGTTGTGTCTTTTCATTTTAAAACGTTTCAGAAACGGTTGTGTCTCTTGGAACACTATATAAAGCCTCATTTTTGAAATTTTTATAATCTATCATCTCCTTCTTCCCTAATTTACATACCACCATTATTCTTCTTTATTTTCGAAGATTCTACACTTATATTCTGCTGATTTCAATACAAACTATATTATTCTTGTTCTATTTTCAATCTCTATCAAATACTATCTGTTTGGAAGTGCTACTCAAGAGTTCTAGGGCCTTTGTAATCAAAGATAGGATGGGTGTGTTCCTTGTAGCCCTGAAATCAAGGAAAAATAAGGGTGTGTTCCTTGTAGCCCGTAAATCAAGGAAAAGGAGCAATGTTAACCTTGTAGCCGTGAAATCAAGGGTGTTGTAGTTGGGTACTAGTACTAATAAAACTTTGCACAATCCAGCGTTGTGCGAGACTGGACATAGGAGTAATCCAAACCAGTGCAAAATCCGGTGTGTTCTTTCCTTTTCTGCATTTCACTTTTACTTATATATGCATCTGTGATTATTTCTATTGTGATATTCATTATGTGATTCATATAGTAGTTTGTGTAATTGCGAATGGGTTAATATTTCTATAAATTCTTTAAAACACTATTCCCTCCCTCTAGTGTTAGTTTTTCCTTAAGATCCTTGATTCTCATCTCTAACAATTGGTACAAAGCATAGGATTTCAAAATTTCATCATCTGAATTTTTGGAAATATTAAATGACAAACAAAAATGGAATTGCTAACAATAAAAGTTCATTTGTAGAGGGTCAGTCCACCTTTAGACCACCACTATTTAATGGTAGTAATTATTCTTATTGGGCATGTAGAATGAAAATATATTTACAATCTATAGGATTATACACTTGCAATATCACATAAACTGAACATGTTGAACCCACTACTAATTTTGACAATGGACTAATGAACAGAAGACCTCTGCACAAAGTAATTCTAAGTCTATAAATATGTTCTTCTGTTCATTATATAAAAATGAATTTAATAGAGTATCAGTTTGTAAATCTTCTTATGAAATATGGAAAACCTTGCAAGTTACCCATGAACAAGTAAATAATGTTAAACAGACAAAGATATCAATGTTAACAAATCAATTTGAGTTATTTAAAATAAATCACAATGAATCTATCTCTGATATGTACTACAGGTTCTAGGAAATCATGCATTCGTTAATGGCTATGAGAAAAACTTATTTTGAAGAAGATCAAGTCAGAAAAAATCTTTATTCTCTAAATCTAGAATGGGATCAGAAAACACTGACAATAGGAGAGGCCAAATATATTAGTGAAATGAAGATTGAGGAGTTAATTGGAAATTTGATGTTATTCAAAGTACAGTTACAAAAAAGAAAGGAGAACAAGTCATCAGAAAAGAAATCTATAGCATTCAAAGCAACAATTGATGGTTCTGATTTAAGCAGTGGGAAGGATGAAGAAATTTCCTTAATGACAAGAAATTTCAGAAAAATTCTAGATATAAAAGAAGGAATAATTTTCAGAAAAATAATCAAGGAAGTTCAGGAAAAAAATACTAAGAACGATAGATGCTTCAATTGTAACGAACCAGGCCAAATAAAAAGGATGTGTCCATATCCTGATAGATCTAATCAACAAACAAACGACAATTTGTCAAAGAAGAGTAAAAGAGCATATGCAACAACTGTAGATGATTCAGATTCATCATCAAGTGACGAAGAGCCAGAAATTGGAAATTCAAATATGCGCTTCACAGTTATTCAAGAATCAGAAAATATCGAAGGAATTGATCAAAATACCAAGTATGCCTTAATTAATAATTTTTGAATGAAATGGTTGAATGGATGCTTGTTTGCTTGCCTTGTTTGAAATTTGAATTCTAAAATTCAAAATTGAAATTCAAAATTTAAAATAATAATAAAATAATAAATAGTAATATAATAATAAAAATTAATTTTAAAATATTTTAATTAAACAGAGAATATAAAATATAAAATAATATAAACAAAGTCAAAAAGTCACTTGAATTTTGAATTGACACATGTATGTCGACATATATGAATATACATGTCGACATATGCCCTAGAATTCAAAATTCAAAAATTTAATTTCAAATGTTTTAACTTTCAAACTTCCCTCCAGCTTTTCACCAACTCCCAAGGTCTAAAAAGATGTCCATTTATTCAGAAAAGATGTGTCCATTTGATCTCTATTTAATCATCTATTCAATCCTACTACTTTCTTCATTCTATACTCTTCAAAACCATTCTCTAATGGCTTCCTCAAGTACTCCAAAGACCACGAGATTAACTAAGACTCTGAAAGGTCAACTCTACAACAACCTGGAGGCTATCCAAGCGTACATACATTATGTTATGAATGGAAATTCAATATGAGAACATTTGCTATTTTTGAAGATTTTTCTTCCTATGATCTTCCTACTCTTTTTCATCAAAATGAAGTTTTAAGTTTGATTGATTCTCGGGATAATGATGAAGTATGTTATCTAAATCTGTCAAAATGTTTTATGCAAATTTAAATCATGGATTTTTCAAAGGAAATGAAAATCAAGTTTGGAGTAGTGTGAAAGGCACTCAAATTATTTTGGATAGTTATGTTTTGGGAACCATTTTAAATTGCAAGAAAACAAGTTTGGATTTTTCGGATTTTGAAATTAATGAACATGATTTGGAAACCTTTCATCATATTTTTGAAAGCGATGAACATATGGAATTCAAGAATCGCTTTTTCTGCCCAAAAGCAAAATTTATTAACCTTCTTCTTCAACATACTCTTATTCCCCGTTCCGAAAACTTTAATAACCCTATTCACAAGGTCCAATAGCTCTTTTTGCCATCTTTGGCACTTATGATATTAATTAGGTCGAAGTAATTTTGAGAGAATCTAAACTAAAGGAAATGTCTACAAAAGAAAACACTCTTTACCATGGAATTTACATAACCCGAATGTTTATGTATTTTGGAGTGGATTTCAAATGAGAGGAATTTTTTCCTAGAAAGGTCTTTAATTCGAGAAATATAGCCCTTACGCAAATTCCAATCATTTTCAAACCATATGCTGAAATACAAGCTAGAATGGAATAAGAAGAAGTTCAAATGAAAATCGATGAAAAAGAATCCTCCATAGAAAGCAAAGAATTTTCTACTTCATCAAGAGCCATATCCAAAGAAGCAATTTTTCGAAACCAAGTCGAACTAGCCAAAAATCAAAAGAAAATCAAGAAGACTCTCAACCAAATGTCTTCAAAAATGAACAAGTTTTTCGAAAAAATTGGAAGAAAACTTGGAATATCATCTTCCTTATCTTCATCTATTGAAATCTATGTGTATTAGCTTATATTATCATTTCATATTAGCTTTTATTTTCTTTTCGTATTTCCTGTTTCAGTATTTCATGTATCATTTGATTGTAATATCTCATTAGTAATAATGATTGTTTTTTCCTCTATCAAATCCACCTTTAAAAATGTGTAAAAACGAATTAGAATTAAACAAATTAATATAATATAATAAGAAATAATTTGTAATTGTGTAAAAAGTCAAAATACCCAAAATTGTATGGGTATGTCGACATGCATGTTCTGGTATGTCTACATATAACTATCAAAAATTCAAATTTGTTCAAATTTGATTTTTTTTTAATAACTACCTTACGTCTATTCAATTTCAAACATATTCCGGACTCCATATATATACCATTTTCTTTCAGAAAAATTCATTTTTACTTCTCTACTTCTTCTCTAATCACTCTCTTTCTATATAAACAAATTAATAGCTACTCTCATTCACAATCTAAGTGAAAATCTTGAAGAAACTCTTAATTCTTTCAAGAATATCTTATCTATCTGTAACAACCCAGAAATTCTGAACCAATTTAAAAAATTTATTTTAGCTATTTTAATGGATTTTGAATATTTAAAATGATTTATTTTAACTAATAACGACTAAAAATTTATTTTAAATCGAAGTTAGAACATAATAATTTAGTTTAATCATAAAAAGAGTTTGAAATTGCGCGTCAGTTTGAAAATTCGATTTTAAATTTCAAATGAATGTATAGAATTCAAAATAAATCGGATTTCAGTAAAACCAGAAATATTTGAATCTGTTTAATTATATCTTTCTAACGAATGTGAAAAATTCAGATTTCATAAAATAAATTGGAAGTTACGTCCAGTTTAAATTTTAAAATAATCGCTATGGAATTTGTATATATTTATATATATTTTATATTATATAAAGCCCTTAAAAATAGCCATTTTGCAAATAACCTCCGTTTTCGATGAATCCACTTTTGTTGGATCCGGAATGTCAAATTATTGTTAGGTTTAAAATTCCATAATTTTTGGAATTAATATATGAGCGTGGTAAATTCAAACGCGTTTGGTAATTTCTATTGAATTGGATCGACCATTGAAAAGGCCATTTCTCAAACGGTCTTTAAATTCGACGAAATCAATTTTGTTAGGACCGTATCATCAAAACATAGGTAGATTTATTTTTTGGGAATTTTTGGAATTAGTGTGTGGCGCTGGTAAATTAAAATGTACGTTCAAATCCAAAATTGAATGTTATATTTTTTTAGAGAAAAACAGACTGAAACAGTCGAACGGGCTTACAAAACATAGTCCATTGTATCTGGAATGGGGGAATTTAGCTAGGGCGACAATCATTGGGTTTGACTTGGAGTTCATATGGATTAACAGGCCGTTTTGAAATTAAAGAATTAAATAATTCAATTATAAATACAAGGGCCAATCAAAATTAGCCAAACCATATCCTCTTTCTCCAGAAACCCACTACCTCTCCAAAATCGAACGCAGAAATTTATTCAACCCTTCCCCCTTCAATAATTTCTGATATACACAATAAAACGGTTCGATTCTTAAGGCAATTTTGAGGAGAATCTTGTGTTCTTCAAATCCATACGGGTTTAATTATCTGTAGTAGAGTATTGCTCGCGAATCACCTCCTTAAAGTACCACTGTTCGCACCCGAAATTCTTCCTCCCACCACATTCGAGTTCAATGTCGCGGGTCCCTCTGGGTGCGCCTTCCGAAGCTCTAGGACGTGGTAGCTTCCGATCATCGCAAAGTGGAACAGACTGAGCGTGGTTTGAAACCCTAGTTTCAAGCTGAATAGGTTGAACGTCGGCCTTAGTTTGTGAAGAAGAAAGGTTGACCTTTTTTTTATTAATAATTATGTTAATTAATTTTAAAATGCGTTGAACCTTTAAATATTCACAACTTGTTCATACAGTGTCGAAATCCAGTGAAACAGGAAGCATTGGGACCGTGACATCGTGCGCTACATTCTAGAAGTGCTGGAGAAATTTTAGAGCTATCTACAATTTTTAAAGGAGTGGAACCCAAGGTGAGCAATCTAAATTCAAAATAAATGATGAAAAATACATTAGGTTGCAGACGGAGCTTAGTAGCTCCCAACACCACTTTTTTTAAACCATGGATGTTTGTGTGATGATTGTGTTGTGGAAACTGATTATGATTGTGAATGATTGTTTGTGGTTGCAACAAAATTGGTCATGTTTGAAATAAAATGTTTTAACAATAAAAATTACATTTTTATTGTATGTAGGAATCACTAAAAAAGATTCGTGTTTGAAATAAAATGTTTTAGCAATAAAAAATACATTTTTATTGCATGTAGGAATCACTAAAAAGATTCATTTTTTTTGAAATAAAATGTTTTAACAATAAAAATTATATTTTTTTGTATGTAGGAATCACTAAAAAGATTCAAGTTTGAAATAAAATGTTTTAACAATAAAAATGACATTTTTATTGTATGTAGGAATCACTAAAAAGATTCATGTTTGAAATAAAATGTTTTAACAATAAAAATTACATTTTTATTGTATGTAGGAATCACTAAAAAGATTTATGTTTGAAATAAAATGATGTAACAATAAAAATGACATTTTTATTGTATGTAGGAATCACTAAAAAGATTCATGTTTGAAATAAAATGTTTTAACAATAAAAATCACATTTTTATTGTATGTAGGAATCATAAAATATTATTTTTAACATGTGTATGTGAAGGGTACAAAATTTACGTGCAATAAAATAATCATTTGTTGAATTATGTTTTTTCTTGATAAAAATGTCATCTTTAACACATTAATGAGAATAAAATAATCATTTGATGAATTATGTTTTTATTTGATAAAAGTGCCATCTTTAACATGTTAATGAGAATAAAATAATCATTTGTTGAATTATGTTTTTGCTTGATAAAAATGTCATCTTTAACATGTTAATGAAAATAAAATAATCATTTGTTGAAGTATGTTTTTATTTGATAAAAATATCATCTTTAACATGTTAATGAGAATAAAATAATCATTTGTTGAATTATGTTTTTGTTTGATAAAAATGTCATCTTTAACATGTTAACGAAAATAAAATATTCATTTGTTGAATTATGTTTTTGTTTGATAAAAATGTCATCTTTAACATGTTAATGAAAATAAAATAATCATTTGTTCAATTATGTTTTTGTTTGATAAAAATGTCATCTTTAACATGTTAATGAGAATAAAATAATCATTTGTTGAATTATGTTTTTGTTTGATAAAAATGTCATCTTTAACATGTTAATGAGAATAAAATAATCATTTGTTGAATTATGTTTTTTTTGATAAAAATGTCATCTTTAACATGTTAATGAGAATAAAATAATCATTTGTTGAGTTATGTTTTTGTTTGATAAAAAAGTCATCTTTAACATGTTAATGAGAATAAAATAATCATTTGTTGAATCATGTTTTTGTTTGATAAAAATGTCATCTTTAACATGTTAATGAGAATAAAATAATCATTTGTTGAATTATGTTTTTGTTTGATAAAAACGTCATCTTTAACATGTTAATGAAAATAAAATAATCATTTGTTGAATTATGTTTTTGTTTGATAAAAAGGTCATCTTTAACATGTTAATGAGAATAAAATAATCATTTGTTGAATTATGTTTTAGTTTGATAAAAATGTCATCTTTAACATGTTAATGAAAATAAAATAATCATTTTTTGAATTATGTTTTTGTTTGATAAAAATGTCATCTTTAACATGTTAATGAAAATAAAATATTCATTTGTTGAATTATGTTTTTGTTTGATAAAAATGTCATCTTTAACATGTTAACGAAGAATAAAAGAACCATATATTGAAATATGTTTTTGTTAGATAAAAACATCGTCTTTAACATGTTAGTGGAGTAATAAAAAAATCAAATGTTAAAATATTTTTGTTAGATAAAAATATTATTTTTAACGTGTTAATGAAGTGAATTAAATAGTCATGTGTAACACCCCGAATTTTTAATGACATTAAAGAGAATAAATTAAATAATAATTAATTTAATATTTAGTATTAAAGGAAACAGACTTCACTATTGCGTCCATCTCGAAATTCTGGTCAAGATAGACATATGGTTTGCGTAAAACGGACACCGTATGAGGAAGTTACAAGGGTTTTAAGTTTGTATACACGTAGAAAAATTATACACATACGTATGAGTCAGAGATGAGTCAGAGCTGAAGTCAGAATTCTATCCAGAGGAATCAAATTCGAAAAATTCCCACTCTAGGGGGTCGAACCCCCTAGAGGGGTGTCGACCTAGGGTTCGACCCACCTACAGGGGTGTCGACACCCCTAGGGCTGAGGTGGCAGTCGGTTTTAGGGGGCTCTGCAGCTATAAATATGTGGCTATTTCTCATATTTTCTTCACTGGAAGTCATGGAGGCCATATGCTGCTGGATTGCGAACTGAACCGTTTTCTACAACATACATTGCAAATCAAATTCAGAATTCAAGATCCATTCTCTCTATTCTCTAAACCTAATGCTGTCAGTTCTAGTTGCTTTTAGGTTTAGATAAATAAAAGTAAATTATGAAAGACTGTGATTTGGACATGTGTAAACCATGAATCTATGCTATTATCATATCTGATACTATGGCTTGATAGATCTATTTCTTTAGATCCAATGCAATTATGATTATCCTACTATGTCATAATTGATCTATTTCTTTAGATCCAGTTCAACTGTAATTATTCAACTATGAGATTATCGTGGATCTTGGTTTGTAACTATATTGTGATTAATATAAATCTGTTAATTTGAATAGTTATGTCATTGGGTAAATCTAATCATTTACGTAAATCATGAACATATGCCACCTTGAATTCGTTAGGTTTGGATCTAAATCTTTATCTAAATTGTAACTTCTACGGCATGCTATTATGTTGATTTGTGTAGATCTATTTCTAAACTAGTAGATCTAATTTATGTGGACATTGAAATTGTTAGTCAGATCTAGATTATCACCTTGTGTTATCATGTTAGATCTATTCTATGTGATCTAATTTATCACCTTGTGTTATCATGTTAGATCTATTTTAAACTCTAGATCTAGATCATATGATCCAATCTATCACCATGTGTTATTATGTTAGATCTAAACAAATGGGACATCCAAACTGCTGATTTAGATCTTACTGTGCTTATTGAGACATTATGTTATGTTCACTAGTTTTATGTTCATCTTGTTATGATAATAATTACATGTCCATGCCAGTACGTATGTTCACATTATCATGCTAAGTTTATGTTTACGCCAAGATGATCACTTTTGTTACATTCCTATTGTTTTTTCCTATTATCGTTTATGACTAGGTTGTCGTCTAGCCTAGGCATACTGCCAATTTTGTAAGGGCGCTAGTTAAGGAACGGGGGAAAAAGGGGGTTAGTATTGGCATAATTTGATTATGAACATTTTTGGACATGTAATTCAAATTACTGGGTAAGATAGGCATTGACATCTATAAAAGGAAAGGATTAGTTAATTGGTAAATTAATTAAAAATGGAATGTTTAGTAATTACAATCATGAATTGTAATTGTACTTATGACACGAGGTTAGGTTGCATTAGTGGTGGAAGTCTGCCTGGACCCGACCGTCATATCCAGCAACCACTAATGTTGAACCTAATGTGGGAGGTCTAAGTACGCAAATACGAATAGGGCTAAGACACGAGGTTAAGCCCAACTGTGGGATAAGATTGCCCAGACCCGACCGGCATATCCAGCATCCACACGTTGTATTCTTAATGTGGGAGGTCTAGCCCATTATAAACCATAAATGGACATGGTAATGAATTGGACTACTTAACCAAATCTAATATACGGGGATTTTATGATATAGAACCGAAGTTAGGGTTAAGTAAAATAAATTGGATCAGTAGGAGTTAAGTAAATCTTGGGTAGGTGGGTAATATTAGTATATATAGGCCTATGACTTAACCATAAAACAAACATGCTTGGATCAATGGGAGGCTAAGTAAATCTTGGGTAGGTGGATAATATTAGGATATATATATAGGCCAACAAACTTAACCATTAAATAAACATGCTTGAATCAGCGGGAGGGTTAAGTAAATCTTGGATAGGTGGGTAATATTACTAATATATAGACCCACAAACTTAACCCGATAAGGTTATGTAATTGAAGACACCTAGTGACATACATAATTGGTAGAAATAATAAAGTTATGTAATTAAAGACACCTTTTAGGGTAAACATAACTTATAGAAATGATAGGGTTATATATTAAAGACACCTATAGGTAAGCATAACCGGTTGGAAGATTGGGGGTTATGCATTAAAGACACCTGCAGGTAAGCATAATCGGTAGAATGATTGGAATTATGTAATTAAAGACACCCTTTAGGGTAAGCATATGTAACACCCCGTATTTTTCGGGAAATACGTTAAGTAACAAATCAGAGAATAATTAAATTGTAACAAAATAATTAAGGGAAACGAGTTATGCCATTGCGTTCGTCTCGAAATTTTGCTTGGAATAGAGTCCAAGTTTGCGTAAATCGGACTCCGTATGAACAAGATATGGCCTTCGGAAGTTTCAATAAAAACCAGCCCGAAATTCAAAAATTCAGATTTCGAAATTCAAAACAGACACCCGGGCTGGGCGGGAAAATTCCCGCCCAGGACCAAGGTTGACCTGGGCAAACAGGTCGACACTAGGGTCTACCTTAGGGTCGACCTGCCCCCCTTTTCCAGATCTGGAGACAGATCAATTTTTCTGCACCTGGACGCCTTTCTGACCGGATTCGTGAGCTCTAACCTATTTAAACACCCCCAAACCTAGTTTTCTCTCCACACAATTTCATTCTGCCTATACTCTGCCTCTATTCTAATTAAAAAATAAGAATGGCGTCGCTACTCTGCTGAAATCTAAGCTAGAACTAGTGCATCTTCTTCCAATCTGAATAGAATTAAAAGAATGACTAATCTACATCAAAGGAAAGCTATTCAGCTTCAGAATACAGATTTCAGAAAAATAAGACTTGCCTATATTTTGTAGGTACAGTTATATTTCCGATTTAAACATTAATTGGAAGTCATGGCTTGTAAGAAACTGATATTAGAACGGTGCCTATTAGTTTATCTATGTGGATCCATGCGATTTTATTCTTATGATGAAACTGTTGCCTATGACTATGACTATGACTATGAGACCTTTGCCTAAGACTATGATCATGAAACTGTTGCCCATGAAATTATTGCATATGACTATGATTCGTGACTATGAGACTATTGCCCACTACTATGATTCATAACTATGAGACTATTGCATATGACATTAATTAAGAAATTATTGTGATTAGTCGCCCATGACTATTGTGGTTAATTGCCTATAACTATTGTAGTTAGTTTCTTATGCCTATTCCCATTGTTACAATTAACCAATCATGTTGTACCTTGAACTGGCATTATGTTGGACCAAATCATCTATGCATATTCCCTTGATTATGTTGGATCTCATATTTAGTGTGTAACTTGGCTAGTTTATTCCTATTCACTATTATGTACATCGAACCTGTTGGAGCCCTTATTTTTGCATGCCTATCCTTTTATATCAATTCTTGTGCTTATCCCCTATTCCTTTTGTTAGTGCCATTTCATGAGTACTTAAAAAACTTGTGAAATCATGTTATACGTATGATTATGATGCGGGGAATGGGGTAGCTTAATTAAGTTAATTTGGCATAATAAATATGTTGGCATAATCTAAATTGGCTATAATAGTGAATGATTTACATGCATGTTAGACTTGGTCATAAATTGATAAATTTTAATTGGCCACAAAGTATGTAATTGGCATGTAAACCAAGTTTTGGACATAAACAGTAAACTAGAATATTAAATCTAGTTTTGACATGAACTGTAAATTGGAATATTAATTTAGATTGGGCATGAACTGGAAAAGGGGAATATTAAATCTAAATTGGTATAAACTGCAAGTTGGGCTAATTGATAGGTAAATCAAATTTTGGGCATAGAATATAAATATGTTAATTGGCATGACAAATGAATATGATCTAGGCTAAATTGATATATGGAAAATTTACATAAATAGTAAATATGTAAATTAGAGAAGAGGAAAATGCCTAACCCGAGGTTAGATTGAGTTGTGGTGTAAAACTGCCCGGAACCGCCTGGCACATCCAGTAACTACAACAATACATGTCTAATGTGAGAGGTTAGTGCATCAAGCCCAGAAAGACCCGAGGTTAGATTGAGTTATGGTGTAAAACTGCCCGGAACCGATCGACATATCTAGTAACCACAACAATACCTGTCTAATGTGAGTGGTTGGTGCTTTAATTAATTAATTAAAGCTTATGAACAATCAAGCTAGAAATGGTGAGGTTAAGCAATTAAGGAAACACTTAACCAACTTAACATGTTAACAAGACAAGAAGGGTGGGGTTAAGTAATTGGGAAAACACTTAGCCAATTCAACATGTTAACTAGACAAGATTGATAGGGGTTAAGTTAATTTGGACACTTAACCAACTTAACATGTTAACAAGGCAAGATTTGTGGGGGTTAAGTAACTAAGGAAACAATTAACCATTATAACGTGTAAACTAGACAAGTGGGTAAGGTTAAGTAAATGTTTAACCGTTATAACATGCTAACTAGACTAGATGGTGGGGGTTAAGTAACTAAGGAAACACTTAACCATTATAACATGTAAATTAGACAAGTGGGTAAGGTTAAGTAAATGTTTAACCGTTATAACATGCTAACAAGACTAGATGGTGGGGTTAAGTAAACTTAGAACACTTAGCCGCTATAGCATGATGAATAAAAAGTGTTAAGTTTATGAGAGACACTTAACCATTATAACCTGATAAACGAGTAAGGTTAAGGAACACTTAACCAAATTGACATGATATATGGTAGGTTAAGTCAACGTGAACTATGGGATAACACTTAACCAATTTAACATGACAAGTGAATGGGTTAATTTAACTTGAATTGATTGATGACACTTAACCAATCCACCATGACGAGAAAGAGAACTAAGTAGTAAACCTTAGTTAAGAGAACTAAGTAGTAAACCTTAGTTAAGAGAATTAAGTAGTAAACCTTAGTCAAGAAAGCAACGTAGAACACGAGAAGGAGCGAACGTCCGCCTGATCATGAAGAAGGCTCCAAAGAACTGGGGTACGAAGCACACAGCTTCGAGGGGACGTGAGGGTACTCTTGGTATCCCTATGTGAGGCTGTAGATGATCCTCCTGGGCTTACAGAGGTTAAGGTCTGCGTTAGAAGAGCCAAGGGTATGCCTTGGTTGCAATAATAAGGCAACCTAAAGAGTAGGATGGATCGACGTGATTCGGCGAGACCAGTATTTTCCCTGTGATAGCAACTCGTCGTCTACCTACCATCTTGAGTTAGTCGAGATACGTAAAGCGGAAAGACGGAGAACTCCAACAGACCATATACTTGCTATCTAGTTATCGGTGAGGTTGGCCCATAGGTTTGTGGGGCATAGAGGGGCCTGCGTACAGTTCTCATTCTTTTTTTTCTTGGGTGCCTTTCATTTGTTAGTTGAGGGAGGGGTCTAGTGGGACCTAAAAGCAGACCTTAGCATCTGCAATCGACAGATATCTAAAAGCTCCCGATCGAGTTCCGTGTTTCTTGATTAGCCCTACCACGGGACTCGGGTCACACATATAGAGGACATGTGCATCTAGACATCAATAACGATTCACGACACATACATGGGGAAAGTCTAGGAACATATACCGCTCTGGGTAGTGTGTCCTAGACTAGGGGGCATCGTTCGATATGTAGCATAATCCCTAGTTGGACCTAGATCGCGTAAACCCTGAATCCGAGAAGCGTTCAATAGGTAGCATAAACCCCAGTGGTCCTGGTAGCATAAACCCTGACTGAATCTAGGAAACGTTCGATAAGTAAACCCTAGTTGGATCTAGGCAACACTCGATGGATAAGGGACTGCGTACACAATAAAAGGGGATCATTTTATCATGAACACATGATGCTAGTTGAAACAGTCCTTAGTGGGTGCTGATAAATAGAAGTGGATGCGATAGCCAATTCCGTTAATCTTACCTTGTCTTCTTTTAGGATTATCTTATCACTATGGTATGGTTCTAAGTTCGGTTTGTTCATGTCATAGTCCTTTTCTTGTTTACATGCTGAAGTATAACCAGACTTATGTCTGACCTAGCTTGTTTTCGCCTCATTTCTTCCGTTCCCCCCCCCTCAGGTAGCCAGGGAGGGAATAGCTCAGCTCATTTTGGACTGTTACTCTATCCGAGCTTGAAGATTCTTTGACGCATTGCTTTGAACTCCATTTTCTACTACTATGGCTGGCTCATGCTTTATTGGGGATATCATTGTCAGTTTATGCTTCTTTATTTTAAACTTGACAGATGCTTTGTTGTAATAAGTATTGGTGTTGTAAAACAATCTTTGTACAAGTTGTATTTTAATCAATAAAGGTTATTTATTTTCCGCTGATTTATTTGTTTGTCTTGTAATTTTTTTGCAACTTGTGCCAAAAATGCTCCACCGAAGTTAAGGCATTCCCTTTGTGAGTGACTTTAACGGAGGTGGGGTGTTACAGCATAACTGGTAGAAATAAATAAGGTTATGTAATTAAAGACACCAAGTGGTATACATAACCAGAGGAAAAATATAATAAAGTTATGTAATTAAAGACACCCTTTTAGGGTAAGCATAACTGACATAGGGATATGTAATTAAAGATGCCTAAGGGTATACATAGTCAGTGGAAAACCTAGTGGGGATACAAGATAAGGGGGAGAGCTTGTATCATATTGTGTGGGACCCATTTCAGTCAGTAACCCGGTGTTGGTATCAAGTAAAGACCTTTGTGCTAAGCGGAGAAGGGGCACGCTTACTGATTGATTGTAAGAGATTCAAATGAGGCGGATGGTGTGGGCGGCGCAAACCGACCGGGGACATGTGCGTGAATAGGTCGGGCAGAGGGGGCTAAGACGACCATGACACCAGTAGATATGGTTGTGCACATCTTGGGTTGCCACTTTAGGAAGTGATACCTCCTACTGTGTGGCCAGCACATGATATCTACGGAGTGGGGAGCCGATCGATGAGGGTATAGTTGGACGTATGACCTAAGCCTACAAACTCATAGTGGAAGGGATCATCTCATTTCAGTTATACTAGTAATAGTGCAGGGTAATCATTAGTGAAGCATTCACATCTTATCTTGTTTACCTTGTCACACGTACCATTTATGTAGTGGTCTCTCTTATCCATTTTATATGCCTATCATGTTACTTTTATTTATTTACTGGCTAAAAGTAACTAGGCTCGCCACACTTTATGTCAGACCCTTTTTGTTTCCTCTTCTTTCTTTCGTCCCCTCACCCCCAGGTTCTCAAGGGAGGGAATTCTCTTATTTAGTTCGGATTTTGCTATCATCTTGCATGGAGCTACTTAGAAATGCTGTTGGTTTCACATCTTTCTCTACTATGGCTTATGATTTGGGGATTATGCTTTCTTTATTATTGTACTCTAATATTTAAAGTACAAGACAGAAGTTTTAATGATGAATCTAGTTTATGTATTTTCAGACATATGGTGTAACCATGCTTTATGATTAATAAAAAAATTTAATTCCGCTATTTTATATCTATCTTGTAATGTTTTCTATTTTGTTTACCTATAACGCTTCATGAAACTTAATGCTTTCTTAGTGAGTGACATTAACAGACGTGAGGTGTTTTACTTGGTATCAGAGCTGAAGGTTACCCGATTGGATAAAAGTTTTTGAAAACTATTTTCAAAAAGGTTTTAAAATAAAGCATTTCAAAAAGAAAAGTCTATTTTGAAAAATATATTCCCCAAATCCATAGGAAATATCTCTCGATTCTCTGCCTGATTTCTTTTTCTTTTTTCTGGGGAACCGATTTTTCCTGAAAGGTGTCCCCATTCCATCACAATGTCGTAGGCATGTTTGAACTGAGGCACATGTCAAAGGGCAATGAAGTGCCTAACCTCCATCTATAGCTGCAGTAGTATCATATTCGGCTAATTTTCTCTAGCTTCATAAGGATTTTTGTGTGATGGAGGCAACTTTAGAGAGACTTGTTAGCTTATTACACAAGGTTGGTAAGAACAAGGGAGTTAGGGCTAAGGAGTACAACCCTAGGATGAGAAAAATGATGGCCCGAGAAGGAAACATAGATAAAGTTCAAATAAAGGCAAAAAGGAAAAAGTTACGGTTGAGGAAACAAAAAATAAAAAGGTATGGCCCAAGAAAGGACGACAACAGCAACAGAAGAAGGGCAGAAAGAATGACAAGGCTAAGGGTAAGAGGAAGTTCCATAGTTGCGGGCGAGAGGGTCACTTGGCCCAGGACTGCAGGAAAGGGAAGAATGCTTGCTTCGTTTATGAAGAGGTTGGACACAATTATAGGGAGTGCCTAAGGAAGCAAGGGCAAGGTCAAAGGACAGAAACCTCTGGAGGGAAAGCGAGTGCTCTCATGGCTAGTACACCAGATAGAGGTAGGAAAGTTTCCATAAAAGGTTTGATTTCTCTTTCCAATCTTCCTATAAGAACTCTTTTTGATTCTAGCGCTTTGCATTCATTTATATCTAGTTCTGTGGTCGAACCTCTGCCCTTAGATACTAGTATGGTAGTGGATCCCTTAGTTGTCTCAAACCCCATTAGTGGTTTGGCTCGTTTATATATGATTTGTCAGGGTTTGAGAATATCTTTGTTAGGCATCGAGTTTGAGTGCGACGCATATGTGCTCGGGTTTATGGTCTATGGGTTTATTCTAGGAATGGATTGGCTTACCACGTATGGGGTTACTTTGGATTGTGAAACGATGGTTGTTAGACTCCTCACTTGCCATGGGAAGACCCTCGAAGTTTCTTGTATCCCCCAAGGGTTTGTTATGCTAAGTTTCCTAGAGTCTCTTGATGCATCAGTCAATGATTTGCAATCTGTTCCAGTAGTTTGAGATAATTCTAACGTTTTTGATGAGGTACGGGACTTACCTCCGAGGCACGAGATCGATTTTCATATATATATCTGGTGGACAATACAATGCCAGTTGCATTACCAGTGCACCATATGGCTCCAAGGGAAAGGAGGGAGCTGAGTAAGCAAGTAGGGGAGCTACTTGAAAAAGGCTTTTCTTTTGGGATGGGATGAAGGAAGATGTAGCAGCGTTGTTTCTCAATATATGATTTGCTAGCAAGTCAAAGCTGAGCAATGAGAGCTCTGTGGTTTACTTCATCCTTTAGAGGTCCCGCAGTGGAAGTAGGAGAGCGTCTCCATGGATTTCATAGATGGTTTGCCTAGAGCAACGAGGGGCAACACCAACATTTGAGTGGTAGTAGACAGGCTTAATAAGAGCACTAATTTTATTTCTAGTTAAGAGTAAGAAGACGATACCATGGTTGGCAACAATTTATGTTTGTGAGATAGTTCGTCTTCATGGAGTACCCTCCAGCATCGTGAGCGATCGTGACCCCATCTTTACCAGTGAATTTTCGAGGAGCTTGCAAGAAGCATTAGGTACACAGTTGTGTTTGAGCGCCGCTTATCATCCTCAGACCAACGGACAGACGGAGAGGTGAACATAATTCTTGAAGATCTTTTCAGGCTGTGTATCCTATATTTCGAAGGGACTTGGGAAGGGCATCTTCCTTTAGTAGAGTTTGCCTATAATAACAGTTATCAAGACAACATCGGCATGGCACCCTTCGAAGCATTGTATGGAGGACCTTGTAAATCGCCAACTTGTTGGTGGGAATCTATAGAAAGATTATTACTAGGACCAGATATGGTTAGGGAAACGTCCAAAAAGATTGACCTTATTCGACGGCGGATGAAGACAACTCAAGATAGGCAGAAGTCCTATGCAGATAAGAGAAGGACTGACATCGAATTCGAAGTGGAGACTTGGTTTTTGTCAAAGTATCACCTTTAAGGAATGTGGTTCGCTTGGGATAAGTAGGGAAGTTGGCACCTAGGTTTGTGGGACCATTTCCCACAACCAAGAAGATTGGCCAAATGGCCTACCGAGTGAAACTTCCAGAAAATCTATCCAGTGTTCATGATATTTACCAAGTCTCTGATCTGCAGAAGTGCCTGCATGACACCGTGGAAGTTGTTGAGCCGAGTATGCTGGAAGAAGTCGAAGTGGAATGGGAGGCGACAGTCAGACGAGTCCCTACCCGTATTCTTGGGTCAGAGGTTAAGAAGTTGCGCAATAAGGGGATCAATTTGCTAGAAGTTCAATGGGGAGATAACCCAGAAGATGCGACTTGGGAGACCAAAGACAAGATTCGTGCTTCATACCCTTTTCTTTTCGAGGGTATGTTCTTAACTCCTTTCCTAAGTTTTATCAGTGCTTGTTTCTGTCAATAGAATATATATTATCCATCGTATTTTCGACCTTTAGATAGGAATCCTATGGATGTAAACATGTGTTTGAAACATGTTATGTTTGATGGATGAAAGTTTTTGCTAGTGGCTACCTATGGATGCATATGCACACACATTAGGCACCAAGATCGGCTCAATCACTCTCGTACTGCATACGGATGTGTGTGCATTTTCTTTTCTTTTATGAATGGAAATGGACAAGTTAGCATACGGATGTTGCATTTGGACGAATGAATGTGCACACATGTAGAAATTATATGATATGATAGGTTTATTTGCATACATATTGGATTCATGGAACTGACATACATTGCATTAAGGAGGTCAACTGAATCAGTAGACTGCCTGATCTTCGCATTAGGACATATACACACACCTTCGCATATATTCATATAAGCATTAGAAATATTTAAGTACAATGGATGCCGGTGATTGGTGGATGAGTAGATGGATGATGGATGGTAGGATATGCATTCTTCTCGACTTAGAGATTTCAGGACGAAATCCTTTGAGTAGGGGAGAATGCAACACCCCGAATTTTTAACGACATTAAAGAGAATAAATTAAATAATAATTAATTTAATATTTAGAATTAAAGGAAATGGACTACAACATTGCGTCTGTCTCAAAATTCTGATCAAGATAGATATTTGGTTTGTATAAAACGGACACCGTATGAGGAAGTTATAAGGGTTTTAAGTTTGTATACACGCAGAAAAATCATATACGTACGTATGAGTCAGAGCTGAGTCAGAATTCTATCCAGAGGATTCAAGTTTGAAAAATTCCTCTAAGTGGCAAAACTCCTGCTTTAGGGGGTCAACCCCCCTGGAGGGGTGTCGACCTGGGGGTTGACCCACCCACAGGGGTGTCGACACCCTTAGGACTGAGGTGGCAGTCGGTTTCAGGGGGCTGTGCAGCTACAAACATGTGGCTATTTCTCATATTTTCTTCATTGGAAGTCATGGAGGCCATATGCTGCTGGATTGCGAACTGAACCATTTCTACAACATACATTGCAAATCAAATTCAGAATTCAAGAACCATTCTCTCTATTCTCTAAACCTAATGCTATGAGTTCTAATTACTTTTATGTTTAGATAAATAAAAGTAAATTATGAAAGGCTGTGATTTGGATATGTGTAAACCATGAATCTATGTTATTATCATATCTGATACTATGTCATGATAGATCTATTTCTTTAGATCCAATGCAATTGTGATTACCCTGCTATGTCATGATAGATCTATTTCTTTAGATCCAGTTCAATTGTGATTATTCTACTATGATATTATTGTGGATCTTGGTTTGTAACTATATTGTGGTTATTATAAATCTTTTAGTTTGAATAATTATGTCATTGGGTAAATCTAATCATTTACGTAAATCATGAACATATGCCACCTTGAATTCGTTAGGATTGGATCTAAATCTTTATCAAAATTGTAACTTCTGTGGCATGCTATTATGTGGATTTGTGTAGATATATTTCTAAACTAGTAGACCTAATTTATGTGGACATTGAAATTGTTAGCCGGATCTAGATTATCACCTTGTGTTATCATGTTAGGTCTATTCTATGTGATCTAATTTATCACCTTGTGTTATCATGTTAGATCTATTTTAAACTCTAGATCTAGATCATGTGATCCAATCTATCACCATGTGTTATTATGTTAGATCTAACCAAATGGGACATCTAAACTACTGATTTAGATCTTACTGTGCTTATTGAGACATCATGTTATGTTCATTAGTTTTATGTTGATATTGTTATGATAATAATTACATGTCCATGCCAGTATGTATGTTCACAATATCATGCTAAGTTTATGTTTATGCAAAGGTGATCACTTTTGTTACATTCCTATTGTTTTTCCCTATTATCGTTTATGACTAGGTTGTCGTCTAGCCTAGGCATACTGCCAATTTTGTGAGGACGCTAGTTAAGGAACGGGGGAAAAAGCGGTTAATATTGGCATAATTTAAATATGAACATTTTTGGACATGTAATTCAAATTACTGGGTCAGATAGGCATTGACACCTATAAAAGGAAAGGATTAATTAATTGGTAAATTAATTAAAAATTTAATGTTTAATAATTACAATCAGGAATTGTAATTGTACTTATGACACGAAGTTAGGCTGCATTAGTGGTGGAAGTCTGCCCAGACCCGACCGACATATCCAGCAGCCATTAATGTTGAACCTAATGTGGGAGGTCTAAGTACGCAAATACGAATCGGGCTAAGACACGAGGTTTGGCCCGACTGTGGTATAAGACTGCCCGGACCCGACCAGCATATCCAGCATCCACAAGTTGTAGGCTTAATGTGGGATGTCTAGCCCATTATAAACCATAAATGGACATGGTAATGAATTGGACTACTTAACCAAATCTAATCCATTGGGATTTTATGATATAGAACTGAAGTTAGGGTTAAGTAAAATTGATTGGATCAGTGGGAGGTTAAGTAAATCTTGGGTAGGTGGGTAATATTAGTGTATATATGCCCACAACTTAAGCATAAAACAAACATGCTTGGATCAGTGGGAGGCTAATTAAATCTTGGGTAGGTAGGTAATATTAGGATATATATATAGGCCCACAAACTTAACCGTTAAATAAACATGCTTGGCTCAGCGGGAGGGTTAAGTAAATCTTGGGTAGGTGGGTAATATTAGTATAAAGGCCCACAAACTTAACCCGATAAGGTTATGTATTTAAAGACACCTAGTGGTATACATAATTGTTGGAAATAATAAAGTTATGTAATTAAAGACACCTTTTAGGGTAAACATAACTTGTAGAAATAATAGGTTTATGTATTAAAGACACCTATAGGTAAGCATAACCTGTTGGTAGATTGGGGGTTAGGTATTAAAGACACCTGTAGGTGAGCATAACCGGTAGAAAGATTGGAATTATGTAATTAAAGACACCCTTTAGGATAAGCATAACTGGTAGAAATAAATAAGGTTATGTAATTAAAGACACCTAGTGGTATACATAACCAGAGGAAAAATATAATAAAGTTACGTAATTAAAAACACCCTTTTGGGGTAAGCATAACTGACATAGGGCTATGTAATTAAAGACACCTAAGGTTATACATAGTCAGTGGAAAACCTAGTGGGGATACAAGACAAGGGGAGAGCTTGTGTCATATTGTATAGGACCCATTTCAGTCAGTAACCCGGAGTTGGTATCAAGTAAAGACCTCCATACTAGGTGGAGAAGGGGCACGCTTACTGATTGATTGTAAGAGATCCAAACGTGTGGGCGGCGCAAACCAACTGGGGATATGTGCATGCATGGGTCGAGCAGAGAGGGCTAAGACGACCTTGACACCAGTAGATATGGTTGTGCACATTTTGGGTTGCCACTTTAGGAAGTGATACCTCCTACTGTGGGGCCAGCACATGATATCTACGGAGTAGGAAGCCGATCAATTAGGGTAGTGATTAGGGTATACTTGGACGTATGACCGAAGCCTACCAACTCATAGTGGAACGGATCATCTCATTTCAGTTATACTAGTAATAGCACAGAGTAATCATTAGTGAAGCATTCACACCATATCTTGCATACCTTGTCACACCTTCCATTTATGTAGTGATCTTTCTTATCCATTTTATATGCCTATCAAGTTACTTTTATTTATTTACTGGCTAAAAGTAACTGGACTCGCCAGACTTTATGTCTGCCCTTTTTGTTTCCTCTTCTTTCTTCCGTTTCCGCCCCCCAGGTTCTCAAGGGAGGGAATTCTCAGGTTTAGTCCGGATTCTGCTATCGTCTTGCTTGGAGCTACACAGAAATAATGCTGGTTTCACATCTTTCTCTACTATGGCTTATGATTTGGGGATTATGCTTTCTTTATTACTGTACTCTGATATTTGAAGTACAAGACAAAAGTTTTAATGATGTACTGAGTTTATGTATTTTCAGACATATGGTGTAACCATGCTTTATGATTAATAAAAGTTTTCAATTTCGCTATTTTATATCTGTCTTGTAACATTTTCTATTCTGTTTACCTATAACGCTTCACGAAACTTAATGCATTCGCTTAGTGAGTGACATTAACGGACGTGGGGTGCTTCATCGTGTGTTGAAATAAATGGTTATGTGTGTTAAAAATATAAATTTTAACATGTATGTGAAGTGTGCAAAATTTACATGTCTTGAAATATATTTTGTTCATTAAAAATATTATTTTTAACATGTGTATGTGAAGGGTACAAAATTTACATGTAATGAAACAAATGTTTGTTCATTAAAAATATAATTTTTAACATGAATAGGAAGTGTACAAAATTTACATGTAATGAAGTAAATGTTTGTTTGTTAAAAATAAACTTTTTAACGTAAATATGAAATGGATAAAAGAGGTTATGGCAAAATTTTCTAAAATTTAATGGCATTAGCCAATTATTTAAAGAATAAATGGTTTTGAAATCGTCGAACGAATTATATATATATATATATGAATTAAAATAAAACGAATCGCACGTGGTAGTTCGCGTTTTGGAATCGTAACTTTAAACGATTATACCGAGAAATCCAACTGTCGGATTTTCCTAAAACAGGAACCATTGGGTTCGCTTTGGAAATATCTTTCCAACGATATTAAATTTGTTAAGATCCAATGGTTAGATTTCAAGAAATGTGTAATTCAAATCTGAATAAAAACAGTGTCATGGCCGCGTAATGACCTGAAACATCTTTCGAATTAAATTGGTTACTTTTATATAAATAAAATTAGCGATAAACCGTTATAAAATATTATGAATGATATGGAATGGAAATAAACCAATTTCCCTTGGTTCATAAAGTAATATGGATGGTTAGATTTATTTGACATTAATGTATGGAATTGAATTAAACTTAACCAAAGAAAGGAAATGATTTAAATTATATATATTCGAGAATTATTTGAAAAGGCTGAGTTATACCTCATTTCAAACAATTATACAACGACCTAAAGTCGAAGACATTGAAGACAGTTGTTGAAGACCGGCGATCTTTACATCGAATGGACGACTACTGATGTGCTTGATTGGTTAGCCCCCAGGAAAGGGTTAAAGTGGTAGTTGTCCGGACGTACTTGTTGATTGTCCGGATATGCGAGAACCTCTCTTCCGTATTGGACATATGGAACGAGGAATAAGGTGTCTGCGGTTTCGTTCAGACCTGGAACGGACTTGTAAATGGATGTATGTCTGACATTGGATTTTATTCTGTGTTGATTGATTTCTATTAAATATATATCTGTTTGCTGGCGGAGAATTTATTCTCTTGCTTAACACCCTTCTTTGAGACGTATGAGGTTATATATCGATGGACATCAGTCGTATGGCGTGGATTGTCAATGTGGCATGCTAAGATGCAAATGATCAAGGCTTTTGTTGAAAAGCAGAGCCTTGTGGTTGATGATCAAAGCACAACTTTAATTAGCATAGCTTTGTGTACAGCGTTAATTCGCGAGCCTCACACCTGGTATGAGTCAAAAACGGGATCGTGACCATAGGGAGAACTTGCGTTTCTTTCTGGCTAGAAGTGGTGTCATGGTATGGAGCCCAGACATTTTTACTTATGTGGATGATGGATTGCGAGGCGCCCCGGATATTGGTCGCTACTGGCCAAGTGATAGGTCCGATAGGACCGGAAAACGTATTGTTCAGGAATAATTAATCCACTAAAGTATGTGTGGACCGTCCCTACCGTTCCCAGGGTTCACTGCAGGGGATCTGAGTCATTTGCTAGAGTTTCTCGAATCGGAAGGAGCCATCCCTAGCCTTGACTCACGATGGAAACCCAACTTCCAAGACGACATTAGGGATTTGATTGTAAACCTATACATAGTGACATAGTATATGGTAGCTATGTCGTCTAGGATTGATACATTTAAATTGAAAAGTGTTTTAAACTGACTAGATACTAGTAATAATATCAAATGAATTTGTTTATGCGTACCAACCATTTTTGGCCATTATAAAGAAAAACTCTATCCTCCGGTTTACGTTGCATTGTGTGATGGGACTTGAGTCTTATAATGGCTTCATTTTTCTGAAAAGCATTGCGTTGTTTAAAAGATTTACTTATTTTATGCACTGGCAATCCAATGGGCGTTAGCGGTGTGGTCCTGTGATTAGCCTTATTATTAAATAAGTTAAGTAGATTTCTCATACCAGTCCCATGACTGACTCGTCGTTTGTTTCACTTGCAAACTCAGGTGCCCCTGTTTCCACACGGGCAGTCGGGTGGTTTGTTTTACAGATATTTATTTATTGAGCAGGATTCTGGATTGAAGCTTAAAGCTGCGTCCAAAGCATTGATAGGGTTCCGCTGTGTTAGTTTATTGGTTCCGCTGCATTGTATTAAATTTATTATCAATCTTCCGTTGTAGTATTATTTTTCGATGTACTCTGATATATTATGTATTCTGATGTAACATTATTATGATGTTTATAAAAGTCTTCTGTTATTTGTTCTGATGTGTTATATGCCCAGAGTTAGCGTATCCGAGTTTCGAACGGTCTTGGTCGATTTAGCGATCGAGTAGGTCAGAGCGAAATCTGTATCTGTAACAACCCGGATTTTCAAAACCAGTTTAAAATTTTTATTTTAGCTATTTTAATAGATTTTGAATGTTTAAAATGATTTATTTTAAATAATAACAACTAAAAGTTTATTTAAATCAAAGTTACAATGAATACATTTATTTTAATTATAAAACAAGCCTGAAATGGCGCGGTAGTTTGAAAATCTGATTTCTAACTTTAAATGAAAGATAGGATTCGAAATAAATCGAATTTCAGTAAAACAAGAAATATTTGAATATGTTTAATAATATCATTCTAACGAATGTAAGAAACTAAGATTTCATAATAAAAATTGTAAGTTATGTCCAATTTAAAATTTAGAATAGTCGCTATGGAATTTATATATATTTTAATATAATATATAGCCCTTAAAAATAGCCATTTTGCAAACGACCTCCGTTTTCGACGAAACTACTTTTGTTGGATCCGGAATGTCAAATTATTATTATATTTCAAATTTCATAATTTTTGGAATAAATATGTAAACGTGGTAAATTTAAATGTGTTTGGTAATTTAAATTTGAATTGGATCAACCAGAAAATGACCAATTTTCAAACGGTCTCCAAATTCGATGAAATTGGTTTTGTTAGGACCGTAACGTCAAAACATAGCTAGAAATAATTTTTCTAGGAATTTTTGGAGCCAGTATGTGGTCATTAGAAATTAATTGTGAATCGATTAGCCAAAAGGCCAAAAAGAGGGTTTCTTGAGCTACAGACTCGAAATTCGACGAAACCAGTTTTATTGAAACCGTATCGTCAAGACATAGCAGCATGTCAATTTTCATTGCCAACGGAGTTCGTACGTGACCGCGGTATTGATAACTTTCGAACGAAGACAGTGTGAACTAGAGAATTAATAATAAAACCGTCCACTATATAATATATTTTCCTCTCCACAAACCCTCATTTCTCTTCTTCCTCAAAAATTGATAGAACCCTCTTCCTCTCTCTCTCTTTTAATTTTGCAAAAAAGACCCCGGATCTTAAATAATTTATATCTCTCAATCTGTAAACAATTAACCCGAGCGTTTCTGGGTTTTGAAGATCATCATGGCCTCTACCTACACAAAATTTCCAAGACCTATCGTCACATGGATTGGGATAAATCGACGTCTAAAGTCAGAAATGTGGTTTTGGTTTTGGCAAATTGTAGCCCAATTGAAGAAAGTGAAGAATTAGGTGATGGCCCAATTGAAGAAATTGTAGAGGAGAGAGTGCTCTACTGCTTTGTCTAAGGAAGGTAGGTCTGAAAGTGGACGAGGCGTCGGCAAAATCGAGTTCAACGTCGACAATATTTTCTGGCCAGTTGCGATGGATTTTTGGCCAATTACTCATCGTCGACGGCATTTCAGGTGGTGGTCATCGAAGGGGAAATGTTCCTGGTGGCAAGGCGCACTTATCCCCGGTGGTACGCGATGGTGATGTGACCGATGGTGGCTGAATTTGACAACAAGGCGGTTTTGGGGCAAATCACGATTTTTGGCGATTGGGAGCACCAGGGGCGACGAGGCTTGAAGGGGAGCTGCACCATGGAGTGGTGGTGGCACCAGCAGGCGGCAGCGACGCCCAGGTGGGCCCAGGCGGTGGGATTCAGCGGCGGTCAGAGGAGAACAACGTTGAACTCTAATTTGAGAGGTAATTAGGGTTTAGTTAAATTATTAAATAATTTAATTAAGTAATTAAAGTTCGTAACGTCATATCATTCACATACGAGGTCGAAATTTGACGATTTTAGATCCGTCGCGATCGTGGGGTCGAGAACTTCACAACAAAACTGACCGGGTCCAATTTGGAGCTTATTTGAATTGGGTCAAATTTAAATCCAAACGGTACAAAAATCTTCAGTTAAAGACTGACGGAGTGGAAACCAAAGGTAAGAATTCCTCACTAAAATCGCTGCAAAGTTATTTATTTATTTTCATAACTGAAAAATATATAGAATTGCCGGTGTGGATTTTTATCAGTTAAATCATTATAAATTGTACGCGGTAACTGTTAGATCACCTTCCTCGTCCACAAACTATGGGCGATTTAAATTGACTGTATTGTGTGTTGTTTGTGATGTTGAAATGTTTAACATATTAAAAATAATGTTAACATTAATATGGTAGTTGAAATTAAATAATAAATATTCATTTATAATTTGAACAGTGAAAATTGGTTAAATAGAAAATAATTCAAACTGAATTAGAATTAGTTAAATTTATTAACCAATTGATTTATTTAAACAAATTGTTGTTGTTAGAAAACCCCACCCGGGTATTGGGATGATATTTGACATACACTAGTCCCAATGTTTAGTTGTATGTCAATCGATGGATTGATAGTCTGTGATGAGCGTTATTTATTTATTTTGATGCTCATACAGTTGTAAATTTCACTCTGGATGTGAATGGACTGTTTGATGGTTATTTATCATTATTGTTGCATACATGCGATGTAAGAAATCCATATAACTAAAATTACATGGTAATTGATTGAGTCGCATTTCGATCCAAAAATAAAAGACATTTTAAAATAAAATACATTTTAAAATAAAAGACATTTTAAAATAAAAGACATTTTAAAACAAAATACATTTTAAAATAAAAGAACATTTTAAAATAAAAGAACATTTTAAAATAAAGGACATTTTAAAATAAAAGAATCTTTTAAAATAAAGGATATTTTTAAAATAAAAAATCTTTTAAAATAAAGGATATTTTTAAAATAAAGAATCTTTTGAAATAAAGAATATTTTAAAATAAAATGTTTTAACAATAAAAGTCACGTTTTATTGTATGTATAAACCAATAAAAGAAGCATAAGTTAAAATACATTTTTGTTAGATAAAAAAATATCATCTATAACATGTTAATGAAGAAGAAAAAGAATCATATGTTAAAATAATATATTTTTAGATAAAAATATTATTTTTAACATGTTAACGAAGTGAATTAAATATTCATGTGTTGAATAAAATATTTAAACAATAAAAATATCATTTTTATTGAACGTATAAACCATTACAAATATTCATGTGTGGAATAAAATATTTAAACAATATTTTAAAATAATATTCAGTGAAGAATAAAATTATGATTTTGGTGTCCGCTTTTGGATGGATACCAAAATATTGAAATGTGAAGCCGAGTTAAGTAGCAAACGCCATTTTAACCCAAACGGGTTTATCGATTGATTTTATTCATTTTATAATGAATATCAAAAAGGAGTGATTTCAAAATCTAATATTTTGAAAATATTATTATTTTAATATGATAAAGATATAGAATATTCAATTTTGAATTAAAATTGAAAATGAAGTTGGAATCATTTTAAAACGAATAAATAAATAATTTATAAAATACGTTTTAAATGGAAATCGAAAAATATATAATATATATATATTATATATATTTAATGGCCTGAATAGAAAGCGCCGCGCAGCGACTATTCGCGAATTTCGACCATTAACTTCAAATTGATGTAATGGGAGATCCGACCTTCGGATTCACCTAAAACCAGAACCGTTGGGTTCGTATCGAAAAGGGCTTTCCAATGAATATAAGAAGTTTGAAATCTAATGGATAGATTTGGAATTATGTCCAAATCAATTTTAAAAAGGGTCGCTATGGATGTAGTTCGGTTGCCGTTATTGCAAACTGACCGTAAGGGCCATAATAAAATTATTAAAAATATGTAAAATCATAATTAATAATTTGGAAAGATTTTGGATGAAAAATTCCAAGTTTGAAGACATTAAAATATATTTTTGTCTAAATGAACTATTTATTAATTAGAATAATAATTCAATGGTTTTTAAAATAATAAATTGGATTTATAAAGGGTTTTAACATAACCAAAATTGTCCAAAGTATGAATTGGAATGGAAATTATCTTCGGAATATTTCGATATTGAATTCTGTTATTATATGGGTATTGTAAGGAATTTGGAAGATATATATATATATCTGAAACACACCACCTCCGTTAGGGTCACTCTCAAAGGGAATGCCCTAATTTTGGTGGAGGTTTATAAGTACAAGTCACAGATATACAAGACAGATATAAGAACACATATTTGTAAACAGCGGAAGAACAACAAACTTTATTTCATAAAGTCAAATACGTGTTACAACAACATCCTTTCCAAAAACATAACATAACACTTTCATAATCCGTCTTGAGTACATCATTTTTAAAGAAGCATAAATAAAACATAGATAAACTGCAAAAGCCCCATAGTGGATTGTCCAAAGCCATAGTTCAAAACAGGAAAGTCCAAGCAATACATTTCTCTTCTTCAAGCTGGATGTTGAGGTTGGTCAAGCTGCTGTGTTCCCTCCCTGAGAACCTTGGGGGGGGAACGGAAGAAAGAAGACGAAAGAAAAATAGAGTCAGACATAAAGCCTGAGTAAGTCTAGTACTATTTTGTCTATGAATAAAGAACTGGGTATGATAAGTATAAACAAGAAGTGGGCAAGCACAATAAACTTGGTTAAGTTGTCTAGGGTCGAATATACTATCGTACCCCATGCTAATCTCTGAACCCATATAAACTAGTTTCCAATTTGCACCCCATAATCAGGGTGATGTGATCCATTCTACGATGATCGGCTCCCACTCGCATAGTTACATGTGTCTTACGGCCCCCGATGTCTGTAGTTACCTATGCTGGTCCCACCATGGGGTGTATCAAGTCCCATAGTGGCAACCCGACACAACCTTAGAGTGCACAGGTATGCTACTGGTGTCCAGTGCCTTATTTTTCTGCGCCGGAGTGTGTGCACGCCCGCACTCCGTTAGAACCTACACTGCTACACCACCGCCGTCGATTTGACCTCTTACAATCAGCCCAGTAATCGTGCCCCACCCTGCCTAGTTTCAGGGTATCCTGATACACCTTTTAGGGTTACTGCTGAAAAGGGTCCCCCGTTACTAGGTTTTCTATATCTAGCCAACATGCTAAGTTGGTTAAGTGTTTCCTAACCTAACCCCACCAGTCCGTTTAGTTTAGCATGTTCCATTTTGATTAAGTCTTTAGTTCACTTAATCCTAACAATCCTGACTCAGCCTTAATTGTCTTATTAAGGCCCTGACCTCTCACATTAGACAGGTATTGTTGTGGCTGCCTGTTGCCGGTTGGTTCCGGGCAGTCTTACGCCACAACTCAGTCTAACCTCGGGTCCTTATTGGGCTCCATGTTTAACCTCCCACATTGGATAGGTATTGTTGTGACTACTGGACAGCCGGGCGGTTCCGAGCAGGTTTACATCACAACTCAATCCAACCTCGGGTTAAACACATCGTATGTTCTACATTTGCATATTTTGTCATTCCTCTTTATTTCTTATATGTAAATATTTGCGGCCCATTATTAAGTTAATGGTGTAAAGGTTACACCAATCATGGGCCCAACCCATACTTGAATTTGGGCCCTTCTATTTCATATTTTCATTCATTAATTAATTTTAACCCAACGTTATTTTCCCCCGTTTTACATGTCCGTTTATATATACTGGGCTTAGCCTTTTAAAGCCCAATTTAGCCATGCGAAAAGGGGAGGCTTAAAACGTGATTACATACACAAAGAGGGGAAGGTGAGCGCATGAACTTGCATATGGCGTTGGAAATACATAATAGAAACTGGTGTACTTGCATAGTAGTGACATATACTTTGGTCATAAAACATAGGTGACATGAATCAAAGCATGTGAACTTGTAATTGAGGTATCATTATTGACACATGAACCTATACTTTTATTTAGGCATAATGTCAAACATAAGCATGGCATAAATATTTCTAGCATAAGCATAGCATAATGTCAAACATAAGCATGGCATAAATACTTCTAGCATAAACATGGCATAATGTCAAACATAAGCATGGCATAAATACTTCTAGCATGAACATAGCATAATGTCAAACATAAGCATGGCATAAATACTTCTAGCATGAACCTAACCTAGCCATGTACCACATATGTCATCATATAATTCTTGTAAAACAAGATAGACTTAATCATGGATTTCAATTATGCCAAATATCATTCATAGCCTAGCCATATTCATAAGTTTGCAAATAGGTTTTCTAGTACAAAAGCATGGCTTAATACATGATGCCAAATTCTCAACATAATTTCCTATGGATTATAATAACCAAACTTGTTCCAATTACTTACAAAATGATTTATGCACAAAAATATACATCATGGTGGCATAGAAGCAAAACCCCAAACTTGCATAAATTTAAATCAACTACATACATGTAGCTTCAACATGGATTACATGATTTGCGAAATATTCCAAACGTATACTTGCATAGAACTACCGCATGTAGTCCTTTATAACATGAATACATAATTCATAAATATCCAAACATATATAATATTTCAAATTGATAAGAACGCACAAATATGAATAACTTTATTGCCACAATTCAAGCATACAAATCAATACAGTTGTTCATTCATACCAAAGTAATACTCTACTTACAATGGTTGCGGCGAATTCTCTAATTAAGAGATATGATTCCTATGTTGAATTGATTGGCTTTAGGTTGCTTGAATTGCTTTAGGCTTTAGAACTTTCTTCCTAATTCTCTCTCTAGTTGGCGGCTACCCTTAGTCGTTCCTCAGCAACATGGCGGCTATGTTCTTAATTTTGAATGAATAGATTAGGGTTTAGTCTAGGGTTGTTTATATAGAGGTTAGGAACTGATTAGGACCCTTGATGTTGCTAGGTTAGATCGTAGCCATTCATTAGATAGAGAGACCAATTAGAACCCGCCACCTAGCCCTAATGACAAAGCAGGCCACAGAAATTCGACCAAACACAGACCTGGCCAGCCAGGTTGACTGGGCTCGACCAGGTCGACACCCCTGTCGACAGGGCTGTCGACAGCCCTGTTGACATGGGTAGCCCAGGTCGACAGCCCAGTCGACCTGGGTGGCCTAGGCGGGTGTTTATCCGCCCTGGCCCATTGGGCCCGATTTTTAATTATTTTATTCTGTTTGAATTTTAAATTTGATTCAAAACTTCCGAAGGCCATATCTTCTTCATACGGACTCCGTTTTTCGAAAACTCGGACTCTATTTCGCGTATTTTTCCGAGACGAACGCAATGGCATATCCCGTTTCCCTTAGTTCTTTGATTTGAAATTAATTATACTTTAATTTGTTACCTTCACAGTTATAGAATTTTCGGGGTGTTACATTCTCCCCCACTTAAGAGGATTTCGTCCCCGAAATCTTCAAGCTAGGAGGAATGTATATCCTAACATCCAATCATCCATCTACTCATCCATCAAACACGAGCATCCATTGTCCTTAAAAGACTTCTAATGCTTCATGATCATATGCGAAGTGTGTGTGTACATGTACTTATCTAATGCAAAATCAGGCGGTCTACTGATTCAGTTGACCTCCTTAATGCGAATTATGTAAGTGCCATGAATCCATTATGTATGCAAATTTTCCTATTCTTGATTCTACATGAGTGCACAATCATTCAATACAGATGCAACATCCACATGACAACACATAAAAATTCAACCACATATGAATGCAAACATATATGCATATGCAATATGAAGTGACTGAGCCGATCTAAAACCTAGATTGTGTGTGTATATGCAACCACGAGCAACCACTAGCAATCACTTGCAACCACTTGCAACCATCATCAATAACATGTTTCAATTACATGTTTCCATCCAAAGGGTTTCCACCTAAGAGATAAGGTCGAGGAAATATACCTAAAAAGATAGATAAAAGCGCAACTTAAGGAAAAAGAAAGATCAAGGATGTACCCTCGAACAGAAAAGGGTAGGCAGTACGTATTCTAGCTTCAGTTTCCCAAGTCGCGTCTCCCTCGGCGTCGCTCCACTGAACTTTGACGAGCTTGACTTCGCGGTTGCGTAGCTTCTTCACTTCCGTTCCTAATATGCGGGTTGGAACTTTTCTTATGGTTGCTTCGCGTTCCACTTCGGCCTCTTCGAGGATGTTTGGCTCTACCACTTCAGCTGACTCATGCAGACATTTTCGGAGATGTGAAACGTGAAAAACGTTGTGGACTCCAGCCAACTTCTCGGGTAGCTCTAATCTATAGGCCATTTTCCCAATTTTCTCGATGATAGGGAATGGCCCTACGAACCTAGGTGCCAGTTTTCCTGTGGTTCCAAAACGAACAACGTTCCTTAGCGGTGATACCTTGAGAAAAACTCTGTCTCCAACTTCAAATTCAAGGTCGGTCCTTCTCTTTTCGGCATAGGACTTTTGTCTGTCTTGGGCCGTCTTCATCCTTCTTTGTATTAAGTCCACTTTCTCTGAAGTCTCTCGGATCATGTCTGGTCCAAGTATGAGCTTATCCGTGGACTCCCACCAACAAGTGGGCGATCGGCACGGTCTTCCATATAAAGCTTCGAAGGGCGCCATTCCGATGGTTGCTTGATAGCTGTTGTTGTAGGCAAATTCCACCAAAGGAAGGTGGTCTTCCCATGTCCCTCCGAAGTCAAGGACGCATAGTCTTAAGAGGTCTTCCAAAACTCTGTTCACTCTCTCCGTTTGGCCGTCGGTTTGGGGATGATAGGCCGTGCTCAAGCATAACTGCGTTCCTACTGCTTCTTGCAGACTCCGCCAAAACTCGCTGGTGAAGATGGGGTCTCGGTCACTAACGATGCTAGATGGTATTCCATGGAGTCGAACGATTTCCTTGAGGTAAAGTGATGCTAGGGATGAGGCAGTTCTTTTACTTTTGACAGGTAAAAAGTGGGCGCTTTTAGTAAGCCTATCCACTATTACCCAAATGCTAGTGTTGCCTCTCCTAGACCTAGGCAGCCCATCGATGAAGTCCATTGAGATGCTATCCCACTTCCACTGCGGGACCTCCAGAGGATGTAATAGTCCGCCAGGCTTTTTCTGTTCCGCCTTAACCTGTTGGCACACCATACACTTAGAAACGAACTCTGCCACGTCCTTTTTCATGCCGTTCCAGAAGAAAGTCCTTTTTATGTCTTTGTACATTTTATCTCCGCCTGGGTGTATCGTCATCTTGGAGTGATGTGCTTCCTCGAGAACCTTCTTTATCAAATCTTTCGTCTGTGGGACGCATAGTCTTCCGTCTCGCCTCAGCAACCCCTTATCGTCGATGGAGTATCTGTTGAGGTGACTTGAAGTCTCACCCCTAATTAGCCTATCAATTATTTCCACAAGCTGAGGGTCTTCGCGTTGTGCTGCCCCTACTGAATCTACTAAAGTTGGGCGCACTTCGAGAGATGCTAGCAAGCCTGGTACGAAATCGGAGGAGGGCCTAAAGTCGAAGCTGGCTATAAACTCTAGGCTTTGTCTTTCAACAAACAACGGGCTTAGGGTCAATTTTTTTCGGCTCAACGCGTCTGCCACTACATTGCCTTTGCCCGGAGTGTAGGAGATTTCGAAATCGTACGAGGCAAGAAACTCCATCCATCTTTGTTGCCTCAAGTTAAGATCCTTCTGCGAGAAAAGATATTTCAACGATTTATGGTCAGTGTAAAGTTCGAACTTCTCACCTAGGAGATAGTGTCGCCAAGACTTGAGTGCAAAGACGATGGCGGCTAACTCAAGATCGTGGGTTGGGTAGTTCTTTTCGTGCACCTTCAACTGCCTCCCGCCATAAGCTACTACCCTTCCTTCTTGCATTAAGACGGCGCCTAGCCCTGTCCCACATGCATCCGTATAAACAGTGAACATCTTGCTCCCATCTGGCAGCGTCAAAACTGGGGCTGTTGTGAGAGCCCTTTTCAGTCGTTGGAAAGCAAACTCGCAATCCAAATCCCAATTGAACCCTAGATTCTTCTTAGTCAATTTCGTGAGCAGAGCTGAGATTTTCGCAAAATCCCTTATGAACTTTCGATAAAAACCCGCTAGTCCTAGAAAGCTTCGGACCTCAGTCGCATTCCTTGGTGTCTTCCAATCCTGTACCGCCACTACCTTAGCAGGGTCCACTGCTAACCCTTGTTTGGATACTATGTGCCCAAGGAACCTCACTTCTTCTCTCCAAAAGTGGCATTTGGAGAATTTGGCTTTTAGTTGATGGACTCGCAAAGTTTCCATGATTGCCCTTAAGTGCTGAGCATGTTCCTCTTCATTCTTTGAGAAGATAAGGATATCGTCTACGAAGACCACTACGAATTTGTTGAGGAAATCTCTAAATACCCTACTCATCAGGTCCACGAAGTAAGCAGGTGCATTTGTCAAGCCGAAAGGCATGACAAGCCATTCAAAGAAGCCGTCTGGGGTTCTGAATGCCGTTTTATCGATGCTATCTTCAGCCACCCTTAGCTGATGAAAACCGGTTGCTAAATCGAGTTGGGAGAAAACAGACGCTCCTACAAGCTGGTCAAATAAATCGTCAATTCTAGGGAGAGGGTGCCTATTCTTTTTCGTTAGCTTGTTGAGCTCCCTATAGTCAACACATAGACGGAGTGAACCATCCGCCTTTGTAGCGAACACCACTGGAGCGCCCCATTCTGAAATGCTCCTCCTAATGAACCCCTTTTCTAGAAGCTCTTTAATCTGTTTACTGAGCTCTTTCCTTTCTCGTGGAGCCATATGTCTAACGGGCAACGCAACGGGCTTAGCATTATCTACAAGATATATGCGGAAGTCTATTTCCCGCTTCGTAGGCAAGCCCTTCACCTCTTCAAAGACATCCGGATATTCCCGGACCACTTTAACTGATTGCAAATTTTCAACAGAGGCATCTAGCGATTCAAGATAACTAAGCATAACCGCATACGAGGGATTACAAGAAATTTCCAAAGTATTACCGAGCTGGGTTAGGAGCCTAACAACCCTTTTCTCACAATCAAGGATGGCCCCATTACTGGATAGCCAATCCATACCCAAAATCAAACCATACCCCGAAAAGCCCAAAACAAAGGCACTACATTGAAATTCAACACTTAGGATAGAAATTTTCAAATCCAGACAGATCATAGACAAATGAGCTGGGCCCCCAATTGGGTTTGAAACAATTAAGGGGTCCTCTACCATACTAGTTTTTAGGTGCAGAGATTCTACTAAAGCAGACGAGATAAAGGAGTGTGATGCGCCAGAATGAAACAAAGTGAAAACGGGGTGATCATAAAGATAAACTACACTTTCTACAGAAGTATTTATACCTCGCTGTTGCAGAGGTGGCGCTTCTAGCACATGGACCTGTGCCCCTGGGGTGGATCCAGCCCTCTGCCCCTGTCCTCGTTTCTTTGGGCAGTCCTTCGCCCTATGGCCTATCTCTCCGCAAGAAAAGCACCCACCATTCTCCTTGGCCTTCTTTTTCCGGCAGTCCTTTACCAAGTGCCCCACTTTGCCACAGAAATTACACTTCCTCTTCTCTTTGTTGCCCTTTCCGCCCTTCTTAAAGTCTGTCTTCTTAGGCTGCAAACCCTCTTTCTTCCCTTGAGAGCTTTCTGCCTTTGTCTCCTTCTTGCCCTTATCCTCTTCATTCAGCAATGCCATTTGCACCGATCTTTCATACGTGGCCCCCATGGGTATATGGGTCATGGCCAAACTATGTAATGGCTCATTTAACCCTTTGACGAAACGGAGAGCCTTCTTGTGCGGGGTGTTGACTAGGTCAAGTCCAAACCTAGCCAGCTCATCAAACTGATTCACATACTCTCTAACAGTCTTGTCTCCTTGCTTAAGGAATAAGAATTTTTCCAACTGCAAACTTCTTTCCGCATCTGAGAGAAATTTAGTCTCAAACCTTGCCCTAAAGTCCTCCCATGTCTCCACCGGTCTTTCAGCATTAGTGACTTCCCACCAGTAGGAAGCCTCGCCCTTCAATAGCCACACTGCCAATTGTACTTTTTGTCTATCTTCTACCTCAAAGATGATGAATAGGTCCTCAGTTTCTTTCAGCCAATTTCTAGCTGCTACGAAGGACTCAGTTCCATGGAAATCCCTTCCTCCCATAGCTTTAAAATCTTTACATATCTTAGCAAACGTGTTTCCCCGAGGAGGAGGTGGAGGAAAAGGTGCTGCTGCAGCTGGATGATTTCCTTCAGCTGGAGGAGGAGGAATGGTAGGACCTGGCTAAGTGGCTCTTGCTTCTAAGAACCGTCTAAACCAACCAGGTATTGGCACCCCTTCCGGCAAGTTAAGTTCTTGGGACATGCTGAAACAAAAAGGATAGATTCAAAACGAAGGATAAGAGATAGTACCTATGGCTTTGGGGAGTGGACTTTGCCTTTTTAAAATAAAATAACATTTTTCTTTTAAAAATGCTTCTTTAAATTTCCTTTTTGAAAATAAATTTTCAAAACTTTTTATCTTATCTAGTAAACCTATGCTCTGATACCAAGTGAAACACCCCACCTCCATTAGGGTCACTCTCAAAGGGAATGCTCTAATTTTGGTGGAGGTTTATAAGTACAAGTCACAGATATACAAGACAGATATAAGAACACATATTTGTAAACAGCGGAAGAACAACAAACTTTATTTCATAAAGTCAAATACGTGTTACAACAACATCCTTTCCAAAAACATAACATAACACTTTCATAATCCGTCTTGAGTACATCATTTTTAAAGAAGCATAAATAAAACATAGATAAACTGCAAAAGCCCCATAGTGGATTGTCCAAAGCCATAGTTCAAAACAGGAAAGTCCAAGCAATACATTTCTCTTCTTCAAGCTGGATGTTGAGGTTGGTCAAGCTGCTGTGTTCCCTCCCTGAGAACCTGGGGGGGGGGGGGAAACGGAAGAAAGAAGACGAAAGAAAAATAGAGTCAGACATAAAGCCTGAGTAAGTCTAGTACTATTTTGTCTATGAATAAAGAACTGGGTATGATAAGTATAAACAAGAAGTGGGCAAGCACAATAAACTTGGTTAAGTTGTCTAGGGTCGAATATACTATCGTACCCCATGCTAATCTCTGAACCCATATAAACTAGTTTCCAATTTGCACCCCATAATCAGGGTGATGTGATCCATTCTACGATGATCGGCTCCTACTCGCATAGTTACATGTGTCTTACGGCCCCCGATGTCTGTAGTTACCTATGTTGGTCCCACCATGGGGTGTATCAAGTCCCATAGTGGCAACCCGACACAACCTTAGAGTGCACAGGTATGCTACTGGTGTCCAGTGCCTTATTTTTCTGCGCCGGAGTGTGTGCACGCCCGCACTCCGTTAGAACCTACACTGCTACACCACCGCCGTCGATTTGACCTCTTACAATCAGCCCAGTAATCGTGCCCCACCCTGCCTAGTTTCAGGGTATCCTGATACACCTTTTAGGGTTACTGCTGAAAAGGGTCCCCCGTTACTAGGTTTTCTATCTCTAGCCAACATGCTAAGTTGGTTAAGTGTTTCCTAACCTAACCCCACCAGTCCGTTTAGTTTAGCATGTTCCATTTTGATTAAGTCTTTAGTTCACTTAATCCTAACAATCCTGACTCAGCCTTAATTGTCTTATTAAGGCCCTGACCTCTCACATTAGACAGGTATTGTTGTGGCTGCCTGTTGCCGGTTGGTTCCGGGCAGTCTTACGCCACAACTCAGTCTAACCTCGGGTCCTTATTGGGCTCCATGTTTAACCTCCCACATTGGATAGGTATTGTTGTGACTACTGGACAGCCGGGCGGTTCCGGGCAGGTTTACATCACAACTCAATCCAACCTCGGGTTAAACACATCGTATGTTCTACATTTACATATTTTGTCATTCCTCTTTATTTCTTATATGTAAATATTTGCGGCCCATTATTAAGTTAATGGTGTAAAGGTTACACCAATCATGGGCCCAACCCATACTTGAATTTGGGCCCTTCTATTTCATATTTTCATTCATTAATTAATTTTAACCCAACGTTATTTTCCCCCGTTTTACACGTCCGTTTATATATACTGGGCTTAGCCTTTTAAAGCCCAATTTAGCCATGCGAAAAGGGGAGGCTTAAAGCGTGATTACATACACAAAGAGGGGAAGGTGAGCGCATGAACTTGCATATGGCGTTGGAAATACATAATAGAAACTGGTGTACTTGCATAGTAGTGACATATACTTTGGTCATAAAACATAGGTGACATGAATCAAAGCATGTGAACATGTAATTGAGGTATCATTATTGACACATGAACCTATACTTTTATTTAGGCATAATGTCAAACATAAGCATGGCATAAATATTTCTAGCATAAGCATAGCATAATGTCAAACATAAGCATGGCATAAATACTTCTAGCATAAACATGGCATAATGTCAAACATAAGCATGGCATAAATACTTCTAGCATGAACATAGCATAATGTCAAACATAAGCATGGCATAAATACTTCTAGCATGAACCTAACCTAGCCATGTACCACATATGTCATCATATAATTCTTGTAAAACAAGATAGACTTAATCATGGATTTCAATTATGCCAAATATCATTCATAGCCTAGCCATATTCATAAGTTTGCAAATAGGTTTTCTAGTACAAAAGCATGGCTTAATACATGATGCCAAATTCTCAACATAATTTCCTATGGATTATAATAACCAAACTTGTTCCAATTACTTACAAAATGATTTATGCACAAAAATATACATCATGGTGGCATAGAAGCAAAACCCCAAACTTGCATAAATTTAAATCAACTACATACATGTAGCTTCAACATGGATTACATGATTTGCGAAATATTCCAAACGTATACTTGCATAGAACTACCGCATGTAGTCCTTTATAACATGAATACATAATTCATAAATATCCAAACATATATAGTATTTCAAATTGATAAGAACGCACAAATATGAATAACTTTATTGCCACAATTCAAGCATACAAATCAATACAGTTGTTCATTCATACCAAAGTAATACTCTACTTACAATGGTTGCGGCGAATTCTCTAATTAAGAGATATGATTCCTATGTTGAATTGATTGGCTTTAGGTTGCTTGAATTGCTTTAGGCTTTAGAACTTTCTTCCTAATTCTCTCTCTAGTTGGCGGCTACCCTTAGTCGTTCCTCAGCAACATGGCGGCTATGTTCTTAATTTTGAATGAATAGATTAGGGTTTAGTCTAGGGTTGTTTATATAGAGGTTAGGAACTGATTAGGACCCTTGATGTTGCTAGGTTAGATCGTAGCCATTCATTAGATAGAGAGACCAATTAGAACCCGCCACCTAGCCCTAATGACAAAGCAGGCCACAGAAATTCGACCAAACACAGACCTGGCCAGCCAGGTTGACTGGGCTCGACCAGGTCGACACCCCTGTCGACAGGGCTGTCGACAGCCCTGTCGACATGGGTAGCCCAGGTCGACAGCCCAGTCGACCTGGGTGGCCTAGGCGGGTGTTTATCCGCCCTGGCCCATTGGGCCCGATTTTTAATTATTTTATTCTGTTTGAATTTTAAATTTGATTCAAAACTTCCGAAGGCCATATCTTCTTCATACGGACTCCGTTTTTCGAAAACTCGGACTCTATTTCGCGTATTTTTCCGAGACGAACGCAATGGCGTATCCCGTTTCCCTTAGTTCTTTGATTTGAAATTAATTATACTTTAATTTGTTACCTTCACAGTTATAGAATTTTCGGGGTGTTACAATATCGTTATTCCCACTATGATATTTGTTGGTTTCAGAATTTGATATTGAATATAATCCGATATAATTTCCATTCAGAATCTTATATTTAATATCGAATTGGATTTTGGGTTTGTCGTGAATGGTGTCTTTAATAAAACTGTTCTTAAACCCAATTGAGAAAAAATAAATCTTTCAATTAAGATTTTGAGAAGTTTACCAATTAATTAATATTTAGTTGGAATCGAATTAAAATTGGAGTTTTTGGGTTTATCGTGAACAATATGTTAAACGACATTTGTTCTTTAACCCAATTAACAGTGAAAATATAATTTGGAATTTATAAATCTTTTATTAAGATTTGATGGAAATTTTCCAAAGTAACGTTTTCCAATTTAATAACAGAAATTGGAACTGAATGGAATTAGATTTAGTAATAATCGAGATGAGCATCTGTGAATGAAGACTGTTACTATATATGGAATTTAAAAAGGCCTTACCGTTATTCCTTTTATATTATTAGTCCGATACAAAATTTATATTGATTATATATTGATCCGTTTTCCACGAAGATTCCATAGTTAATGGAAGATTATTTGGGTTTATCGTGAACTGTGTTTTAAATAATTTTAGTTCTTTAACCCAGTTAAAGATAAAAATTAATTTCCCAAATTTGAATAATCATAAAGTAATGATTATTGATATTAAAACCAAATTGGAGTTCTAATAAATTAGATTGAAATGGAAATGAGATGATTAGATTTATCAAATTCTTGAAATGATCGAGAATGAAGCACCACCAGTTTTACTCCAGACGATAGTCAAATCTTTAATTTAATTTGAACGTAAAAAGGGTAATTAATTTTACTCAATACACAGTGGGTGTTTAGATATGGAGCGCTACCAGTTTTGCTCTAAAGGGTGAAAAGTTTGGGATTGGAAAATAATAAATGATTATTGCAGTAAGGTTCGATAATCCCGACTAGTTAACAAAATCTTTTGAAATCGGTATCAAAAGGAAGATTAAAGAATAAATTCAAAAGAATTTATCTTTGATAAAATTAATGGGAACCTTTCCCTAAAAACCTGAATATTGGAATAAAAGAATATTCTGAATTGGAATGAGGCATATGATGTGTTTTAATAGCACTTGATTATAAAATACGCGAGTTATTTTGAAAGACCGGGATTAATCCATTCTGAATAATTAATACGACAACCAAAAGTCGAAGATGAAGACGGTGGTTAAAGATCCGGAGTTCTTCACATTGTTTAGATGATTACTGATGTCTTGCTTGGGTAGTACACCCAGGACAAGGTAATAAGTGGTGATCGTTTACACATAGTTGGAGATCGATGGATATGCGAGGACCTCTCTCCCGTATTGGACATATGGGACGAGGAATAAGGTGCCTCCGGTTTCGTTCAGACCCAGAATGGACTTGAAAATGGATGTGTGCCTGACATTGGATTTCATTCTGTGCTAATTGATTTCTATTAAATATATATCTATTTGGTGGCGGAGAATTTATTCTCTGGTTTAACACCCTTCTCTGAGACGTACGAGCTTAGAGGTTATATATTGATAAACATCAGTTGTATGGCGTGAATTGTCAGTGTGGCATGCCAAGATGCAAATGGTCAAGGCTTTTGTTGAAAAGTAGAGTCTTGTGGTTAACGATCAAAGCACAGCTCTAATTAGCATTGCTTTGTGTATAGCGTTAATTCGCGAGCCTCACACCCCGGTATGAGTCAGAAACAGGATAAGGGACCCAAGGAGTGCATGACGTTTCTTTCTAGCTAGAAGTGGTGTCATGGTATGGAGCCCAGAAATTTTTACTTATATGGATGATGGAATGAAGCGCACCGGATATTGAGTCTCCAATGGCTCAGAGATAGGTCCGATAGGACCGGCAAATATGTGTTCAGGAATAACTAATCCTCAAAAGTAAGAGAGGATCGACCTTGGAGGATCCAAGGGCTCGCCAGCGTCCGAGCCTTAAGGCATTTGCTCGAGTGTCTCGAATCGGTAAGGAGACCATCCCTTGCCCTTGACTCATGATGGAAACCCAATTTCCAATACGCGACTTTTAGGTTTTAATTGTAGAACTAGTATAGCGACATAGTAGGATGGGGTACTACGCCGTCTATGATTGATACATTTATATTTGAAATTGTTTCGACGCTATGCCCCAGTAATAATATCAAATAATTTGTTTTATAACGTATCAAGCATGTTTGGCTATTATAAGGGAAAACTATGTCCTCCGGCTTGCGTTGCATCATGTGATGGGACCTGAGTCTTATAATAGCTTCATTTTTTTCAAAAAACATTGCGTGGTTTTATTTTAAACTAAGATTCATGTGGAGTAAACCTGTTCCGTGTTATACGGCGTGGTCCCATGATTTCCCAACTTTTAAAGTAAAAAATTAATAACTGTTTTAGTTCTCACACCAGTTCCGTGACTGACCTGGGGTTTATTGTTTTAACCTAAACTCTGGGTGCCCTTATGTTCCACATGGGCGGCTAGTAGTTTTGGTTTTGCAGATATTTCTTTTCCAGGATCCTGGATTTTCAACTGAAGCTATATTCAGAAAGCTTTGTATGTGTTTATTTCTTTCAGTTGTGTTATTTATTATTTTTCCGCTGCTTTGTAATTTAAATCTATGATATTATATTTCCAATGTGTAATATTTACTCATACTCTGATATATTCTTGTACTCTGATGTAATTGTTGTAATAGCAATGAAATATTCTATTTTTTGTGTCCTGATGCGTCGTGTTCTCAACTCAATCTGGGCTTTCTTGCAGGAGGAAGTTTGGGTCGTTTCATTTGGTATCAGAGCTTTGGTTTATAGAGCTCGAGAACAAGACACATTAGAACCGAACGAAAGAATTCATCAGAGATTGGATTAGTAATATCCAATGAGAATGACTCGTTAGAGATAGGATCAGTAGTATCCTAGAACGGGTGTGAAGAGAGTTATTTTTTTAAAATAAAAATGAAAACAAATTTTATTTTGAAAATTTAAACCCTATTATACGTATTTGAGTATTTTATTTTATATTAAATTTGGACAATCGAGTATATGAAAATTTTGCATATACACCTTGCAAACGTGTATACAAAGCCTCAAATATACTGGGTAGATATAGAATCACACTCTAGTCGCCTGGGGTGATTCTGATAATGCTGCAGCATTATCAGTATTTATTTTCAAGTGCCGAAAGTGGGATATCTATATATTTTCAATTGACTGGTGTGAGAACCAAAACATAGTTAGAATTCATTGTTGTGATTTGACACTGAAAATATGATTTTTGCATATGTATAAAAGTATATGTTTGAAAAGCTAATCAACTAACTGATTGCTGGTTGTGTTGTTTGATTATTAGTTTAATTAATAAAATTGTTGAAACCAATATGTGAATGGAAATTAAATTTAGCCAAATTGAGGAAAATATTAAACTGAATTGAAAATTGATTAGAATTGCATATATGTACATGTGTATATAATGAACAGGTCATAACATGGAAGCTAAGAAGAGGAATAAAATTGTTTGCCCGACAAATAGGTACATATTTACTATATTCAATTGAGTTTGATGATTTTATAAGCCAATTGGCTAGCCGCTTGGCTTTTTCTTTTTCTTTCGGATTGATGAGGGCCCAATGAAGCAAGTTGCGATTTTAAATACCAACCCATACAAAGGAGGTTATGGCGAAATTTTTCGAAAATTTGAGGTGTTAGCCAAATTTTTGATAAAATTAGAAAATTCTTAGAAACTGAAAAGTTGAAGTATGAATGCCGTAATGAAAGTTGAGTTGGTTGGTTAAACAACTTTCAGCTCCGTTCCTTTTCGAGGACGAAAAGATTTTAAGTGGGGGGATTGTAACAACCCAGATTTTCAGAACCAATTTAAAGTTTTTATTTTAGCTATTTTAATGGATTTTGAATATTTAAAATGATTTATTTTAAATAATAACGACTAAAAATTTATTTAAATCGAAGTTAGAATGAATAAATTTATTTTAATTATAAAACGAGCCTGAAATGGTGCGGTAGTTAAAAAATTCGATTTCTAACTTTAAATGAATGTACAAGATTCAAAATAAATCGGATTTCAGTAAAACAAGAAATATTTGAATCTGTTTAACAATATCTTTCTAACGAATGTAAGAAACTGAGATTTCATAATAAAAATTATAAGTTATGTCTAGTTTAAAATTTAGAACAGTCGCTACGAAATATATATATATATATATATATATATATATATATTTTAATATAATATATAGCCCTTAAAAATAGCCATTTTGCAAACGACCTCCGTTTTTGACGAAACCACTTTTGTTGATCCGGAATGTCAAATTATTGTTATATTTCAAATTTCATAATTTTTGGAATTAATATGTGAACGCAGTACATTTAAATGTGTTTAGTAATTTAAATTTGATTTGGATCGACCAGAAAATGGCCAATTTTCAGATGGTCTCCAAACTCGACGAAATTAGTTTTGTTCAGACCGTATTGTCAAAACATAGCTAGAAATAATTTTTCTAGAATTTTTGGAGCTAGTACGTGGCCATGAAAAATTAATTATGAATTGATCAGCCGTGTAAGACCAAAAACAGGGTTTTTTTAGCAAACGGACTCGGAATTCGACGAAACCAGTTTTGTTGGAACTGTATCATCAAGACATAGCCGCATGTTAATTTTCATCGCCAACGGAATTCATATGTAACCGCGGTAGTGATAACTGTAGAACGAAGAGAGCGTGAACTAGAAGATTAATAATAAAACTAGAGAATTTATAATAAAATATTAAAACCCTCCACTATATAATATCTTTTCCTCTCCACAAACCCTCATTTCTCTTCTTCCTCAAAAATTGACAGCAGCCCTCTTCCTCTCTCTCTCTCTCTTTTAATTTTGCAAAAAAGACCCCGGATCTTTAATAATTAATATCTCTCAATCCGTAAACAATTAACCTGAACGGTTTCTGGGTTTTGAAGATCATCAAGGCCTCTACCTACCACAAAAATTGCAAAACCTATCATCGCACGGTTGGGAGAAATCGAAGTCTAAAGTCAGAAAAGTGGTTTCAGTTTTGGGCAAACTGTGGCCAATATGTGAAGAATTAGGTGATGGCCCAATTGAAGAAATTATAGGGGAGAGAGTGCTCTACAACTTTGTCTAAGAAAGGTAGGTCTGAAACTGGACGAGGCGCCGGCAAAATCGAGTTCAACGTCGATGACGTTTTCTGGCCAGTCGCGATGGGTTTTTGGCCAATTACTCATCGTTGGCGGCGTTTCAGGTGGTGGTCATTGTAACACCCCACCTCCGCCAGGGTCACTCACAATGGAATGCACTAGGTTTGGAGGGGCATTATTGGTAAACATGCACAGAAATATTACAAGACAGAACATATAAAACAGCGGAAGTAAAACAAATTTTCATTTCTTTCTAAACAGTAAAGCCTTTTTACAACAGATTACATAGAAACCTGTCTTGCAATAGTAAAGAAGCATAAAACCTTTTCATAAATTATTCCCCAAGTAAAGCAGTAAAGCAGCCATAGCCCATGGAATTTCAAGCCATACATGATGACCTTCAAGCAGAAGAGGTCCGAACTAACAACAGTATTTCCTCCCTGAAAACCTGGGGGGGGGGAAACGGAAGACAAAGAGGCAAAAGAAAACGGGGTCAGTCATAAAGACTGGTAAGTCCTATCTACTTCCAGCATAAAACAGGTAAAGGTAACATGACATGCATAAACTGAAAATAAACATAAGGATGACGATAAGATAGATAAACTAAACCAAGATAACAGGGTGAACTACGGTATCAAGATAAACTAAGGTATCATGATAAACTACGGTGTCAAGGTAAATCAAAGTATCACATCGTCAGGTTTCTATCAAGTATAATATCCCAAGGTATCTATCATGTATATTTGCTCCGCACCTCCCGTACTAGTATCCCAACCCGTGTCATGAGTTAACTATAAAATGTCCCTTGACCAAAGTCATGAAATGGTCCATGTCAACCTAATATATCGCGTTCATAGGTTTTCCTAACTCGTATATTTCTTTCCATGTATAAGTTCAGTCCTTTGCCGTAGGCCGTACGGGCTTTCCCATACCTCACCGTAGTACCATTTTATCCCTGAAGTTGTTTTGGACTGCTACCCTTGATTTGCTTATGTTTTCTTACCATGAACTATCGCGTGTTCACCTAGGATTTATGCCACCTAGGACCGCTAGGAATTATGCTACCTAATGAACGTTTTCGTATCTCGGTTTGGGTTTTAGCCACCTAGGGCTACTAGGGATTATGCTACCCGTCAACCGCGCCCTTTTCCCCACGTAAGCATCGTGAATCGTTTTTCCATGTCTAACTGCACATGTATCTCAATGTGCCATCCGAGTCCCGTGCCAGGGAAAATCAAGAAATACGAGACTCGGTCGGGAGCTTTAAGTCGTCTGCCGAATGCAGATATCAAGGTCTGTTTTTGTATCTGTGGCTATGGTCCTACGTGACCCCTCCCTCAACTACTGAAAGGCAATCCAAGAAAAATCATGCACGAGAACTATACTCCGGCCCCCTATGCCCCACTTACCTATTGGCCAACCTCACCCATAACTCGATAGCAAGTATATGGTCTGTTGGGAGTTCTCTGCCTTTCCGTATACGTACACGATTGACTAAAGATGGTAGGTAGTCGACGACGCGCTATCCAGGGCAAAAATCAAGTATCGTCGACTCCACGCTAATCCATCCCCGTCTTTAGGTTGCTCGCACAGCAACCAAGGCATACTCTTGGTTCTTCTACCGCAGACCTTAACCTCTGTGAGCCCAGGCGGATCATCTGCAACCTCACAGAGGGATACCAAGAGTACCCTCACATCCCCCGAAGCTACTGCTTCATCACCCAGTTCGTTGGAGCCCTTATCTAAGTCAGATAATCTGCTCCTCCTCTTGTGTTTAAGCGATGACCTACCGTAACGAGTTACTCATCTATCCCTGAACTAAGAATTATTACTTAGTTATCCTAAACTAAGGTTTATCACTTAGTTCCCTTTCCCGTTATCCTTGTTAACTACGATTTTCCACCTAGTTCCCTGAACTAGGGTTTGGTCTAATAGGTTAAGTGTTGTCATTCCAGTTCATAACTTAACCCGTCTACGAATCATGTCAAGATTGGCTAAGTATTTAAGCTCAAGACTTAGCCCTACAAGTTGGTTAAGTATACCAAGAAGCTCATGACTTAACCCTATTCAATTATCAAGTCAGATTGGTTAAGTATTAGTTTGTCTTGACCCTATCAGATTATCGTGTTAGATTAGTTAAGCATAGATTATCTTAACCCCATCAGATTATCGAGTCGGATTGGTTAAGTTTGGGTTAGCTTAACCCCATCCACTAATCGTATTACAATGGTTAAATATATTTAAACGGTCTTGTGACTTAACCCTATCAAGTTCTCATATTAGATTGGTTAAGTATAGGTTACTTAACCTCATCAAATCATCATGTATAATTGGTTAAGTATAAGTTACTTAACCTCATTAAATTATCATGCTAAATTGGTTAAGTATTGGTAACTTAACCTCATTGAATTATCATGTTTAGATTGTTTAAGTGTTTAACTTAACCCCATCGAATTACCGTGTTTAGATTAGTTAAGTCTAGGTTAACTTAACTCCATCTAATTACCGTGTTTAGATTAGTTAAGTGTAGGTTACTTAACCCCATCTAATTACCGAGTCGGATTAGTTAAGTATGGATTAGCTTAACCCCATCCCCTAACTGTATTTTACGGTTAAGTGTCATTAAGAAATCAAGTCCGGTTTCATTTAACCTACCCATTCATGTCATATCGGTTAAGTGTCATTAGTCAGATTTACTTAACCTTATCATGTGGCATTAATTGAACTAATGCACTCTCAACCTCTCACATTAGACATTGTTGTGGTTACTGGTTACGCCGGGCGGGTCCGGGCAGATTTACACCACAACCTAGTCTAACCTCGGGTTTCAAGCGCGATATGACCAACTACCCACATTGGGTCCTATTGTTTGTAGCTACTGGATTTGCCGGGCGGGTCCGGGCAGATTTATGCTACAAACTCAACCCAACCTCGAGTTGGCCATTTCCATGTTTTTCTACGCGTCATGTTCATGTCAAGTTTATCTTAAACATGTTTTCATGTATAATCTATGCCAATATTCCATGTCAAGTTTTCAAGTCATATTCCAAGTCATGTTTTCATGTCATATTCACGTTTGCCTAGACTACCCAAATCGTATTCCCAACGCAAATGAAAGCGAGTCAACATAGTAGGAATAATATAACAAGGATGGGTATAAGATGTCAAAGATGGTTACAAGTCAAACATGGTGCAATTTGAGACCAAGGTGTACCACTCAACTAACATATGCATTATAGGCCTCAAACATGTATGATTCCAAATCTAGCAAAAAGGGTGATTATCATGGAAATGGTGACATAGGGTGGAAATCCTAACATGTGCATAATAGGTTCATCATATGCATGTTAATAATCATGAGGGGTTTAGGTTCCTTAACATGCATAATCCCCAAATCAAGTTCATGCAAGTAGTTCACAAGTCAAAATGGTTCCCAAGGGTTCATGCTAACATTTCCTAAGTAAAGATTCGAACTTGCATGATAAACTAAGCCAAATGCAACTTGTGTAACATGATTTAGTCGCTAAAACATAGCCCAAGGTCATAGTTTCAAGAAAGGGGCAATGACTAAGTTCACATAGGCTAGCATACTTATGTTTCATCGCATTTTATTCCATGCCATCATTAAAACTACCGTTTAGATCTAGAAGTAGCTAGAACTTACATAGCGTGGCTAAGGGATTATGAGTATGAATCGTCTTATCGTAGAATCATCATGAAATTTGCGTAGCAACGTTGATCCACTCCCTTGATTTGATGTAGCAAACTAGCACCTTTGATTCGGATCCGATTTGAATGCATAGTCTCTTGGAGTTGGAGATAGAGGCCATGATTAATGGAGATTTGGGCAGCACTTCGTTGCAAGAGTGATTTGTGAGGGTTTAAGCTAGGTCTAGGGGTCTTTTTATAGAGATTAGGAGTAGTTTAGGCCATAGGATTAACCCTAGGATAGATCCAAGCCCTCCAAAATCGTCACAAGCCTCCAAAACCGAGCCAAAAGCCAAGCAGGTGCACCAGGTTGGCTGGGCTCGACCAGGCAGGTCGACCCCCAGGTCGACCCTGGGGTCGACTCCCCAGTCGACCTGGTCCCACCCAGGTCGACACCCAGGTCGACCCCCTGGTCGACCTGGTCTGGGCGGGATTTTTCCTGCCTACCCTGATTTTCTGAAATTTTGAATCTGTTTTGAATTTGAATTTTTCGTGAAACTTCGCGAGGCCATATCTCGGTCATACGGACTTCGATTTACGAAATTTCGGACTCTATTTCTCGTATTTTTCCGAGACGAACGCAATGGCACAACCCGTTTCCCTTGATTCAGATTATAACATTTAATTCTGCCTTGATTCTTGTTTTAACACGTTGTTAAAATTCGGGTTGTTACAGTCATGAAAAGGAAAATGTCCCTGGTGGCGAGGCGCGCCTATCCCCGATGGTGTGCGACGGTGATGTGACCGGTGGTGGCTGAATTTGACGACCAGGCGGTTTTGGGGCAAATCACGATTTCTGGCGATTGGGAGCACCAGGGGCGACGAGGTTTGGAGGGGAGTTGTGCCGTGGAGTGGTGGTGGTGCCAACAGGCGGCGACGACGCCCAGGTGGGCCCAAGCGGTGGGAATCAGCGGCGGTCAGAGGAGAACAATGTTGAACTATTATTTTGAAAGGTAATTAGGGTTAAATTAAATTATTGATTAATTTAATCGAGTAATTAAAGTTCGTAGCATCATATCTTTCACATAAGTGGTCGAAATATGACGATTTCAGATCCGTTGCGATCGTGGGGTTGAGAACTTCACAACAAAACTGACCAGGTCCATTTGGAGCTTGTTTGAATTAGGGCCAAATTTAAATCCAAATGGTACCAAAATCTTTAGTTAAATACTGACGGAGTGGAAACCAAAGATGAGAATTCCTCACTAAAATCCCTGCACGGTTATTTATTTCTTTTCATAACTAAAAAATATATAGAATTGCCAGTGTGGATTTTTACTAGTTAAATTATTATAAATTGTACACAGTACCTGTTAGATCATCTTCCTCGTCCACAAACCATGGACAATTGAAATTGACTGTATTGTGTGTTGTTTGTGATGTTGAAATGTTTAACATATTAAAAATAATGTTAACATTAATATGGTAAATTAAATTATAAATATTTATTTATAATTTGAACAGTGAAAATTGGTTAAATAGAAAATAATTCAAACTGAATTAGAATTGGTTAAATTTATTAACTAATGATTTATTTAAACAAACTGTTGTTGTTAGAAAACCCCACACAGGTATTAGGATGATATTTGACACACACAGTCTATGATGAGCGTTATTTATTTATTTTGATACTCACACAGTAGTAAATTCCACCCTGGATGAGAATGGACTGTTTGATGATTATTTATCATTATTGTTGCATACATGCGATGTATGAAATCCATATAACTGAAATTATATGGTAACTGATTGAGTCGCATTTCAATTCAGAAATAAAAGACATTTTAAAATAAAAGACATTTTAAAATAAAAGACATTTTAAAACAAAAGACATTTTAAAATAAAAGAAAATTTTAAAATAAAAGAACATTTTAAATAAAAGAATCTATTAAAATAAAGGATATTTTTAAAATAAAAGAATCTTTTAAAATAAAGGATATTTTTAAAATAAAGAATCTTTTAAAATAAAGAATATCTTAAAATAAAATGTTTTAACAATAAAAATCACGTTTTTATTGTATGTATAAACCAAAAGAAGCATATGTTAAAATACATTTTTGTTAGATAAAAAAATGTCATCTTTAACATGTCAACGAAGAAGAAAAATGTAGGATCAAGACTAACCCTAGAGGGGGGTGAATAGGGTTTATTAAATTTTTGCGAGATATTAAAATATTCACAGATCACAAAATATAGCAGAAATAGAAATGCAGAAAGTAAATGACACAAGAGATACCCAGCTTTGGCAAAACCCTACCTACTGCTGCATTCCTAAGGTTTCTACTAGGTGATAGAACAGATCCCGCACGTACGCTTGCAAACCCTGCTCCTATTCTAACCCTACACTCAAAACCGTAGACTGATCTAAACTCCTAGATAATATTCCCCCTGATTACACCCCCGTAACCAGTAAATCCTAAATTTTACAGACTCTAGCAACTACCAGTCAACACCCTGACTGGATCACCCTAGTATTTTACAGACACTAGAAACTGTTTGTACGAATTTCAAAACAAAATGAAAATACAACAAAATATAAATAAAAAACCCTAAATTAAAAAGAAACAAAAATTTCCATTTTATAACTTTAGACTTGGCTGGCCCCTTCGTTTAGGCTCCACCCTTATTCACTTTGTCCCGAACTCTTTCCTCAAAAAATATAGCGGCCGACGATTAGGAAATTCTAAAGTTTTCTGATTTCAAACCCCAAATCGGTCACTGCTTGATTAAATGAAGTTGTGATTCCTGTGAGTGTTCCACTACTTTGAGTTTCTCTCCCTCTCTCTATTGATTCGGATGCTCATCCGATTTGGGTTTTCTCTCTAGCTCGATCAAAACTGTGAGTTTTTCTGAAATTTCTTGCTTTGAAATGCTTGAATTGGTTTTGTGGGTTTCAGTAATCTTATGCCAGTGATGTAATTAGTGTAGTTACAGGGTTATACAAACTCTAAATCAAAACACTGATTTCATGTGATGATTTCGATCTGATTATGTTGCTTTCCCTTTTTGACATTCTCGAATTTAAGGTAAAAAACTTGATGACCTTGGACGTGAATTTGTTCCTGAATATCTCTGCATTAGTTGAGATGCTTGACCTTGAATTCGGCTCTACTATGGATCATTTCTGGAAACCAAACAATGCCCCCTTGCGTGTATTTGGAAATCAACAGAAATTGATTTTTATCTTGCCATATATATATTGAACAACTGAATTGATCTGTTCCCATATATGTATTCAGATTTTCTGGAAATAAGTTTTTCCCAAAACTGATTTCTTATCAAATAAAAACACTTGTCAAAAATATAAGAATTGATTTTCTGAAACAAATTATTTCTGGAAACATTTAAATGAACATGCCAATTCTGGAAACGATATTGTGATTTCTTGAAAACAAAATAACACTTTCCAAAAATGATATTGGGATTTCCTGAAAATGTTTTTAGAATGTTTTATTGGCATATAAAAAAATTGGTTTTAGAAAATATAAATGAGTTCAGAAAATGATTTGTTCCTTTGATTTTGTAAAATGGATTTCCTACCAAAAACATATTTGTGCCATTTTGTTAATGCACCCAAAAATCTTGTATCTCATACATGATTTTAAAATTTTCTGTCCAAAATTGTTTCCTCTTGTTCACATCTGAATTTGCATAGTTTTGTCCTGCTTTGTATGTGGACTTCTTGCACCATTCATATTTTGGCAGACCAGAAATATTGACCTGTAATTTTGCATTGTACCTGAAACTTGAACCATGGTATATCGTGTTGCCTCCAGCATTTGTTGTGCATATTCTCTCTAGCTTGTTGCATGCTTATTTGTAAACTGCATATATATATATATATATATATATATATATATATATAATTTTGTTGCATCTCCACTGATTTGTGCACTTGAAAATATGATTACTGGCACGAGCTGAAACTTGTTTGTCCATCATACATGTATTTGCTGTGTCCATTTTAACTTAGCTTGCATCACTTGAACCCGTGTCATTGATGTGCCATTACTTGATTGTACATGAGCTCGGCCATTCCTGTGTGATGTTTGGTCTGTCTGTACTTCCTGTTGCCATTTACATGTTGTGTACTGACCAGTTTGTTCACATGTCTAATTCGCCATGTATATGCATGTATTTGTCAACTTGACTTCACCTGTATATAAACTGATTTGAATCACCAGTGTCATGTATACTACTGCCATGTGTTTACCTATTCATGATACTGCTGCCATGTGATAATTTTTGTACATATCCATGCTAGCTGAACTGTTTTGTGACACTGGTTCATGTTCATGAGTCCATGTATGCATTTGTACATTGCATATACATGTCCTATGTGCAGTGTATGCTTATATTCTTGGATCCATCACTCTTTATGTGTTCACACCTGTTTGCATGTTGTACCACTGTTTCACCTATGTACTCGGCTTAGCTGTCGTACTGCATGTTCGAGAGCTATCTTGTATTTGCTCCATTGAAATGGTGCGCTTGAACTTAAAAAGAAAAACCGCCATGCTTGTGTTTGTTTTCATGTACACATGCCTTGTGTACCTGCTCACGACCGTTGATTTCACCATGAGTTATATCATGTTGTTTAATTACTTGGCTTGCAACCATGACATGTATCTATCATGTTTCTCTTGAAAGTGCACACTCATGTTTGTTTTGATCCATTCATGTATCCACCTTGTTTTGGGCTCATATGTATATGCTCGACAACTTTGAAATGTGTTGCACTTTGTATTGTGTCAGCTACTTTGGCTTGCATTGTTCCTCTATTGATTGTGCACTGAGTCGAGATGGTTTACATGGCTACTCCTCAGTTGCACACTGATTGGCGAGGCAGTGCACATGTGTATATCTATACACGTGTGTATATGCAACCATCAGATAAAATTTTCTGTCCCTGTGATATACGTATACAAACTAACAATACACAGATGAATCAAATCAAGTCATGAAAAATGATGAGAAACACCACAGAAATCTGAGGCAAATAAATTTTTAAAAATAAAATTTATATTCACACGTATTTTGAAAATTATTTCTGTTCCATATATTGTGTGTGTGTTTCTGTATGTAACAGGTATGAAGATGATGACTGGACTGACAGTGAAGATGCTATGAAAACAGAAGACTGAAGACAGTGTATGAAGCATTCTCAGTAAATGTGTCTGTATATATATGATTTGTATAGACAAAGTGGCTGTATGAGAGTTGTAGAGAAAATTGTACTGATATTTGTAACGAACAAGTTTGAATCAAAATAAAATATTATTGTATTGTGTTCAAACAAACTTGTCTATCGTATTCAATTTATTTACAAGTATAATAACATGTGTAATATCTGTGAATGTGTACAAATAGTGGAGTCATATAATTTGTACTGTTTGAGTGTTGAAATATAATATTTTATTTAAATAAAATATTGTGTGAATGTATAAAATTGTGTACAGTCATATTCTATTTAAATATAAATATTATATTCCTGTCTGTGATGTATATATTGAAACAGTACAGTAACAAACACATATATAATAATATATATTTGGTTGTTATCATCAAACAAAAAATCATATAATTATGTATACAACACCGTTATGTACAACAATCTCCCCCTTTGATGTTGACAAACAAATATAAGATATTGAGCATAAATGTGTTTGAAAAATGAAATATATTACTCCCCCTATTTGAATGATCCCCCTACAACAGAAACTCCCCTAGAAGTGTGCATGAGTGAAAGAATGAATTTTCAAAATTAGAATATTTATAAAATATTCACTCATAAATCAAAATCTCAACCCATTCTCCCCCTTTTGTTATCATCAAAAGGATTCAGAATTTAAAATATAGATGAAAAGCGACTAATAAATATCATATCAGCATAAGAGGAAGAATGGTCATCATAAATCTCAATTAGTCAAACAAAAATCATAATATTTTGAGAATTAGTGGCATATTTCACATTGTAGAGTATGACAGATTTACGATGAAATTTATATATAATGGGGAGTTAAAAAATATGATTTTCGATTATTTTTCAATAAAATTTTAAAAAATGAAGCACAAAAACAGTGACGGATTCAGACTATAATTATACATTCAATTTAAGTGACAAAATCGAATAATCTCAAATCCCAATAGTTATCAATCAACAAACCATAACATAACATATCATAAGATTTCAACACATCTCACAAGTTAGAATATGGATTGATAGGATGGTTTTTATACACAAAGGAGAATTTCAATTTATAGCACATTATTTCCCTTTCTTTTATTTTTTATTTAAGAGCACACTGACCACGCATAACCAGAGCTTGGATTATTAAATGAGGTCGGTTACAACTTAAATTATAAGTTATCTCTTAACCATGCATGACCAGAGCTTGGATTTTTAAATGAGGTTAGAGACACACTTATATATTAATTATATTTATTATTTTCAGCACTTAAAGGAAAAAGCTCCTCGGTATATAAAACCAATATATGGATGATAGAAAATGGGATAGGTACAGAAATGGACCGTGAAATAAAATTCTAAATTATTAAATTATGAAATATGATCGACTGTACAGGGATCACTGAAAATTTTCAATTATCACTAATTTTGAATAATAACATAGTCCCATTTCTTTCACAAATATTTCCACTGTTTATTCAAAAAGATTTTAAAAATTATTAAACTCTCCACATTAATATAAACCCATAATGGATGACAGAAACATAATAGATAAAGAAGATGGTCGTGAAATAATTGCCAATTGAAAGATATTATAATAAATGTTCAACCATGATGAATTTTTTTAAATAAAATCTCCTCTTGTTATGAAATATACTGCAGCCACAATTCATCACAATTTCACATTCTGATAATAATTTTGATGAATTATAAATACAGTTCATTTTGGTTATTGATTTCAATTTCTAAATGAATAATCAATAAATAATTTTAAAATTGAAAATCAATTACAAGAGGAATATGAAGAGATATACAGGGCAAGAGGGATTAAAATATATACAAAAAAAATTCAGCACATCTGATACCAATTGGTGTCCTTATTAACAAATTTTAATCGTAAAGCCCAACCAGACAAAATCAACAAATTGGGCACATTTATCAGAGCTGCAGACAAGAACAAGCAGTTATTTGAAAAACAGTATTAGAGCAGCAACCAGATCATGAACAAGCAATTTCCAAAATATTTTCAAAACAATATCAGAGCAGCACAAGAAATAGTTTCAAATCTGACTTGTCAAGATGACAGTCACATAAGATGATTCATGATCCAATGATTAAAAATACTGTTTATTTGAAATCATTTGAGGAATATGAAACTCTCAAGATTCAACGAATCAATCACACCAGATTATTAATTTCAGATTCAAGATATGTGTGATATTCAATAAATCTATAATTTCAAATGATTTTAAACAAACAAATATTTAAATCAAATAACCATGAAGTAATAGAGAGATTTAAGACCATTTTTTTAAAAGAATTTTCAAAATTATCTCAGACAAGTATAAGAGAGATTTCAGATCATTTACATGAAATTTGAGAGGTATTCATGATCCAGAAAATTAAAAATAGTTTATTTGAAATCAATTGAATTAATGTCAAGTTTGAGATATAATGAATCATTCACACAAGATGATAATTTCAGGATTAAGAGATGTGTGATATTCAAAATATCAAGAATTTCAGATGATTTCAAACAAACAAAATTCAACCATAATGATCATAAATAAAGGTGAAATTCAAGATGTATCACTGATTCAATACAATTCAAAATATTCAAGCCAATCTGAAAATTTCTGAAATTACCACAACTGATAAATAACAAAGTACTGTAATGAGTATAAATTTTCAAGATTTTCTAGAATGAATTAGAAGAAACTCAGAACATCAGAGATGCGTGAAATTTCATTAAATATTCAGATCTTCAAAAATTTAGGATCCAAATTAACAGTGTTCAAGATATGAAAAGAATACCTTAACAAAGAGAATCAGAAAATAAACTTCAAATCAATTGCAGATATTTACAAAAATAAATTCAAGATCTGGAAATGGTTAAAAACATCAGAGTTTTATACAAATGAAGCAAATTTCAAGAAAAATATGACTTCTGCAATTTGAAGTTAAGGAAGACCAAGAAGTTAAAGAAAATATGGCAGTGACAAATCAAAAACAAAAGAAAAGAAGAAGAGGTAGAAGGAGAAATAAACAGAAAAAAATTATTTACAAAGATAAGTTTAGAGATTATACCTGAAATTGATGTAAGCAAATGAATCTCTAACTCAACAATCCTGGCTGGAGGAACTGTGAATGATACAGAACCATAAAACAGTTTGAATTTGGATCTCCTTTGAATTGCAGTTCCTCAGCCACCTCCAGTACCTAACTGTTTAGGGGATTGAGTGGTCTAACAAAATTAGTGAAACCACTCACAGTTGTGTGTTTGACTTTCGATACCTAAACTTCTTTGAATAGCAACCCATCAAAATTAACTGAAGTGCTTTTAGGGACCCAAATCTGTTTGAATTTAGACAAATTCATTTTGTTTCTTTTTGAGGTCCAAATATGTTGTTTCCAAACAAGTTTACATTTTGCTTTCGATTCAAAAATCCTTTGAAATTATCAAAGTTCAAATTATCAAGTCGATTCTTTTCAAAGAAGGTTGAAGGATTTTTAAAATCGTTTGAACTTATCTTTTCAAAAACATCAAATTTTCGAAAGTCGAGTCCACTTTTATTTCCTGATGAAAAATGATTTTTCAACAACATATTTAAAGATTTTTCAACATTAGAAAATTTAGTCAATGTTGTTTCAAGTCGTTGAATTTCAGTTTTAAGATCACCGTTTTCTTTCATTAAATCTGATAAGCAATTTTTAGTGATCTTACATCTTTCAAAATTAGATTTCAAAACCAAATTTTCATCATTAAGCAATTTAATTTTGGCTTGAGACTCAACAATTTCAAATTCAAAATGTTTTTGACTCTTAGATTCAAATTTCTTGAGTTTTTCAATCTCAATTTCTAACTCATTCAGAATAGGCTCAGTTTTCAACAAGCTGTGATTTTCAGCAAAAATATATTTGGAATTTTTTGTCATTTTAAAATTTTCAATTACTTTTTGCAAACAATTGTTTGTGCTTTCAAGCTCTATCTTGTTCTCTTTTAAGATTAGAATTTCATTCTCAAGTTTCTGAATATTTTTATTTTGACGAACAAGATCAATTTTCAAATTTAAACAATTTTTGCAATTAGAATTAGAAGACTCCTTAACTTTTTTAAGCTTTGATTCCAAAAGATTATTTGTGCATATCAAATCAAGTTTTTCAGAATTTTATTTTTAGATTTTAGATTCTCAACAGATTTAGTTAAATCATTTAAACGATGAGTTAAATTTTTATAAGAAAGATCTTTTATTGAGTCTACATCTGAATTTCCATCTGTACAACCTATTAAGCCCAAATCTGAAACTGAGTTTACATTTTGGGGTTTTGAGCGGTTGTCTTCTTTTCCATATAGCTAGTTGAGAGTTGTCCAGGTTTCCTGCGCAGTCAAACAATGGGAGATAAGGCTATATTGGACATCATCAATATAAGAATATAAAGTGTGAATAGCACGAGAATTAAATCCAATATCATTTATACTAACAATATCAAATCCATTAATAACAGTATCCCAACATCTAATATCAACATATTTTAAATATAACTCCATTTCTAATTTCCAATTTAAAAAATCTGTACCATTAAAAATAGATGGAATACGACTGGACTGACTCTCAGAGGACTGACAACTAGGATGACCCATTATTCTAGAGTTAATGAAATAACCTGCTCTGATACCACTTGAAGATCTAGAATATAATTTATGGCTCTTCAGTGTACCTCAGACACTGGTTTTACATCCGGCCTCTCGACAAGGAATAACCCAAGCAGGACATGTGGGGGTAAGAGTCAATGCTTCGCCAACCATATCATAGATCACAAGGCGAGAACCCTCCATCATGCATTAACCAACTCTGATATCAATTGTAGGATCAAGATTAACCCTAGAGGGAAGTAAATAGGGTTTATTAAATTTTCGCGAGATATTAAAATATTCACAGATCACAAAATATAGCAGAAATAGAAATGCAGAAATTAAATGACACAAGAGATACCCAGCTTCGGCAAAACCCTGCCTACTGCTGCATTCCTAAGGTTTCTACTAGGTGATAGAACAGATCTCTCATACAAGACCATGTACACTCGCAAACCCTGCCCCTATTCTAACCCTACGCTCAAAACCGTAGACTGATCTAAACCACTAGATCAGATTCCCCCTGATTACAACCCCGTAACCAGTAAATCTAAAATTTTACAGACTCTATCAACTGCCAGTCAACACCCTGACTGGATCACCTTAGTATTTTACAGACACTAGAAACTGTTTGTACGAATTTCAAAACAAAATGAAAATACAACAAAATATAAATAAAAAACCCTAGATTAAAAAGAAACTAAATTTTCCCTTTTATCACTTTAGACTTGGTCGGCCCCTTTGTTTAGGCTCCACCCTTATTCATTTTGTCCCGAACTCTTTCCTCAAAAAATATGGCGGCTGACGATTAGGAAATTCTAGGGTTTTCTGATTTCAAACCCCAAATCGATCACTGCTTGATTAAATGAAGTTGCGATTCCTGTGAATGTTCCACTACTTTGAGTTGCTCTCTCCCTCTCTCTATTGATTCGGATGCTCATCCGATTTGGGTTTTCTCTCTAGATCGATCGAAACTGTGAGTTTTTCTGCAATTTCTTGCTTTGAAATGCTTGAATTAATTTTGTGGGTTTCAATAATCTTATGCCAGTGATGTAATTGATGTAGTTATAGGGTTATACAAAACCTTAATCAAAACTCTGATTTCACGTGCTGATTTCAATCTAATTATGTTGCTTTCCCTTTTTGACATTCTCGAATTTATGGTAAAAAAATTGATGACCTTGGATGTGAATTTGTTCCTGAATTTCTCTGCTTTAATTGAGATGCTTGACCTTGAATTCGGCTCTACTATGGATCATTTCTGGAAACCAAACAATGCCCCCTTGCGTGTAGTTGGAAATCAATAGAAATTGATTTTTATCTTGCCATATATGTATTGAACAACTGAATTGATCGGTTCCCATATATGTATTCAGATTTTCCGGAAGTAAGTTTTCCCAAAACTGATTTCTTGTCAAATAAAAACACTTGCCAAAAATATAAGAATTGATTTTCTAAAACAAATCGTTTCTGGAAACGTTTAAATGAGCATACCAATTCCGGAAACGACATTGTGATTTCTTGAAAACAAAATTACACTTGCCAAAAATGATATTGGGATTTCCTAGAATGTTTTTAGAATGTTTTCTTGGCATATAAAAAAATTGGTTTCAGAAAATATCAAAGAGTTCAGAAAATGATTTGTTCCTTTGATTTTGCAAAATGGATTTCTTGCCAAAAACATATTTGTGCCATTTTGTTAATGCACCCAAAAATCTTGTATCTCATGCATGATTTTAAAACTTTCTACCCAAAATGATTTCCTCTTGTTCACATCTGAATTTGCACAGTTTTGTCTTGCTTTGTATGTGGACTTCTTGCACCATTCATATTTTGGCAGACAAGAAATATTGGTCGGCAGTTTTGCATCGTACCTGAAACTTGAACCATGGTATATCGTGTGGCCTCCTACATTTGTTTTGCAAATTATCTCTAGCTTCTTGCATGCTTATTTGTAAACTGCATATATATATATATGTCTATAATTTTGTTGCATCTCCACTGATTTGTGCACTTGAAAATATGATTGCTGGCATGAGCAGAAACTTGTTTGTCCATCATACATGCATTTGCTGTGTCCATTTTTACTTAGCTTGCATCACTTGAACCAGTGTCATTGATGTTCCATTACTTGATTGTACATGAGCTCGGCCGTTCCTGTGTGATGTTTGGTCTGTCTGCACTTCCTGTTGCCATTTACATGTTGTGTACTGACCAGTTTGTTCACATGTCTAATTCGCCATGTATATGCATGTATTTGTCAACTTGACTTCACATGTATATAAACTGATTTGAATCACCAGTGTCATGTATACTACTGCCATGTGTTTACCTATTCATGATACTGCTGCCATGTGATAATTTTTGTACATATCCATGCTAGCTGAACTGTTTTGTGACACTGGTTCATGTTCATGAGTCCATGTATGCATTTGTACACTGCATATACATGTCCTATGTGCAGTGTATGCTTATATTCTTGGATCCATCATTCTTTATGTGTTCACACCTGTTTGCATGTTGAACCACTGTTTCACCTATGTACTCGGCTTAGCTGTCGTACTGCATGTTCGAGAGCTATCTTGTATTTGCTCCATTGAAATGGTGCGCTTGAACTTAAAAAGAAAAACTGCCATGCTTGTGTTTGTTTTCATGTACACATGCCTTGTGTACCTGCTCACGACCGTTGATTTCACCATGAGTTATATCATGTTGTTTAATTACTTGGCTTGCAACCATGACATGTATCTATCATGTTTCTCTTGAAAGTGCACACTCATGTTTGTTTTGATCCATTCATGTATCCACCTTGTTTTGGGCTCATCTGTATATGCTCGACAACTTTGAAATGTGTTGCACTTTGTATTGTGTCGGCCACTTTGGCTTGCATTGTTCCTCTGTTGATTATGCACTGAGTCGAGATGGTCCATGTGGCTACTCCTCAGTTGCACACTGATTGGCGAGGCAGTGCACACTTGTATATCTATACACGTGTGTATATGCAGCCATCAGATAAAATTTCCTGTCCCTGTGCTATACATATACAAACTGACTAGACACAGATGAATCAGATCAAGTCATGGAAAATAATGAGAAACACACCAGAAATCTAAGGCAAATAAAATTTTAAAAATAAAATTTATATTCACATGTATTTTAAAAATTATTTCTGTTCCATATACTGTGTGTGTGACAAGTATGAAGATAATGACTGGACTGACAGTGAAGATGCTGTGAAAACAGAAGACTGAAGACAGTGGATGAAGCAGTGTCAGTAAATGTGTCTGTATATATATGATTTGTATGGACAAAGTGATTGTATGAGAGTTGTAGAGAAAATTGTACTGATATTTGTAACAAACAAGTTTGTATGAAATAAAATATTATTTTATTGTGTTCAAACAAACTTATTTATCGTATTTAATTTATTTACAAGTACAATAACATGTGTAGTATCTGTGAATGTGTACAAATAGTGGAGTCATATAATTTGTACTGTTTGAATGTTGAAATATAGTATTTTATTTAAACAAAATACTGTGTGAATGTATGAAATCGTGTACAGTCATATTCTATTTAAACATAAATATTATATTCATGTCTGTGATGTTTATATTGAAACAGTACAGTAACAAACACATATATAATAATATATATTTGGTTGTTATCATCAAATAAAAAATCATATAATTGTGTATACTACACCGTCATATACAAAAAAAAGAATCATATGTTAAAATATATTTTTGTTAGATAAAAATTATATTTTTAACATGTTTATGAAGTGAATTAAATAATCATGTGTTGAACAAAACTTTTAAACAATAAAAATATCATTTTTATTGAATGTATAAACCATTACAAATATTCATGTGTGGAATAAAATATTTAAACAATATTTTAAAATAATATTCGGTGAAGAATAAAATTATGATCCTGATGTCCACTTTTGGATGGATACAAAAATATTGAAATGTAAAGCCGAGTTAAGTAGCAAACGCCATTTTAACCCGAACGGGTTTATCGATAGATTTTATTCATTTTATAATGAATATCGAAAAGGAGTGATTTCAAAATCTAATATTTTGAAAATATTATTATTTTAATATGATAAAGATATAGAATATTCTGTTTTGATTAAAAATTGAAAATGAAGTTAGAATCGTTTTCGAATTAATAAATAAATAAGTTATAAAATATGTTTTGAATGAAAATCGAAAAATATAATATACATATATATTATATATTTAATGGCTTGAATAGAACGCGCCGCGTAGTGACCATTCGCGAATTTCGAGCATTAACTTCAAATGGCTGTAACGGGAGATCTGACCGTCGCATTCTCCTAAAACTAGAACCATTGGGTTCGCACCGAAAAGATCTTTCCAATGAATATAAGAAATTTGAAATCTAACGGTTAGATTTGGAATTGTGTCCAAATCAATTTTGAAAAGGGTCGATATGGATGCAATTCAGTGGCCGTTATGGAAACCGACTGTAAGGGCCTTAATAAAATTATTAAAAAAATGGAAAAATTATGTAAAATCATAGTTAATAATTTGGAAAGATTTTGGATGAAAAATTCCAGGGTTGAAGAGATTAAAATATATTTTTGTCTAAATGAACTAGTTATTAACTAGATTAATAATCCAATGGTTTTTAAAATATTAAATTGGATTTATAAAGGGTTTTAACATAACCAGAATTTTCCAAAGTATGAATTGGAATGGAAATTATCTTCGGAATATTTTGATATTGAATTCCGTTATTATACAGATATTGTGAGGAATTTGGAAGATATATATCGTTATTCCCAATGCGATATTTGTTGGTTTCAGAATTTGATATTGAATATAATCTGATATAATTTCTATTCAGAATCTTATATTTAATATCGAATTAGATTTTGGGTTTGTCGTGAATGGTGTCTTTAATAACACTGTTCTTAATCCCAGTTGAGAAAAAAAAATCTTTTAATTAAGATTTAGAGAAGTTTACCAATTAATTAATATTTAGATGGAATCGAATTAAAATTGGAGTTTTTGGGTTTATCGTGAACAATGTTTTAAATGACATTTGTTCTTTAATCCAATTAATAGTGAAAATATAATTTGGAATTTATAAATCTTTTATTAATATTTAATGGAAATTTTCCAAAGTAAAGTTTTCCAATTTAATAACAGAAATTGGAATTGAATGGAATTCGATTTAATAATAATCGAGATGAGCTTCTGTGAATAAAGACCGTGACTACATATGGAATTTAAAAAGGCCTTCCCGTTAATCCATTTATATTATTAGTCTGATACGAAAATTTATATCGATTATATATTGATCCGTTTTCCGTGGAGATTCCATAGTTAATGGAAGATGATTTGGGTTTATCGTGAATTGTGTTTTAAATGACATTAGTTCATTAACCCAGTTAAAGATAAAGATTAATTTCCTAAATTTGAATAATCATAAAGTAATGATTTTTTATATTAAAACCAAATTGGATTTTTAATAAATAAGATTGAAATGGAAATGAGATAATTAGATTTATCAAATTCTTGAAATGATCGAGAATGGAGTACCACCAGTTTTACTCCAGACGATAGTCAAATCTTTAATTAAATTTGAACGTAAAAAGGGTAATTAATTTTACTTAGTACACAGCGGGTGTTTAGATATGGAGTGCTAACAGTTTTGCTCCAATGGGTGAATAGGTTGGGAGTAGAAAATAATAAATGATTATTGCAGTAAGGTTCGATAATCTCGACTAGTTAACAAAATCTTTTGAAATCGATATCAAAAGGAAGATTAAAGAATAAATTTAAAAGAATTTATCTTTGATAAAATTAATGGGAACCTTTCCCTAAAAATGTGAATATTGGAATAAAAGAATATTCTGAATTGGAATGAGGCGTATGATGTGCTTTTATTGCACTTGATTATAAAGTACTCGAGTTATTCGGAAAGACCGGGATTAACCCATTCTGAATAATTAATACGATGACCAAATTCGAAGATGAGGACGGTGGTTGAAGACCGGAGTTCTTCACATCGTTTGGTTGATTAATGATGTCTTTATTGGGCAGTGCACCCAGGACAAGGTAATAAGTGGTGATCGTTTAGACAAATTTGGAGATCGACGGATATGCAAGGACCTCTCTCCTGTATTGGACATATGAGACGAGGAATAAGGTGCCTCCGGTTTCGTTCAGACCCAGAACGGACTTGTAAATGGATGTGTGTCTGACATTGGATTTCATTATGTGCTAATTGATTTCTATTAAATATATATCTGTTTGGTGGCGGAGAATTTATTCTCTTGCTTAACACCCTTCTCTGAGACGTACGAGCTTAGAGGTTATATATTGATAGACGTCAGTTGTATGGCATGAATTGTTAGTGTGGCATGCCAAGATGCAAATGATCAAGACTTTTGTTGAAAGGCAGAGTCTTGTGGTTGATGATCAAAGCACAGCTCTAATTAGCATAGCTTTGTGTATAGCGTTAATTCGCGAGCCTCACAGCCCGGTATGAGTCAGAAACGGGATAAGGGACCCAAGGAGTGTATGACGTTTCTTTCTAGCTAGAAGTGGTGTCATGGTATGGAGCCCAGACATTTTTACTTATGTGGACGATGGAATGAGGCGCCACGGATATTGAGTCTCCAATGGCTCAAAGATAGGTCCTATAGGACTAGGAAACATATGTTTAGGAATAACTAATGCTCAAAAGTAAGAGAGGACCGGCGTTGGAGGATCCAAGGGCTTGCTAGCAAGAAATATTCTATTGTTTATGTTCTGATACGTCGTTTTTGCAACTCAATTCCGGCTTTCTCATAAGAGGAAGTTTGGATCGTTTCAGTATCATTACACTATCATTCTTCGCAATTAACGACATTTAGAATTCAATCGAATTAAAATGATTGAACAACAAGAAAAACACTTTGACGCTATCCATTGAATGATCTCTTCTCTTTCCAGAGATGAAGATAACAACTTCACCGGAGCACCTCTCACCAAAGACAACAAAGACTGGGAAGTCATAAAGGCAGATCCAATCTTTGGTAGGGATGGATGGGTGGAAATTCCAAGAAATATATGAACTTGTTTGATTTGATTGGTAAGTTTTGTGTGATGAGTTTTGAATTTGATATTAAAAACTTGTAAATATTTGACTTACTTTGTAAATACTGGTTGGATTTTTTATTAGATTTACAATGATATCATTAATACTCTTGTTTAAGTTTAGTTGTTAGATGTACAATAGTATTGTCCTAGAGTTAGGGGGAGTTTTAGGAAAATTATAGATTTAGGGAGAATTATAAATTCAGAGGGAGTTATATATATAGAATTATTTACTAGGATTAGTCTAAGTGTAGATAGATATACTTTTGTTGATGACAAAGGGGGAGAAATTATAAAATAGGTATTATATATGTATAGTTTTAGGGGGAGTTAGAAGAAAATCATGGTGAAAGGAGGAATAATTGAAGAATCAAATTGACAAGTAATATCAGGTATGAATATTTTATAAACCAATGTTGTCGTCGTTAAAAAGGGGGGTATTGTTGGAGAATGGAATGTTGATGATGTTTTGATGACAACAACCTTGTTTCATAAAATATTCACACCTGATATTACCTGTCAATCTGATTCTTTAATTACTACCCATTTCATCATGAATTCCTTCTAACTCCCTTTCGAACTATATCTATTTTATAATTTATCCCTCTTTGTCATCAACAAAAAGTGTATATATCTATATATATATATATATATCGATATATATATACACGGCATTGTTTCAATCATTATCATTATTGATTATAAAATATATATATATATATACTAACACCCTTATCCAAAATATATATGTAATCCCTCTATCGTGATCAAACATTATAAAAGTAGTTGGATTGAATTTCTACTTTAAATTTGGATATGGAGAGGAAACAATCTCAAAGTTATAAAAGAGAATGGTGTATTTATAATCTAAAAAAAAATTAATTAATTTCTTGGAAAGTTTTGTTTCTTCTTTATAAGCAAATGAATTTTTTGGATGATTTCAACGCTGCTTATGAAAAAGGGATGTCTTTCGCATTATAAATCCTTTCTCCACATTTGCTGGCTAAATACTTAAAAAATGAGCTTTTAAACGATTGAAGCTACTTTCATTTTTTTTCAAACAACGCTATGGATTTAAGAAATTATTATAGAGATATACCACCTTTCATGATGAAAGCTAATTTTGGTAATGTCATAATTTGAAGGAAAACCAAGAATTTAATCACAAAATGATTACTATATATATGTTTTATATTTGGACCTACATAAATTTCGCAGCAGTTTTTTAATATATCATATAATTGCTACATATAACATATCAGACGAATGATTTTACTGTACATATTTTAGACAGTGAAGTTTAGATACAGGAATTTTGATTTTTGTTGAAATTGAACTTTCACACAAAAATCAAACATTTAATAACACTGATTAGATTTGTTATGTTTGGGGCCATGATTACAATCTGTATGTCATATTCTCATGTCCTGTGAAAGTGGATAATATCATGTTTGGTTAATCTGATCCAACGTCAGGTGTAATTTTTTGGTTGAATGCATTTATCCACGAAAATGTCTGTAAATAAAATAAAATTACACTGATATAATTCATCACAGGAGGCAACTTGGATACAAAATACAAATTAGTCCATTAATTTAGACGAAGACTTTCTCTTTTTCATTTAATCTCTTTCAAATTTGATTTTAGTTCAGCATGATAAAGGCGATGATAGGCATATCATTGAATAATACATGCATAATATTTAATTTAGTTGCTAATAGAAATTGTTATAATAAATCATATATGCTTGATCATAATTTCTGCACTATAAACGGTGGATGTACGAATGATAGAGCTCTGCTGCTATTTTTCTATGTACGTAAGTTTTCAAAAAAAAATTAACATATTCAAATTCTTAATCTTGAAGTCAAGGGCTATTAGCTCTACCAGTTAGTGTTATGGCGCTCGAGGCCTAGGTTTTAGAGGTCATCGGCTCGAATCCTTTGAGGTATTAAACTGAATGGTCTATTTGATATAATTATCGCTCTTGCTATCAAATAAAAGTTTTGTAATCAAAAGAACGCTAATATATTAGGATTAAACTTTAGCAGATGTCAATCTTTCAAATAGTACCACTGTGGTCGCGTGAACTATTTTGGTCAGTGGGTATCCACTATTGAAGATAGGAATGGAGTCATTATACCAAAATATTGATTGCTTAGTTCATTTGTTGAATACTGACTTTTTATGTAATGTGTGAAGAGCTTTGGGTTGGCTGAAGGTGTTGTTGCAAAGTAGTATTTTATATTGTTATTCACTGTCATGACTTAATAATGGATCTAAATATACAGAGGCAGAAAAAGGAAAAAAATTCCCTTAAAGATCTACTTATTCAATGGGACGTTTTCAAATTGAATTAATATATATTTTAGGCCAATTTGTGGTACATGTTATATATGCAGAATTAAACTTCTATAAAGTATATCAGTTATTAAATTTTATTCGTGGTGCATACTACATATGTTGAATCAAACTACTAGGAAGTATGTTAGTTATTTTTTTGTTTTATACCGCATATTTTTGGATAATTTCTCATATTTTTTCCATTGGGGTATGTGCAATTAGTTTGACTCAAATTTGCATGTCTTACATTCATTATCATGAAAATTATTGTTCTAGGTTTAGGTTATCTATCCTTAGGAGGATATGATTATGTTATCAAATAACTGGATGGTAGGCCTATTAATCCCTTTTTCACTTCTAAGCCATTGTGTCATAATATTATATTTTCATGATTGTATTGACCTGAATTTAGTCTCATTCGTGTTACTATCGATGAAGGAGTTCTTGCACATTGAAATGATAGTGATCAATGATAGAGATCCGGTGGATCGATTGTTCTCTGTCATGACACTAAATATGGGTATGCTGGGCACCAATGATCAAATTGACTAGCAACTTCTACATTCACTTGTCTTTAGGGAAGTTAAAACAAAGGTTTAAGCTCTTACCATGTCCTTTATTAGTCGGTTAAATGAAAACTTAAATTTGTACAAATTGTTAATAAATAAATGATCAAAGAAGCAAGTAAAGAAACAAAATCACACACAAGATTTAACGTGGAAAAACCCTTTGCGGGAAAAAACCACGGGAGAAAGGCAAACTTTATTGATTTAATTGATGGAGTTGTTACAAGCATATTCAACATACCAACCATAGCAGTAAATTTATATTCTACTTTCATGCATTCAGATAAGGAGAGAAAGAATAAAAATAAGAATATTCTTTATCCTTCAATGAGGTTGCTGCATTTATCTCAATCAAGAGAGTAAATTAAAATCTCCTTTATCCTTTTGATGAGGTTGCTATAAATGTCTCAATCAAGAGAGAATCTTCTTTATCCTTTAAATGAGGTTGCTGAAAATACCTCAATCAAGGGAGTAAATTAAGGAACTAAATAATGTCCTTTAGGTGACACATCAGCTGGTCCAATCCTCAATCAAGAGAGTAAATTAAGGAACTAAATAATATCCTTTAGATGACACATCAGCTGAACCAATCCTAATGAGAATTTCGGATCACAAATCAACAATCTCCACCTTGAGACGAATTCTCATCTTGAAGTAAAAAACAAACTCCTTCAACAAGTAAATATCTGCCTTGCCCCAATAGTCCCTAAAGACTATACTGTAACACCAACCAAGCTTGAGCAAAGCTCAAACATAGTAATTGGAACTGGCTTTGTCATCATGTCAGCGGGATTGTCATGAGTACTTATCTTGCAAATTTTAACACCACCTTTAGCAATAACATCTCGAATGTAGTGATACCTCACATCTATATGTTTAGTTCTCTCATGGAACATTTGATCCTTTGTAAGGCATATAGCACTCTAGCTATCAGAAAATATAGTAATGCAAGATGTATCTCCACAAAACTCAAAATATAAACCTCTAAGCCAAATAGCTTCTTTACATGCTTCAGAAATAGCCATATACTCGGCCTCAGTAGTTGATAATGCTACTGTAGTTTGCAAGGTTGCTTTCCAACTTACAGCACAACCACCAATGGTGAAAACATAACCTGTTAATGATCTCCTTTTATCCAAATCACCTGCAAAATCAGAATCCACATAACCAACAAGTTCTTCTTTAGATTTACCAAACTGCAAACAAGCATTTGCAGTGCCATGAAGATATCTAAAAATCCATTGAACTGCTTTCCGATGCTCTCTTCCAGGATTGGCCATGAATCTACTAACAACACTTAAAGCATGTGATAAATCAGGACGCGAACAAACCATGACATACATAAGTGAACCAACTGCACTAGAATAGGGAACTCTAGACATGTACTCAATATCTTCATTTGATTGTGGACACATGGCTGATGACAATTTAAAATGTGCAGTAAGAGGAGTACTTACAGGTTTGACATCAAGCATATTAAAACGATGAAGCACTTTTCTAACATACCCACTCTGACTTAGGTATAATTTTCTAGAAGTTCTATCTCTTGATATCTCCATGCCAAGAATCTTCTTAGCATCTCCCAAATCTTTCATTTCAAACTCTCTACTTAACTGCCTTTTCAAATTTTCAATTTCCACCTTGTCTTTTGAAGCAATCAACATATCATCAACATAGAGTAACAAATAAATGGCTGAATGAGTAGTAATTTTCAAATAGACACAACTATCATAATTGGACCTTTTAAAACCTTGAGATAGCATAAAAGTGTCAAATCTTTTATACCACTGCCTAGGTGACTGTTTCAATCCATAAAGAGATTTCTTTAATTTACAGACAAGATTTTCTTTTCCAGGGATGATAAAACCCTCAGGTTGATGCATATAAATATCCTCTTCTAATTCTCCATGTAAAAATGCAGTTTTTACATCTAACTGTTGAAGCTCATAATCATGCATAGCAACAATACTGAGTAACATGCGAATTGAGCTATGTTTCACAACAGGGGAAAAAACTTCATTATAGTCAATACCTGGAATCTGACTGTAACCTTTTGCAACTAATCTTGCTTTGTACCTTGTCTTATCGTTTGGAGAAACACCTTCTTTTCTCTTGAAAACCCATTTGCAATGAATAGGTTTCTTCTCTTTAGGCAATTTGATTAAGTCCCAAGTGTCATTTCTTTCAAGTGACTTCATCTCATCATGCATAGCAGCCATCCACTTATCAGAATCACTAGAGATAACAGCCTCAGAATATGAAGAAGGCTCGACAATACCTTCTATTTCTTCTGCTACAGCGCACGCATAAGCAACAACATTTGCTTCCTCAATAAACCTTCTTACTGGTTTTGGATTCCTTCTAGTTCTGTTTGTTGCAATAGATTGTTGCGGTGGTTGCATAACTGCTGGAGGATCCTCAGCAATGGGTGCTTCATCTTGTCCCTCAATTTCTGCGTTTGATGTAGCATCTGTATCAATAATATGCTCCACCTGGACATTTGATTTCTGCTTACTCTCAACAAGATCATTAGTAGATGGAATATCATGTAACATAGCAGATTCATTAAACACAACATTTCTGCTAATTACAACCTTACTTGTTTCAGGATTCCATAATTTATAGCCTTTAACACCAGACTTATAACCAAGAAAAATGCACTTAACAGCTCTTGGCTCTAACTTTCCATTATCAACATGAGCATAAGCAATACATCCAAAAACTTTCAATTCAGAATAATTTGCTGGAGAACCAGACCATACCTCAATCGGATTTTTCTTACCAATAGCAACAGAGGGAGAGCGGTTGATGAGATAACAGGCTGTGGAAGCAGCTTCAGCCCAAAAACGCTTATCCAAACCAGCGTTTGACAACATACAGCGAGCTTTAGAAATGATAGTCCTGTTCATACGCTCGGCAACCCCGTTTTGCTGAGGAGTGTGAGGTATGGTGTAGTGCCTAACAATGCCTTCAGCCTTGCAAAATGATTTAAATTCATCTGAACAAAACTCCATCCCATTATCAGTCCGAGGCTTCTTTACCTTCCTTTCAGTTTGTCTCTCAACCATAGTCTTCCACTCTTTGAAAGCTGAAAAAGCTTCATATTTATGTTTCAAAAAATAAGTCCAAACTCTTCTGGAATAATCATCAATGATTGTCATCATGTAACAAGCACCGCCCATGGATGCTTTCCTAGACGGTCCCCATAAGTCTGAATGCACATAATCTAGAATGCCTTCTGTTGTATGAACTGCAGTGTTGAACTTCACTCTCTTATGCTTGCCAAAAATGCAATGCTCACAGAACTTCAGCTTGCCTGCGTTGTACCCATCAAGAAGTCCTCTCTTGTTCAACTCTGACAGACCTAATTCACTCATATGTCCAAGACGCATATGCCAAAGATCAGCAGTATCACAATCAGAAATATTATTTGAGATAACAGGGGAAGCATTACCTGAAACAGTAGTGCCTTGAAGATAATAAAGGCCATTTGTTTGCCTAAGATTTCCCTTCATTACAATAAGAGAACCATTTGTGACTTTCAAGACACCACCTCCACCTGAATATTTGTACCCTTTGTCATCAAGAGCACTTAAAGAAATCAGATTTCTCTTCATGTTGGGAATGAATCGAACATCTGTTAAAGTTCTGATTGTGCCATCAAACATCTTGATCTGAATAGAACCAATTCCTGCTACTTTACATGTCGAATCATCACCCATCAAAACTGAGCCAGCATCTTTTATGGGTTCTAAGGTTGTAAACCAATCTTTAATAGGACACATATGGAAAGTGCAAGCAGTGTCAAGTATCCATTCATCTTTAATCTCAGCACATCCAGCAAACACGGTAACAACAAGCATCTCATTGTCAGAACTATCATTACGAGCACAATTGGCATTAACTTCATCTTCTTTGTTATCTTTTGGTTTGTATGTGCCATTTCTCTTTTCCTTGTTCTGCAGCTTATAACATTCGGATATTTCATGTCCATCCCTCTTACAATATTTGCAAGACTTGTATTTGCCTCTAGATTTAGATCGACCTTTATAGGCATTGGAACTTTTGCCTCGAGATCCATTATTTGAATTTTTCTCCTTTGTCCTGCCACGAACGGACAAGCTTTCGGCTTGAGAGCTTGATCCACTTGAAGACACCAGTTGTTTCATTTTCTCCTTGGCATGCAAGGCTTCATAAACGTCATTTAGAGTGAGAGTATCATGACTATATAATATGGTATCTCTGAAATTTGAGTAAGAACTGGGCAAAGAACATAATAGGATTAAACCCAAATCTTCATCATCATATTTGACTTCCATTGCAGTCAAGTCAGAAACAATCTCTTTAAAATCAGAAATATGGTCAAGCAAATTACCTCCCTCTTGCAATTTGTGCAGAAACAGCTTTTGTTTGAGATGCATCTTACTTGTGAGATCCTTGGTCATGCAAATTGACTCCAGTTTCAGCCAAAGAGAAGCAGCTGTCTTCTCGTTCAAAACTTCTTGCAAAATATTATTGTGTAGATGGAGCTGAATTTGCGACAAAGCCTTCCGATCCTTTCTCTTCTCATCATCGGTCCATAGTTCAAATCTCTTGTTCCCGAATCCATCCAATGCATCATCATAATCAGCTTATGCGAGTGTAACAACCCGTAAAATGCGAGCCAGTTTGAAAATTTTATTTTGGCAATTTTAGCGGATTTTGAATATTTAAAATAGATTATTTTAAATAATATCGATGAGAAATTTATTTTGAATAGGATTCGAACGTATATATTATACGCGTCGTCGTTAGAATATAAATATTTATATATAATTATAAATGGAATTGAAAATGGCGCGGTAGTTCGATAATTCGATTTCAAACTTCAATTGAATGTACCGGGAGCAAAACAATCCGGATTTTAGTGAAACCAAAAATAATGGGATCTAATTGTGAATATCTTTCCAACGAATCCGAAAAATCAAGATTTCATATCGGGAATCAAAAGATATGTCCAGTTGAAAATTCTGAATAGTCGCTATGGAATTCAGGCCCTTAAAAATGGACATTTTGCAAACGAGCTCGGATTTCGACGAAACCACTTTTGTTGGGTCCGTGATGTTAAATTATTGCTAGATTCCAAGTTTCATAATTTTTCGAATCAATATGTGAGCGTGGCAAAGGAAAACGCGTTTGACCGGTTTCAGTCGATTTTAATCAACTGGAAATTGGCCATTTTTCTAACGGTCTCGGAATTCGACGAAACTAGTTTTGTTAGGACCGTATCGTCAATACGAAACTAGAAAATATTTTTCTGCAATTTATAGAGTTAGTATGTGACCCCGGTAATTTAAAATGTACGTTTAAAATTCAATATAGCGATTTAAATGTAAATTCAACGGAAACTAATTCAAACGATCGAATCAACTTGCGATACATATCCCATTGTGTTCGGAATGGGGGTAAAACGCTATGGACGACAGGCGGTGGGCCTCGTTTCGAGGTCGTATGTAAAAGTCAACCGTTTTGCAAAATTAAATAATAATAAAAATAAAATTTTTAATTCCCCCCCCCCCTTTTATCTTCGTTTTGCCCCCCCCCCCCCCCCCGTTCACTTTTATTTCAGATTAAAAAAAAAAAAAAAAAAAGAAGAAAGAAAAGAAAAGACGGACGGAGGAACCCCGAGCGCCACCGCCTCCAGACATCGCCGCCGCACCTCGAAGCCGCTTCCCCCTCGCGCCCATCCTCTGATGAACCCCGCTCGAGCCTCGCGACCCCTGGACCCGAACCCCAAATCGCCACCGCCCAGCAAACCCTAGCCCCTCGTTGACCGCCCCCTCCGCCTGCTCGACAGCCCCCCCTCTCCCTGTAAGTTCCCTGATCTCGTTTTTTTATTTTATTTTCTTTAAAACTTTTTTTTTATTTTCTTTTAAAACTGATTTTATCAGAAATAAAAACTATTTTTTTTTAGGTTAGAAAAACTGATTTTATTAAAGATAGAAAACTGATTTTATTAAATATTAAAAACTGATTTTTTTTAAATATTAAAAACTGATTTTTTAAAAAGATTAAAAACTGATTTTTAGTTATGTTAAAATACTGATTTTTATTATGTTAAAATACTGATTTTTATTATGTTAAAATACTGATTTTTATTATGTTAAAATATTGATTTTTATTATGTTAAAATACTGATTTTAGTTATGTTAAAATACTGATTTTAGTTATGTTAAAATATTGAAATTACATATTTAATTGTATATAAAGGATTAGATAGTTAGAAGATGGAAAAATAGAATTTTATATATTGAACTTCGATAGAAAAATAGAATTTTTATATATTGAACTTCGATAGAAAAATAGAATTTTTATATATTGAACTTCGATAGAAAAATAGAATTTTTATATATTGAACTTCGATAGAAAAATAGAATTTTTATATATTGAACTTCGATAGAAAAATAGAATTTTTATATATTGAACTTCGATAGAAAAATAGAATTTTTATATATTGAACTTCGATAGAAAAATAGAATTTTTATATATTGAACTTCGATAGAAAAATAGAATTTTTATATATTGAACTTCGATAGAAAAATAGAATTTTTATATATTGAACTTCGATAGAAAAATAGAATTTTTATATATTGAACTTCGAAGTAAAAATTCGATTTTTATATATTGAATAGCGAAGTAAAAATGTGATTTTTACGTATGTAGTGAAAGCAGCAACGAAGGTGACAAAAAGGCGAAACGACGAAGACTTCTGCAAATGAAGAGCCGTGGAGCTAGGATAGCTATAAGTGAGAATTTCTCACCTTTCAATTTCTTTTCTAATTATATATATATACTAGGATGCAGACGGTGCTTAGTAGCACCCGACACAATCGTCCACAGACCATGGACTTGTTTGTTTGGTTGCATAGATTAGTTGAATTATTTGTTTGAATTGAATTGTTTGGTGAGATGAAATTGATTTGATTGATGTGTGAATGGCGTGGGCCTTCACTAGACCGGGGATAAGGCTAGGCCTTGTCCCATTTCTAGTATCGTGCCGTTATGCCGCCGAAATTTTCTAAAATAAGTTAGAAAAATAAAAATATCATTTTATTTAAAGAATGAACTGAATAGAAATTCATATGTTGAAATAAAATGTTTTATCGTTAAAAATATAATTTTTAACGTGAATGTGAAAAAAAAATATTCATTTACAAACCAGACGGTTTGTTTATGTACACCTATTTGAATGACGTTGATTGGGTCGATAAATTTTACACATCGCCCAACTGCACAAATAAAATATGTGTTTGATTGTTTGAAACCCCACACGGGTGTTAGGATGAAATTTGAAGTTCACTCATCCTGATTGATTAAATATGTCGATCGATTGATTGACAGGCTGTTATAAGCGTTGAATATCTATATTTGATGCTTATACAGTGTAGTGCACTTTGGTTGATGGTTGATTATTTTTCAATGCTATGATATACATGTGTTGTATGAAAATCCATATTATTAACTTTATATGGTAATTGATTGGGCCTCATTCCAGTTTTAAAATAGAAATATTTGAAAAAGAAATATTTGAAATAGAATATTTGAAAATAGGACTTTATGAAGCCGTGTTGATTAGATTGACGCCATTTTGACGTGAACGATATTTATATCAATTTTAACGATTTCGAAATGAATTGAATTGAAAACGAATTCAAAATGAATTGAAAACGATTTCGAAATGAGTTGAATTGAAAACGAATTCAAAATGAATTGAAAACGATTTCGAAATGAATTGAATTGAAAACGAATTCAAAATGAATTGAAAACGATTTCGAAATGAATTGAATTGAAAACGAATTCAAAATGAATTGAAAACGATTTCGAAATGAATTGAATTGAAAACGAATTCAAAATGAATTGAAAACGATTTCGAAATGAATTGAATTGAAAACGAATTCAAAATGAATTGAAAACGATTTCGAAATGAATTGAATTGAAAACGAATTCAAAATGAATTGAAAACGATTTCGAAATGAATTGAATTGAAAACGAATTCAAAATGAATTGAAAACGATTTCGAAATGAATTGAATTGAAAACGAATTCAAAATGAATTGAAAACGATTTCGAAATGAATTGAATTGAAAACGAATTCAAATGGAATTGAAAGCGAATTGAAATGAATTCAAATTGAATTGAAATTTGAATTGAATAGAAATGAATTTTAAAACGAATTTATAAAGAAGAATTCAATTTTGATTTGAATTGAAATGGAAGTTGAAATTGCTTTTGAAATGAAATTAAAACGATTTATAAAATTCGTTTTAAATAGAAATCGACGAAGTATATATTATATATATTATATATATAATATAATGGCCTGAATAGAACGCGCCGCGCCGTGGCAGTTCGCGAATTTCGACCATTTATTTCAAACGGACATTACGGGAGATCCGACCGTCGGATTCTCCTAAAACCGGAACCGCTGGGTTCGTATCGAAAAGAGCTTTCTAACGGATATTAGAAATTAGAAATCTAACGGTTGGATTTGGAATTATGTCCAAATCAAATTCGAAAAAGGTCGCTGTAAGTGCAGTTCGATGGCCATTGATGGAAATCGACTGTACGGGCCTTGATAAAATTATTAAAAATAGTAATAATTTGTGTAAAATCATAAGAAATGATTTGTGAAAGTTTGGGATGAAAAACTCCATATTTGAAAAGATAAAAATAGATTTTTATCGAAATGAACTAGTTTTGAACTAGAATTATAATTCTATTTATTTTTAAATAAATAAATTGAATTTGAAATGGTTTAGAAAATAACCAAAATTTCAAATGATTGCATTGGAGTGGATTTGAATCGAAATTGTCTTCGGAATATTTCGATGTTGGAATTCGTGATTATACAGGTGTTGTTATGGAAATTTGAAAGATATATATTTATATCGTTATTTCCAATACGACATTTGTTAGTCGTAGAATTCGATATTGAAAATAAGCCGATATATTTTCTATTCAGAGCCTTGTATTGAATATCGAATGTGATTTGGGTTTGTCGTGAATGGTGTCTTCACTAACACTGTTCTTGAACCCAGTTGAGAAAAGATTAAATCTTTTTATTTAGATTTAATGAAGTGTACCAATTAAATGACATTTAATTGGAATTGAATCGATATTGATTTTTGGGTTTATCGTGGACAGTGTTTTAAATAACACTCGTTCTTTAACCCGATGATTAATGAATGTGATTTTGGGTTTATCGTGAACCGTGTTTTTAAATGACACTGATTCTTTAACCCAGTCAAAGATTAAAACTAAGCGGAGTTTTAATGAATCTTTAATTAGATTGAAAAGATCGAAAATGGAGTATCATCAGTTTTGCTCCAGGCGATAGTTAAATCTTTAATTAGATTTGAACGTGAAATGGTAATTGAATTTACCGATAACACTGTTGTGTTAGATATGAAGTATTACCAGTTTTACTTCATGGGATAAATAGGTTGGGATTGGGAAATTAAAACCAATGATTACTTCGGTAAGGTTCGTTAATCTCGACTAGTTGAATCGAAATTCAAAAGAAGAATAAATTCAAGGAGTTTATCTTGGATAAAATTAATGGGAATATTTCCCTATGAATGTGAAATTTAGAAACTAACTGTCGGTTGGCCAAGCAGAATGGTTTTCTGGATATTGATCTGATGTTGGTTTCGGCCTTCGGGGTTAATATTTGGGGAATTATTCTCTTGATTAATTTACGGTTAGTGACTAATGAATTGGAATGAGGCGTATGTTGTGTTTGTGTAACACTTATTTAAATATACGCGAGTTATTCGGAAAGACCGGGTTTATCCCATTCTGAATAACTGATACGACGATAAGTCGAAGATGAAGACGATGGTCGAAGACCGGAAGTCTTCACGTCGTTTGGGTAATTACTGATGATCTTGATTGGGCTGTACACCCAAGAAGATGGAAACAGTTAGTGATCGTCCAGACGTACTTGGAGATCGATGGATATGCGGGGTACTAGGTGCCTCCGGTTTCGTTCAGACCCAGGACGGACTTGTAAATGGACTGTGTGTCTGACATCGGATTTCATTCTGTGTGACTGATATCGGTTGCATAGGATGGTTTGCCTGTGTGGCATGCTGAGATGCAAATGATCAAGGCTTCTGTTGAAAAGCAAAGTCTTGTGGTGATGATCAAAGCACGGCCTTTGTGGCGTAGCTTTGTGTAACGTTTACCTCGCGTGTTTCACACCAGGTATGAACCAAAAACGGGAGACGGACCTCAGGGAGGGCCTGCGTTTCCTCCTAGCTAGAAGTGGCGTCAGTGGTTTTACACGCCCTAACGAGTTTGACTTATGTGGTTGTTGCTGTTGCGAGGCGCCTCGGTTAGATCGGACGATCCGGGTCCGATGGAGTCATTCGTTGGCTCGCTTACGCCCCAAAGGGCGGCGAAACGCAGTGTCCAGGGTTTAAGTTTAATCCACATCGGTGGACCGGCCCTGACGATCCAAGGGTCGATGCGTTCTGATCCTGAGACTCGGGCTAGGCAGTCTCGAATCGGTTGAGGACTATCTTTTGCCTCGGTTCATAGATGGAAATCCAATTTCCAAATACGACATTTGCGGTTTTGATTGTAAACTTATATATGGCGACATAGTGTTATGGGCCGTTCATGCCGCCTATGATTGATACTTATGATTTGAAGTGTTTTATACACTATGCACTTATTATAGTATCAAATGATTTGTTTTTAAACGTATCAAGCATTCTTTGGCTGTTATAAGGGAAAACCCTATCCTCGGCTGCGTTGCATTGTGTGATGGGACCTGGGTCTTATAACAGCTTCATCTTTCTTTATTTAGCATTGCGCTGTTTGTTTTATGCACTGGTATTCTTGGGAGGAAACCCGTTCCGTGTTATACGGCGTGGTCCCTTGATTTACCTAACTTTGAAAATAAAGATTAATAACTGTTTTAGTTCTCACACCAGTCACATGACTGACCTGGAGTTTATTGTTTTAACCTAAACTCTGAGTGCCCTTATTTTGACACGGGCAGCTAGTAGTTTTGGTTTTGCAGATTTATATTCACAGGATCCTGGTTTACAGCTGGAATGATATCCGGAAAGCTTTGTATCCGTATATCTCTTCTAGTTGTGTATTGTATTATTTTCCGCTGCTATGTATTTAAATGTAATTTAAATCTCTGATAATTCTGTGTATTATTCATTTATACTCTGTATATTCTTGTATTCTGGTGCATTGTTGTAATATACAATGAAATGTTCTTCTGTATGTGTTCTGTTGTGGTTTGTTCTCGAACTATCCGTCGCTTTCCTTTACGGGGAAGTTACGGGTCTTTACAGTTGGTATCAGAGCTTTGGTTTACAAAGCTCAGAGAATAAGGCACATTAGAACCATACGAAGGAATTCATCAGATATTGGATTAGTAATATCCAATTAGAATGACTCGTTAGAGATGGGATCAGTAGTATCCTAGAACGAGTGTGAAGAGTATATTTTTCAAATGAAAACAAATTTTGTTTTGAAAATTTAAATCAATTATTCGTATTTGATTATTTATATTGATGTGGACAATCCAGTATATATAGATTTTGCGTATACGTCTGATCCGCGTGTATTCGAAGTTTTAATATATTGGATAGATATAGAATCACACTCTAGTCGCCCGGAGATGGTACTGATGATAGCACGTGAATCATCAGTATTTATGTTCGTGTTTCGAAGGTGTGTTTTCTATATATTTCCATTAGACTGGTGTGAGAACCAAAACTAATATAGTTAGAACACATTGTTGAGAATTGGCATCAAAAACATGATTTTCTGTATATGTATTAAAATTATGAATTTGAAATGATAATTCACTAATTGATTGATGTTTGAGTTGTTTGTTTATTTGTTTGCTAATTTTAAACCATTTAGCCTAATTGAACCAAATATTGAACTGTATTGAAAATTAGTCGCATTTGCTTGCATATACATATATATCATTGAACAGGTCATAGCAAGGAGGCTAGAGCCGAGAATAAAATTTGTTTGCCCGACAAATAGGTACATGTTTACTACATAATTTACTGTTTGTTTGGGTGATGATGATTTTGTGAGCCTATTGGCTAGCCGCTTGGCTTTTTCTTTTTCTTTTTGAGATCTGAAGGACCGGGGAAGCTATTTGAAATTCCCCGATGCTCCCGGTGCAGGGGAGGTTATGGCGAAATTTTTCAAAAATTTAGGGTGTTAGCCAAATTTTTGAAATTTTAGAAAATTCTCAGAAACTGAAAAGTTAGAGAATGGAAGCCTGATCGAGCGTAGAGTTGAATAATCAAACCACTTTCGACTTTGTTCCTTTTCGGGGACGAAAAGTTTTAAGTGGGGGAGATTGTAACAACCCGTAAAATGCGAGCCAGATTGAAAATTTTATTTTGGCAATTTTAGCGGATTTTGAATATTTAAAATAGATTATTTTAAATAATATCGATGAGAAATTTATTTTGAATAGGATTCGAACGTATATATTATACGCGTCGTCGTTAGAATATAAATATTTATATATAATTATAAATGGAATTGAAAATGGCGCGGTAGTTCGATAATTCGATTTCAAACTTCAATTGAATGTACCGGGAGCAAAACAATCCGGATTTTAGTGAAACCAAAAATAATGGGATCTAATTGTGAATATCTTTCCAACGAATCCGAAAAATCAAGATTTCATATCGGGAATCAAAAGATATGTCCAGTTGAAAATTCTGAATAGTCGCTATGGAATTCAGGCCCTTAAAAATGGACATTTTGCAAACGAGCTCGGATTTCGACGAAACCACTTTTGTTGGGTCCGTGATGTTAAATTATTGCTAGATTCCAAGTTTCATAATTTTTCGAATCAATATGTGAGCGTGGCAAAGGAAAACGCGTTTGACCGGTTTCAGTCGATTTTAATCAACTGGAAATTGGCCATTTTTCTAACGGTCTCGGAATTCGACGAAACTAGTTTTGTTAGGACCGTATCGTCAATACGAAACTAGAAAATATTTTTCTGCAATTTATAGAGTTAGTATGTGACCCCGGTAATTTAAAATGTACGTTTAAAATTCAATATAGCGATTTAAATGTAAATTCAACGGAAACTAATTCAAACGATCGAATCAACTTGCGATACATATCCCATTGTGTTCGGAATGGGGGTAAAACGCTATGGACGACAGGCGGTGGGCCTCGTTTCGAGGTCGTATGTAAAAGTCAACCGTTTTGCAAAATTAAATAATTAAATAATAATAAAAATAAAATTTTTAATTCCCCCCCCCTTTTATCTTCGTTTTGCCCCCCCCCCCCCCCCCCCGTTCACTTTTATTTCAGATTAAAAAAAAAAAAAAAAAAGAAGAAAGAAAAGAAAAGACGGACGGAGGAACCCCGAGCGCCACCGCCTCCAGACATCGCCGCCGCACCTCGAAGCCGCTTCCCCCTCGCGCCCATCCTCTGATGAACCCCGCTCGAGCCTCGCGACCCCTGGACCCGAACCCCAAATCGCCACCGCCCAGCAAACCCTAGCCCCTCGTTGACCGCCCCCTCCGCCTGCTCGACAGCCCCCCCTCTCCCTGTAAGTTCCCTGATCTCGTTTTTTTATTTTATTTTCTTTAAAACTTTTTTTTTATTTTCTTTTAAAACTGATTTTATCAGAAATAAAAACTATTTTTTTTTAGGTTAGAAAAACTGATTTTATTAAAGATAGAAAACTGATTTTATTAAATATTAAAAACTGATTTTTTTAAAATATTAAAAACTGATTTTTTTAAAAAGATTAAAAACTGATTTTTAGTTATGTTAAAATACTGATTTTTATTATGTTAAAATACTGATTTTTATTATGTTAAAATACTGATTTTTATTATGTTAAAATACTGATTTTTATTATGTTAAAATACTGATTTTAGTTATGTTAAAATACTGATTTTAGTTATGTTAAAATATTGAAATTACATATTTAATTGTATATAAAGGATTAGATAGTTAGAAGATGGAAAAATAAAATTTTATATATTGAACTTCGATAGAAAAATAGAATTTTTATATATTGAACTTCGATAGAAAAATAGAATTTTTATATATTGAACTTCGATAGAAAAATAGAATTTTTATATATTGAACTTCGATAGAAAAATAGAATTTTTATATATTGAACTTCGATAGAAAAATAGAATTTTTATATATTGAACTTCGATAGAAAAATAGAATTTTTATATATTGAACTTCGATAGAAAAATAGAATTTTTATATATTGAACTTCGATAGAAAAATAGAATTTTTATATATTGAACTTCGATAGAAAAATAGAATTTTTATATATTGAACTTCGATAGAAAAATAGAATTTTTATATATTGAACTTCGATAGAAAAATAGAATTTTTATATATTGAACTTCGATAGAAAAATAGAATTTTTATATATTGAACTTCGATAGAAAAATAGAATTTTTATATATTAAACTTCGATAGAAAAATAGAATTTTTATATATTGAACTTCGATAGAAAAATAGAATTTTTATATATTGAACTTCGAAGTAAAAATTCGATTTTTATATATTGAATAGCGAAGTAAAAATGTGATTTTTACGTATGTAGTGAAAGCAGCAACGAAGGTGACAAAAAGGCGAAACGACGAAGACTTCTGCAAATGAAGAGCCGTGGAGCTAGGATAGCTATAAGTGAGAATTTCTCACCTTTCAATTTCTTTTCTAATTATATATATATACTAGGATACAGACGGTGCTTAGTAGCACCCGACACAATCGTCCACAGACCATGGACTTGTTTGTTTGGTTGCATAGATTAGTTGAATTATTTGTTTGAATTGAATTGTTTGGTGAGATGAAATTGATTTGATTGATGTGTGAATGGCGTGGGCCTTCACTAGACCGGGGATAAGGCTAGGCCTTGTCCCGTTTCTAGTATCGTGCCGTTATGCCGCCGAAATTTTCTAAAATAAGTTAGAAAAATAAAAATATCATTTTATTTAAAGAATGAACTGAATAGAAATTCATATGTTGAAATAAAATGTTTTATCGTTAAAAATATAATTTTTAACGTGAATGTGAAAAAAAATAAAATATTCATTTACAAACCAGACGGTTTGTTTATGTACACCTATTTGAATGACGTTGATTGGGTCGATAAATTTTACACATCGCCCAACTGCACAAATAAAATATGTGTTTGATTGTTTGAAACCCCACACGGGTGTTAGGATGAAATTTGAAGTTCACTCATCCTGATTGATTAAATATGTCGATCGATTGATTGACAGGCTGTTATAAGCGTTGAATATCTATATTTGATGCTTATACAGTGTAGTGCACTTTGGTTGATGGTTGATTATTTTTCAATGCTATGATATACATGTGTTGTATGAAAATCCATATAATTAACTTTATATGGTAATTGATTGGGCCTCATTCCAGTTTTAAAATAGAAATATTTGAAAAAGAAATATTTGAAATAGAATATTTGAAAATAGGACTTTATGAAGCCGTGTTGATTAGATTGACGCCATTTTGACGTGAACGATATTTATATCAATTTTAACGATTTCGAAATGAATTGAATTGAAAACGAATTCAAAATGAATTGAAAACGATTTCGAAATGAATTGAATTGAAAACGAATTCAAAATGAATTGAAAACGATTTCGAAATGAATTGAATTGAAAACGAATTCAAAATGAATTGAAAACGATTTCGAAATGAATTGAATTGAAAACGAATTCAAAATGAATTGAAAACGATTTCGAAATGAATTGAATTGAAAACGAATTCAAAATGAATTGAAAACGATTTCGAAATGAATTGAATTGAAAACGAATTCAAAATGAATTGAAAACGATTTCGAAATGAATTGAATTGAAAACGAATTCAAAATGAATTGAAAACGATTTCGAAATGAATTGAATTGAAAACGAATTCAAAATGAATTGAAAACGATTTCGAAATGAATTGAATTGAAAACGAATTCAAATGGAATTGAAAGCGAATTGAAATGAATTCAAATTGAATTGAAATTTGAATTGAATAGAAATGAATTTTAAAACGAATTTATAAAGAAGAATTCAATTTTGATTTGAATTGAAATGGAAGTTGAAATTGCTTTTGAAATGAAATTAAAACGATTTATAAAATTCGTTTTAAATAGAAATCGACGAAGTATATATTATATATATTATATATATAATATAATGGCCTGAATAGAACGCGCCGCGCCGTGGCAGTTCGCGAATTTCGACCATTTATTTCAAACGGACATTACGGGAGATCCGACCGTCGGATTCTCCTAAAACCGGAACCGCTGGGTTCGTATCGAAAAGAGCTTTCTAACGGATATTAGAAATTAGAAATCTAACGGTTGGATTTGGAATTATGTCCAAATCAAATTCGAAAAAGGTCGTTGTAAGTGCAGTTCGATGGCCATTGATGGAAATCGACTGTACGGGCCTTGATAAAATTATTAAAAATAGTAATAATTTGTGTAAAATCATAAGAAATGATTTGTGAAAGTTTGGGATGAAAAACTCCATATTTGAAAAGATAAAAATAGATTTTTATCGAAATGAACTAGTTTTGAACTAGAATTATAATTCTATTTATTTTTAAATAAATAAATTGAATTTGAAATGGTTTAGAAAATAACCAAAATTTCAAATGATTGCATTGGAGTGGATTTGAATCGAAATTGTCTTCGGAATATTTCGATGTTGGAATTCGTGATTATACAGGTGTTGTTATGGAAATTTGAAAGATATATATTTATATCGTTATTTCCAATACGACATTTGTTAGTCGTAGAATTCGATATTGAAAATAAGCCGATATATTTTCTATTCAGAGCCTTGTATTGAATATCGAATGTGATTTGGGTTTGTCGTGAATGGTGTCTTCACTAACACTGTTCTTGAACCCAGTTGAGAAAAGATTAAATCTTTTTATTTAGATTTAATGAAGTGTACCAATTAAATGACATTTAATTGGAATTGAATCGATATTGATTTTTGGGTTTATCGTGGACAGTGTTTTAAATAACACTCGTTCTTTAACCCGATGATTAATGAATGTGATTTTGGGTTTATCGTGAACCGTGTTTTTAAATGACACTGATTCTTTAACCCAGTCAAAGATTAAAACTAAGCGGAGTTTTAATGAATCTTTAATTAGATTGAAAAGATCGAAAATGGAGTATCACCAGTTTTGCTCCAGGCGATAGTTAAATCTTTAATTAGATTTGAACGTGAAATGGTAATTGAATTTACCGATAACACTGTGGTGTTAGATATGAAGTATTACCAGTTTTACTTCATGGGATAAATAGGTTGGGATTGGGAAATTAAAACCAATGATTACTTCGGTAAGGTTCGTTAATCTCGACTAGTTGAATCGAAATTCAAAAGAAGAATAAATTCAAGGAGTTTATCTTGGATAAAATTAATGGGAATATTTCCCTATGAATGTGAAATTTAGAAACTAACTGTCGGTTGGCCAAGCAGAATGGTTTTCTGGATATTGATCTGATGTTGGTTTCGGCCTTCGGGGTTAATATTTGGGGAATTATTCTCTTGATTAATTTACGGTTAGTGACTAATGAATTGGAATGAGGCGTATGTTGTGTTTGTGTAACACTTATTTAAATATACGCGAGTTATTCGGAAAGACCGGGTTTATCCCATTCTGAATAACTGATACGACGATAAGTCGAAGATGAAGACGATGGTCGAAGACCGGAAGTCTTCACGTCGTTTGGGTAATTACTGATGATCTTGATTGGGCTGTACACCCAAGAAGATGGAAACAGTTAGTGATCGTCCAGACGTACTTGGAGATCGATGGATATGCGGGGTACTAGGTGCCTCCGATTTCGTTCAGACCCAGGACGGACTTGTAAATGGACGGTGTGTCTGACATCGGATTTCATTCTGTGTGACTGATATCGGTTGCATAGGATGGTTTGCCTGTGTGGCATGCTGAGATGCAAATGATCAAGGCTTCTGTTGAAAAGCAAAGTCTTGTGGTGATGATCAAAGCACGGCCTTTGTGGCGTAGCTTTGTGTAACGTTTACCTCGCGTGTTTCACACCAGGTATGAACCAAAAACGGGAGACGGACCTCAGGGAGGGCCTGCGTTTCCTCCTAGCTAGAAGTAGCGTCAGTGGTTTTACACGCCCTGACGAGTTTGACTTATGTGGTTGTTGCTGTTGCGAGGCGCCTCGGTTAGATCGGACGATCCGGGTCCGATGGAGTCATTCGTTGGCTCGCTTACGCCCCAAAGGGCGGCGAAACGCAGTGTCCAGGGTTTAAGTTTAATCCACATCGGTGGACCGGCCCTGACGATCCAAGGGTCGATGCGTTCTGATCCTGAGACTCGGGCTAGGCAGTCTCGAATCGGTTGAGGACTATCTTTTGCCTCGGTTCATAGATGGAAATCCAATTTCCAAATACGACATTTGCGGTTTTGATTGTAAACTTATATATGGCGACATAGTGTTATGGGCCGTTCATGCCGCCTATGATTGATACTTATGATTTGAAGTGTTTTATACACTATGCACTTATTATAGTATCAAATGATTTGTTTTTAAACGTATCAAGCATTCTTTGGCTGTTATAAGGGAAAACCCTATCCTCGGCTGCGTTGCATTGTGTGATGGGACCTGGGTCTTATAACAGCTTCATCTTTCTTTATTTAGCATTGCGCTGTTTGTTTTATGCACTGGTATTCTTGGGAGGAAACCCGTTCCGTGTTATACGGCGTGGTCCCTTGATTTACCTAACTTTGAAAATAAAGATTAATAACTGTTTTAGTTCTCACACCAGTCACATGACTGACCTGGAGTTTATTGTTTTAACCTAAACTCTGGGTTCCCTTATTTTGACACGGGCAGCTAGTAGTTTTGGTTTTGCAGATTTATATTCACAGGATCCTGGTTTACAGCTGGAATGATATCCGGAAAGCTTTGTATCCGTATATCTCTTCTAGTTGTGTATTGTATTATTTTCCGCTGCTATGTATTTAAATGTAATTTAAATCTCTGATAATTCTGTGTATTATTCATTTATACTCTGTATATTCTTGTATTCTGGTGCATTGTTGTAATATACAATGAAATGTTCTTCTGTATGTGTTCTGTTGTGGTTTGTTCTCGAACTATCCGTCGCTTTCCTTTACGGGGAAGTTACGGGTCTTTACAGCGAGCAACGCCCGCATCTTCACTTGCCACAATGAGAATCGAGTGTTTCGATCCAATAGCGGAAGATCATACTTTAACGAGGCCATGTTGAATAAACCAGCGCTCTGATACCACTTGTTAATAAATAAATGATCAAAGAAGCAAGTAAAGAAACAAAATCACACACAAGATTTAACGTGGAAAAACCCTTTGCGGGAAAAAACCACGGGAGAAAGGCAAACTTTATTGATTTAATTGATGGAGTTGTTACAAGCATATTCAACATACCAACCATAGCAGTAAATTTATATTCTACTTTCATGCATTCAGATAAGGAGAGAAAGAATAAAAATAAGAATATTCTTTATCCTTCAATGAGGTTGCTGCATTTATCTCAATCAAGAGAGTAAATTAAAATCTCCTTTATCCTTTTGATGAGGTTGCTATAAATGTCTCAATCAAGAGAGAATCTTCTTTATCCTTTAAATGAGGTTGCTGAAAATACCTCAATCAAGGGAGTAAATTAAGGAACTAAATAATGTCCTTTAGGTGACACATCAGCTGGTCCAATCCTCAATCAAGAGAGTAAATTAAGGAACTAAATAATATCCTTTAGATGACACATCAGCTGAACCAATCCTAATGAGAATTTCGGATCACAAATTAACACAAATGCTGATAAATGCAACCGTATGTTGCACCATAATGACCTAAGGGTGGAGGATCCTGAAAATCTTTCACCGATTTTCCCTGCTTACCATGCCCCCTGTTTTATGATAATCTACCGACTTCCCATTTTTATAGTATTATATTTTACATACATGTATTATAATAGAATGGTTTATGAAATCGACTTATGTGTTACATTTGAGAAAATATTTTGTTACACAATTCATTCTTCTTTTCACCATTTTACTCCATTCCACTTATATATGCCTCTGAGTTACCTATAGTTGTCCAGATAAACTAATAAAAGTCTAATTTATTTCCAGCTCGATTCCGTGAGCGGTTGTCTAGGTTACATGAAATTATACAAATTACATACTTATTGAAACAGTGGAATGACAATTAATAAAGTCATCTCCATAAGTTTTTTAGTAACGACAATTGTCCAGCAGACTTTTTGCTTAGGCTGCATGCGTTGGTTATGGAATTCATTATTATTATAGGAGGAGATCAAATGAAAAGCATGTATTAAACTTTTGCCAAAATATACCTAGGAGACATTGGACACAAAATTATGTCCACAAAATCTGGACCACAAGATCTATTTGTCTTTATGTGTGAGGTGGAATTCAGGGGTAGATCTAATGGTTCAGATTTTGTGTGTTCAATTTTGTGTCAACATTTTGTGTTCTTTCAGACTTTGCCTATATATATATATATATATATATATATATATATATATATATATATATATATATATATATGCGGTGAGAGAATGAGTGGAGGGAGAGAGAAACGGAATATGTGGTGAAATCAGGGGGCATTTAGGGGTGCTGCACTATTTGGGGTGTCATTGAACGCTCGCCTATTATATATATATATAGCCTACTCACTATTTAAACAGTATTTTCTCAATGACAGGGAATGTGAGCACTGTTAACGTTACAAATAATATCCGAAAATTATTATGGGAGGATAAAGTGACAAGCATAGTGCTGTTTATCCATTATGACTAAGACTGGTAAAATAAAATCAACAAAATATAGTACGAGGGTTAGTCATGATTAAAGAACATTGAAACTAGGGTTAACAGCCTATGATATAGTGATTGTTAAGGCTTATTGTAATTTTCTAGATTCGGTTTTTCAACTAACTAGGATATACGTACCTAATACATTGTTATTTATAATTTCAGTCACATACATGTGCCTAACATGTTTGGAACAATGCCTGTACCATAAAAGCTGATGTACCAGTGTACGTGTTCACTCAAAATTTACTCCTTGGTGAATCTAAAAAAAATAAGGTGTTGATCTTTATTCCTTTTTTCTTATTTAATCATAATACAAAAGCTTATAATCACTTCATAATAGTAGATGGACAAAAATAGTTTCACTGGAATGTCTTTATTTTGTTTTCTTAAGCATTTATCAAAATTTATTGTATTTTAACAAAATAATAATGATATGCACATTGTAAAGAATCATATGCATTATTTGACACATTTGTTGATCTCTTTATTACTTCTTTTCCTCATTTGGATTTACTATATTATGAAATAGCTTTTATTCACTGTTAAAAGCATATTTGCAGTTGGTATTCATATTATTTGACAAATTTATTTAATGTTTCAATCTTAATAATAGATAGTTGTTAGACAGACTGAATAGAACTGGGAGATTATTTAGTAATGGAGTTAATAGAAAATATAGGTGTTTAATTGGCCTGACTGTTCAGTGAACGGTGATGAGATTCAAGAAAAAGACTCAGTAATTCCAAGTTGGCTTATCATATAATATGGTATATTCCAACACCTTTATTACCATATTCCAACACCTTTATTACCATACTCTAACACTTACCAACTTTCTTCTCACGTCATTAACTCTGCTTCCTTTCCAATAGAGAGCAACCTCAAACAGTAATGGTGATTGAATAATTGGTTCAAAACTGGAAACTAAAACAAAGGTAACTGATTGGCCATCTCCTATCTTTATTTGACGGTTGTAAAATATTCTATTTATAGATTTTTCAGTCTTATGTTTAGCACCTAAACTCTAGATTGCTTTGACTTTCCCAAATATTTTTTAACATTTCTATCGTAAAGATGATCAACTTCAATTTCAGTTTAGCAACTGACATTAATTATACCCATGGACTAAATATCAAGATTAAGTTTTAGTGAATTATGTATATATTACAGTAGCAATACAAAAATTTAGCAGAATACATTAATTATGTTTAATGGTGCACAAGAGTCATTTTCCAATAGATGCTAAAAGCTCATTGAATAACTTTATACTAGATAATTATAAAAAAGGATTGCATGTGTTGTTTATGTTTACTCAATGAAAGTAGTGAAAATATGCATTAGTGTTAATGCGTTTGGTTGGATGTGAAATGCACAAAAAAGAGAGCTTGAATATAGAAAGAGAAAGTAGGTACCAAATATGGACAAATGATAAGCAGTAACAAGCTTCTTTTGATGGATTTTGGGAAGAATCAATATCAAGATGCAATATATTATATATTATTGCATAAGAACATAGAATATTAACAACTTTATAATTGACACACTATTGCTATAGGTAATTTCCAGTCATTCGAGTGTGAAAAATGATAAGTCACTTGCTGTTTTATACTTTGTATTCCAGGCTAGGAGGAAGATATATGTTCTACTACCATTACGAAGTGAATGTACCCATTTAAAGGTTCGTATTGTCCATTTTCAAAATGTTTTTATTGTTTGTATAAGAACTACAACATTATGAGGAAGAAATAGAAAACAGTAATTTCAGGGAGAAGCACTTTTATTTCTTAACTGGTAAAACAGCCCAATATAATGACAAATACTTATGGATGCATTATTTATATCAAAAGAAAGAAACACAAGTTTCTAAAAGACATCAGCTAGTGCATGCGAATAGGTACTTCTGTGAATAGGCACTGCATGCTTTAACTACTCCTTGAATTAAGCAAGCTACCGTGAACTGTCATCATAAAAAACTACATCACTTTTCATCACTCCCCCTTGATGCAAAAACTCCAAGACTTGATCTAAACTTCACAAACTTAGGATATGATAAAGCCTTTGCAAATCCATCTGCTACTTGATCCTTTGCTGAACAGTACTTCATTGCTACTGCACCTTCAGCAGTATCTTCCCAAATAAAATGATGTTAGATCTCTATATGCTTTGTTCTTCCATGAAAAAGGGGATTTTTCGCCATCGAGATTGTGGATATATTATCGCAGTAAATTTCAGTTGCTGCTCCCTGAACTTTGTGCAAGTCTTCCAAAATCCTTCGCATCCAAATAGCCTGACAAGATGATGTCGACACTGCAATATATTCAGCTTCTGAAGATGATAACGAAACCGTTGGTTGCTTCTTTGAACTCCACGCTACGACACCTGAGCCGAAGCTAAACATATATCCACTTGTACTCTTCCTATCATCAACACCGCCCGCCCAGTCGCTATCAGTGAATCTGAACAACTTCATGATAGGAACATGTTTATACCAAATGCCATAATTAGTTGTAGCACGAATGTATCGGAGAATCCTCTTTGCAGCTCCTAGGTGATGAGTAGATGGACAATGCATAAATCTTGAAACTAAACTGACAGCGAACATTATATCTGAGCGTGTATGGGTTAGGTACAACAAACCACCAACTAATCTTCGAAAATGTGTCTCATCCGCCTTTGGTGTCCCGTCGTCCATTGTTAACTTCTCACTTGCATTCATGGAAGTATAAAATGTCTTGTAGCTTATCATATTGAACTTCTTTAACAACTCCAATGCATACTTTTCCTGATTGATGAAAATTCCTTCTTCAGTTTGTTGAACCTGAAGACTAAGAAAATAATGTAGCAAACCCAAATCTAACATCTCAAATTCGCACATCATACTTTCTTTAAACTCCTTGATAAGAACATTAGATGATCCTGTGTATATTATGTCATCCACATATACACAAACAATCAAAATATCACCATCTGCTTTTGCTTTAACATATTGTGTCGGCTCACTATTGCTGCGAGAAAATCCGTTTTTACAAAGATATGAATCAAGCCGACTGTACCAAGCTTTAGGGTATTGTTTCAGTCTATATAAAGCCTTGCTTAGCTTGTACACCTTTTCCTCACTTCCTTTAATAACAAAGCCCTGTGGTTGTTTAACATACACATCGTCTTCCAAATAACCATTAAGGAAAGCTGATTTCACATCAAACTGAAATACATGCCATTTGTTTTGTGCTGCTAATGCTAATATAATTCTAACAGCCTCAAATCTTGATACAGGAGAAAATGTATTTAAAAAATCAACACCTTGCTTTTGTGCATAGCGTTTAGCAACAAGCCTTGCTTTACACTTTTGAATGTTTCCATCTGCATGGTACTTTACTTTATATATCCACCTTACACCTATTGCTTCTTTTCCATCAGGCAAGTCCACAAGTTCCCATGTATTGTTTTTTAATGGCATTAATCCCTTCCTGCATAGCATTTTCCCATACCTCTTGGCCCACTACATCTTCATAATTTGCTGTTTCAGAAACCAAGAGAGCAAAGCATCTAGTTTGATAAATATCTTCCAATGAACGAAATTTTTGTGGGCGAGGAGAGCTATTTTCTAAAGAAGACTCAACATCATTATTGCTTCCTGAGCTTTGCTCATGTCCAGCGGCACTTCTTGGAGACAAAGGTGATGGCTGAGTTGTATCATTTGCTGCTTCAACGTCGTTTACAACCAATGGCATTTCCTGGTTATGTTCATCTTGCCAATTCCAAAAGTTGTTTTCATCAACAAAAACATCTCGATGAATGATTAGCTTCTTAGCTTTAGGATTATACAGACGATAACCTTTACTTTCATCACTATATCCATCCAAAATACATTTTTCGCTCTTTTTATCAAGCTTTGAGCGATCAGTGGAATCAATCAAAGAATAAGCAATACTACCAAAAAAAATTAAATGACTAACATTTGATTTTCGATTCCACCAAGCTTCATATGGAGTCATGTTTCGAACGGCCTTTGTCGGAGATATATTGATCAGAAAAACGGGTGTTGTGACTGCTTCAGCCCAGAATTCATTAGGCAACCTCTTTTCATGTAGCATGCTTCTCGCCATTTCTACAACTGTCAGGTTCTTTCTTTCAGCAATACCATTTTGCTCGGGAGTTTTTCTAACAGTCAACTGCCTTTAAATGCCAATTTTCTTGCAAAAATTAGTGAATTCAGCGAACAAGAACTCTCCTCCTCTATCAGTGCGGAGAACCTTAAGAACATGTCCACTTTCCTTCTCTGTTAAGGCTTTGAACTCCAAAATCTTCTCACAAGCTTCAGATTTATAAGCTAGAAAATACACCCAACTCATACGAGTACAATCATCAGTGAAGAGTAAAAAATATCTACTTTTATTTAAGGATAAAGTCCTCGTAGGACCACAAATATTGGCATGAAAAAGTTCAAGAGGCTTCTTTGCTCTCCAAGCTTTTCTGATTGGAAATGATAGACGATGTTGCTTTCCATAAATACAACCCTCGCAAACACCATCAGGACAAACAATAGAAGGTAAACCATGAACCATACTCTTCTTGCTTAAAAGTTGTAGGCCATTAAAATGCAAGTGTCCATAACGTAAGTGCCAAAGCTTTGAATCATCTTGAGGTTGAATAGACAAAGCAAGTTGATGATCATCAAAACATGATATGTTTAGTGGAAACATTCTTTTTTCTGTCATATGAATTTTAATAAGAGGGATATCAGAATTTTTCTTTTTAATCTCACATGTACCGCCATCAAATAAAACTGAAAAACCTCTTTGCACCAACTGCTCGATACTTAACAAGTTATGAGCCAAACCTGGAATATAATAAACATCATGAATAAATCTCTCATTGCCTGATTTAGCTTTTACAGCAATCGTCCCCTTTCCTTCGATTTTTACTACTTTATCATCACCAAGGCGTACTTGTAACTCCACTGATTCATCAATATTATGGAAAAGATCTTTTTCTCCCGTCATGTGATTGCTACATCCACTATCTAAAAGCCATATATCCCTTGAACTTTCGGTGGCAGCAAGGAACGTAAAGAACAGGCTGTCGGCTCCTTTTTCTTTGGTAAAATGAACTCGCTGTTGTTGCTTCTCTGGGCAACATGCTTCGATGTGTCCGTATTTCTTGCATGAGAAACATTGTACCCTTTGAACCTTTGATTGTTGCAAGAGTTTTGAATACTTTTATCTTCAAATTGATTTCCTCTTCCTCCTTATTTGTTGCTTCTCTCTGCACTAGATCTTCCATGGCCCCTCCCACTACCACGGAAACCACTTCTTCCTTGACCACGACCTACAATTCTTTTATCAAACAAATTTTCTTTGCTTGTACTTTCCACCTTTGATTGAAACGCAGTTTTGGTACTCTTCTGCATTGATCTTTTCATCCTGTCTTCATGAGCTAAAAGTGAACCCATAAGTTCATTTAGAGAATACGTAGCCAAATTTTTGGACTCTTTGATAGCTGTAACTACAAGATCAAATTTTGATGGAAGTCTCTGCAAGACTTTTTCTACAACCTTTTGATCAGAAATGCTTTCTCCAAACGTTTTCATATGATTAGCAATCACCATAACTCAAGAAATGAAATCCTGAACAGATTCACAGATTCATTACCTTTCATCATCAAAGTCTCAAATTCTCTTCGAAATGTTTGCAGCTTCACCATTGTCACCTTGCTGTCACCATAGAACTCCTCTTTCAAAATAGTCCATGCATCCCTCTACTTGACAGCATTGGATATTCGTGGAAAGATTGCATCTGTCACAGCTTGTTGCAAAACAAGTAGAGCCTTCGCATCCTTCTTACGAAGCTCCCTCACATTAGCTGCAGTTTCCACATATCCATTCTCAACAAGATCCCATAGATCTTGAGAAATGAAAAATGTCTTCATTTTGATTGCCCAAAATTCATAGTTCTCCCCATTGAAAATAAGAATAAGAGACTGCGACTGAGAGAAATTGAGGCCATTTATATTGTTCGTCATCTTACTTACACTAACACCTTTGCTGGAGATTTGCTTCAGCACTTAGTCTCCACTGCGCCCAACTTGAAAAGAACCTCGCTCTGATACCAAAATTTGTTGGTATAAGAACTACAACATTATGAGAAAGAAATAGAAAAACAGTAATTTCAGGGAGAAGCATTTTTATTTCTTATCTGGTAAAACAGCCCAATACAATGACAAATACTTATGGATGCATTATTTATATCAAAAGAAAGAAACACAAGTTTCTAAAATACATCAGCTAGCGCATGCGAATAGGTACTTCTGTGAATAGGCACTGCATGCTTTAACTACTCCTTGAATTAAGAAAACTACTGTGAACTGTCATCATAAAAAACTGCATCACTTTTCATCATTTATTTGTGTTTTGTATCAGTTATTTCATTGTTCTAATTCTATTATGCAGCATAGTGTTATATATACTTATGAGTGTTGCGGCGCATGCTTCGTTTGTTAGTTACTCACGCACAGACATATTTTTGTATTGAAGTCATGTAGTTTTAATTTTTACATTTATGTTGCAATATCCAATGTTTGGTTAGTTTGAATTTTTATTATCAATTAACAAAAAATGAATTTGTAAAAAAAAAATATTTTTTGATCATATTTTTAAGTGTTATTAAAATTATTAATGTTTATGGGCGACTATTTTGTGTTATTAAAGGTAGTTTATTAATCAGATGTAATGTATCCTGAGGGATTATACAAGAACCTACATGTTATGCTTAAAATATAGGTAGATATTTGATTTATATCTTAATTGTTCACATCAATTAGCTACAGTGTTCACTGTGATAGCCACAAAATCAGTATGATGTGTATCTGTATTCAGGGGAGCAAGATTATATGGTGAATGCCTACATTCGTATATTTACTACTAACTTTCTGATTTTGAGTTGCTATAATAATTAAATAACTGACCAATTAATTGCTTGAATGTTATGTTCTAGATTTTACTGTTTGTTAGAGACTTGCTTATGGGCAGAACCACTGGATTGATTTGAGCTTTTCATTCATGACACATAAATGCACATTGTTAGTACCTCACATCAATTCTAATATATCTTAGACAGCCATAAATGTTGAGTATATCAATTTGCACATATCCTTGGCTATTATAATTGCACACGATAAAAATAGGCAAATATAATGCATAATAAACTTGCATAACCCAGTCTATTCAGGAAAAAAAATGAACGAATTAATGACTACTACATTTCCATAAACTTATGGTTGCTTCTCAAATTTAATGTGATACTCGGTAATAAATCTAAGAACCTATAACTACTCTAAATGCTTCAAAATCTGGATCTAGAAGTGGTATAGTCATGAGTAGTGTCACAATGACAGTTTATACGGTATACTGTTTGAAGATCAAATAACCTTTTGCTATGTCCTTTAGGTTGGTACAAAGAGGAATAAACTTACCAAGAAGAGACTCCAAAGAAATAAGGATTAAAAGAGGAAGACATCTAGGGGAACTAGCTTCACTACATTATTTATTTCCATTTACAGCATTAAATTGCCTTCCATTTGCATGTCAATGCACCCATGTATCCTACACTTTCATTATTAATGTAAATTTTAGTTATTGTTGCAGTAACTTATCTTAATGTTTCACTACCAATGTTGTTATGATCATCTCCAAATAAAGCTACATTGTCTATCTAACCCAGACCATTCAGACCTGAACCTAATATCTAAGTAATACTACTCCCTCTATTGATTTTTTTCCATCCCATTCTGGACCAACAGATTTTCTTTTACGTATATTGTCCTCTGTTCAAGGCATTACAAATGCCTATTCATATTTCTTACCATTTTTTAATGAGCTAATTAGCTCATTTAGTTTTGTTTTTGAATCAAATTTTACATGTTTACGTACTTGCATCACAATATTCAAATTATTGCTACGTTAACTGAAAAATTGTTAGACAACTAAATCCAGCATGTGAGAACCACACGGTCCGCGCATACATTACACTACTATTCCCTCCTTCATATTTAATACGTAAACATTTCATACCTTAATTATGCTAGCATTCAAAACTACTAAACACATGGAAAATTAATTGTACAACACATAAAAATCCTACTATATTTTTAAATAAATTTGCATTGACAACCTAAGAGCATCTCTATGTGCAGCCACGGATGTCAAAAGGCGAGAGATCCACGTTTTTTTTTCCTTCTCGCCGTGTTATGGCAGCGTGAATTTAAACATGAGGAGAAGAAAGAAATGATGCATCTCCCCATTTGTTTACCTTAGCAGTGATTTATTAAATGGTATTCACAAAACCGTTTAAAATAGAAGTGGGTTTCTAAAATGCGTTTGTGATCCAAACGGTTTTCAAAAATCCTACTATGCTATTAACGGTGTTTCTGAAAACCATTTAAGCTATAAACGGGGTTCTGAAACCCGTTTGCAGAATTTTAGTTTTTTTTCCTTCAAATTTGGACAAATTCCTGCCATCCGCTACTGGAGCAATAAAAGGAATCATGTTTTAAAACTCTTCTCTTAGATGAGCTGCTAGAGTTGGTCCAAGTAACATCGATATAACAAGTAAGGTACCTATCTGTCACTATACAACTTAAAAACTACAAATTAGCCCACACATGTCAGAAACTATAACAAACCATTGAACTTTATTCCAGCAAAAACCAAACTTTAACCATAAACTTGAAACTATCTGCAACTACTTAGTTGCCCGTTGCGTAGCATAGGTCACACGCTAGTATGTATATACACACACACACACACACACATATATATATATACACATATATATATATATATATATATATATATGTCGACATACATGTTTTTACATGTCGACATATAACCGTCACACTTTATTTAAATTCAAAAGTTGTGTCTTTTCATTTTAAAATGTTTTAGAAATGGTTGTATCTCTTGGAACACTGTATAAAGGCCTCATTTTCGATTTTGTTAATAATTCATCATCTCCTTCTTCTTTGCTTTACATACCACCATTATTCTTCTTTATTTTCTAAGATTCTAAACTTATACTCTATCGATTTAAATAAAAATTATATTTTTCTTCTTCTATTTTTGATCTCTATCAAATACTCTCTGTTTGGAAGTGCTACTCAAGAGTTCTAGGGCAATTGTAATCAAAGATAGGAAGGGTGTGTTCCTTGTAGCCCTGAAATCAAGGAAAAGGATAGGGTGTGTTCCTTGTAGCCCTTAAATCAAGGAAAATGAGCAGTGTTAACCTTGTAACCTTGAAATCCAGGGTGTTGTAATTGGATACTGATATTAATAAAACTCTGCACAATCTGACGTTGTGCGGGACTGGACGTAGGAGTGATGTGAACCAATATAAAATCCAGTATGTTCTTTCCTTTTTTGCATTTTAGTTTTGTCTGTATCTGCATCATGATTGTTTCTGTTGTGATGTTCATTATGTGATTCATATAGTAGTTTGTGTAATTGTTAATTGGTTAATATTTCTATAAAAAAATTAAAACACTATTCACCCCCCCCCCCCCCTTGGTGTTAGCTTGCCTTAAGATCCTTGATTCTCATCCCTAACAGAAGCGACTTTAACAAAAGAAATCGACTCAGAATTTGGCATGAAGCCAACATTCCCATTCCTTTGTACTAACACAACCCAACTCGAGATCAATGTAGCCAAGCCAAACATCTAAGTTGTATAACAATTTTCTAAACAACTCGATATTGGAAAATAACATTGATAACTTACTAAATGAAGAAACAATCCAACTTAGCATCGCGTATCGGATTTCTTTCCTAATATGGCAAAATTCATGGAAAATTTAGGTAGCACCTCCCCTGCATGGCTGAATTTGCATAAACCACAAATCACCATGCAAGGCTCGTTCCAAGAAAAGAAAACAAAAACCAAAAAGTGGCTAACCATACATGGAGCAAAAATCATCAAAATGTACCAAGTTGCAAAAACCATAACTCTACATCTACAACCTACCTCTTTTTAAGCAAGCTTAGCATTTAGATGCAATTAAAAGCGAATTAGCATCCAAACAAATCAAATCTTGCTTCTTTGTACGTGGGCATGTACTCAACAAAGAGGTTTAGACACAACAGTAGGAATAACAATAAGGGAATAAACATGTTAAATAAATATAATTTATCTAACATTGGCATGTCAGATCATGTAAGGATTTTATTTTGAATAAATAAACGATATAATAATATAATTATTCTGCATGTCTGACAATCATATAAATATAGATAAATGTGCAAGCATCATCAACAATCAGGCATGAATAGAGAACAATATCAAACATAGAAAATAACATCCGTACTTTTCCTAGCACGCAGGATACCAACCTAACTAATAAGATATATTGAACATTAAATTTAATCCATATATAACTCGACAACTTGGTTTCCATTTCAAAATAAGCAATAGTAATCTAGAATCTTTCGTCAATAAATCGAGTATAACTCGAGCATTATCATACTATTCCTAATTTCCGTAGCAACCCATCGATGAAAACCATCGGCAACTATTCTTGCGTCCAATTAGGAATCTCAAATAGTCAGAAAGCTCGAATAGTAGAAAACTATTCAATCCATCCCATTCAGCTATTGCTAGCTGACATTGCATTCATTACAAAATGAATCCGCAACTAACCACTTCTCATGATGTTGGAAACAAACAACACCTCTTCAATACGGAACCAACCACCTCGGTCGAGTCTGTACTACCTCTCCTCAAGTTATGGAGTCGTATCTAGTGATAAACACAAGCGACATCCACTAATGAAGTATCACTTCTGAACTAGAACACCTCCAACTCGACGCACTCGAACAACTACATTTCCTATACGTACCCATATGGAACTCGTATACGTAGAAGACCAAGAATTCCAACTGTTGCCACTAGCAAAGATTGAGATACTTCTCGGAAAGAGAAATCCCGGTGATGTGACATCACCAATGACTCTAGCCCTCTTGCTAATAAATAGTGCCTCCATCTTACCAACATAAACTCTATCGCCATTGACCCCAAATCAGGAGTTAAATACTCCTCCACGGTTTTCATTATCGATTAAAACACGATTAACCCTTCATTCGAAAACAAACCACGCTTCTTTAACCACCCACACAACCAAGTGAGTTCCATCAACTTCTTGTTTCCGCTCGGAATGAGAAATTGATATACTTATGGGTCAACCTTAACTTCCAAGCCATTAAAACTCTCATAGGACGTATATCAATATCCTACTTGAGATGACATGACCCAAGCACTCCACCTTTCTCATTGAAAAGTGAAATTCCAGCAATTGACTAACATATGGTGTTTTCCGACAATCACAACATCGTTGGCTCTAGACTTGTTCTTTATTTCCATCTATTGGAAAATGAAAATAAAATCGAATAGCACAAGAGCAACTCCTCCAACTGATATCACGAAAAACGATCCGAGAAATAGACAAAAATATGTCGACTGGTTAGTTGGCCCGAACGGTCCAACCAACCAATCAAGAACAAAGCATCACGTAAAACGATGTAATCGGCATACATCAACCAAATACTCTCAACCGGTAAAATCCTATCGGGATTTCCAACTGAAAGAACATCCAAAACTAGATCGATATAGAACTCGAATATAACATGTGACAATCTAGTAACCACATCGAATGTGTCCAAATATTCTCAAGCTACAAGCTCAGGTAACGACTTGCTACTAGAGAACTGTCTCAACATGCCAACGTCCAATCAAAAGTGACTCTCCTACTGAAGACTACTCACTGCTAAGCTTTGTTCTAGCCCACTATCGTCACCAACAACCTCTCACTACCACCATATTATGTATCCTTATAGTAAATGAACTGCTTGACTTAAATATTAAGTCCAGTTAAGCTCAAAAACCAACAAGCAACAAATTTAGAAAATATGCTATCATGACTCGATGAAGTTAAGTTTTGAAGAACCATGTGTACTTCCAAGTATTGATGAACTATGTCATAACACACCCCAGCCTCGAGGCCCGAAATTAATCACTATGGATGTTGCAGTCACCCATAGTTTAAAGTTTTGGCGACCAAATACGAGATGTCACACATATATATAATATAACTGAGCCCTCAACACTGTAAGTCACAATCAATAGAGAAAAATCAATTCACGAGTCCTAATCTCTTTCTATTCATTGTATCGCATGATCAAATGAAATGATGAAATCTTGACGTCAAACTAAAACACATATGGAAACGTTATTGATGGAAACATATATTAAGAGATGACATCGCTATTTTCCGCTTCATCAAGGGAACATGAATGAAAATCAATACATATGTCTCCATGATTTGTCCCGATAAAGTAGGATAAATTTCTATACTGGGCGCATGTAACAACCCAGCGGGTTCGATGCCCGAATCTTGACAATAATACATAAAACCAATATCACTTGCCAAAACCCAAGTATTGAATCACCAGATAGTTAATTGAAAGAAATTAGAGGGTGAAATAAGAAAGAAAGAAATATTATAATAAAAGAAGAAGAATACCAGAGTCTCACATCGCAGCGGAACAAAATATAATATAGAAATAATCTTTATTGGGAGCTTGAAAAATACTTACAACATCAGAGTACATCAACACATCTAGATAGTTATAGATATTTGTCCTCATATACAACACCTAGCAGAATAAATACTAGTACGTCTGACCTCCTCCAGCACGTCTTTTGAACTTCGTAGTATCCACTAACTTGGACCTGTACAACTCGGTCTAACCCGAGCATTACAAATACCGAGTCAGTCTGGTGAACCAGAGTGAGAAAAACACAAAGTTTTAAGGGGAATCATCCAACTTGATTTTAAAGTTCAATTTTTTTTTAAAGAAAAGGATAATCGTAAGAACAAATCCACACATAAATACGGATAGTTTTTACCTTACAATAATCCAAAACATTTTTGAAAACAATATTATTCTGATATTATCATAGTGTCTAAATACAAATAAATATCAATCTAGCATAACGCTTGCATCTCACGCTCCACATATATAGTATACAACCAAAACCACATGCGCTTATTGGAGATTGGATTCCGACTATGAAGGTATGGAATCACCTACCGATAGTGTATCTCTAGAGGAGAATACACTGGGTTCAACAAGAACGACTTGCAACCCGGCCTACACATGACCGACCACTCATTTCGCTTGAGTGTATCGATTGTATATCACCAAAGGTGGGATCAACAACCGTTTCCCGAAAAGGGGACAACATCGAAATAGATTAAAGAAGAAAAAGGAATTTCTCTAGATAGGTGATCATACACCCTAATGGGAGCGACCCACATAGCCATGCTACCTGCTCAATTTTTGTCATTTTTCGGTTGTGAGGCTTGATTTTGAATTTACCTTTTTAATAACACGCGACCATTCACTTTGAATGCCACATCATCAGATCCTCTAAAAATCACTAATTGATTTCCGCAAAAATACTCGGGTTGTTGAGTTAATAGAAGGTGTCTTCTCGACTACTACAGAAATACGTTTGAGTAAATTAACGTACGTAATTCTTTTGGAAATACTTTGTCAGACATCCGTCCATACAAGTTGTCCTGGGACTGGACAAACCGAAGGCACTCTCCTACTGCATCCTTGAATTAGCCTATGGATCAATAGTGAGTAGTCCTTGCAAATCCATAGATTCCAACCACGACTGAATTATTATTAAAACCCTCTAGTTGCAATCCCATATAAATTTATCAAGTAGCCCTTCCAATTATGAAGATCCACGATCTTCAATTGCTCCATCTTCAATCAGTATCTTTGACGATTTCGTATTTGCTAGTTCGGAATGGTTTCCGAATATAAATTTGATCCTGGTCTTTCCGTACCAACAATCATATAGGTCAAATTTGATAGTCGGTTATTTAACTATCAAATAAACACCCATTCAATCATGAAAATAAAATGAGTTCACTGGTTCAGTAATCAGCATCATTTGACCTTTCTAATTTAAAAACTAATTGACTACTTATTCTTTCAATATTTTTAAAACACACTATTTACATCTTATTATACTATATGACTATTTTCAAAAATCTTTTAAATGCATCAGAATTCAATCACATATATTTACCACTTTGGTTTAAATCCTTTCACGTAAACAATGCCACGAAATCACTTTGGTTTATTTCTCGAAAACAATAACTAACACTTCCTCTTTTAATAAACTTATTCAAACACATCCGTTAATTTCTGAAGTCTTGAAAATATCGTTATATTCTCAAGTCTCCTTATATTCCCGTTACTTCAATATTCATTAGTCCCTAACTGAAACTAGTAAGAGAATAACTCCCCAAATATCAATCCTGAAGGCCGAAACCAATATCAGATCGACACTCAAGAAATTGTTCATCTCAACTAGTCTCTAGTCAATTTCTAATTTCCTTAACACCATTCTAATATACAAAAAGTTTCTTTAAAACCATTTCCCATTTTGAAGATCTCATTTCAATTCGATTCACTTCACTAAATTTCATTATTACGTATTTCCAATTTAAAATCATCATTTTAACTTCACTGATCTTTTATACCTTATTTATAAACTCAGTTTTAATATAAACCCTTTCTACCTAGATTTCATTTACTTAATCAAATTATTAAGTAAACATTAAATTTAAGTTATCACATTGGCTTAAATTTCTTCTATAACTTTGATATAAAACTCGGTTTTTATTATAAACCCCATTTATAACTCCTACATAACTAAATCTCAACTTCGATGACTTACTTAGATGAATTTCATTTAAGAAAAGAAATCCTTAAATTTTTAATTAAATTAATAATACACTTCCTCAATTACCAAAATGAATATTAAGTTTCTTTATAAAATTTCTTATAAATAATTAATCAAATATTCGTTAAATCACTTCATTAGATTTCTTAACAACCACCAATTAAATAATCAACTCCAATTAAACCGATTGACTTAGTCAACTTGAATTACAGTGATTTCATTAACCAATTACAGTCAGTTCTTTCCTTTAAACTAACTATAAAAATTATTAATTTAAATAATCTCATTTAATTTTCCTTAGAAATAATTTATCCAACTCCTAACTGATACGTCACTTTCTGCTTATTCGCTTATAAACCTTATTAACATAAGAAATTTGCTTTATAAAATTATTTAATAACTACGTATAAAATTAAATAATAAATAATAACTATTTATTTTATTTTAAATAATCTGTTCAAAATATTAGATTTCAAATCCATCTTCAGTTATAAAATAAATTTTATAACTTCATTTCTGTCAGTTCGGTAAATTACCATTTATAAAACGATTGATTTTTAGGCCAACTACTGCCAATTACTCAACCAACATTGTCCATTAGTTAAAACGAATCAAATGTTGAATTTTAATTCAACGATCAACAAACAAATCAATCATCAAACCAGAACAGTTCATATAATGATAATATGAAAATAAATAACAATTCATATTTTTTAGGAATCCAGTTGGATCCCTCCAAACTGTTTCCCTGCATCCAAATAGGTTACCTCAAATATAATCATATACTTCAATAAATAGATATACAACTCAACAATCAAACAATAACAACAATATAAACATCCAATTTTAAATTTAACATGTTTATATTATTATAAACGTAACCAACATGGTAAGTTACCTCAGTTGGTTACAATCATTAAACATAAGGATTAGTTTCAATTAAATTAAACATACGTTTAATTTAATCAGTTCACGCAATAAAATATAATATATTATATTAGGTAAACAACCAACAATAACAATCGTAGCACACAAATATTAAACACGACTTATATAAAATATAAGTGGGATAAAGCTGAGTGATTTGAACCCACCTTGGTCTCCAATTATCCCTGAATAGTCCGTTTAATTAAATTCAACGGATGCTAAATTTAGTTAAAACTCTGGTTGCTTCCAACTTCCTCCAAATCATCTCCATAATGAAACGCTTGTCATATGGTTCCAACATTTTCGGTCTGGTTAGATTCTGATAACACATGAGTACGTTACAATATATATCTTTATATATTCGGTTATGGTTTTAAATTTAATTTAACTTTTAATTAATGTGAACCACGTTATAATTTATATTTGGCCACATAACAGACGATCAGGCATTTTTAAACAAAACTATCCAGGTACGTTGATCGTAATTTGGGTATATTTAAACAAAAATAACTGGGAACGTTGATCTATATGCGGTCATACCTAAGGCCACGTTAAATCTAATCTCTTTGGTTTCATAATATATATATATATATAATAGTATAGTATTAACTTTATCCTTACTGATATTTATATAGAGAGAGAGTTGGGCCATACCGAAACAAACGAGCCCAAGATCAACTACCCCGGCTTCCAGTGCCGGCCTTGGCATAAGGCAACCAAGGCCATGGCCTGGGGCCTCAAATGTTGAGAGGCCTCAATTTTTTTTAGGGCCTTGAAGCCCATTTAAATTTAATGAATAGTCTTTCAGCAATTAGTCGTTTTCCATTTCCAGTTGTTTTTCTCAAATCCGCATACGACTGTTCCTTCCAGGCGTTCAACATCGCAATTCGCAATCGAGGGTTTCAACCTAAATTTATATTCAGTAATCGAATTATTGAAAGCAAGGGAAATCATTTAATTTCAGCAATCAACAAGCGGAAACAACACCACACGCAAGGGTTCTCACTTTTCTAGCCTTCCACTTGTCTTTGAGCATCGCTCAACTTCAAAATTGGGTAAATTGCAAATTTTATTTTAATTACTTAGACTGAAAACGAAATAGATAAAGAAGGAATGGAGATTTTGAAATTTATTTCGAAACTTGTTCATTGTTGAACTGATTTTGTACAGTTTGCATTTTGGCGTCATATATGAATTTATTTGATTTCATTTCAACAAAAGCCATGGCATTTTTTATTTTTGTTTGCCCACTTATTTTATGTATTCATTGTATTTACAGGATTTATTAACGATTATTCTCATGTCGAGTAGAAAATTTGAATCGGGGGCATCTAAAGGAAATTTAAAGCTGAAAATGATAATAAAAGGCAAATAGGATCACTTGATAAGTTTTTTAACAAGAAACAAGATGAATTTGATGTTGACAAAGAGGTCAATGAAAATGAAGGTAAAGAAATTTCTATGATGGACGAAAAAGGAAATGAAGATATTAATGAAGATGTAAATGAGAAAATCTCAATTGAGGAGACCACTAAAGATTTTATGCCGGTTTATATTGACTTTAGTGATCCGATAAATTGGAAAGACATGAATCAACCACTAAGAAATTTAATTGTTCAAAAAGGTCCTATATGAGAGAACAATGTTGATTATCCCAAAGATGCTTCGAATAGACATTTCTCCATTACTCATTATTCTCGACAATTATCAAATGGAGAGAAGTATGATAGAAAATGGTTAATATACTCAAAAACTTTGGATAAAGCTTTTTTTTGCTGCAAGTTATTTAAAAAGGATGGAATGATGACGCAATTAGCAAATGATGGTGTGAAAGATTGGAAAAATATCTGTGAGAAGCTAAAAATGCATGAGATTAGTTTTGACCACATCATTAACATGGGGAAATGGATTGAATTGGAAACAACGTTTCAAATGAATGTAACAATCGACAAAAGTATTCAAGAACAAATAAAAAGGGATAAAGAACATTGGAGGCAAGTGATAATGAGAATAATAGCCATCGTCACTACTCTTCCTCAAAATAATTTGGCATTTCGAGGAGCAAATGAAAAGGTTTATCAAGAGAACAATGGTATATTTCAAAGCATTATAGAAATGATTGCCAAATTTGATCCAATAATGCAAGAACATATTCGTAGAATTCAAAGTAAAGAGATTCATTATCATTATCTTAGTCATAATATTCAAAATGAATTGATACTTCTAATTGCTAGTGAGATTAGAAAAGTGATTATTGAAAAAAATCAAAGTACCAAAATATTTTTCTATTATACTTGATTGTACTCCCGATGCTAGTCATGAGGAACAAATGACCTTAATCTTACGATGTGTGGATATCTCAAAGAATATTGCAAAGGTGGAAGAGTTTTTTTTAGGATTTTTAGTGGTTGATGACACATCCGGTAAGGGGCTTTTTGATGAACTTATTGATAGTTTGAATGATCTAGACCTTGATATTGATAATGCAAGAGGGCAAGGATATGACAATGGCTCAAATATGAAAGGAAAAAAACAAAGGTGTACAAAAAGAGTTCTACAAGTAAATCCTAGAGCATTTTATACTCCATGTGATTATCATAGCCTTAATCTTACAATTTTTGATATGGTTAAATGTTGCTCTAAAGCCGTTTCTTTTTTTGGAGTGGTGCAACGTATATACACTTTATTTTTCTCTTCTACTAAAAGTTGGAAAATATTCAAAGACAATGTAGATGGTCTTACATTAAAACCATTATCACAAACACGTTGGGAAAGTCATGTTGAAAGTGTGAAAGCAATTTGGACTCAGGCTCCGAAGATTAAACGTGTCTTGATTCAATTAGCAACTCTTAACAATGATCCAATGTGCAAAAGTGAGGCCGAATCCTTGGCAAAGCATGAGCTTGAGAATTTTGAGTTCTAACTTGGTATGGTTATATGGTATAACATATTGAATAATGTTAACAGAGTGAGCAAAGAGTTGCAAGTTGAAGATATGCATATGGATGTAGCTATGGATCATTTAAAAGGGCTAATTGTGTTTTTAAAACCTTTCGAGAAAGTGGTTTTGAATATTTATTGGTTGATGCTGAAATTATTGCAAATGAAATGGGAACTGAACCATCATTTTGTGAAAAACGCATAATACGTAGAAAGAAGCAATTCGATGAGAGCAATAGCGAAGAAATGGTTTTATCTCCAAAAGAATCATTAAGAGTCAATTACTTTATATATATATTGTGGATCAAGGGTTATCATCACTTGAGAGTAGATTTGAGCAAATTAAGAAGTTAGATGACATATTTGGGTTCTTGTATGATTTAGAGAGAAATAAAATTTCTTCGTGTGATAGTTTGAAGTCTTCATGCGTCCACCTTGAGAATGTCTTAAAGCATGAGGGCAATTCTGATATTGACGGGATAGACTTATTTGCAGAGTTGCAAATTTTAAGAAGGATCTTACCGGATGATGTCAAAAAAGCAATTGATGTATTAAATTATATTAAAAGGATGAATTGTCTCTATGTAAATGCATGGATTGCTTATAGAATCTTATTGACTATTCCAGTTTTCGTCGCTACAGCGGAAATGAGCTTTTCAAAATTAAAGTTAATTAAATCTTTTCTTCGAACCAGTATGTCGCAAGAAAGGTTGAATGGATTAGCTACAATATCCATTGAGAAGACTTTATTAGAATCACTTGATTTAAGTGAATTGCTTGATACTTTTGTAAGTCAAAATGTAAGAAGGTTGAACCTTATGTAAAAGGTTGTTGTAACTTATCTATGTAATCTCGTGGAATCATTTTTCTTAATTAATGAATCTATCCACTTTTGTTTTCTTCATTTTGTTTTCATCATGTTTAATTAAAACTCATTTGATTACTAAATCAAATGTTGCATTCAGTTTTTTTCAAACAGATGTTGTGTTTTTACTGGCAACTTCATTGACAAATTTGTGTTTGCTTGTGTAGTTGTGTTGGCTATCTTCCCTATGGAGTAATGGCATCAGATATCTCTCTAACTTCATATCTTAATAATATTAACTTCATATGTTTATTTACCATCATTTATGCAAGTGCTTTTATGATCTCAGTATGTATGAAATGTTCATCTAATTACTTAATGTCTTTTTTTGTAAAGGTTATGGGAGGGTCTCAATTTTTTTTTTTTTTTTTGCTTCGGGCCTCCTACACTTCAGGGTCTACCCTACCGGCTTCTATAGTAGTCTTCCCATTTTCACTTTCTTCAGTCTGCTGTTTTATTTTTCTCGTTTCCTACTTCCCCATGCATCTCTCCATTCCATCGTTTAATGCAACCTAACTCTTCCTTAAACATCAACTTTTCCTTCCTGAGTCCTCAAGCTCCTGCCACCCACTGGATATTGTTCCCATGCACAAAATTCTTTGCTTCCCAATACATTCTACTTCTACTCCTTTCGGTTTGTCTTCCTATCGCACGCTCGAATTCTTCCCCGTGTCTTAATCACAACGCTGCCATGATGCCATCCATCTTTCTCTATTTTTTTGTTCTTCTTTTTTTATAAAAGTTGGAAGGCCAAAACCCAACTACAGAAAACAGAGTTTTTTTTTTCCGAACTTTCCCTCCTACTTCCATGTTGCTACTAGCCGGTTACGAGACTTCATCCTTCCATCACTGTTCCAATTTAACGTGAACCAACTCCTCCAATACCCAAGCACTACCGCTACTCTCGAACGCTTGTCTCTATCCAAGTTACGACTCACCGATCAACGCTCTGACCTTCCCCGTGCCTCTCCGAACCTGAAGACAACCACTACCAGTGGCTTTCTCTCCCTAAGTACGACTCGCCAACCACCAGACACCTCCGCTCCGATCTGACGAGACCAGCAGCCACCGCTTTCTGTTGTTCGTTTTCGAGCTTAGAACTACCCAGTAAGAGAAAACTTGGATCGTCCCCTACCCATTATTGCCCGCATTTAGATACCACTCACAGAAACACACAGGTATAGGCTTTTGGATTTAAACATGCATGTTTATATGAATTTTCATGGAACTTTTAAAGCTCACGTTGATGGAGGAAGGTAACGGCTCAGTTGCTGGGAAATGAGCAGGACGATGCACTATATATAGGGAAAATCAGGGAAGGATAAGAACAAAGTAACCTCAAAGGGTACATCATAGACAATGTAGGCATTATTGGAATAAATTAAAACTTGCATTAAAAATTGCATTAAGTATTGCATGTATTGCATCAAGTGTTGCATGTGTTTCCGGTTTTGCTTAATCGGTTTTATTTGGTATTGTTTTAATGTAATTTTATCTAGAAATTTCTTATGCATGTATAAATAATGCATGCATCTTTTGTAATCTTTGAATTAAGCAATTGGAGAAAAAAAAAAACAATAAAAAAAATTAATTAAAGTTTGTCTTCCTCAAAAAATTCTTCATCTTTTTCTCCTCTCAAATTTTATTTTCTACAAATTGGTATCAGAGCCATATTAAGAAAAAAGCATGGCTGGAGGTTCATCACATACACCGACTCCCATTCCACAACTCACAAAGCTCAACTATGACACTTGGAGCATAAAAATGAAGACTTGGTTAAAGGCTGATGAAACTTGGGAGATTGTCAGAGATGGTTTCACAGAACCTGAAAATCTGGGAGCTTTGTCACAAGCTCAACAAAATAAAGTAAAGGATGAAAGAAAGAGAGACAACAAAGCTCTATGTTGAAAGAATTGAGATCAGAGAGAAGAGAGAGAAGAGCAATGAACAATTGCAGACTACATTTTATTAATTTGTATATGTATTACAAGAGAGATCCTTCTACTTATATATAAGAGAGGAATAATCTAGTACAGCATATTCTAGGGAATATTTGGCCTAATTGAATAATACCCAATATAAATCACACTTAATACAATACCGAATATAAGGTAAAGTATTTATTTGTCTTTATTTCCAACATTAACTCAATTATTAATATCATTCCTAATTAACTCATTCTAAATATCTCAACACCCCCCCTCAAGATGGAGCATGCGGATCACAAATGCCCATCTTGGATTGCACCTTGGATTGCATCACGAACAAAATGACAGTCAGCTTCAAATTTCCATACGCCATCAGCAACTCTTCACTTTTAACAAATGGTTTTTAAAGTGGACCAACCACTCATTGGTTTTTAAAGTGGTCCAACCACTCAATGGTTTTTAAAGTGGACCACACTCAATAATGGTTTTTAAAGTGGACCACACTCAATATTCATGGTTTTTAAAGTGGACCACACTCAATGGTTTTTGGTTTTGGGTTTTGATTTTTGGTTTTGGTTTTGGTTTTGGTTTTGGTTTGGTTTGGTTTTGATGGTTTTTAAAGTGGACCACACTCAATGGTTTTTAAAGTGGACCACACTCAATGGTTTTTGGTTTTGGGTTTTGATTTTTGGTTTTGGTTTTGGTTTTGGTTTGGTTTTGGTTTGGTTTTGATGGTTTTTAAAGTGGACCACACTCAATGGCTTTTAAAGTGGACCACACTCAATGGTTTTTGGTTTTGGGTTTTGATTTTTTGTTTTGGTTTTGGTTTGGTTTTATTTGTTTTCTTTGATGGCTTCAGGTTGGCGCAGTGATTGGCTTCAGATTGGAGCAGTGATTGGCTTCAACGGAGGGACAGCTTGCTTTGAAGATTTCACACGACGGTGCTGCACTGGCTTTAGGGACTGCCGACTCCCCCTTTTTTTTTAATATATATATATATACCTCTCCTTCCTTTGACCCACTCTGATACCATGAAAGAATTGAGATCAGAGAGAAGAGAGAGAAGAGCAATGAACAATTGCAGACGACATTTTATTAATTTGTATATGTATTACAAGAGAGATCCTTCTACTTATATATAAGAGAGGAATAATCTAGTACAGCATATTCTAGGGAATATTTGGCCTAATTGAATAATACCCAATATAAATCACACTTAATACAATACCGAATATAAGGTAAAGTATTTATTTGTCTTTATTTCCAACATTAACTCAATTATTAATATCATTCCTAATTAACTCATTCTGAATATCTCAATGTGCTTTGCATAATGCAGTGGAAGATTCAATTTTTGAGAAGATTTCAAAAGCTGAAACATCCAAGGAGGCTTGGGACATTTTGTTTAAGACATTCAAGGGGGTAGACAAGGTGAAGCAAGTGCGTTTACAAACACTTAGAGGTGAAATGGAATCTATGACAATGAAGGAGACAGAAAGTGTTTCAGATTACATCACAAGGATTGAAAAGGTAACAAATCAACTAAAGAGCAATGGAGAGGAGATGACTGAAGCAATAATAGTAGAAAAGATCCTTAGATCTTTGACAGATAAATTTGAAAATATTGCCTGTGCAATAGAGGAGTCAAAAAATCTTTCAGAGATGAAGGTAGAAGATCTAGTTGGAAGCCTTGAAGCTTATGAACAACGGAAGAAGTTAAAAGAAAAAGAGCCAGTGGCTGAAGCTTTGCAAGTGAAAGTCGAAGATGAAGGAAAAATATTATATACACAACAATATAAAGGAAATCGAGGACGAGGCCGAGGAGGCAGAAATTTTAATAGCTATGGAAGGGGCAATGGACGTGGCATGTATAGACCTGAACATAAAGCACCAATGGTCCAAAATAATTATGGAAGCAAAGAAAGCAGCTTGAATCAAAATTTTAGAGATTCTCAAAGAGGAAGAGGACGAGGAAATCAAAGAGGAAGAGGTCGTGGCTATTTTTGTTATAACTGCCACAAACCTGGTCACTTGGCAAGTAATTGCTAGTTCAAGGAGGAAGAAAAACATGAAGCAAACATGGTGCATGGACATAAAAATGAAGAGACTTTGTTGCTCGTATCTCATGGTGAAAGTTTTGATGATGTTTGGTACATAGATAGTGGAGCCAGCAAACATATGACAGGTAACAAAAAATTATTTTCAAATTTACTTGAATCTAATCATGGAGAAGTTAAAGTGGGAGATGGAAAGTCATATAAAATTAACGGTGTTGGTGAGATTGCTTTCACCACGAAAGCTGGAAAAATGGAGAAAATTGGTGAAGTATATTTTGTCCCTGGCCTTCAAAATAATTTGCTCAGTGTAGGTCATCTTTTGAAAAAGGGATATGATGTCCATTTTCATGATATGGCGTGTTATTTGTCAAAAAGAAATCAACTTGTAGCAAAGGTCGGAATTGCTTCAAATAATCTTTTCTCACTCAATCTTCAAAATCAAAATATTTCTTGTTTTGCTGGTGTTGATAAAGAAGTTTCAAAGCTATGGCATGAAAGATATGGCCACCTAAATTATGGAAGTTTGGAGATGCTTTCAAGTAAGATGATGGTCACAGGTTTGCCAAAAATTATTCATCTTAACGAAGTTTGTGAAGCCTGTCAGTTCGGAAAGCAACATAAAGATGCATTTCCTTCACAATCTGCATGGCGAGCAGAAAGACCATTACAACTTATTCATTCAGATCTTTGTGGTCCAATGCCAGTGACATCTTTGGGAGGTAATCGTTATTTTATTTCATTTATTGATGATTACTCACGAAAAGTTTGGGTGTATTTTGTTAAAGAAAAATCAGAAGCTTTCCAAAAATTTAAAGATTTCAAAGCAAAAGTGGAAAATTACACTGGGCTAAAAATCAACACGCTGCGGACTGATCGTGGAGGCGAATATATATCAAATATGTTTGAAAAATATTGCAAAGATCATGGCATTCGGCATGAAATGATAGTTCACCATACACCACAACAAAACGGTGTATGTGAAAGAAAGAATCGAACAATTATGGAGATGGCTAGATGTTTGCTTAAAAAGAAGAGGATGTCAAAATTTTTTTGGGCTGAAGCTGTTTCTTGTGCTGTATATCTCATTAACAGGTCACCCACAAAGGTTCTAAAAAATTGTACACCACATGAAGCATGGTTTGGTAAAAAGCCTAGTGTTCATCATCTGAAAGTATTTGGAAGCATTGCTTACTCTCATGTCCCAGATTCAATGAGAAATAAGTTAGAAGACAAATCTGAAAAATGCATTTTTATTGGCTACAGTGAAAGAAGCAAGGCATACAAGCTATATAATCCCATGACCAAGAAGGTGGTGATAAGTCGAGATGTCCGGTTCGATGAGAATTCATTATTTGAGCACGCAGAAGTTGAAAAGGAGAATTTGCCTCTTTTTCCTTTTGAAATAGAGGCTGAAAATGTGGAGGATGACACTGTTGAAGAAAATGTTCCTGCTTCTCCAACATATTCAAGCAGCACAAATTCTTCACCAAGTCCACCAAGAAGGATGAGAGATCTTCATGAATTATATGATGTTACTGATGAAGTTGAATCAAATAATGTTGTGTTCTTTGCCTTTTTTGCAGGGGAAGATCCAATCTCTTTTAATGATGCGAATCATGAAGAAAAATGGAGAAAAGCCATGAAAGAAGAGATTGACTCAATTCAAAACAATGATACGTGGGAGCTTACAAATTTGCCACCGCACAAGCATTCTATTGGAGTAAAGTGGGTGTACAAAACAAAGATGAATCCAGATGGCTCTATTAACAAGCACAAGGCAAGACTAGTCGCAAAAGGGTACAAACAAAAAGAAGGAGAAGATTTTAAAGAGGTGTTTGCTCCCGTTTCAAGACTTGAGACTGTTCGTTTGCTTATTTCTCTAGCTGCTCAAAAAAATTGGAAGTTGTTTCAAATGGACGTAAAATCTGCGTTCTTAAATGGTGTGCTTAAAGAAGAAGTGTATGTTGATCAACCACCAGGACTTGTCAAGAAAGGAGAAGAGCATAAAGTTTACAAGCTAAAAAAGGCTTTGTACGGGTTAAAACAATCACCCCGAGCATGGTACAGCCGAATCAATTCCTACTTTGAGAAACATGGATTTCAAAAATGTCCATATGAGCATACTCTCTATATCAAAGATGATTCTTAAGGAAAGTTCATGGCTGTTAGTCTCTATGTTGATGATCTAATATTTACAGGAAATGACGTGAATATGTTGAATGAGTTCAAGCTTTCAATGATGGCAGAATTCAAGATGACAGATTTGGGAGAACTTCATCATTTTCTTGGCATAGAAGTTCAACAAACTCAAAAAGGAATTTTTATTTCGCAGGAGAGCTATGCAAAAGATATATTGAAAAAGTTTAAAATGGAAAATGCTAATCCAGTTTCTACTCCATGCATTACAGGTTTGAAGCTATCTAAGGAAGGTGAAGGCAAACTTATTGATTCTACCATGTTCAGGAGCCTTGTTGGAAATCTAATGTATCTTACAGCCACAAGGCCTGACATTATGTATGCTGTTAGCCTTATAAGCAGATTCATGGAGAAACCGTATTCTAACCATTGGGAAGCTGCCAAAAGAATACTGAGATATGTGAAAGGAACTGTTGATTATGGAATTTTTTTATGAAGCGACCACTCCAGTTAACCTTATTGGTTACACAGATAGTGACTTAGCAGGGAGTATCGATGATAGCAGAAGCACGTCTGGTTATGTCTTTCACCTTGGAAGTGGAGCTGTCTCATGGAGTTCGAAGAAACAACAAATTGTTGCGCTATCTACAACGGAAGCTGAATATGTCGCTGCGTCATTTGCAGGATGTCAATTGATTTGGCTGCGTGGAATTTTGGAAAGTCTCTATCATAAGCAAAAGAAGCCAACGATTTTGTTTTGTGATAATAAGTCAACTATTTCAGTTACAAAGGATCCTGTTCTTCATGGAAGGACCAAACATATTCGCATTCGATATCATTTCTTGAGGGATCTAGTGAATAAAGGTGATGTCCAAGTTGAATATTGTAAAACAGGAGAACAAATAGCATATATCTTCACGAAGCCGCTTAGTGGACAAAGTTTCAGGAGGAACGCAGAACGATTGGGAGTAAGGAGCAAGTTTTAATTCAGGGGAGACATTATTGGAATAAATTAAAACTTGCATTAAAAATTGCATTAAGTATTGCATGTATTGCATTAAGTGTTGCATATGTTTCCGGTTTTGCTTAATCGGTTTTATTTGGTATTGTTTTAATGTAATTTTATCTAGAAATTTCTTATGCATGTATAAATAATGCATGCATCTTTTGTAATCTTTGAATTAAGCAATTGGAGAAAAAAAAAAGCAATAAAAAAAATTAATTAAAGTTTGTCTTCCTCAAAAAAATCTTCATCTTTTTCTCCTCTCAAATTTTATTTTCTACAGGCATTAGTTGAAAGAAGAGCTGGTTTACAGCCTTGCATTTTCTTTTCAAATTTTTTTGTGTGATGGCGAAAGATTTCGATGGAGAAGATGTAGCATGTGCATGTTCAGTTGTGTATTGGCAAATCAAAATTGGGAAGGAGAGAACAGGGTAGGAAGGTGCAGGCATGTGCTAAGTTATTAAATAAACGGCTGTACATTTTCCTGAGAAAGAAAGATAGGTTAGGCTATGTATTATACTCCCTTATAGGTCGTGTTTTCATGACTCGACCATGTCACGTTCCGACCTCGAATAACCCTGAACCTTGGACCATCACGGCACATAACTCAGTCAGACTTCATTCATGTATGAACCTTGGTCGAAACTTCAAAACAACGGTCCAACCTTCAATTTTACAGGGTTAAACAACAGTTTTTTGTTTTCCCAACTTCTCATTGTATAATCCTCTCTGATCATTTCATCTTTTGTATTGTTTTGAAAATAACAACTAAAATATTTCTAAAAATCATAACTGTTTCGACATCCAAACCATAAACTTTACCACTTCGTTCTAAAAAACATGTGTGTTTGTTTGTGTCTTTGCTATTTAACTATATCATGCGATTTATTAATGTTAGTTTATAAATAGATGAACTTTCAAACTTTATTATTCATTTGTTTGAGTACACATAAAACTTGATTATTTACATTTGCACTATTAACAAGCATGTGTGGTTCTTGACAGTTCGACCGGTCTAACCTTCAAAACCATGGACCCTGAGTCCTCGTGGTTTGACTCACGGTCCGGTTATGAAAACTATGCTTGTATGTATAGCAGATTACATTGATATAGGTAAAAAGTAGAATCGGCAATAGATACTTGCTTGGGTAGGTCTACAATGTATAGTGCTGTTTTATTTAGGGTCTGCACGACTGAATTTTTTTATCAAGGTTTTACTTAAGATTTAAACAGTGTTTTTACTTCGCATTAAAGTAAAGTTTTTTACTTTATTTTTGTTTTTATTGGGTACAAATATTTTATACTGCCATTTAATTCCACCGCTATTTACGTTGAGCGTTAAATATTCATACTGTCATACACATACCCCAAGTACAATGAAGATGAATATACCGCTACGTCTCAACATTTCAGTCCCAATGAAATTAATTTCATTGAAATCAGACTCCATTTGCATAAGGGAGTTATTTTAATTTATCGGTTCACCTTGAAATTGCACAAACAGATAAAACAACTCCAATTAGCTTCAAACTGGAAATCTAGCAATAATTAGCTATATTCATTCCAATAAAATTTGTTTCGTCGAAAACGGAGATTGTTTGTAAAGAAAACATATTTCAGGCCTATATAATATTATATTAATATAATTAAATCAAAAACAAATTATATTTAATAATAATAAATTATTATTATCGTGTATCTCCAAATGAAATATTTTACAGCTTCAAAACAGACCAATATAGATTTTAAACTCAATATTTAAAATTCCAGACTAAACGATATTCAAATTATATAGATATCCTTTATAATTTATTAAATAAACGTTATTGTTTATTAACGAATTCCATAGCGACTATTTGAAAATTTGAAATGGACATAACTAACAATCCATAAGCTGAAATCTCCATTTTTCTCTTCTATTAGAAATATATAATCAAATCGATTCAAACATTTCTTATTTCACAGAATTCTGGCTTAAAATGGATTCTGTATATTCAATTGAAGTTCAAATCGTAAATTACGAACTACCGGGACATTTCAAGTTCGTTTTATAATATAAATATAAATTTAACGTTCAAACTCCGTTATATAAATGAATTATATATTATAAATCCAATTATAATTCCAATTCAATATTTAATATAATAAAAAATATTAAAAACTTGACTACCAAAAATGCGGGACGTTACAACGCAAGCTCAAACATCGCAAGCTTACTCGATCGACTCCTCCAATTAATATTCTTTTGGAATTAATAATCAACCTTCGAGTCGATCTCAAACCCAGCCATAAACTCCTCACTTCAGAATGACAAAATTGAACATTAAGCTTACTTTAATATCACATCGAATTCATTCATACTCTCCAACATAACGCATTGCCTAAATTGGCGAACTTTACATCGACTCCTAAGAAGTTGATACAAACCTCTTCGAAGCGAATCATGGACTGGTCTAGAGTGAATCGATTCCAAGAACTCGAAATGACTATGAATCTTGATCAATCTAGGCACTGCCTTAGAGCGTATTAGGAGTAAACTCCTGATTCATTCAATTCGGACTCTGAATTATCGAAGAAAACCGTTGCAAGAATCCAAAATTGCACCACAATGGTCGATTCCGTTCCGAGGAATGGTATGCCAAGCATCAAAACAATGTGACATAACTAACTCGCCGCACTTGAGAGCCCAAACAAATTAGAGATTTAAAGGGAATCCAAGATAATGGATCGTACTATTTCTAGAAACAAAAATTAAAAATTGAAATTAGTAATTCTCAATTTTCTGCAACTCTCAACTCCAGAGACGGAGTAATTAGAAGTATTCCACATTCGCTCGACTATTCCAGAAAGTGGTTAGGACGATCAGTTGCCAATACAGAAAACCATTCCAATGGCACTCGCATGTAAAACAACCAAAATTATATATATTACTAATATATAGATTTGAAAACCAGAATACATACAAATACACTCTCATGTATATATTAATTCTCGAATTCAGTACTACTTAAATTAAACAACACAAACTAAGCTCTAATACCAAATGTGATGACCCGCCATATACAATCGGTGTTTATGGCTAAAAAATTGTGTTGTTGAAATAGCCGATCGATGTAAAGCGATGGTCAAGGGAAAGAAATATTGGGAAGGAAGAGAAAAAGGAAATAGAAGAGAACAAAATATGAAGACAATCATAGAACCTGTCGTATATCTCACATTGCATCAGATAACATATAATAATCAAATCACATATATAAAACAGGCGAGACGGTAATAACTATATAAACAAGATAATCAGAGTATACATGATCATACAGTTACACATAACAATAATTGAGTTTATACAAAGATGAATAAACTCAACTGATATAATGTCTCTAACAGAACACACAACACTATCAAGGATCCACAGTGCTACACAGCGGAAATGAATAGATATAATACAAGTATAGATATATAAATCGTCGCCTCTTGTGAATCCACTTGCGTAGATGTGAACAATATATTCATCACTTGGTCTGCTCATCAACACGTCGATGAGTACTTAAGGCAATAAAAGAGAAATAAAACCTTGGGTCAGACAAAAAGTCTGGTGTGAGCGACAAACAAATCTCAAAGTACTGTAAAAGTCGTAATAGTATATATATATATATATATATATGGCACGAAGGTATAAGGAATCATACTTGTCATGCCCCTACATCCACAGAGTTAGCACATAACAGTCGATACATGCTATATTGTGATTAACATCATATAAAAAGTGTGTGATAGATGTTTAAGTACTATTGATGATAATTAAATAAGCATCCATCATCCATCCTCACATTCACTTACTCGGTGCATAAAGCATATGGTATTAGCACTCCGGTCACTCAATCAATCAAGACACTAGAAGGCCCCACCACATGAGCTCCACCTAACTATCACTATTCCCCCCCCCCCCCCACCCCCGCATGAGCTATAGCTGATAGCCCTACCTTATTCATACTGCATTTGCTCTGGGGTCCATGTCAATCAGTCCACACCACATTGCCTTTGATCCGTCCTTGTGTCACTCTCTTTAAGATGTAACGTAGTCATGAATACCAATAACCCCTTTGCACATGTTCTCCATAGTAGAATCCGTTACTATAATGTACAAAAGATTCCCATCTGAAGTAAATTCATTCATGACAACAAATTCAAATCTTTCGAAATTTATTTCACTTTGAATTGTGATGCCAAATACTAACAGTAAATGTAATCAAATTAAAAAAATATAATTATGTCATTAAGACGATAGTGTTCTTTCTTCTTTCCAAAACTTTTCATAACCAATATTTGCATAAAAATATTCATAATTTCCTCATTCTCTATATTTACAAATACTAAATCCTAATATGTTTCACATATCTTTCCTACTATAGAAATTATTAAATATTATACCAACTTAATAATAAATTAGCAACAATCATTTCCCATGATAAATTCAGTATTCCAAAATGGATATAATATTTACATTTGAAAATCAATAGATTATGTTGTTTTAGCATAACATAAGAATGCATCTAACTTTGTAAATTAGTAATGGTAGAGTTTGATTGTTTAATTCCAAAATAAAATCATGATGTACCATTCAAATTCATTTTCCATTCAGATATTAGACATTTAATGCTCATAAATTGCTTTTACAAATAAATCATAAATATATTCTATTGTTTAATGCTCATAAAATTCTCAATGAAAATATTCCAAAAGCAAATCAATATTTTATCATATTTAAATTTAATAAATCTCCAAAAGAACTTATAAAGCTTTGTGCGTGTATGAGTTATTTACCCACATTCATGTTTGCCGGTAATCCCCAACATAAAATTATAACTTTATTTAAAGAATAAATGGTTATTGTTTTGTATTCGAATTTTAAACATGGTAAAAAATAATTTATATGGATTATTTTGAAAATCTTGTATTTTGGAGTTTGAACATTATTATAAGAAAAAACAATAAGTGCTTAAGCAAAAACTCAACTAACAAAGTGATAATACAATTTTTATAAGTATTTATGATCTAGAAATGCTATTTTTACCATGTCGACTACATTTAAGTAGCTTTAACTATAATAATCTTAAAACGATATAATATAATGATCTAATAATGAAATTTAATAAGGAAAAAACGGTTTTATATTATCCTCTTATTAGATAGCATGTCGATGGATTAAGGATGTTATTAGTTACAAAAGTTTACTTATAATGATTTGATAATGAAATATAGAAAGAAAAAAATATTTTTATATTTTCTTACTTTCATATAACATGTCGAAAGAATAATTATGCTATTTATTATAAAAAAGTTTCTTTTTTTAAGGTTAGATTATATATATACATAATAAGTGAATAAATTACTTATTCAAATTAACAAAAAATTTGAAATGAATAATACACATCATAAAATTATTCAATGTGTGACTAACTTCTAACTGTAAAACTTCTTAGCATATTAATCTAATAATCATTAGTTCTTCGCATATACACTTATTTCCAAAAGCATTCATTCACTTCTACATCTAAAATAATGAAAACAAACAAATGCTCATAAAACATATAATTCCACATATGTCTTCTTCTTTTTTAAAAATGAATTCTATACATGTCTTTCCTCAATTATATAATAAAACTATTTTAAGTTACATAATACTGTAGAAACAAAACAAGGCCATTTCTCAAAGCAATCACATTTATCATCAAATTGTACTTCAGCAAAGAGAATTTGTCACCGTAGCATAATCCAGTTTACTTTACTGGCTAATGTATATCACCAATCAAAGTCGGTCTTCAAGCCATTTTGCATTCTCAAACTTTTCAACAGAATGGGACTATTTTCAAGCTTTTATTTGATTTAGTAAGAGTAAGATAAATTTTGAAACGCATGTTAGCTTTGATTTTCTTTTTTATATTTGTTAATGTTTTGAAAACCTTATATTCAATTCAATTTTGCATAGTCTTTGCTACTCTGTTCCAAATGCATTAATTATTGTTATAGTCCAATCCTTTTGGTATAAACCCTAAATATTCCAATCCTCATGAAAAATGATTGAATTTCAATTTCAGATTTCTGGAAAATTGAAGGCTGTGAACAAAGGAAAAGGTGAGTGATATGAGTTGTACTGTGGGTAAGACCACTATTTTGAAATCGAAATTTGATCAGATTATGGTACAACCGATAATCGTCGTTCACTTCTGTTATACCAAAAAATGGCATTAACACCCAATATACCAGATTTTGAACAGGATAATGAAGAAATATGAACTAAAAACAAGAAAAAGCAAGAAAACACATGAGGTTTATGGTGGCTTAGCGTTAATGAGCATACGTCCACTTCATAATCCTTATATTCAGCAGGGGATTACAAACACAATGCTTAGAAACTCTCAACACTCGAATTACAATTAGTTTCCTCTCTAAAGTATTGAAATTCACTCGAATGAGGTATGAATGCTAGCGAGTCAAACAACAATGGTGGATGATGTGGAGCGTTCAGAAATTCAAGCGGCCAAAAAGTATATTTCTTCTGGTTTGGGTTGGTTATCTATAGGGGAAGGCGAAGGCATTTAGGCAAGAACGGTTGCATATAGTGATAACAACTCCAGATTTGTAGGCATTCAGGTTCTGTGTTTCGTGGGTAACGGATCGTGGCCACGTGGCAGCCCCCCCCCCCCCCCCCCGATCGTGTAGGTAGGAGATGTGGAAGTAGTGGGTTGTTATCTTGTGTAGTGTCAATCTCAGGGTCGAGTCAAATCGAATCCATTCGACCCGAGTCTCTCGCACCCTGTTCGACCCAAGCTCCATGTCTAATTCGACCCAAAGCTCTATTATCGAACCGACTTGATTCTTACCCTTCTTGAATGTCATTGATCGTTCGATCGTTCATTACAACAAAAATGCCAATTTGGCAATACTCATGACCGTATGAAAATCGATTTGATACGGTTTTAAGCCGTATCAAAAAATGGCGTCTCTGTTGCTTTGATACGGTTTTAAGCCGTATCAAAATCATAAATTGATACGGCTTAAAACCGTATCAAATGCATGAATTGATACGGCTCAAAGCCGTATCAAATTCATGAATTGATACGGCTCAAAGCCGTATCAAATTCATGAATTGATACGGCTCAAAGCCGTATCAAATATATGAATTGATAAGGCACAAAGCCGTATCAATTCATGAATTTGATACGGCTTTGAGCCGTATCAATTCATAAATTTGATACGGCTTTGAGCCGTATCTAATTTAAATAAAAAAAATTACATTATACTACTAAATCTTGCTGACAACATTGACAAACCAACTAAATCTTGTTCAAAATAACACTGACCATAGTCTGATAAACAATTTCAGAAATCTTTATTTTAAAAAATTTCAGAAATCTTTAGTTACTACTACAATTCTCGAAGGAAAATAAAATAAACTACAAAGTTAATGGCCACGGCCTCGTCCACGTCCTCTCCCCCTCCTCTCCCCACAGATTTCCCTGAAGCAGAAGAAAGGGCTGGTTAAACAAATTAAACCAGACTTTACCACAAGCCCGAACTACTACAGTATTACCCAAATTTGAAATGGAGGAAACTACAAAAAATGATGCATATACAAACTTATTTGAATAAAAAATGCAAATACAAGAGCTTGCTGTTCCGAGACAGCAAGCCCAAGAGCTTGCTGTTCGGACAGCAAGCAACTGATCGGCCTGTGTTATCGTTCACATATATGCATATGGGTGTTCATAGCAAAAAAATAGATAACTGCAAAATCAATGGACTCATACCATATTCATTGTATTCACGTTTCACTCTAATTGTGGGTTTTACACCAATTTATTTATCCTGCTGAGCAATTAACACTTACAGTAAGAAGCCAACGGTTAGAGAGTCCCTTATTTGCAAGTGCATTTATCCGCAATTAAACTGTAAAAGCATTAGGCATTCGAAAAATAGGTCTAAGCTATGTGTCAACTGAAAAATAAATGCATTCATACCTTGTATGTCGTCCATTGCAAAAGCACTAGATGGATTTCGTGTTCCTTATGTTTTCTTTCGGTTCCTCCAATCTATTGGTTCTTGCTTTATCACCTCCAAATATTTTTGAAGACGTAGCTTCAAGCTTTTCTGCTCTTGCATGCAATGAGGATTTTAGTTCATGATCAGAGGGGAAATGGTGCGTTTTAGTTCATGATTGCAAAAGTAAAACATAAGAAAATTACAAGAATAATAATGTTGTACTTTAAATATTGATGGAAATTAAGATGATGGTATAGATCATAACTAGAGTTCTTTACATATACATTCATCCTATATGTAAAACAGCAAGCTCGAGCTTGCTGTGAGCTGGAGCTTGTTGTTTCAACAAGCTCAAGCTTGCTATAAAAGCTCGATCTTGCTGTTTCAGCAAGCTCTTGCTGTTTGACACATGATAGAGATTTTTTTTAAACAACCTTTTTACATTGCTTTTGTTGTGAAACTTCCAGATTTGTTTCTTAACACAGCATGTAAACTCAATGAAACATAGCAAACATTTACCCATACTCTAGAATTAAGTAACAATGCAACTTGTATAAACTCAGTTTCGAACGAGTTTGCAAACTCAGTTCGGAACTGAGTTTGCAAACTCAGTTTCGAACTGATCAGGCTCATTTAAGACAATTCGAAATTTATTTGAATTGAAATGTCGTAATAACGGGCAAAAACATAATTCAATCATATTGATCGCCAAAGTGGAAAAAAGTATGAAGGATGAACACAAAGGATCGAAGATCACATGATAATAGATGAAAAATTACCTAGATGTGTGATTGAACAGTCTTCCACCCCCTCAACCACCTTGAAGCACTGCAACCCGACTGAACTTGGCTCTGTAACAGTAAGAAATTGGTTATAATATCAAGATCATAACTCAAAGTAGATAATTAGTTAAATAAATAACCTGATGTGTGATTGAATGGTCTTGTTCCCTCTCAACAACCTTCAAGCACTCCAACCCAACTGAACTTGATACTGTAACAATAAGATGACATATTATACATTGTGTTTCAAAATTTATGCAACATCAAAAAGAACCAATAAAGAATTTTCTATTTTATCAAATAAAATGAAAACTTACAAGATGATATACGTAAGCGGTCCTGTCACATATGTACAAGGAGAATAAATAAAAATTTGAGATTGATTTACCAAAAATACATATATAATTGTAGATAAGTCATAATTCTCAGTGCATGTTTGTGTGTTATTATAAAAAACTAAATTAAAATAGTTAATAAACATATACAATTGCAGCAAAAGAACTGGAGTATGTTAAAAAAATCTATAATTTTGCAGGTTGAATTTGATGGTGGGTAGATGAAAGGAAGGAAATGAATATGTGACTGAATGTGAATATTTTAACATGAGCCTAAAGTGGTTGAGCATAAACATTGGAAAGTAGAAACTAAATATAAATATTTTAACATGAACCTTAGGTAACTGAATGTGAATTGCATGGCAGCTCTTCAATGACTTCATATCATTTTCTAATACCTGAACCGAAGGAAAAGGACTCAGGAGCAGGGTATTTAATACCTAGCCAATATGGTAACAATAAAACATCATGAACACAATCTGTTTAAGAAATTATGAAAATGAATGTCGTAATTATAGATCTTTTTGATACAAGTCTATGTTAACCCATATAAAATGGAGGGGAGAAGGGGGGATACAATGGCTATACGAACATACTTAAGCTGATACATATAACAAGCAAATGTGATATGTGAGTACTATACATAAAAAACTGAAAAATCTTGACATTATTTCCTTTATTTTAATCCACCGTAAAGAAAAGTATTGTTATAAATTATCCAAAATATAGTTTTTTCCCCAAAAAGGGGGTATTAACTATTAAGACATTTTCGTCATGAACCATAAGGAAAAGGTTCTCTACAAATAAGGCATAAAATAAAATTTACATCATAAAAACATAAACCTCTAAAAATCATTATAAGTGTGCAAAACTAAAACGCTGACCTCTATTTTATTAGTGACGATTATGCAGACTTAGGTGTGGAATTTCACTAACTGTGATTCAATCTACTTTGGTAAAGAGGAAATTGAAGTGACAATTTCATTTATTTTCTTTTCGTTGGACTCCCTAATTTGCTCGGAGATAGACTTCAGGCTTGCATCAACAGAGGCTTTAAGTCTGTCCTCCTTGATCTGTAGTTGAGTACAGTTACAGTGTAATTAATCCTTAGACTATAGGGATACAAAATCAATAAGCTGTGGGCATTAATACCGCATCATTGGTCGAGTGGAGGAGATTTTCTGACTAACACCTTCCACTGAGTTCAAACACAATAATCAGGTAGTTTAGTATGTAAAATGAATGCAGGTACAATGGAAAAGTATAATAAGTAACATAGATACCATATATTAATATCGCATGGATTTTCTATTTGTTTTTGGAAAATGAATATGTATTGTTGCCTATACTTACTCTAAACTGACACTTCTTTCACAATTCTGTTAACTTGAATCACATCATTTTGGACAGATTCCAATATCATTCCAAGTCTACTTATAGAGCCCTCTATCTGTCTGATACGGTTTTCGATTTGTTCGCTCACTTGAACCGGCAAACATATCAATGTCAAATTCATTGGTGTATTATTACTTATTGGAAGAGGTGGAAACCATACCTCTTTACAGATTGTAGATGGAAAAAGAATAAAAAAGACAGTGGTGATTAAGTTTTTTAAAAAACAATTAACACTATCAAACGGCGTAGAAGTACGACTATCAGGAACAGACGATGTACCCCATCTTCTAGTAGCATTGTTGGATGTTCTTACCAAGTGCAATTGAGAATGGTCATTTGTTGGTCCACCAGAGGTTAATGGAAGGATTCCCTTTTGATGACTTGTCCTTTTCTTGATAGCTAAATTTCTACGTCAATTTACAAGAATAATGAATATATGCGTTTGTACATAAAAACATATTAATATACTGGGTCTCAAGGTGCTTGCAAAATAAGTAAGAGATTATTACCACCAAAGACTACTAAACCCTCTCAGATTAGTACTACGAGCCGTGCACGTAAATGCAAACCTATTTCTCGTAAATTAAAAACCATATCGTATGAGAATTTGGTACAAATTAGAAGATACCGACTTGAAAGACCATGTACATGGCTAATATTCACAAAGTTTAATAGGTTAGTGCTAATATGAATTCACATTCACATTAATGTAAGTTTCTATCTATGAACAAACTTGCAATGTCTACCTGTGTTTTCTAAGAAAACAGTTAACTATTGAAATTCATTATCGCCCAATTTATCAACTTTACATTAGCAACAACAAACTTCAACTGACCAAGCTTTTAATATTTTAATTCACCTTCCTAATATTCTAACCTGCAATATCATGAACACTTGCAGAAAAGAACTTCAACGATCAAAAATTTCTCTTAATTTTTTATATTTCGAAATCTACTACTTCTTTGTTTCATAGAGTAATAATTACTTAATGTGATTCTAAAAAAATATATTAGATCAACGAATTCTAAAGAGTGTGGATTGGGGATTAATCCTCAAATAAAAATTCATAAGCTATTGTCAACTCAAACTCTCCTAATCAATCAGAAATACACACTGAATTAAGCATACTTGATGTCACTAATCTACGAAACGCAATAGAAAATCAGGTTAAATATCTCCAAAATCATCAAAATTTTAGGTCATAGCATAAAACCCAAATCTTTCCACATAGAATGGAACTAACTAGAAGTAAAGGTTTAAAAAAAGATTGAAATGTAGATAAAAGATTTATACCTTTCAGGCTCCCCTATCACTAACAATTCAAATTCCTTAGCTGATTTCTCGAATCAAGATTTCTTAATCAATAGGAAATTGGAAAGAGAAATAAACGAGAGAAATAGACAAACAATAAAAGGAGAACAAAAATAGGATGTTGTGGATGGCCGATGAATGGGAGCGTGTAAGGCAATCAAAATCCATGAAGGAAGGGGAGCGAGTGGATTCAGGGATTGTATAATATTAGGGATTGCGGGAAATGAAAAAACAGCGGGGAGTGAAAATAGGTTTTAGTTGTTGTGGGAGATGAAAATTTTGATACGGGTCAAAACCTTGTCAAAAATGTAGTGATCCGCGGCTTTAAGATGGAGGGCTAGATTTTAATTGTTGAGGTGGTGCAGATCGCAATCGGTTGTGCCAAGTGAATTTAATACGGGTATGAGCATAATCAAATTTGATACGGCTTTAAGCCGTATCAAATCCCCTCATCCCGTTGTGCCAAATTGGCATTTTTGGTGTAGTGGTTGGACGGCCTTGTCTCAAGGTAGGTTAACATTTTGCCTCCTAAAGTACATCTTATCGAAGATGAGGCATGCTTTGAACTTGTTGATTCGTCCGCTCTTGAATGAGCAACGGTCAACAGTCATGTTCTTTTCTAAAGCCATCGGTTCATGTGCATCATATATAAATAGGAGACCATTTCCATATTTGTCTTTGTTGCAACTGATAATTATGGGTATTCAACGGGACCGTAGGTAACCCCTTCAACTATTGTCGAATCAGAAAGTTAAAGTTATTTGTTTGATTCATATGGCCTTGTTAACTCCTATCCATGTGCACAAACAAGTCCAAATAATTTCTTCTGATCCTTGAAACTTAATTAACATAGATGAACATCGTGCTTTATTGTGAGTCTTGAAATAGTAGTTGTGATCGCCTTTCGTCTTTCTAATTTTCCCAAGCTTTGATTTTTCCTGGTTTATCATCCTTTTCGGGTTGAAGAACCCGAAGTAGCATCAGGACGAAAATACTCGATCCCCTGACCTTTCGACCCAAATAGCTTCAACCTTCAAAAAACTTGGTCAACTTGTCACTTCAGGGGGGAACATGAATGGTCTCTTTGCATCATATAAACCTATCCATCCCCTTCAATTCTCACCTTATTTTTTAGCAGTGAAACCACTTCAAATTTCACAACCCCTAGCGCTTCAAAATTCTTAGACTTCAATCCAATTCTCGAATTTATGTAGGTTTTGATTATTGAGTTCTTGCTCTAATTCGAGTTTTCAAATAAGTTTGATCCCCAAAACCGAGTTAATCCATTTTAGAATAACTGCGACATTCGGGATTCGAGTCCACCGTCATTGCCATCTCTGGCGGCATCGGATTCACCATCGCCTCTTTGGTCTTAACTTCTTGCTTGTCCACTTTCCCACCCTCATGCATCAAAGCCATATCCACTAGCCTCTCAAATGTAGCTCCTATAGGGATATGGGTCATAGCCAATCCTTGTAGAGGTTGGTTTAACCCTCTCCCAAATATCAAAGCCTTCTTATGAGGAGTGTTTATTAAATTCAATCCAAACCTTGCCAACTCATTAAAGTTATTCACATACTCCTTCACCGTCATACTTCCATGATTCAGATTTAAGAACTTCTCTAGTTGCATTCCTTCCTTAGCTTGTGATAAGAACTTCATTTTGAATCTTTTCTTGAACTCATCCCATGTTGCCACCATCTGCCCTGTCTGAGTTATCTCCCACCATTATGATGCTTCCTCCTTCAGCTGCCAAGCGGCAAACTGAATCGTCTTTCTATCATCTAGCTCCATTAATCCAAACACATTCTCTTTCGCCCTAAGCCAATTGCGAGCCTCCATGTAACTCTCTGTTCCACGAAATGGCATGCCTCCCATTGCATAGAAATCCTTATAGAGCTTAGAAAGTTAATTATTGGATTTGGTGGAACTACTGCGGCTACAGCTGGGGTGGGACATTTTATTGCACTTCGGCAGGTCGTAGCTTCTACATATCTATGAAACCGTGTCAAAATGGGAATGCCCTCTGTAAAATTAGGAGCCCCAAACATGCTAAAAAGAGAAGAGACAATGATTCAGAAAGAGATCGAAGAAATATTGTAATTGACTTGAGAGGACATATTTTTCAAAAATAGGCTTATACTTGAAAATCTTTTGCTTTGAAAACACTTTTTTTTAATCTCCGATCTTGTAAACTGGCTCTGATACCAAATGTGACACCCTACATCCCTTAATGTCACCCATATGAGAATGCATTAAGTTTTTTGAATCGCAATAGGTATAAAGTAATAATATAGAGGCTAAAATTCACAAGACAGAATATAAAATACAGTGGAAACTTTCAAAACGTTTATAATTATTGAATCGGTTACAACCTTACAATTTGAAATGCCATAAAATCATAATCATAAAACATCTACCTCGTGGAAAGTAAGTCATCAGAGTATAAATAAAAAACCATAAAAAACATATCCCTCATGAGTTATAACAATAGTCATAGAACAACTATTAAAGCAATACATGGAGTAAGAAATGGTCTAAGTGCAAGCTGAATCAAAAAGGTCACGGTCACTGCTGCAATCCACCGTCCTGAGAACCTATGGGGAAGGAAGAGAGAGAAACAAACTAGGTCAAACAATAAGCCGGACAAGTTCCAGTGATTTTTAGCATAATCATAAGATAAAGAGGTATTCAGATAGATGAATAGTGTTGGACATGAAAATACAGCAAACAAGATAATACAAAAATGAGATAAGATAAGCTTCTCATTCATATCCCAAAATTTCTGCACCAACTATCATAACGTAAAGATTAGGTTTACGTAATTTCTACTAAATGATCGGATTCTTAAACATGATGTGAACAATCTATGCCAGTTATGGCATTCGGGGTTATCAGTACCGAACCCATCAACTTAAGAAAGATATTGCCTTAATCACAGGCATTACAACGTTTTATCTTCCACTTTCAAACTCATGCATGCTCATGAATCCGCCGGAACGCGCCCGTACCTACCTCCCCTTCAGACCTTTTACTACCCAGTTCAGCTAAGTGTGCCTTGACCCCTTCCTAGTGCAAGGCCCCATTGATAAACAAGGAATATTGACTGATACGGGTCCCACACAAAAAATATATGACACAAGTCGCTCCGAGACTTTTTCCCCTAAAGTAAACTAGGATTTCTACGATACGATTATATCTCAAAGGAATGGACCCTTCCCCACTTATTAGTCATACATATGTAACTTGATTTAAGTTCATTAAAAATCCCAGTGACATAACATTTTATTTCTTAGATTTTAATTAACCAGAGTAATCCACAACCTATTATCCCCAGATTCTAATTAACAAAAGTAATCTACAACCCCCTTTATCCCGCTTATTAATCATACAGGTTTAACTTAACATGATTTAAGTTCATTAATAATCCCAGTGACATAATATGTTATTTTATTAGATTGCAATTAACGAAATAAATCTACAACCTATTATCTCGGATTATAATTAACGAGAGTACACTACAAGAAAAATGTCTGATAACAACATTCATTACCAGCATTCAACCCATAAATGCGGTCCTTATTTTTAGTTTATTGTTTTCTAAACGTTGTCTAATGCTTTACCAAACATGACTGCTTAAATTTTACTTGGCTGCAAGTTTCACTTTTTCTCTTGACCAAAATTTCATTTTCCCTCTTCCATAATCCTAGTTCTAAGCCAAGTCTAAGAAAAACTCATGAATCAAATATAAAATATTTAGATAGTGCATGAATGTGAACTGATAGTGGGCAATGTTAACGCAAGCAAGTGTAGATCGTGCGACCCACTAACAATGGAGGATCATACACCCTAAATACATCTACGATTGTGGATGAAATAATTTTGGTCTTGATCTGGAGGCGATTGGGATTGAATCATGTGTGGTGATGTTGGTTATTTGCAAGGCAGCAATCTACATAGTCCGCTTAGACAATTTGATAATCTTTATATACCTACGGTATTATGCTATTTTTGTTTATTTTATATTCCAAATTTGTGCACAAATAACTAATATTTTTTTAATATTATGCTAAAGATGTAAGTTTGAGTGGCCAATCTCTTAATTCCATATTCTTTCATTTTTCAGAGTTATCATTCTTTGTTTTATGCATGCAATGGTTAATTTGTATTAGGTTGTGAGTTCCTGTGGTTAGCCTTCCAATTCATGGTATAGTGCATCCGTGAGGACACAAAACCCTAATCATGGAATGGTAGATTCTTTATTTCAAGCCTTCAGATTTTAAAAATGGTAGGGATAATGGAATAACTAGGTGAGTGAATCTATTTACCCTTCTTCTGGAATTTTGACAAATCTTATTTAGGCTTTACCATCATTTCCATTTGTTTTATAATCTCATTTTTGTGCATTCAAAATGATCTTTTGATGGATTTTTATTATAGTTCCGGCTGCAGGAAATTGCAGAATATATTATATGAAGGCAAATTTTAAGTTCTCATTTTTTTTAATGTAGATCCTTTGATGGATTTCTTACTATATATTGTGAATTGGAGCTGCCAATAATTTTAAGGTACCTCCTTTCTTATACAGTCCAAAAAACTTTTTTTGGCAAGAAGATTAAAAGTTTCCATTGCTACTCTTGTTTTCCCTCCTTTTTCCTTTTTTGAACATGTGATTTTCTTATACATAGCCACCTGCACCCTGTAATGTGTTCAAAATGTCATTCTGGAATTGTTGTCGCATTTTTTAAAAGATGTAACAACCCGAATTTTTAATAACATGTTAAAACAAGAAATCAGGGCAGAATTAATTCATAAGTTAAGAATCAATGGGAACGGGTTACGCCATTGCGTTCGTCTCGAAATTCTGCTTGAAAACGAGTCCGAAATTTCGTAAATCGGAGTCCGTATGACCAAGATATGGCCCATAGAAGATTTCAGAAAATTCAAAATTCAGCCCGAAATTCAAATTCAGCCAAAAGCGGAATGGGCGGGAAAATTTCCCGCCCAGCCCCAGGTCGACTGGGGAGTCGACTAGGGAGTCGAGCCCCCAGCCCCAAGTCGACTGCCCAGTCGACTTGGGTGTCGACCTGGGGGTCGACCTCCCTGGTCGGCCATGTTTTCCTGGTGCACCTGTTTGGTCCTTTGGGTCTGCTCAGCTAGCCTGTAACGAGATTTGATGGTTCAGATCTAAACTAGGGTTAATCCTATGGCCTAAACTAGTCTCTACACCTATAAAAACACCCTAGGACCTAGCCTAAACCATCACAAATCATCCTAACAACTAAATTCTGCCAAAATGCTCCCTAATCATGGCCTCCATCTTCATCTTGAGAGCTTCTAAGGCAAAAAGGAGCAATCTTTCTCCATCAAATCAAAGGAGCTACTTATTCTCAAGGCTTCTAGTGTTGCTACATCATTCCTAGAGCTTCTACAACGTCTTTATCTTGTTCTATTGTGTTCTAGTTCTCATAGCCACGATTTGTAAGCCCCACTCTACTCTTAGATTTAAACTATGAAATTAATATGAACATGTAGCAAGTTGAAATGGGATTTTGGGTGTAATACTTGTCTTGGGGCTATATTTGTATGCATAGATCCACTTATGACTCTTTTGATCTATGATTGTGGAACTATCATGAACCTAGTACCGTTCATCTTGATTTTTGGGTAGAAAGCTATGAGCTTTATTTGGGGATTATGCATAATGCAACATAGAACCCCTCATAACCTTGATGTTAACTTGCCTATGATGTTGAACTACATGCTACCCACAAGTTTATCACCCTATGTCAACTATTATCATATTATCACCTTTGCCTATGATGTTGAACTACGTGCTACCCACAAGTTTATTTGCTAAGTTTGATGTCATACATGTTTTGAGGCCAAAAATCCTATATGCTAGTTGTGATGAAGACCTTTGCCTCAAATATCATCATGTTTAACTTATGACCAACGTTACCACCTTATGCCCATCTTTGTCATGTTGTTATGTTCCCCTTCTTGATCTATTTGTGTTGATGCGAATTTACGTGCGAATGGGAATACGTTATGGGTAGTTAGGCAAACTTGAAATGACATGAAAAACATGACTTGAAATGTGACATGAAACTTGATTATGCTTGAAAACGTGAATGTGGTCATGACATGTAGAAAACCATAAAGTGGCCAACTCGAGGTTGGGTTGAGTTTGTAGCGTAAATCTGCCCGGTACCGCCTGGCAAATCCAGTGGCTACAAACAATAGGACCCAATGTGAGAAGTTGGTCATATCGTGCTTGAAACCCGAGGTTAGACTAGGTTGTGGTGTAAAGCTGCCCAAACCCGCCCGGCATATCCAGTAACCACAACAAAGTCTAATGTGAGTGGTTGGGTGCATTAAATTAATTAATGCCACATGTTAGGGTTAAGTCATGAACCACTTGGATACACTTATCCAACTTGATACATGATTGGATAGGGTTAACCACACTTAACCCGTTGGAAACCCTAGTTACGTGGTCATTTTCAGCAGTAACCCTCTTGGATGTATCACAATACCCTAGGGACTAGGCTAGGGTGGGGCACGATTACTGGGCTGATTGTAAGAGACCAGAAAGACGGCTGAGTAGGTGCGCCGGTGTAGGTTCATGCGGACTATGGTCGTGCACATAGTCCAGAGTTGAAAAAGCAGACACGGGCACCAGTAGGTTCAGACTGTGCGTGCTTGATTTGTGTCAGTGGTTGGCACCTTAGGGCTTGATACACCCTAAGGTGGACCTAGCACGGTCGACTACATTCCGTGATTGGGCCGTATGACACCGACACTCGACGAATTAGGCTTATAGGGAGCCGATCGACTAGATTGTATAGTTGGACCTTGACTTGGGTCAACTCATGATATTGGGCCAAGGGATCATTTCTTGTTTATACTTGACATGGGTTGGAATACTAGTACTATTGGTGCAAAACTAAACCTTGTATATGCGATGCCACACTTGATCTACCTTGTTATCTATTTATCATGACAGTTAGTTACCATCTTTATGTTTCATCTCAGTTTCTCATGTTTAGTTAACTTCATTAGTTTTTATACTAATAGTAGGTAGGACTTACCAGTCTTTATGACTGACCCTTTTTCTTTCACCTCTTTTCTTCCGTCCCCCCCCCCCCCCCAGGTTCTCAGGGAGGGAACACTAGTGCTTAGCTTGGACATTTGGCTTGCTTTCTTGATAGCTCATGTACGGTTTGGACTTGAGCTTGCTATGGCTTCACCACATCTATCTTGGGGATAGTTTACTTTATGTTATTTTCAGTTTATGCTTTCTAGACTTGTGGTAGTTGGAAAATAATGACTAAGTACTTTGATGTAAGTTGACTATTTGGTTTCGAAAAGGTTAACTATGGTTTTTAAATTTCTGCCGCTGCTTTACTTATTTATTTATCTATGTTATGTCTTGTGATATCTCTGTGCATGTTTACCTAGACAACACCCCTCCAAAGCTAGTGCATTCTCTTGTGAGTGACCCTGGCAGAGGTGGGGTGTTACATTTGGTATCAGAGCCTGAGGTTTACTAGACCGAACAAGAGTTTTAAAAACCCTTTTGAAAAACTATTTTCAAAACCAATTAAGTATTTTACCAAGGAAAGTCTAGTTTATTTTAAAAGGCTGTTCCCCAAAAGCCATTAGGACTATCGTTTGTTTCCTCGTTCCAAATCTATCTTTTTCTTTTTCAGCATGGCCGATCTTAACCTTCCCGAGGGAGTAACCATACCCGGATGGTTCCGAAGGTACTTGGAAGCTAGGGCCAACGATGTGGGCCCAGCAAACACTCCCACTCCTCCTCCCGTACCTGAGGTTCCTCCTCCTCCTCCTCCTCAGCGTCCACAAGCGGATTTCGCGAAGATTTGCAAAGACTTTAAGGCGATGGGTGGCAAGAATTTTGTTGGGACAGAGACTTATGTTGAGGCAAGAAACTGGTTAAAGGAGACTGAAGACCTTTTTGCTATCTTTGATGTAGAAGATCGTAGGAAAGTTCTGTTGGCAATATGGCTATTGAAAGAGGAAGCTGCTTATTGGTAGGAAGTCACCAACGCTACTAGGCCTATAGAGACTTGGGCCGACTTTAGGATGAGGTTTGGGCTTAAGTTTCTATCATATGCTGAAGAGAATCTGCAATTGGAGAGGTTTATATCTTTGAAGCAAGGGGACATGACCGTGAGGGAGTATGTGAATTAGTTTAACCAGCTTGCTCGATTTGGTTTAGACATGGTTAACACACCTCAGAAGAAGGCTCTACGCTTTGCTCGAGGATTGAATGAGCCATTTAAAGTTTTGGCCATGTCTCATATACCCATGGGGGCCACTTTTGAGAGCTTAGTGGATATGGCCTTGCTCCAAGGAGATGATAAGAATAGCAAGAAAGAAGTTAAGCTTAATGAGACTCAAACAAAGAAGGTGGACTCCAAGTGGGGAGGCAATCAGAGCAACCAGAACAACAAGAACAACAAGGGTAACAAGGCCAACAACAACAAGGCAAGGGAGACAAGGAAGTGCAACTTCTGTGGGATCACTGGACACATAGCCAAAGATTGTAGGAAGAAGAAGAGGAAGTTGGGATAATGCTTTCATTGCGGAGAGTCTGGACACTACAGTAAGGATTGTCCAAAGTAGCAAGGACAGGGACAAGGACAGACTCAGCGGGCAGGACCTTTTGGAGGGCAGATGCATGCTCTCAACACTACTCCAGCTCCGGACCGAGGTAGTATTTCTGTAGAAAGCCTTGTTTACATTTCTGTTTTTCCTGTTCGAACTTTATTTGATTCTGGCGCATCGCATACCTTTATTTCTTCTGGCATTGTTGAAAGTTTGCACCTAACTACTAGTCTAGTTGAGGATCCCGTTAGTGTTTCAAATCCAATTGGGGGTTCCGCCCATCTATCTATGATTTGTATGGATTTGAGGATTTCTATCTTGATCGTAGAATTCACATGTAATGCTTATGTTCTCGGGTTCATGGGATACGGGTTGATTTTGGGCATGGATTGGTTGTCCAGTTATGGAGCCATTCTCGATTGTGAGCATAGGGTAGTGAGGCTTATGACTCGCCTTGGCAATACCCTAGAGATTTCTTGTAACCCTCTGGATCCCGTCATGTTATGTTATCTTGAATCCCTCGACTCGTCTATTGACAATCTTCAATCTGTGAGGGTGGTCCGAGAATATCCTGATGTTTTTGATGAGGTGAAGGGGTTACCCCCTAAACGCGAGATAGACTTCCGTATTTATCTTGTTGATAATGCCAAGCCAGTTTCATTGCCTGTTAGGCACATGGCCCCGCGAGAAAGAAGAGAGCTTAGCAAGCAAGTCAAGGAGTTGCTTGAGAAAATTTTCATTAGGCGAAGCATTTCTGAATGGGGTGCTCCTGTGGTATTCGCTACTAAGGCGGATGGTTCGCTTCGTCTATGTGTTGATTATCGTGAGTTAAACAAGCTGACAAAGAAGAATAGGCACCCGTTACCGAGGATTGATGATCTCTTTGACCAGCTTGTAGGTGCTTCTGTTTTCTCTCAGCTCGATCTAGCCACCGGATTCCATCAGCTTAGAGTGGTTGAGGATAGTATTGATAAGACTGCGTTTAGGACTCCAGATGGATTCTTTGAATGGCTCGTCATGCCGTTCGGTTTGACTAATGCACCCGCATACTTCGTTGATTTGATGAGTAGGGTGTTTAGGGAGTTCCTTAACAAGTTTGTGGTTGTCTTCGTGGATGATATTCTGATCTTCTCTAAGGACGAGGAAGAGCATGCTACACATCTCAAGGAGGTTATGGATACGCTTAGAGCTCATCAGTTAAAAGCCAAGTTCTCCAAATGCCATTTATGGAGAAGAGAAGTTCGGTTCCTTTGGCATATAGTTTCTAAGCAAGGCATAGCTGTGGATCCCGCTAAAGTAGTGGCGGTACAAGACTGGAAAGTTCCGAAGAATGCAACTGAAGTGAGAAGCTTTCTCGGTCTGGCAGGATTTTATAGGAAGTTCATTAAGGACTTCGCTAAGATTTCAGCCCCTCTTACTAAGTTAACGAAGAAGAACTTAGTCTTTGCATGGGACTTAGAGTGTGAGCTTGCTTTTCAAAGGCTCAGGAAAGCCCTCACCACAGCTCCAGTTCTAGCATTACCCGATGGAGGGAAGTTGTTTACTGTGTACACCGATGCATGTGGCACGGGATTAGGCGCTGTCCTGATGCAAGAAGGGAGAGTGATATGCTTTGGGGGTAGGCAACTCAAAGTTCATGAGAAGAACTATCCCACTCATGATTTGGAGTTGGCGGCGATCGTCTTTGCACTCAAATCTTGGCGCCATTATCTTCTAGGTGAAAGGTTTGAGTTATATATTGATCACAAGTCGCTCAAGTACCTCTTCTCGCAGAAGGATTTGAATCTAAGACAGCAGAGGTGGATGGAATTCTTGGCATCATATGACTTCGATATAGCTTATACCCCTGGCAAGGGTAATGTTGTGGCGGATGCGCTAAGTAGAAGAAGGTTGACTTTGAGTCCCTTGTTTGTTGAGATGAAGAGCCTAGAGTTCTTGGCAACCTTTGATTTTACACCTGTTGTTGAGTCGATGACTGGTTCCTTAGCATCCCTTGAGCTTAGACCTACACTTCTTGATCAAGTTGGGGCTTCACAGAGGGAAGACCCGCAGATAGTCGAGATCATGGACAAGTTGATTCGTGGTGAGATGTCAAGTTACCTCGCTAGATATACTATTGATGACAAGGGGTGGCTAAGGCGTGATGGAAGACTATGTGTCCCACAAGTGGGAGACTTAGTAAATAAAGTTCTTGAGGAGGCGCATCACTCGAGGATGACCATACATCCCGGAGGGGATAAGATGTACTGGGATATGAAGCGCATTTTCTTTTGGGATGGGATGAAAAAGGATGTTGCAGAGTTTGTTTCTAGATGCATTGTTTGCCAACAAGTAAAGGCCGAGTCGAAGAAGCCCGGTGGGCTACTGCATCCATTGGAGGTCCCGCAATGGAAGTGGGAAAGTATCTCTATGGATTTTGTGGATGGATTGCCGAGATCAAGGAAGGGGAATACTAGCATATGGGTCATAGTGGATAGACTCACGAAGAGCGCTCATTTCATTCCAGTGAAGAGCAAGAGGACCGCATCATGGCTAGCATCTGTTTATCTTCGAGTGATAGTGCGATTGCATGGAGTTCCTTCTAGCATAGTGAGCGATCATGACCCAATCTTCACTAGCCAATTTTGGAATAGTTTGCATGAAGCGATGGGTACGCGATTGAATCTAAGTACAGCCTATCACCCACTGACAGATGGTCAGACCGAAAGGGTGAATAGGGTACTAGAAGATCTGTAGAGGCTATGCATTCTTGACTTTGGTGGCACTTGGGAAGACCACCTTCCTCTTGTAGAGTTTGCTTATAATAACAACTACCAAGCAAGCATAGGGATGGCACCATTCGAAGCTTTGTATAGGAGGCCGTGCAAGTCACCAACATGTTGGTGGGAGACGACGGATAAGCTTATACTTGGGCCCGACATGATAAGGGACACATCCGAGAAGGTTGAGTTGATTCGAAGGCGGATGAAAACGGCCAAAGACAGACAGAAATCCTATGCAGACAAGCGAAGGACAGACTTAGAGTTTGAAGTTGGAGATATGGTCTTTGTGAAGGTTTCTCCCTTGCGAAATGTGGTTCGTTTTGGAGCAGTTGGAAAGCTAGCACCAAGGTTCGTAGGACCCTTCCCTATCATCGAGAAGATTGGGCAAATGGCTTATAGGGTGGAATTGCCCGAGAAGCTAGCTGGAGTGCACAATGTCTTTCATGTCTCGCATCTCCGGAAATGCCTACATGAATCAGTCAAAGTAGTTGAGCCTAGCATTCTTGAAGACATGGAGGTAGAGAAAGAGGCAACCCTTAGGCGAGCTCCGATTCGTATCTTAGGAACGGAGATCAAGAAGCTGAGGAATCGAGAAGTCAAGTTAGTAAAGGTTCAGTGGAGTGAAGCCGATGAAGATGCAACTTGGGAAACCGAGGAGAAGATGCGAGGGCTTTATCCATTTCTTTTTGAGGGTACATTCTCAATCTCCTTTCCTAGTTAGCATATCTTTCTTTTTCTATCCATGGTTATCTTGTTATCTCGTTAATCTTGTCATGAGAACCTTAGGTAGAAACCCTTTAGATGAAACATGTATTTGAAACATGTTATGCTTGATGGTTGCAAATGGTTGCAAGTGTTTGCAAGTGGTTACTCGTGGATGCATGATACACGTTAGGCACTAAGATCGGCTCACACACTTACATATTGCATATGCATGGGCGTTTATGCTTATTCATGGATGAAACTTGTTATGATATCACATGGATGTTGCATATGATTGAATGTTATGTGCACTCATGTAGAGATTATAAATTATGTTAGGAAGTTGCATACATTTGGACTCATTGCACTAACATATTCTGCATTAAGGAGGTTTACTGAGTCAGTAACCGCCTGATTTTCGCATTAGATAGGTGCATATACACACACTTTTGCATATGTTCATACAGCATTAGAAATCTTTTAAGGACAATGATTACTTGTGGATGATGTTTGAGTAGATGGATGATGGATGGTAGGATACGTTCTTCCTAACTTGGAGATTTCGTGGACGAAATCCTTTAAGGTGGGGAGAATGTAACAACCCGAATTTTTAATAACATGTTAAAACAAGAAATCAGGGCAGAATTAAATCATAAGTTAAGAATCAATGGGAACGGGTTACGCCATTGCGTTCGTCTCGAAATTCTGCTTGAAAACGAGTCCAAAATTTCGTAAATCGGAGTCCGTATGACCAAGATATGGCCCATAGAAGATTTCAGAAAATTCAAAATTCAGCCCGAAATTCAAATTCAGCTAGAAGCGGATTGGGCGGGAAAATTTCCCGCCCAGCCCCAGGTCGACTGGGGAGTCGATCCCCCAGACCCCAGGTCGACTGCCCGGTCGACTTGGTGTCGACCTGGGGGTCGACCTCCCTGGTCGGCCATGTTTTCCTGGTGCACCTGTTTGCTCCTTTAGGTCTGCTCAGCTAGCCTGTGACGTGATTTGATGGTTCAGATCTAAACTAGGGTTAATCCTATGGCCTAAACTAGTCTCTACACCTATAAAAATACCCTAAGACCTAGCCTAAACCATCACAAATCATCCTAACAACTAAATTCTGCCAAAATGCTCCCTAATCATGGCCTCCATCTTCATCTTGAGAGCTTCTAAGGAAAAAAGGAGCAATCTTTCTCCATCAAATCAAAGGAGCTACTTATTCTCAAGGCTTCTAGTGTTGCTACATCATTCCTAGAGCTTCTACAACGTCTTTATCTTGTTCTATTGTGTTCTAGTTCTCATAACCACGATTTGTAAGCCCCACTCTACTCTTAGATTTAAACTATGAAATTAATATGAACATGTAGCAAGTTGAAATGGGATTTTTGGTGTAATACTTGTCTTGGGGCTATATTTGTATGCATAGATCCATTTATGACTCTTTTGATCTATGATTGTGGAACTATCATGAACCTAGTACCGTTCATCTTGATTTTTGGTTAGAAAGCTATGAGCTTTATTTGGGGATTATGCATAATGCAACATAGAATCCCTCATAACCTTGATGTTAACTTGCCTATGATGTTGAACTACATGCTACCCACAAGTTTATCACCCTATGTCAACTATTATCATGTTATCACCTTTGCCTATGATGTTGAACTACATGCTACCCACAAGTTTATTTGCTAAGTTTGATGTCATACATGTTTTGAGGCCAAAAATCCTATATGATAGTTGTGATGAACATCTTTGCCTCAAATATCATCATGTTTAACTTATGACCAACTTTACCACCTTATGCCCATCTTTGTCATGTTGTTATGTTCCCCTTCTTGATCTATTTGTGTTGATGCGAATTTACGTGCGAATGGGAATACGTTATGGGTAGTTAGGCAAACTTGAAATGACATGAAAAACATGACTTGAAATGTGACATGAAACTTGATTATGCTTGAAAACGTGAATGTGGTAATGACATGTAGAAAATCATAAAGTGGCCAACTCGAGGTTGGGTTGAGTTTGTAGCGTAAATCTGCCCGGAACCGACCGGCAAATCCAGTGGCTACAAACAATAGGACCCAATGTGAGAAGTTGGTCATATCGCGCTTGAAACCCGAGGTTAGACTAGGTTGTGGTGTAAAGCTGCCCGGACCCGCCCGGCATATCCAGTAACCACAACAAAGTCTAATGTCAGAGGTTGGGTGCATTAAATTAATTAATGCCACATGTTAGGGTTAAGTCATGAACCACTTGGATACACTTAACCAACTTGATACATGATTGGATAGGGTTAACCACACTTAACCCGTTGGAAACCCTAGTTACGTGGTCCTTTTCAGCAGTAACCCTCTTGGATGTATCACGATACCCTAGGGACTAGGCTAGGGTGGGACACGATTACTAGACTGATTGTAAGCGACCAGAAAGACGGCTGAGTAGGTGCGCCGGTGTAGGTTCAGGCGGACTATGGTCGTGCACATAGTCCAGAGTTGAAAAAGCAGACACGGGCACCAGTAGGTTCAGACTGTGCGTGCTTGATTTGTGTCAGTGGTTGGCACCTTAGGGCTTGACACACCCTAAGGTGGACCTAGCACAGTCGACTACATTCCGTGATTGGGCCGTATGACACCGACACTCGACGAGTTAGGCTTATAGGGAGCCGATCGACTAGATTGTATAGTTGGACCTTGACTTGGGTCAACTCATGATATTGGGCCAAGGGATCATTTCTTGTTTATACTTGACATGGGTTGGAATACTAGTACTATTGGTGCAAAACTAAACCTTGTATATGCGATGTCACACTTGATCTACCTTGTTATCTATTTATCATGACAGTTAGTTACCATCTTTATGTTTCATCTCAGTTTCTCATGTTTAGTTAACTTCATTAGTTTTTATACTAATAGTAGGTAGGACTTACCAGTCTTTATGACTGACCCTTTTTCTTTCGCCTCTTTTCTTCCGTTCCCCCCCCCCCCCAGGTTCTCAGGGAGGGAACACTAGTGCTTAGCTTGGACATTTGGCTTGCTTTCTTGACAGCTCATGTACGGTTTGGACTTGAGCTTGCTATGGCTTCACCACATCTATCTTGGGGATAGTTTACTTTATGTTATTTTCAGTTTATGTTTTCTAGACTTGTGGTGGTTGGAAAATAATGACTAAGTACTTTGATGTAAGTTGATTATTTGGTTTTGAAAAGGTTAACTATGGTTTTTAAATTTCTATCACTGCTTTACTTATTTATTTATCTATGTTCTGTCTTGTGATATCTCTGTGCATGTTTACCTAGACAACACCCCTCCAAAGCTAGTGCATTCTCTTGTGAGTGACCCTGGCAGAGGTGGGGTGTTATAAAAGGAGGGATAGTAGATAAAGGGAAAATATTTTTTTTTTGCAGCAAACAGTAGAAATGTTCGTTGCTCTTAAGAACAAGAAAAAAAATATTAATTTAAAATGAAGAAAGATTTAATAGAACTATGCTAAAATCCTAACATTTCTATTGTGGAGAAGTTTCGACTCAAGCCCACTCAAATGAAAACCCCCAACCCAGCGGAAGATGAGATCGTGGTAAAAGTGCAAAAACGACCAATCAATATCTCAAAACATCTCAACCCAAATCCAAAGCCAATCACAATCACCAAACACGAGAAATAATAGAGTAATAACAAAAAATAAATCACACAGGGATTTATAGCGGTTCCACAGACGTCTTGCCCGTGTACGTCCACTTTAAGTGAGAACATTTATTAATATCAATAGAAGAGTACAAGAGATTGATCACAATGATCAAATTCACTATAAATATTTGATTTTGTGGAGATAAGAATTGAAGAAGATTAGGGTTGCCAAAACCCTAATTAGAATAAACCTAGGTCTTAATCTCTTGATTAGCCTCTTTTTCTGGTACCCCTAACATAATCCTGAAAGTTGCTTATATAGGAAGAGAATATAATGTAGCAATTGCCTAAATTGCCCGTGGTACCTTCACAAATCAGCATATAATGTCCTCAACCCGAAAGTCGACTTAGACATCTATTGTAGAGTAGGACAGACATACGTCCAAACCTGGAAAACATACATGTTTCAGCATAGACGTCTGTCGATCGACGTCTATTGCAAGTCTCGGGAAAATTTCCCTAACAACACAGACGTCTATCACCCTATGACAGACGTTTGTCACCTTATGACAGATGTCAATCACACCTTCCTGTCGAAACCAAACACATATTCGCCTGCAACTTCCACCTACGAGCTCCAATTTGCGAACTGCCTTCTCCGACATGAAGCTACTTCTATCCACTTCAATTCTACTATACAGTATCACAAAATTTAACAATTTCATCTCTACAGCGTAGTGACATTGATTGGAATGAATTGAATAATTTTATCCTATACTTACTGGTAATGGTAACGTCTCTGGTTGCCTTAATGGTTAATACTAGTATGAGAAAATACCCTTCAAGCACTCTTATGTGTACTCTATCAATAATATCAGGCATTTCCTATATAACTATACATATCAAGAGTAACGAAACTGTTTTTTTTTTTAACTCAAGCATGCAAACAGAATTGAATTAAGATGCACATCTAGCAACATGTATCACATCGATACATAATTTAAAAATAATAATACTTTGGCTCGTATCGCTTAAAAAAAAGATCTAATATCTCTTCCATTAAAACAATGTAAAACTCATCTTTTTATTTCATGTTTGTAAAATTGTTGTTGAAGTAGATGTTAAAACTAGTGTATTTTCTTTTTATAATTATGAATTTTAAGTTCTATGAGTACTATTATGAAGTGTTTATAATAATACACAAATTTCTCGAAGAAAATGCAAAAATTACAGAAAAAGCTTTAAATGATGGCTAGGTGAACGTTAAACAATGAAATACCGCTCACAATCCCAAAGAGAACCGGTGCAATGCTTGTAGTGCCAATATTAAAAGGGTAAATGTATGTAGTAAAAAAAGGGGTACTTGAAAAATAAAAGCAAAATGACAAGGGCTTGAAAAATAGATTCCTTTTTCATATAATAGTGCATATTTGTAATATACTTGCAGTGCATATTGAATTATATTTCTTTTGGCCTTGCAATTACTGAAGTTTTATTTCATATAACAATTATTGAGATTCTTTTCTTTTAAAATTGGAATAATTACAAACATATTCACTATTTTATTTTTGCTAACTATAGAATCTAAATTAAAAAAGAAAAAATTACTGTAAAATAAGATATAGAGAACCATATTTGTAATGACATGTGATATGTATACTAATACTAAATAACTCTAAATTATATTCCAGTAATAACTTATAGAAATACATTAGGCTACTTCTATTTCCACCGCTTCTTTCTCCTTTCCCACCCCATCAAGTTAATCTAAAATTAATTGACATTTCTATCCTTATAGTAAATAATTTGGAATCATATATATAGCAGAATCATCGGTATATTTCTTACAATGTAGTAGTATATATAATGACAATGTTTGTATGTGTTTAATGAAATTTCAACAGATATGTTTAACAGTGTTTAGCATTGGTTAGCAATGCGAGAATAACATATGTTTCATTTCAGCAACATGCAATATTTCAACTAAGGTAAAATTAGGTTTTGATGAATAGAATAAGTGATAAATGAAAACTAAAAATAAAATAACATTGTTTGTGTTTGATTATGATCTTCTTCATTGTTACTACTTCATCAATTCAACCATTTTTTTAAGAATGATATGCATATACGGATAATAAGAAGTAATAAGAAGGGTTTTTTTGGAGGATTTTTGGGTGTGGAAAGAAATAAATGGGGCGTGTGTTTTTCTCAAACCTGTTGGGTGTGAAAGGTAAATTATGGGGTGGAAATAGAAGTAGCCAATATATTAATGCACAAGAAGTAGCCAAATCTATAAGGGTAATTCTTGCTTCTTTATACTATTAAAGAAAGCAACCTTTTAATTTGTTAGTTTTTATTGCTCTTACACTAATGACATTTATGGAATTACATATCTTTGCACTTTACCTGTTAGGTAAGAATATTCAGTTTATATCCTTATTCTTTTCCCATACATACTTTTCTTTAATTTTGATACATTTGTTGATTGTTACCGTATTAGTTAATATAGGTTAGTTTGATTTTACTGTGAACTTGGATAATGCTTTGAAGGCTATATGTAAAATCCCTTAAAAGTGTTATGAAAATTGAGCATATGCGGAAGAACAATAAGCAGGATCTAGATTTGCCAATTGAACACCAATCTAATCTGATAGCAATTATTCTATTACATCAACAAAATAGTAAATAACTATAACAGAGCAATAAAGAGACACACAATATTTATACTGGTTCCACTATCATCATAGTGTACGTCCAGTCCAAAAGAGAGAGATTTTATATCACATGAGATAATTACAAGAGATTACAAAATAAGAGTTTACATATCCAAACCTCAATCAGGTTTAACAAGAATAGCCACCATTGGGGATCACTGGCTCCAGGCCAGGATAGGTTTACACTAAAGTCTACCCCTCAATATATAGCCAGTGCAAATCTATGTGAGTCATCAATTAAATTACCAACATATGGTAATAATATAATGGAGGCAAATTACCATAACAACAAATGTGCAAACATAGGAAGTAAATCAATCTGTTTCTTTAGCATAGATAGAAGAAATTAATCCCTTCATTTATTTCTCTGCCATCTCATCAAATGCAATCAATGCATTCCCATTATAAAAATATTTACTTTCCATTCTTTGCAAATTTGCTCCAATCAATTTGTGATTTTGTATCACCAAATTTAACACTCCACCTTAATGCAAAATCACATATCTGCAACACCCCATCTCCAATCAAATTCTCTTCACAACATAAAACTCTTCAACAGAACCCCACCTTCAATCAAAATCTCACAACGAGATACACCAAAAAATGAATATTTACCAAATGGGTTCCAGCAAAGCTACCCCCCATCACACCATTGTTAACTAGCTCAGACTACGTCCCCACCCGCCAACTAAATGTTGCAAATATCCAAAAAAAAAAGGCAGATTCCAAAGTAATATCAACACCATCAAGACCAAAAAAATTATTCTCTCAATTAAAACCAACCTCGATTTTAGGGCAACGAGATATACCCAGTCGATTTGAAAGGACTACGACCACAACTCAATTACAAGCACAACCCACCGCCTGCAAAAGATGCATCTACCACCTGAGCTGCACCATGCATAAACCAACGGTCTAAAAAATGCTTGCAATTCCATCGATACTCATCTGCCACTTGACCTGAGCTCCTATTTCGATCACCCCGGATCCCTCGAGCATCATCAGCATGAAGACCCCTGTCAAACACATCAGCAGTGACCAAACTAACCTCTCCACCTTGCTATGGACTAGGTTCTTCAACCGTCACTCGCCTTCCACATCGACACCCGTCTACCACTTGATCTGAGCTCCTTCCTCGATCACTCATGATCCCTCGATGTAACACCCCGCCTCCGCTAGGGTCACTCGCAAAGGAATGCACTAGCTTTAGAGGGGCATTATTGGTAAACATGCACAGAAATATCACAAGACAGAACATATATATAAATAGCGGAAGTAAAATCAAACTTTCATAACATGAATAAATAAGGTCTAAAGCCTTTTACATCAGAGTACATCAAAACCTATCTTGCAATAGTAAAGAAGCATAAAGACTTTTTAATAAACTATTCCCCAAGTAAAACAGTAAAGTAGCCATAGCCAAGAGAAGTCCAAGCCATCCATGATGACCTTCAAGCAGAAGAAGTCCGAACTAAACAGCATTGTTTCCTCCCTGAAACCTGGGGGGAAACGGAAGAAAAGAGGCGAAACAAAACGGGTCAGTCAAAAAGACTGAGTAAGTCCTATCTACTTCCAGTATAAAAACTGGTAAAGGTAACATGACATGCATAAACTGAAAGTAAACATAAGGATAACTACAATATGGATAAACCAGGGTAGCCGGTTGAACTACTGCGGCAAGGTAAACTAAGGTATCATGATAAACTACGGTGTTATGATAAGTCAAGGTATCACATCGTCAGGTTTCTATCGAGTACATTATCCCAAGGTATCTACCCCGTCTAACCTCCCAAGGTATCTATTATGTATATTCTTCCTAGTTCTAACATGTATATTTGCTCTGCACCCTTCGTACTAGTATCCCAGCCTTGTTAGGTGTTAACCATGAATGTCCCTTACTCAAAGTCGTGTAATGGTCCATGTCAACCCAATATATCGTATATATAGGTTACTCAAATCATATGTTTCTTTCCATGTATATAAGTTCAGTCCTTTGTCGTACCTCGTACGGGCTTTCTCATGTCGTATTATCCTTGAAATCGTTTGGACTGTCACCCTTGTTCTAGCTAGGCTCTTCCATATGAATCATCGTTTGAACTACTAGGACTTACGCCACCTAGCACCACTAGGGATTACGCTTACCTATTGCACGCTTTCGTATTTCGGTTTGGGTTAAACCACCTAGGCCACTAGGGATTACGCTAACCCTCAACCGCGCCCTTTTTCCCACGCATTCATCGTGAATCGTTTTTCTATAACTGTATGCACATGTATCACATCGTGCCATCCGAGTCCTGTCACAGGGCAAACCAAGAAATACAGGACTCGGTCGGGAGCTTTAGATTTATCTGCCGATGCAGATACTAAGGTCTGCTTTTCTACACGTGGCTATGGTCCCACGAGACCCCTCCCTCAACTAGTGAAAGGCAACACAAGAGAAAATCTTGCATGAGAACTACACTCCGGCCAGCCCACATCCTACGGCCTACCTCACCCATAATTAGATAGCAATCATGGTCTGTTGGGTGTTCCCTGCCTTTCCGTACGTACACGCTTGACTCAAGATGGTAGATGATCGACGAACTTGCTATCTCGGGCACCTTGGGCATTCGTCGACTCACTGCTATCCACCCCAGTCTTTAGGTCGCTCGCATAGCAACCAAGGCATATTCTTGGTTCTTCTACCGCAGACTTCAACCTCTCGTGAGCCTAGTATAATGACCTGGCAGCTCACAGAGGGATCCCAAGAATATCCTCACGTTCCCCGAAGCCGCTGCTTCGTTACCCAGTTCGTTGGAGCCTTTATCTAAATCAGATAGCCTGCTCCTACACGCATACTTAAATGTTGACCTAACGTATCGGGTTACTGATCTATCTAAGAAGTGGTCCAAATTTCTTTGACTAAGAATTATTACTTAGTTTCCCTTAACTAAGGTTTACCACTTAGCCTTATTTTCATTATCCTTGTTAACTATGGTTATTTACCTAATCCTCCGAATTAGGGTTTATCTAATGGGTTAAGTGTCACCTAAGTTCACAACTTAACCCGTCTACAAAACATGTCGAAACTGGCTAAGTGTCCAAGTCCAAGACTTAACCCTACAGACCATGTGTCAAGTTGGTTAAGTATATCAAGCAATCCATGACTTAACCTCGTCTAATTATCATTTTAGATTGGTTAAGTATATATATTAATTTGACCCTATCAAATTACCGAGTCAAATCGGTCAAGCGTATCCGAAACGATTCGTGACTTAGCCTTATCATGTTTTTACGTTAGATTGGTTAAGTATAGGTTAACTTAACCTCATCAAATTAACGAGTTGGATTGGTTAAGTATAGGTCACTTAACCTCATCAAATCATCGTGTTAAATTAGTTAAGTGTTTATCTTAACCCCATTAAATTACCAAGTTGGATTAATTAAGTCTTGGCTAACTTAACCCCATCCGATTAACATGTTTAGATTAGTTAAGTCTAATCTTAACCTCATCCATTAACTGTATTATACGGTTAAGTGTCATTAAGAAAATTTACTTAACCTTATCAAGTTATCGTGTTGGATTGATTAAGTGTTGGTTAACTTAATCCCGTCCCCTCGTCGTATAAAAATGGTCAAGTGTCGTTAGGCAAATCAAGTTACTTAACCTACCCAACCCTGTCATGTTTTGTTAAGTATCATTAGCCTAATCAAATTACTTAACCCATTTGTCCATGTCATATTTGGTTAAGCCTCATTAATCAAATTAACTTAACCCTACTATGTGGCATTAATTATTTAATGCACCCCAACCTCTCACATTAGACTTTGTTGTGGTTACTAGTTAAGCCGGGCGGGTCCGGGTAGATTTACACCACAACTTGGTCTAACCTCGGGTTCAAGCACAACATGACCAACTTCTCACATTGAGTCCTATTGTTTGCAACTACTAGTTAGGCCGGTCGGTTCCGGGTAGTTTTACGTTGCAAACTCAACCCAACCTCGAGTTGGCCACTTTCATGTTTAGTCTAGTGTCATATCCATAGTCAAGTTTTCAAGCAATTGGGTAGACCTAACTTAATAGGTAAATTCCCAATGGGTAGACCTAACTTAATAGGTAAATTCCCAAGCTTATGTTTATGCATATTTACATGTTAACTTACATGCTATATTCAATGTTGCATGTTGTCATGTTATACCCATTTAACCCAAATCATGTTTCACATCATATTTCATGGAACTTCAAGTTAAGTTTCTCATGTATATTCACGCTCGTCTAACCTAACCCCAAAACGTGTTTCCAACGTAAGTATAGACGAGTCAACATAGTAGGAATACTATGACTACAAATTGGCCTCGAACATGCATAGTGTCATAAAAAGGGTTTTGGCCACAAACACACAAAATGTCACAAGGGAATTCGGCCACAACATGCATATTATCAAAAAGGGTTTGGCCATAAACATGCACAACTTAAAAGAGGGGATTGGCCATAAGCATGCATAATCTCATAAAGGATTTGGCCACAAACTTGCATGATAACATAAGGGGTTTGGGTTCATAAACATGCATAAGCCCCAAAATCTTGTCTTAGCCAATGTTTCACACATAAGTGGTTCCTAAAGGTTCATGCTAGCATTTCATGCATAAAGATCCAAACTTGCAAGTTAAACTAGGCTATGCATAGCATGAGAGGCAGGATTAAGTCACTCACATGGCCTAAAATCATAACCATGAACACAAGAGGCAAGGTAAGGTTCATATAAGTTCGCATAATCATGTTTAGCCTCATTTTATCCCATGTCATTATCAAAACTACCGTTTCCATCTAAAAGTAGCTAGAACTTACCTAGGCAAGGCTTAGGAAAGGGATCATGCATCATTATGACGAAGAAAGGTGGCTCCTTTGATGAAGAACCATCACGAAACTCGCATAGAAATGTTGATTTGGCCTCTATTTGGTGTAGCAAGCTTGCATCCTTTGATTTGAACCCGATTTGAATGCATAGGCTCTAGGGATTTGAGATGGAGGCCATGATCACTTTGCATTTGGGCAGCACTTCGTGGAGAGGGTGAGTTATGAGGGTTTAGGGGGGGCTTAGGGGTGTTTTTATAGAGATTAGGATAGTTTTAGGCCCTTAGATTAACCCTAGGATAGATTAGGACCATCAGATCTCGGAAGCTTCCAGAACCAGCCCAAGAACAAGACCAGGTGAGCCAAGCAGGTGCACCAGGCAGCTTGCCCCGGCCACCCCCTGTCGACAGGCAAGTCGACAGGGCTGTCGACTTGGTCTGGGCCCAAGTCGACAGGCCTGTCGACAGCCCTGTCGACATGGCCTAGGCGGGGAAACTTCCCGCCTAGCCCCAGATCTGATTTCCAAAACTGTTTCCGAAATTCAAATTTTCAGAAATCTTCTTTGGGCCTTTAACGGGTCATACGGACTCCGATTCTCGAAAACTCAGACTCTATTTCGCGTATTTTTCCGAGACGAACGCAATGGCATAGCCCGTTTTACTTGATTCAGAATTTAAAATTAAATCCTGCCTTGATTCTTGATTTAATCGTGTTGTAAAAATTCGGGTTGTTACATTCTCCCCACCTTTTAGGATTTCGTCCCCGAAATCTCCAAGTTAGGAAGAACATATCCTACCATCCATCATCCATCTACTCAAAACATCATCCACAAGCAACCATTGTCCTTAGATGATTTCTAATGCCATATGAATATATGCAAAACGTGTGTGTACATGTTCCTTAGCTAATGCTAATGATCAGGCCTGAAAATCTTTTGAATGCAAAAACATGTTTAGTGCTATGAATCCATCATGTATGCAAATAGTCCTAATCATATACACTATATGCGTGCACAAACATTCAACCATATGCAACATCCGCATGATAACACATTCAATTTCATCCATAAACAAATACTCGTGCATATGCAATATGAAATGTGACCGAGTCGAGCTAATGTCTAACGTAAATTCGCGCATCCACGAGCAACCACTTGCAACCATTTGCAACCATATCAACCATAACATGTTTCAAATACATGTTTACATCCACAGGGTTCTACCTAAGATTCCCTGAAACAGGGTCGAGGAGATAAACAAAACAAACTCCTTACGAGGTTTGTAACAGAGACCGGACCGAGAGGATATCCATAAAAGATAGCCTACCAGCAAGCTCAACAGAAAAACAGGGATTGAGGATATATTCCTAAAAGAGATATCATGCACGTATTTAGTCTTCAGTCTCCTGAATCGCATTACCTTGAGCTTAGTTCCATCATCCTTGACCGCCCCTTTTTACTCCACGATTTCGCAGCTTCTTATTTCCTGTTTCCATAACATGAGTTGGAACTCATTTCCTCGTCGCCTCTCGTTCCACTTGCACTTATTCTCCTTCTAGAATACTTGGCGCAAACAGGACTGCGTACACATTATTCCATGCGAGCCCTCAAAATTCACTAGTGAATCTCGGACCTCGTACCATAAGGTATTCCACGTAGAAGAACTTTCTCTTGAAAGTAAACAGATGCCAACCAGGTTAAGCGCACTTACTAGGGTGATTTCCATCACCCATGCATAAGTGAAATAAATCATCCGTCTTATCGGCGAACACCACTCGATCGGGCTTCAAATTTCCAGTAAAGGTATCAAGGGATCCTAGGTAACTAATCATGACCGAATCCAAAAGGTTCCACGAGACTTCGAGGGTATTACCAAAGCAAGCCAAGAGTCTAACTACCTTCCCTCTAAAACCGAGAGTGGCACCCCTTACTGGATAACCACTTCATCCCTAGAATCCATCCACAACTTATAAACATAAGCATTATTTCCAAGCTCAATACTTGACATAGACATACTTAAATCCAAACAAGTCATGAATAAATGGACCGATCTTCCAATAGGACTTGAGACAAAAACGGGATCCTCTACTACGCTAGTACTAAGGTGCAGAGACTCAACTATCGAAGCGGACTTAAAAGATGCGGTGATCCAAACAAAGTCCCGACGGGATGATGGAGAAGAAAAACTAAACCTTTAACAAGATCGTTACCCTCCTTCTGAGGTACCCAAGAAATGAGAGCATACCATTGCCCTCCGAATGATCTTGTCCCTGTTCCATGATACTTAACTATCCGTCCCGTTTCACCATGCCAAAGGTACTCTCTCCTTTTAGGACTCAGCCATACCAACATGTTGCTTATCCCTGAGCTCGTATCCTTTATCCTTGTTCTTACTATCCTTTCTTGCATAACTCTGCAACGGTCTCTCGAAAACCACCTCCATCGTGTGGGAAACACTTACGCAGCTAGAAAGACTAGTCGCAGTCAAAACCACTGTGACTACAGATGGAGGAAAGAAAGGAAAAGAGATTAAATCAAGGAAACAAGGATGATGCTAATGGCCTTTGGGGAATAGCCTTTTTCTTTTTAAAAGAAAATTTTCTTGAAAAATGCTTCTTTGTAAACGGTTTTTCAAATAATTTTTCAGAAGGTCTTTAAAAACTTTTGCCCAGTCTAGTAACCTTCTGCTCTGATACCAAGTGTAACACCCCGCCTCCGCTAGGGTCACTCGCAAAGGAATGCACTAGCTTTAGAGGGGCATTATTGGTAAACATGCACAGAAATATCACAAGACAGAACATATATATAAATAGCGGAAGTAAAATCAAACTTTCATAACATGAATAAATAAGGTCTAAAGCCTTTTACATCAGAGTACATCAAAACCTGTCTTGCAATAGTAAAGAAGCATAAAGACTTTTTAATAAACTATTCCCCAAGTAAAACAGTAAAGTAGCCATAGCCAAGAGAAGTCCAAGCCATCCATGATGACCTTCAAGCAGAAGAAGTCCGAACTAAACAGCATTGTTTCCTCCCTGAAACCTGGGGGCGGAAAACGGAAGAAAAGAGGCGAAATAAAACGGGTCAGTCAAAAAGACTGAGTAAGTCCTATCTACTTCCAGTATAAAAACAGGTAAAGGTAACATGACATGCATAAACTGAAAGTAAACATAAGGATAACTACAATATGGATAAACTAGGGTAGCCGGTTGAACTACTGCGGCAAGGTAAACTAAGGTATCATGATAAACTACGGTGTTATGATAAGTCAAGGTATCACATCGTCAGGTTTCTATCGAGTACATTATCCCAAGGTATCTACCCCGTCTAACCTCCCAAGGTATCTATTATGTATATTCTTCCTAGTTCTAACATGTATATTTGCTCTGCACCCTTCGTACTAGTATCCCAGCCTTGTTAGGTGTTAACCATGAATGTCCCTTACTCAAAGTCGTGTAATGGTCCATGTCAACCCAATATATCGTATATATAGGTTACTCAAATCATATGTTTCTTTCCATGTATATAAGTTCAGTCCTTTGCCGTACCTCGTACGGGCTTTCTCATGTCGTATTATCCTTGAAATCGTTTGGACTGTCACCCTTGTTCTAGCTAGGCTCTTCCATATGAATCATCGTTTGAACTACTAGGACTTACGCCACCTAGCACCACTAGGGATTACGCTTACCTATTGCACGCTTTCGTATTTCGGTTTGGGTTAAACCACCTAGGCCGCTAGGGATTACGCTAACCCTCAACCGCGCCCTTTTTCCCACGCATTCATCGTGAATCGTTTTTCTATAACTGTATGCACATGTATCACATCGTGCCATCCGAGTCCTGTCACAGGGCAAACCAAGAAATACAGGACTCGGTCGGGAGCTTTAGATTTATCTGCCGATGCAGATACTAAGGTCTGCTTTTCTACATGTGGCTATGGTCCCACGAGACCCCTCCCTCAACTAGTGAAAGGCAACACAAGAGAAAATCTTGCATGAGAACTACACTCCGGCCAGCCCACATCCTACGGCCTACCTCACCCATAATTAGATAGCAATCATGGTCTGTTGGGTGTTCCCTGCCTTTCCGTACGTACACGCTTGACTCAAGATGGTAGATGATCGACGAACTTGCTATCTCGGGCACCTTGGGCTTCGTCGACTCACTGCTATCCACCCTAGTCTTTAGGTCGCTTGCATAGCAACCAAGGCATATTCTTGGTTCTTCTACCGCAGACCTCAACCTCTCGTGAGCCTAGTATAATGACCTGGCAGCTCACAGAGGGATCCCAAGAATATCCTCACGTTCCCCGAAGCCGCTGCTTCGTTACCCAGTTCGTTGGAGCCTTTATCTAAATCAGATAGCCTGCTCCTACACGCATACTTAAATGTTGACCTAACGTATCGGGTTACTGATCTATCTAAGAAGTGGTCCAAATTTCTTTGACTAAGAATTATTACTTAGTTTCCCTTAACTAAGGTTTACCACTTAGCCTTATTTTCATTATCCTTGTTAACTATGGTTATTTACCTAATCCTCCGAATTAGGGTTTATCTAATGGGTTAAGTGTCACCTAAGTTCACAACTTAACCCGTCTACAAAACATGTCGAAACTGGCTAAGTGTCCAAGTCCAAGACTTAACCCTACAGACCATGTGTCAAGTTGGTTAAGTATATCAAGCAATCCATGACTTAACCTCGTCTAATTATCATTTTAGATTGGTTAAGTACATATATTAATTTGACCTTATCAAATTACCAAGTCAAATCGGTCAAGCGTATCCGAAACGATTCGTGACTTAGCCTTATCATGTTTTTACGTTATATTGGTTAAGTATAGGTTAACTTAACCTCATCAAATTAACGAGTTGGATTGGTTAAGTATAGGTCACTTAACCTCATCAAATCATCGTGTTAAATTAGTTAAGTGTTTATCTTAACCCCATTAAATTACCAAGTTGGATTAATTAAGTCTTGGCTAACTTAACCCCATCCGATTAACATGTTTAGATTAGTTAAGTCTAATCTTAACCTCATCCATTAACTGTATTATACGGTTAAGTGTCATTAAGAAAATTTACTTAACCTTATCAAGTTATCGTGTTGGATTGATTAAGTGTTGGTTAACTTAATCCCGTCCCCTCGTCGTATAAAAATGGTCAAGTGTCGTTAGGCAAATCAAGTTACTTAACCTACCCAACCCTGTCATGTTTTGTTAAGTATCATTAGCCTAATCAAATTACTTAACCCATTTGTCCATGTCATATTTGGTTAAGCCTCATTAATCAAATTAACTTAACCCTACTATGTGGCATTAATTATTTAATGCACCCCAACCTCTCACATTAGACTTTGTTGTGGTTACTAGTTAAGCCGGGCGGGTCCGGGTAGATTTACACCACAACTTGGTCTAACCTCGGGTTCAAGCACAACATGACCAACTTCTCACATTGAGTCCTATTGTTTGCAACTACTAGTTAGGCCGGTCGGTTCCGGGTAGTTTTACGTTGCAAACTCAACCCAACCTCGAGTTGGCCACTTTCATGTTTAGTCTAGTGTCATATCCATAGTCAAGTTTTCAAGCAATTGGGTAGACCTAACTTAATAGGTAAATTCCCAATGGGTAGACCTAACTTAATAGGTAAATTCCCAAGCTTATGTTTATGCATATTTACATGTTAACTTACATGCTATATTCAATGTTGCATGTTGTCATGTTATACCCATTTAACCCAAATCATGTTTCACATCATATTTCATGGAACTTCAAGTTAAGTTTCTCATGTATATTCACGCTCGTCTAACCTAACCCCAAAACGTGTTTCCAACGTAAGTATAGACGAGTCAACATAGTAGGAATACTATGACTACAAATTGGCCTCGAACATGCATAGTGTCATAAAAAGGGTTTTGGCCACAAACACACAAAATGTCACAAGGGAATTCGGCCACAACATGCATATTATCAAAAAGGGTTTGGCCATAAACATGCACAACTTAAAAGAGGGGATTGGCCATAAGCATGCATAATCTCATAAAGGATTTGGCCACAAACTTGCATGATAACATAAGGGGTTTGGGTTCATAAACATGCATAAGCCCCAAAATCTTGTCTTAGCCAATGTTTCACACATAAGTGGTTCCTAAAGGTTCATGCTAGCATTTCATGCATAAAGATCCAAACTTGCAAGTTAAACTAGGTTATGCATAGCATGAGAGGCAGGATTAAGTCACTCACATGGCCTAAAATCATAACCATGAACACAAGAGGCAAGGTAAGGTTCATATAAGTTCGCATAATCATGTTTAGCCTCATTTTATCCCATGTCATTATCAAAACTACCGTTTCCATCTAAAAGTAGCTAGAACTTACCTAGGCAAGGCTTAGGAAAGGGATCATGCATCATTATGACGAAGAAAGGTGGCTCCTTTGATGAAGAACCATCACGAAACTCGCATAGAAATGTTGATTTGGCCTCTATTTGGTGTAGCAAGCTTGCATCCTTTGATTTGAACCCGATTTGAATGCATAGGCTCTAGGGATTTGAGATGGAGGCCATGATCACTTTGCATTTGGGCAGCACTTCGTGGAGAGGGTGAGTTATGAGGGTTTAGGGGGGGCTTAGGGGTGTTTTTATAGAGATTAGGATAGTTTTAGGCCCTTAGATTAACCCTAGGATAGATTAGGACCATCAGATCTCGGAAGCTTCCAGAACCAGCCCAAGAACAAGACCAGGTGAGCCAAGCAGGTGCACCAGGCAGCTTGCCCCGGCCACCCCCTGTCGACAGGCAAGTCGACAGGGCTGTCGACTTGGTCTGGGCCCAAGTCGACAGGCCTGTCGACAGCCCTGTCGATATGGCCTAGGCGGGGAAACTTCCCGCCTAGCCCCAGATCTGATTTCCAAAACTGTTTCCGAAATTCAAATTTTCAGAAATCTTCTTTGGGCCTTTAACGGGTCATACGGACTCCGATTCTCGAAAACTCGGACTCTATTTCGCGTATTTTTCCGAGACGAACGCAATGGCATAGCCCGTTTTACTTGATTCAGAATTTAAAATTAAATACTGCCTTGATTCTTGATTTAATCATGTTGTAAAAATTCGGGTTGTTACACTCGAGCATCATCAACGTGAAGACTCCTGTCAAAAACATGAACCGAATCACCAAGGTAAAGGCCAATCAAACCAATTACCAACATTTTTGTCTTCTTCCATCTTCCCTCATCCACATCAGAGAGCTTTTTCACAATAAACTCCATATCACGTCAAAGTTCCCAGATTGGAACACTCTTCACTCTCGACATAATCTCCTCCACCAAAGTCTCCTTTTCTCCAAAATAGTAATAGCATAATCACCACTGAATCTACCAACCTTTGTAGAAATAATTGATACACAATTTAAAACAAATCGCCTTGCTCTGATATCAATCTGTTGTGCAAAATTGCGCCTTTGTGGAAGCGCAATAAGGAGGATCTAGATTTGCCAATTGAACACCAATCTAATCTGATAGCAATTATTCTATTACATCAACAAAATAGTAAATAACTATAACAGAGAAATAAAGAGACACACAATATTTATACTGGTTCCACTATCATCATAGTGTACGTCCAGTCCAAAAGAGAGAGATTTTATATCACATGAGAGAATTACAAGAGATTACAAAATAAGAGTTTACATATCCAAACCTCAATCATATTGTATAATTAATTATATCTTGCCCAAATTCACATGTTTTCTACCGACATGTCTACTTAATATATAATTAAGTACAACCTATTCTGATTCACATGTTTGCATATTCTTTCTTTATAATTTACCCAAATTTATAGTCCATGATTGGCAAATTCCAATATGCCCAATTCCCTTTTTTAACATTCTTATAGATTATTCCAATTTTATGTAACTCAAACGGTAAAGGCCTAGGCTCTTGTTGGCCTAGGCTCAGCGCAAAACAAAGGAAAAAGGAGAAATAGATTTAGGCTCAAAAATGAACAAAATGAATTAATAAGCATAATAAGACTGTAAATAAAACAATGACAGAAGGTGGACAAGGAAGAAGAATGTACATGTAAACAAATAATAACTGAAAAAGGAACAAGTAATTGACAGTAATTTAAATGAATAATAACATGTAAAAGATGAACTTATAAACAATGTAACTTTCAGATCCAATATATTTTACTATCAAAATCTTTTTTATTTAGATTGTTGACCTAAAAATAATATAGAACTCACAAAGATTTGTTATAGGTCTAGAAAGGCCTTTGAAAAAGAAGTAGAAGCAGAATATCCTTTCAGATCTATACTTTGAAAGCACCCAAACTTTCCCCTAATTTTATTTCCAGAATATAATAAAGTGGAGGAAGAAGATGAAGAAATATTTGTGGAGGAAAAGAGTGTGGGTTGCTAGTCTATTTATAGGTGTGATAGGGTAGTCTAGGCCTTAGGATATTAGGGTTTCAATCCAAACCATAGAAAACACATCAACATGAGTCAATAAAAGAATTATCTAGAAGCAGGCTAGTCTGGCCAAGCACAGGTCGTACCTGGTCTCAAAGTGGGTTGACATAGGGGTCGACCCATATACGGTCAGGGTCACCCATTTACCATTGCACTATTCTGAATTTATTGTTTAAATTAATTCAAACTTCGATTGATTATATCTTATTCAAACTTAGTCCAGTTTATGCAAATCAAAAGGCTATCTGAATTAGAATTTCTTAACAAACGCAACGGTGAAGTCCATTTTATCCAGTTTTGAATATTTATTAATTAATATTCGATTTATTAATCTTCTTCATATAATTATTATCTATTAAAATTTAGGGTGTTGCAGACATGGACACTCCCCTAAGAAAATTAAACTCGGTCTTGTTAGGTGCACCTTGCATTGTAGGAGAGTAGGTGCGTAGATTGGATTTGCATTTAGTCCCACGTCGCATGATACTATAAAGAAGATGGGTATACATATGAGATTGGTTCATGTAATAACAAAGGATTTCTTTGGTAACTATTAAATGTTGACTTGAACATATGTGTACCCTAAGGGGATGTAAGGATATCCAATTAGAACGCTGACACCAAGAGGGTTTCATCAGTGGTTTGTAGTGCCTTTACGCTGAATGAAATGTACGCACATGAAGACGCTTTAGGGTGCCGAAAAATTTAAGCATGGTATTAGAGCCGATGGTTCGGGGGATCAATACGATGTAGCATTGTGTAGCACTAACGACCTAGCATACATAAATTTTTCTTTTTGTTGGGTTCTGTGGCATGAAAGAAACTGTAGATGTTTTAACAATATTGCTAAATCATCTAACACTATTCTTTTTCAAGTGCTAAAGTTTTTATATAAATGGGCAGGAGTGGAGCATTGGTTGTATGCAGATTTGCTTGAAGTCTGCTTTGGTAGTAGAAAGCATAGCAGGTGGAAGCTGTAGTTTGTGTAGTTGCGGTTTGTATTTTGCACGGGTATATTGTTTTTGGCTCCTGTGTGGGCATGATATGCATTAGTTTGTTATATATATCTTGCTTTTATGCAAGCTTTTACTTTTGGGTTGTACTGCTACTATGTATGTTTATAGCATTATTTATAGATGGTGTGAAACTCTATCGAGTTTCACTACCTGTCGCCTCAGAAAAAAATGATGTAGCATTGACCAAAGTTTGCTTCAATATATAGCTTGAGCTCCGGATTCTCATTAAGGCGGAGTTATATGTTAGATCATGATTTGACCCAACCATAGAAAAGAGGAATCTTTATAAAATAGCTAGGCGAAACTGCTTAGAGGTGGTAGCGACCTAAACTAAACCACTGGAGGTGTTAGCGACATTTCTAAGTGTTTGAAAACTTCGTACCACTGGAGGTGTTAGCGAAATTTCTAAGTATTTGAGAACTTCGTATAACTTCAAGTTCAGTTGAGAAACCCACCAAGGTGGAGAACTACGTATAACTAAAACACACAATGGTGTCCCACATGCCTATCAACCATTTACAAACAATCAAACATACACAATAACACAACAAGCTTATCCTAGCATGTGGTTTACTAACAATGGAATAACTATATCGCGATTAAAATCTTACTAGGGAAAGAGTTTTGGATACGACTTCCTTATGCTCTCCTCTGTTTTCCAAGTACAGTCATTCTCATTATCGCCCCACTGGACCTTGACTAGTTCCACCTTCTTCCTTCGAAGTTGTTTCGTATCGTGTCCGACAATACGAATCGTCCTGCGGCTCCCAACTGCCTCGGATTCTACCTCGATATCATCCAACTGATCTGGTGAAATAGTCATATCAGAATCGTGCATGAACTTCCTTAACTGGGAAACATGAAATACGTCGTGAACTCCTGCCATCTTGTCAGGCAATCCAACTTTATACGCTAAATTCCTAACTTGTTCAAGAACTGGAAACGGACCAACAAACCTTGGTGCCAACTTACCTCTTCTACAAAATCGAATTACATGCTTCAACGGAGAAATTTTGACAAATACCAAGTCCCCAACGGAGAATTTCAAATCTCTTTGTCTTTTATCAGTGTAACGCTTCTGCCTATCATGGGAAGCCTTCATTCGCTGTTGAATAATCCTGATTTTATTTGAAGTTTATCTTATTACATCTGGCCCAAGCACAAACTTCTCACCAGTTTCCAACCAACATGATGGTGAGTTGCACGGTCTTCCATACAAAGCTTTAAATGGAGCAATACCAATACTAGACTGGTAACTATTATTATATGTGAACTCAACCAGATGCAAATGGTCATCCCATGAACCCCAAAATCCAATATACAAGCTCTCAAGAGATCCTCTAATACACGATTTGCCCTCTCTGTTTGATCGTCAGTTTGAGGATAGTACGCGGTACTGAGATGTAATTCTGGCCCTAAAGCCTATTGTAAGCTCTTCCAAAACCCACTAGTAAATAATGGATCTCGGTCACTCACAATACCTTTAGGTACTCCATGAAATCTCATTATCCATTTTATATACAGTTCTGCTAACTTAGCTCCCGTTCTATTCGACTTGACTGGTATAAACCTTGCACTCTTAGTCAATCGATCCACAACCACCCAAATACTATCATGGCCCGATCTAGTCCTTGGTAAACCATCAATGAAATCTATTGAGACTTGTTCCCATTTCCATTCGGGAATTTCTAACGGTTGTAACAAACCACTAGGCTTTTTTTACTTGGCTTTAACTAGCAGTTCACGCATTTGGATATAAACTTCCCAACGTCTCTCTTCATCCCTTCCTAGTAGTATGTCTGTTTCATGCCTCGATACATCTTGTTACCACTAGGATATATAGTCAGTTTCGAGTGATGACACTCTCTAAGCACTTCATCTCTCAATCCATTAACGTTGGGTATAACTAGTCTCCTATTCTTTCGGAGCCATCCTTCTCGATCAAGTCCATACTTGTTCATTTCCTCACCATTGATACCCATCTCTACTTTGGAGTGATCTCAAATAGGTTAGGATCGTCCCTCTGATTGGAACCGATCTGCTCAATCAAAGTTGGTATGATCGTCAAACTTGCTAACATCTCTAGATCCAATTCGCACTTAAGTCTGAAATCATATCCCGCGATATACTCCAGTTGCTTCCATTCCAGAAACATAGCCCCCAAATTGGCATGTCTCCTACTCAATGCATCATCTACCGCATTGCCCATCCCGGGTGTGTATGCGATATTGAAATCATATGAAGCCAAGAACTCTAACCATCTATGCTGATGGAGATTTAAATCCTTTTGAGAGAAAAGACACTTTAATGACTTATGATCTGTAAACATCTCAAATCTTTCTCCCAAGAGATAACATCTCCATATCTTTAATGCAAACACGATCGCTGCTAATTTCAAATCATTGATAGGATATCTTTTCCCATGCGGTTTCAGTTGCTGACTAGCATAAGCTACAACCCTACCTCCTTGCATTAGTACAACACCTAGTCCGGTACCACAAGCATCTGTGTATACAATTATCTCTTTGTTCCCTTTAGGAATAATTAACACTGGTGCGCATGTTAACTTTTCCTTTAGGCTCTTAAATGCGTTCTTACACCTTTCGTCCCAAGCAAAAGCTGATTTTTCTTGGTCAACTAAGTTAACGGTGCCACTATCTTGGAGAAGTCTTGGATAAACTTACAATAATATCCAGCTAACCCCAAGAAACTTCTCACGTCCATTGCATTCTTGGGCGTAGACCAATCTTGCACTGTAACCACCTTCGCAGGGTCCACGACAATACCATTCTTTGGAACAACATGGTCCAAGAACCTCATTTCCCTCCTCCAGAAGTGACATTTAGAAAATTTTGCTTTCAATTCATGTTTCCTCAACACCTCCATCACTATCCTCAAATGTTCCTTGTGTTCTTCCTCTACCTCAAATAAACTAAGATATCGTCCACGAACACAAGAAAAAACTTATTCAGTTGATCCCTGAACACCCTATTCATAAGATCCACAAAATATGCTGGCACATTGGCAACCCGAATGGCATGACCAACCACTCATAGAATCCAGACGATGTTCGAAATGTCATTTTAGGTATACTCTCAGCTGCTACTCGGAGTTGATGAAATCCTATCGCGAGATCTGACTGGGAAAACACTCTCGCTCCATTTAACTGATCAAACAAATCGTCTATCCATGGAAAAAGATACTTATTCTTCCTCATCAACTTATTCAACTCGCGGTAGTCCATACAATAGAAGGGAACCATCAACCTTGGTAGCAAGTACAACTGGTGCTCCCCACTCGGAAACACTTCTTTGGATAAGTCCCTTCTTCAAAAGATTGCTTACTTGCACCCCAAACTCTCGCTGCTCCCTTGGCGCCATACGACAAAGAGGCATCACTATAGGTCTGGCATCTTTCACTAAATCAATACAAAACTCGATCTCTCGGTGTGGTGGAAGTCCGGTCACTTCCCCGAAGATGTCCGGATACTCGCCAGAAATAGGCACATCTGACAACTCATCATGCTAGAAGTCGAGGGAATTTTGAAAACTAGCCATCACCCCATCACTATGTAGGAAACCAAACAGTACCCTCCGCCCATCATCCGTTCTAATGGTCACCGAAGACCCTTCACAGTTTACCACCACCACATACCTTTGGAGCCAATCGACTACCAAAATAATGCCAAACCCAGTAAGGCCCAAAACAAAGCAATCACAAACAAACATGCATACATGACTCGATAAGACCAAATTACGACAAATCATACCAAGGCTAGTTGAACCACCGATCGGGTTTGTCACAACTAAAGGTCTATCGACAATCTCGGGTTCCCACCCCAACCTATCTACCAAGTTAGTGGATATGAAGGAATGGGAAGCCCCGGTATCAAACAATACTCGAACAGGAACATCATAAATGGAAAGCATACCTTAAATGACGACACCCTTTCCTTTCTCCATCGTAGTTGGGGAATTCGATGAAGAAGGAACAACGTTGATAGCATATGCTTTCACTATCTACTTCTACTTTAGGGGTTGGAGATATTTATCCTTTTGATGTCCCACTTGGCCGCAATTGAAGCACTTCCTGACCGCTGGCTTTGCTTGACAATCTTTGGCATAGTGGCCCTTCTTGCCATAGCTATAGCACTCGATATCTTTCTTATCCTTCTTTTTCTGACCATCCTTGGTTTGATTTTATTTCCTCTTATTTTGGGAATTACTCTTGCCTCCACCGCTTGCCTGCGGTTTTGGCTCTCCTGCAGATGCGATAGCAACCTCGCTCTTTATCTTAGGGTAAAGGCTCTCTGATCTCAATGCCTTTCCCACTTAGGATTCAAAAGTATCATCGATATGGTTTATAAGTCGTTCCCCCAAGTACTCATCTAAGCTAGTTATGAACTTCTCGTTCTTCTTCTCGGCAGTATCGAAAAGAGATAATCCATACTCGATAAAGTATCGAACTCAACAATATATTCCGAGACTGCCCTACCATTCTGCTTAAGCTCCAGCAATTTCCTGAAATTCTGATTTCTGAGCAGCTAGAGTAAACTTATTATGGAAGCGAGTCTTAAACTGATTCCAAGTAACTTGATCCTCAGGAGTAGCTTATTTAATAGCATTCCACCAATTCATAGACCGTCCTTGAATTTGATGCAATGCTAGCTTTCTCTTTATTGCATCATCGATCCCCAAATCCTCGAAGATGCGCTCACAACTATCAAGCCAATCTTGAACATGCGTAGCCGATTTCGTTCCGTGGAACGGCTTTCCACCAAGATTAGTATAATCCTTGTTGAGCTTGGCGAAATTGGCTCTAGGCACCTGCACTACTTTACCGCCACCATTAACAACATTAGGAACTGCTCCTTGAGCATCCCTAAGAATCTATCACATGAAGGCAGTAAACATCGTCCTCATATCAGGGACATTCTCATTGTTGGCCCCCAACCCATACTCCTCGTATTTCGGCTCATCGTTCAATCCATAAAGAGAAAACGATTAACCATCTCTTTAGTAGTGCCCATGCAGTGCGACTTCATCCTTAGATATACTAATAGTATATATATATAGTTTTTGAAAACCAAAATATCACAAATACGCGCTCTCATAAACGTATACTATCTCTCCCTGATGTCTTCCCCTAGGTTAAACTACGCAACCTGGATCTGATACCAAGTGTGATGGTCCTCCTTGCACCAGCCGACATTTCCTTGAAATGCGTTGTGCCAATGTCCAACTAGCATGGGACAGTCGTCAGAAGAAAGGGATTAAACTATGAATCATTAAGAACTTGTAGTATATCTCACAGTGCATGGAATAAAATATAATAGTAACATAACTTGACATAAAACAGGCGAGACAGTGCATAAGATGAGAACTAAATTGTTATACCAAAATCTGGGCCTAACACCCAAATTCAGTGCGAAGTCCACACAGTTGCAAACCACAGATCACAGAATGCAGAAAATATAATAAAAAGGGGGTACACACGAGGTTTTTATAGTGGTTCAGCTCAAACCAATCCTACGTCCACTTTATATTTTCTTAAATCCTAAGAAATTACAGTTACAATGCCGTCTCACAATCCATGAGATCCAATTACATGCAACATCCTTGTATATCAGTGAAGAAGAGGGGAAAAGAGAACGGTTTTATACACGAAATCCTCGTGTTAGATTGATTTGAGGAGTACACAAAGTCCTTGTGTGCTTGACAATGGAGGCCAAAAGGTGTTAGTTCCAAAAAGCCAAGAGAGTCCTCCAAAATGCCCTCAAATGGTGTATTTATAGCTGTGGGAGAGCCTCAGGGAGGACAGGTTCGTGACAAGGCACGTGACACCCGATCCAGAAAAGTAGGAGTGCAAGTAGCCTTGAGAATAGGTAAAAATCGAGTGTTGTTGTTGTTCTGGTACAGGCGGTTCGTAACATGGGGTGCACCACGAACCAGGGTGAGGGATCGAGCATTGAAGCTCTTCGGTGGAGCAGTGCCTGGCGGGTCGCGATGGTGATCAGGTGCGGATCGTGATGGCGAGCCGTTCAGGGGCAAGCGGGCGAGGACGAATTGACGTGAGAAGCAGGTGCTATCATCCACGGTCGGGTCATGGTCCAGAGGTGTGTCACGAGCCGGTATTGGTGAGGTGACGGTCCACGAGCCGTGGAGGTGGGCGAGCCCAAGGGGGGTGAGCCGGTTCCAAGATCCAAGTTCTCGGTTCTGAGTGCATTCACGGAAACGGGCATAACTTCCAAACCGTAAGTCCATTTTGACCAAACGAAAGCTCTACTTGAAGGTAATTCAGAGGGCTACAAGAGTTTAGAGCAAAGCTCCGTAATTGATGTTTTCGAGCCCAAAATAGGTCGTCTAATAGGAATTTTGGGCCTGTTTATGTTTGTGATACGACTTCAACCAAATCGCTTCCTGTCTTCTGACGATGTTTTCCACGCCTGAGCGTGATGCTATCCAGATATTTCATGCATGACAGCATTGACCAAAAAATGTGTCAACAAGTTTTCCCCCCAGAACATATCTTGCTGGGTGAAGGAAGATGTGTTCTGGATAATCCAAGGAATCCACAATCCACGGAAATTCAAGAGTTTTGAGACCTCGTCGGGTCCTTCCTGCCGCAAGTATAATCCATACCTGTACAGAGATAGAGGTAAAAAATTATGCCAAATCCTGGCGGTATTGTTTGAATTTTTCCAAGCATAAACCATACTTAAGTGTCTACCAAGCGCAAACTGTACTCGAGGAACATCCAAGTCATCCTGCCAAATCCTGGCAAGGGCTAAACCTTCTAGGCATAATCCATACAAGAAGTTTAAACCAAGTATAATCCATACTCGATTTCTTTTGTCACATCCTAACAAGACCGTTTACAGTTCCTTAAGTATAATTCATACTTAAGATTCCAGAGTGAGTATAAACCATACTCAAACCTGAAGTAGAACTACGCTTGCCACAGCCAAACAAGATAGTCCATCCCTAGGCATAATCCATACCTAGAGTTTCATAATAAGTATAAGCCATACTTTAACCGAGATTGAGGATCTTGCCACATCCTAACAAGATACTTAAATTCACCAAACACAATCTAAGCTTGGAAAATCCTTCCTTATTCAAATCAAAATGCAAAACCAAAGTAAATCTTGATTGGTTTGACACCGAGTCCAGAGCATGCTTTGGGGCTACATCCTAATCCCGTGCATGTGTACTCCGATTCAACCAATCGAAAAACCTAATGAAAGAAAAAAACAAATCTTAAAGCCTAAGAAATGCAGAAAGTGAAAGCTGATCTCATCCAAATCAGTTGATGATGAGCCCCAGAGAGCTCGATCCAGGGTCATTCCCTCTCCGGGGAGCAGTAGGTGGCAGCGCAGGTGCGGGCGTTGTTTGTGGTTTCACATACTCGGGTAGCTCTCTACGTCTAACCCATTCCTCAATCAAATCACGCAGATGCCTGCAGTCATTCGTGTCATGACCGCCCATATCATGGAATATGCAGTGCTTTCCAGAATCGCATTCCCTTTGCGACGGCTTCCTCCAGGGAGGTTTTGGATAGGAGATGACACCATTCGTGTCCAGATATATGTATGAGAGTGAGGCATTGAGATCCATGTACTTTTCGTATCTAGGCCGTCTCCTGGGCTAAGTGTTGCGGTCATTCTTGACGGCGGCTTTTCCTTTGCCATTTCTAGAATTAGACGGTTCTCCGTCTTTGAGCATGTTGACATCGAGAACTTTCTTCTCAGAGGATGCATCTTCTTCCTGTAGAAATCTATCTGCTTCAAGGTAGAATTCACCGAGATTTCGTGGTGGATCTCGATACAAAGATTTTTTGAATTCCGTGTTATCCAAGACACCAGATACCACTACCATCAGTACCATTGATGGTTTAGGGCGATCAACTAATGCAGCTGCCACGTTGAATCTTTCTAGAAATGAACGCAGAGTTTCTCTGGGCCTCTGCTTGATTGTAATAAGCGACATTACATTTTTGGGTCGAGCAACGTGGACCCGAAACTGTTCAAGAAAGCGAGCGACCAACATATTACAGCTATTGATCGATTCTGTTTCTAGCTGCCGAATCCACATGGCTTCTATATCAGTTAGAAAGAGGGGAAAACATTTAGCCATGACGTTTTTCGACGCCGATTGAACTTCCATATGTCGTTTGTAGCACATCAGGTGCACGATAGGATCTGTCCTGCCGTTGTAGGGCTCCAGTTGTGGAAGTTTGAAATCTGGGGGATTGCGAGAATTCTGATTTCTTATGTGAATGGATTGTGATTGACATCGTCCACGTCATTCTGATAAGTGCGGCCTCTCGAGAGGCATTGAATAAGATTGCCGAGTCGATCGCCTTCAAAAAGTTGTTGTAAATTACCAAGATCAAAGCTGGTGCCCCCAGCATTGAATGTAAGAGAATTAGGAAGTTGTTGGTGAGCTGCTGGGAGTGGATCATGAGGGTCGGTTCGTGGAGTATAGGGCTCGCGGTTCGAGGTGGAGTGAGCCATAGAGGTCGGCTCGTGAGACCGATTCGTGAAGGCCGGCTCGTGGTTCGAGGGGGGCAAGCCGAGGAGGGGCAACCAGACCTGGTTCTGGTGCCCTATCACGAGTCGCTCTAGGCTCTGCATCACGAGCCGTGTTCTGCTGCTGAGCGAGGGGTTTCCCCCGAGTACATCAGTAACGTGGATCGTGCCAGATCCGATTTGGTGGAGTGGTGCTTCAGGGTTCATGAGCCGCACAGAGGGCAACTCGATCCATTCGTGACGGGGCTTGCCGAGCTGCTTCGGTAGCTTCATTTCCAATGCGTTGTTTGTTGCCGCTTGGCCTGTTATCCATCCGAGCGAAAAATCCATCGATAATCTCCTGTCGTTTCCTGACGAGATCATCCTGCCTAGCCATCTGGTTTTTCATTTCAGCAATCACGCTGTGCATCTCGTCCCTAGTCAAGTATGCCAATGGATTTCCATGAGAGGATGCCCCCTGACTATCCTCGTTCCTTGTGCGTTCAGCATCAACATCCTCAGCATGAGAGGAAGTTCTTATTTTCTTCCTTTTGATTGCCGTCGATCTAGTAGCCAAATAATCCAAGCTAGAAGGTAAAGTTGTCATGTGCCCCCCTTCCTGGCGCGCCAAAATGTTAGACCAAAATCTAGTTATAACACTGAAATTCAGTGCGAAGTCCTCACAGTTGCAAACCATAGATCACAGAATTTAGAAAATATAGTAAAAACGGGGAACACACGAGGTTTTTATAGTGGTTCAGCTCAAACCAAGCCTACGTACACTTTATATTTTCTTAAATCCTAAGAAATTATAGTTATAATGCCGTCGCACAATCCATGAGATCCAATTACATACAACATCCTTGTATATCAGTGAAGAAGAGGAGAAAAAAGAACGGTTTTATACACGAAATCCTCGTGTTAGATTGATTTGAGGAGTACACGAAGTCCTTGTGTGCTTGACAATGGAGGCCAGGAGGTGTTAGTTGCAAAAAGCCAAGAGAGTCCTCCTAAATGCCCTCAAATAGTGTATCTATAGCTGTGGGAGAGCCTCGGGGACGACCGGTTCGTGACAAGGCACGTGGCACCCGATCCGGAAAAGTGGGAGTGCAAGTAGCCTTGAGAACAGGTCAAAATCAAGTGTTGTTGCTGTTATGGTACAGGCAGTTCATGACATAGGGGGCACCACGAACCGGGGTGAGGGATCGAGCGTTGAAGCTCTTCGGTGGAGCAGTGCCTAGCGGGTCGCGATGGTGATCAGGTGCAGATCGTAATGGCGAGCCGGTCAGGGGCGAGCGGGCGAAGGCGAATTGACGTGAGAAGCAGGTGTTGTCATCCACGGTCGGGTCGCAGTCCAGAGGTGTGTCACGAGCCAGTATTGGTGAGGTGACAGTCCACGAGCCGTGGAGGTGGGTGAGCCCAAGGGGGTAAGCCGGTTCTAGGATCCAAGTTCTCGGTTCTGAGTGCATTCACGGAAACGGACATAACTTCCAAACTGTAAGTCCGTTTTGACCAAACGAAAGCTCTACTTGAAGCTAATTCAGAGGGCTACAAGAATTACGAAGAAAAGCTTCGTAATTGATGTTTTCGAGCCCAAAATAGGTCGTCAGATAGGAGTTTCGGGCCTGTTTATGTTTGTGAAACGACTTCAACCAAATCGCTTCTTGTCTTCTAACGATGTTTTCCACGCCTGAGCTCGATGCTATCCAGATATTTCATGCGTGACAGCTTTGACCAAAAAATGTGCCAACATAAATCATCATAGTAGTAGAATCCGAAATACAGCTTATGATCCAAACCATTATTACTACAACTTCAAAATACTGTCTCTAAAGCAAAATAGAAAAGGTACACTACTAATGCCCAAAGTAGTGACCAACAACAACACAGGGAGTGTTAGCCTACTTTGTGAACTAGGCAACACAAAGTCAAGAAACCAACCATTGAAGAATATTTCAAGATATAAGACTCCGGTTCGGATCGGAAGGAAACACCACAACTCAGATTGATAGCAGCATATCGGTTCGGATCGGGTAGGATTCTCTGTTCGGATCGGATGTTTCTTACTGGATAGATTGGCAAAGCATACCTGATCGGATCGGAAGGCCAATAAATCTCAAGTGGATCGGAAAGCCGTCTGCTTGCCACGACGCTGGAGCGGAGCGGAGTATGATTAGAGAAGAAGAGACGTCCAAGCTACTCCGGTTCGGATCGGGTATTCCGATCCGAGCCCCCAACCTGCACGTCTCCGACCCGCACCCATGATCCAGGAAAATAGCCTGGAGAACCGGACCGGCTATGACTGATTCCTACCCCTAACGTCCATTTCTTTGATGTGTTGTCAGCTTGATAGTTCATCCGAACCCGAAGAGAGTGCGATGGATGACACGTGTTCCGACCCGGATTGAATCTCAGGCAAATTCACACCTATAAATACCCCATCTAGAGACAAAGAGAAGGATCTTTTTTCAGCACTTTTTGAGAATCCAAGTACCTCCATCGTCCGAATTCCTTTACTCCCGGAAAATCCAAACCATCTTTCATTTCTTGTTTTAATCATTTGAGTGAACAAAAGTGAGTTGTGAGCGAATCTTACATTGCATTTGTAACTGAATTACTGAATATAGTGAAAACTAAGTGGACGTAGGCATTTCTTCGCCGAACCACTATAAATCTTGTGTGTTCTTTTTTATTTCTGCTTTACTTTATCTTGTTTCTAATCAATTTGGGTGTTAGAACCACATTTGGGTCTAACATTTTGGTGCTTTCACTGAGAATTGAACTCAAGACCTCCCGCTTACCAAACGGGTGCTCTCATCTAAATTCTTTATTTTCCGGGATCTCTTTCTACTTTTTGGACCGTTGAGTTCAAAGAAGTGAATCCTTAAGTTTCTCCACTTTTTTACATTCGTTGAAGTAATTGTCAAAGACTAATGGCCAAAGGAAAAGGCAAAGAAGTTCAGTCTGTTCAAGGAAATGGAGCTGGCGAAGATCAGCAACATGCTGTTGTAACAAGGTCTCGGGGGCAGAGTTCAGCAGCAGGGAGAATCAATGCAGGAAATCCGAACCGACAGCAAGGGGAGAGCTCCGATCCGATCCGGGTAGGAGACTCCGAAGCAGTGCACTCCCCCAGTCTGAACCGACCCGACTTGCTCGCTGCACACCGATCCGACCAGGCACCCCAGCTCCGATCCGACCCGACTTCCTACCTCTGATCCGACCCGATGCTTGGTGAAGCTGGAACATCTACTCGAGTCCCCGCGAATGCTCCAATTCCAGCTGCCAGGGTCGGAGACCAGGTCAATCCATCTGCTCCCATCACTCAAGGAGATTTCTCGCGCTTGCTTGATATGCTTGAGAGCACGAGGGAAGCTATGAGAGTTCATGAGCGCACTAATCTCATGATGCAGGAAAATATGAGGCTCATGAGTCGGGAGATCAATGAGCTCCGCCGGCAGAGAACTCCATCACCGGTTCGTCACACCCCCGTAGATCAATCTTCATCTTCCGAGGAAGAGAGGCCCCGTGAGCGAAGGCCACTCGAACGACCTCAGAACGTGGAGCAGCTAACGTTTGGATCTTTGGGATCCCGCGAGGATATCGCACGAGCATTAGGAAACGATAGCCCTACTCGGGGGCAAAGACTCCAATCCCCTCTTCCCGAGATCGACCGGGAACACAGGGAAAGGAATCGAGTAGAGGCAGCTCGAAGAAGAAGGGCATCTCCAGAGCAAGAGCCCCGAAGGAACTCGGACACTAGGGCCAGGGAACCTGAGCAGCCCCTAACTAGTGCCGATGTACAGGCAATGGTTCGCCGAATTATGTCCGAAAGCCGGAATTATACAAATGAAGACTATGGCATCGAGCGAAGCCATACTCCGTTCACTGACGATATCCTAGACTTCCAGTTTCCCCGACGCTTTAACTTGCCACAGATGGACAAGTATAACGGAAGGACTGATCCGGGACAGCATTTGATGCGGTATTCGTGGCTTATGAACGCCGCTGCTGCCCCTGATGAAGTAAAGTGCAAAGCATTCCCAATCTACCTGGAAGATGTGGCATTGTTCTGGTTTACCCGGCTTCCTCCTCGTTCAATTTCTAATTACAAAGAACTAAGTGAGCGTTTCATGAACCAGTTTCGACTACATGCCCGCAAGTCCAAGAGTGTTATTGAATTGTCGAGGATCAAACAGGCACCAGGAGAGTCTTTAAGGGCATATTTAGATCGTTTTAACCAAGCTGTAACCGAGGTCAGTGACCCGCATGAGCCCACTATTCTGATGGCATTGAAGGAAGGAGTCGATCCTGAATCTGAGTTTGGAGACTACCTTTCTGGGAAGACACCCTCCACAAGGGCGATATTCTACGAAAAAGCCGATATTTATCTAAGACGAGAGGAGGCCCGGGCAAACCGGAAAAGAAAGTCTGAGACAGCTTCAAAGGAGAATGTGCAGAGTAATATTGCCGTGAAGCAGTCTGGGGAAAGTTCCGGCAAGGTTGAAGTAAATGTAGGAAATAAGGGTGGAAACAGCAATACTGGAAATGGGGGAAACAACAACAACCGTAATTCGAACGGTAACAGGAGAAACAGGAATAGGGGAAGCGACCCTAACAAAAGGCCCCGATTCCAGAATTACGAGGACTATACACCATTGAATGACACCTTGGAAAATATTTACCTGGATACGTACAATGTGTTGCAGTACAAAAGACCGCCACCTCGTGATTCGACCGAGAAAGAAATGGCGACAGGGAAATTTTGCTTGTTTCACGGAACACATGGACATTCGACCAATGAGTGTCGGCATTTGAGGGATGTAATTGAAAAGTTGCTGCGTGAAGGAAAGTTGGATGAGTACAAGGTTGCCCCGAGGGACAGGGGGCAAGGAGAGCAGGCTCCAAAACAGATCCTACTTGCTCCTAAGCCTACCGCGCAGCAGAAAGGTAAAGGGATTGTCATCAACTCCATAGTAGGTGGACCACACCCGGCGATCCGAAGTTTTAGGTCAATGGACCAATATGTGAATGCTGCCAAGCATCTAGATGTGAATGAAGGTGACGATTTGGAAGATGTCACCCCTATAAAACAACAAAAAACCATGTTCGATGACGTGGTGTTTCGCAGCCGAGACAACACGGGGATACAATCTCCCACCAATGATCCGTTGGTTATTACTACCACCATTGGGCCGGCCTTGGTCCATAAGGTATTAGTAGACAACGGAAGTTCCGTTAATATTTTGTTCAAGAAGTCATTTGATCAGATGAAGCTTGAGCCCGAAGATCTGAAACCTTGTGAAGGATGGATTAGAGGCTTCAACGGAGCGACGACAGCTCCCATGGGATATATAGAATTGCCCGTGACCCTAGGGCAAGGAGAACGTAGGAGAGTGCGAATGCTTCAGTTCGTAGTATTGGACGTAGATTCGCCATATAACGCATTTTTAGGGAGACCTGCCCTCGCTGAATTTAGAGTTTGTATCGCCCCTTGGTGCTTGTTACTAAAGTTCCCAACCGAAGCCGGGACTGGAGTAATAAGAGGGGATCAGGTTTCTGGACGGGCCTGCTATGTGGCCGAACTGAAGATGTTGATGAAAGGAGTTAATGCAGAGAGTAAGGATGCCCCGTCTCCCTCAAAGGGGGACTCGGCGTAGCAATTAGAGAAATTGACCCCAAAGGAGTTGCCCAAAGGAACACCTGAAGACCTGGATCCTAGAAAAGACGAGGAACCAGAGGCTAGGAATGCAACTCCTAATGAAACGACAGTGGAGATCCCTGTTGATAAAGCTGATCCGACGAAAGTCTTGAAGATCGGTTCCCAATTGGATCCACGTCGTGCTGAAGAGCTGACGGACTTCTTGAAGGCGAACTTAGATGTGTTCGCCTGGACCCATGCTGACATGTGTGGGATATCGCCTTCCATTATCAGTCACAAATTGAATGTAAATCCGAAGCATCCGCCTGTGAAGCAAAAGAGACGCACGCTGGGCCTAGAGAGGTCGGCTGCCCTCAAAGAGGAAGTAGAGAAATTGAAGCAAAATGGATTTATTCGAGATTCGACCTATCCCGACTGGATATCGAATCCCGTCCTGGTAAAGAAGCCAAACGGAAAATGGCGAACTTGTATTGACTTTTCAGATTTAAATAAGGCTTGCCCGAAAGATAGTTTCCCACTTCCCAGGATTGACCAGCTTGTAGACTCGACAGCAGGTCATGAACTTCTCTCTTTCATGGATGCATACTCTGGATACAACCAAATTCCTATGCATGTACCAGACCAAGAGCATACAAGTTTCATAACGAATTTGGGGTTATATTGTTATGTTGTAATGCCGTTCGGATTAAAAAACGCTGGAGCTACATATCAGCGGTTGGTAAATAGAATGTTTTATGATCAAATAGGAAAAACTATGGAAGTTTATGTGGACGATATGCTTGTTAAATCAAAGCAGTCTTCCAATCATACGCAAGACTTAGCGGAAATGTTTGGTATCTTGCGAAAATACCGTATGAAATTGAATCCTTTAAAATGTTCATTTGGAGTGGCGTCGGGAAAGTTCCTTGGCTTCATTGTGAGTTCCCGAGGAATTGAGATCAACCCTAGCCAGATAGCGGCGATTAGAAATATCGAGGAACCAAGAAGAATTAAAGACGTCCAAAGTCTGGCAGGAAAGGTAGCGGCGTTGAGTAGGTTCATCTCTAAAGCCACCGATAAATGTGTTCCCTTTTTTGATTTGATAAAAAGGGGAAAGAAGAACTTCCAGTGGACTCCCGATTGTGTCGAGGCCTTCCAAAATCTGTTGGAGCTGTTAGAGAAACCGCCAATCTTGTCAAAGCCCGTAGATCACGAAGAACTATTTGTTTATCTAGCAGTCTCGGCCCACGCTGTCAGCACAGCTCTGGTTCGAGAAGAAGACAAAGTACAAAGGCCAGTATACTATGTGAGTAAGAAATTGGCAGCGGCAGAGCGCAACTACCCAAAGATCGAGAAGCTTGCTTACAGCCTCCTGATTGCATCCCGAAAACTTCGTCACTACTTCCAAGCCCATCCAATAACCATATACACCGATCAGCCGTTAAGACAGGTGTTGCAGAGACCCGAAGCGTCGGGAAGGTTGATTAAATGGAACATAGAACTAAGCCAGTTTGATTTGAATTTTTAACCACGAAAGTCAATCAGGGGGCAAGCTCTAGCAGACTTTATTGCGGAGTTCACCATTCCAGAGGAAGAAATAATCAATGATCGAGTGGTTAAATCTGAGGATAAGCTAGAGATGAATCCGTGGAAACTATATACAGATGGAGCTAAAAATGACCGAAGATCCGGAGCTGGAGTTGTCTTAGTCACTCCGGAGGGACGGTCGTTATATTACGCCCTGCGATTAGAATTTTCGGCAACAAACAATGACTCTGAGTATGAAGCCCTGATTGCCGGGCTGAAACTCGCTAAAGACCTCGGAGTAAAAGTGATGGACATATTTTGTGACTCTAAGATTGTTGTTTGTCAAGTGCGAGAGGAGTTCGCGGCTCGAGGACCTCGACTTGTCGCTTACCTCAAGAAAGTCAAAGAGCTATTAAGTAGCTTAGAACGGTACAACATAACACATATTCCCAGAATTGAAAACCAGAAAGCGGATAGACTGGCAAAACTGGCTAGTTCTGACAATCCAGAAGGGACTGAGATAATTCCAATTGAAACATTGGAATCGCCAAGCTTTGAGTCAATGGAAATTGAATTCGTTCTTGAAGCGGAACCAGAGAAGGAGTCATGGATGACTCCAATCAAGAGTTTTCTTAAGAATGGGACACTCCCATCGAAGAAAAGTGAGAAAAGAGCTGTAGTTCGCAAAGCTGCCAGATATGTTATGCAAGACGATACCCTCTATAGACAAGGATTTTCTATGCCCCTGTTACGATGTATCGCACACGACGACATCAAACGTGTACTGAGAGAAGTGCACGAAGGTGAGTGTGGAGATCATACAGGAGGTCAAACTTTAGCAAAGAAAATATTGCGGTACGGATACTTCTGGCCTACGATCAACAAGGATGCAGCTGATTATTCACGACGCTGCGATAAGTGCCAGAGATTCGCCAAAATCCCCAGGGCACCGTCAACCCAGCTTAAATCGATGGTGAGTCCTTGGCCATTTGCCACATGGGGAATCGATATCATTGGAGTTTTGCCAATTGCTAAAGGAGGGGCTAAGTATGCCATAGTAGCCGTGGATTATTTCACGAAATGGGTGGAAGCTGAGCACTTAACCAAGATCACAGCAAGAAAAGTGATAAGTTTTGTGGTCAGAAATATTATATGTCGGTTCGGGATCCCAAGGACGATTATAACTGACAACGGAACCCAGTTTGATAGCTCTGAGTTCAGAAATTTTTGCCAGAAATATAAGATAGACAAGCGATATACTGCAGTCGCCTATCCACAATCGAATGGGCAAGTAGAAGCGGTAAACAAAGTTATAAAATCCATCCTCAAGAAACGGTTGGAGCGTGCAAAGGCAAAATGGGTTGATGAATTGCCCTTAGCTTTGTGGGCATATCGAACAACGTTTAAAACGGCTACCGGCCATACCCCTTTCTCTCTCTCCTTTGGCTCAGAAGCAGTAATTCCAGTTGAACTGGAAGTTCCTTCCCACAGGGTTACGTATTATGACCCGATGACGAATCGGGCACTTCTACTTGAGTCTCTTGATGAGGTCGAAGAGAAAAGGGACGAAGCAGACTTGCGTGCAGCAAGGCATCGGCGTCAGATGGCACGCTATTATGACAAAAAAGTTCGCCTCAGAGCCTTTGAACCAGGGGATTTGGTGCTAAAGAGAGTTTTTCCATCTCTTCCTCACCTCGGCCCAAAATGGGAAGGACCCTTTGTCATCCAACGGAAACTTGATAAAGGAACATTCAAGTTAACGACCGTAGATGGCGAAGAAGTCCCTCGAGCATGGAATGCCCAACACTTAATGCGATATTTGGATTAGAAATGCTATACTTTTTGCTGTTCTTCCTGTAAACTCTGTAATAAGGCATGACTTGCCTTTGGAAAATATGACGATATGAATAAAGGACTATAAAGTGGATGTAGGCTATGACTTAGCTGAACCACTATAAAAATATTGTGTGTTATTTACTTTTATGCATTTACATTCGTTAGTTGTTCTGTTGTAATTATAAAATACAGGATAACTTAGAGCCTAAAAAGGTTGAAACAGTTTGGGCATAAAAAGAAGCACAATGATTATTTGTGCAATAAGACATAAAAGAATGAGAAAACGACATTCTTAACTCTAACTCTCCAGAGAAAGAGAGAGAGTATAAAAGCGTCTCAGACTGAGCGCTGAAAAAGAAATTCTATTCTGAACTCTAACTCTCCAGAGAAAGAGAGAGAGTATAAAAGCGTCTCCGACTGAGCGCTGAGAAAGAGGTTCAACTCCGAACTCTAACTTTCCAGAGAGAAAGAGAGTATAAAGGCGTCTCCGACCGAGCGCCGAGAAAGAAATCTTTTCCCGTTGAACGACCGGGGAATAAACAAATAACTGAACTCGAACTCTAACTCTCAAGAGAATAAGAAAGAGTATAAAAGAAATGCCAGGAAAAACAACAGATATTGATGACACAGGAAATGCTATCCCGTTAGAAAATCGGGAGCGTTCAGATTGCATGGTTAAGCATTGAATAACTTGTGGAGACTGACTGGGGACACATACACATACACATAACTCCCCTCTTCACAACTTTGTTTCATAACTATAGATATGCATTTTTACATAGGTGCAGAACTGCTAACAAATAAACATGGCAAAAAGTGAATTATTTTTATTTACAAATGAATGAATTTGTACAGGGAAATAACTGAAAAAGAAAGTGCGAAAGCTGCTGGTGTAGCAGCACTTATTGGTTTATAAAGATGCTAAAAAGATACAGGGGAACCCACTATTTGGGTTTGGGATGAGCCTTCGATTTTTTGGCAGCTTTTTCCGCATCTTTTGCTTCCTTCTCGGCTTCAGTCAAGATCCGCTTTGATTTCTTTTTCCCTGAAGATGTAGTACTGGAGCCAGCAGACTTCTTCCCGGAGGGCGGGGCACTGGAATCAAGAGAAGATTTTTTAGCAAGTTCTTCGGTAATAGATCTAGTTGAGAGCTTAACAACTAACCTTGAACCTGCATCCACCACTGCGAGGGGCTTGAGAACCTCAGGGTCTAATTCTTCAGCCTTTAATTGCAAGCGCTTGTCCTGATCAGCCTTCATGGCCGCCAAGGTAACGTCATCAGCGCTTTTTGACTCCCCGGTTATTGTAACCTCCGGTTCCTCATCATGCCCCTCGTCTCCTCCGTCGTCTTTTAAGGCTGCAATCATTTCTTCATCATGGGGAGTAGTGACCTTAGTTGGCTCACTTCTTTCCCCCAGGGATGTTGAAGCAGCTTTGTCTTCCCCTTCTTTGACCCTGTCAGCGGGTTGTGTCCCAGCGGTAGCTCCTTGAGCTACATCTGTCTTCGTGGATGATTCAACGCCTACAAAATGAGAAACATTGGTTATCAACTCAGGCGAGAGCAAAGGATTTCTCATCGAACGTTCGGTTATGTAGCCAAAGGTAGTAGTAGCCTTGACAAATTGAGGAGAAAAGATAGGAATACCTTCTGAAGACTTTTCAGCGGGGGTGACTACTACCTCTGGAGTTATTTCAGGAATAGGAGATAGCAAAGTGGTTCGGGAAATTCCCGGGTTTTCGGGATCATACCCCTCTACTTCGGGAGTTACAGGAGAAGAAGAAGAAGAACCAGCTTCAGGAATGGTTTTCTGTTTAGACTTCCGCCTCTCTTCTTCCATGGCCTCAGCAATTAGACGGCGCCCTTCAGCTAGACGCTCCGGTTCGTCGTCTCTCAAGTACTTCTCCATCAGCTTATCTTCATCGAGGGAATCAACCTTAAGCTCTTCTTTTTCCCACTCGACGATTTGATTCCACACATGAACCAAAGTGGATGGATAGTCCTCGATCCAGGAAATGTTTCGACGACGAATAATGTGCGCGAAGAATTCGATCATTAGCTCGCTGAAGCCCTGAATATCGGCCTCAGCCTCTGATAGTTGTTTGCGGGTTTCCTCCGCAGATTTAATAGCGCATTCCACATTGCCCTCAGCCAGGGCAGCCCTGTTTTCCGCCTCCAACAATTTTGAAGCCAAGTCTGCGTTTTTCTTTTCTAACTCAGCACTCCTTTTTGTTAACTCGGCGTTTTTCTGCTCAAGCTCAGCATAAGCAAGACGCGTCTTAGCAGCCTCTGATTTGGCTTCGTCAGCTTGCTTCTTCAACTCAGAACGCTCCTGAGTGTGGGATTCTAGCAAATCATGATAGCGCTTTTGAATGTCCTCAAACTGTTGTTTGAAGTTGGAAGCGTTCTTCTGAGCGATAGCTAGTTGAGCTTGAGTATCTTCTAAATTTTTTCCTAAGGTTTTTAGGGCCTTAGCATCCTCCTCTGCAGTCTTTTGCATTGAGTTAGCATTTGTCGTTAGAGTGCGGATGATTCTAGAAAGAGTGCGGGAATACTTGAACATCTCGGTATATTGTTTTTCCACCAAATCAATCTTTGCTCTGGCCTCCTCTGCCCAATTAGAAGAAATAGGTTCAAGGGAAGGTAGAAAGGTCAGAGTCTCGAAGTAGTGCTCGGGAAATTGCTCCTTTAAATATGCCAGCCTTACTGCGGTTCCCGCATCTGGTGGAGGAGGGGCGAGGATTGTTAGTTCAGTGTCCCTTCCTGAAGAAGATTCTGTAGAACCCTTGTCTGTCCGAGGTCGCTTAGTGGCAGGGACTTTTTACTTACTTCTAGACCCAGTTTCCTTTGGAGGCGTTTTCTCTCTACTCCGCTTTTCATGGGAGGAAGTGGAATCCCTAGATTGTGGTCTATCCTCCTCCCTACGACCTTGATAGCTTTTGTGTTTTTCTTGTTCCGGTCGAACTGGTGAGCGGGAGCGTGAGGATCGAGATCGATAAGGATCATAGGGTCTTCTTTCCTCCCTACCACGATCATCCCGGCGATCATACTCAACATCTTGAGGAGGATTGGACATGCTGCGGCGAAGCTTTCTTATATCATAAGAGGATCGAGACATTGTACCTGCACGATAAGTTAAATGAAGTTTAGAATCGACGAATCCATGGAGAAAGAAGTGCAATGAATGCCAGTGCTACGGTGTGAAGTGCATCCTAAGTGGTGTGTGTGTCCCCCCAACCAACCCGAGTCTGAAGCTAGACTGATGCGGGCAGGCTCTTTGGCCTTAGCAGGAGTAGTTTCTTCAGAAGAAGTGAAGACTAAAGGGTCCTTTCTGAAATCTTCTGAAGTATATATCGTCTCGGGTAAGGGGAGATCCCCTAAACCCTGAAATATGTGCTCGTCGGTGCTAGGAATATCCCCTTCGGAAGCGTGAAGTGGTGACCCTTGGGGAGATTTTGATTTGTCTAGCGAGGTGGTTTCCTCGGGGGCAATATACCCTTCACGATGTCTTTTGGCCAGATTAGCCAGTTCATCGTCTTGAGTGGAAGAGGGAGAGGGTGAAGTCTGAAGAGAAGCTGCAGGAATTCCCGAGCCTTCTCCTATTTCTGGGATTGTTTCCACTGGAGGAATGTACGCGTATGGAACCGTCCCATGTCCAATGCTGCGAAAAACAGATAGCAGCCCATGAAAGTGAAGGTATTCATCTTTAAGGACCTCGTCAATGGTAAGGAATTTTTGGTCGCCGTTGAGGAGACGGTGCATTCGATCAAAGAACGCTTGGTCTGATACCTGTTTGGGATTGTCGACTGCAAATAAAAAGGAAAACAGGTCAGGGTGATGATTCAAGTGTATAGAGCCTGGGTTCAGGAGATCGGTGCTTTACTTGATTTTGTCCATCTTCTGGCGCATCCAGACTGTTGCTTTATATAGAACCACTCTAGTCTGGAATCTCCAGCTTTGCTGCTAAACGGCGTAGAGATTATCTTCCTCTTTGGGACCGACTCAAAGTAACAGAAAGAAGGGGTTTCTCTAGTCCGATGTTTGAAATTATAGAAGAAATGAACATCGTCAAACGTAAGCTCCACGCCTAGAATTTCACGATATGCTATGAATAAGGTATGCATATAGGCATATGAATTGGGATGCAGCTGCATGGGGGCAATACGCATTTGTCTTAAGAAGTCGACGATGAAAGGCGAGAATGGAGGAATGGCGCCAACCATGCACATCAGACGGGTGACCGTCATATATCCTTCTGGAGGGTTATGGGGACGGTCAGAGCGTGAGGGCACTAAAGTGTCTCTCTTCATTATTCCATACTTCAAGCAAATTCTCACGAGTCGGTCATTGTCAATTGTTGATTCTACAGAATCTGGAGGTGATTCCAATATAATGGCTGAGTCAAATTCATCGGGTGCTCGATTGTCACCAATCCCCCCTTCCTCCTCAAAGCCTAGGGAAACTTCATTTTCTGAAGACATTTCATCGCTTTCCCGATGACCAACTCCGTAATCCGGACCCTCGCTGTCCCATTCTGGGTCAGATGAAGAAGATATATCCTCGAGAGTGGTTTTGTTGGAAGTTTCTGGAGCTTCTTTCCTCTCAGCTAAACGAGAAGAGCGTCTGGGCCTCATTGTCATGGAACTATTGAAGAAGCAATAGCACGGATTAGAGTGAATTATCCCGTGTTCCCTTTTTGTGTATGTGTGTGAACTAAAGTGTGTGCAACAAATGTGGGAAATACAAAATAGAAGTACAGCAATGTAAGATGAAGCTTTAAAGAGAAAGTAATGGTCAGAGTTGTCCTTGATTCTCGTTTATGTTCGCAAGGCACTATCCTAACTGTTCGCGAAGCATATTCGTCTAGAGTAAGCGTTAGTTGAATTGATTGGGTAGTCTTTATGTGCCAAGTTTGATATATTCGGTTCGGTTCGGATATACGTATGATGGCTGGCTCAATACAAATACAGATAGTAATCGGTTCGGATGCGTCATTAAAGCAGGGCCAGTTCAAGACAAGGGAAGCAATGGGTTCGGAAGCAGGACTGATCTGATCGGATCGGATGGCCCGATCCGAACCGAAATAGCACCACTCAGCCGATCCATTTACTTCAGCCTTCACTTCTCCGACCCGAACCGACGTTTTCTTTCCTCCCATCTCCACTTCCACGCTTCTTTACCCGAACCGGTTCCCCATAGTCTTCTTCTTCCTCCTCCTTAACATCGAACCCACTTCCGTGCTAGGAGCCCCAATTGAAATTAAGTGCTCGTGTGTTCAAATATTCGACGAGTGCTCGTGTGTTCAGATATTCGACGAAGGACCCTAACACTCTCCATCGCTGCCTTGAGATGACGATTGATGCCATTAACAACGACGGTGGTGGGAAGGCGCCGCGATGTAAGAATTACGCAAATACCATGCTCATATCGTTCGATTTAACTACAAGTCCAAACTGAAAACAACTATAGCAAAGCGATTCGAGATTATAAAGCTACCTATGAATTTTGACTCGAGGATTAAAACGAGAGTTTTGGAGTTTTTTAAAGGTTAGGGTTTTGGTGCAGGTTTTCTTAGCCGAGAGCAATAAAGGAAAGGGAGAAAGAAGGAAAGAGGTAGCGAATTTATATGGGTTCAAGGCGACTCTTAGTATTCCTGGCCTCTGATTTTGTTCGGACCGGAATTGAAGCCCATATTGATAAATCAAGCCCATCCATTCGGTAACGATGGAGAAAGGAAAAAATTGTTTGGTCTGGTGGAGCTCACCCCATTGATTCTTGCTCTGTTCGGATCGGATATCGAGCCCGCCAACACATTCTGGCCTGTTGGACCAGCGCTAAACAATACAAAGGGAAAGCATGTTGGGCTCGGGTCCGAACCGAAAGGAACTAAGCACAATGACTTGACATGCAAGTTGAATTTGAAGAAAAGTAAAGAAAAAAAAAGCTTACCTGGAAGAATCAGTGGACGTTAAATAAAAGCTATCAAAGTTGTTTGAAAATGAAGGAAGTAATTCATATCGATTATGATATATTAAGCAGCAAAAGCCACGATGTTATAAAGCGACACGGTACTATAAGTAGATGGAAGTGATCGTTCAACCGTTCTTATTCAAAGGATGTTTTGTAAAATGCTTCAAAGCACACTTTATCTTAAATAAGAGTGTACTTCGAGGGGGCAAAATGTTAGCCTACTTTGTGAACTAGGCAACATAAAGTCAAGAAACCAACCATTGAAGAATATTTCAAGATATAAGACTCCGGTTCGGATCGGAAGGAAACACCACAACTCAGATTGATAGCAGCATATCGGTTCGGATCGGGTAGGATTCTCTGTTCGGATCGGATGTTTCTTACTGGATAGATTGGCAAAGCATACCTGATCGGATCGGAAGGCCAATAAATCTCAAGTGGATCGGAAAGCCGTCTGCTTGCCACGACGCTGGAGCGGAGCGGAGTATGATTAGAGAAGAAGAGACGTCCAAGCTACTCCGGTTCGGATCGGGTATTCCGATCCGAGCCCCCAACCTGCACGTCTCCGACCCGCACCCATGATCCAGGAAAATAGCCTGGAGAACCGGACCGGCTATGACTGATTCCTACCCCTAACGTCCATTTCTTTGATGTGTTGTCAGCTTGATAGTTCATCCGAACCCGAAGAGAGTGCGATGGATGACACGTGTTCCGACCCGGATTGAATCTCAGGCAAATTCACACCTATAAATACCCCATCTAGAGACAAAGAGAAGGATCTTTTTTCAGCACTTTTTGAGAATCCAAGTACCTCCATCGTCCGAATTCCTTTACTCCCGGAAAATCCAAACCATCTTTCATTTCTTGTTTTAATCATTTGAGTGAACAAAAGTGAGTTGTGAGCGAATCTTACATTGCATTTGTAACTGAATTACTGAATATAGTGAAAACTAAGTGGACGTAGGCATTTCTTCGCCGAACCACTATAAATCTTGTGTGTTCTTTTTTATTTCTGCTTTACTTTATCTTGTTTCTAATCAATTTGGGTGTTAGAACCACATTTGGGTCTAACAGGGAGAATATATGTAAATAGTACGTGGAAGCCTGCTGCTTGTCTCCGGACAGCTATTCATGCATAACCACCTAACCTGTCTCTAGTCTGCTCGTTTAGGAGCACCCAGAGTAATTAGAAGAGGTATAAAACTCTGGGTCAGACAAAAGTCTGGTATGAGCGATAGCAACAAAATAAAACAATAATAGGTATAAATAATCATATCTGAACCTGGACCCGCAACCAAAGAGTTAGCACAACAAGATGTACAGTACTCTAAGGTAACACTAACATAAAGTGTAAAAATGGGAGTGTGCATATCATGGGGATAGCAAACATCAAACATAGCAATCATCCTTACATCTTTCACTCAGTGCGTAAAGCATATGATATCCACCACATTGATCACCAGAACTATTGGGGCTATGACGGAGTCCTACTCCGTACAACTACACTACGACCATTTTGCCCTTGGAGGCCCTGATGGAGTTCGATGCCATACAACCTCTGACTCCACCGCACTGGTCCATACTCAATGCCCCCTCTCAATAGTGAACCAAAGTTGTAGATATCAATAACCCTATTGCACATGTCCCGCAGCAAAGCCCAACTTTAGAAGTTAACCCGTCGATCCCCATTTGGATCCTAAGTCATTGCTTCTCATCTGAACTTCCTTTGCATCTCGGGTCTAGTCGGATTGGAATTGATCTTCAGAAGAGTTCGCGGTCATCGTCGTTCGTTCGTCCTCCATGGGTCGGTCGGTCGAGCACCATCATCAGGGTTGGTCGAACATGCATATGTATAAAGGGTCTGTCGAACATACAATGAAGAATCGGTCGAACATGCATATATAAGGGTCGGTCGAACATACAATGAAGGATCGGTCGAACATGCATATATAAGGGTCGGTCGAACATTACACATAAGGTCGGTTCGGTCATGCGAGCACCATCGCGTTCGGGTCAATCTGCCCCTCCCCTGGTCGGTCCCTCGACCCAAAACCTACACCACTTTTCTACAAACTATTTTTCGCCTCTCGACGGCGTTTTTGACCATTCTAACTTTCCTATGCAATCATAGAACATATCAACCAATAGTAATAACATGTGTATCAATCAAAAACATCAAAACATCAATAACATGTGTTATTTAGGATCAAACATACCCAAATCCATAGTTTTCTCCTTCATCCCCTAAATTTCGGAATTATAGCAAACTTAATCCAAATTAACCCAAATTTATATCAATGACATAAAATATGATTCTAGAATTTATGCATATTTTTTCATATGTTTCTGAAGTATAATTTCGCTAATTACCACTAATCACCCCTAATTAGCTATAATTAGTGAAAAAGCATGCAAATCACTCACCTTAGCCACAAATAAATTTCAGATCTGAAACCCTAACTGATTTGGCATGGATTCCAATGTATTCCGACAGCTCTATCTCGATTTCTATGCTAATCCGTCTTAATTTGATGTAGATTTGGCTAATATGTGATTAGAAAGCGATTAAAGATGAATTTAGAAGGTGGAGGCCATTGCTAGGGTTAGAGAAATATTTGTGGAGGCTAGAGAAATAAAAGGAGATGATTCTCTAACTCCTTTTATCCCTCCTATAACCCTAATCCTGAAATGAGTTATGGGCCTAGCTGCTAATTACTATCCCAATTAGGTCGTTTTTCACCTTCCAAACTTTATTTTAGTCATATCTCCCAAAGAGTAAGTACGTTTGGTTAATGTGACCACTCTACGGAAAGGTTAACCATCATCTGAATTCAGTGGAAGTGGTTTCAGGTCAAAAATCCTTACCGATCAAAAGTTATAGGCAAAAAAAGATTCGCCAGGGGCAAAATGGTCATTTAAAATTCGGAAAATATCGTGTGGGTGGGAAATGACCACAATAGTCGCTTCCCATAGTTACACGACAATATGACTTCGTATGGAAATAAAATAAATATTCTACGATCCTCCGATACGTAGAATGCGGGTCGTTACATTTCAATTGGGAGATGCAAGGCAGTGTGTTTGAGACTGAGGTAATGTTGATACCCTTAGGAAGTTATGATATGGTTCTAGGCATCCAATAGTTGAGTATTTTAGGACCAATCTGTCGAGATTTCAATAAATTGAGGACGAAATTTTAGTTGAATGGTGAGAAGTTTGTGATGAAGGGAATTTCACTAAAGAAGATGAAAATAATTGAAGATGAACCATCAGCGAAACTATTTAAGAATGCAACTCATTTGTGCTTGATATAAGTCTTTGATAACTCTTGTTGTCTGTTAAAATCGGAAATAAGAGAAGAAGAGCTGCAAGGTAGTGACCATTAGAAGTGGTTAAAATTGGAACAAAAGTACAACAAGGTGTTTGAAGATCCGATTGAGTTACAATTTCCATGTGTTGTTTTTTATCATAATATTCCACTGGACCAGATCCTTGTCAGGTAAATATCAAACCCTACAGGTACCCCTTAAAGCAGAGAGATGTGATTGAACAATTGGCGCAGGAGATGTCAGATTGGGGAATAATTCAGAATAGTTCTAGCCCTTTGCATCACCTGTGGTGTTAGTCAGAAAGAAAGATGATGCATGGAGGCTTTGTGTGGACTATAGGGAGCTAAACAACAGAATTGTGAAAAATATGTTTTCAATTTCAATGATTGATGAGCTTATGAGTTAGTAGGAGCATCATTTTTTTTAGTAAGTTGGATCTGAGGTTAGGGTATCATTAGATGAGAGTCAGTGAAGGTGATGTGCATAAACTGCTTTTAAGACTCACATAGGCCATTATGAGTGTCTTTTATGTCCTTCGGTCTTACAAATGCACCTTCATCTTTTTAGGGGTGGATGAACAATGTCTTTAAACCTTTGCTAAGGAAGAGTGTTTTAGTATTATTTAATGATATATTGGTGTATAGCAAGTCCTTAGAGGATCATTGATAACACTTGGGAAGATGTTTTTCAATTAAAAAGCATAAAAAAAATTGCTAGGGAGAGTAAAAACGTTTTTGTAATCAATAAAGTGGAATATTTAGGTCATTATATCTCAATGAAAGGAGCGAAGACTGATAACAGGAAGACTACAATGGTGGATAGTTGGCATGTGCCTAGAAATGTAAAGGAGCTGAGAAGTTTTCTACAGTTAACTGGATACCACAGAAAATTTGTTAAGGGTTATGCCACTCTAAGCAAACTGGCTTTGACTGAATTATTGAAGAAAGGAGGATTTCATTGGTCAGACAAAGCACAAGAAGCATTTATGTAACGTCCCGTATTTTCGGTAGCCATATATTTAATGTATTTTATTATTTAAATATTGATTCATAATTTTAAATGGATTTAAAATGTATAATTTGTATATATAACGAAGTTTAAACGTATAATTTATATATAATTATAAATCGAGTTCGTAACGTCGCGTAGTTCATAATATTGAGTTTTGAACTTCACTTGAATATACAGAATCCGATATAAGTCGAAATTCCGTGAAACAAGAAACGTTTGAATGTAATTGATAATAATTTTCATATGAAAGAGAAAAATCGAGATTTCAGTTTATAAATTGTTAGTTATGTCCAATTCAAATTTTCAAATAGTCGCTATGGAAATCGTTATAAACAATAACGTTTATTTAATAAATTTAATTCGATTTAAAAAGGAATTTGAGTGTAACTCGAGATAACAATCGAAAAAAGATGCGAGACGAATTTTGTTGAATTTGTATTGATGTTTAGAGTCAGAATAGATATATAATTTGTTATTTTTGGAGACCGTTTAATTTGGTGTCCAAAATAGCGTTGTTTTACGCGTAAAATAACATTGTTTAACGCGTAAAATAGAATAATCATTTATCAAATGAACTCTATTTTCAGCGAAACTAATTTTATTAAATCCGTAATGATGAGGTCTTGTAGTGTTTCAAGTTATTTGATTTTATTTTGTGGCCGTGGGAAATTTAAACGCATGATTTTTTCATCTGTGAATTATAAAGGAATTTTCACAAACGACATCGGAATTCGACGAAACATGTCCCATCGTATCCGGAATATTTTTCTATGCTAAGATTACGATTTTTGTTGAAAACGGAGATTATACATGGTAGTTTTATCACGTTACTTCACCACAAAGTTTCGTTATAATATTTTTATAATATTCCTTCCCCTCTGTATAACCCATTATCACAGTCTAACCTAATTTTCGGTCAAAAATAATTCATGGTCAACGCTCTCAATTACTTCCGACTCCACCCTTAATCGACGACCATGAACATCACATCTTCCACCCCTTTAAACGATCAATCTGATCCTCTTTATAATCAACTCACAACTGCAAAACGAAGTACTCGATGAGTACTTCAACTTGAACGGAGGTGATCGACTCTAAGGTTTCGTGGTGGCCGAGGAGAGCTGTAGAAGTGATGGCGTTCGAAGAGGAGGAGCGTTCGAATTGCTCGGGTTCATGGCCGAAGGTTAGCGACATGGAGAAGCGTCAGGTCGTGGTGTCAGATGGGTGTCATGGGGTCGGAACGACGTGCAGCATGGTGTGGAGGACAGCGGTCATGGGTTCGATGAAATACGAAATAGAAGATGAAATACGAAATAGAAGATACGAGGGGGAGCAGTTATCACGTGAATGAAAAACAAAACGGGATGGTGAAAATGGGATCGAAAGACACCAGTGGGAAGAATATCAATGTGAAGAACTAATGAGTGGCAGTTTAAAGTTTTAATGCAAAGAAGAAAAGTTGGTTCATGTGAATCAATTTATATTGGCCTGTATGGTTTTATGTATGAAGAGCATGGGCATATAAGGTTCAATGTACTGAATGAAGAATGAAAAGCAATAGTAAAAGATATATAAGGGCCTGAGATTACGAAGACGTGGAAAATAATAAAGTTTGTGCAAGCAATAGTATATCACGAAGATTATCGGAGCCCTTATTTTGAATAGGAAAATAATAAAGTCGACATTTTTGGTATGTGAAATAAGGCCTGGGAAAGGGGTTTCAAGCGAATGGGACATGGAGCAGAAGTATTCAAATGGGGTACTGGAAGTTTTTTTTCGTGAGTTCTGTTTTGCAGAAGAACGAATCGGGGAAATGGTTTTGAGCAACTGTGAACGGTGCGTGTTGTATACAAAGCAATGAACAAATCATCAGTTTTGTTTTGGACAAGGCGAAGGTGTGTAGTGTCTAGAACAAATGGAAAGTGGGAGTAAACCAATGAAGCAGTTAACGTGGAGAAAATGATCGGGCATGATGAAGACAGTAGCAGACAAAAATGAAGGACTGGGAAAAAATGTCAAAACATGGATAAAGAAAATAAAATGGGTAGGGAAGAATATAATAATATAATATGATGTTGGAAAAGGAGTCGGCCAAAAAGGAAATTTGAAACAGGTGGAAAGAGAATTCAATCGGGCCTCCTTTTGCAGAACTAACGATGTATATTATCAGGCCGAATGTCTAATTTCTAACCCAAAAAAATCACAGTAGTTTTGACTAACCCTAATTAGGTAACAATTAGTTTATATTTAAATTTATTTTTAAGGAATTATTGATCTAATTAAATTCGTGAATCTGTATAATTACATATCTTATGCATATGTTATCAGAGTGGAGCCTAACAAGCTACACCGAAAGCATGGCGACAGACACAATCTTATGGAGCAAATTTGAACAGAAATAAGGACGGCTAGGAATTTACAGTTAAATTAAACACTGTTTAATTTAATTTCAATCGAACCATTACAACAAATAATTGGAATCAAAGTGGGTATAACTCACTCATTTTTTACTGACTTATATTTTATATAAGTCGGGATTTATTTTGTGTATTATGGTTGATGATTGTTTGCTGTGTGATGAGTAATATTTATATATTGGTTGAATTGGTTTGATTTAAAATGTTAATTTAATTTAAATAAAAATTTAATCGTTGTTCTAACAATTATTTCCAAACGAGGTAACTTATCTTGTTGGTTATGTTTATAATATTACAAACTTATTAAATTATAATATGAATGCTTGAATTACTGTTATTTATTTATTGTTAAATATTACATCTGTTTATTTAATTGAATAATATTATTTGAGATGACGTATTTAGATGCAGGGAAAAATAGGTTGGAGGAATCCGATTGGATTCCTCAAATTTATTTTTATTTTCATATTACAATTATATGAACTGTTTCACTAATATGGGTTGGACAATTGATTTCGTTGTTGATCGAAAATTCAACGTTTGTATGATATTAACCAATGGATTATATTGGTTGAGTAAATTACATCGAATGGCTTGAAAATAAATTATTTTATAGATATGAATTTACCGTCAGGTAAATCTACTGGAATGAAGTTATAAAATTTATTTATTTTAACTGAAAATAGATTTTTAAATCTATTATTTGGAATGGAAGTTTATTAAAAAGGAAATAATTATTTATTAATTATTATTTAAGTTTATAAATAATTATAGAAAGATTTTATAAAACAAGTTCTTATGTAAATAAGATTAATAAGTAACCGAGCAGAAATTACCCGATGGTTAAGGGTTGGATAAATTGTTTTTAGAAATAATTAAATGAGTATATTTAAATTAATTATATTATTAATTAATTTAAAGGAAGAACCAATTGAGATTGGTTAACGAGATAACCGTGTTTTGAGTTGACTAAGTCAACTGTTTTAACTGCGGATTGGTTTTTAAATTAGTTTGGTGTCAATAAATCTAATAAAATAGTTTAGCGAATAGTTGTTTAATTTTAAATAAGACCTTAAAAAGAAATTTATTATTTATTTTAGTTAATAAAGCAGTTAACTAAGTTTACAGTAGTACATGTTGAGGTGAATTATTTTTATAATTTATGAGATTTCTTTTTAAATGAAAATCATTTAAGTAAGTGATCAAGTTGTAATGAGTTATAGTTAAATTGAGAAAAGAGTTTATGATCGAGTTTAATGTTAAAACTGAGTTGCCATGGATGAAGTTATAAAAGGGATTTAAGCAAATACGTCAGCTTAAAATAAATGTTTACTTAATATTTAAATTAAGTAAGAAGGAATAGGGATAAAAGGGTTTTATATTAAACTAGAGTTTATAAACAAGGTTTATAAGAGGAATGTGAAATCAAAATGTTTATTTTGAATTGATGATACTTAATAATGAATTAAGTAAAATGAATGGAATTTGAAATGAAGTTTTCGAAGTGAGAATGGCTGATTGGATTAGAAGTCGAATATAATGGGTTGATAATGAGATAAGATAAAAATTGGAACCTAACCGAAGATTGATTGAGTTGAGTGATTTTCTGAGTATAATCTAATGTTGATTTCGGTCTTCGGGGTTGATAATTAGGAAATTACTCTCTTACCAATTTACGATTAGGAACTAATGAGGGTTGAAGTACAGAAATACATGGATTAGAAATAAACAGATATTTCCATAGAAAAAGGAAATAGAAGGTTGAAATGTATATAACGAGATTTCCAGAGTAACGGAAATGAAAAGGAGAATGTGCGAATGCATAACGTTATTTTCGAAGTAAGGAAATGAGAATTTGAATGGTTTTATTCTAAATGATAAGTGTGGGCTATTGTTTTCAAGTCATGAAACAAAAGAGATTTTTGTAATGATTATTTTACGAATAATAAGTTAAACTAATTTCCCAGTTTTAGATAATGAATAATGTGATGCAAATGATAGTTAATTGGATATTGTCAAGTATTAAAAATAAAATTGTTTTGAGGATACTCTTATGTTAAAATAAGAAGTGAAAAGCTATATTTGAAATATTAAAAGATTTTGAGATTTATTAAATGAATATTTTTAATTAAAGAATCCAAGTGATGTTGAGTACTAAACCAGTAAATGTATTTTTATTTTATGATTGAATGACTGTTTATTTGAAAGTTAAATAACCGACTATCAAATCTGGCCAATACAATTGTTGGTACAGAAAGACTGGGATCGTATTTATATTCGAAAACCATTCCGACCAAAAAAATAAGAAATTGGGAAAGATATCAGATGTCGATCGAGATGGAGCATTTGAAGACCGTAGATCTTCATAAAATGGAAGAACCACTTAAAATCTATGATTCGACCCAGAGATATAATGGGGTTCTGTCGTGGTTGAAATCTACGGTTTGCAAGTACTACTCGTTATTGATCTATAGGGTGATACCTAGGATGTGGTAGGAGGGTAGCTTCAGTTCATCCTGTTCCTAGATAACTTGTATGGATGGATGTCTGACAGTGTATTCCTTAAGAGTGGCGTACATTGATTTTAACAAATATATCAAGTACAGCGGCAGAGAAGGAAACTTCTTTTAGCATAAACACCCAGAGTATATTTGTGGACGTCAATTAGTGATTTGATGGATCTGACGATGTGGCATTCAAAGTGAATGGCGATGTGATGTTCTAAAGGTAGTGTTAAACCTCAAGCCTCTACAACCGGGAAATGATATAAAATCCGGTAGGTCGCACGGGTAAGTGGGTCGCCCCCAAGTAGGGTGTATAATCACCTATCTAGAGAAAATCCATTTCATTCTTTAATCTATTTCGATGTTGTCCCTTTTCGGGAAACGGTGGGTAGCTCCCAACGGTTGGTGATAAACATTCGGTACACTCAAGCGAAATGAGTGACCGGTCAAGTTTGGCCTCAGTTGCAAGATGTTCTTATTTAATCCGGTGTATTCTTCTCTAGAAATACACTATCGGAAGGTGGTCCCATACCTTGTCAGTTGGAATCCATTCTCCAATAAGCGTCCGCGGTTTTGATTGTATACTATATATGTGGAGCGTGAGATTCAAGCATTCCACTAGATTGATATTTATTTGTGTTTAGACACTATCATAATATCAGAATAAGATATGATTTTCAAAAAAATAGTTTGGGTTATCATAAGGTAAAAACCATCCGTGTTTATGTGTGGACTGGTCTTACGATTACCCTTTTCTTTCAAAAAAAATGTTTTGACTTTAAAATCAAGTTGGATGATTCCTATAAACTTAACGAGTTTTCTCACTCGTGTTCACTAGAATGATCTGACGTTTGTAATGCTCGGGTTAGACCGAGTTTTTCAGGTTCGGGTTTTTGATGTTGCGAACTTCAGAAGACGTGCTGGAGGAGTTTAGACGTATGATATCTAGTTTTATTCCGTTGTGTGTTGTATATGAGGACGGATTATTACAACCGTCTAGATGTATTGATGTACTCTATTTATTGTAAGTTTTATTTCAAAGCTCCCAATAAAGTTTTATTTTTGATTATATTTTGTTCCGCTCCGATATGAGACTATAATATAGTTTTGTTGTTGTTATTCTTCTGTTCTAATATTTCTTTCCTATCTCACCCTCTAATTTCTTTCTATTAAGTATCTGGTGTTTTCGATACTTGAGTTATGACATGTAATATGGGTTTATGTATTATTGTTGGAATTCGGGCGTCGGATTCCAACAGGTCGTTACAATTTACAACCCTCAAAACATCATTTGTGACTGCACCTATGCTAGTTGTTCCTGATTTTGAGAAGCAATTTGTTGTAGAGACTGACGCATCTAAAGATGACATAGAATTTGTTCTCATGCAAAAAGATCACCCACTGGCTTTTATTGGCCGAAGTCTAGGAGAAAGCTGGCAATAATTATATATATATAGGCGCGCGTTAAATGGCACCTGAAATAGTGCAGCACCCCTAAATGCCCCCTCATTTCCACCACATATCCCGTTTCTCTCTCCCTCCACTCATTCTCTCACCTCCCACCAACTAAAACTACTATAAATATTTGGTTTCTGTTGGGGGCATTTGGGGTGCTCACTATTTGGGGTGCCATTGAATGATCCTCATATATGTGTGTGTGTGTGTGTGTGTGTGTGTGTGTGTGTATATGGCGAGCGTTCAATGACACCCCAAACAGTGCAGCGCCCCAAAAGCCCTCTGATTTCCACCACAAGTTTCCACATCTCTCTCCTTCCACTCATTCTCTCTCCCTCCACTACATTATTCTAATATAAACGAGTGACTAGAATATGGTGTAAATGGGATGCTAGAAAGTAGGGGTGCCATTGAACCTGCCTACATATATATATATATATATATGTATGTATGTATATATAATCGTTCAATGGCACCCCATATAGTGAGCACAACATTTGCCCACCTATATAAGCCAAGCATTTATATTAGAATAAGCGAGTGGGAGGTGAGAGAATGAGTGGAGGGAGAGAGAAACGAGATATGTGGTGGAAATCAAGGGCATTTAGGGGTGTTGCACTATTTGGGGTGCCATTGAACGCTAGCCATATATATATATATATATATATATATATATATATATATGTATGTATGTATGTATGTATATGAGAAAGAACTTCTAGCAATAGTTTCTACTGTGCAAAAATGGGAAAGAACTTCTAGCAATAGTTTCTACTGTGCAAAAATGGGAATAATATTTGGTAGGGAGCCACATTGTGATCAAAAATCACTTTGATGGCTTCTTCAATAGAAGATTTCAACACCATCTCAGCAGTTATGGTTGTCCAGTGGGATTTGACTATGAGATTGTTGGGTAAATAGTTTCTGTGTATGTGTTTTTTTTTGTATAGATTTCAGTATGTGGAATATTGAACGGAACAAGGAACAGAACAGTTTTTATTTTATCGGCTTCTGTCTATTAATCTTCATTATATTCCACTAATGATAATACAAACTTCTCCATTTATAGTAGGAGAATATGAACCATCAAACAAGAATATATCAGTTTTATCTCTTGAATTCTATGAACCACATTTAATGAGCCTTTTCATATTTCTAAAATAAGCAAGAGTTTAGTTTATTTAACATATCCCCCCCTTAAACTAACTCCTTTTGATCCTTCATGCCCATCAGCCGATTGTACGTATCAAGCAAATTTCTGGATATTGGTTTGGTGAGTACATCTACAACCTGATCTCTACTAGCAACATGTCGTAAATGCACATTCTTCTTCTTTACATGCTCCCATATAAAATGAAATCGAACATCAATGTGCTTACTCCTTTCGTGATGCACTGGATTTTTGGCAAGCTCAATCGCAGACTTGTTATTAATCCGAATTTCAGTTGAACTTGGCTGTGGGATCCTCAACTCATGAATTAACCTCTTTAACCATATAGCATGACAAACACAATAAAATGCTGCCACATATTCTGCCTCACAAGTTGACAATGAAACTATAGGTTGTTTTTAGAATACCATGTGAAAATTGTTTCTCCCATGAGATCATGTATCCAGACATACTTTTGCGATCATCTATGTCTCCACACCAATCACTATCAGAATAGCCAGGAAATTTGTAGTCCTCTGTTCTATAATAAAACAACCCCAATGATTTTGTTCCTTGAATGTATCGCAGAATCCTTTTTATAACTTTCTAGTGTGACTGTTTTGGGTCTTCCATGAATCTGCTCACAATTCCAACATTATATGCTATGTCAGGTCTTGTGCATGTTAGATATCTCAAACTTCCAACTAAATAAATTTGCTTCCACCGACGCTCCTCCTTCAAATTTTGAATGTTTTATACCCAGTTCCATGGGTGTTGCCACTAGATTGCAGTGCTCCATTCAAAATTTCTTTAGAATTCTATTAGCATATGCTTCTTGGGATATAAAAATACATGTCTTATCTTGCTTCACTTCAATACCAAGAAAAAATCTCATCAAGCCCAAATTTGTCATCTCGAACTCTTGGGTCATCTCCTTTTTAAAATCTTTAATCATATCTTCATTGTTCCCTATAAAAATAAGATCATTAACGTAAAGTGCAACAAATAGTAAATCACCTTGCTTTTCTTTGACATATAGAGCGGCTTCATAAGGACATTGCACAAATCCATTCTTCTTAAAGTAGGCATCAATGCGGGTATTCCAAGCCCTGGGGGCCTGTTTTAAACCATATAACGCCTTGTATAATTTTAACACCATTCCTTCGCTCCCTGCTTTTACATATCCGGGTGGCTGGTTCACGTACACTACTTCTTCGAGCAAACCATTTAAGAACACAGATTTCACGTCCATCTGGTAAATGGGCCATTTTTATTGAGTTGCTTGAGAGATTAACATCCATATTGTCTCCATTCTTGCAACAGATGCGAAAACCTCATCGCAGTCTATTCCAGCCTTTTGTCGATAGCCTTTTGCAACCAATCGCACCTTATATCTTTCTATTACTCCTTGAGCATTCATTTTCTTGTTATAACCCTATTTAACATCGATGGGTTTACATCCTTCTGGTGGTTCCACCAGTCCCTAGGTTTTGTTCTTTTCAATAGCTTTGATTTCTTCATCCATCGCAGCCTTTGACTTCTTGTCTTTCACTGCCTTTTCAAAATCGACATTTTTTGCATCTACCACCAAACACACTAGGTGCACTTCATCTGTTGTTTGATATATGTCTTGCAAACTTCTTATTTTGGGATTCCGGGGCTCATCCCCATTTATTTCATCATCTTCCGGTGCATCAAAACTTTTCGGTGAGATTTTAGAAATTGGAAAGTCCCCTTCCTTTGTTTCTTTTTCTGATGCTTTACTCCAGTTCCATACATCATTTTCTTGTATTTGAACATCTCAACTTACAACCACTTTCATAGTAACTGGGTCAAGAAGCCTGTAAGCTTTTGTTTTCTCGTCATACCCAATGAAAATATACTTCCTACTCTTGTCATCCAACTTTGTTCTCTTTTGATCTAGTATATGTGAATATGCCACACTCCCAAAGACTTTTAAGTGTGAAACAGTAGGCTTCCTTCCACTCCATAATTCTTGAGGTGTTTCATCCCCCAAGTTTGAATGTGGACACCGATTCTGGATATAAATGGCACATTGCACAGCTTCCGCCCAGAATTCTTTTGGTAGTTCCTTGCTCTTTAACATCGATCGAACCATGTCTAAGATAGTCCGATTTTTACGTTCAGCCACACCATTCTGCTGTGGTGAATATGGAGCTGTTAAGTACCTTCTAATGCCCTGTTCTTCACAGTATTCCGCAAAAGCTTTTGATGTATATTCTCCGCCTCTATCCGAACGCAATCCCATGATATGCATTCCTGCCTTTTTTTCTACCAGCACTTTGAATTACTTGAATACTTTTAATGCCTCGGATTTTTCATTTAAAAAATAAACCCATGTTCTTCGAGAATAATCATCGATGAAAGTGATGAAATACCTCTTGGAACTATATGATTCAGGTGTGATAGGACCACATATGTCCGTATGCACCAACTCGAGAGGCTTCGTAGCACGATAAGTTGCCTTTTCTGGAATGAGCTCCTTGTTTGTTTTGCCAGCACACAATCTTCACAAAAACTTCTTGTATAATTCGTGCTTGGTATTCCATGAACCATTCCTTTGTTTGCCATCTCTTCAAACCACCATAATGTAAGTGTCCAAGTCTCTTGTGCCATAGGGTTGCCTTGTCCTCTGACTTTGCTTGATACGATTTTGAGACATTTTAGTTTTAGCAATTGTCCTGCCATATTTGTCCTTCAAGCACATGACTTTGTCTTCCATAAAAATTGAGTATCCTTTTTCAAGTAGCTGTCTAAGGCTCAGAATATTGTTCTTCATGTCAGGAACATAATACACATCTTCAATCTTTCCTTGTCTTCCATCCTTTCTAGTAAAACATATTTCACCATTTCCTTTTACTTCTATCTTCGATGAATCTCCAAATGACACAACTCCAGAATTTATTTCTTTCAAATCAGTAAATAGATGCTTGAGGCCAGACATATGGTTACTAGCCCCACTATCAAGATACCAAATAATTTCATCTTCAGGAATCATACCTTTGCAGGCTATTAGCAAAACTCCATTTTCTTGTTGCTCCTCCATTTCAACTAAATTTGCTTTTTCTTCAACCTTCTTGTTAAACCAACAATCTTTGGCAAAGTGTCCAAATTTTCCACAATTGTAACACCCCACTAATCTGCTACCTCTTCCAGGGTTTGATCTTCCACCTCTGCCACAGCCACGTCCTTGTCCATGCCAGTTTTGTTGATTTGTTTGCATCTTCTCTTCGAATCTGTTGCTCACAGGACCACGTCCTCTGCCTCGAGTAAAATTCTGATTTGCACGTCCACGTCCTTTTCCTCTACTGTATTGTGTATACAATACTTTATCTTTGTCTTCAACTGAGACATCAGTTTTCAACACTTGAGATTCTGTCACCTCCTTCTTTAATAATCTTTCTGAGTATGCTTGCAGAGACCCCATAAGTTGATCCACGGTCATGGTTTCTATATCATTTGATTCCTCAATGGAGATGCCAACAAGTTGCAATTTTGTATTCAACGACCTTAATATTTTTTCATTAACACGAGCATCTTCAATTTTTTCTCCATAATTCTTCATTTGATTTACAACATAGGAGACCCTCGTGAAATAATCTGGGACTGACTCTGTTTCTTTCATTTGTAATGATTCAAATTCTCCTCGTAAAGTTTGTAATCGTACCTTTTTTACTTTGTCACCGCCTTTGAAATTATTCTGGAGAATCTCATATGCTTCCTTCGCTCTTGTTGCAGATGCAACCTTCTCAAACATGCCGTCATCTAAACCATGTGAATTATTGACAAAGCTTGTTGATCTTGTTTTCGAGCCTTTACAAGATTGTTTTCTCGGCCTGATTTAAAGCACCTTCATTCTCTGATTCATCATAACCTTTTTCAACAATTTCCCATGCCTCCTGTGATCCAAGCAAGGCTTTCATCCGAATACACCAGTGGTCATAATTTTCTTTTGTAAGCTTTGGAACGGGAAGAAAGTTATTCATTCTAATTTGATGGTGGCAACGGTGGCTTTGATTTGATGGTGGCTCTGATACCAATCTGCTGGGTAAATAGTTTCTGTGTATGTGTTTTTTTGTATAAAGATTTCAGTATATGGAATATTGAACGGAACAAGGAACATAACAGTTTTTATTTTATCTGCTTCTGTCTATTGTTCTTCATTATATTCCACTAATAATAATACAAACTTCTCCATTTATAGTAGGAGAATATGAACCATCAAGAACATATCAGTTTTATCTCTTGAATTCTATGAACCACATTTAATGTGCCTTTTCATATTTCTAAAATAAGCAAGAGTTTAGTTTATTTAACATAGATGGTGTATAAGAGTGGAGAAGAGAATGTGACAGCAAATGTATTATCTAGAGTACAAGGATCAGTAATGTTATGCATGGCAATTTCAGCGGTGGGATCTAACCTTAAGACATCAATTATGGTTAGTTATAAATAATAGAAAAAGTGTAATTTTGATAGATAATGTAATCCTCGTTGCTAAGCAAGTTTCCATCCTTGTCTTGTTTCATTACAGGTGGGATGCTAACGGTTCCTTCGATGAAGTCTTGCAATCCATAGCCCTTCAGGGCAGTTTCGACTTGTTACTTCCATAGCATCTAATCTATTTTATTACTTAAACATAATAATCTATTACTTAAACCTAATAAGAGCACTGATGTCCATCTTACGTGTACCCTCTCCGCTTCTCTCAAGTTCGTAATACTGCATTGTTGTGCGTTCCCCATTTCTTTTATTTTAAATCCCTCTTCCCGCACGTGACTGAGAAACGACGTTTTCTTGCTTTTCTGGTCCACTCTTCTTCCTCCACTCTCATTTTCCTTCTCATTTCCCTAACTGCTCCATCCCACAAATCAATTTTTTTATTTTTTTTAGCTCCATGTACCAATCGATCGTCCAGTTTCCTATGACTGTCACATGCGTCTTCTGAATTTTTCGTCATCTACAATCCCTGATTTGTTCGCTCCACGTTCTCTTCCATCGATGCCCGCTGCCGTTATTTAAGGTAACACTATTATTTTTCCAGATATCTTCTACCTCTATGAATTTTGATGGGATTTCAACACTGTGCTGGACTCCGCTTTTAGTATTTTAAAATACTCAAAATCTGGTCATCCCCTTTTACAGTGATTCAATTAATCATTTTATTGGCGATTTCTTTTCCCCATGTTAGATCCGATTCAATTTACATCTGCTTGCAGACTCCACCGATTTAGATCAACGTGCAATGAATCTGCCAGTTTTTGATTTCCAATGTGCAGTGCAACCCGTATGGAATTCGGGACATGCTTTTCAAATTGACGATTTTATGCAATTCAACGGGTTGGTGTATGTGTTCGGGAAATTTAGCTGAATGAAAATTGAGCATTGACGGTACTTTTGCATATGGTATGCTTTTGTTTCCTTGGTTTGGAAGGCAATGCGTGCTCCAATGTTTCCTTGCAGTTGCATGCTTCACTGTACCTTTTTTTTTTTTTTTTTTTTTTTTTTTTTTTTTTGTAGGTTGTCATCAAAGTCTCATTTATATGGTTTGCTGTGCTTATTTTCTACTAAGTTATCATCTAGACCACCGACTGTTTCATCGTACTTTCGTTTAGCCAAGAATTTTGCATCATAATTATTTATGTATATGTGAGTTTGGCTGTCTTATATTAATTTTACATTTTAACTTTTTCTGTACATATATTTCTATACGCATCTTTACAAAATTAAGTTGTTGGCAGATTACAGGAGTTCCTCCAGAGATGATCCAGTGATTGTAGATGATTGCAGCATCCATAACTCACTTCATCTTGATAGCTTTGACACGGACAGAACTCTGACACATATATATGAGCACTTGTATTTATATATCAAAAAAATATGGTATTTCCATGTTAACTTAATCATTATTTGTTTTTCTATCCAATTGTAGGTACCATCGGTAGGAGAATTTCCTGTATTAAACTATAAGATGATTCAAAAAATTAAGCCTCCTTGCTACATAAATTCATAGGTTGAAGAGGCAAGAACACGTAGAACATGGTCATTATCCCCACCAGGTTCTTTTATCGCATCTCATAATTTGCACAAATATTGTTTCTCTAGATCAAACAGGCTGGATTTATTCTTAAAGCACGAGCTGAATTCCCCTCTACCATTTCTGCTAAATATAGTAGTTATTTCTCTTAACAGTGTGTCATTTTTGTACTTAGATATTGTGCTGTTATATTAGTAAGAAAATGGTTACTAAGCACCTGTATTAACAAAAAATGGAATAAGTCAGTTGCAGCTCTTTTTTTAATAAAATTTTTAGCATTAAATCAATAATTTTACGCTCTTCACCACTTCAACCGTTAGATACTGCATTCTCATGTTCTATGACCGTTTAATTTGAATTATTGGTAAAATATATAATAGTTTTATCGTATTTTTCCCTTTCAAGCTTCCATATTTTAATCCTTATTTCTACTTCCTGACCATTCTCCACATTTTGTCTTTACATTTTACCTCTTCAGGAATTTGTATTTCATTACGACTGTCTGAATAATAGATTTAAGATTCAACATTTTCATTCGCTCATGTTACCAGTTTAATACTGAATTATTAAATTTTAAGTTATGCTAGAATATTATTATATGCTAAACATTCGTTCATGAGGGAGTATTACGCCTGCGGTATGTAGCAAAATCGCTTAATTTTTATATGGGGTGGTAGGCTTAGCAGTTTATTATTGACCATTATTCGTGTATTGAGGAGGATAACATTTTCGCGTTAAGATTAATCGAAGTGCACTAAGATGTGAATTATACAGGGATCTACAGGATGTGGCACCGACTAGCATCACATTTTCACACTCGATCAGAGAAAATATTGTTCTGCCATCTTCTTTCATGGGAGGTCCGAGATATATAGTACATAATTATCAGAATGCTATGGCTATATGTCAGTTGGCAGGCTATTCTTCTTCCTTTTTTTTTTTTTTTTTTTTTTTTTTTTTTTTAATTCTACCTTAACCCAAATTGGTCTAAATTGGTTTAGATTAGGAGATTTATGTAAACTCTTTTATGTCATCCTTTTCTTTTGTTGTTTCCCTATCAAATATTTCTTTTGGTTTTTTCTGTCACTGAATAAGATTTTATATGCTAAAGAGTCCTATAAATTAGGTAACACCTTAATTCTTTTTAGTCTTAACCGCTAATTATTATTTCCGTCAACTAGAATATCATAATAATTTTATGTGTGATCTCCAATGAGGTAATCACATTGAAGACAAACCATACTGAATGCTACATGAATTCTATGAATGTGTCCATTTCATTTTGATACTTTGTTACGTCATATCAAATTCTTGCCGTGGTAGTGTAAATAGAATTTATTGTTGGTCAACATTAATTAACTCATTTTATAAAAAATTCCACTTTAGACAGTAATTCTATCAGTTCAGTTATCACCTAAAAGACTTTCATTTGAATTGAAATAGGTCTTTTCTGAGTAGGGAAAAAAAGTATGTTTGAAAATGAATCATTGAAGAAGCACTGGAAAATCTGCTTCTGAAAGTAAACTTATGATGGGTGTTGGATAGGAGTTACATGATTCCCTTTATTTGTGTTGTTTACACATCCATCGTAAATTCATACAAATATCGGATCATTCAGACAATTGGAGCTGTACAATTGTTTTTTCAAAGAAATGATACTGGAGTTGCACGTAATAAACACTAAATGGTTTTCATATATAAACACTGTTCGGTTTATTTTCTAATTTCAGCAACAGATAACTTTGTAACGAAAATATTCAACTTTTCACTGTCTACTAATTTTTTGATATATGGGCTGATTATATATATTTTAAATCAACACATATAATTTTCTTTAATAAAAATACGATCATTTTGTCCATATGCAGACTACAAATGAAGCAATATAAAAAAAATTGTAAGGCATACGACTAAAAAATCTGTTGTATATAAATAGTATACTGTATTTTTAATATCTTTTGCAATGATTTATTGTAGTTTCGATTGACAAATAAAATTTGCATCATACCTTGCACTGTATTCTTCTGAAGTATATCTCGGGCAGTTGTAGGAGTTAGAAGCTTGGACCCATGTTACGTAAAATGTTTTTCATTCAGTTTTCATTAATCATGATAAACTTCGATTTACCAAACTTAGTTTTTTGTGACAATAAGTGATGGCTACGAATGTTGCCGCCCTTGAAAATAAAGTTGATATTTATAATGCATATTCAGTAGGGTGTTGAGTCTGGGTTATATGCACCTATATATAAATGGGTTGGTTGTTAAGATGTATAAACAACTAAAGCATTGACTTATCTTGAATTTGAGAAAGACGCTAAAATTGACAATTTTGTAATTACTGTCTTCCTTCTTACCAAAAATTGACAGATCATCTTTTTTATTTTTTTTGGACTGTCTGAGATTTGTTTGGTGTTGAACTTGGTAATTCTGTAAGGGATGCAATCAAAAATTATTGCCACAAACCATGTCAAACAAACGTATAAACTATATGTATTGTTTTATGTTGGACATCCAGGCAAGTGAACGTACAAAAAAATTCTTAGCTCAAATTAAAACAACTTTAAGCATTTTTATGTAGCACCTTAATAATGATATAATTTAGCTACTGCAGCTTGAAAGGCAAATGTGGTCTCGCCTTTGACAAATTGGCAAACAATTTTCTCAAGTGGGCACATCTTATAGTTAGCTGAAAGCCTGAGCGATGTAATATACCATGCTTGAGCCATTACATTCAACGTTATAACACTTGAACGTAAGGTAGAACCGGAATTTGGCAATTCAAATATTATTCAAAAGATTGAAGAAATAGCAGCACCGAACTTTTGATTTCTAACAGGACTCAAACTTTCAACTGAGACAAGTTCATCATAAGCAGCGCGCTCTATGTATCTCCAACCGACAGCACACTAATCCTTAATTCTTGAACCATTATCATTGCGTAGCTATCAAGCTTTCTAATGCTCTTGGTAACAATCAGAGAAGCTTTAGAGAAGATAGCTGACATACCAACTGAAACAAGGTTCACATATATTAAGCATTGGCAATCGTTTTTGCTGTTACTGTGACATATGTCAGTTTGAGTAAATCTTGGAAGATTTAAGCTACAAAAGTTTTATTTAAATATAGTTAATTTTATTTCCTATTTCCGTATGCTAAAGATTTTTTTACGAATATCAAAGTATTGTCCGATACATGAAATCATGCAAAGAAATTAGTTTGTGAAGAGAGTTAAACATAAAAATAATAACATAACGCCAATGACTTGGCACTGCTGCTGTTCAACTAATTCAAAATTAGTTGTATACACTATACATGTTTATGCCTCTCTATAAAACCAATGTTTATACATATAAACCCAAAATTAGTATTAACTAGACAGTATTTGTACAAACTTCTTTTAAACGCTCCTTTGTGTTAAATGCTTCTTCAGATTGCTGGCTACTTTTTTCGCAGTGCTATTGTCTGTCCGTAAGACTAAATTGCTTTCAACACTAAACACGAAGTTTACCTTACTCATTCTACAACTGCTGTTTATCTACTGCTCCGCTGATCAGTACCTTTTGCTTCTACACTTCTTCATACAGTAATTTTCAATTGTACTACTACGAAACATAATTTACTAAACTTCCTATTCTCTCCAAGATTTCACATTAAACTGCTTTAATATTTACAGTCTACTAAACTTCCTTTTTTTCTCTCTCCAAGATTTCACATTAAACTGCTTTAACATTTAACAGTCTACTAAACTTCCTATTTTTTCTCCCCGAGATTTCACATTAAACTGCTTTAGCATGTTACAAGCATGCAACTTTACTTTCAAATCCTACCATCACTACTTCTTAACTTATCTTTCATTGGTAACATATGACCACAAACTTAGCTAACCTTTGTCCCGCAGATCGACATCCAATTGTACTTTTCACTATAGTACCTGCTGCCCGTATGCGAAGCACGGGTCTTCCACTAGTTATCATCATCCAAGGGGATGCTAATTACATGACTTTTGGGTTTGACCAAAGAGACAACTGATGATGGGATTTTATCAGAATCGATTCTTGAAGTTGCAGAACTTGTTGCATCAGTATTTCCAGTCATGGTGGAAAGCCAATAGTCGGATAACGAATGGAAATAGTATACTTGGACGGCAGAAATTCAGTAATTTGAGTTTCTGCAACCAGTTGCTATGAAAACTGACCGGAATTGACGGATCTTGAAGGAAAACAATGGTCAAGAAAGGGGTTCTTGATTTGTGGGAAAAAAGAGATTGGCTCCTGAAAAAACTGATCTGAACAATGCTTCACTGTGATCGAAGGGATGCTTCGATGATGAATATGAATCGAGGATGGCGGGTTTGCAGTCTTGCATTCACGAAACCGGATTCGCTAGAAGTAAAATGAAAACCCTTTCAATCTCAAGTGAAGTATAGAAGAAGGTCAGATGTATGAATCTTGATTGTTGCCGTTAGGCTTAATAGTGCTCTGATACCATAATAGAATAAGTGTAATTCTGTAATGTAGAAATGAAATGATCGATTGTAACTAATTGAAAGTAAGAGTTACAGAGTGTACATATATATGCACGTTGATGGACTGAGAAAACAGATAAAAGAATGGATAGATACTGGGCTTAGCCCATTTACATGAAGTAATATATATTATCTTCTTTAGCTGACGGAAACCCTTGCTCTACTTTAATTATAAAGAAGATGGAAACTTAACTACCATTCTCACTCAACTACAGAACAATGAGATAGTTGTAGGTTATCAATTGTTGGATGGACTGTTGAGAAGGAAAGGAGTAACTATTGTGGGATCAAGCACTGAAGTAAGGAGTAAGATCTTGAACCGGTTACATGTTGCCCCGAAAAGTGGCCATTCTGGACGGGAACTCACCTCGAAAAGTGTTAAACAACTTTTTTGGTGGAAAGGATTATCTAAAGACGTCAGGCAGATTGTGAGAAATTGTGTAACTTGTCAAGCCTCTAAACATGAAACAACTGCCTATCCAGGGTTATTACAACCATTATCAATTCCAAAAGAGGTATGGATGGATATCTCAATGGATTTTGTGACTAGTTTGTCTGCTTCTGTTGGTAAGGAGGTGATCTTTGTTGCAGTGGATAGATTAGCAAGCATGCTCATTTCATGGCTATCAAACATCCTTGTACTTCAGTTGAAGTGGTACAATGCTATTTGGACAATGCGTTCAAGCTCCATGGATGGTCCAGAAGCATTGCGAGGGATTGGAATCCTTTTTTCCTAAGTCAGATTTGCAAAGGATTCTTTTCTCTTCATGGAACTGAGTTTATGCTTTCTTCAGCATATCACCTGGAAACAGATGGTCAAACTAAAGCTGTTAATAAGTTTTTAGAAACTTATTTGAGGTGTATAATAGGAAAGCATCTTAAAGAGTAGTTTATGACTTCCTCTAGCTGAGTGGTGGTACAATACCCATTTTCACTCATCTACAAACATGACTCCCAATGAAGTGGTTTATAACCAATCGCCTCCTTTACACTTGCCTTATCTACCTGGAGAATCGTCCATTGAGGTTGTTGACAGGAACCTTCAGAGGAAGGAAGCAATGATTGCACAGCTGAAATTTCATCCGGAGAGAGCTCAGGATAGAATGAAGTCACAAGCAAACGAGCATAGGACTGACAGGTCTTTTTGAGTAAGTTAATGGCTTTGGTTGAAACTCAAGGCATACAGGCAACAGCACAGCTTAGAACCAATAAAAAGCTAGCTTATAGGTTTTATGGCCCTTTTCAAGTTGATATTGTGACTGAGAAGGTAGCTTGCAAACTAAAACTGCCTGATTCAGCAAAGATAGCGTAATGTCTTTCATGTTTCGCAGTTGACAAAGTTTAGAGCAACATTGCCAATTATTGGACACATTCCTTCCTGGCTTCATGGTAGAGATGCAGAGAAGGCGAAAGTAAGGCCTGAAGCAATCGCTGATAGACGAGCGGTTAAACGCCATAAAAAAGCACAAGTACAATACTTGGTTCAGTGGGAAAATATTCCAACACATGAAGCATCCTGGGGAATGCAGAACACTTTGAGGCTCAGTGGCTAGCTTTTGTTGTTAACTAGGACTTGAGGTCAAGTCTTTTTCAACGGGGGAGATATGTAACAGTCAGTTGTTAAAAGACTGTTGAATTGGTTAAGTCAGCTTGTGACCGGAAAAGTTATGTTGCAGAACAGAATTTTATTTATTTACATATAGATGTTTTTCTTGTGAACTAAATCTTTGTTCATTTCATATGTTTATATGCTGACATTGTTTGTATACAAATTTTATCAAAGTTCCAATTTTAGAAGTTAGTTTTAACATAAATATTTTAAGTCAGGCATAATGGACGTTACTCAACAAGCTTAAAAAAAAAGCCAGCGGATCAGACTCAGGCATTAGTTTGTAATAATCAGCGGGTTCGAGCCGAGATCGGATTTTAATTATTATAATAGGACTAGGATACGGATTTTATGATACTTGGATTGAGCCCGGCCCATTGCCTACATAAAATGATTCATATTTACAATTTTGTCATGGTAACAATGTATGTATTGTGTACGTGTACACAAAGAGAACTTTAAACGACTCGTTTCATACTACTGAATTGCTGATGTCGACAAGCGGGGAGAAAAGGTTAAGAAGATAACTGGAATGCTAGTTTGCCACTGTTTTTTAGTACTTCAAAGCAAAAAAGGTCAAGAAGATAACTGAAATACTAGTTTGCCACTGTTTTTTAGTACTTTAAAGCATAAAGCAATCACGGTTGGGATCAAAGATGTGATGCTAGAGTTTACACGAGCCTACATGCAACCAGAACATGAAAATTATTCATTATGTACCACTAGAAATGTACAAGTATAAAGAATATTTCTAATCAACTTGCATCTAAACTATAAAAATGTTAATGTACACAATTACATCAGTACATACACACTTCGCGTATTCAGTCAACAACAATGAGGTTATTTTCATATCCGCTATCGTTTACGACAGGTCGGAGCGGATCAACCATCCATACGCCATCCACAATAAACTTGATCTGAACAAAAAAGAAAATGAACTCCTAAGCTAACAAATGTTGAAACAGTCAGGAACCTCATAAGATGATAAACGACACAATACTGTCTCTGTTTCTTACCTGGTATTTACCGGGGTAGAGCCTCAGGTGCATGGTAAACATACCTTCTTTTAACCTTTCCATTCTTCTCTGAAAATTCTCATTTATATAATTTATAACCAGTTATATACATGAAGTATTTGATAAGCAGGCCCGACACAAAGGTAAAGTGCATGGACAGAGAGGAAGGGAGATAGAGGAAGAGGGGGGGGGGGGATGGCAACGCTCTATGAGTTTGATAAGTTTTTATTGCATAATTGATCTAAACCATAATGTATCCATGTTTCAGCTCTACATATACCAACCATCCTACGATTCCTTCTAGGCTTTCTCATTTTCAGTTAATTTCATTACTTGTGCTTAAATTTTTTGGTTTGTATAGGGAAGCCAATTGGATTGAGCCTGGCTTGTTGATAGTTTTTTTTTTTTTTTTTTTTTTTTTTTTTTTTTTTTTTTTTGCAGCTTTTCGTAACAATCCTACTCCTAGTCATTCTTGTTTTTAGCACTAGTTCAGAGACATTTGAATCCACATCTAGAGATTTACGTGACATGTAATATTAGATAACCAAGGAGCTAAATAGCACATAATCTAGAAAACAGAGAATTTTAGCAATACCTGAGCATTCCAACCATCAAAAGAACCGGCCAATATAACTTCTGAAGCTGAATCAAGCCAGTTTATGCTGACAGTACGCAGCTGGCTTGACCTTTTCTGAACAACATCAACTCGGTTCACTCTGATACCCAATATTTTTTGCTCTTCCCTAAAATTAACAACAGGATCTAGTCAAACATAAAATAAACATATAAAAAGTTGAAATGCAGTTCATACATTATCACTTTGCCTCTCAAAACTGCTAACTTAGCTCGTGTAGACCTCAGCTTGTCCCTGGCAATTCTTACTTCAGTTTGCTTATGTTCAAGCTCATCTGAAAGTCTATGCATTTCTTCCGCTGAGGTATCTATGTTTTTACCATCCTGGAGATAACAAAGTGGAATAATCCAGAGAGGTAAATTAAAACAGGTCATTATTAAAGTACAGAGACAACGCATATGAGAATCGTTCCTTCCTAGAGCATTAGAGCAATTTCAACAGAGGTAACTCAATATTCAACTACACATCTCTAAATCCAACAAAGTAATAATTCAAGGCCACTCAGCTGGATGTTCAGTTTCCGGATCAGGAAACCGAAACTGAACATTCATTTATCGACGTTCAGCGTCAAACACTGATTTATTAAATAATGGTAAAATGGAAGAATTTGAAGCTCTCTCTTTAGTTCTTGGATTGTTCTCTATTTTGCTTGATTCCCTCTCGATGTTATATTTTCAAATTAGCTTATCAATTTCCTAATATTGTCTAATTTTCTTACGTTATTTTACCTTTTAATATGGACATTTTAAAGTTTATATAATTATTTGTATATAATTTATCATTAGCTCCTACTATTTTATATCCAAGTCCACATAGTTAAAATAATTGCATAACCCAAATTAGAGTTATGCAAATAAATTTAGTTAACTATTATTTCTTAGAAATATTAAAGAATGACAAATTTTAGTTTCTTTGCTCTAAATACCCACGCTTTGACTTTTCTATAATTATTTACAAAGTTTTACTCAATTCTTTTCTAATATTTTACATTTAAAGCCATATATTATAGTTAATTACATAATATTAAAAGTATTTATATAACTTTAGCAAACTATTATCCATTGATTAATCGAATAAATTACATCAAAATTAACCATATTCATATTAACAAGAATGAGAAAATAATAATTCAAATATATTATTACATCAATCACATAACATAAATTATACATGTAAATGATAATCACAAATTAAAAGTTTAATTCATTTATATCAATATATTCATCTAGTATTGCATTGTAATATTAACGTCAAATGCCTACGTTTCAAAATACCTCACGATAACACTTAATATTGTGCACAGGCCCGACCTAGGGGTAAGCCAGTTAGGCAGCCGCCTTAGACAACCCCGGGGAGAAGGGGGGGGGGCAGCAGATGGAGGAAGAAGAAAAGGTTATTGAAAATTGATTTTTTAAACTATTGTATTCTACTTCCAAGAATTAGTAGTGGTGGTTAGTCCACTTCAAGTCTCTGCGGTTCGGTGTTTGGTTTTCGGTTGAACTCCCTATTATTGGGGTAACATTTTTAAAACATTTCCAGGTTGTGGTGAGCTGCCTTGGGCAGCATATATGCTTGGACCAGCCCCGATTGTGCATTTAAGTCAATATATTTAAATTAATTATGATTTTGTATTTAATAAAAAAAATACAATCAATAAATAGTTGTTAATTCATCTAATCAACAGTAAATATGACGTTTTAGAATAATATAAAGTTAAATAAGTCACGTAATATAAATAATATACTTAAACAAAAAAAGTATATCTAATATATTATTCGTTTATCTCAATAAATTTATCATATATTGAAGAAACAAAATTTTAACTTCAAATACATGCATTTTAACATTTGTACAATTATTTACCGAACCCTCTCAATTGTTTTATGATATTTTATATTTAAATTTGTATGGTTAGACTACTCATGAGATCATAAATTCAAAGTATATAAATAATCTTGGGTATATTTAGTTCATTTTTCTAATATAGATCTTTGAAATATACGTCTATTTTACTTCATATATTCATATTAAAAAAATTGTATTATACCATTAAACTATGGATATGTAAATATCACATAACATAAATTATATACATTAATAATAATAACAAAGTTAATCTGCAAATCAATTATAATTTGGTTGTATCAAGCATTTATCATACTTTATATCATAAAGTCATTTTTTAATGTCAATAGCTCCACAACAAATTTATAATTTTTTTTGATAAATTTCTTCTCAAATCTTCCTACCGTCTCTATAAGGGATACAGTGTATTCCGACGGCCCATTTTTGACGGTCGTCGACGGTTCTTCCAACAGCTAGCGACGGTTGCTTGTTTTCGTGATATATTTATAAATAAAATATATAGCCGTTGGAAACGGTCGGCATCATTTCCGACAATGGTAGCCATCAGAAATCAACGGTTTACAGCAACCCGAGACCTTCTCATTTTCAACCTTTCCCAATTTCTTTTTTTGAATTGTTCAATATGGAAACCGATAGGAGTCATAAAACCCCCCTATTGCACCTAGTCTGGTCCGCGAATACCATATAAGTGGTTGATCTTAGCGTATGTACATGGTAAACTCTTAGCATGTCATTCTAAGTTTCGAACTCACACAGCTTTCACTACGGACGCAGTCTTTAACCGTTGTCTTTTCCAATTTCTTCCAAAACAAAAATCGACACCTCCCTACCTTTACATCACCACCAACTGTTCTCCTAACCTCGAAACGCATCTCCAACTCTTCCTACTCAGTTTATCAACTCCTAAGCTTCTCTAATTAGGTAATTTACCTAAACCCTAGTTAATTTTAATTTTATTAATTATTGTTCATTTGCTAATCTACTTGTTTGTATTATATGTATGATTGTTTAGCATAGTTTATTGAGTGTTACTTGCTACTATAGGCCATTAAATGTTCAAAATGCTAATTGTTTAGTTTAAGTAATAAGTAATTTGTGTTTGTTTGTCGAGTAAGTAGCCAATTTATAGTTCGGTTAGGTTTGTGGATACACTTGTGTTTTGTAAATCATCAAAAACAGCAGTTAATTTTGTATAACGGTTTTTAATTACAAATTACATATGTGTGTGTATCGTAGTTTAATTTAACTAATTTGTCCGTTAATTAAAATATATTCATACATAAAATATTTTTTGTATAAAATATGTCGCATGTGACATTATATATATTCAGAAAATGCTTAGAGAGTTTAGGGCCCCGTCCGACAAATATTGTATATGATCATTATGTCCTCAAAGAACGGACATTATATTTATCGTATACAATGGTTGTTGGATTTGCCTTTGTATTGGAAAAGTTACAAATACAATAAAATAATTACATTTTGTAAACCATTTCATTTTAAACAGTTAACAAAATTTAGACAACGCCTTCTTTATGTTTCCTATGCACACACATTTATGTACGAATTAGGGAACAAAGAGGAAGTATTGCCGAAATTTTGTTGAATTTTTTAAAAGGAAATGATTTATGAGATGTAATTACTATTGTGTTTGTAACGGAAAATAGGATGGTTGATCAGTAAAGTAGAAAACAATGTCGAAAATTTATATTATATTCATAACGTGAAGGGTAAAATATATAATTGAAAATTAATTAAAGTAGAAGTATGTTTAAAGGAATATTAAATTGCATAAATGAACTGAAACTAAATTTAAAAACAAAAATAAGTAATAATTAAACATTAAAGTATATTATTGAATTGGAAAATAAAATGTCAATGTTTTTTTTTTTAAATAATTAGGAGAAGACCAATAATTTTACTAATCGGAACTGTATGTATTAAAAACAAAGGAAAATGGAAGACTCAATAAACGAACGTATTTATAATGTTATACGCATGTTTATTGAATTCGTTTTGAGTAATAACGGAAACGACAAAGAAATTGATTGTCAATGCAGTGGGTGCAAATTTTTGAAGCATTTAATACCTGATGTGGTTATTTGCGTCAGTACGGTTTCGTACCAAATTATTTGATGTGAGGTTGTCATAGAGAATTTGTATCACCGAATCATTTACAATCAGAGGAGGTGATGAGTAATGAAATTGTTACAATGGATCTAATAGAAAATATGGTTGAAAATGCAACGTATTCTATGCTTCCTACTAGTCAATTTGTTGATGACTATGACGATGTTAATGTCGAACAAGAACCGAAGAATGAAGCAAAAAAATATCTATGGTTTATTGGATACTGCTAAGAAATCTCATTGGGAAGGCTGCATAAGCAGCACCCAATTATCTGTGACTGCAGAATACATTACAATGAAATCAAAATACAATCTCACAGAAGTTGTATTTACAATCGCTGTACAAGCTGCAAAACGACATATGCCTCCCAGTTATTTAATGTGAGAATCATTATGAAGTAAAAAATAATAATTATTTCAGATTTCAGGTTATCATAACAAAAAATGGATACATGTTTAAATGGTTGTTTGTTGTTTTGAAAAGAAGATTTTCCTACGTATGCAATGCTTTCAAGTTAGACTACGACCGATCGTCTAACTTGTCCTTATTGCATTGAAAAAATGAGTATTTCCTTTATCTTATAGAAAAAAATCATGATTTGTTTGTCATCGGTGTTTTCTTCATATTAATCATCCTTTTATAAAGAATAAGAAAAACTTTACAGCTAATAAACATGAGATTTTACGACCACCAAGGGTTTGATCAAACGAAGATATATATGAACTTGTAAAGTATAATCCAAAAATACATGAAACTGGAAAACAAAATCAAATTCAACATAAATAATTGATTCATGATTAGTGTAAGCAAAGTATATTTTGGTAGTTACCTTACTAGAAAAATCTCTTGATTCATCATAATATTGACATGATGCACAACGAGAAAAACGTATTTGATAATGTGTTTAACACAGTTTTGAATGTTAAGGGGAAGATGAGGGATGACTTGGAATCAAGACGTGATACAGAAGTAATATGTAATCGCTTTGAGCTTCATATGAAGCCAAATGACACAAAAACAAAAGCATGCTATGAACTAGACAATAATCAGGTTAAAATACTTGTATATCATTATACATTACTAATTTATATTTCACACACTACTTATAAATGTATAATTTTCATTAATTTTCTCAACTTATAGATAGTCCTAGATTTAAAGGAGGATATTGATTTTGAGCTAGTTAAGTGGCATTGGAACACCAAAATTGGCAAAAAAAACTACCAGGATAACATGTCTGACATTAGAAAATCGAGAAAAAAACAACAACTAGATAGGCGCTAGTGTATGGGATGCATGGACTGCACGGTGGAACAGTAAGAAGTTCAAGGTAATTTTACCATATTTCGATTTAAATTGTTGTGTACATTTATATTATTTAGAATTGTAAAACATAATTTTCAAATTATATCTATAGATAAAGTCAAAGTGGAGCTACGCCCAAAAAAAAAATATAAAAAAAAATGACATATCGTGGTAGTTCCAAGTCGTTCCAACATCATCGCGAGGATTTGATAATTTTACTAATTATGATTAAAACTGTGTTACATTTTCATATTTTAAGTAACATATAAACAATCAATTAGTAAACAATACATATACTTAAATTATTTCATAAAGGATCACGTGGAAGACCCATGTCATACAGGGATGTTTTTGCTCATATCCATGCCACGAAGCATATCGATGAGGTGGACTCAGTCACATACCAATGGAGTGATGATGATAAAGTAACAGCTACATATATAAGTCTATTATAATTAATTGGTTTTAAATTGTATAAATAAGAATAAAAATTATGCCGTGTAAAATTCAATTGCATTTTGCATTACAGCAACGGTTTCAGCAAGCATCTGCACAACTTTTGGATGACACAGGACTGATGAATTCATTATAGCCGAGGAAGATGTTATATTCGAGTATGTTATGGACCCACCATCCCGTAACATATGTTATGGATTTGGAAACTAAGCGGTAATTATTTTGCTATATTTCTCTTTAATTTCCATAAATAACATTTCTATACAGTGTTATATGGAATTGTATGGAATCAGTTGCTAGTTGACTGATTAAAAAAAATATTTCTTTAACTATCAATTCATATAAATAAAAGATATTTCGAAAATCAACACATTTAATCTCATATTTTGAAAACTACTATGTACGATTAACATATTACAATAATAGTTATGTTGTATTATACATAAGCGTATCGTAATATATAAATAGCAGTGATTATATAAATTAGTTAGTTTTTAGTAGTTACTAGTAATTCGTGATTAAATTGTGTTATATTGGCATTTACAATTTAATGTGGTCATATTAATTTGTATATTATAAATTTGTGTTTTTTTTGTAGGCAAGCAGAATAACTGTTATAAACGTAAATTAATTTGTAATTTCTTAGAATTATATATAACTTATATTATTCGCAGGCTAGGACCACGTAGAAGACGTATCAAAGATGTAACATCTTTTTCAGAAAGCTAACACAAATATCTTTTAGCACATTGGTTAGTGCGTGACATTGATTTCCACGAGGTCAGGAGTTGAATCTCGCGATTGTCACACAAAGGCTCAGGATAAAGCGGAGATCGCAGAGCTACGGGCTCAGATCGTCGAGCTACAAAAGCACGACTGACGTTGTGCTACAGAAATGGACAGCTGAACTAGCGCTTGGCAATGTATATGGAGCGCTGCAAAAGAACGACAGGCGTCGTGCTACAGAGATGGAGCAGCTAAACCAGCGCTTGGCCGATTATATGAACCGTCATGGGACATTCCCCTCATCCGATGGTTTTGGGGGTTCAGATGCAGCTTGACATATTGGTTTTGACTTGTATATATATGTTATGAGATGGTGATGATGATGTTGATACGATATTGTGGTTTTTGATATGGTTTGACAATGATTTGGACTTGTTTTGTGGACATGATAGATGTATGACTTGGATTTAGGTTTATTTTGTTGTATGTATTGGCTATTTTGTCGCTTTGACTATGTTTCGATGCTTATATTCTATGTATTGAAGTTGTTGCTGTGTTTATTGTATAATTTTTATGTATATATATATATATATATATATATATATATATATATATGCTTAAATGAGATTGGTTATATATTTAAGTTCGAAACGGAGCTATAAGATTGATTGTGGCATGTGCAGGGGTTGGAAGGCGGAAGGTGCAACGGCATATAAAAAACAATACCAAGTTTTTCTAACGGCTAGCGACGGATTATTGATCAAGATTTTCCAGCGCTTTCCAACGACACGTGTCGAAGCTTAACCATCGAAAACTGTCTCTACTAGCCGTCAAAAGTCATCAGAAATATGTAGTCGTCCCCATTGGAAGTCGTTGCTAAAGGGGATTTGTATTCCAACGGTTTTCTACGGCCGCCGACGGCATTTTACCGTCAGAGATCACTGTTTCTCTTATAGTATATAAGTCTATATACTTAAACTAATTTCAAAATTTTTGATTTAACTTATTGAAATAAATGACATTAAAAGATATTTGTTAATTCATCCAATAAATAATTACTATACGTCACTTTCAATATGTACAATATATTCATATTAACAAAAATGATAAAATTACTCTCTTTTTTGGAATACATGTACATACATGAGTGTGCAAGCTAAAATGAAATTACATACAAACAATAATAATAATTTATAGTTTACATATTTCACACAATATAGACTTGGATTTGGGTTTATTTTGTTGTATGTATTAGTTGATGTGTTGTTTTGACTATGTTTAGATGTTTATATTACTAAAACAGTTGTCATTATTGTAACAAGGTTTTCAATTTAACGTAAAACAAAAAAATACTATTTTTAGTAATATTGTCATGTCCAACGCACATGTTACACGTTAGTTTAATGGATGCCTAACGTTAAACATCCACTTTATGGGCATCCATGTTTATCAAATGTTATTTAAATATGCATTAACGGACAACAATTAAATTGGTGTTTGACGTCATGGGATTATTTAAATGAGTGTCTGATTGTTGAGGTTTTCTCCCACTTTTGGTCTTAAATATGCAATGACCATATGCTTGTCTACATTACTCTAACTATACTTTCTAACATTACGCAACATATTGATCATGGAAGATAGACGAAAATACATTAAACTTAAACACAATACCTTGAATGAAACAGTATCCTCCAATTTAGACCTTACCAACTGGAGCATGGAATTAAGCTCAAAATCCACATGCTTTTGTTCTCCATTGTTATCATGAGGTTCTGGTTTTTCATCCTTAGAAATACCTTCGGAAAAATTGCAGTTAACTGACCTATATACGTAAGAAACATAACCATTTAAATCACGATCAACGATTTCCTGTACTTGAAGAATTTTTGTAACGTTGAAACTGGTATTTTCATTGTTCTCTTTAGTACACTCAGCAGCTGCACAAACATTGCAGAGGTAACTTGTGAGTCTTGAAAACAAGTGTAGTGTTAAGCTATACGGTTAAGCTTTATATAACACAGAACCTTCAAATTTCGTTAATGTATTGCTTTCCCTTTGGGGACTCCAAATTTTCTTCATAGGCATAGTGTCTACTTCAGAAACTCTACTTTGAGCATAAATCGTTTCTTCCTGCAAGCATGGAGGTAATGATTTTCCAGGCCTACTATTAGTGCTTCCTGCTATGAGTCACACAATTACTTCCCATGCGTATGTAATTCAATAGAAGCGATGACATGAAATTCTATAAAATTAGTTAAATATCTGGAGATGCAGATAAATCCTCCGAATACTAATTGAGGGCCGAAGTTATTGACAGTAACAACAGTCAAAATTTCAAAACAATGCATGAATTTATGTCAAAACACATAATTTTAATGTTGCATGAGAATAAGCAACGCTAAACATCAAATCCATATATGTGCAGGCATTATCATACATAACAAATTGGAGTATATTGGAGGACCAAGAATGCATTATATCGAGAAAGAAACTCACTAATACCCCCTCTTTCTGCGTTACCGGAGGACTTTTTTCCAATCAATTTCTTCTCAGTTGATTCAACACCATAAGCAAAGCTCCTCTCTTTTTCCAACCCACTTAGTATTCCTTCAATTCCTATCTTGCCCTCATCTTCCTCTTTGCTTCAAGCATATTGTACAGAGTAAATATATCAACGTAGATGACCAAATTATTTAGGAAATATCATAATATACTGAAATCTCAAGGATCCAACTCACACAATTTCACTAGGAACACAAGGGCTTGAAGAAACTTCGATTTCTTCTTCCAGATTCCACCCCAAAACGAACCAACCCCCATGTTTCAAAACCGCATCAACCAAATCACCCCTGCCAGCGTCAATTAATTCACATTTTGTTGGAAAACTATCGGCTTTAATCGATTTTCCCATGAATTCAAAAAGCTCGTCCTCCAGTTTTTTAGCATCCATGGTAAGAACTTCATTTTTACTTCGTTTCGCGCAAACCCGCAGTAAACCATCAACATGAGGTGAAAATAAGGAAGGAAACGAGCGATTATGAAAGAAGTTACACGAAAATTCAATTGCCATGAAAGAAAACGAGGTCATTTCGAAGCATTTTGCGAGTGCTTGAAAAGCTTTTGATGAAACGACTCGAGGGTAGGTGAAGTTTAAAGCGGTGATTTCACCACGATTTATTTATTTGTTGGGCGCCAAAGGGGAGTTTCCATTTTCCAATCGACGAAGAATGTAATTTAAGCTCTGGCAAATTGAGTGGCAAGCGGCAGCTTGCTTTGAAAATCAACTAGGTCACGGCTGAAAAAAAAAAATTTAGATTAACACTTTAGAAATATACATATAAATAATATATTATTTTTAAAATAATTATTTTCAACAATAATTTAACTTAATTCTTTTTATATTTAATTTAGATTACACGTACAATTCAAAGGTAAATCGATAATAACTATTTGAATGCATGAAGATTGCATAGATATTCTTAGTGTTAAAGGTAACACAATACATTAAAATAAAAAGGCTAAGATATAATAAAAAGCCTAACACCGTTGATTCAATCTAAACTTAGGTTTGCCAACGATGTTGAAACTCATTCATTTAGTACACCTAAATTTTAAGATGAGCAAAAAGATTATGGTTAAGATCATTTATGTAAAATTCTAAGGATAATCACAATATTAACATGAAAAAATATATTATAATCTAATATGAGAAACAAAGTTATTTATTCAACCATAATTTTAGACATTAGTTGAACATATTAGTAGCTATACAAAAGCGAATTGAATGCACATAAAATCAAAATTAGAAACCATTCTAATTTTTCCACAACATATTACAACAACGATATATACTTTATTTGCATAAGCAATGTGCAGACAAGTTATCACTGTGGTGGACCATACAATAGTTAAATAGAAACACATATCTAAGCATATAAATGAGTAACTGAGAACAATAACTCACACAAAGTAAACATAAAATAGTTATTTATGTTATAATTTATTAAATACATAATCATGAATAAACATATATAGTTTCATACGGCAGTAGTATTTTCTTAAACAGAAACATAAACGATTTGCATAATAGAGAACCATCAAATTTCATTAATTTTAAGACTCCACCTTTACAGTACCAAAAGACACTCAAACATGCTTATGACACATCAAACGTCAATAATTTCCATATAAACTTCCACTTTCTCCGTCCTCGCATACTTCACACCCGACTGCTCCTTTTATCCCCACTTGCTTCATCATGCTCCAGTTCCTCTTTCCGCTGGTGACCACAATGTTCTTTTCCTTAACCTCACACTAAGATCGCCCGATTTCAACCTTTGCATGATAATGACCAACACATAAGATTTTAGCAGCTCCTTTGCGCATGATGGAGTTGAAGCCATTGCATCTGCGCTGTGCACGAACTTGCGGGTTAGTGCGATGATACTTTCATCTTGTTTGTCAGGATAGCCCAAGAGGTGGTGTACAGTTGTCATTAGCAGATCTTCAAGCATCATCAAATGAGCACCCATGCTGATTTTTCCACCGACGCTTATCTTTGTTACGTATACTATATGCATTAAACTAATCAATTTTAGTTAAATTGCAATTATAATATACTAAGTAAGAAGGTTTAAAAAAAAAAGAAATAATAGGCAATAAATACAAAGTTTCCTTTATTCCGAACCCAAAGAAAAAAAACTTAGACAATACAAAATTGAATGGATATAAAAAGTCTGCATTATAGTTTTGAACTGTTACGTGTCTATAATTCATAGTAATATCAAAAAGTGTGCATTATAGTTTTGAACTGTTACGTGTCTATAATTTTTAGGCAATTTCAAAATTAAGATACCAGGTTATAAATAAGCCAAATTTAAAAAAGTGGAAGTGTAATAACCCGGAAAATCTGAGCCAATTTAAAAATTTTATTTTGGCAATTTTAGTGAATTTTGAATATTTAAAATGAATTATTTTAAATATTAATGACGAGAAATTTATTTTGAATAGAATTCGAACGTATATATTTATATAGATCGTCGTTAGAATATAATTATTTTATTTTATAAAAGGAATTGAAAATGGCGCGGTAGTTTAAAATTTTGATTTCAAAGTTCAAATGAATATACAGGATTCAAAATAAACCGGATTTTAGCGAAACCAAAAATATTAGAATCTAATTGAGAATGTCTTTTCAACGAATCCGAAAAATCAAAATTTCATAGCGGGGATAAAAAGTTATGTTCAGTTGAAAATTCAGAATAGTCGTTATGGAATTCTGGCCCTTGAAAATGGAAATTTTGCAAACGACCTCGATTTTTGAAAAAACCACTTTTGTTGGATCCGTGATGTCAAATTATTGCTAGATTCCAAAATTCATAATTTTTCAAATCAATATGTGAGCGTGGCGAAGTAAAACGCGTTTTGACAGTTTCAGTTGATTTTAATCGACTGAAAAATGGCCGTTTTTCAAATGGTCTCAGAATTCGATGAAATTAGTTTTGTTAGGACTGTATCGTCAATACGAAGCTAGAAAATATTTTTTGAGGATTTTTCGAGTTAGTATGTGATCCCGGTAAATTGAAATGTGAGTTCAAATTCAATATATAGAGTTATATTTTGATTTTGACGAAAACTGATCGAAACGATCGAATCATCCTGCGTTACATATCCCATTGTGTTCGGAATGGGGTAATTAGCTATGAACGACAGTCGGTGAGTTCGATTTCGAGTTCGAAATAAAAAGTTGCTTTTTGAAATTAAATAATTAAAAAAATAAAAATCTCCCTTTCATCACATATGCCCTCCCATTGTGTTCGGAATGGGGGTAATTAGCTATGAACGACAGTCGGTGGGTTCGATTTCGAAATAAAAAGTTGCTTTTTGAAATTAAATAATTAAAAAAAATAAAAATCTCCCTTTCATCACATATGCCCTCTCAGCCCCCCCCCCCCCCCCCCCGTGTTAATTCAGTTCGAATGAAAAAAATGTAATTTTTATATAGAGAATAGCGTGATAAAAATGTAATTTTTATTATTTGAACACCCTTGTAAAAATAGAATTTTTGTCTATATAGTAGCGGTGTAAAAATGTGATTTTTATCCATATAGAGTAGATATAAAAATGTGATTTTTATATACATAGCAACAATATAAAAATGTGATTTTTATATACATAGCAACAATATAAAAATGTGATTTTTATATATGTAGTGGCTACGGACGACGAAAGTGAATAAAGGCGAGCACGACGAAGATTTCTACATATGAAGAGTCGTGGCGATTGGTTTAGCTAGTCGGTGAGAATTTCTCACTTTAAATCTTGTTTTCTAGTTAAAAATATATACTAAGATGCAGATGGTGCTTAACAGCACCCGACACCCATCGTCCACAGACCATGGATGACTTGTATGCTTGTTTGATGTGTTGTGAAATTTGTTTGTGATGTTGATGTGAAATAGATAATAAAATATAGATTCATGTGTTGAAATAAATTATTTATCGTTAAAAATATAATTTTAACGTGATTGTGATTAAATAAATATTCATTTACAAACCGGACGGTTTGTTTATGTGCACCTATTTGAAGGATATTGATTGGAACGATAAATTTTACACGTCGCATAACTGCACAAATAATATTCGGTGTTTATGGATTGAAACTCACACGGGTGTTGGGATAATATTTGACGTTACACTAATCCCAATTATTTAGTTGCATGTCGATCGATTGGTCGACAAACTGTGTAAGCGTTAATTATTTATATTTAATGCTTATGCAGTTGTGTAGTGCACTTTGGGTGATGGTTGATTATTTATCGTTGCTATTATATACATGTGTTGTATGGAATCCATATGATTAACATCATATGGTAATTGATTGGGCCTCATTCCAATTAGGAAAATAAAGAATAGAATAAAATATATATTCATGTGTTGAATAGAATAAATAGTCATGTGTTGACGATGCTCATGTGTTGAGAATATTCATGTGTTGAAACTTATCATGTATTGAGTAAAATATTTTAACAATAAAATTTACATCTTGATCATATTTAAAATTAGAAACTAACTGGAAACTAGATAAGATGAGTGGTTTCCTGGGTATTGATTTGATGTTGGTTTCGGCCTTCGGGGTTAATACTTAAGGAATCATTCTCTTACTACTTTACGATTGGAGTCTGATTAAAAATCAAACGATAGACACCATAATTTTATAAAATATATTAAATAATAGAAATAGTCATGTCTTGACGATACTCATATGTTGAGAAAATTCATGTGTTGAAAGAAATATAGATTCATGTGTTGAATAGAATAAATATTCATTTGTTGAATAGAATAACGAAATTATTAAAGTATATAAAGCCATGTTGATTAGAGATGCGCTATTTTGACGCGAATAATATTTATATCGATTATATTTGTTTTTTATAATGATTATAGAAAAGGAAGTGATTTCAAAATATAACGTTTTAAAAATATTGTCATTTGTATATCGATGATGTGGAATATTCAATTTTGATTCGAAATTGAATATGAAGTTGAAATCGTTTCGAAAATGAATTTAAAACGATTTATAAAATCCGTTTTAAAAGGAAACCGATGAAATATATATTATATATATAATATAATGGCCTGAATAGAACGCGCCGCGCTGCGGCAGTTCGCGAATTTCGACCATTGACTTCGAAATGACATTACGGGAGATCCGACCGTCAGATTCTCCTGAAACCGGAACCGTTGGGTTCGTATCGAAAAGAGCTTTCCAATGAATATTAGAAATCTGAGATCTAACGATTGGATTTGGAATTACGTCCAAATCAAATTTGGAAAAGGTCGATGTAAGTGCGATTCGATGGCCGTTGATGGAAATCGACTGTACGGGCCTTGATAAAATTATTAAAAATAGTAATAATTTGTGTAAAATCATAAGAAATGATTTGGGAAAAATCGGGATGAAAATTTCCAAATTTGAAAACATAAAAATAGATTTTTATCGAAATGAACTAGTTTTTGAACTAGAATTAAAATCAATTTATTTTTGAAATAAATAAATTGAATTTGAAAGTGGTTTTCAAAATAAACAAAATTTCCAATTCGTGAATTGGGAGGGATTTGAATCGAAATTATCTTCGGAATATTTCGATGTTGGATTTCGTGATTATACAGATATTGTTATGGAAGTTTGAAAGATATATCTATATCGTTATTTCCAATACGATATTGGTTGGTTGTAGAATTTGATATTGAATATAAGCCGATATATTTTCTTTTCAGAGCCTTGTATTTAATATCAAACGTGATTTGGGTTTGTCGTGAATGGTGTCTTCATTAACACTGTTCTTAAGCCCAGTGGAGAAAAAGATTAAATCTTTCTATTTAGATTTAATGAAGTGTACCAATTAAATAATATTAATTGGAATTGAATTTAAATTGGTTTTTGGGTTCATCGTGAGCGGTGTTTTGAATAACACCTGTTCTTTAACCCGATTAACAATGGAAAATGATTTTGGGTTTATCGTGAACCATGTTTTAGATGACATTGGTTCTTTAACCCAGTTAAAGACAGGATATTGATTTTTGAGAAGATTAAAACTAAGTGGAGTTTTAATGAATCTGTAATTAGATTGAAATGTGAATTGATAATTTAAATTATCAACTTTGGAAAGTGATCGAGAATGGAGTATCACCAGTTTTGCTCCAAAGCGGTAGTTAAATCTTTAATTAGATTTGAACGTGAAATGGTAATTAATTTTACCGATAACACCGTGGTGTTAGATATGGAGTACTACCAGTTCTGCTCCATGGGAAGAATAGGTTGGGATTGGAAAAGAAAATAAATAATTACTTCGGTGTGGTCCGCTAATCCCGACTAGTTTGGAAAACCATGATATGGTTTGAAATGATATCCAAAGGAAGATTAAAGAATAAATTTAAAAGAAATTATCTTTAATAAAATTAATGGGGACCTTTCCCTAAGAATGTGAATTTTTGAATAAAAGAATATTTTGAGTTGGAATGAGGCGTATGTTGGGTTTGTGTAACATTTTCTTATTATATACGCGGGTTATTCGGAAAGGCCGGGTTTATACCCATTCTGAATAACCGATTCGACGATATGTCGAAGATGAAGACGGTGGTTGAAGACCGGAAGTCTTCACATCGTTTGGGTGATTACTGATGATCTTGATTGGGCTGTACACCCAAGAGGAGGGAAACAGTTGGTGATCGTCCAGACGTACTTGGAGATCGATGGATATGCGAGGAAAGTGCCTCCGGTTTCATTCAGACCCAGAACGAACTTGTAAATGGATTGTGTGTCTGACATTGGATTTTATTCTGTATTGATTGATCTCTATTAAATATACATCTGTTTGGCGGCGGAGAATTTATTCTCTTGCTTAACGCCCTTCTCTGAGACGTACGAGCTCAGAGGTTGTATATCGATGGACATCAGTCGCATGGAGTGAATTGCCTGTGTGGCACGCCTAAGTGGCAGATGATCAAGGCTTCTGTTGAAAAGCAAAGTCTTGTGGTTGATGATCAAAGCACGGCCTGTGTGGAGCAGCTTTGTGTATAGCATTAATTCGCGAGCCTCACACCTCGGTATGAGTCAAAAACAGGATACAGACCGTTAGGAGAACACGACGTTTCTTTCTAGCTATGGGTGATGTCACATGTCAGTGACCTACCAGCCCTGACATTTATATACTTTTTACCTGTGTGGTTGTTGGAATGCGAGGCGCCTCGAATATATGGTCGGTAACTGGCACTATGTGAGCCGACGTACAGACCATTATATAAAGGTCCAATAAGACCGGGAAACGTGTGTTCAGGAATAACTAATCCTCAAAAGTAAGAGAGGACCGGCCCAACCGATTCCAAGGATCGTTGTGTGTGGTCCTGAGACATTTGCTAGAGTGTCTCGAACGGAGAGGAGCTTGCCCCTGCCTCGACTCATGATGGAATCCAATTTCCAATACGTGATATTTCGGTTTTATTTGTAGAGCCTAGTACGGCGACATAGTGGTATTGGTCACTTATGTCGTCTATGATTTATACATTATGATTGAAGTTGTTTTCTTCACTTATAGTAATAATAAAATATGAAATTTCATGTACCAAGCATTTTTGGCTATTATAAGGTAAAAACCCTACCCTCCGGCTTGCGTTGCATTATGTGATGGGACCTAGGTCTTATAATAGCTTCATTCTTCTTTATTTAGCATTGCGCTGTTGTTCTATGCACTGGTATTCTTGGGGTAAAAACCCGTTCCATGTTATACAATGTGGTCCCTCGATTTACCTAACTTTAAAAATAAAGATTAATAACTGTTTTAGTTCTCACACCAGTCACATGACTGACCTGGAGTTTATTGTTTCAACCTAAACTCTGGGTGCCCTTATTTTCCGCACGGGCAGCTAGTAGTTTTGGTTTTGTAGATTTATATTCACATGATCCTGGTTTTCAGCTGGAACGATACTCGGAATGCTCTGTATCCGTGTATTACTTTCAGTTGTGTGTTCTATTATTTTTCCGCTGCGATGTATTTAAATGTAAGTTAAATCTCTGATATTTTATATGTAATATTTATTCATACTCTGTATATTCTTGTATTCTGATGGAATTGTTGTAATAAGCAATGAAATGTTCTTCTGTTTGCGTTTCGGTGTGTGTTGTTCTCATCTCAATCCAGGCTTTCTTTATCGGGGGAGTTCGGGTCGTTATAGAGTGGTATCATAGCTTTGGTTTACAGAGCTCGAGAACAAGACACATTAGAACCGAACGAAAGAATTCATTAGATATTGGATTAGTAATATCCTATTAGAATAACTCGTTAGAGATGGGATCAGTAGTATCCTGGAACGAGTGTGAAGAGTATATTTTTAAAATGAAAACAAATTTTGTTTTGAAATTTAAATCGTTTTATACGTATTTGAATATTTTATTTGTATTGAATTTAGACAATTTAGTATATAAAGATTTCGCATATACGCGTCATGAACGTATATTCGAAGTTTTAATATACTAGATAGATATAGAATCACACTCTAGTCGCCCGGAGATAATTCTGGTGATGCCCGGACATCATCAGTATTTATGTTCGTGTTTCGAAAGTGTGATATCTATATATTTCCATAAAATGGTGTGAGAATCAAAACTAGATAGGGTTTATTGTTGTGATTTGGCATCAAAAACATGATTTTGTGTATATGTATCAAAGTTATGAATTTGAAAAGCTAATCAACTAATTGATTGATGGTTGTGTTGTTTGTTTATTTGTTTGATAAATTTGAACCATTATGCCAAATTGAACCGAATATTAAACTGTATTGAAAAATGATTACAAATGCATGCATATACATGTACTTACATTGAACAGGTCATAGCAAGGATGCTAGAGCAGAGGAATAAAATTGATTGCCCGACAAATAGGTACATATTGTATTTCTTTGGGTTTGGATGATTTTATGAGCCAATTGGCTAGCCGCTTGGCTGTTTCTTTTTCTTTTTGGATTGATGAGGGCCATGAGAGGCTATTTGAAATATCTCGAAGTCCCCGGTGCAGGGGAGGTTTTGGCGAAATTTTTCGAAAATTTAGGGTGTTAGGAAAATTTTGAAAAGTTCTTAGAAACTGAAAAGTTGAAGAACTTAAGCCGTAAATAAAACAATGGAAGTTGAGTTGGTTTGTTAAACAACTTTCGGCTTCGTTCCTTTTCGGGGATGAAAAGTTTTAAGTGGGGGAGGTTGTAATAACCCGGAAAATCTGAGCCAATTTAAATTTTTTATTTTGGCAATTTTAGCAAATTTTGAATATTTAAAATGAATTATTTTAAATATTAACGACGAGAAATTTATTTTGAATAGAATTCGAACGTATATATTTATATATATCGTCGTTAGAATATAATTATTTTATTTTAATTATAAAAGGAATTGAAAATGGCGCGGTAGTTTGAAATTTCGATTTCAAAGTTCAAATGAATATACAGGATTCAAAATAAACCGAATTTTAGCGAAACCAAAAATATTAGAATTTAATTGAGAATATCTTTTCAATGAATCCAAAAAAATCAAAATTTCATAGCGGGAATAAAAAGTTATGTCCAGTTGAAAATTCAGAATAGTCGCTATGGAATTCTGGCCCTGGAAAATGGAAATTTTGCAAATGACGTCGGTTTTTGATGTAACCACTTTTGTTGGATCCGTGATGTCAAATTATTGCTAGATTCCAAAATTCATAATTTTTCGAATCAATATGTGAGTGTGGCGAAGTAAAACGCGTTTTGACAGTTTAAGTTGATTTTAATCGACTGAAAAATGGCCATTTTTCAAATGGTCTTAGAATTCGATGAAATTAGTTTTGTTAGGACCGTATCGTCAATACAAAGCTAGAAAATATTTTTCGAGGATTTTTCGAGTTAGTATGTGACCCCGGTAAATTGAAATGTGAGTTCAAATTCAATATATAGAGTTATATTTTGATTTTGACGAAAACTGATCGAAATGATCGAATCGGCTTGCGTTACATATCCCAATGTGTTCGGAATGGGGGTAATTGGCTATGAACAACGGTCGGTGGGTTCGACTTCGAGTTCGAAATAAAAAGTTGCTTTTTGAAATTAAATAATTGAAAAAATAAAAATCTCCCTTTCATCACATATGCCCTCTCAGCCCCCCCCCCCCGGTGTTTATTCAGTTCGAATGAAAAAAAAAGAAAAAAAAAACCATCGCGCCCTAGCGCGATGGCCTCTCCACCGTCGCCCTCCTCCTCGACACCCATCCCTCGCGCGTCTCCCTCTTTCTTCCTCCCCCTCTTCCAAATCAGCGTGCCCCTATTTCCCGCAAAACCCACGAACCCGCAACCGCAGCCATCCCCTGGAGGGCCCTCGACCATCGCACTGCGCGCCGCTTCCTCTGGCCGACGCCGTCCCCCTCCTGAAACCGCCATCCCAAAGAAAAACAGCACCTGAAACCCTAATTTCAATGTAAGAATTTTATTTCTTTTCATTTTCTGATTTTCATGTTATCGAATTTTCTGATTTTGTTTGTTCTTATCCTATAAGAAAAGATACGATTTTTAATTGTAAAAAGTAGTGATTTTTAACACGAGAAGTTATGATTTTTAAATTCATAAAGTTGGGATTTTTAGCTTAGTAAAGATACGGTTTTTATTTTCATAAAAACATGATTTTCATTTGATTTTTATTATAGAAAAGATTATGCTATTCATCATAGAGAGAAATAATTTTTATATAATGTAAAGTAATAAAGATGTAATCTTTATAGAAGTAGCCATGTAAAAATATGATTTTTATATTATATAGATAATAAAAATTCGATCTTTATTATGTAGGACATATAAAAATATGATTTTTATTCATGTAGAGTAATAAATATAATTTTTACTATATGGCTAGCAAAATATAATTTTTATCATGGAAGTAGCGTTGTAAAGGAGTGATTCTTACATATGTAGTAGTGATATAAAATACGATCTTTATCTAAAAATATAATTTTTATATTGAGAATAGCGTGATAAAAATATAATTTTTATTATATGAACACCGTAGTAAAAATAGAATTTTTATCTATATAGTAGCGTTGTAAAAATGTGATTTTTATCCATATAGAGTAGATATAAAATTGTGATTTTTATATACATAGCAACAATATAAAAATGTGATTTATATATATATAGCAACAATATAAAAATGTGATTTTTATATATATAGCAACAATATAAAAATGTGATTTTTATATATGTAGTGGCTACGGATGACGAAAGTGACAAAAGGCGAGCACGACGAAGATTTCTTTATATGAAGAGTCGTGGCGATTGGTTTAGCTAGTCAGTGAGAACTTCTCACTTTAAATCTTGTTTTCTAGTTAAAAATATATACTAGGATGCAGACGGTGCTTAGCAGCACCCGACATCCGTTGTCCACAGACCATGGATGACTTGTATGCTTGTTTGATGTGTTGTGAAATTTGTTTGTGATGTTGATGTGAAATAGATAATAAAATATAGATTCATGTGTTGAAATAAATTATTTATTGTTAAAAATATAATTTTAACGTGAATGTGATTAAATAAATATTCATTTACAAACTGGACAGTTTGTTTATGTACATCTATTTGAAGGATATTGATTGGGACGATAAATTTTACACGTCGCCCAACTACACAAATAATATTCGGTGTTTGTGGATTAAAACCCCACACGGGTGTTGGGATGATATTTGACGTTACACTAATCCCAATTATTTAGTTGTATGTCGATCGATTGGTCGACAGACTGTGTAAGCGTTAATTATTTATATTTAATGCTTATGCAGTTGTGTAGTGCACTTTGGGTGATGGTTGATTATTTATCGTTGCTATTATATACATGTGTTGTATGGAATCCATATGATTAACATCATATGGTAATTGATTGGGCCTCATTCCAATTAGGAAAATAAAGAATAAAATAAAATATATATTCATGTGTTGAATAGAATAAATAGTCATGTATTGACGATGCTCATGTATTGAGAATATTCATGTGTTGAAACTTATTATGTGTTGAGTAAAATATTTTAACAATAAAATTTACATCTTCATCATATTTAAGATTAGAAACTAATTGGAAACTAGATAAGATGAGTGGTTTCCTGGGTATTGATCTGATGTTGGTTTCGGCCTTCGGAGTTAATACTTAGGGAATCATTCTCTTACTACTTTACGGTTGGAGTCTGATTAAAAATAAAACGATAGATACCATAATTTTATAAAATATATTAAATAATAGAAATAGTCATGTGTTGACGATACTCATTTGTTGAGAAAATTCATGTGTTGAAAGAAATATAGATTCATGTGTTGAATAGAATAAATATTCATTTGTTGAATAGAACAACGAAATTATTAAAGTTTATAAAGCCGTGTTGATTAGAGATGCGCTATTTTGATGCGAACGATATTTATATCGATTATATTCGTTTTTATAATGATTATAGAAAAGGAAGTGATTTCAAAATATAATGTAATGTCCCGCATTTTTTATCGGTTTATATTTGAATATTTAAAGCAGTTTAAATATTGATTTTTGTGATAAATGGATTTATATATTAATTAAAACGAAGTTGAATATATAGAAATATATATTAAATATAATCGAGCCCGTAATATCGCGACAGTTCGTAATTTAACGTTCTGAACTTCAACTGAGTGTACAGGACTCATTTTAAACCGGATTTCTTCGAAACAAGAAGCGTTGGAATCGGTTGAACTGTATCTTCCTAGCAGAAGTTAAAATTCAAGATTTCGGATTATAGATTCCGAGTTATATCAAAATCAAATATTCAAATAGTCGCTGTAAAACCGTTTATCGACCGTAACAGTTTATTTGATATAACTAGATATCGGTTGCAAATCTGGACAAGGTTCTTTTGTGGCGCAACGATAATTTTATTTTTAGAATTTTACTGTAATTTTTAATTAATTAAATATGCAACTTTTTATTTGGAGTATTTTGCACCCTGTATCGATATTTCGGGGTTTCACAATATGAGTTAAACTACCGGTATTATTATATTTTTGGGATTCTGACACCTCGCTGGATACAACCGTGTTCTTATTTCTGTCCGTAGAGAGTCGGACACGAACGAAATTTTATGTATCCTAAATTCTATTTAAAACAAGTAGGTGCGGACTACAAGTTTGTTTAGCATGTAAATAATACCTTGTAGAGCAACATTTTGGTATAACGATGAAATCAATACAAGTTTTATTTACACTTCAAGACTCATTCTATATTCTAAACTTTTTATTTTTCTTCATGGATGTACGTTGAAAACCATGTAACTCAACGTCCATCATGGTTGAAACTAGAAAAGAAAAATGCGGAAAAAGGAACTAATTAAGTAACTGCACCTACAAGTGGACCACAACCCTATTTTCCAAACTACAAGCATATCTCCTGTATAAGATCAAAGGCACCATGTCGCCCACGTAAGGCACCAACCACGAGGGAAATTTGTCAACTAGGGAAGCATGCGTACCATGCTTCATTGATGAAGGATCACCATCACGCATTGGGAACGACAACCTACTCTAGGAAGACAGCAAGTCTATATGCAAACCATACTGCAATAAATACAAACCATTACTCTAAGCAAAACCCATATATATATATATATATATATATATATATATATATATCAAAGCAAACAGTCCATACTTGTCAAAGCCTACCTACCCTAAAGGTCAATAGCTACCGTTAATGTACTAACGCACATACTACGTTTGAAATTGGGAAACCTACCCATACTCCTAACACCCAGCCATGCTATACTCTAGGATATGACTTTGATATTATCTCATGCTTCGTTTCTGTATATAAACGCACCATTCTTTTCTCACTTCAAAATAAAAATAAAAACATACAACTAAATGAAACTCCTGCCACCACGGCACCTACATGCTCGAACTTCGAACCCAGCTGCATGTTTTTCGGTTAGTTACAAGCTATTTTGGTTCGACGCTCGGGAACCACCATGAGTTCGGATCTTGGGTACGCTCATAGAGTTGAGTGAAGGATGGAGAAAGTCCAGGAGTGGGGGACGCAAATTACTAGAGCGCCGAGTTTCAGCGAAGAGGAGTGTTAGCAAGGACATGTACGGCATGTTTTGTTATGCAAGGAAAGAAGTAAAAATGCGATAGTTGGAGAAGGCCGGAAAAGTATTGAGGTGCGCAAGTTGAAGAGTATTGTACATGCTGGGCGAACATGAGTTGAAGACGTGGATGTAAGGATCGAGACTCGAGACAAGTGGTGATAATGGTTTGTTGTGCAAATGAGTTGATATATAAATATATATATATTTTGGGGGCGGTTGCATGAATATATATAAGAAGAAGAGACGAGAGTAACGAGAGAAGTGGACGGTGTTGTGCATGCGGAAGTGGACCTCTGACGTGGAAGTATAGACGGTGAAGCAGCGTGTGTGTTTGGGGGTACCATTGTGATAACATGGAACAGTACACATGCGGTTTGGGCAGTATAAAAATTAAAAGGGGAAAGAAGGCGCAAGCACAATAAACAGCAGAGACAAAAGGGCAAATGGGCTGATCTTGAGTTTCGGTTTTGGCCCATGGTTAATAATAAAATATATATCAAAGAAATTAGAGGCAGTGGTATGCGTGTAAAACAGTAAACATAAGGAAGAAACTGGAACAAACCTATCCAATGGAGCAAAAATATACGGGGGCCAGGCAAGAAGGAAACACAGAAGGGAAGCAAGAAAAATGGAAGGGTTGGCATTTTGGGCTTTTTGGGCCCATGTGAAAATAGAGATTAAAGAAAAGAAAGAAAAAAAAATATATAAATGAAGCCCAACGAACAAGAAAAAACGTGAAGGGGGCAAGAAGTATGGGACCTGAAATATTTTAAGATGGTGAAAAGCAATATACCGGAGACCGGATTTTATTTATTGAGGGAGAACACCGTTTATTTCGGTACGAGTCTGACAAGTTCGGGCCGACGGGAACGAAAGAAGTTTACGCAGTCAGTTTCGTCTTCTTTCGTTGGATACGATGGTCGCAGACTACATACTAGAGATGATCCGGAGCGGTTTTGAGGCTCGTTTGGATTTATGGCGGAATTGAATGCCTGCTTTAAATCGACCAACGCAAATCATTATTTAACGGTTAACGCGCCAAGGTGAGTAAATTCACTGACTCTGATCTATTTTAAAATATTATGATAATAGTTGAATGTTGTGTGATGGTTGCTTCGGTATATTACAATTAAATTGATTGAAATGTTACATATCGTTGCATAGGTTAGATACTGATTCCATCGATTTTAAATATTCCCTAGTAGGAATCAGTGTAAATTGTGTTGACTGACATTTGTGGGTGCGGGAAACCGATTGGAGGAATCCGACCGGATCCCTTGATATTTATATGTACTGTTTGTTTTGCACTGTTTGAAACCGAATTACATTTAAAACCTCGTGTGAATATTGATGTTGAACGGAAATTCAACATTTGTTTCGATAAATCAATAAACGATATCGATTAAGAAAAGTGGTAACAGTCGACCGTAAAACCATCGTTTTGTTAAGAAGTGATTGGCCGTCAGGCAAATCAATGAAGTTAATTTTAAAAATTATATTTTTATAATTAAAGAGAAGATTTAAATTTATAATAGAAGTTCTATTATAAACCAGTATTTTAGAGTTCATTTTATAAAGTAAATATAAACGAATATTTGACATTTAAATAAGTTATTAAAATATAATTATCCTACGAATGAATGGTTTGGATAATTATTTTAAAGCAAAAAGTTAAGAAATATTATTAGATTAATTAGAATTAATCTAATGTTAAGAAGTAATTAAAAATCAGTTAACGAATTTACTGATGGAATGAAGTTGATTTAATCAATTGTTATTTGGGAAAATGATTATTAGATTAATTGGTCTTTAATTAATCTAATGGAAATAGTTTAGAAATAAATTAATCAAAATTAATGAGATTTAATTATCTTTTAATTTAAGAAGTTATAAATAGAACTGTGGAATGGAAAAAGCGAAGAGTTAATATAAATAATCATAAACAACAGAGATTTCAAAGTAAGGTTATGGTGTTATAAAACCATTATTAAAATTTAACAAGAAAATACGGTCTGATAGATATTATAAGTAATAAGGGATTAGAGTACAGACTTATATCTGTTCTAAGGTAAGAACGTTGTCGATCAAGCTCTGAGAGGTAAGTAAAATACCCCAACTTGAACGGCTTCACTATTATCGAGGAACGATATCAGTTTGTAACGAAAAGAGATGTCAAGATTAGTATAAAGGGAATATGGCAGCGTATGACAAGTCTTAGAACTATAGCGATAAAATAACGCTGTTGACTAGGCTTAAGCGTGACCGTTATGTCGAGATTAGTTATAAAGGGGAATATTACAGCGTATGCCAAGTTTGAACTATAACGATAAAATAACGTTGTTGACAAGGTAAGTGTGACTGTAATGTTGAGATTAGTTATAAAGAGAATATTACAGCGTATTGCAAGTTTTACTATAGCGATAAATTAACGATGTTAACCAAACTTAAGCGTGATTTTTATATATAGCAGCACTTCTTAGAAAATGTCACAGTTGGTTTGAAATCCACTTATTCTAAAGGTAATAGGTAACGGTGTATGTCCAAAGAAAATATAAGAATAAGTTTAAGAAATCGGAAAATCGTGTTAGAAAACGATGATAGCATTTCGATGTTCGAAATGTAATTAGAATTAAACCATTAGGATTTGGAACTATAATTCGACGAAGTCGAATGTATTAAAGTAAATTATTTTAGGAATTATAATCTGATAGGATCGTTAATACTTAGCTTAAACCAATAAATTATAACTAGGATATGTAATCAGTGTTTAGTTATAAACTTGATAAGAAGTTGTCTTAGAGAACAAAGTTTATAAAGTGGATTGGGAATATAAAGTATGAAAGAGATTTCGGTAAACGAGATAATGGTATTGATTTTCTAAATAAAGAGTTATTTGATAAAGGTGTTCATATTTCTATAATAGTATGATATTCACCTTTTAAAGTGAATAGTGTTTTAAAAATGGACGTTGGACATATTAAAATGTTTATATTGAAATTGGAATATTTTCCAATATAGATAGGATATATTATCCAAGTATAGAAATAAAGAATGTGAAAATAAGGGATCGAACGTTGATAACGTATATTTTCTGGAACACGGGAAAATAAGAATGTTAATAACTGGGAATGTTTTCTAAGAAGTGTGAAAAAGGTGAAAACAGAGTGTTGATAAATATCCGGTAAGATATGGGAATTTTTGAATAACAAAAATGAACGTTAAATAAAAGAAAATGTCGAAGTTGTGTGATGATTAGTTGTACATTTTGAATGAATGTTGTTTTTACTTCGATAGTTAAATAACCGACTATCGAAGTGTTTTGACCATCGTTGTCAATACGCAGAGACCGGTTGGATATATTATCCGGATACCACTCCGTATAGGCATAAGTGCTGCGAATTAGATTCTGCTGAAAACAATTGAAGAAGGAGTGAAATGCAAGGGTCGTCCAGTTCCAGAATGGTGTTTTCTGTTTGTCCAGTCCCAGGACAACTTGTATGGACGAGTGTCTGACAGAGTATTTCCAACGGTCACACCGTTGATTTTTACGAATATACCAAGTTGGTGGGGAGAAGGTAACTTCTCTTTATTCTACACCCATTGTGCATTTGTGTAATCAATATGTGATTACAGATTTGACGATGTGGCATTCAAAGTGAATGGTGATCAGATGTTCTGAAGATAGATGTAGCCTCTAGCCTCACGACCAGGAAGTAACAAAAGTTGGGCTAGGCAGCATGGCTAGTTGGGTCATCCCCAAGCAGGGTGTATTGTCACCGATCTAGAGAAAATTCATATTTGTTCTTCTTTTTCGATTCTGTATCTTCGGATTACGGTTGGTTGGCCAACAACCATGGGTGGCAATATATTCGCGACACTCAAGCTAAATGAGTGAGCGGTCATGTGTGGCCGGGTTGCAAGACGTTCTTGTTGAACCCTGAGTGTATCCCCTCTAGAGTACACTGATCAGAAGGTGCTCCCATACCTTGTATGTTGGAATCCATTCTCCAATAAGCGCCCGCGGTTTTTGATTTTATACTATATATATGTGGAACGTGAGATGCAAGCGTTCTGCTACTTGATTATTTAATTGAGTAGACATTATTATAATATCACTGGAGTTTGATATCAAAATATTTTGGATTATAGTAAGGTAAAAACTGTTCATGTTTATGTGTGGGCTGGTCTTACTACTTGTAATGACCCGGATATTTAGCGACTTTGGTTATCGACATAAACTCGATGTCGATAACCAAAACATCGAAAAATCCTGGTAATTAATGAAAGAAATTAGAGGGTGAGGAAAGATAAGATAGAAAATTAGAATAGAAGAAGAAGAAGAACACAACATTAGAGTAACACGAATCTCACAGCGGAACGAATAAATATATTTCATAACATAACTTTGAAATACAAATCTGTACTTGAATATACATATCATTATCAAAGTACAGCACTTACAACACAGTGGAAATAACTATAGCTATAATGATCCTGAAGCCTCCTGCTCCAAGCTCTTCCAGTATATCTATAAATCCCGACTACTTGACTGCCCGTACAAATTTAGGCACCCAAGAGTTTAGGGAAAACAACAAAGTAAACTCCGGGTCAGTCATGGGACTGGTGTGAGTAAAATAGTTTAACACAGTTTAACATATATATGATATCTCATAAGACCACGCCGTGAATACGGAACGGGTTTTTCCCTTATGAGAATCCAACATCTTTGACAAGCAATATCATTCTGATATTATAATAATGTCTAAGTACAAATATATATCAATCTAGCAGAAACGCTTTCATCTCACGTTCTACATATATAGTATACAATCAAAACCGCAAGCACGTATTGGGTAATGGATTTCCAACTTATGACAAGGTATGGAACCACCTTTCGCTAGTGTACCTCTAGAAAGGAATACACTGGGTTCAACAAGAACATCTTGCAACCCGACCACACATGACCGACCACTCATTTCGCTTGAGTGTATCGAATGTATATCACCAACGGTTGGGATCAGCAACCATTTCCCGAATGGGACAGCATCAACAATAGATTTTTAGAAGTAAATGAAACTCTAGATCAGGTGATTATACACCCTACTTCGGTGCGACCGACTTAGCCATGCTGCCTGCCCGATTTCTGTCATTTACCGGATGTGAGGCTAGAAGCTACGCTTTGTCATCACACCAGATTCACTTTGAATGTCACATCATAAAATCCATCAAATCACCGATTGGCGTCCTCAACCATACATTATGTGTTAGCTAAAAGAAGTTTCCTTCTCCGCTTCCACTCTTGGTACGGTTGGAGAAATCAATATACGTGATCGTCTGGAAATACTCTGTCATACATCCATCCATACAAGTCATCCAGGAACAGGATGAACCGAAGGCACTATTCTGTAAACAGGATAGCCCTTGCATATCTCCGTCTTCCATTTCCTTTGGCATATATGATTCGCAACGCTTATGCCAATACAGAGTGGTTCTTTGGATAATAATCCAACCGATCTCTCCATATTAACAACGTTAAAATGGTCAAAACTTCGATAGTCTGTGATTTAACTATCGAATAAAAACAAGTGTTCAAACAACGATATTATTTCCAAATGGAAATTATATCGATCAAACATCATTTAACATTCATCTCCTTAGTTCATTTTTCATCTCCTGTTTCCCTATATTCAACATTTCTTATTTTCTAAATTTAGAAAATATATGTTATTACCATTGGAAAGCATTTCCATTTCTTGTTTTCTTTATTAGAAAACATTTCTGGTTTCTTATTTGAAAAAACATTTCCAAAGCTTCTTCATTGGACTTAGACAGACGTTTAAACAAACATCGCTATGCCAACTCAAACCATTTCCTTTAATGCCGAACCTTAACTATTCCTTAGTTAAAAACGAAGCCAATCAAGTTGGGGTAGAACTACCTCTCAGACCTTAACTGAACAACATTTCTAACTTTGAAATAGGCAAAGTTCACTTTATAATTCTTTAAAAAACTTACTTACGTAACTCTCTTTCGAATCATCTCTATTCGAAAATTCTTTCCTTCGATAAGGTATATTCGATAACTCTATTCAATTTACTCTATTGGACTAACACTATTGGATTAACTCTATTTGATTTAACTCTAGTCGATTAACTCTTTTTACTTTCTATTCGAATAAGCTATATTCGATTAACTCCTTTTACTCTATTCGAATAAACTATATTCGATTAAATCCTTTTACTTTAACTCTAATTGATAACCTCTAACTGGTTTAACTCTACGCTTTAACCTAACTGATTTACTCTAACCAATTAACTCTAACTGGCTAACCTTAACTGATTAACTATGGTTGATTAAATCAAATCAATTAATTCTATTCGATGAATTCTGATCGAATAACTCCTTTTGGCTAAACTATATTTGAATACCCCCTTTTAACTTTATTCGATAACTTCCTTTTACTTTCTATTCGAATAACTAATACGATTAACTCCTTTTCGAATAAACTATTCATTTATAAAGATTTACTTTTAGTAACGGTTCTTCACTTTACAAATGATTTCCTTTTTATTCTAACTTATCCTTTGATTTTATAAATATTTCTTTTGTAAAAATCCTTTTCCTTTTCTATATAAAATCCATCGATTTTATATAAATAATTCATTTTCAAAATACACTTTGAAAATATTCCTTTATCAACATTCGGTATGTTATGGTATTCGACATATCAAATCACGATGATCAGTATCGTCCAAACACATATAATCGACAACAGATTATATATCACATCATATATCACAATATATGAAAAATAGTAAAATAAATGTTGAGGAATCCAGTCGGATTCCTCCAACCTGTTTCCCTGCATCACAGATGTTAAACAATATAGATAACATCACTTTCAGCTCCATATGATATATTCTGTTAAACAGAAACAATATAGAAATTCAACTAACTGACTAGCAGTTCAATCAAACAGTCAACACACAGTCAATCAACCAATATTTAACAGTTCTAAAAATACAATATGAAATTATAAACTGTTTAGAGTTGGTGAGATTTACTCACATTGGACAATCATCGTTAATAACGATAATTGTCGTTGATTCAGATTGGATAATTTATTTTGCTATAAATTGTAACGAGCTCGGATTCACTCCTGGTCAGTCTCATAGGATGATAGCTCTCGTCCATACGATCCCAACGCAACTTACGGTTCGTCGATCTGATATCGTATGAAGGAGATACGCATTTTAGAAGTTAATACACAGTTTGAATTTAAATAAAACTTAAAACATTTTCATTTGGGCTTTCACCTTTCTTTCTTGGCCCAACTCCCGTCAACCAGACCCGACCCGTTTGATTTCCCTTTTCTCCCCCAAATGTAGACCCGTCGCTCATTTCCATCACTCCATCACCGAACTTCAGGCACCATCATTCTCCTCCATACACCATGAAACTCAAATCGAACAACATCACTCCATTCTCCTTTGAATCCTCTACCAATCCATACTCAAAACCCCCAACTCGTCGTCACCATGTCGACCTCGACATCGTCAGCTACAGGCAGCTCGCGACTCCCCCGTTACCACCGAACACCACCAAAATCCGTGTACAAACTCTCATCAATCTCCTCAACCCCAAAACAACATTCAAATCAACCAATACCTCTTCGTTTTTGATCGAACTTGAACCCTAATCAATGCTGTAAAAAACCCAGCGAGCAAACCCAGCGTCGGTCTCCACGAGACTCATACCATGTCGATAAGCATCATCCCAGTATCTCGAATTTATATGAATTTGGATTTATAGATTTTTATTTCCATTTCTATGATTTTTCTTTTGGATTGAATCTCACTGTTTTTGGTTTCTGAGTGACGGCTTGGAATTTTGTTTATATAATGGAGATGAAAACTTTGTGTGGTTGTAAAGAGGATGTGTGGCTTTGGTTTGGTCCACATAATTTAGTTAGGATATTTTCTATTATCATTTTATTTTCGTTTTAGCCCTTCTAAAAATCCGTGTGATCACACACGATACCTAAAAATCACGAAACTGGACCTACTGCTAGAGTTAGACATTACGGTCCCAACGAAACTAGTTTCGTCGAATTCCGACTTCGTATGCTCACACAACGTATTTTTAACCATCGAAAAACTGACTGTTTTCCACTCTAAAAATCCGTACGGCCACACACTGACTCTAAAAATCACCAAACTTGGAATCTAACAACTATTTGACATTGCGGATCCAACAAAACTAGTTTCGTCGAATTCCGACTTCGTTTGCAAAATCGGCTATTTTTAAAGCTCTGGATGACCATTTAAATATGTAAATATATTTAAATATAATTAAATTAAATATAAATAAATTTATATTATCGTATATCTTCACATATGATATCGTACAGCTCCAGAATATCATATCAGAATTTACAGCTTGATATTTCAGATTCCAGATTATCTCGATATTCAATTTATATCGAAAACCCTTTTATAACGTAAATAATGCGTTGCAAAATATAAAGGAATTCCACAGCAACTTTTATGAAATTTGATTTGGACGTAAATCAAAATCTATACGACGAAATCCCGATTTTTCTCTTCCACTAGAAAGATATACTCCACCAGCTCCACACGTTTCTTGTTTCACAGAAATCCGGCTTAAAATGAATCCTGTACATTCAGTTGAAGTTCAGATCGCCAAATAGCGAACTGCCGCGCCATTTCGAGCTCTATTTTAATTATATTATAATTATACGTTCAAACTGACGTCGACTGAATATATTCGTTATTCAAATTCAATTCTAAACTGAATTATATATCACAGATGATCCGGTTCACACCATATCATCATTTCAGCCAATTCTGATTATTTCAGAATTAAATATATTATTTAATATATTATTTTAATTAAATATTCACCATTATTTAATTCCACGACCATTTAATTCACTATATCACTATATATATAATTAAATCAATCAATCATAATACCTCTGCTAATGCGGGTCATTACAATCTTTCCCACTTAAAATAATTTCGTCCTCGAAATTGCTAAAAGGTAGAGAACGACCCTATCGACTGGTTAGAACATATTTGTTCACTTCTTAACTTCAGTTTCAACTGAACCAATTTAATTTCAATTAAATATTAATTAATTCTTATCAACGAAAATTTCCAAAAATCCTGAAAATTTTCTAACGCCTTGACCTTTCGAAAAATTTCGCCAGCACCTCCTTTGTACTGGTCAATACGTCAAACTCCAACTCGCCTCTCTGGGCCATCTCCATCCCAAAAGAAAATCAAACAGCCAAGCGGCTTGCCAATTCGGATCATAAATCTTATATCCAATAGAAATATAAACTTATACCTTTTGTCGGCTTATCATTGTATCCTTTCCACCAGTTATCAATTCAGCAGATACAAGGGTCATCCCAATCAAATTCCAATCACTTTTATCTCCAACACAACCATTCGCTTATATCCGAGCCAAATATCATTTCAACTCGAGTTTCTTCTCGATTCCCAACTCTTAACTTGATTATCACATTACTCTTCAAATTTGAATCTCACAATCCAATTTGTCTTGATATCATTCTAATTCAATCTCAATTACCACTTTACTGGCTTTACTTTTAATTCAAATTTGCTTTCACAAATTTTTGTTAAATTTGTTTTTAATTCAAACAGTCTTTCCCTGGGAGTTTTCAAACAGCTTACTCTTTTCAAGAATCAAATTTTCCTTTTGAACATGTCACTGAGCCCTTAATTAATATTCCATTAGTTAAATCACTTCTCTATTTCTTTATCAATATTTGTTAACCAAATATTTTCAATACCCATATTGGCCTTTTATGTTATTTGGAAAACATTTTCGAATATCGCCTTCCTTTATTTTCTAAACTTTAGAAAATATATGCTATTTCTAATTGGAAAATATTCCGATTACTTATCTCTTTTCCGATCTCGTTTATTTCTATACTTAGGAAATATTCTTTATTCTATTTCTAAGCTTACACTTATTTGGGTTAAAACGGATGTTGTGTAAAACATCGTTACGACCACCCAACTACTATATTCAAGTAACTCCTATTCAACATTGATCTTCGAGCCTGAAATCTTACTATTTATTTGTTAATAATGAAATCAATCAAGTTGGGGTATAACTACCTCTCAGACCTTGACTGAATAACATTTATAACGTCAAAACATATATGACTACTTACTCGAATAATCAATACCATACAACTACTTATTCACTTTTAAACACGTATATGCTTCCTCTTATTATTCTTACTATATTTTATTCTTATTCTTCCTTTTTGATTTTACTACTCTATTTCTAAGTTCGTTTCCTTATCGACTTATATATATATATATATATATATATCGATACGTTGATTTCTAACTATCAAATTATCTTAAAAATATTCTAACTCCTTAAATTCCCAGAAAAATTCGCCATAACCTCCTTTGTACTAGGAGCATCGGGATATTTCAAATAGCCTCCCATGGCCCTCACCAATCCAAAAGAAAAAGAAAAAGTCAAGCGGCCAGCCGATACAGCGCATAAAATCTCATATATGAATTAAATATATACCTTTTTTGTCGAGCAATCTATTTATATACCTTCATACCTTATCCATACCTATCTCATGTATATTTATACCTGCCCAATCTATTTTAACTATACTTGATCGTTTTAACTCAGTTCGTTAATTAATTTGTTAACTAACTCTTTAGTCTATTTCACTTTTATATTTGAACATGACATGTTCAAATATAATTTAACTTGCTTATTAACTCATTTGAATCCAAATTTCAAATTTAAGTTCTATATTCGATTTCGAATATCCATTTACAAATCCAATTCGCCTTTCAAAGTTCAACTTCAAATTCAAAACTCGATTAACTAATCCCTCTTCGGCTTAGTTAATTCTATTCAATTTCTATTCAAATTTTATATCACTTCTATTATTCAAATCTATATATCGAATTCTATTATTCAAATTCTATATATTCAAATTCTATAGTTTGAATTACATTTGAATTCTATACTCAAATTCCATTTGAATTTCTATATTCAAATTCTATATCACTTTCAATATTCAAATCCTATATTTCCAAACTCCATTGAATTATATATTCCAATTCCCATTTCAACTCTATTCGAATTCTATATTCGAATTCCTATTTCAAATTCTATTTTGAAATTCTATTTTCAAATTCCATTTCAATCTATTTGAATTCTATATTCAAATTCCATTTCAAACTATTTGAATTCTATATTCAAATTTCATTTCAAACTATTTGAATTCTATATTCAAATTTCATTATTACTCTATATGAATTCTGTATTCAATTTTCCATTATTTAAATCTTCTTTATTAAAATCTCATTTGAATTTCTATATTCAAATCCCCTTTGAATTTTCTATATTCAAATCCCCTTTGAATTTTCTTATTTTTTTCTATGTCGAACTTCCTTTATTCAAATTCCTTTTCAAACTTTCTTTATTCATTCTTTACATAAGTCTCGATTTCAATTCCTTTTGAATCGATATTTCTACCTTTGGAAAATAGATTTCCCTTTCAATTTCGCACTTGTATTTTTATTTCTGAATTATCCAATGATAATTCTTTTCACTTCATTTATAAATTTCGTTTATAAAAGAACTATTTATAAACTTCGTTTATAAAGGAACTTCTCGTTTTATTTCTTTTAAAACAAGTTAATATTTCAAATCTATTTAAAAATTCAAATTCTATATTATAAATCCCATTTTGAAATTCAACACAACTTGTCTTTCCCCAAAACAAATTCAAAACAGTATCTCTGGTAGTAATTCGTCACTTACAACTCGAAAATGAATACTGATGATGCAGCTGTCATCATCAGAATCTATTTTCCAGCGGTCGAAGTGAGTTCAATACTATAAAACCATTTCTAAACATTTCCACTTTGAAATTCATTTCAAAATATAAATCACACTGCTTGTAAAACAATTTAAAATCTCCCAGGATCTTAAATTTTCCTTATTTTTAATCCAAATCCATTTACACACTTATCCAATTTTCCAGAATTTTAATTCAATTTCTGGTTTAAATTTCAGATTTAACTCATCTGATTTCACGTATTTCACTTATATGAATTCTGATTGGTTATTTACATAACCATTTAATCTATAATCTTACTCGATTATAATAACAACCAATATATCGAATATATATCAAAATATACGTTGGGTAAACTATTTTCATTTACCCTCTTTTCAAAACATATCGTGCCGACCCATCGTATTCGAGTGTTTAGTAACTCCTACCGATACAGTGGATCAAACTGATCGACCAGAACTCAAAAACAACTCAACCAATGAATCTCCACAATATAAAACCATTTTTATATCAAAAAAAATACGTTCACTCGTATATATACACTCAATCTCAGCCTAGGGTATTACTAACCCTATCTCTACCGAGTCACGCCACAGAGCCAAGGTAATTCACTTAACTTAAGCTCTGATACCAACTGTAATGACCCAGAATTTTAGCGACTTTGGTTATCGACATAAACTCGATGTCGATAACCAAAACATCGAAAAATCCTGGTAATTAATGAAAGAAATTAGAGGGTGAGGAAAGATAAGATAGAAAATTAGAATAGAAGAAGAAGAAGGACACAACATCAGAGTAACACGAATCTCACAGCGGAACGAATAAATATATTTCATAACATAACTTTGAAATACAAATCTGTACTTGAATATACATATCATTATCAAAGTACAACACTTACAACACAGCGGAAATAACTATAGCTATAATGATCCTGAAGCCTCCTGCTCCAAGCTCTTCCAGTATATCTGTAAATCCCGACTACTTGACTGCCCGTACAAATTTAGGCACCCAAGAGTTTAGGGAAAACAACAAAGTAAACTCCGGGTCAGTCATGGGATTGGTGTGAGTAAAATAGTTTAACACAGTTTAACATATATATGATATCTCATAAGACCACGCCGTGAATACGGAACGGGTTTTTCCCTTATGAGAATCCAACATCTTTGACAAGCAATATCATTCTGATATTATAATAATGTCTAAGTACAAATATATATCAATCTAGCAGAAACGCTTTCATCTCACGTTCTACATATATAGTATACAATCAAAACCGCAAGCACGTATTGGGTAATGGATTTCCAACTTATGACAAGGTATGGAACCACCTTTCGCTAGTGTACCTCTAGAAAGGAATACACTGGGTTCAACAAGAACATCTTGCAACCCGGCCACACATGACCGACCACTCATTTCGCTTGAGTGTATCGAATGTATATCACCAACGGTTGGGCTCATCAACCGTTTCCTGAATGGGACAGCATCAACAATAGATTTTTAGAAGTAAATGAAACTCTAGATCAGGTGATTATACACCCTACTTCGGTGCGACCGACTTAGCCATGCTGCCTGCCCGATTTCTGTCATTTACCAGATGTGAGGCTAGAAGCTACGCTTTATCATCACACCAGATTCACTTTGAATGTCACATCATCAAATCCATCAAATCACCGATTGGCGTCCTCAACAATACATTATGTGTTAGCTAAAAGAAGTTTCCTTCTCCACTTCCACTCTTGGTACGGTTGGAGAAATCAATATACGTGATCGTCTGGAAATACTCTGTCAGACATCCGTCCATACAAGTCATCCAGGAACAGGATGAACCGAAGGCACTATTCTGTAAACAGGATAGCCCTTGCATATCTCCGTCTTCCATTTCCTTTGGCATATATGATTCGCAACGCTTATGCCAATACAGAGTGGTTCTTTGGATAATAATCCAACCGGTCTCTCCATATTAACAACGTTAAAATGGTCAAAACTTCGATAGTCTGTGATTTAACTATCGAATAAAAACAAGTGTGCAAACAACGATATTATTTCCAAATGGAAATTATATCGATCAAACATCATTTAACATTCATCTCCTTAGTTCATTTTTCATCTCCTGTTTCCCTATATTCAACCTTTCTTATTTTCTAAATTTAGAAAATATATGTTATTACCATTGGAAAACATTTCCATTTCTTGTTTTCTTTATTAGAAAACATTTCTGGTTTCTTATTTGAAAAAACATTTCCAAAGCTTATTCATTGGACTTAGACAGATGTTTAAACAAACATCGCTATGCCAACTCAAACCATTTCCTTTACTGCCGAACCTTAACTATTCCTTAGTTAAAAACGAAGTCTATCAAGTTGGGGTAGAACTACCTCTCAGACCTTAACTGAACAACATTTCTAACTTTGAAATAGGCAAAGTTCACTTTATAATTCTTTAACAAACTTCCTTACGTAACTCTCTTTCGAATCATCTCTATTCGAAAATTCTTTCCTTCGATAAGGTATATTCGATAACTCTATTCAATTTACTCTATTGGACTAACGCTATTGGATTAACTCTATTTGATTTAACTCTAGTCGATTAACTCTTTTTACTTTCTATTCGAATAAGCTATATTCGATTAACTCCTTTTACTCTATTCGAATAAACTATATTCGATTAACTCCTTTTACTTTAACTCTAATTGATAAACTCTAACTGGTTTAACACTACGCTTTAACCTAACTGATTTACTCTAACCAATTAACTCTAACTGGCTAACCCTAACTGATTAACTCTGGTTGATTAACTCAAATCAATTAATTCTATTCGATGAATTCTGATCGAATAACTCCTTTTGGCTAAACTATATTTGAATACCCCCTTTTAACTTTATTCGATAACTTCCTTTTACTTTCTATTCGAATAACTAATATGATTAACTCCTTTTCGAATAAACTATTCATTTATAAAGATTTACTTTTAGTAACGGTTCTTCACTTTACAAATGATTTCCTTTTTATTCTAACTTATCCTTTGATTTTATAAATATTTCTTTTGTAAAAATCCTTTTCCTTTTCTATATAAAATCCATCGATTTTATATAAATAATTCATTTTCAAAATACACTTTGAAAATATTCCTTTATCAACATTCGGTATGTTATGGTATTCGACATATCAAATCACGATGATCAGTATCGTCCAAACACATATAATCGACAACAGATTATATATCACATCATATATCACAATATATGAAAAATAGTAAAATAAATGTTGAGGAATCCAGTCGGATTCCTCCAACCTGTTTCCCTGCATCACAGATGTTAAACAATATAGATAACATCACTTTCAGCTCCATATGATATATTCTGTTAAACAGAAACAATATAGAAATTCAACTAACTGACTAGCAGTTCAATCAAACAGTCAACACACAGTCAATCAACCAATATTTAACAGTTCTAAAAATACAATATGAAATTATAAATTGTTCAGAGTTGGTGAGATTTACTCACATTGGACTATCATCGTTAATAACGATAATTGTCATTGATTCAGATTGGACAATTTATTTTTCTATAAATTGTAACGAGCTCGGATTCACTCCCGGTCAGTCTCATAGGATAGCTCTCGTCCATACGATCCCAACGCAACTTACGGTTCGTCGATCTGATATCGTATGAAGGAGATACGCATTTTAGAGGTTAATACACAGTTTGAATTTAAATAAAACTTAAAACATTTTCATTTGGACTTTCACCTTTCTTTCTTGGCCCAACTCCCCTCAACCAGACCCGACCCGTTTGATTTCCCTTTTCTCCCCCAAATGTAGACCCGTCGCTCATTTCCATCACTCCATCACCGAACTTCAGGCACCATCATTCTCCTCCATACACCATGAAACTCAAATCGAACAACATCACTCCATTCTCCTTTGAATCCTCTACCAATCCATACTCAAAACCCCCAACTCGTCGTCACCATGTCGACCTCGACATCGTCAGCTACAGGCAGCTCGCGACTCCCCCTTTACCACCGAACACCACCAAAATCCGTGTACAAACTCTCATCAATCTCCTCAACCCCAAAACAACATTCAAATCAACCAATACCTCTTCGTTTTTGATCGAACTTGAACCCTAATCAACGCTGTAAAAACCCCAGCGAGCAAACCCAGCGTCGGTCTCCACGAGACTCATACCATGTCGATAAGCATCATCCCAGTATCTCGAATTTATATGAATTTGGATTTATAGATTTTTATTTCCATGATTTTTCTTTTGGATTGAATCTCACTGTTTTTGGTTTCTGAGTGACGACTTGGAATTTTGTTTATATAAGGGAGATGAAAACTTTGTGTGGTTGTAAAGAGGATGTGTGGCTTTGGTTTGGTCCACATAATTTAGTTAGGATATTTTCTATTATCATTTTATTTTCGTTTTAGCCCTTCTAAAAATCCGTGTGATCACACACGATACCTAAAAATCACAAAACTGGACCTACTGCTAGAGTTTGACATTACGGTCCCAACTAAACTATTTTCGTCGAATTCCGACTTCGTATGCTCACACAACGTATTTTTAACCATAAAAAAACTTACTGTTTTCCACTCTAAAAATCCGTACGGCCACACACTGACTCTAAAAATCACCAAACTTGGAATCTAACAACTATTTGACATTGCGGATCCAACAAAACTAGTTTCGTCGAATTCTGACTTCGTTTGCAAAATCGGCTATTTTTAAAGCTCTGGATGACCATTTAAATATATAAATATATTTAAATATAATTAAATTAAATATAAATAAATTTATATTATCTTATATCTTCACATATGATATCGTACAGCTCCAGAATATCATATCAGAATTTACAGCTTGATATTTCAGATTCCAGATTATCTCGATATTCAATTTATATCGAAAACCCTTTTATAACGTAAATAAAGCATTGCAAAATATAAAGGAATTCCATAGCGACTTTTCTGAAATTTGATTTGGACGTAAATCAAAATCTACACGACGAAATCCCGATTTTTCTATTCCACTAGAAAGATATACTCCACCAGCTCCACACGTTTCTTGTTTCACAAAAATCCGGCTTAAAATGAATCCTGTACATTCAGTTGAAGTTCAGATCGCCAAATAGCGAATTGCCGCGCCATTTCGAGCTCTATTTTAATTATATTATAATTATACGTTCAAACTGACGTCGACTGAATATATTCGTTATTCAAATTCAATTCTAAACTGAATTATATATCACAGATGATCCGGTTCACACCATATCATCATTTCAGCCAATTCTGATTATTTCAGAATTAAATATATTATTTAATATATTATTTTAATTAAATATTCACCATTATTTAATTCCACGACCATTTAATTCACTATATCACTATATATATAATTAAATCAATCAATCATAATACCCCTGCCAATGCGGGTCATTACACTACTATCTTTTTGTTTCAAAGATTTTCAAAGTTAAACAATATGGTTGGAATTCACTCACACCAGTCCCATGACTGACCCAGAGTTTATTTTGTTTGTTTTCCCTAAACTCTTGGGTGCCCAAATTTGTATGGGCAGTCAAGTGTTTCAGGCTTTTACAGATTCACTTGGAGGAGCTGGAAGCAGAAGGCTTCACCATTAATTAGTTAGAGATTATTTCCGCTGTGATATATATGAGTTGTACTCTGATATATGGTATGTATATATACAAATTCAGCATTGTATTTCAAAGTTATGTTATAACAAAATTTATTCATTCCGCTGTGAGTTTCGTGTTTACTTTGATTCTGATGTTCTTCTTCTATTCTATTAGTTCTATCTTATCTTTCTCATCCTCTTAATTCTTTCTATTAATGATCTGAATTTTCGTGCACTTTGAGTTGAATGTGTAGTATATTAGTCAGCTCAAATTGGCACAGATTTTCCGGTCGTTACATATAACGTTTTGAAAATATTGTCATTTGTATATCGATGATGTGGAATATTCAATTTTGATTCAAAATTGAATATGAAGTTGAAATTGTTTCGAAAACGAATTTAAAACGATTTATAAAATACGTTTTAAAAGAAAATCGACGAAATATATATTATATATATAATATAATGGCCTGAATAGAACGCGCCGCGCTGCGGTAGTTCGCGAATTTCGACCATTGACTTAGAATGAACATTACGGGAGATCCGACCGTCGGATTCTCCTGAAACTAGAACCGTTGGGTTCGTATAAAAAAGAGATTTCCAATGAATATTAGAAATCTAAGATCTAACGATTGGATTTGGAATTATGTCCAAATCAAATTTGGAAAAGGTTGTTGTAAGTGCAGTTCGATGGCCGTTGATGGAAATCGACTGTACGGGCCTTGATAAAATTATTAAAAATAGTGATAATTTGTGTAAAATCATAAGAAATGATTTGGGAAAATTCGGGATGAAAATTTCCAAATTTGAAAAGATAAAAATAGATTTTTATCGAAATGAACTAGTTTTTGAACTAGAATTAAAATCAATTTATTTTTGAAATAAATAAATTGAATTTGAAAGGGGTTTTCAAAATAATCAGAATTTCCAATTCGTGAATTGGGAGGGATTTGAATCGAAATTATCTTCGGAATATTACGATGTTGGATTTCGTGATTATATAGATATTGTTATGGAAGTTTGAAAGATATATCTATATCGTTATTTCCAATACGATATTGGTTGGTCGTAGAATTTGATATTGAATATAAGCCGATACATTTTCTATTCAGAGCCTTGTATTTAAAATCAAACGTGATTTGGGTTTGTCGTGAATGGTGTCTTCATTAACACTGTTCTCAAGCCTAGTGGAGAAAAAGATTAAATCTTTCTATTTAGATTTAATGAAGTGTACCAATTAAATAATATTAATTGGAATTGAATTTAAATTGGTTTTTGGGTTTATCGTGAGCGGTGTTTTGAATAACACCTGTTCTTTAACCCGATTAATAATGGAAAGTGATTTTGGGTTTATCGTGAACCATGTTTTAGATGACATTGGTTCTTTAACCCAGTTAAAGACAGGATATTGATTTTTGAGAAGATTAAAACTAAGTGGAGTTTTAATGAATCTGTAATTAGATTGAAATGTGAATTGATAATTTAAATTATCAACTTTGGAAAGTGATCGAGAATGGAGTATCACCAGTTTTGCTCCAAAGCGGTAGTTAAATCTTTAATTAGATTTGAACGTGAAATGGTAATTAATTTTACCGATAACACCATGGTGTTAGATATGGAGTACTACCAGTTTTGCTCCATGGGATAAATAGGTTTGGATTGGAAAATAAAATAAATAATTACTTCGGTGTGGTCCGCTAATCCTGACTAGTTTGGAAATCCATGATATGGTTTGAAATGATATCCAAAGGAAGATTAAAGAATAAATTTAAAAGAATTTATCTTTGATAAAATTAATGGGGACCTTTCCCTAAGAATGTGAATTTTTGAATAAAAGAATATTTTGAGTTGGAATGAGGCGTATGTTGGGTTTGTGTAACATTTGCTTATTATATACGCGGGTTATTCGGAAAGGCCGGGTTTATACCCATTCTGAATAACCGATTCGACGATATGTCGAAGATGAAGACGGTGGTTGAAGACCGGAAGTCTTCACATCGTTTGGGTGATTACTGATGATCTTGATTGGGCTGTACACCCAAGAGGAGGGAAACAGTTGGTGATCGTCCAGACGTACTTGGAGATCGATGGATATGCGAGGAAAGTGCCTCCGGTTTCATTCAGACCCAGAACGAACTTGTAAATGGACTGTGTGTCTGACATTGGATTTTATTCTGTATTGATTGATCTCTATTAAATATACATCTGTTTGGCGGCGGAGAATTTATTCTCTTGCTTAACGCCCTTCTTTGAGACGTACGAGCTCAGAGGTTGTATATCGATGGACATCAGTCGCATGGAGTGAATTGCCTGTGTGGCACGCCTAAGTGGCAGATGATCAAGGCTTCTGTTGAAAAGCAAAGTCTTGTGGTTGATGGTCAAAGCACGGCCTGTGTGGCGCAGCTTTGTGTATAGCGTTAATTCGCGAGCCTCACACCTCGGTATGAGTCAAAAACGGGATACAGACCGCTGGGAGAACATGACGTTTCTTTCTAGCTATGGGTGATATCAGTAACCTACCAGCCCTGACATTTATATACTTTTTACCTGTGTGGTTGTTGGAATGCGAGGCGCCTCGAATATATGGTCGACAATTGACACTATGTGAGCCAACGTACAGACCATTATATATAGGTCCAATAGGACAGGGAAACGTGTGTTCAGGAATAACTAATCCTCAAAAGTAAGAGAGGACCGGCCCAACTGATTCCAAGGATCGCTGTGTGTGGTCCTGAGACATTTGCTAGAGTGTCTCGAACGGAGAGGAGCTTGCCCCTTGCCTCGACTCATGATGGAATCCAATTTCCAATACGTGATATTTCGGTTTTATTTGTAGAGCCTAGTACAGCGACATAGTGGTATGGGTCACTTTTGCTATCTATGATTTTTACATTATGTTTGAAGTTGTTTTCTTCACTTATAGTAATAATAAAATATGAAATTTCACATACTAAGCATTTTTGGCTATTATAAGGTAAAAACCCTATCCTCCGGCTTGTGTTGCATTGTGTGATGGGACCGGGGTCTTATAATAGCTTCATTCTTCTTTATTTAGCATTGCGCTGTTGTTTTGTGCACTGGTATTCTTGGGGTAAAAACCCGTTCCGTGTTATACGGCGTGGTCCCTCGATTTACCTAACTTTAAAAATAAAGATTAATAACTGTTTTAGTTCTCGCACCAGTCACATGACTGACCTGGAGTTTATTGTTTCAACCTAAACTCTGGGTGCCCTTATTTTCCGCACGGGCAGCTAGTAGTTTTGGTTTTGCAATTTATATTCACAGGATCCTGGTTTACAGTTGGAACGATACTCGGAAAGCTCTGTATCCGTGTATTACTTTCAGTTGTGTGTTCTATTATTTTTCCGCTTCGATGTATTTAAAAGTAAGTTAAATCTCTGATATTTTCTGTGTAATATTTATTGATACTCCATATATTCTTGTATTCTGATGGAATTGTTGTAATAACCAATGAAATGTTCTTCTATTTGCGTTCCGGTGTGTGTTGTTCTCATCTCAATCCGGGCTTTCCTTACCGGGGGAGTTTGGGTCATTATAGGAAGGATATAAATTAAAATTTGTTGTTAAACGGACCATATCATCTTTTAAAAATAGCAAGAACACACGCTTACCATGTTTTCCAAGAACTGTAAATATCAAGGTTCAAAATCCGGTCGGCACGCCGGAAATCCGACCATTCCGGTCCGGTTCCGGTGTTGACCGGAACGAAATATGCTTGAAAACCCGTTCTGGAAAACGCAGTAGAAAGCAGCAGAAATTTGATGCAAAGAACCAGAAATATGAAGCACTCGTAGAAGAGAGGTGTGTTGCGGAAAAAACGAACAAATGGGAACAGATTGATGGTGAGGCAAAACAAACAAAGATAGTCACCAGGAAAACAATCACAGATCTAGCAATAAAAGAAATAACACAAGAGGTTTATAGTGGTTCCACTAACGTCTTGTTAGTGTACGTTCACTTGGGGAGAGGAGATTTTATTACTTTTCTCAATAAGAAAAAATTTCAAGACTGATAGTAGGGAAGAAGAAGAAGAACTCTTAGAGATGACACACCTCACATTTTTGAGATGATTATACATTCACCTAATCCTTATCCTTATATAAGGATTAATGCTTGGGGTTGGAGTAATTGATTTATGATATAAATCAGTGCCTAATTAATTCTCCAATTCTCCTGATAGGCTTCCTTATTTAACCCACCAATTAGGGAATTAATTCCTTACTTCACTATCCCAAAAAGAAACCTTCTTCAATTCCTTCCACTTATGTAGGTAATTTATTGCCTATCCCTTTTACAAATAAAAGAGCAATAAATGTCTGATATCTTCCAAATCTTCTGCAAATTGGAAATATTATATTACCAAATCTTCTCTAATTGGAAATATTCTATCACCATAATCAATAATATCTTCCAATCTTCAGCAAATGGAAATATTGTATCACAAATTCTAACAATCTCCACCTTGATACTATATTTCCTTGAAAGCATACCAAATCCACCTATATCCTCTTACTCTAAGCATCTTCTCGAACAAGACAACATGGTTACTTCCCCCAATGAGCTTCGGCATGGCCATCACCCACTGCACTTTGTCAACAAACTCCGGCAACGTCACCACCTGCCAACAAAGTGTACAAAGTAACCCCTTCAAATAAGACCTATCAATCTTCACCATTAAAACAAACGTCTCCATGAACCATCTCAACCCTCTCCCTACACCGTGCCACCACGTGGCTCCTAACATTTCGATAAGCGATTCCAGTTCGAGCAACGCCCGAACTTAGGAGTCTGCAAAGACTTATGCATATCCACTGCTTTCTCCTTTGATCTCTGACCAACTTCAGACGATCCCTTCTTCCGCTTATCAAGCACATCCTCTTGGCAAAATCCCACCTTGTTGAAGCTTTCCCCTTTGGTCATATTCTGCCTATGCAGAAACTCGAAGTCCCTTCTCATATGCGTAGCTTTGACATCTTTCCACGAGAACTGTAGGCTCCAACCCTTGACACTCCAAGTACAGTGCTTCCCATCTCTTGACTTTATTTTCTTCTTCTTCTCCCCTCTCTCCATACCAGCTAATAAGGCTTCCGTACTACTTCCTCCTCTACCTTCACTCAACCCCTTCATCTGATCCTTCAAGTCTTCAGATAAAAGACCTGCCTTCACATCAAGATGTGCCTTCACTGAAGTACCCTCACTCATCCACATGGTGAAAAACGTCTTCAGCAAAATCAGACGGTTGGTTAGTGACTTCTTTAGATAGAGTTTTTCCAGCTTGGTCCAAATGTCCTTAGTAGTAGTCTCACCGCTAATCTCTGAAATGACATTTTCTCCCATTGCCAATTGTGAAGTAGTAAACGCCCATCATTCCATCTCCTTCCTTTCCACGGCTGAAATATCATCCGTCAACTCCTCAGAAACAAATACCACATGATGAACATTATTTCTCATCAGAACAACTTTCATCCTCCATTGCCTCTTCTCGAAGTCTTTATCCCCATTCCATCTTTCTATTGCTAACTGAGATCCTGCTCCCATATATGTCCCTTTGATATATGGCCTTGATACAATTGCTGAATTCTCCTCATCTCTTGCCATGATGCCTAACACCCTTTCTTAATCAACCTCGTAGCTCTGATACCAATTGTTGCGGAAAAAACGAACAAATGGGAACAGATTGATGGTGAGGCAAAACAATCACAGATCTAGCAATAAAATAAATAACACAAGAGGTTTATAGTGGTTCCACTAACGTCTTGTTAGTGTACGTCCACTTGGGGAGAGGAGATTTTATTACTTTTCTCAATAAGAAAAAATTACAAGATTGATAGTAGGGATGAAGAAGAACTCTTAGAGATGACACACCACACATTTTTGAGATGATTATACATTCACCTAATCCTTATCCTTATATAAGGATTAATGCTTGGGGTTGAAGTAATTGATTTATGATATAAATCAATGCCTAATTAATTCTCCAATTCTCCTGATAGGCTTCCTTATTTAACCCACCAATTAGGGAATTAATTCCTTACTTCACTATCCCAAAAAGAAACCTTCTTCAAATCCTTCCACTTATGTAGGTAATTTATTGCCTATCCCTTTTACAAATAAAAGAGCAATAAATGTCTGATATCTTCCAAATCTTCTGCAAATTGGAAATATTATATTCTCAAATCTTCTCTAATTGGAAATATTCTATCACCATAATCAATAATATCTTCCAATCTTCAGCAAATGGAAATATTGTATCACAAATTCTAACAAGGAGGATTCCAAAACATAGATCTATGAAAACCAAAGGAAAAGAAAGGAAAAAACTAAAAAGAAAACTTGAAATCATTTTGAGCAGATGTTGATTTAATTTAGGGATTCATGAGTAGTGCTTCAACGCAGAAAAATTCAAGGCTTCGTGGCAGACAAAAAGTAAGTGTATGCTTAGGCTGCTTAGTGCGTAACATATATCCAAATGGGCTTTAAGGTGAAACTTATAAATTGGGCTTTACGCTGAAGCTAATAAATGAAGTTTTAGTTAGTATTTAGAATGCAAATCTTTACTTTTGTCAATATACTTGTAATTAAGAATGCTAAAAACCGGAACCGGAACTAAAACGGAACTTCCAGAATTTCCGAAACGGAACCGAAACTTTAAGAAACTCGTGATCGGAACGGAAACAGAAACCGGGTTTTTAAACCTTGGTAAATATGCATTATCAGTATATTTGGCCAAATTAAGTCCAAAAAAATCACTTAAATATGTTAAAAATCCATTTAATTCGTATCAGCAAATATAATCTCATTGATATATTAATCTTTCATATTATATACATGTTGTAACAAAACCATGAAAATAACATAAAAATGAGAAAAGCACCTCATAAGAATCAAAATGAAATTGTTTGCTCAGACTCCCCAGCAATGCAAATACGGAAATAGCTAAAGATAAAACAATTAGACAACAATAAAATAAGACTACATGCGTGTGTGAGAATACATGTATAATTTTTTTTGTATGTGCGTTTATGTGTATATAATCAAACATTATCATAGGAAGATTTATCTTCGTAGTTGGGATAGCTGTTATAGTCGAATAGTGGATTGAACTTTTTTTTCTTTTTTATTGCTGAAAAAAATGAAGATTAAAAAAAACTTTAAGAGACTATACTAAGAAATGAAACTTATATGTGGATATGAGACTGATAATGGTATTTCACAACTAAAAGATGAGTTGAAAACTGATTATGTTTTCCAATAGTTCTCTAAAATATAGAAATGATCATTTTGAATTTAAGTCACAACTAAAAGATGAGTTGAAAACTGATTATGTTCTCCAAAAGTTCTCTAAAGTATAGAAGTGATCATTTCGAATTTTAAGTTGATCATTGACTTACCTAAGCTAATGATTCTGAATAACTTCCACAAAGCCACATTACGGTTAGGTATAAAATTAAGTATTATAAGCACTAAATCCTTAAAACAAATGGAGAAAAAGGGATAGAAATATTTGTCCAGCTAGAAAAACAATATTTCCATTTTATAAAGAAGAGATTTATTTCAACTACACAATAATCGGCACGTGCAAAAAAAAAAATTTGAACATCAATTTTTGCACATTAATTAACATGTAAAGAAAGTGAATTGACTATGGTATTCATATCAATGTTTAAATAGAAATAATGTAACTTTGGATTTTACCTCAAATAGAATGTATGATTGGTTGAAAGGACTGTTATTGAATCGACCAACAAAAACACAACCTGCTACATACATGGAAACTAATAAAAAAATAAATCAAACAATTATGGAAACCGACTGAAAATTCTCAATTCAAATATGTAATTGAAAATTCGTATTCTTTGCTCATCTTAATGCTTTGGAAAATGTTAATAAATTACATGTCCATATTTATATATTTGTTCTCTAGCATAGAAATTATCCAGCTTTATAAAAAAACCATGCTTTTTTGTGCATACTTAGCTACTATGAAACAATTTAATTATAATCGTTTAAAACACTATCACAACAACATTTCTATTTTCATAATCGGTGTAGCAGTTATAAACGATTATTAGACCAAAAATTTGGTTTTTCTTCCAAAAATGTGAAGATAAAATATTTATGTAAAGCAATTACAGTATGAAATGAATGTTTATGTGAGGCTATGACTTATGCGACAGATAATAGTTTTTCACAATCAGCATATGAGTTTAAAATAGATTTTTTTTCTAAAAGCACTCTAAAATGTTAAAGGAAATTATTTGGAATTAAAAATTTTGATCAAAGGCTTACGGTAGTATAATTATTTCTTAACCAATAACTTCCATAAAACTACACCACTTAGGCATGAAACTAAATTTTCTTTGAGCAAGAAAAACCTTTAAAAATCATACAGAACCGCTCGCCAATTTTGTTCTCAACAAAATCTGGATGTTACACGTACCCCAAGAAAAGTAAAGATTTTGATTTGAAAGATACACATCAAAAGAAAATCATTCACATGCTCGGCATTTGTATGCAGATATATTTCAAAGGCCTATTCAAACCAAAACAATAAATGAAAGCATGAATTCATTATCCTATTTACCAAGAAATGAAAGCATGTACAGGGCATTAGTAAGCCAGACTATATTAAATGTTTTTTTTTAAAAAAACTAATAACTTATGATGAATGATACCCACCTACGCAATTTCAGTGGCAATAAAAGAGATCCATACTTCTCAAGCTCTTCAATTGCTTTGAGTGGCGTAACAACACACATGGAAAAGTTGAAGATTCACCCTCAACATGTCAGTTGAATACATAAATTATGTGAATCGAACAACATCAAAGAAAATGCATTAGTTAAACAGATTTAACTCCTCAACCGAAATGAATATTTGACCCAAACCAAGAAAAATTCTACATACTGTAAAGAGCCAATTTTTAGTATGATAGTGGGACGTGTTAGAAAATTTTGTTAATTGGGTAAGGTTATAATATGGGACCCTAGACTTTAAATTTTTCTTCACTACTGTACTAATTTTTTTTATCATTTTGTTACTTTGGTATGTAGTCAAAGTAATATTTTCTTATATGGAACACTGAGGGTCGAGAAGATTATTTGCCTACAGTATAGAAATTACTTATATTATTCAAAAGTAAAAAATGGTGGCATAATTTCACAGAAGTCACATACCTCACATATTCCAATTTATTCATCTTGTCATAAGTATAGTACAACATAACCATCAGTAAAACAAATAAAAACCTATGAGAAAGAATGACTATCTAGATCATCTGACTTCCCCGACACTTCTAACATTTTCTTTTATGGAATTGGTACCGAATTCTATTTGCTAAAATCTTAGTCACAACTTCAATCAATATTTGATGAGTGGTTTCCACTTTTCGCTGAGGTCAATTGGAAATAGCTGAAATCCCCCTCTCTCTACCAAATCATGTTTCCAATTCCTGCATAATGCCTAAACCATGTTAATAGATAAATAACATACTTGTCTCTCAGTTGTTTATAGTTGAACAATGCGTGGATAACTAAAGGAAAATGAAATTACAAATTTTGATTAACTTTGAAACTCCATATGTCGCAAAGAATGCTTTCTCTGGCTAGTTTCACTTAACAGCTCTACTACTTTGAAGATCAATATGATACAGTTAAGGCATTGTAATCATGATTAACCTTCTCATTTTCCATTTTCAATGATCTTTACTACCAGGATTACCCTTTTATAATGAACTTTTTTATACTGCATGGTTTCATCAAATGAATCATTCTTAGGAGCATCCGCATCAAGTTGCGTAAAATACATTCAAAATTTCTAAAAAATGAAAAACTGCCAAGTATTGTCTATTTTGATAATCATAATAGTTTAACTGGTTTTGGGACTACAAAATCAAAATCTACCTTTACATAGACATAACATAGATTGCCATATTTTTGTTGACCAAATCACATAACAAAAATTAAAGTTAATGGTAGATGTGTAACATCAGTATATTGTCACCCACCATCACGTTAATTTAAGGTTTGGCATTAAAATATTATTAAGGTCATAATATTAAAGGTGCAAAACGAAAACTGCATAAATTTTAGCTAATATTTGAACTACTGATTCAATAATAGGTATTATAACTTTACCTTACAATTTATGAAACTACTTGAGCTTCTAATTAAAAGGGTGGAAGGCAGCGTTAAGTATAATATTGATATTATGGTAACATAAAAACATTTATAAAATATCATGTGGTGTAAGAGCAAGAATTGAAGAATGAATAAATAGAAAATAAACGGGAGAAAAATGTGGAAAAAGAGACAATTTTTTTTATAAGAGGCGGTTCAGTTTACATGGCTCTGAGCCTTGAATTTGAAAATGAACACAATCCAAAAAAAAATCTTGGTAAGTAGTTGTTTTTCCTGGTTATAGAAATACACATTTTTTGTAACTCCTTAAAAATCAGACTTGCTAAATCCAAACCAATACTATATCAACGTTCACAGTACTGATCATTCTATATTTATCATCAACTTTATTAAAATAAAATTAAAAAACAAAATATTTAAATATTAAGAAATTCAATTAAGTAAACTATGACTTCAGCAGAAAGAAAATGGTCAAGCTGGGCAATTTGGAAAATGCTTGCTATGATTTCAATTTGGTTATCAAACCTTGAAGAATCATATGCCTCACTAAAGGAACCTGTTTAGATAAATATATGGAAAAAAATTCACTTTTCTTTTCTTAAGTACTTGAAATTACTTGTCCCAGATTTATCACAGTACTGATCATTCTATATTTTTCATCAACTGTATTAAAATAAAATAAAAAAACAAAATATTTAAATATTAAGAAATTCAATTAAATAAACTATGACTTCGGGAGAAAGAAAATGGTCAGGCTGGGCAATTTGGAAAATGCTTGCTATGATTTCAATTTGGTTATCAAATTTTGAAGAATCATATACCTCACTAAATGAACCTGTTTAGATAAATATATGAAAATGTGAAAAAGACTTATGTAATAAAAGTGCAAAAAACAAGCAAAACCTTATATTCCAATAAAAGGTATGCTCTAAGGGTAAGTGCCAAAGTCCACTGTAATAAACTTAGTACAGTGATGCCATAGAAAAGATACGATATTGCAACAAAATAAAAGGACCAGGCCTAGCCAACATGGTCAAAATAGGCCATGACCTTGTCCCCTTGTCCAAATGAAATGATAAACTAAAAACATATTCAACTACAAACTTGTGTTATTCGAAAAAAAGAGAAAATTAAAAATGGAAATGGATGCAACAGTAGATCACAATGAAAATGAAGCGATAAAAATAGTTCAACTGCAAACAGACCATCTTCGGTCTCTTTGAATTCAAAGTTCACAAAAAAGTGTTTTCATATGTAAAGAAAAATGCACTATCAACCTGTTTGTTCGCAAACATTTCACAAAAGACGTCCAACCTTTTCAAACTAAACAAAAAACAGACAGTTACGTACAGCTGCATTGCCAACGGTTCTGAACTTCATCAAGCACCTTCTCATGAACATCGTCCTGCAAGGTAAGCGTTCTAGCAGCCTTAGAGTTATTGATTATGGCTATTCGAGCTTTTTGCGCACGTAGTTAGCTGCAAGGTTTTGACTATGGGTTTTCATTTGTTAGATAATGTTATTGGGTTATACTGATAGTTTTTTACTTGTCTGCTGAGTGTATACACACATCCAAATAGGCTGGCATTTAGTCGCCTGGGTTTTGGAATTTAAATATCACATATATTAACTAAAATTGACCTAGATTTAAGAATAAACTGCCTATAAAGCAACTCACAATGTCAAATGGCAGTGAAAATGATATATGCTAAAATAAAATTAGCACCATGTAGTAGGTTAGTACATAAAAAAAGCAAATGATGTTTGAGCTATAATGTTGTCAGTTTTTACATAATTTACATCCCTACAAATACAAATATAAGCCATTGCTTAACTAAATATGGCTAGTACCTGGTTGCATTTTCAGTAGGCCCTTATATTGTAAGAGCACTTAAGTATGCTATCACCATTTGCACCTGTCAAACTGAATCAACATGAATGGATCCAAACAAAAAAAAAACAATTATAAAATTACAACGAACTAAAATCGAATGAGAGACCGGATCTGGTCGGAACACCGACAATAAATCTGTAACAACCCGCATTCTACGCATCGGAGGATCGTAAAATATTTATTTCTTTCCCATATGAAGTCGTATGGTCATGTAACTTTGGGAAACAACTATTAGACTCATTTCCCATGTTCATGATTTTTGTCGATTTTTAAATGACCGTTTTGCCCCTAGCTGATCTTGTTTCGGCCATAACTTTTGATTGGAAAGGAATTTTGACCTGAAACCACTTCCATTAGATTCGTTTGATGGTTTACCTTTCCGTAGAGTGGTCACATGTGAGAAATGGACTTACTGTTTGGGAGATATGGCTGAAATAAGGTTTGGAAGGTGAAAAACTGCTTAACCGGGCCAAATAGGGTGATTAGTGAATGGGCCCATAACCCATTCCGGGATTAGGGTTATGGGAAGGCTGAAAAGGGTTAGAGAATCATTCCATTTCAGTTTTCTAGCCTCCACTTACCTCTAAGAAACCCTAAAAATGGCCTCCAACCTCTAAATCACCTTCTAACCAAGGATTAAGCTTAGCAACATCAAATCAAGGGAGAACTTCACCAAATCAACATTAGAGCTGCTGTTTGGCATTGGGATTCGCACCAAATCAGAGATTTATTTCAAATCTAAGTTTTATTTGTGGCTAAGGTGAGTGATTTGCATAATTCCTCACTCATTATGGCTAATTAAGGGTAATTAGTGTTAATTAGCGAATTTAAACATGATAAAAATCTGGAAAAATATTTATAAAATTCGAAATGATGTTTTAGACCTCTGATATGAATTTGGTTTAATTTGGTTAAGTTTTGCTAATCATATCATGAGTTTCACCTAAACATGCTTAAGGGAAAATATGGGGTTTTGGCTATGTTTGATCCACTTTAGCCTATTATATTGTTGTTTTGATGTTTGTGGTTGATTATACTTGTTGCTATGACTGTATGGTATGCTTTGTGATTGATTAGAATAGGAAGAATGGTCGAAAATGCCGTCGAGTGGCATAAAACTGCTTGTTGGAAAAGTGCAGAAAATTGGCCGATCCGGATCAGAACGGAGAAGAGGACCCGATCCGAACCACCTCCCACGCGAGTTCAGAAGCTCCGCTCCATCATCGTATGAAGAAGCTCCGCTCCGCTCCGTAGTACTGTATGGCGATGTGACTTGGAGACACCGACCCGAACCGGGGTGCTACGAAGGAGACCGATCCGATCCAGTATCTTGTGAGGACTTCCGATCCGATCCGATCTAAAGAAGCTTGCCAGGAGGTGTAGACCCCGATCCGATCCGGAGCAGAGGAGAAGACTTGTGCTGGAGACCCGAACCGATCCTGTGAAGAAGGAGCATTCCGATCCGAACCGAACTAGTGATTAGGGGAAGATCCTGTAACAACCCGAAAATCTGGGCCAGTTTGAAATTTTTTATTTCGGCGATTTTAGCGAATTTTGAATATTTAAAATGAATTATTTTAAATAATATCGACGAGAAATTTATTTTGAATAAAATTCGAACGTATATATTATACGCGTCGTCGTTAGAATATAAATATTTATATATAATTATAAATAGAATTGAAAATGGCGCGGTAGTTCGATAATTCGATTTCAAACTTCAATTGAATGTACCGGGTGCAAAACAATCCAGATTTTAGTGAAACCAAAAATAATGGAATCTAATAGTGGATATCTTTCTATCGAATCCGAAAAATTAGGATTTCATCTTAGGAATGGTAAGATATGTCCAGTTGAAAATTCTGAATAGTCGCTATGGAATTCAGGCCCTTAAAAATGGACATTTTGCAAATGACCTCGGATTTCGACGAAACCACTTTTGTTGGGTCCGCAGTGTCAAGTTATTGCTAGATTTCAAATTTCGTAATTTTTCGAATCAATATGTGAGCGTGGCAAAGGAAAACGCGTTTGACCAGTTTCAGTTGATTTTAATCGACTGGAAATTGGCCATTTTTCTAACGGTCTCAGAATTCGACGAAACTAGTTTTGTTAGGACCGTATCGTCAATACGAAGCTAGAAAATATTTTTCTGGGATTTTTCGTGTTCGTATGTGGCCCCGGTAATTTAAAATGTACGTTTAAAATCCAATATAATGATTTAAATGTAAATTTAACAAAAACTGATTGTAACGATCAAATCAGCTTGCGATACATATCCCATTGTGTTCGGAATGGGGGTAGAACGTTATGGGCGACAGGCGGTGGGCCTCATTTAGAGGTCGTATGTAAAAGTCAACATTTTTACAAATTAAATAATTAAAAAAAAAAAAAAACCTTCTCCTACATCCTCTCTGGCCCCCCCCCCTGTATCATTTCAGAACTAAATCGAAAAAAAAAAAAAAAAAAAAAAGAAAAAAAAACGTCGCTCCTCCACGATCTGGCCACCGCGCCTCCTCTCTGGCGGCGTGCCCCCTTCCTCCTCTGCCTCGCCCTCTTCTTCCTCGAGCTCGAGACCCCTGAAACCCCGAAGAACCCCCAATCGAACCGCACCTCCCTGGGTCCCACGCCACCTGCGAGTTCCACCACCGCCACCCCACAACGGCCGTCGCGCCTCCCTCTACCCAATTCGAGCACCCTCTGAACCCGCGACCCCCCCCCCCTCCGATCTGAAAACCTCGACGAAGCCCCCCCCCGACCACTCGACAGCCCCCCTGTAAGTTCCCTGCTTTTTTATTTATTTATTTACTTTTTCTGATTTTTTTTATTTTACTTCAACTGTTTTTTTTATTTTATTTTACTTTAAACTGTTTTTCTTTTTTTTATTATTTACTTTTTCTGTTTTTTTTATATAAAAGAATTTAAAAACTGCATTTATATAAAAGAATTTAAAAAACTGCATTTATTTAAAAGGAAAAAAAAAAAAACTGCATTTATTTAAAAGGAAAAAAAAACTGCATTTATTTAAAAGGAAAAAAAAAACTGCATTTATTTAAAAGGAAAAAAAAACTGCATCTTTTTAAAAAAAGAAGGAAAAACTCTATTTTGAAAAAGATATAAAAACTGCATTTTCAAAAAGATAAAAGAAAAAGGGTAGATCTTTTAATAGAAAAAGATTGTTTAGAAAACATATATGAAATTGTTTTGAAAATATATGTTGTTTTAAAAATAAAGATAACAACTTTGTTTTTATAAAGATAACAACTTGGTTTTTAGAAAGATGAAAACTTTAAATTGAAAAGTTGAAAACTTTATTTTAGAAAGGCGAAAACTTTAAATTGAAAAGTTGAAAACTTTATTTTTATAAAGGCGGAATTTTTAAATATATGATAGTGAAATAAAAATTCGATTTTTATATATTGAACTTCGAACTGAAAATTCGATTTTTATATATTGAACTTCGAAGTAAAAATTCGATTTTTATATATTGAACTTTGAAGTAAAAATTCGATTTTTATATATTGAACTTTGAAGTAAAAATTCGATTTTTATATATTGAACTTTGAAGTAAAAATTCGATTTTTATATATTGAACTTTGAAATAAAAATTCGATTTTTATATATTGAACTTTGAAATAAAAATTCGATTTTTATATATTGAACTTCGAAATAAAAATTCGATTTTTATATATATTGAACTTTGAACTAAAAATATGATTTTTATTTATTGAACTTTGAAATAAAAATTCGATTTTTATATATTGAACTTCGAACTGAAAATTCGATTTTTATATATTGAACTTTGAAGTAAAAATTCGATTTTTATATATTGAACTTTGAAATAAAAATTCGATTTTTATATATTGAACTTCGAAATAAAAATATGATTTTTATTTATTAAATAGCGAGGTAAAAATATGATTTTTACATATGTAGTGAAAGCGGGCAACGAAGATGACGAAGGTGCGATAGCAATGAAGTTTTCTATCAGTGAAGTGTCGTGGAGCTAGGATAGCTATATGTGAGAACTTCTCACTCAAAATTCTTTTTCTAGTTATATATATATATATATACTAGGATGCAGACGGTGCTTATTAGAAGCACCCGACACCCGTCCACATACCATGGACTTGTTTGTTTGGATGTTTGGTGATTGATTGAGATATTGGTTTGAATGTGGTTTGTGGTGTGAAAAATCGAATCGATAAATTGGTTAGGATTAGACGTGCGCCGTTATAAGGCGAAGGAGTAAGGCTAGGTTAGACCCTTACTCCAAATTTTGTGGTTTGCATAACGAAAGTGAATTTGATTGATATGTGAATGGCGTGGGCCTTCACTAGACCGGGGATAAGGCTAGGCCTTGTCCCGTTTCTAGTATCGTGCCGTTATGCCGCCGAAATTTTCTAAAATAAGTTAGAAAAATAAAAATAGCATTTTATTTAAAGAATGAATTGAATAGAAATTCATAGGTTGAAATAAAATGTTTTATCGTTAAAAATATAATTTTTAACGTGAAGTGAATAAAATAAATATTCATTTACAAACCAGACGGTTTGTTTATGCACACTTATTTGAATGACATTGATTGGGACGATAAATTTTACACATCGCCCAACTGCACAACTAAAAAAAAATCAGTGTTTGATTGTTTGAAACCCCACACGGGTGTTAGGATGAAATTTGAAGTTCACTCATCCTGATTGATTAAACATGTCGATCGATTGATTGACAGGCTGTTATAAGCGTTGAATATCTATATTTGATGCTTATACAGTGTAGTGCACTTTGGTTGATGGTTGATTATTTTCAATGCTATTATATACATGTGTTGTATGAAAATCCATATAATTAATTTTATATGGTAATTGATTGGGCCTCATTCCAGTTTTGAAAAAGAAATATTTGAAAAAGAAATATTCGAAATAGAATATTTGAAAATAAAGGAATATATGAAGCCGTGTTGATTAGATTGACGCCATTTTGACGTGAACGATATTTATATCGATTTTAGAAAACGATTTCGAAATGAATTGAATTGAAAACGAATTCGAAATGAATTGAATTGAAAACGATTTCGAAATGAATTGAATTGAAAACGATTTCGAAATGAATTGAATTGAATATGAATTCAAATTGAATTGAAATTTGAATTGAACAGAAATGAATTTTGAAACGAATTTATAAAGAAGAATTCAATTTTGCTTTGAATTGAAATGGAAGTTGAAATAGGTTTTGAAACGATTTTAAAACTATTTATATAATTCGTTTTGAATAGAAATCGACGAAGTATATATTATATATATTATATATATAATATAATGGCCTGAATAGAACGCGTCGCGCCGCGGCAGTTCGTGAATTTCGACCATTTATTTCAAACGGACATTGCGGGAGATCCGACCGTCGGATTCTCCTAAAACCGGAACCGTTGGGTTCGTATCGAAAAGAGCTTTCTAATGAATGTTAGAAATTTGAAATCTAACGGTTGGATTTGGAGATACGTCCAAATCAAATTCGAAAAAGGTCGCTGTAAGTGCAGTTCGATGGCCGTTGATGGAAATCGACTGTACGGGCCTTGATAAAATTATTAAAAATAGTAATAATTTATGTAAAATCATAAGAAATGATTTAGAAAGAATTGGGATGAAAAACTCCATATTTGAAAAGATAAAAATAGATTTTTATCGAAATGAACTAGTTTTGAACTAGAATTATAATTCTATTTATTTTTAAATAAATAAATTGAATTTGAAAAGGGTTTTAAAAATAACCAAAATTTCCAATGATTGCATTGGAGTGGATTTGAATCGAAATTGTCTTCGGAATATTTCGATGTTGGAATTCGTGATTATACAGGTGTTGTTATGGAAATTTGAAAGATATATATTTATATCGTTATTTCCAATACGACATTTGTTAATCGTAGGATTTGATATTGAATATAAGCCGGGATATTTTCTATTCAGAGCCTTGTATTGAATATCAAATGTGATTTGGGTTTGTCGTGAATGGTGTCTTCACTAACACTGTTCTTGAACTCAGTTGAGAAAAGATTAAATCTTTTTATTTAGATTTAATGAAGTGTACCAATTAAATGATATTTAATTGGAATTGAATTGATATTGATTTTTGGGTTTATCGTGAACAGTGTTTTAAATAACACTTATTCTTTAACCCGATAATTAATGAATGTGACTTTGGGTTTATCGTGAACCGTGTTTTTAAATGACACGGATTCTTTAACCCAGTTAACGATTAAAACTAAGTGGAGTTTTAATGAATCTTTAATTAGATTGAAAAGATCGAGAATGGAGTATCACCAGTTTTGCTCCAGGCGATAGTTAAATCTTTAATTAGATTTGAACGTGAAATTTAGAAACTAACTGTCGGTTAGCCAAGCAGAATGGTTTTCTGGATATTGATCTGATGTTGGTTTCGGCCTTCGGGGTTAATATTTGGGGAATTATTCTCTTGATTAATTTACGGTTAGTGACTAATGAATTGGAATGAGGCGTATGTTGTGTTTGTGTAACACTTATTTAAAATATACGCGAGTTATTCGGAAAGGCCGGGTTTATCCCATTCTGAATAACTGATACGACGATAAGTCGAAGATGAAGACGATGGTCGAAGACCGGAGGTCTTCACGTCGTTTGGGGGATAACTGATGATCTTGATTGGGCTGTACACCCAAGAAGATGGAAACAGTTAGTGATCGTCCAGACGTACTTGGAGATCGATGGATATGCGGGGTACTAGGTGCCTCCGGTTTCGTTCAGGCCCAGAACGGACTTGTAAATGGACTGTGTGTCTGACATCGGATTTCATTCTGTGTGACTGATATCGGTTGCATAGGATGGTTTGCCTGTGTGGCATGCTAAGATGCAAATGATCAAGGCTTCTGTTGAAAAGCAAAGTCTTGTGGTGATGATCAAAGCACGGCCTTTGTGGCGTAGCTTTGTGTAACGTTTACCTCGCGTGTTTCACACCAGGTATGAACCAAAAACGGGAGACGGACCTCAGGGAGGACTTGCGTTTCTTTCTAGCTAGAAGTGGCGTCAGTGGTTTTACACGCCCTGACGAGTTTGACTTATGTGGTTGTTGCTGTTGCGAGGCGCCTCGGTTATATCGGTTTCGGCCGAATGCATTCTGGTCGGCTGACGGACCAGACTTACACCCCATAGGGTGGGGAGACGTATTGTTCAGGCATAATAATCCACTCCGTGTGGACCGGCCCTGACGATCCAAGGCTTGCCTGCGCGCTTGCCTGAGACATGGGCTAGATTGTCTCGAATCGGTTGAGGACTATCTTTTGCCTCGGTTCATAGATGGAAACCCAATTTCCAAATACGAGACTTTGCGGTTTTGATTGTATATCCTATATATGGCGACATAGTGGGATGGGGCGCTCATGCCGCCTATGATTGATACTTATGATTTGAAGTGTTTTATATACTATGCACTTATAATAGTATCAAATGAGTTGTTTTAAACGTATCAAGCATTCTTTGGCTGTTATAAGGGAAAACCCTATCCTCGACTGCGTTGCATTGTGTGATGGGACCTGGGTCTTACAACAGCTTCATTTTTCTTTATTTAGCATTGCGCTGTTGGTTTTATGCACTGGTATTCTTGGGAGGAAACCCGTTCCGTGTTATACGGCGTGGTCCCTTGATTTACCTAATGATTTGAAATAAAGATTAATAACTGTTTTAGTTCTCACACCAGTCACATGACTGACCTGGAGTTTATTGTTTTAACCTAAACTCTGGGTGCCCTTATTTTCGACACGGGCAGCTAGTAGTTTTGGTTTTGCAGATTTATATTCACAGGATCCTGGTTTACAGCTGGAACGATATCCGGAAAGCTTTGTATCCGTATATCTCCTTCTAGTTGTGTATTGTATTATTTTCCGCTGCTATGTATTTAAATGTAATTTAAACCTCTGATATTTCTGTGTAATATTCATTTATACTCTGTATATTCTTGTAATCTGATGCATTGTTGTAATATACAGTGAAATGTTCTTCTGTATGCGTTCTGTTGTGGTTTGTTCTCGAACTATCCGACGCTTTCCCTTACGGGGAGGTTGCGGGTCTTCACACGTGGTATCAGAGCTTTGGTTTACAAAGCTCAGAGAACAAGACACATTAGAACCATACGAAAGAATTCATCAGATATTGGATTAGCAATATCCAATTAGAATGACTCGTTAGAGATAGGATCAGTAGTATCCTAGAACGAGTGTGAAGAGTATATTTTTCAAATGAAAACAAATTTCGTTTTGAAAATTTAAATCAATTATTCGTATTTGATTATTTATTTTATATTGATTAGGACAATCCAATATATAAAGATTTTGCATATATGTCTTGCAAACGTGTATTCGAAGTTTTAATATATTGGGTAGATATAGAATCCCTCTAGTGCCCGGGAATAATTCTGGTGATGGGGCACTGTCGCCAGTATTTATTTTCGAGCGACGAAAGTGAGATTTCTATATATTTCCTATTGGCTGGTGTGAGAACCAAAATTAGATAGGGCCTATTGTTGTGATTTGGCATCAAAAATCTGATTTTTGTATATGTATCAAAATTATGAATTTGAAACGTTAATTCACTAATTGATTGATGTTTGTGCTGTTTATTTAATTGTTTGATAATTTTGAACTAGTATGCCTAATTTGATCGAATATTGAATTGTATTGAAAATTGGTCGCATTTGCTTGCATATACATATATATCATTGAACAGGTCATAGCAAGGAGGCTAGAGCCAGAGAATAAAATTTGTTTGCCCGACAAATAGGTACATGTTTACTACATAATTTCCTGTTTTGTTTGGGTGATGATGATTTTGTGAGCCTATTGGCTAGCCGCTTGGCTTTTTCTTTTTCTTTTTGAGATCTGAAGGACCGGGGAAGCTATTTGAAATTCCCCGATGCTCCCATTGCAGGGGAGGTTATGGCGAAATTTTTCAAAAATTTAGGGTGTTAGCCAAATTTTTGAAATTTTAGAAATTCTCAGAAACTGAAAAGTTGGAGAATGGAAGCCAGGTCGAGCGTAGTGTTGAATAATCAAACCGCTTTCGACTTTGTTCCTTTTCGGGGACGAAAAGTTTTAAGTGGGGGAGATTGTAACAACCCGAAAATCTGGGCCAGTTTGAAATTTTTTATTTTGGCGATTTTAGCGAATTTTGAATATTTAAAATGAATTATTTTAAATAATATCGACGAGAAATTTATTTTGAATAAAATTCGAACGTATATATTATACGCGTCGTCGTTAGAATATAAATATTTATATATAATTATAAATAGAATTGAAAATGGCGCGGTAGTTCGATAATTCGATTTCAAACTTCAATTGAATGTACCGGGTGCAAAACAATCCAGATTTTAGTGAAACCAAAAATAATGGAATCTAATAGTGGATATCTTTCTATCGAATCCGAAAAATTAGGATTTCATCTTAGGAATGGTAAGATATGTCCAGTTGAAAATTCTGAATAGTCGCTATGGAATTCAGGCCCTTAAAAATGGACATTTTGCAAATGACCTCGGATTTCGACGAAACCACTTTTGTTGGGTCCGCAGTGTCAAGTTATTGCTAGATTTCAAATTTCGTAATTTTTCGAATCAATATGTGAGCGTGGCAAAGGAAAACGCGTTTGACCAGTTTCAGTTGATTTTAATCGACTGGAAATTGGCCATTTTTCTAACGGTCTCAGAATTCGACGAAACTAGTTTTGTTAGGACCGTATCGTCAATACGAAGCTAGAAAATATTTTTCTGGGATTTTTCGTGTTCGTATGTGGCCCCGGTAATTTAAAATGTACGTTTAAAATCCAATATAATGATTTAAATGTAAATTTAACAAAAACTGATTGTAACGATCAAATCAGCTTGCGATACATATCCCATTGTGTTCGGAATGGGGGTAGAACGTTATGGGCGACAGGCGGTGGGCCTCATTTAGAGGTCGTATGTAAAAGTCAACATTTTTACAAATTAAATAATTAAAAAAAAAAAAAAACCTTCTCCTACATCCTCTCTGGCCCCCCCCCCTGTATCATTTCAGAACTAAATCGAAAAAAAAAAAAAAAAAAAAAAAGAAAAAAAAACGTCGCTCCTCCACGATCTGGCCACCGCGCCTCCTCTCTGGCGGCGTGCCCCCTTCCTCCTCTGCCTCGCCCTCTTCTTCCTCGAGCTCGAGACCCCTGAAACCCCGAAGAACCCCCAATCGAACCGCACCTCCCTGGGTCCCACGCCACCTGCGAGTTCCACCACCGCCACCCCACAACGGCCGTCGCGCCTCCCTCTACCCAATTCGAGCACCCTCTGAACCCGCGACCCCCCCCCCCTCCGATCTGAAAACCTCGACGAAGCCCCCCCCCGACCACTCGACAGCCCCCCTGTAAGTTCCCTGCTTTTTTATTTATTTATTTACTTTTTCTGATTTTTTTTATTTTACTTCAACTGTTTTTTTTATTTTATTTTACTTTAAACTGTTTTTCTTTTTTTTATTATTTACTTTTTCTGTTTTTTTTATATAAAAGAATTTAAAAACTGCATTTATATAAAAGAATTTAAAAAACTGCATTTATTTAAAAGGAAAAAAAAAAAAACTGCATTTATTTAAAAGGAAAAAAAAACTGCATTTATTTAAAAGGAAAAAAAAAACTGCATTTATTTAAAAGGAAAAAAAAACTGCATCTTTTTAAAAAAAGAAGGAAAAACTCTATTTTGAAAAAGATATAAAAACTGCATTTTCAAAAAGATAAAAGAAAAAGGGTAGATCTTTTAATAGAAAAAGATTGTTTAGAAAACATATATGAAATTGTTTTGAAAATATATGTTGTTTTAAAAATAAAGATAACAACTTTGTTTTTATAAAGATAACAACTTGGTTTTTAGAAAGATGAAAACTTTAAATTGAAAAGTTGAAAACTTTATTTTAGAAAGGCGAAAACTTTAAATTGAAAAGTTGAAAACTTTATTTTTATAAAGGCGGAATTTTTAAATATATGATAGTGAAATAAAAATTCGATTTTTATATATTGAACTTCGAACTGAAAATTCGATTTTTATATATTGAACTTCGAAGTAAAAATTCGATTTTTATATATTGAACTTTGAAGTAAAAATTCGATTTTTATATATTGAACTTTGAAGTAAAAATTCGATTTTTATATATTGAACTTTGAAGTAAAAATTCGATTTTTATATATTGAACTTTGAAATAAAAATTCGATTTTTATATATTGAACTTTGAAATAAAAATTCGATTTTTATATATTGAACTTCGAAATAAAAATTCGATTTTTATATATATTGAACTTTGAACTAAAAATATGATTTTTATTTATTGAACTTTGAAATAAAAATTCGATTTTTATATATTGAACTTCGAACTGAAAATTCGATTTTTATATATTGAACTTTGAAGTAAAAATTCGATTTTTATATATTGAACTTTGAAATAAAAATTCGATTTTTATATATTGAACTTCGAAATAAAAATATGATTTTTATTTATTAAATAGCGAGGTAAAAATATGATTTTTACATATGTAGTGAAAGCGGGCAACGAAGATGACGAAGGTGCGATAGCAATGAAGTTTTCTATCAGTGAAGTGTCGTGGAGCTAGGATAGCTATATGTGAGAACTTCTCACTCAAAATTCTTTTTCTAGTTATATATATATATATATACTAGGATGCAGACGGTGCTTATTAGAAGCACCCGACACCCGTCCACATACCATGGACTTGTTTGTTTGGATGTTTGGTGATTGATTGAGATATTGGTTTGAATGTGGTTTGTGGTGTGAAAAATCGAATCGATAAATTGGTTAGGATTAGACGTGCGCCGTTATAAGGCGAAGGAGTAAGGCTAGGTTAGACCCTTACTCCAAATTTTGTGGTTTGCATAACGAAAGTGAATTTGATTGATATGTGAATGGCGTGGGCCTTCACTAGACCGGGGATAAGGCTAGGCCTTGTCCCGTTTCTAGTATCGTGCCGTTATGCCGCCGAAATTTTCTAAAATAAGTTAGAAAAATAAAAATAGCATTTTATTTAAAGAATGAATTGAATAGAAATTCATAGGTTGAAATAAAATGTTTTATCGTTAAAAATATAATTTTTAACGTGAAGTGAATAAAATAAATATTCATTTACAAACCAGACGGTTTGTTTATGCACACTTATTTGAATGACATTGATTGGGACGATAAATTTTACACATCGCCCAACTGCACAACTAAAAAAAAATCAGTGTTTGATTGTTTGAAACCCCACACGGGTGTTAGGATGAAATTTGAAGTTCACTCATCCTGATTGATTAAACATGTCGATCGATTGATTGACAGGCTGTTATAAGCGTTGAATATCTATATTTGATGCTTATACAGTGTAGTGCACTTTGGTTGATGGTTGATTATTTTCAATGCTATTATATACATGTGTTGTATGAAAATCCATATAATTAATTTTATATGGTAATTGATTGGGCCTCATTCCAGTTTTGAAAAAGAAATATTTGAAAAAGAAATATTCGAAATAGAATATTTGAAAATAAAGGAATATATGAAGCCGTGTTGATTAGATTGACGCCATTTTGACGTGAACGATATTTATATCGATTTTAGAAAACGATTTCGAAATGAATTGAATTGAAAACGAATTCGAAATGAATTGAATTGAAAACGATTTCGAAATGAATTGAATTGAAAACGATTTCGAAATGAATTGAATTGAATATGAATTCAAATTGAATTGAAATTTGAATTGAACAGAAATGAATTTTGAAACGAATTTATAAAGAAGAATTCAATTTTGCTTTGAATTGAAATGGAAGTTGAAATAGGTTTTGAAACGATTTTAAAACTATTTATATAATTCGTTTTGAATAGAAATCGACGAAGTATATATTATATATATTATATATATAATATAATGGCCTGAATAGAACGCGTCGCGCCGCGGCAGTTCGTGAATTTCGACCATTTATTTCAAACGGACATTGCGGGAGATCCGACCGTCGGATTCTCCTAAAACCGGAACCGTTGGGTTCGTATCGAAAAGAGCTTTCTAATGAATGTTAGAAATTTGAAATCTAACGGTTGGATTTGGAGATACGTCCAAATCAAATTCGAAAAAGGTCGCTGTAAGTGCAGTTCGATGGCCGTTGATGGAAATCGACTGTACGGGCCTTGATAAAATTATTAAAAATAGTAATAATTTATGTAAAATCATAAGAAATGATTTAGAAAGAATTGGGATGAAAAACTCCATATTTGAAAAGATAAAAATAGATTTTTATCGAAATGAACTAGTTTTGAACTAGAATTATAATTCTATTTATTTTTAAATAAATAAATTGAATTTGAAAAGGGTTTTAAAAATAACCAAAATTTCCAATGATTGCATTGGAGTGGATTTGAATCGAAATTGTCTTCGGAATATTTCGATGTTGGAATTCGTGATTATACAGGTGTTGTTATGGAAATTTGAAAGATATATATTTATATCGTTATTTCCAATACGACATTTGTTAATCGTAGGATTTGATATTGAATATAAGCCGGGATATTTTCTATTCAGAGCCTTGTATTGAATATCAAATGTGATTTGGGTTTGTCGTGAATGGTGTCTTCACTAACACTGTTCTTGAACTCAGTTGAGAAAAGATTAAATCTTTTTATTTAGATTTAATGAAGTGTACCAATTAAATGATATTTAATTGGAATTGAATTGATATTGATTTTTGGGTTTATCGTGAACAGTGTTTTAAATAACACTTATTCTTTAACCCGATAATTAATGAATGTGACTTTGGGTTTATCGTGAACCGTGTTTTTAAATGACACGGATTCTTTAACCCAGTTAACGATTAAAACTAAGTGGAGTTTTAATGAATCTTTAATTAGATTGAAAAGATCGAGAATGGAGTATCACCAGTTTTGCTCCAGGCGATAGTTAAATCTTTAATTAGATTTGAACGTGAAATTTAGAAACTAACTGTCGGTTAGCCAAGCAGAATGGTTTTCTGGATATTGATCTGATGTTGGTTTCGGCCTTCGGGGTTAATATTTGGGGAATTATTCTCTTGATTAATTTACGGTTAGTGACTAATGAATTGGAATGAGGCGTATGTTGTGTTTGTGTAACACTTATTTAAAATATACGCGAGTTATTCGGAAAGGCCGGGTTTATCCCATTCTGAATAACTGATACGACGATAAGTCGAAGATGAAGACGATGGTCGAAGACCGGAGGTCTTCACGTCGTTTGGGGGATAACTGATGATCTTGATTGGGCTGTACACCCAAGAAGATGGAAACAGTTAGTGATCGTCCAGACGTACTTGGAGATCGATGGATATGCGGGGTACTAGGTGCCTCCGGTTTCGTTCAGGCCCAGAACGGACTTGTAAATGGACTGTGTGTCTGACATCGGATTTCATTCTGTGTGACTGATATCGGTTGCATAGGATGGTTTGCCTGTGTGGCATGCTAAGATGCAAATGATCAAGGCTTCTGTTGAAAAGCAAAGTCTTGTGGTGATGATCAAAGCACGGCCTTTGTGGCGTAGCTTTGTGTAACGTTTACCTCGCGTGTTTCACACCAGGTATGAACCAAAAACGGGAGACGGACCTCAGGGAGGACTTGCGTTTCTTTCTAGCTAGAAGTGGCGTCAGTGGTTTTACACGCCCTGACGAGTTTGACTTATGTGGTTGTTGCTGTTGCGAGGCGCCTCGGTTATATCGGTTTCGGCCGAATGCATTCTGGTCGGCTGACGGACCAGACTTACACCCCATAGGGTGGGGAGACGTATTGTTCAGGCATAATAATCCACTCCGTGTGGACCGGCCCTGACGATCCAAGGCTTGCCTGCGCGCTTGCCTGAGACATGGGCTAGATTGTCTCGAATCGGTTGAGGACTATCTTTTGCCTCGGTTCATAGATGGAAACCCAATTTCCAAATACGAGACTTTGCGGTTTTGATTGTATATCCTATATATGGCGACATAGTGGGATGGGGCGCTCATGCCGCCTATGATTGATACTTATGATTTGAAGTGTTTTATATACTATGCACTTATAATAGTATCAAATGAGTTGTTTTAAACGTATCAAGCATTCTTTGGCTGTTATAAGGGAAAACCCTATCCTCGACTGCGTTGCATTGTGTGATGGGACCTGGGTCTTACAACAGCTTCATTTTTCTTTATTTAGCATTGCGCTGTTGGTTTTATGCACTGGTATTCTTGGGAGGAAACCCGTTCCGTGTTATACGGCGTGGTCCCTTGATTTACCTAATGATTTGAAATAAAGATTAATAACTGTTTTAGTTCTCACACCAGTCACATGACTGACCTGGAGTTTATTGTTTTAACCTAAACTCTGGGTGCCCTTATTTTCGACACGGGCAGCTAGTAGTTTTGGTTTTGCAGATTTATATTCACAGGATCCTGGTTTACAGCTGGAACGATATCCGGAAAGCTTTGTATCCGTATATCTCCTTCTAGTTGTGTATTGTATTATTTTCCGCTGCTATGTATTTAAATGTAATTTAAACCTCTGATATTTCTGTGTAATATTCATTTATACTCTGTATATTCTTGTAATCTGATGCATTGTTGTAATATACAGTGAAATGTTCTTCTGTATGCGTTCTGTTGTGGTTTGTTCTCGAACTATCCGACGCTTTCCCTTACGGGGAGGTTGCGGGTCTTCACAGATCCGAACTGATCCGGTGATGACCAATAACCCGAGATGCAAAGGTAGTCCAAATGGAAGTTAGAGCTCAGGATCCAGTTGGGAACCAATGAGTTCACTTCATGGTTGGACTTTGCTACGGGACGTGTGCTAAGGAGTTGTCGACATTCATAGTTTCGATTCACCACTGAAAATGGATGATGGGCTACTTATCAGTGCAGTTGAGTCACTATGACTCGAGGGGCAAGGTGATGGTAGCAAGACTACGTTATCAGTGCAGTAGAGTCATTATGACTCGAGGGGCAAAGTGATGCGTAGTAAGACTATGAGCCAGTGCAGTAGGGTCATTGTGACTCCATGGGGCAGAGTGTACATAGTAAAGGATTAGTAAGGCTATGAGCCAGTGCAGTGGGGTCATTGTGACTCCATGGGGCAAAGTGAACATAGCAAAGGATTAGTGGCTATGTATCAGTGCAGTGAAGCCATTTATGACTTCATGGGGCAAAGTGATCATAGCAAGGTATATTGAGTGATCGAAGTGGTGAATATCGTATGCTTTACGCACTGAGTGAGAGATGTGAGGATGGTTGTTATGCTTGATTGTTGCCATCGCTATGACATGCACACCCCCACCCCCGTTACCTTTACACTATTTGAAATGGCACCTTAGAGTGTTGTACAGTATGTAGTGCTAACTCTTTGGTTGCAGGTCCAGGTTCAGGTATGGTTTAGTCTACATGTTATTGTTCTGTTTAGATGCTTATCGCTCATACCAGGCTTTATGTATGACCCAGAGTTTTATGTCTCCTCTTATTACTCTAGGTGCTCACACGAGCAGACTAGTGACAGGTTAGCTGGTGATGCGCGAGTAGCTGATTCGGAGGCGAGCAGGAGGCTTCCACGTATGATATATAGATATTCTCCCTGTGTCGTTGGTGGTCGCTACTTGGGCATTAGTAGTGTACCTCCTTTATCTTCCCTTTGTTTTTGAGACAGTTTGAAAAGTTGTAATAATGTTAGCTTTGGATCATAAGCTGTACTTGGATTTTCCGCTGCTGTGTTAGTTCGTTTTCAGCTTATGCACTGTCTCACCTATTTTATGTCAAGTATGTTGTTATTATATTTTGTACCATGCGCTGTGAGACATTTTACAGGTTCCTTGTTAGTTCATTTCCTTCTTTCCTTCCTTTCTTTGGCGACCGTCCCGTGCTAACTGGACATGTGTACAACGCACTTTTGGAGTAAATGTCGGTTGGTGCGGGGCGGGCCGTCACATTTGGTATCAGAGCTCTAGGTTGCGTAGTTAACCTAGGGAAAGACAGTACATATATGAGAGAGCGTATTTGTGATTACTTTGGTTTTCAAAAGCTATATATATACTATTAGTAGTATAAGAATGAAGTCGTACTACACTAGCACCACTATGGGGTCGTTAATCGTTTCCTCTTTACAGATTGAACGATGAGCCGATATTATAGAGGTGCTGGTAGAGGGACCAATAATGGGAATGCTCCTGACATGAGGACGATGTTCACTAACTTCATGAGGGAGATGCTTAGGGATGTTCAAGGGGCAGTTCCCAATCCCAGAAATGGTGGTGGTCCAGTAGTGCAGGCGCCTAGGTTCGATTTCGCCAAGTTGTGCAAGGATTACACTAACCTTGGTGGGAAGTCGTTCCATGGAACGGAGTCGGCCACAGATGTTCAGGAGTGGTTGGAGAGCTGTGATCGTATCTTCGACGACTTGGGTATCGAGGATGCGATGAAGAGAAGGCTAGTGTCTCGTCAGCCGCAAGGGCGAGCGATGAATTGGTGGAATGCCATTAGAACAGCTACTCCAGAAGATCAGGTTACTTGGGATCAGTTCAAGGCTCGCTTTAGCGAGAAGTTTATTCCAGCTGCCCAGAAGTCAGTGTTGTTTAAGAGATTCTTAGAACTCAAGCAGAATGGTAGGACAGTTTCCGACTATATTGCTGAGTTCGACACTCTGTCGAAGTATGGACTATCTCTTATCAATATTCCTGAGAAGAAGAATGAGAAGTTCATTACTAGTTTGGATGGATACTTGGGGGAAAGGCTTATCAACCACATCGATGAGACTTTTGAATCGATTGTGGGGAAAGCTTTGAGATCAGAGAGTCTTTACCCTAAGCCAAAGTCTGAGGCTGCATCTGCAGAAGGGCTGAAGCCGCAAGCAGGCGGTGGAGGCAAGAACAACTCTCAGAACAAGAGGAAGCAGAACCAATCTAAGGATGGCCAGAAAAAGAACAAGAAAGATGTTGAGTGCTTCAGCTGTGGTAAGAAGGGCCATTATGCCAAAGAATGTCGAGCCAAGCCAGCGGATAGGAAGTGCTATAACTGTGGCCAAGTGGGACATCATAAGGATAAGTGTCCGCAACCTCTTAAGGAGAAACAAATTGTGAAAGCATATGCTATTGATGCTGTTCCTTCTTCGTCGAATGCCCCAACTGCGACGGAGAAAGGAAAGAATGTCGTTATTCAAGGTATGCTTTCTATTTATGATGTACCAGTTCGAGTTTTGTTTGATACTGGGGCTTCCCGTTCCTTTATATCTAGTGACCTGGTAGATAGGCTGGGACTGGAACTGGAACCCGAGATAGTCGATAGACCGTTGGTTGTGACGAACCCGATTGGTGGTTCGACTAGCCTTAGTATGATTTGCCGAAATTTGGTCTTATCTAGTCATGGATGTATGTTTGTTTGTGATTTCTTTGTTTTGGGCTTTACTGGGTATGGCATTATATTGGGGGTCGATTGGCTCTAAAGATACGGGGTGGTGGTAGACTGTGAGGGCTTTTTGGTGACAGTTAGGGCGGATGATGGGCGAAGGGTGGTGTTTGGTAGTCTGCCTAGTGATAGGGTAATGGCTAGTTTTATAAATTCCCTCGACATCCCGCATGATGAGTTGTCAGATGTGCCTGTGGTTGCCAGTATCCGGACGTCTTTGAGGAGGTGACCGAGCTTCCACCACACCGAGAGATTGAGTTCCGTATTGATCTAGTGAAAGATGCCAGACCTATAGTGATGCCACTTCGTCGTATGGCACCAAGGGAGCAGCGAGAGCTCGGGGTGCAAGTCAGCAATCTTTTAAAGAAGGGATTTATTAGAAGAAGTGTCTCCGAGTGGGGAGCACCAGTTGTATTTGCCACTAAGGCAGATGGTTCCCTTCGTTTGTGTGTGGACTATCGCGAGTTGAATAAGGTAACAAGGAAGAATAAGTATCCTCTACCGCGGATAGATGATTTGTTTGATCAACTGGAAGGAGCAAGAGTGTTCTCCCAGTTGGACCTCGCGACAGGATTTCATCAGCTCCGAGTAGCGGATGAGAGTGTTCCGAAAACGGCATTTAGGACGCCGTCTGGATTCTATGAGTGGTTGGTCATGCCATTTGGGTTGACCAATGCACCAGCCTACTTTGTGGATCTTATGAATCGAGCATTCAGAGACTAGTTGAATAAGTTTGTTCTTGTGTTCGTAGACGATATCCTTGTTTACTCGAGGACAGAGAAGGAACACAAGGGACACTTGAGGATAGTGATGGAGGTGTTAAGGAAACACCAATTGAAAGCGAAATTCTCTAAGTGTCATTTTTGGAGAAGGGAAGTGAGATTCTTGGGCCATGTTGTTTCAGAAAATGGTATTGCCGTGGACCCTACGAAGGTGGCTACGGTGCAGGATTGTCCTACGCCCAAGAATGCAACAGATGTAAGAAGTTTCTTGGGGTTAGCTGGGTATTATCGTAAGTTTATGCAGGACTTCTCCAAGATAGCAGCACCGTTGACTCATGTAACACCCCACCTCCGCCAAGGTAACTCTTGCAAGTACATTGGCTTCGGAGGGGCGTTTAAACAAGGTAAACATGCATGCAGATATCACAAGACAGAACATATAAGTAAAACAGAGTTAGTAAAGCAGCGGATAAAACTAACATTTCAAAACCAGAATTAAGTTACAACAAAGTACTTGGTCATTATTTTCCAACAAACAAAGTCTAGATAAAAGCATAACTGAAAAACTGAAATACATAAAGTACTATCCCCAAAATGAAGTGATAAACCATAGCTAGCTCAATGTCCAAAACCGTACATGAGCAAATCCAGTAAGCCAGCTGTAAAGATCCAAGCTAAGCTCCAATGTTCCCACCCTGAGAACCTGAGGGGGGGGGGAAACGGAAGAAAAGAGGCGAAAGAAAACGGGTTAGTCAAAAAGACTGGTAAGCCCTACTACTATCAGTCTATGAACTAGTAAAGTTAACTGGCATGAGAAGCTGAGATGAACATAAGGATAACAACATACTGGCATGATGATTAACTAACAAGATAGATAAAGATGTCATCGCATACTCAAGGTTAAATTTTGCACCACGGTTGTACTAGCATTCTAACATGTCAAGTAAAACCAGAATTGATCCCTTGGCCTACGCTTGGCCCAATATCATGAGGTGACCTAAATCAAGGTCCAACTACACGGTCTAGTTGATCGGCTCCCTACAAGCCTAACTCGTCAAGTGTCGGTGTCATACGGCCCAAACATGCAATGTAGCTAACTGCGCTAGGTCCACCCCAGGGTGTATCAAGTCCTAGGGTGTAGACCTCGGACACCAATCAAGTATGCACAGTCTAGATCTACTGGTACCCGTGCCTGATTCTCCAACTCCGGACTACGTGCACGACCATAGTCCGCCTGGACCTACACCGGCGTACTTACTCAGCCGTCGTTTTGGTCGCTTACATGTCAGCCCAGTAATCGTGCCCTACCCTAGCCTAGTCCTAGGGTCTTATGATACTATCAAGAGGGTTACTGCTGCAAAGGACCACGCAACTAGGGTTTCTTAACGGGTTAAATGCGGTTAACCCGATCCAAACGTGGATTAAATTGGTTAAGTGTACCCAAGGTTCATGACTTAACCCCGATTAACCCATCAAGCCCAAATTGGTTAAGTATTAAGTGGACCATGACTTAACCCTAATCAGGAGGCTTTAATTAACTTAATGTGCTTTAACCTCTCACATTAGACCTTGTTGTGGTTACTAGTTAAGCCGGGCGGGTCCGGGTAGCTTTACACCACAACTTGGTCTAACCTCGGGTTCGAGCACAACATGACCAACTTCTCACATTGGGTCCTATTTTTTGTAGCCACTAGTTAAGCCGGGAGGGTCCGGGTAGATTTATGCTACAAACTCAACCCAACCTCGAGTTGGCCACACTCATATTTTCTAAGTGTCATGTCCATTATGTTTCGAAAACATAATCATATCACGTCATGTTATAAAAACCATGTTCATGTCATAATGTTACCCAACCCCAACGTAATCCCATCGTTTACATAGTCGCAACAACGCATAAAGGATAAAATAGGGAACTTGGCATAATCATGACAAAAAGGTGTTGAAGCCACAAGTTTATCATGGTGGCATATGAAATGTACATATGTTCATATACTTGCATATTGCATTATTAGGCTTCAAAAGCATGCATAAAACCAAACTTAGCATATGAGTGATACATGGTGATAAATGACATGTAGAAGTTGCTAGAAGTTCGCATTTAGCCTCACATGCAAGTTATCATAAGGGATATGATAACTTCCATGTTGCCAAAATGCAACCTTTAACATAAAGCTTGAAGCTTTAAGCTCACAAACTCAAGTTTAACTTGCATAACATGATAACATGATCAACCCAAACTTGCATAACATGATAACATGATCAATCCAAACTTGCATAACATGATAACATGATCAACCCAAACTTGCATAACATGATCAACCCAAACTTGTATAACATAGCAACATGTGTCAACTTGCATAATGATCAACCAAACTTGCATATCATAATGATCAACCAAACTTGCATATAATGATCAACCAAACTTGCATATCATGATGATCAACCAAACTTGCATATCATAATGATCAACCCCAAACTTGCATCATTCATTTAACTTTAGAGTTTCAAAAATGAAAGTAGAAAAGGGCTTACAATGCTATGAAGACACAAATAAATAGTTATTAAAAGATTGAGACGAAGCCCTTATGCAATCACCCAAATATGCAAGCTCCAAATGAAAAACCCTTGAGCCAAATCAATAAAAACCCTTGCTTTGTAATAGAAATGTTGCAACTTGACTTGAATGCAAACTAAGAACACTCATACAAGCTTGAAAATACTTGTATGCACTCAAAATCTCTCATATAAATAACTTAGAAATTTTAGCATGAGAGTGGAGGCCATGAGAGGAACAAATTTGACATAGTTTAGTTGTAGGATTGAATAATGATGATTTAGGCTAGGCTTAGGGGTCTTTTTATAGAAGATTAGGATAGTATTAGCCATAGGATTAACCCTAGATTCAATCAGAGCCATCAAATCCCGTCACTAGCCAACAAAGCAGGTCAAAACAGCCAAAATGGTGCACCAGGTTGCCTGGGTCCGACCAGGCAGGTCGACCCCCAGGTCGACCCTGGGGTCGACTCCCCAGTCGACCTGGGGGGGAGGGAGGTCGATTCCCTAGTCGACCCCCAGGTCGACCCCCCTTGGTCTGGCGGGAATTTTCCCGCCACTTCTGATTTTCTGAAATTTGAAATCTGTTTTGAATTTGAATTTTTCGTGAAACTTCACGAGGCCATATCTTGGTCATACGGACTCCGATTTTCGAAAACTCAGACTCTATTTCGCGTATTTTTCCGAGACGAACGCAATGGCATAGCCCGTTTCCCTTGATTCAGATTTTACAGTTTAATTCTGCCTTGATTTGTGTGATAACATGTTATTCAAAAATACGGGTTGTTACAACTCAGTTGACTAAGAAGAATCAGGCCTTCGTCTGGGACGGAGTGTGTGAGAATGCATTCAAGAGTCTAAAAGAAAAGTTGATGCGTGCATCAGTGTTAGTCATTCCTATAGGGAATGAAGAGATGACGGTATACACGGATGCTTGTGGTACCGGACTAGGTACTGTATTGATGCAAGGAGGTAGGGTGGTAGCTTATGCTAGTCGGCAATTAAAGCCACATGAGAAGAAGTATCCTACCCATGATTTGGAACTGGCAGCGATATTGTTCGCATTAAAGATGTGGAGACACTATCTCTTGGGAGAAAGATTCGAGTTGTTTACCGATCATAAATCGTTAAAGTATCTCTTCTCCCAGAAGGACCTAAATCTCCGTCAGTAGAGATGGTTAGAGTTCTTGGCTTCGTATGATTTTGTTATCGCATACACACCTGGGAAAGGTAATGCGGTAGCCGATGCCTTGAGTAGAAGACATGACAGTTTAGGGGCTATGTTCCTTGAATGGAAGCAACTGGAGTATATCGCGGGGTTTGATTTCAAACCAAAGTGCGAATTGGATCCAGAAATGCTAGCTAGTTTGGCGATCAGACCCACTTTGATAGAGCGGATTGGTTCCAGCCAGAGGAACGATCCTAATCCATTGGGAATCATCTCCAAGTTAGAGATGAACATCGACGGTGAGGAGATGAATTTGTATGGGCTTGATCGAGATGGATGGCTTAGAAAGAATGGAAGACTTGTTGTACCCAACGTAAATGGGTTGAGAGATGAAGTGCTTAGAGAATGTCATCACTCAAAACTGACTATACATCCCGGTGGTAATAAGATGTATCGAGACATGAAGCAGACTTACTACTGGGAAGGGATGAAAAGAGACGTTGGGAAGTTTATATCCAAATGCATGAATTGCCAGCTAGTTAAAGCCAAGCAAAATAAGCCTAGTGGGTTGTTGCAACCATTAGAAATTCCCGAATGGAAATGGGAGCAAGTCTCGATGGATTTCATCGATGGTTTACCAAGGACTAGATCGGGACATGATAGTATTTGGGTAATTGTGGATCGATTGACTAAGAGTGCAAGATTTATACCAGTCAAATCGACCAGAACGGCGGCTAAGTTAGCAGAATTGTATATGAAATGTGTAGTGAGATTTCTTAGAGTACCCAAAAGCATTGTGAGTGACCGAGACCCGTTGTTTACTAGTGGGTTTTGGAAGAGCTTACAAGAGGCTCTAGGGTTACATCTCAGTACCGCATATCATCCTCAGACCGACGGTCAGACGGAGAGGGTGAATCGTATATTGGAAGATCTGTTGAGAGCATGTATATTGGATTTTGGTGGATCATGGGATGACCATTTGCATTTAGTAGAGTTTGCATATAATAATAGCTACCAATCCAGTATCGGTATGGCTCCATATGAAGCTTTGTATGGAAGACCGTCCAACTCACCATCATGTTGGATAGAGACTGGCGAGAAGTTTATGCTTGGATCAGATGTGGTGAGGGAAACTTTAGATAAGATTAAGATCATTCAACAACGAATGAAGGCTGCCCAGGATAGGCAGAAGAGTTATGCTGATAAAAGGAGAAGAGACTTAAAATTCTCCGTTGGTGACTTGGTGTTTGTCAAGATTTCTCCGTTGAAGAGCGTGATACGATTTGGCAGGAGAGGCAAGTTAGCACCAAGATTCGTTGGACCATTCCCAGTTCTCGAACAAGTTGGGAATTTGGCGTATAGAGTTGACTTACCAGAGAAGATGGTGGGAGTTCACAACGTATTTCATGTTTCGCAGTTAAGAAAGTTCGTACACGACCCAGATTTGACTATTTCACCTGATCAGTTAGAGGACTTCGAAGTAGAACCCGAGGCGGTTAGGAACCGCAAGCCGATTCGTATTGTCGAGCACGATACGAAGCAACTTCGAAGGAAGGCAGTGAGGCTAGTCAAGGTTCAGTGGGGCGAGAACGAGAATGACTGTACTTGGGAGACAGAGGAGAGTATTAGAAAGACGTATCCAGAACTCTTTGTCTGGTAAGATTTACCTTGTAATTTCGTTATTCCGCATGCTAGGATAGACTTGTTTTGCATGTTTGATTGTTGTTTTATGGTTGATAGGCGTGCGGGACCCTTTGTGTGTTTTGGTTAGGGAATTTCGGGGGCAAAATTTCTCAAGGGGGGAGGGGGGGGGGAGAATGTAACAACCCGCATTCTACGCATCGGAGGATCGTAGAATATTTATTTCTTTCCCATATGAAGTCGTATGGTCATGTAACTTTGGGAAACAACTATTAGACTCATTTCCCATGTTCATGATTTTTGTCGATTTTTAAATGACCGTTTTGCCCCTAGCTGATCTTGTTTCGGCCATAACTTTTGATTGGAAACCTGAAACCACTTCCATTAGATTCGTTTGATGGTTTACCTTTCCGTAGAGTGGTCACATGTGAGAAATGGACTTACCATTTGGGAGATATAGCTGAAATAAGGTTTGGAAGGTGAAAAACTGCTTAACTGGGCCAAATAGGGTGATTAGTGAATGGGCCCTTAACCCATTTCGGGATTAGGGTTATGAGAATGCTGAAAAGGGTTAGAGAATCATTCCATTTCAGTTTTCTAGCCTCCACTTACCTCTAAGAAACCCTAAAAATGGCCTCCAACCTCTAAATCACCTCCAAATCACCTTCTAATCAAGGATTAGGCTTAGCAACATCAAATCAAGGGAGAACTTCACCAAATCAACATTAGAGCTGCTGTTTGGCATTGGGATTCGCACCAAATCAGAGATTTATTTCAGATCTAAGTTTTATTTGTGGCTAAGGTGAGTGATTTGCATAGTTCCTCACTAATTATGGCTAATTAAGGGTAATTAGTGTTAATTAGCGAATTTAAACATGATAAAAATCTGGAAAAATATTTATAAAATTCGAAATGATGTTTTAGACCTCTGATATGAATTTGGGTTAATTTGGTTAAGTTTTGCTAATCATATCATTAGTTTCGCCTAAACATGCTTAAGGGAAAATATGGGGTTTTGGCTATGTTTGACCACTTTAGCCTATCATATTGTTGTTTTGATGTTTGTGGTTGATTATACTTGTTGCTATGACTGTATGGTATGCTTTGTGATTGATTAGAATAGGTAGAATGGTCGAAAACGCCGTCGAGTGGCGTAAAACTGCTTGTTGGAAAAGTGCAGAAAATTGGCCGATCCGGATCGGAACGGAGAAGAGGACCCGATCCGAACCACCTCTCACGCGAGTTCAAAAGCTCTGCTCCATCATCGTATGAAGAAGCTTCGCTCCGCTCTGTAGTACTGTATGGCGACGTGACATGGTGACTCCGACCCGAACCGAGGTGCTACGAAGGAGGCCGATCCGATCCAGCATCTTGTGAGGACTTCCGATCCGATCCGATCTGAAGAAGCTTGCTAGGAGGTGTAGACCCCGATCCGATCCGGAGCAGAGGAGAAGGCTTGTGCTGGAGACCCGAACTGATCCTGTGAAGAAGGAGCATTCCGATCCGAACTGAACTAGTGATTAGGGGAAGATCCGAACTGATCCGGTGATGACCAATAACCCGAGATGTAAAGGTAGTCCAAATGGAAGTTAGAGCTCAGGATCCAGTTGGGAACCAATGAGTTCACTTCATGGTTGGACTTTGCTGCGGGACGTGTGCTAAGGAGTTGTCGACATTCATAGCTTCGATTCACCACTGAAAATGGATGATGGGCTACTTATCAGTGCAGTAGAGTAACTATGACTCAAGGGGCAAGGTGATGGTAGCAAGACTACGCTATCAGTGCAGTAGAGTCATTATGACTCGAGGGGCAAAGTGATGCGTAGTAAGACTATGAGCCAGTGCAGTGGGGTCATTGTGACTCCATGGGGCAGAGTGGACATAGTAAAGGATTAGTAAGGCTATGAGCCAGTGCAGTGGGGTCATTGTGACTCCAAGGGGCAAATTGGACATAACAAAGGATTAGTGGCTATGTAACAGTGCAGTGAATCCATTTATGACTTCATGGGGCAAAGTGATCATAGCAAGGTATATTGGGTGATCGAAGTGGTGAATATCGTATGCTTTAAGCACTGAGTGAGAGATGTGAGGATGGTTGTTATGCTTGATTGTTGCCATCGTTATGACATGCACACCCCCACCCCCGTTACCTTTACACTATTTGAAATGGCACCTTAGAGTGTTGTACAGTATGTAGTGATAACTCTTTGGTTGCAGGTCCAGGTTCAGGTATGGTTTAGTCTACCTATTATTGTTCTGTTTAGATGCTTATCGCTCAAACCAGGCTTTATGTCTGACCCAGAGTTTTATGTCTCTTCTTATTACTCTGGGTGCTCACACGAGCAGACTAGAGACAGGTTAGCTGGTGATGCGCGAGTAGCTGATTCGGAGGCGAGCAAGAGGCTTCCACGTATGATATATAGATATTCTTCCTGTGTCGTTGGTGGTCGCTACTTGGGCATTAGTAGTGTACCTCCTTTATCTTGCCTTTGTTTTTGAGATAGTTTGAAAAGTTGTAATAATGTTAGCTTTGGATCATAAGCTGTACTTGGATTTTCCGCTGCTATGTTAGTTTGTTTTCAGCTTATGCACTGTCTCACCTGTTTTATGTCAAGTATGTTGTTATTATATTTTGTACCATGCGCTGTGAGACATTTTACAGGTTCCTTGTTAGTTCATTTCCTTCTTTCCTTCCTTTCTTTGGCGACCGTCTCGTGCTAACTGGACATGTGTACAGCGCACTTTTGGAGTAAATGTCGGTTGGTGCGGGGCGGGCCGTCACAAAATCAACCAAATTCACATAAGAAATCGAATCAATTACACATAAAAATACGGCTAAGAGTTAAGAGCTTACGTTATCGATAGGGTTTGATATCAGAAAAGAGGAGAATCATTTCTTTGATCCTGAACTGCAGGAAAGAGAGGTTGCCTTGAATCTCCAGTAGGAAGAACATTAGAAGTTAATGACTTTTCTGAGTTTCCACAACAGGCTTCGAATATTGTTGAAATCGATCCGACGGATGAATGTTTAGGCGTAATTGTTGAAGAGGAGCGAATTAAAATAGAGCAGATCCAGTGGAAAACCGAGCATCGACAAAATAAAAAGGGTAATTTAAGGACTTCATAAAGATGCCAAGTAAATTAGGGTAAAGAATTTACCGTATTAACAGTAGAGACGGCGGAGATCTGTAGCCCAAGATACTGGCAGCGGTGGAAGGAAGAGCAGGCCAATGTTGGTGGGGAGTAGCATTTAGAGTTAGATTGTGTGTAAAATAAAATAGATTAAAAAGGAAGATGATAAAAGGTAGGGAATGAGACAGGAGAAATGGCCATCGTGCGTCTCTTTTCAGTAATAATTTAAGGAAAAAGATGACTCCACAGTGCTCTAGAAAATACGGTAAATAAATTAAAGAGGAGCCATTGGGACCTGAAATAGCAGGTTTTTTTATTATTAAAAATGGTTGTGCATCTTGAAAATCAAACACGATAATAATTGCAGACGTTTTTTATTGTTAAAAATAGTTGTGTGCCTAGAAAACCAAACACAATAATGATTATACGTGTATTTTTTATTGTTGACAGCGTTACTTTATTTTATTTTAATTTATTTAGTGTGTGAGTGAGGAGGGAATTGAAGGGAATGGGAGGGAAGTTTTTTTATTTCTTTTCTTTATTAGTGGCATTGTGGAGGGAAAAGGGGCAGTTATGGACGGAAAGTTGGCCTTGCTTTAGTATATAGTAAGAAAGATTTTACAAAGATCGCCGTGGATGCCTGTATATTTACATACATATACTTACAACTACAACACGACATATCCTTTGCACATAGAGAATATTTTGTATAAATTTTCAATTATATTTATACGTTGAAGTTATGTGTAGTTAATTTGAATTTTTATATTTTTAAGTTGTAACATTATGTTCATTTGAATTTTCTTTTGCTAGATTTTTTTTATTAATCTTATGTTTTGATAATATTTATTGTGAAGCATTCTAAATTTGTAACCAAAAAAATATTGTTGGATCTGAAATAAAAAATTTGTTGGATCTAAAACATTAAGATTTTATAATTTATATAGATATCATTTTTGATAGTTCATGATAACATCAACTTTTCTGTAAATTGATTTTCTGTAGCAAAAATTGATTTTCAGTAAACTGAGTATGTTTAAAACAAATGATGCACATAAAAATTAAACCATGATTTTATGTTAAAATAATGGCTTGAATTTCATTTCTTAGTTGTAGTATCTAATTTTTTTGTTTTAGTTTAGTTTTTTTATCAATGTGTAAAAGAAGTGTATTTTCAAATTTTATTTTAAGTGCTATAAGATTTTGTAATATTTGCAAAATGAAACTTATTTGTTATGTCGAATAGTTAAGTGACTAATATCGATTGTGGTGGCTTTGTTGGAGGCTTCAATGTGCTTGTTTCGATTTGTGAGATTTGTCATAACTCTATGTTGGTCGGGGTTTCTTCTTTGTTGGATATCAAGGCTACTGTTCTTCATTGTTATGTGTTTGTTGGGTTAGTTTTCATGGGGTTGAGGACTTGTAAGTTCTTCTCAGCAAAGTCTCTTCGGAGTGCCTCTTCTTTAAGGTCGTGGGACATGAACTTTGAGGGATTCTCTTATGATAAGAAAGACTCTCAGTCATGTGCATGCTTCGGTTGTTGGTAGGTTTGAGGATAAGGTTCCGCCTATTAGGTTTCTACCTAAATCAATTTCTTGTTATTCTCCTTCCTTGGAAGATTGGCTAGTTTTGGATTCCTCAGTGTGTTTGCCAAAAAGAGTTAAATGGAGACGTGAGCCCAGTTTCCCTCCTCGAGCAGCCTTGGTTAGACCCTATGCTTTGCCCTTTCGATCGAGAATGGCGGTTGATTTGGTGGTTGAGAACTATAACACCACGTAAAAATATACTAAATAAACTAAGATATTTAATAAATTAAATAAACAATAAATATAAACTGATGGAAAAATAATAATTTTAGACAAATAAGAATTTGGTCACAGAACTATTATATTTGGATTCATGATGAAACTCTGATACATTTTCATATATAATATGTTGAAAACGGAGTCTGTATGAAGAAGCAATAATTTACTGAAAGCGTACGGTAAATGTATGTGTGTGTGTTTGAATCAATAATATATATATAAGGTTTGCAATGAAATAATTTGGATTAATATAACATTCCCTCAGGTGGATTTGGAATTCGAACTAATAGATAAGAACTAGGGGACAAAGAATATATCACGTAAGGAAAGCAATTAGTAATATAACGAAATTAATAATATAATTAATTAAAAACACACGCCACCAGGTTCCTTGGGCATTTTCGCCCTGAAGCGGTCGACTCCCAAGGGTCGACCGCGGTTGACCACACTTCGTGGGTGGTTGTCGACCGCCTGGTGCAGCCCAGGTCTGATGGGAGTGGTTTAGGTTGGTGTTTAGGCTGGTTTTATAGAAAATGGACAACTACGATTAATCTATACTAATCTAATGGTTGTCGTTCATTTACACTCCTATAAATACCACCTCCTTCACCTCACAATTCCTTAAACCCTCTTATTTTCTGTGCCCCCATTCTACTGCTGACATTCCAGAAATTAGGTTAAAATAGGTTTCTTCTTCTATCCCTAATCTATTTCTTTTCTAATCTATTTCTATTTAGGTTTTATTCTAGAATTTCTATAATTTATATATGAGATCCAAATTTATAAGATTCTCTTATATAGATTTGTGGTAGGATTGAAGAATGACGTTTACAACATTCAAATCAATGTTGTTTCCTTTGCCATCATCACTGTTAGTGGAAATAATACTTGTTTTAACTATATTCTATATTTTGTAGATTTCTTATTGATTTTTATGCCTAACGAGGTTTGTTTTTTCACGATAACATCATAATATAAACCCTCCAAATCTCCTATTTTTATTTATCGGAAAGTTGTGAATCAATAGTTTGGGTTTGTGAATTATTTGGGTTATGTTTGAGGAATAATTTGGTGATTTTGCTTTGGTTTAATTGGATTTGCCCTTTTTGATTTAAAAAGTGCTTGTGATATAAAAGGGTTAAGGTTTGGTTTTGTTTCATTATTTGGATAGGTTTAGATCTCCACTCTAAAATGGAGAATTTGAACGTATTCAGATTTGAAATAATCAAGTGTTAATGTTTTTATGTGCAATATAGAAAAAGAGTAAATTTGATTTAAAAAGAAGTTCGTGTGTGTGTGTATATATATATATATATATATATATATATATACGTGTGTGTGTGTGTGTGCGTTGAATATGTACATACGTACGTAACATCTTGTTTCTCTTTCATTATCTAATAATTCTAACAAGCCTAGGATACAAGTTTGAATGGTTATGTTGATATTTTCTGTAACGACCTGTATTTTTGACTGTTGAATATTTAATATATTATATTATTTAAAACATCGATTTAGAATTTTAGATAAATTTACAAAGTATGGTTTGTTTGTTTAGCTATATATATGGACGTATAAATTTTATACTCCTTGGAATTTGAACTCTGCTCTAAGCGATGGTGTTAATTTAGTAGCGTCATTTGAAACTTAATTTACTTTAATTAAGGTTATATGAGATTAGAATAATAAATCAACTCTAAAGAAGTCGCGCCACAAAAGGGTCGCGCCATAAAACAACTTGAAATATGAATACTCCACCTTTGTCAAATAAATAAACATGACGCCATAAACAAGAACATTAAAATAAAACTGAATTAATATACTACATAAAAGAAAGAAAAAAAAAATGTATACAATACAAATTCATTTGTAAATTTACATGTTCAGCATGTGTTGTCGCAAAACAAGGGAAAGAAAATCTGTGCCCATAGTCACCATAAGGAAAACAGCTATAAAATGTTATCTCTATCCATCGGTGAACAGTAAAAGAAAAGAAAATTTTATTTATACATTAAGCTTTACAGTACAGAAATACATATAAAGTTTTGGTACAACATAAAGTGAAATGGACAAGCTACAACTCTTTTTAAATACGGCATGTCTTGTTCCCATCTCGTCCTTCCTGAAACAGTCAAAGCTACAAGAAAAAAATATATAAACCTATTAGTAATAAATTAAAAAAATATATATAGGTATATATCAATGAACAGCAAAACATGAACAGAAACAAATATATATTCATGATCAAGGGGACAGCCTAGAAACACAGTACAAATAGCTAAAAGTTTAGGTAAGTATATGTATCTATACAAGGCAGATTTTATAAATCAATGAACAGTGAATAAACTGCTATAAAACAGTAACTAACAGCTAGAGAGAAAAGGGGAGCATGAAAACCGAGATAGAAGAAGCAGCCAACAAGACAAGACAATACCATACATCAATACAGTGAAGTACAATGAACAACTAAAAGAAAATACAAAAGAAAACAACTCATTTTAAATTACTGCATGTCTGGTTTCATTCAAGGGAACAGAAAAATATAGATCAGACAATACAAAGCTGATGTGGGTATGGCTAAACCTACACATATAATAAATTCATGTACCCATTTGGATAGTGAATGAACAACTAGGGATAGTAGGAACAGCCGTGAACAACTAGGAACAGCCAGACCATCAGAGGGTGTACAGACAACCAAACAATTTGATATGTTCATCTACAGCAAATATATATTTATATATATATATGGTAGACACAAATTATATAGACAATGAGCTGACATATATATATATTATATCACAAATCTACACGGTAAGGATGTATTCAAAAACATGTACAATCCTGAACACAAGATTTAAAATATCTGCATTTGAAATGAACAAGGCATAGCCCAAATCTCGACAAAACCGAGTATGCAGTGATCAATAACCATCACTGTATAAATCAATCTGAAAAGTAAAGAACAAACCCCAATGGCCTAAGGGTAGCCAAACCTAAAATCTGATTTTCAGATTTGATAGATATAACAATTCGCAAACCCTGAAAGACAGTGATTTTTCCCAACACAAACCCACTACTATAAATACAGGTATACACGCACAAACCATTCGAAGGCAATAACCACATGAACATCACAGTAAATCGAAAACGTTCGAACCATCAGAAAGTAATCAAAACAAATATTACTGCAATTAAAAATCAAGAAGGGGACTTAGCTTAAATTCGAGAGGGCTTCCATCTGAGTCGCTCGTCATGGTGCTGAAGTTGATCGACGAAGCAACGGTGAACAGGTGTTGGGGGTTTAGGCCGAGCGAGTGGAAGGGGGAGAAGGGTAATCAGAGCGTGGCGGCGTAAGGGGGGGTGCGACGCCGAACTCCGGTTGGCAAATGAGGATCGAAAGGAAGGATTAGGGTTTGTTTCTTTTCCAGCTAGGGTTTGATTTGGGGAAATAAAATAAGGCGGCGGGTTAATGAATGGAAAAGAGGACGGGTTAGGGTTATTATGGAGAGCGGGTCGGGTCCTGTTGGGCTGAAGAGCTAAGGTAATGGCCCATTTTTAAAAGAAAAGACCATGTTTAAAATTTGAATTTGACTTAAAAACTTGTTTTGATGATTACTTGACCATACGTGATCAGATTTTCGAACGGTTGGGTTCGTTGGAACCGTGAAGACAAGCACTACGTGATGATGCTGGTTCAGACGGGATTGGGAGAGACCGGGATTTTTGATTAAATTAAAGCAGCAGTTTAATCAAAACGCAGCGTTAATCGACAAATCAGGTGAGTTAAACTCACTCAGCCTCCTAGTTTATATTTTATATAAACTGGGTATTTTATTTTTGCGTGTTCTACTTGTTTGTGGTTGACTGTTAGGTGTATATACTGTTGATCAACGATGGTTTAAATTTAGAAATATACACTGTTGGGGATGACCCATAACAAAGTAACTCCTTGGTTTGATCACGTTTATAAACCGTGTTTGAATTGGTTGAATGGATTGTTGTTTGAATTGATGGTCATTATAAGAATGACGAATGATTGATTTTGATGGTTGTCAAACCATATTTCCATATCTGTTCTAATATTCACAATTTTCTAGAATTGGTTGGGTAATCAGCATCACTGGACCCAAAAGTCAAACAGTTATAAAATATGGATTTTTATAAGCAGTGAATCGATAAGATTTGAAGTTATAAATATATTTTTATAACGGGAATTGGATTTGAAAGATTTTTACATTGGAAGTTATTCAAAAAGGAAATAAAGTATTAAATTATTATTTATTTAAAGTTTATTGGAAACCTGTTTTATAAGATGAATTCTTAAATCGATAAGGACTTTAAATAAAGGACAGGGAATTTTCTGGTGACTAGATATTTGGTTAATTGTAAATGATTAAAAAGGGTTATTTAAATTAATTGTATTTAATTAATTTAAAAAGAGGAATTAAACCAAAAGGGTTTAAAGAAATGGTTATGGTTTGAATTAACCAAGTAAGTTTGAAAAGATGAACAGGTATAGATTGGAACTCGGATTCTTTAATAAGAAATAAAGGGCTCCAAACCGAATACGATAGGTTAAAAGGAATTTTTACTTAATGTTTTGAATTAAGTAAAGGGAGATGAAAATGGTTTGTGTTAAACCTGGAATTTTATAAGAATTTATAAATGGAATATGAGTTTAAGTGTCGTTTTTGAATTCAAATACTTAAGAAGGAAATTAAGATAAACCAAAAGAATTTGGAAAGAGATTTACCAAAAGGTAGATTTAAAGGTGAGCTTGGTAAACGAGATTTGGAATTGGAAATTGAGATATTAATATCGGGTTTTTAAATTATGACTCGTATTTACCTGAAGGTAAGAACGTGGTTGGTCAAGGTCTGAGAGGTAATTAAAATACCCCAACTTGGATGACTTCAGAATTATCGAAGGGTGGCATCAGTTGTAACTAGAAGGGTGTTAAGTAATTTATTCTGAGAAATAATAATGTGACGTCGTTCGAAGGAATATATATTGTCATTCCATATAAAAAGGAATTAAAAAGAGGACGTAAGAATATGATGCGATGTTTCCAAAATGGAGGAAATAAAAGGAGGTTTGCGAAACGTGGCTATATTTTCCGAGTGTGAGAATAGGATTTGGGATGGAATTTGTTTTGAAATGAAGGGGACGTTTATGGTGATCAAAATAACAAAGGGAGGGTTTGTAATAATTATGGTATGACGATAAGTAAGATAAATCACTCGAGTATAGATAACAAGTGGTGATTTAAAACAAATATTTTGAAATATAAGCTAATGAGATATTGAATATAATTCAAGGTATTTTTCTATAGAAATAGAATGATGTGAGATTTCTGGTATAGAAAATCGATATATCATTTTGATATTTCAAATTGATTTATATAAAGGCCAAGTGGCACTGGATGTTATGACGATGGATCCTTTTTCGTTGTTTTATGGTTTTATGGATGTTTGCTTGATAGTTAAATAACCGACTATCAAGTCTGACCCTTACGGGTGTTGGTATGGAAAGACCGGGATCGAATGAATATTCGAAAACCATTCCGACCAACAAAATACGAATATGTTGAAGATCAGACGATGATCGAGATGGAGCATGTGAAGACCATAGTTTTCATAAAGCGGAAGAACCACTTACAATCTCTGATTCGACCCGGAGATACACTGGGGTTCTGTCGTGGTTGGAATCTGTGAATTTGCAAGGACGATCGCTACTGATCCATGGGGTGATTCCTGTATTGGAGGCAGTAGGAGAGTACCTTCGGTTCATCCTGTTCCTGGATGACTTGTATGGACGAGTGTCTGACAGAGTATTTCCAAAGGGCCACGTACGTTGATTTCTTCAAACGTATCATAGTTGGTTAGCTCCCAACTAGGGTATTTTTGTGGACGTCAATTAGTGATATCCAGAGGATCTGACAATGTGACATTTAAAGTGAATGGTGGCCAGATGTTTGAAGAGAAATTCTAGCCTCAAGCCTCATCAACCGGAAGATGACAAAAATCGGGCAGGCAACATGGCTATGTGGGTCGCTCCCATTAGAGTGTATAATCACCTATCTAGAGAAATTCCTTTTGTTTCTTATTCTATCGATTCTGCCCATTCGGGAACGGTGGTTTGAGTCCAACCGTTGGTGATATACATTCGATACACTCAAGCGAAATGAGTGGTCGGTCATGTGAGGGCCGGGTTGCAAGAAGTTCTTGTTGAACCCTGTGTATTCGCCTCTAGAGATACACGTACGGCAGGTGGTCCCATACCTTGTCAAGTTGGAAATCCAATCTCCAATAAGTGCCCACGATTTTGTTTGTATATATATGTGAAGCGTGAGATGCAAGCGTTTCACTAGATTGTTATATACTTGTATTTAGACATTACTATAATATCAGACAAGTATATGGTTTCAAAGCTGTTTTGGGTTATCGTAAGGTAAAAACCGTCCGTGTTTATGTGTGGACCGGTCTTACGATTATCCTTTTCTTTCGAAAGGATTTTTAACTTTAAAATCAAGTTGTGTGATATCATAAATCGCTGTGCGAGTTTATCTCACTCTGGTTCACCAGACTGACCCGGTGTTTTTAAATGCTCGGGTTAGCCCGGGGTGTACAGGTTCAGGTTATCAGTTACTGAGAAGTCCAAGGACGAGCTGAAGATGTTCAGACGAGAATATTCCGCTGTGTGATTGTATATATGAGGACAGGTTGTCAAAACTGTCCAGATATGGGTTGTACTCTGATATTGTAAGTATTTTAAAGATTTCAGTAAAGATTTATTTCTGTATTATATTTTGTTCCGCTGCGATGTGAGACTCTGTGTTGATACTTCTTCTTCTTCTATTCTAATATTTCTATCTTTCTTATCTCACCCTCTAATTTCTTCCTATAAACGTTCCAGTGTTTTCGGTGTTGGAAGGTCGACAAGAGTACGGTAAGGGTATTTATGTCGATTTTCGAGGCCGAAAATCCCTGGGTCGTTACAGTGGTATCAGAGCTATTGGTTGAGTAGTAACCTTGGCTCTGTGGCGTGACTCAATAGAGATGGGGTTAGTAACGCCCTAGATTGAGTTTGAGTGTATATATATATGAGAGCGTATTTGTAATTCTATATAAAATTATTTTATATTGTGTTATTTGACTAGTTCGATTTCAAACTAGCAATTGACGCAGTATTGTTTTGTTAAAATGGTCGGATGAAATAACTTTGGCCATATTATATTTTGTATAGAAAAAAAATAATAAGTTTTGATTGATTTTGAGTTGGTTGATTTATTTGGATTAAATTCAAATTTTGACTATGAATTGGAAAGGATCAAATATAACTCTAATTTTCCACATATGGAATTAGAAAAGAGAAAATGGATAACGTTTGAAATAGAAATCAAAATTTAGTTGAAATGGAGATGTATGAATTAGAGAAGTAAATAGATAATTGAATATGAGTTCTGAACTTAACATGGTTAAGTGTTGGATACAGAGATTAAAAGGTGGAGTTGGGAAATCAAAGTCATTTGATTTGGTTAATTGGATTGGGTATTGTCGAGTGGTTGTTGAAAAAGTGAATTGGGGAATTGTGTATAACCATGGAAGGGTACCTGTTTGGATTCTTGTTTTCTTGAATCGAAGTTAGGCCCAGAATGGCGTTCGCGATTGGTTTGGTCGGGCAACGCAACGAAGATGCTGGCGGATCCTTCGAAAATTTTATAATTTATAATTTGAAAATAATTCCATAATAATTATCTTGAGAATAATTGGAATTGGAACATTCCTCGTACCTAGCAATTTCGAGGACGAAATTATTTTAAGGGGGAAGGAATGTAACGACCTGTATTTTTGACTGTTGAATATTTAATATATTATATTATTTAAAACATCGATTTAGAATTTTAGATAAATTTACAAAGTATGGTTTGTTTGTTTAGCTATATATATGGACGTATAAATTTTATACTCCTTGGAATTTGAACTCTGCTCTAAGCGATGGTGTTAATTTAGTAGCGTCATTTGAAACTTAATTTACTTTAATTAAGGTTATATGAGATTAGAATAATAAATCAACTCTAAAGAAGTCGCGCCACAAAAGGGTCGCGCCATAAAACAACTTGAAATATGAATACTCCACCTTTGTCAAATAAATAAACATGACGCCATAAACAAGAACATTAAAATAAAACTGAATTAATATACTACATAAAAGAAAGAAAAAAAAAATGTATACAATACAAATTCATTTGTAAATTTACATGTTCAGCATGTGTTGTCGCAAAACAAGGGAAAGAAAATCTGTGCCCATAGTCACCATAAGGAAAACAGCTATAAAATGTTATCTCTATCCATCGGTGAACAGTAAAAGAAAAGAAAATTTTATTTATACATTAAGCTTTACAGTACAGAAATACATATAAAGTTTTGGTACAACATAAAGTGAAATGGACAAGCTACAACTCTTTTTAAATACGGCATGTCTTGTTCCCATCTCGTCCTTCCTGAAACAGTCAAAGCTACAAGAAAAAAATATATAAACCTATTAGTAATAAATTAAAAAAATATATATAGGTATATATCAATGAACAGCAAAACATGAACAGAAACAAATATATATTCATGATCAAGGGGACAGCCTAGAAACACAGTACAAATAGCTAAAAGTTTAGGTAAGTATATGTATCTATACAAGGCAGATTTTATAAATCAATGAACAGTGAATAAACTGCTATAAAACAGTAACTAACAGCTAGAGAGAAAAGGGGAGCATGAAAACCGAGATAGAAGAAGCAGCCAACAAGACAAGACAATACCATACATCAATACAGTGAAGTACAATGAACAACTAAAAGAAAATACAAAAGAAAACAACTCATTTTAAATTACTGCATGTCTGGTTTCATTCAAGGGAACAGAAAAATATAGATCAGACAATACAAAGCTGATGTGGGTATGGCTAAACCTACACATATAATAAATTCATGTACCCATTTGGATAGTGAATGAACAACTAGGGATAGTAGGAACAGCCGTGAACAACTAGGAACAGCCAGACCATCAGAGGGTGTACAGACAACCAAACAATTTGATATGTTCATCTACAGCAAATATATATTTATATATATATATGGTAGACACAAATTATATAGACAATGAGCTGACATATATATATATTATATCACAAATCTACACGGTAAGGATGTATTCAAAAACATGTACAATCCTGAACACAAGATTTAAAATATCTGCATTTGAAATGAACAAGGCATAGCCCAAATCTCGACAAAACCGAGTATGCAGTGATCAATAACCATCACTGTATAAATCAATCTGAAAAGTAAAGAACAAACCCCAATGGCCTAAGGGTAGCCAAACCTAAAATCTGATTTTCAGATTTGATAGATATAACAATTCGCAAACCCTGAAAGACAGTGATTTTTCCCAACACAAACCCACTACTATAAATACAGGTATACACGCACAAACCATTCGAAGGCAATAACCACATGAACATCACAGTAAATCGAAAACGTTCGAACCATCAGAAAGTAATCAAAACAAATATTACTGCAATTAAAAATCAAGAAGGGGACTTAGCTTAAATTCGAGAGGGCTTCCATCTGAGTCGCTCGTCATGGTGCTGAAGTTGATCGACGAAGCAACGGTGAACAGGTGTTGGGGGTTTAGGCCGAGCGAGTGGAAGGGGGAGAAGGGTAATCAGAGCGTGGCGGCGTAAGGGGGGGTGCGACGCCGAACTCCGGTTGGCAAATGAGGATCGAAAGGAAGGATTAGGGTTTGTTTCTTTTCCAGCTAGGGTTTGATTTGGGGAAATAAAATAAGGCGGCGGGTTAATGAATGGAAAAGAGGACGGGTTAGGGTTATTATGGAGAGCGGGTCGGGTCCTGTTGGGCTGAAGAGCTAAGGTAATGGCCCATTTTTAAAAGAAAAGACCATGTTTAAAATTTGAATTTGACTTAAAAACTTGTTTTGATGATTACTTGACCATACGTGATCAGATTTTCGAACGGTTGGGTTCGTTGGAACCGTGAAGACAAGCACTACGTGATGATGCTGGTTCAGACGGGATTGGGAGAGACCGGGATTTTTGATTAAATTAAAGCAGCAGTTTAATCAAAACGCAGCGTTAATCGACAAATCAGGTGAGTTAAACTCACTCAGCCTCCTAGTTTATATTTTATATAAACTGGGTATTTTATTTTTGCGTGTTCTACTTGTTTGTGGTTGACTGTTAGGTGTATATACTGTTGATCAACGATGGTTTAAATTTAGAAATATACATTGTTGGGGATGACCCATAACAAAGTAACTCCTTGGTTTGATCACGTTTATAAACCGTGTTTGAATTGGTTGAATGGATTGTTGTTTGAATTGATGGTCATTATAAGAATGACGAATGATTGATTTTGATGGTTGTCAAACCATATTTCCATATCTGTTCTAATATTCACAATTTTCTAGAATTGGTTGGGTAATCAGCACCACTGGACCCAAAAGTCAAACAGTTATAAAATATGGATTTTTATAAGCAGTGAATCGATAAGATTTGAAGTTATAAATATATTTTTATAACGGGAATTGGATTTGAAAGATTTTTACATTGGAAGTTATTCAAAAAGGAAATAAAGTATTAAATTATTATTTATTTAAAGTTTATTGGAAACCTGTTTTATAAGATGAATTCTTAAATCGATAAGGACTTTAAATAAAGGACAGGGAATTTTCTGGTGACTAGATATTTGGTTAATTGTAAATGATTAAAAAGGGTTATTTAAATTAATTGTATTTAATTAATTTAAAAAGAGGAATTAAACCAAAAGGGTTTAAAGAAATGGTTATGGTTTGAATTAACCAAGTAAGTTTGAAAAGATGAACAGGTATAGATTGGAACTCGGATTCTTTAATAAGAAATAAAGGGCTCCAAACCGAATACGATAGGTTAAAAGGAATTTTTACTTAATGTTTTGAATTAAGTAAAGGGAGATGAAAATGGTTTGTGTTAAACCTGGAATTTTATAAGAATTTATAAATGGAATATGAGTTTAAGTGTCGTTTTTGAATTCAAATACTTAAGAAGGAAATTAAGATAAACCAAAAGAATTTGGAAAGAGATTTACCAAAAGGTAGATTTAAAGGTGAGCTTGGTAAACGAGATTTGGAATTGGAAATTGAGATATTAATATCGGGTTTTTAAATTATGACTCGTATTTACCTGAAGGTAAGAACGTGGTTGGTCAAGGTCTGAGAGGTAATTAAAATACCCCAACTTGGATGACTTCAGAATTATCGAAGGGTGGCATCAGTTGTAACTAGAAGGGTGTTAAGTAATTTATTCTGAGAAATAATAATGTGACGTCGTTCGAAGGAATATATATTGTCATTCCATATAAAAAGGAATTAAAAAGAGGACGTAAGAATATGATGCGATGTTTCCAAAATGGAGGAAATAAAAGGAGGTTTGCGAAACGTGGCTATATTTTCCGAGTGTGAGAATAGGATTTGGGATGGAATTTGTTTTGAAATGAAGGGGACGTTTATGGTGATCAAAATAACAAAGGGAGGGTTTGTAATAATTATGGTATGACGATAAGTAAGATAAATCACTCGAGTATAGATAACAAGTGGTGATTTAAAACAAATATTTTGAAATATAAGCTAATGAGATATTGAATATAATTCAAGGTATTTTTCTATAGAAATAGAATGATGTGAGATTTCTGGTATAGAAAATCGATATATCATTTTGATATTTCAAATTGATTTATATAAAGGCCAAGTGGCACTGGATGTTATGACGATGGATCCTTTTTCGTTGTTTTATGGTTTTATGGATGTTTGCTTGATAGTTAAATAACCGACTATCAAGTCTGACCCTTACGGGTGTTGGTATGGAAAGACCGGGATCGAATGAATATTCGAAAACCATTCCGACCAACAAAATACGAATATGTTGAAGATCAGACGATGATCGAGATGGAGCATGTGAAGACCATAGTTTTCATAAAGCGGAAGAACCACTTACAATCTCTGATTCGACCCGGAGATACACTGGGGTTCTGTCGTGGTTGGAATCTGTGAATTTGCAAGGACGATCGCTACTGATCCATGGGGTGATTCCTGTATTGGAGGCAGTAGGAGAGTACCTTCGGTTCATCCTGTTCCTGGATGACTTGTATGGACGAGTGTCTGACAGAGTATTTCCAAAGGGCCACGTACGTTGATTTCTTCAAACGTATCATAGTTGGTTAGCTCCCAACTAGGGTATTTTTGTGGACGTCAATTAGTGATATCCAGAGGATCTGACAATGTGACATTTAAAGTGAATGGTGGCCAGATGTTTGAAGAGAAATTCTAGCCTCAAGCCTCATCAACCGGAAGATGACAAAAATCGGGCAGGCAACATGGCTATGTGGGTCGCTCCCATTAGAGTGTATAATCACCTATCTAGAGAAATTCCTTTTGTTTCTTATTCTATCGATTCTGCCCATTCGGGAACAGTGGTTTGAGTCCAACCGTTGGTGATATACATTCGATACACTCAAGCGAAATGAGTGGTCGGTCATGTGAGGGCCGGGTTGCAAGAAGTTCTTGTTGAACCCTGTGTATTCGCCTCTAGAGATACACGTACGGCAGGTGGTCCCATACCTTGTCAAGTTGGAAATCCAATCTCCAATAAGTGCCCACGATTTTGTTTGTATATATATGTGAAGCGTGAGATGCAAGCGTTTCACTAGATTGTTATATACTTGTATTTAGACATTACTATAATATCAGACAAGTATATGGTTTCAAAGCTGTTTTGGGTTATCGTAAGGTAAAAACCGTCCGTGTTTATGTGTGGACCGGTCTTACGATTATCCTTTTCTTTCGAAAGGATTTTTAACTTTAAAATCAAGTTGTGTGATATCATAAATCGCTGTGCGAGTTTATCTCACTCTGGTTCACCAGACTGACCCGGTGTTTTTAAATGCTCGGGTTAGCCCGGGGTGTACAGGTTCAGGTTATCAGTTACTGAGAAGTCCAAGGACGAGCTGAAGATGTTCAGACGAGAATATTCCGCTGTGTGATTGTATATATGAGGACAGGTTGTCAAAACTGTCCAGATATGGGTTGTACTCTGATATTGTAAGTATTTTAAAGATTTCAGTAAAGATTTATTTCTGTATTATATTTTGTTCCGCTGCGATGTGAGACTCTGTGTTGATACTTCTTCTTCTTCTATTCTAATATTTCTATCTTTCTTATCTCACCCTCTAATTTCTTCCTATAAACGTTCCAGTGTTTTCGGTGTTGGAAGGTCGACAAGAGTACGGTAAGGGTATTTATGTCGATTTTCGAGGCCGAAAATCCCTGGGTCGTTACATTTTCCCATTTGCTACTGTTATTAATTATGCCATGAATTTAGTAGTTTAATAGGGGAATTAAGCTTGTATATCTTTTGTGTGAATCGGATTGACAAAATTCACCTCTAGAATGTTTCTTAATTTGAACGCAAATTAGCTTTTATAGCACGTATTAAATTATATATTTATATAGCGTAATCAACGTAATTAAACGTAATAATGGCGTGATAAATACGTTGGAATAAGATTAGAAATTTGTAAATGTCCACATATGAATTGTTGCTTGTGTTTGTATAAATGGCTTATATATATATTAAATAATGACACATAGACATGAGGTTAGTCGTCAATAGTTGTAGAAGTCTACTTGGAACCAACCTACAAATCCAGCAACCACAAGTGAGTTTGGCTAATGTGAGATCTAGGTGCCATGTTCTATAAAACTTAGTAAACTATGACACGAGATTAAGCCCGCTTGTAGTAGAAGTCTCCCCGGAACTTCCCGACATATCCAACATCTATAAGTAGTCGGATTAGTGAGAGGTTTAGTGTGTATATACACACCTATTATGTGTGTAAATAGGTAGGCTTACTACCCGCCTTGAGAAGGTCTCAAGTGGATGACTTCCTTCTTATCTAGTTTGGGTCTTAAGTAGTTAGGACTGCCTGTTCTAAAGGTTTATTCCTTGGATTTGGGCCAAAGTCATTGGACCCTCCCTTGTTAGATTTGAAGTAGTCTATGGGTCCTCCTTCTCTAAAGTGATCTAGTCATGGCGATAACGGACTAGGGTAGTTTACCAGAATGTTCACTTCCTCTAGGAGCTTTATAAGGGCTAACCTAGGGACAGGTTTGATATACGTGGGATGTAGCATGCAATTTAATTAACCAACCGTCTAAGGGAAGTATTAAATGACATAGGTATACCACAATAATATCAGTTAAGTAGTAGCATGAGGCGTCCGTTGAAGGGTCTCAAATGGTTATATGTGAGCTACCCTAAACCAGTACTAAGCATTGAGATACAAATTCTCATATTACTTGTGAGAATATATATCTAATTAGGACGTTGACGTGCTAGGACGGGGTCTTAAGTGGCTAGGGTCTGCCTTAGAGTCATAAGAGATCATAAGAATCCACCCTTAATAAATATAATAGAATGGGCCTTAAGTGACTAAGAATGTCCACCTCGTTGGGTCTAAGGTGATCCCAGATCCACCCTAAATTCATTAATGAAGATCTTAAGAGATTGACTCAGATATCCACCTCATTAATTAAAATATTCCTTTGTGTATATGCCTGGGTGTTTCTTAGACATAATTTGAAATATATAACCTGCCAAATTTAGAGTATAGACTTTAAACACATATTATTTTCAGTCACAGAAACTTTATGTTCTGCCCCCTCTCCTTAGCATATCCAACAGGTTAGTAGGTGAGGCTTAGGCATGGTGGACGAGACGATGATGGAGCCTAAAGAAGGCGACGAGATTATTAGTATGCTATTAGCCGTTGTTTCTCTTTTATTGTTAGAAGCTCTTGATGGTGAATAATAATGATGTACCATTATAAACATATGGATTTGGTATTTTGTATTTGGATCTACGGTTTTTGAATAAATGGTCTATCTTACTTTGATTGTTATATTTTCTCGTTCCGCTATATGAGATTCCATCTCGTTATCTTATTCTGTTATTCTGTGCAAATGTAATTCCTTATAGGAACCAATAACCTGTTTATAGTGGATCTAAGTTTCGATAGGCCTTTTCTAGGTCGAGTTTCAGGCCTACTACGGGCGGGTTGTCGCACTTGCTATCAAAGCATAGGTTACCCTATTATAGGGAAAACACACGTATGAGAGGCGTATTTTTATTTTGAAAAAAGTTTTCAAACTATATACATACATATGTATGTGTGTACGTGTTTACCCCCAATAAGCATAGGCGACTATACCAGGCAACTTTAACATTTTCTTTCCTATTTGGCTTAAATACTATCTTAGGAGTATCCGCTAAATGATTCTTCCTTTCTTTTTTAGATAGCAGAATGGTTGATAATCCTTCCGGTCAAGGAAACTAGGCAAGACATCGGTATTTTCTAGAATGGTTCCAACAATATCTCTGTAATGTGGAATAAATCCTTGTCGCCAATCCCGCCCCAGCAGAGCTCACAGCTCGAGCCACTGAGGTAGCTTTCGAATTTCCTCGAGTACATAAAGATTTCGCAAACCTTGGTGGAAAATCATTGGGACAGAGGGTTTTGTTGGAGCTCAATCTTGGTAATGGACTACGAAAGGATTTTTGAGGCCAAGGTATGGTCGGATGAGGTCAAGAGGAGATTTGTTGTTTGCATTTAAAGGGAAAAGCCCTTTAATGTTGGAACTTGGTATTCGGAGAGAATGTGGGCCGAGTGTTTACGTAGGATGAATTCAAGACCCATTTTGAGGCGAAGTTTCTACCAAATGCTGGGATTACAATCCAATACAAGAATTTGATTTTTGGTAGCGCACAAAAAACACCACGAAGTATTTTTGGTGGCATTTTGAAAATCGATACGAGGAAGTATGCCACTAAAAATCATTGAGTATTAGTTGCACTTTTTTCAACGCCACTGTAAATACTTTTATTGTAACGTTTTCCAGACGCCACCATAAATATTTCTGTAGCGCTTTTAAAATGCCATAAAAAAATAGCTCTTTGATGCTACTAATAAAATTTCCAATTTTACCGCTGATTTACGGTTACATTAACTCAATGCCACTATATGTGTTTCTATAGCATTTTTAAAACGCTACTAAAAATTATTGATTAATTTGCTATATTTTTCATGCAATTATTTCTTGTTAATAGTCTATTTTGTTTCTACAATATCAATCAATTATTGTTCACATAATCATCATGTTCAAACAATTAACCATATAATCAAATAGAATATGCATAACCATTTCAATACAATAGTTTTTTGAATAAATGACCAAACTCACTGTAATAACCCGGAATATTTGAGCCAATTTAAAAAAAATTATTTTGGCAATTTTAGTGAATTTTGAATATTTAAAATGAATTATTTTAAATAATAACGACGAGAAATTTATTTTTATAGAATTAGAATGAATATATTTATTCGAATCGACGTTAGAATATTAATAATTATTTTTAAATATAAAAGGAATTGAAAATGGCGCGGTAGTTTGAAAATTCGATTTCTAATTTCAAATGAATGTATAGGATTCAAAATAAACTGAATTTTAGCGAAACCAAAAATATTTGAATCTAATTGATAATATCTTTCCAACGAATCCGAAAAATTGAAATTTCATAGCGGGAATAAAAAGTTATGCCTAGTTGAAAATTCAGAATAGTCGCTATGGAATTCGAGCCCTTAAAAATGGAAATTTTGCAAACGACCTCTGTTTTCGACGAAACCACTTTTGTTGGATCTGGGATGTCAAATTATTGCTAGATTCCAATTTGCATAATTTTATGAATCCATGTGTGAGCTTGGCGAAGTTAAACATGTTTTAACAGTTTCAATCAATTTCGATCGACCAGAAAATGGCCATTTTTCAAACGGTCTTCAAATTTGACGAAGTTAGTTTTGTTAGGACCGTATCGTCAATACGAAGCTAGAAATAATTTTTCTGGCATTTTTAGAGTCAGTATGCGACCCCGGTAAATTAAAATGTGCATTCAAATTGAATATATATTGATGTATATTTTGAATTTGACGGAAACTGATTGAAACGTTCGAATTAGCTTGCGGGAAATATCCCATTGTGTTCGGAATGGGGTTAATTAGCTAGGGGCAATAGTTGTTGGGTCTTGTTTTAAGGTTGAATAAAAAGTCAACATTTTAGAAAAGTAAATAATTATAAAAAAAATCTCCCTTAAAACCTAACCCCACTCCCTTGTATAAAATCCAATGCCCAAAAACCCAGCCTCCAAATCGATTCGGTCGCGCCCATCCTCCAGATCTCCACCGCACCACCAGAGGGCCTACCGTCGATCACCGTTAATCCGCCACACCCCCCTCTGGCTTCGATGCCCTCTCTCTCCTCTCGCGCTGCTTCTCGGAGAACCCCGAGCCCCCATCGACCGCGAGCACCATGGGAGCCCACCGCACCACCGCGCCGCCTTGCTGGCCACCACCATTCCGCCGCCGACCACCCTGAAGCACCCCTGCGACCATCAGCCTCCGACCATCACCCCTCCTACACCACCACAGTAAGTCTTTCACCTTATTTTTATACATTAAAGTGTTGTTTCTTTATATTATATTCACTTTTAATTATATACCTAAAGCTTTGATTTGGAACAACATAAAGATCGGATTGTTAAGAAAAATAAGTTTTGATTTTTAAGCAAAGAAAGTTAGGATTTTTATAACAAAAAGATTTGATTTTTCTTATATGAACATTAGCGCAAAGATAGGATTTTTATCTATGTTAAGTAGTAGTAAAAATATGATTTTTATTTAAGTGAAGCTATAAAAATAGTCGTACGATGAAATCATTTCTTTTTATTAGGAAAAAAATATCATTTTTAGCAAGTTAAAGACGGTATTTTTTTATACATATAGAGATAATAAAAATATGATTTTTATATTATAGAGATAATAAAAATATGATTTTTATATTATAGAGATAATACAAATATGATTTTTATATAGTAGAGATTATAAAAATGTGATTTTTTATAAGACAGAGAATATAAAAATAGGATTTTTTATCTATATAGTAGCGGTATAAAAATAGGATTTTTATCTATATAGTAGCAGTATAAAAATGTGATTTTCATCCATACAACGTAGTTATAAAAATGTGATTTTTATATACATAGCAACAATATAAAGATGCAATTTTTATATATGTAGTAGATACAGACAACAAGTGTGACAAAAGGTGAGCACGACAAAGATTTCTACATATGAAGAGTCGTGGTGTTTGGTTTAGCTAATGGGTGGAAAATCCTCACTTTTAATTTATTTTCTAGTTGAAATATATACTAGAATGCAGACGGTGCTTACCAGCACCCGACACCCGTTGTCCACAAACAATGGATGGCTTATTTGTTTGATGGGTGTGTTGTGAAAATTGATTGTGTGGTATGGATTGAATAAATATTTTATAGTTAAAAATATAATTTTTAACGTGTATATAAAATAAATATTTATTAACAAATCAGACAGTTTGTTTATGTACACCCATTTGACTGATATTGATTGGGACGATAAATTTTACACGTCGCCCAACTGCACAAATAAAAATCTGTGTTTGTTGATTTGAAACCCCACACGGGTATTGGGATGATATTTGACGTACACTAATCCCGACTGTTTAGTTGTATGTCAATCGATGGGTTGACAGACCGTGTAAGCATTAATTATTTATATTTTATGCTTATGCAGTTGTGTGGTGCACTCTGGATGATGGTTGATGATTTATCGTTGTTATTATATACATGTGTTGTAGGGAATCCATATAATTAACATTATATGGTAATTGATTGGGCCTCGTTCCAATTTGGAAAATAAGGAATATTTTAAAAGAAAATTCATGTGGTGAGACGACCCCAAACCCCGTACGGACGGTGGCATGGGTAATCCTTGGAATATAACTCATAAACAGATAATAGCAGAACAGAATTAAATAAATACACCAGATAATGAACAATAAAATATACTGGATAACCGTAATCATCAGAGTTACACAGTATACAGGATCATACTTAGTACAAATACAGTTCAGCTATACATAAATGTCTACAACGGAAACAAACAAAATATGTACAATAGGAGCTGAACAGCAAAAAAAAAAGAGATAAATAATAGAATCCATCTTCAGCTCCAGCTATCCAGAAAGAGCCAGCTAAACCTGAATACAAGGCTGCCCGTGTAGAAAAAGGGGCACCCGAGTTTGAAAGTGAAACAAACTACGAGTCAGTCATGAGACTGGTATGAGAAATCTACTCAACAAATTTATGATATGGCTAATCACTGGACCACGCCACTTTCGTGGAACGGGTTTACTCCATTGGATTGCCAATGCTTTAAAAACAAATCATTCTTTTAAACATCGCAATGCTTTTTATAAAAATGAAGCCATTATAAGACTCAGTTCCCATCACACAATGCAACGCAAACCGGAGGATAGAGTTTTACCTTATAATGGCCAAAATATGGTTGATACGAATAAAACAAAAGCAATTGATATTATTACTAGTGTCTACATGTTTCAAAACAACTTCGAATCATAACTATCAATCATAGATGGCATGGGTATTTAATATCATGTCGCCATATATATATACAATCAAAACCGCATGGTCACGTATTTGGAAATTGGATTTCCGTCATGAACCAAGGCAAAAGATAGTCCTTACCGAATTCGAGACGCTCTAGCCCATGTCTCAGGATCAGAATGCATCGACCCTTGGAGCGACAGGGTCGGTCCACCGACGTGGATTAAAATTCCTGAGCACTACGTTTCCCCGCCCTATGGGGCGTAAGTGAGCCAACGAATGACTCCATCGGACCCGGATCGTCCGATCAAACCGAGGCGCCTCATAACAGCAACAACCACATAAGTAAAATGTCAGGCCGTGTAAAAACACTGACATAACTCCTAGCTAGAAGGAAACGCATGCCCTCCCTGAGGTCCTTATCTCGTTTCTGGTTCATACCGGGGTGTGAGGCTCGCGATTTCACGTTATACACAAAGCTACGCCACACAGGCGGTGCTTTGATCATCAATCACAAGACTTTGCTTTTCAACAGAAGCCCTGATCACTACATCTTAGCACGCCACACAGGCAATTCACACCGTGCAACTGATGGCTATCAATCACACAGAATAAATTCCAATGTCAGACACACTATCCCTTTACAAGTCCGTTCTGGGTCTGAACGAAACTGGAGGCACTAAATACCTCGCAAACCCATCGATCACCACGTACGTTTGGACGATCACCACTCATTATCCATATTTCGGGATGCCTCCCAATCAGGACCTCGGTTACCATCCAAACGAGGTGAAGATCTCCGGTCTTCGACCACCGTCTTCATCTTTGATTCCTTATCGTCGATTCAGTTATTCAGAATGAGATAAACCCGGTCTTTCTGAGCAACTCGCGTATATAATAAACAAGTGCAACACTAACATACATACGCATCATTTTAATTTATTAGTCACTAACCGTCAATCAGTAAGAGAACGATTTCCCAAATATTAACCCCGAAGGCCGAAACCAACATCAGATCAACACCCAGGAAACCATTCGACTTAGCCAACCTTAAGTTAATTTCTAAATTTCACATCCATATCGTTTATAATATTTTATAACGATTTATCGCTATTTTTATTTATTTTAAAATTGCCAATCTATTCAAAACGATGCTTCGGGCCATAACGCGACCGTGGCGCTGTTTTTCTTCAGATTTGATTTACACATATCTGAAAATCTAACCGTTGGATCTTCACAAAATTTATATCAATAGAAAGATCTTTTCAAAACGAATCCAGCGGTTCCAGTTCCGGGAAAATCCGACGGTCGGATCTCCCGGTATAATCGTTTGAAGTTTCGATTTCAAAATACGAAATGCAGCGTCGTTATTCGATTAAATATAATTATATTTATATATATATATATAATCGATTCTGGCGCTGTTTTTCTTCAGATTTGAATTAAACATTCCAGACAATCCAACTGTTGGATTTTTACAAAGTTGGTGCCGTTGGAAAGATATTTCCAAAGTGAACCCAACGGTTGCGGTTTCGGGAAAATCTGATGGTCGGATCTCCCACACTAATCGTTTGAAATCACGGTTTCAAAATACGAACTGCAGCGTCGTTATTCGATATATTTTAATTCTATTTTTATATATATATCGATTCTTCGATTTCAAAGCTATATTCTTTTCATACATTTGATAAAAATGATATTTTTATCTAACTGTCTTCTATTTCAACACTTCACTATATTTAACAATTCATGTATATAATAAAAATGTGATTTTTATTGTAAAACAATTCATTTCAAAACACTATTATTTTATATAGTTCATATAGGTAATAAAAATAGGATTTTTATTATAAAACAATTTCTTTCAAAACAAGATTATTTTATATGGTTCATATAGATGATAAAAATGTGATTTTTATTATAAAACAATTCATTTCAAATATGAATACCATTCAACACATGAATTTCAATTCAACGAATAAATATAGTTTCAACAAATGAAAATAATTCAAACACATGAATATTATTCAAAATTTCGGCAGCATAACGGCAAGGTAGTTAAAACCGGGACCGTCCCTAGTACGGCTCCTCGCTCTACCTTAAAACCTCGCGGTTTTTGACAATGGGGAATCATGCATCTAGTTCGCACGTAGGCGACATGTATATTTATTTCATTTCCACAAACTAATCCTATGTGGTTTCAACCAAATATTTCTCAACCACAAACGGGTATTTTTCAACCACAATCAACCAATATCAACCACAAACAATTCCAATCAACCATTCGCTATCAATCAATTTTCACACCAATCACAACCAATAAATATCGTCAATGGTTTGTGGACGAGGGGCGTATATATATATATATAGCAATTCACTTCTATTTCAACACATATATAATTTTCACAACGCATATACAACTTATACATCGAACGTACAACTTATACAACGCTTATACAAGAGGTGTACAATGCTTATATAACTCATACATCGACTATATAATTTATACATCGTCATTTTCCATATCGTTTATAAATTAGAAATCTCACATTGGGTTCCACTCCACCAAAAATAGGAGAAGGCTCAGAAAAATATGCGGTCTCTTCTAAAATGTAGAAGAGGTCCACACGAGTCCACTGTCTCTTGTTTCACTGAATTTCGTCAACACACGAAAATGATATGATTTTTAGAAGTTTGCAACGCTTTTATTTGTCGAAATCAGTTAAAAATAAATAAACCCGTACCTCTCAACAAAAGGTTCCAAACTAGGTTTAGATTTTTCGTGCAAACGGTGAAGCGGTTCTACGATCGGCCTTCGCAGCGACGAAGAGGGGAGTGAGGCGCACTGGCGCCGGGAGCGGGGTCCACTTCGGTGGTCCCTGTAGGCGGCGGCGGCGAACTAAAGTCGTTGACTTCAGAGAGTTGATTCTCTAAATCCAGGCAACGAAAAATTCCAAACATTATATGGATTTGAAGATCTCGAGGAGATCTTTAAAAAGTTCAACTGTGGCACGAGCTAATTCGGCGTGGATTGATCGGAAAATGAGGGGGAAGGTTTAAAGCGGTTTCCGCCTTCGACGTCGGGGAGAGAGAAAGAGTTTTCTCTTTTTTTTTTATTAAATTCTGATTGGTCGGTGGGTTTTAAAAGTTGTTTTCTGACACGACCTCCAATCCAAACCCAACGACTGTCGTTCCTAGCATTTTACCCCTATTCCGAACACAATGGGATATGTTTCGTAGGCCCATTCGACTGTTTCAGTCAGTTTCCATTCAATTTAAAATATATAACATTCAATATTCGATTTGAACGTACATTTCAATTTGCCAGGGCCACAAACTGATTCGAAAAATTCCAGAAAAATAAATCTGGCTATGTTTTGACGATACGGTCCCAACAAAACTAGTTTCGTCGAATTCTGAGACCGTTTGCAAAAAGGCCCATTTCTGGTCGATCCAATTTAACTATAATTGACCAAAACACATTTTCCTTTGCCACGCTCACATACTAGTTTCAAAAATTATGAAATTTGAAACCTAGCAATAACTTCACATCCCGGATCCAACAAAAGAGGTTTCGTCGAATTTCGAGGTCGTATGCAAAATGGCCAATTTCACGGGCTATATAAATTCCATAGCGACCTTTCTGAAAATTCATTCGGCCATAACTTTTGCTTTCCGCTATGAAACTTTGATTTTTCAGATTCGTTAGAAAGGTATTCACTAACAGATTTAAATATTTTTGGTTTCACTCAAATCCGTTTTGTTTTGCACCCGGTACAGTCCGACAAAGTTTGAATTCAATTTTTGAAACTACCGCGCCATTTCAGGCCTTGTTTATAATTAGAATTAATTATATTCGTTTTCAAACATCGATTCAAACTCACTTTTCATTGCTATTATTTAAAATATTTATTTTAAATATTTAAAATCCATTATTTTGGCCAATTTAAAAATTTTAAATTGGTTCAGATTTTCCGGGTCGTTACATGTGTTGAATAGAATAAAAATTCATGTGTTGAATAGAATAAAAATTCATGTGTTGAATAGAATAAATATTCATGAATGAATAAAATATATATATTCATGTGTTGAATAAAAGAAAATTCATGTGTTGAAGAAAATCTTCATTTGTTGAATAGAATAACGAAGTTATTGAAATATATAAAGCCGTGTTGATTAGATATGCGCCATTTTGACGTGAGCGATATCTATATTGATTTTATTCATTTTTATAATGAATATTGAAAAGGGATTGATTTCAAAATATAATATTTTGAAAATACTATCATTTGTATATCGATGATGTGGAATATTCAATTTTGATTAGAAATTGAATATGAAGTTGAAATCGTTTTGAAAACGAATTTAAAACAATTTATAAAATACATTTTAAAAAGAAACAAATGAAATATATATTATATATATATATTATATATATATATAATGGCCCTGAATAGAACGCGCAGCGGCAGTTCGCGAATTTCGACCATTGACTTCGAACGGATATTACGGGAGATCCGACCATCGGATTCTCCCAAAAACGGAACCGTTGGCTTCGTACCGAAAAGAGCTGTCTAACAAATATTAGAGATTTGAAATCCAACAGTTGGATTTGTAATTATGTCCAAATCAAATTTGGAAAAGGTCGTTGTAAGTGCAGTTCGATGGCCGTTGATGGAAATCGACTGTATGGGCCTTGATAAAATTATTAAAAATAGCAATAATTTGTGTAAAATTATAAGAAATGATTTGGAAAGGATTTAGATGAAAAATTCCACATTTGAAAAGATAAAAATAGATTTTTATCGAAATGAACTAGTTTTGAACTAGAATTATAATCCCATTTATTTTTAAAATAAATAAAGTGGATTTGAAATGGTTTTGAAAGTAACCAGAATTTCTAATATATAAAGTGGAAATGGATTTGAATCGAAATTGTCTTTGGAATATTTCGATGTTGGATTTTGTGATTATACAAATATTGTTATGGAAGTTTGAAAGATATATTTATATCGTTATTTCCAATACGATATTTGTTGGTCGTAGAATTTGATATTGAATATAAGCCGATTTATTTTCTATTCGGAGCCTTGTATTTAATACCAAATGGGATTTGGGTTTGTCGTGAATGGTGTCTTCATTAAAACTGTTCTTAAACCCAGTTGAGTAAAAGATTAAATCTTTTTATTTAGATTTAATGAAGTATACCAATTAAATGATATTTAATTGGAATTGAATTTGAATTGATTTTTGGGTTTATCATGAACGGTGTTTTAAATAACACTTGTTGTTTAACTCGATAATTATTGGAATGTGATTTTGGGTTTATCGTGAATCGTGTTTTAAATGACATTGGTTCTTTAACCCAGTTAAAGACAGGATATGATTTCCCGAGTTAAACAATCATTGATATTGATTTTTGGGATAGATTAAAACCAAGTGGATTTTTAATGAATCTTTAATTAGATTGAAATGATTGAGAAGGGAGTATCACCAGTTCTGCTCCAGGCGATAGTTAAATCCTTAATTAGATTTGAATGTGAAATGTTAATTGAATTTACCGATAACACCGTGGTGTTAGACATGAAGTATTACTAGTTTTACTTCATGGGATGAATAGGTTGGGATTAGGAAATTAAAACAAATGATTACTTCGGTAAGGTTTGTTAATCCCGACTAGTTTGGATATACCATAATATGGTTTGAATAGATATTCAAAGGAAGATTAAAGAATTTTTTTAAAGAATTTATCTTTGATAAAATTAATGGGAACCTTTCCCAAAGTATAAGAATATTTGAATAAAAGAATATTTTGAATTGGAATAAGGCATATGCTGTGTTTGTATAACACTTGTTTATTATATATGCGAGTTAATTCAGAAAGACCGGGTTTATCCCATTCTGAATAACTGATTCGACGATGTGTCGAGGATGAAGACGATGGTCGAAGACTAGAGGTCTTCACGTCGTTTGGATAATTACTGATGATCTTGATTGGGTTGTACACCCAAGAGGAGGGAATCAGTTGGTGATTGTCTAGGCGTACTTGGAGATCGATGGATATGCGAGGTACAAGGTGCCTCCGGTTTCGTTCAGACCCAGAACGAACTTGTAGATGGATTGTGTGTCTGACATTGGATTTTATTCTGTGTGATTGATTTCTATTAAATACATATTTGTTTGGCGGTGGAGAATTTATTCTCTTGCTTAACGCCCTTCTTTGAGACGTACGAGCTCAAAGGTTATATATTGATGGTTATCAATCGTATGGAGTGAACTGCCTGTGTGGCATGCCTAAGTGGCAAATGATCAAGGCTTTTTTTGAAAAGAAAAGTCTTGTTGTTGATGATCAAAGCACCGCCTGTGTGGCATAGCTTTGTGTAACGTTGATTCACGAGCCTCACACCCCGGTTGTGAACCAGAAACGGGAGAGGGCATCAGGGAGGACATGCGTTTCCTTCTAGCAAAAAGTGGTGTCAGTGGTTTTACACGCCCTGACGAGTTTGACTTATGTGGTTGTTGGATTGCGAGGCGCCTCAGATATATCGGTGACTGTGTGGAGCCGATGGAGTCAGTGGACTCATTGACACCCCATAGGGTGGGGAAACACAGTGTTCAGGCATTTTAATCCACATCGGTGGACCGACCCTGACGATCCAAAGGCTTGACTGAGTACTTGCCTGAGGGGCGGGCTAGAGCATCTCGAATTCGGTAGAGGACTATCTTTTTCCTCGGTTCACAGATGGAAATTCAACTTCCAATATGTGACTTTACGGTTTTGATTGTAGAACCTATATATGGCAATATAGTGGTATGAGGCACTTATGCCGTCTATGATTGATACTTATGATTGAAATTGTTTTGACATTATACACTTATCGTTATAATAAAACATGAAATTTCACGTACCAAGCATTCTTGACTATTATAAGGTAAAAACCCTATCCTCCGGCTTGTGTTGCATTGTGTGATGGGACTTAGGTCTTATAATAACTTCATTTTTCTTTATTTAGCATTGCGCTGTTGTTTTATGCACTGGTACTCTTGGGAGGAAACCCGTTCCATGTTATACGGCATGGTCCCTTGATTTACCTAACTTTAAAATAAAGATTAATAACTGTTTTAGTTCTCACACCAGTCACATGACTGACCTGGAGTTTATTGTTTTAACCTAAACTCTGGGTGCCCCTATTTTCGACACGGGCAGCTAGTCGTTTTGGTTTTGCAGATTTATATTCACAGGAACCTGGTTTACAACTGGAATGATCTCCGAAAAGCTTTGTATCCGTATATCTCTTTCAGTTGTGTATTGTATTATTTTTCTGCTGCTATGTAACATATTTAAATCTCTGATATTTCTCTGATGTACAATATTTATTCATACTCTGTATATTCGTGTATTCTGATGGAATTGTTGTAATAATCAATGAAATGTTCTTCTGTTTGTGTTCCGATTTGTCGTGTTCTCAAAACAATCAAGGGTTTCGAACGGTCTTAGTCGGTTTAGCGATCGATTCGGATCGAGCGAAATTCCCAGTTGTTACATGTGGTATCAGAGCTTTGGTTTACAGAGCTCGGAGAACAAGACATGTTAGAACCAAACGAAAGAATTCATCAGAGATTGGATTAGTGATATCCAATGAGAATTACTCGTTAGAGATGGGATCAGTAGTATCCTAAAACGAGTGTGAAGAGTATATTTTTAAATTGAAAACAATTTTTGGTTTTGAAAATTTAAACCAATTATTCGTATTTGAATATTATTTTTATATTGATTTGGACAATCAAGTGTATAAAGATTTTGCGTATACGTCTAATCAGCATGTATTTGAAGTTTTAATATAAGGATAGATATAATATCACGCTCTAGTCACCCGGAGATGATTCTGATGATTGGCTAGTCGTCATCAGTATTCATGATTCGAGTGATGAAAGTGGGATTTCTATATATTTCCAATTGAATGGTGTGAGAACCAAAATTAGATAGGGCTTATTGTTGTGATTTGGCATCAAAAACCTGATTTTCTGTATATGTATCAAAATTATGTGTTTGAAATGATAATCAACTAATTGATTGATGATTGTGTTGGTTGATTATTGGTTGATTAATTAAATGTTGAACCTTTTGCCAAATTGAACCAAATAGTGAATTGTATTGAAAATTTATCGCATTTGCATACATATACATGTACTTATATTAAACAGGTCATAGCAAGGAGGCTAGAGCAGAGGAATAAAATTGTTTTCCCGACAAATAGGTACATGTTTATTGTATTTCTTGGATTTTTGATGATTTTATGAGCCGATTGGCTAGCCGCTAGGCTGTTTCCATTTCTTTTTAGATTGGTGAGGGCCATGGGAGGCTATTTGAAATATCCCGAAGCTCCCGGTGTAGGGGATGTTCTGGCGAAATTTGTCGAAAATTTAGAATGTTAGCCAAATTTTTGAAAAAATTGAAAAGTTCTTAGAAACTGAAAAGTTGAAGAACTTAAGCCATAATGAAAATAATGGAAGTTGAGTTGATTTGTAAAACAACTTTCAGCTTCGTTCCTTTTCAGGGACGAAAAGTTTTAAGTGGGGGAGATTGTAATAACTCGGAAAATCTTAGCCAATTTAAAAATTTTAATTTGGCAATTTTCGTAAATTTTGAATATTTAAAATGAATTAATTTAAATAATAACAACGAGAAATTTATTTTGATAGAATTAGAATGAATATATTTATTTGAATCGACATTAAAATATTAATAATTATTTTTAAATATAAAAGGAATTGAAAACGGCGCAGTAGTTTGAAAATTCGATTTCTAATTTCAAATGAATATTTAGGATTCAAAATAAATCGGATTTTAGCGAAACCAAAAATATTTGAATCTAATTGATAATATCTTTCCAACGAATCCGAAAAATAGAAATTTCATAGCGGGGATAAAAAGTTATGCCCAGTTGAAAATTCAGAATAGTCGCTATGGAATTCTGGCCCTTAAAAATGGAAATTTTGCAAATGACCTCTGTTTTCGAAGAAACCACTTTTGTTGGATCCGGGATGTCAAATTATTGCTAGATTCCAATTTGCATAATTTTCTGAATCCATATGTGAGCGTGGCGAAGTTAAACGTGTTTTAACAGTTTTAGTCAATTTCGATCGACCAGAAAATGGCCATTTTTCAAACGGTCTTCAAATTTGACGAAATTAGTTTTGTTAGGACCGTATCGTTAATACGAAGCTAAAAATAAATTTTCTGGAATTTTTAGAGTCAGTATGTGACCCCAGTAAATTAAAATGTGCATTCAAATTGAATATTTATTGATGTATATTTTGAATTTGATGGAAACTGATCGAAACGATCGAATTAGCTCTCGGGACATATCCCATTGTGTTCGGAATGGGGGTAGTTAGCTAGGAGCGACAGTTGTTGGGTCTCGTTTTGAGGTTGAATAAAAAGTCAGCATTTTAGAAAAGTAAATAATAAAAAATATATAATCTCCCTTAAAACCTAGCCCCACTTCCTCGTATAAAACCCGATGCCCAAAAACCCATCCCCCAAATCGATTCGGTCGCGCCCATCCTCCAGTGCTCCACCGCACCACCAGAGGGCCCACCCGCCGGTCACCGTTAATCCGCCACACCCCCTTTGGCTTTGACGCCCTCTCTCTCCTCTCGCGCTGCTTCTCAGAGAACCCCGACCCCCATCGACCACGATCACCACAGGAGCCCACTGCACCACCGTGCCGCCCTGCTGGCCACCACCACCTCCATTCCGCCGCCGACTACCCTGAAGCACCCCTGCAACCATCAGCCTCCAGCCATCACCCCTCCTACACCACCACAGTGAGTCTTTCACCTTATTTTTATACATTAAAGTGTTGTTTTTTATATTATATTCACTTTTAATATATACCTAAAGCTTTGATTTTGAACAACATAAAGATCAGATTGTTAAGCAAAATAAGTTTTGATTTTTAAGCAAAGAAAGTTAAGATTTTTATAACAAAAAGATTTGATTTTTCTTATATGAACATTAGCGCAAAGATAGGATTTTTATCTATGTTAAGTAACAGTAAAAATATGATTTTTATTTAAGTGAAGCTATAAAAATAGTCGTACGATGAAATTATTTCTTTTTGTTAGGGAAAAATATCATTTTTAGCAAGTTAAAGACGGGATTTTTTATACATATAGTGATAATAAAAATATGATTTTTATATTATAGAAATAATAAAAATATGATTTTTATATAGTAGAGATTATAAAAATGTGATTTTTTATAAGACAAAGAATATAAAAATAGAAAATAAATTAAAAGTGAGAAGTTCCCACTGATTAGCTAAAGCAAACACCACGACTCTCCATATGTAGAAATCTTTGCCGTGCTCGCCTTTTGTCACTCTCGTTATCCGTATCCACTACATATATAAAAATCGCATCTTTATATTGTTGCTATGTATATAAAAATCACATTTTTATAACTACGCTATATGGATAAAAATCACATTTTTATACTGCTACTATATAGATAAAAATCCTATTTTTATACCGCTACTATATAGATAAAAATCCTATTTTTATATTCTTTGTCTTATAAAAAAATCACATTTTTATAATCTCTACTATATAAAAATCATATTTTTATCATAATATAAAAATCATATTTTTATTATCTCTATAATATAAAAATCATATTGTTATTATCTCTATATGTATAAAAAAATCCAGAGATAATAAAAATATGATTTTTATATAGTAGAGATTATAAAAATGTGATTTTTTTATAAGACAAAGAATATAAAAATAGGATTTTTATCTATATAGTAGCGGTATAAAAATAGGATTTTTATCTATATAGTAGCAGTATAAAAATGTGATTTTTATCCATATAGCGTAGTTATAAAAATGTGATTTTTATATACATAGCAACAATATAAAGATGCGATTTTTATATATGTAGTGGATACGGATAACGAGAGTGACAAAAGGCGAGCACGACAAAGATTTCTACATATGGAGAGTCGTGGTGTTTGCTTTAGCTAATCAGTGGGAACTTCTCAGTTTTAATTTATTTTCTAGTTGAAATATATACTAGGATGCAGACGTTGCTTAGCAGCACCCGACACCCATCGTCCACAAACCATGGATGGCTTGTTTGTTTGATTGGTGTGTTGTGAAAATTGATTGTGTGGTGTGGATTGAATAAATATTTTATAGTTAAAAATATAATTTTTAACGTGTATATAAAATAAATATTTATAAACAAATCGGACGGTTTATTTATGTACACTCATTTGACTGATATTGATTGGGATGATAAATTTTATACATCGCCTAACTGCACAAATAAAAATCAGTGTTTGTTGATTTGAAACCCCACACGGGTATTGGGATGATATTTGACGTACACTAATCCCGATTGTTTAGTAGTATGTCAATCGATGGGTTGACAGACTGTGTAAGCGTTAATTAATTATATTTAATGCTTATGCAGTTGTATGATGCACTCTGGATGATGGTTGATGATTTATCGTTGCTATTATATACATGTGTTGTAGGGAATCCATATAATTAACATTATATGGTAATTGATTGGGCCTCGTTCCAATATGGAAAATAAAGAATATTATAAAAGAAAATTCATGTGTTGAATAGTATAAAAATTCATGTGTTGAATAGAATAAAAATTCATGTGTTGAATAGAATAAATATTCATGTGTTGAATAAAATATATATTCATGTGTTGAATAAAAGAAAATTCATGTGTTGAAGAAAATCTTCATTTGTTGAATAGAATAATGAAGTTATTGAAATATATAAAACCGTGTTGATTTGATATACGCCATTTTGACGTGAACGATATCTATATCGATTTTATTCATTTTTATAATGAATATTGAAAAGGAATTGATTTCAAAATATAATATTTTGAAAATACTATCATTTGTATATCGACGATGTGGAATATTCAATTTTGATTAGAAATTGAATATGAAGTTGAAATCGTTTTGAAAACGAATTTAAAACGATTTATAAAATACGCTTTAAAAGGAAACCGATGAAATATATATTATATATATATAATATAATGGTCTGAATAGAATGCGCCGCGCAGCGGCAGTTCGCGAATTTCGACTATTGACTTCGAACGGATATTACGGGAGATCCGACCGTCGGATTCTCCTAAAACCGGAACCGTTGGGTTTGTATCGGAAAGAGCTTTCTAACGAATATTAGGGATTTGAAATCTAATGGTTGGATTTGGAATTATGTCCAAATCAAATTTGTAAAAGGTCGCTGTAAGTGCAGTTCGATGGCCGTTAATGGAAATCGACTGTACGGGCCTTGATAAAGTTATTAAAAATAGTAATAATTTGTGTAAAATAATAAGAAATGACTTGGAAAGGATTTAGATGAAAAATTCCACATTTGAAAAGATAAAAATAGATTTTTATTGAAATGAACTAGTTTTGAACTAGAATTATAATCCCATTTATTTTTAAAATAAATAAAGTGGATTTGAAATGGTTTTGAAAATAACCAGAATTTCCAATATATAATGTGGAAACGGATTTGAATTGAAATTGTCTTTGGAATATTTCGATGTTGGATTTCGTGATTATACAGATATTGTTATGGAAGTTTGAAAGATATATTTATATCGTTATTTCCAATATGATATTTGTTGGTCGTAGAATTTGATATTGAATATAAGCCGATATATTTTCTATTCAGAGCCTTGTATTTAATATCAAATGGGATTTGGGTTTGTCGCGAATGGTGTTTTCATTAACACTGTTCTTATACCCAGTTGAGAAAAAGATTAAATCTTTTTATTTAGATTTAATGAAGTATACCAATTAAATGATATTTAATTGGAATTGAATTTGAATTGATTTTTGGTTTTATCGTGAACGGTGTTTTAAATAACACTTGTTCTTTAACCCGATAATTAATGGAATGTGATTTTGGGTTTATCGTGAACCGTGTTTTAAATGACATTGGTTCTTTAACCCAGTTAAAGACATGATATGATTTCCCAAGTTAAACAATCATTGATATTGATTTTTGGGAAAGATTAAAACCAAGTGGAGTTTTAATGAATCTTTAATTAGATTGAAATGATCGAGAAGGGAGCATCACCAGTTCTGCTCCAGGCGATAGTTAAATCTTTAATTAGATTTGAACGTGAAATGGTAATTGAATTTACCGATAACACCGTGGTGTCAGATATGAAGTATTACCATTTTTACTTCATGGGATGAATAGGTTGGGATTGGGAAATTAAAACAAACGATTACTTCAGTAAGGTTCGTTAATCCCGACTAGTTTGGATAAACCATAATATGGTTTGAATAGATATTCAAAGGAAGATTAAAGAATAAATTTAAAGAATTTATCTTTGATAAAATTAATGGGAACCTTTCCCAAAGTATAAGAATATTTGAATAAAAGAATATTCTGAATTGGAATGATGGATATGTTGTGTTTGTGTAACACTTGTTTATTATATACGCATGGTATTCAGAAAGACCGGGTTTATCCCATTCTGAATAACTGATTCGACAATGTGTCGAGGATGAAGACGGTGGTCGAAGACTGGAGGTCTTCATGTCGTTTGGATAATTACTGATGATCTTGATTGGGCTGTACACCCAAGAGGAGGGAATCAGTTGGTGATCGTCAAAGCGCACTTGGAGATCGATGGATATGCGAGGTACAAGGTGCCTCCGGTTTCGTTCAGACCCAAAACGAACTTGTAGATGGATTGTGTGTCTGACATTGGATTTTATTCTGTGTGATTGATTTCTATTAAATACATATTTATTTGGCGGCGGAGAATTTATTCTCTTGCTTAACGCCTTTCTCTGAGACGTACGAGCTCAGAGGTTATATATTGATGGATATCAATCGCATGGAGTGAACTGCCTGTGTGGCATGCCTAAGTGGCAAATGATCAAGGCTTTTGTTGAAAAGCAAAGTCTTGTAGTTGATGATCAAAGCTCAGCCTGTGTGGCATAGCTTTGTGTAATGTTGATTCGTAAGCCTCATACCCCGGTTGTGAACCATAAACGGGAGAGGACATCAGGGAGGACATGCGTTTCCTTCTAGCTAAAATTGGCGTCAGTGCTTTTACACGCCCTGACGAGTTTGACTTATGTGGTTGTTGGATTGCGAGGCGCCTCGGATATATCGGTGACTATGTGGAGCCGATGGAGTCAGTGGACTCATTGACACCCCACAGGGTGGGAAAACGCAGTGTTCAGGCATTTTAATCCACATCGGTGGACCAGCCCTGACGATCCAAAGGCTTGACTGAGTACTTGCCTGAGGGGCGGGCTAGAGCGTCTCGAATTCGGTAGAGGACTATCTTTTGCCTTGGTTCACAGATGGAAATCCAACTTCCAATACGTGAATTTATGGTTTTGATTGTAGATCCTATATATGGCGACATAGTGGTATGGGGCACTTTTGCCGTCTATGATTGATACGTATGATTGAAATTGTTTTGACATTATACACTTATAGTAATAATAAAACATGAAGTTTCACGTACCAAGCATTCTTGGCTATTATAAGGTAAAAACCCTATCCTTCGGCTTGTGTTGCATTGTGTGATGGGACGTGGGTCTTATAATAGCTTCATTGTTCTTTATTTAGCATTGCATTGTTGTTTTATGCACTGGTACTCTTGGAAGGAAACCCGTTCTGTGTTATACGGCGTGGTCCCTTGATTTACCTAACTTTAAAATAAAGATTAATAACTATTTTAGTTCTCACACCAGTCACATGACTGACCTGGAGTTTATTGTTTTAACCTAAACTCTGGTTGCCCCTATTTTCGACACGGGCAGCTAGTAGTTTTGGTTTTGTAGATTTATATTCACAGGAACCTGGTTAGCTGGAATGATATCCGGAAAGCTTTGTATCCGTATATCTCTTTCAGTTGTGTATTGTATTATTTTTCCGCTGCTATGTAGCGTATTTAAATCTCTGATATTTCTCTGATGTATAATATTTATTCATACTCTGTATATTCGTGTATTCTGATGGAATTGTTGTAATAAGCAATGAAATGTTCTTTTGTTTGTGTTCCGATTTGTCATGTTCTCAAAACAATCAGGGGTTTCGAACGGTCTTGGTCGGTTTAGCGATCGATTCGGATCGAGCAAAATTCCCAGTTGTTACACTCACATACAATAACCATTGATATACAAATTTACACATCAAGTGCAAAGAAAATGTTATACCTAACTAGTACTTACAAAATTCTTGACTACCCATAATTCGTTGTTGTATGCACAAGTGAAACCTAGCACCATAAAAGTTCAACTTTGCTCTTTGAATGTCTAATGCTTGCACAAGTGAAAGCACAATATATAGCCAGACAACTCCTCCTGATCTCACAAAAAGATACACAAATATGTACATGGTCCAAATGTGCAGACATAAATATAAGCTCGCCAATTGTTTCTAAACTCCTCTCTGATCTCACAACAAGATACACAAATGTGTACGTTGTTGAATGATACAAGATTTTGTGAGCTCAAAAGGCAGTAATCTTAATATTTGTCATGATTGAAAACTATTCATAAACGTATATATGGTAATAATATTACATGTAGAAATATGTATCATACAGTTGTTTTCCTATCCTTTCGCTGTAAAATTTTCAAAAGTCTATCCTTTCTTGATATCAAGTCAGTTTCCATTTTGTCGTATGCTTCTACAATATCGCAAGCACAAAATAATAATACTAAAAAAAGAGTAGTTCTTTTGGATATATTCATAAAAACTGCTATTGATTTTTGAAAAGTATGAACCTGTTAATTTTATTAAGACATTCCGCATTGCTTCCAACTCAATAACTCTATCCTCTGCCTCCTGTGAATATGCAACATTTTACGCAAAATGAGTTCAAGCCAAAGTGAATTTAGGCCATGTAATTCCTAAGGAATTAAATAACCGGTGTTTTAGACACTGTTAATCTTTTTTCCAATGTGACAAATACATAATTTCAAGGCAAAAATCCCCTTGAAAAACTGCTTCACTAAGTTTACTATCGAGGTAGAAATCTTTTGTTGAATGTCTTAGCTCTTTATAGGTGAATGTTTTCACATTTTCAATATCTGAAAAATGATAACATATAATATGTTCATTATGATACATTTAATTGATGAATTAATAACACATCTTTTACAGTGTTATCTTCAGTACTATCTACACTAAACCCCTTTAGAAATCATGAAAATCAACTAATTATTTGTATTACTATATTTCAAAAGCTTAGCTAGCGTCATGTAATATGTCTCATATGTGCTAAACCAAAGGTTAAGCCATTTTTAGTTTAATTGGTATATCCAATTTTCGCCAGTATAACTTGGTAATCATGCCATAGGTCGTCTAATAACAATCAAGATATTCGACACCATGCTTAATGTTTTACACCTAACACATTTAACTAGCGAATTGCTTATTCTTAGCTAATTCCCATCCTAACTGTGATACATTCAAGATGAAACCCCTTTTTAATATATTTAATAACCATCTGAACCAATTCTTGATCTCAAATCAATTATATGTAAAGTTGTGAGCATACATTTTCATACTTAAATCCAATTCATGCTTTGGAAATTATAAATCATGATTACAACTAATTAACTAAAACAATGAACAAAAAACAGCTTTAATATATAACATGAAAGTGCATAATTACCAACCTTTTCAGAATCCAACTCCATGAGATTTGGTTTGAATAAGAACATGCTGCTTTGAGTTATTACTGTTAGCACCTGCAACGCCAACAATACAAATAATAACTGTAAAATATACAAATGATAATTTCAATGGTCTCATCCTTTCTTGCAACATCAACACTAGAAAATACATAAACACCATTATAACTAATGTAAGATACGATACCAAACTATTCGAGTAGCCAACAAACAGGCACTGGCAATCATTTTGTGAAGTAAAATTTAGGGAAAAACAAAATCCTTTGTGAACTAGAACTACTTTTTCTATCACTGTATGGTGCTCTTAACTGAATTATAACTCAAGCACCTAAGGTTAACCTGCAATAACTCAAAATTAATAAAACATAATGATATCACGATAATATTTTAAGAACTTATAATCTTCTATAGGATCATTTAGAAATTCGCTGATCTAATTTTAAGGACTTTTGGGCTTTCTTCTTTAAACGATTTCACATTCATGGATGCTCCTTTCATTGAAGAATCATACTAGATCATAATATTTTAATATCCCTGACAAAAAATGAAGAAAGCAACGGGTTACGGAGGCAGAAGCGATGTTTAGAAATTTAACTACCTGATGTAGAGTTATTGTATGGGCAGTGCCATTTGACTTGTTGGAGTAATAATTTAATTATACCAGAATTAGCCACAGAACCATTTCCTTTTGCACGCATGTCTTTAACAGTTTGGAAGAATTTTCTACAAGCTCTGTATTTTTAAATATCTTTCTAAAAGAGAGGAAGTTTACATCATGTACACACACGTGCAAGTTGACAAGCAGTTAAGGTTTAATTTGAAGTTTCACGCACGTATGTAGTGATTGTACTTATGGATGTTGATACTGCATCGTGTCATCAAGAAAGTGAAAAAAATGAATTTTTACTGTCACTATAGCAACAAAGTTTGGAAAAGATGCACTGTAAATATAGAAGAATAAGAAAACGCACGGAACAATGATTATAGGGGGGTAAATGAGCATCAAATGATAGTCCGATGAAATAAAACTCTGTCACAAATCAGAAAATAGGTAAAAGACAATGCATATGACAAAAAATTTAAAGTAAAAATTGTGAAGGGACACCTGATTATGACAAAAAACTTACAAACATATATAAAGGCAGTATGAAGACAGAGAAAAATATATAAGTAAAGCGGAGGAAGATGGACCGCAGTGAACAATTTCTAAAGTAAAATCGATCATCTCTTTTCCAATGTTTATCTAGCATCTTCCTGACATCGCCATCGTAAAGCTAATTAAAACGTCGGAATAATATATTGATTGATCCAATCCACAATAGGTTAAATATTGTTGGTATTAGACATATAAGTTTATGCAAGTAGCTTAAAAAAAAGAAAAAGCAAAACTGCATTGCACCTATCAAAATACAAGTTATATGCACTTTCTAATATGTGGGAGAAGATGAATTCAACCTTCAATCCTAATTACAATTGTAGGTGGTATTACTCCTGTGTATGCTCTGTTTACAATTATTCGTTTTATTGGACATTATGACTAAATATGCAGTATTGCTTATGCATTATTTATATTTTTTGAAGTAATATTGTAATTAAATCATGATGTATCTCATGAGCTCAACATTAGTTGAAAAAAATAACAGTCATGTTTTATTTTAATTTCTATGCTTTATACTTTATAAACAGTTCATTTATATCAGTTTTTTAATGTTATTTTTCTTCTCAATAAACATAGACCAATGGATATTATTACATCAAATAAAAGGCCGGAATCCTTAATTCCCAACATAAATATATAAAATGATACAATACAATCAAGAAAACTCACCTCACATGTTGGACTGTTTAGCGATCTTGAACCACTCAGTATGGAACGAACCAGGCATATCAGTTCTTTCATAAGTATGGGCTCCAAAGTAGTCTCTTTGAGACTGAACCAAATTAGCAAGACCACTATTACTTCTATATGTATCAAAATAATCTGAACTCGCAGACATGCCTAGAGTAGAAATGCTGGAGTTAACAGCAAGGAAATTGACAAGATGCCATGCAACCTGCATTTCGATTATCTACTTTGCAAATTCCGGGTCTATAAGAGATTTGAAGGATTTGCATTCCTATAATAATCCTTAATGCGATCCAAGAAAATAGCTTTACTGATGCATCCACCCTTCCATATTCTCGCAAGCTCCCCCAACTTCAAGTCCCACCCCTTCTCCATGCTCTTTGCTCTGATCAAGTTCATACCTTGTGCGTAGCTGCATATTATAAATGAATAAAGAGCTTGCCTCACATCATCTATAAGTTTAGCCTTGTCTACTATTACGTTAACCAAAATGTCAGGAAGCCCCGCGGATTTGAATACCTAAGCAGCTGGAACATGTTCGTCTTTCAATCCACTGAGGAATGTAGAATCCAATGAAGCTTTTATTGTTGGAGTGGCTATTGAAAGATCAGCTGCTTGTTGCATGGTCCATATACCTGTATCTTTCATGGACGTTTTGCCCAAAACATTATCGACCAAATACCCATCTGATTTGTTGCCTTTAATCCCAAATGTATCAACCGAGATCTCAATCAAGAAACTATGAAGTTCACCCTTATTCCACTCCGAGAATACTCGCTGCAGCTCATCGGTCAATAGTTTCCCTACGTTTTTCAAAACATTATAGGCCTTAGTGATGACTTGCATGTCACAGTACTTGATCCCATTGTGCACCATTTTAACAAAATTGCCTGAGCCACCTTAGCTAATGTGAGTGACACAGGGACCCGAGTCCTTTACTTGAGCAGAGACCTTAAGATGAATATCTTCAATGCATTTGTAGGCTTTAAAGGAACCTCGAGGCATTATTGAAGGTCTAATTTTGGCACCCTCTTCATTACCGGATACTCCCATAGAGGGATAAAGAAGCCCACGCTCATCCATTTCTTTCTCTATTCTCTCAGCGTTTTCGTACCACTATTTTCCACCATCTATGACTCGGTCCCCTTTTTCCAAGTAAGCCGAGACGGCTGCTATGGTTTGGTCTACGGGTGCACCAGCTTTCACTAGCATGACGACGACATATGGCTTTTGGATGGAGTTGATAAAAGATTGCGGATCATGGAAACCAAATATAGGGGATTGCCTCCAAGTTTTATGCGTTCTACAGTTTGATCCACCTTCGATGTGATTTTGTTCTATACTGAGATTGGAAATCCTTTTTCTGTTGTGTTGAGGGCAAGATTTTGTCCCATTACCGCAATCCATGCTAGGTCAATCCTTGTTTGTGCCATCTTTCACCTTTAATAATGTGGAGCTGCGCAATGAAAGAGAACAGGAAACTAATGCTAACTTTTGAGGAGAAATCTGTTAATGTTTTGTGAGATTTTATATTATAAGCTCAGCAACGAATATTACTTTTAATTAATTTTCATTGTGCACCCAATTATTCTCAATTTCCACATCGCTTGATTATATTTTAGTTGAATATTAACCAACACAATTAACATTACTGTCATAATCACTCATTTCACTAACATTAGACTCGTCATTCCTGATATTCCAAAAATTCTAGAAGCATAAATTTCAGAAGCGAATAAGATATATTAAGCATTCATCAGAAAACCTACAAGAAATGTATAGGAAAAAGAGTTTAATGTGACGTACCTGCTTTAGATCGAAGTATGAACCAAAACCTTAAAATCCACGTCCGAACCACAAAATCGAAATACCAAATTTAGGGCATGACGAAAACAAGATGAATTAGGGACGAATAAATCAAAGTATTTGGATTGAATTAGGGTACGACGAAATTGAAAACCAAAGAATTAGGGCAGGTCAATGGTAAGAACGAGGGATTATGGCAGAATAACAAGGGAAATGGTAATAAGAGGAAACAAAAAAGGGAAAGTGGCTTCAATGGCCTTGTTGAGTGGAGTCTGACGGAGTTGACAATGACACGAGGAAAGTTAATCGGTGAGATGACATTTCTTTGGTAGAGCGATTTGGAGGAAAGGGAACGAGGGTTCAAAAATTCTAAGTATAAGGGAAAGGAATAGAAAATAGGCAGTTACGTTATTTTGGATCGTGTGGACTATTTTTTCTTAGATAGGAAAGTGAATATTTTTTTTCGTGTTAATATTGTGAGTGAAAACACCTTTTCTTACATTTGCGAATAAATGCCATTAATTTTTGCAACAAAAATTCAATTTTCTTGTAATGTTTATCCATGTCAAACAAGGTAATCTGAGTTTGCGGGAGTACATGGCTAAATTCACTGAGTTATGTAAGTTTGGTAGGGGTTGGGTTGAACTCCCCATTAAAAGAGATTTTGATAGACCAAGTAACATTCAGAGCAACGTTCGAGACATTAGTGGAGACTGTCATCTTGTGCACGACTGAAGGATCTAAAGAGAACAAGAGTGGTGAGAAGGGAGAAGGTAATTCTAGATCAAAGAAGAATAAAAGAAAGAATGGTGGAAAAACAAGAAGAACGGGAGTAAATTCAAGAAAGAAGCTAAGACTTGTACAAGGTGCAATCGTAAGGGCCATAAGGCCAAAGAATGCAAGACTGTTTTGGCAAATAAGATTTAAAAGGAGATGTTTCAATTGCCATGAAGAAGGAAACTTGTCTAGGGATTGCCCAAAGGCTGGAGTAGTTAAGAACAGTCAGAATTATGCACTAGAAGCGACATCGATACAGAGCCAACCCCCGAAAGATCAAGGTCAACCATACTTGAAGGTATAATCTCTATTTTAGGAATTTTTGTATATAACTTGTTTGACTCCGAAGCCACCCACTCTTTTATTTCTAAGAGATTAGTTGATTCGTTTAACCTTCCCTTATCCATTACCAGTAATCCGATAGAGGCAGCCAACCCTATCGGAGGAGCTAAGTATCTTGAGTTGATCTATAATGTCCTAGTATTGGATATCGACGATGTCGAGTTCCTTTGCAATGCGTATGCATTGGATTTTATGGGGTATGCCCTTATTCTAGGTATGGATTGACTACCATTCTATAAAGCCATCCTAGATTGCGACAAGCACTACAACAAAATCATCATATTATAACTATAATTTTACAACTGTCATAAAATGCCAGTTGTAATAAAGGTTTTTTGCAACTGTTGTTTTCAAAAAATTGTAGTAAGTTTATTTTCGACAACTCCTTTACTTTGACCGTTGTGATAGATGTTACTTACAACTTTTTTTCTCTGTCACCTGTAATAACTCAGCTGAATTTTAGGCGGTAAAAGTTAAAATTTGACTTCAAAATAATGAGCGTCCTAATTCACCTAAATTTTATGTGGGAAAAATAAAAATTTGGCTCCAAAATAATTTGCGTTCTAACTCATCTGAATTTTAGGTAGTAAAACTCAACATTTTGCTCCAAAATACTGTGCCGCCTACATTCTTTTTCTTCCATAATCGTGCCTCACTCTTCTTTGTTTCCAAAAGATTTAGTTCAAATCTTGTATAAAAAATTATTTCGAAACTGATACTCTACCCACCATCAAACGAGCCATCTCCTCCGCGTCACACATTACCACCGCCCGCCTTCATTAGATTCTGACACCAAAACCCGAAGCCAGCCTCTTCCCAAACCTGCCTCCGCCCTACTTCATAAACCATCGAACCACCTGCAAAGCTCTATAACTACCTCCAGCCCATCGCGTCACCTGCACCTGACACTCAGAGATTCACGCTTCGCTGTTACCCATTCAAACCTTTGCAAACCCTCAACAGTCACCACTGCTTAGAAATTCACGCCACCAATAGCTTGATCAGAGGTTACTAACAAGTGTGCGCCAACCCTCTCTAGGTTCGAACCCAATCTCAAACCTACCGGTTCCTCTTGCAGTCAGTTCTCTGCTATCAAACATCGCGGCGCCCTTGTGAGATTCTGGCTATTTTGATGATCGGTAACCCATCGCAACGGGTCGTTTTTCAAGCCTTGTTGTGCTCGACATAATCACAGTTGAATATCTGGAGGATGGGTGATTTAATTTTAAGATAATGGAGGAAGGAAATGGCAAGATTATCACCGTCGGTTTCACGTGCTGATCAATCTTAGCCCGGTGTCATCTAATCCAGTAATCGTTATCAAGTCTTCTCCTCCTCACGTAACGATTATTGAAAGCATTCTCAAATCCTTAAGTGAGAAATCTTCCTTTTTAACTATACCAGTGCTCTTAATCGCTAGTGTAAGGAGCTTGGACATCTAATTTCTCCAAATTACCCTCTTTCTTTTAAGTCTCCAATGACTTCTCTAGTGAACAATTTTAAGGACCTTGCAAAGCTTCTTATACAATCACTGTCCTTTTCAATTCTTGGACCATCTCATATCCATCTTCAATGAACAATCCGCAGTTTTAAAGCACTTCCTTTTGGTATATTCATTCCCGTTTTACTTTCTTCAATTTTGACATTTTATTTTCACAACTAGATTTGATCTTGTACCATAACCTTTCTTAGACCGTAAAACATCTTCTGGAGTCCATAGAAAATTGCTACATAATTAGTTGATGAGATCACCAAGCTTAATAAAGTAGTTTCTACTCCCAATTATCAGAGTATTGATCTTTTGATTGCTAAAGATGAGGCTGAAAAAAATAAGGGAAAAGAAAGGATTAAAAATGAAAAGTTTCCACATCTCTGAGTTATAGACTTCTCTAGAGACAAAGAAGAAAGCGAGGTAAGATTCAGAGGATTTTTAACTTAAAAACTATTTGATTCTTACTTTATTCACCCACTATATCATCATCATCCAATTAATTAATTTCTTGCTTATCTATATCACTGTTTTGATTTTGGAGTGCTACATAATCTACTTTTTTTATATTGTGTGATAATTAAGTATCAGGCCATCCAGTCTTCCTAATTTTTTATCGTTATTGTTGTTGTCATGCTTTTTTTTAATGTTCACTATACTTTTCCTTTAGCACTTTACTGAATTAGGTGTAAAGCTTCCAAAGTGTGTGTTTTTAATAGGCCCACGTGGTACATGAAAACTATTTTGGAACATGAGAAGATGTTGTCAGTTTCTTTTCATGCAGCGGCAATGAGTTATTATAAGGGAGATGAATTGTTTAATGCGGAAGTAGGCGGTGTGCAAATGGAAAGCTTAAAGGTGTTATCCCAACTAGTGCATGCCAATCCATCCCTTATATATGATCGGGAATCCTCACCAGCACTTTAAAGCATGGTGAAATTTTTGTGTTGGTATTGAGGTAAGAAAATTATGTTTGCTTTTAAATTTACCAGTGTGCTAACTTAAAATTATACCTGGAAATTATGATCTTTTGCAATCATCTTATAAGTTCACTAATTTATTTCAGTTTACTTGTTGCTGTAAATTTGGACGAGTAGTTGTCTTTCAAGTGGGTGTTAGTTTTTGTAATTATCGTTTATAATGAAGAATTGATATGTATCACTATGATAATATATGATTCATTAGTTTTGTATTTTGAATATAAAGTTGTAACTTTTTTTGTATGAATGGATTCGATGCTTTGAATTTACGTCAACTTGTTTTCTATTTATCCAGCTTTTGTTGCACTTGCAAAAAGTATTCAATTATAATTGTAATAAAATGTATAATAATCGATAGAAATAGCTGTAAAAATTATGAAGTCACAACGGTGTATAACAGTTGTAGTAGATATTACTACAACGGTGCGTAAAAGTTGTAATAAAGTATATTACAACAGTGGAAAACAGTTGTAAAATATTCATTTTACAACGGTGTCGCAACAGTGCAAAACAGTTGTAAAAGATTTTTGTCTATTACAACTTCTTAATACACGACGGTTGCTCCACCGTTGTAAAAGGCCTTTTACAACTGTTTTCCACTGTTGTACTATGGTCAATTTGTTGTAGTGAAGAGAGTTGTTCATCTTAGAAGCCGAGGAAGATGTTGTGACAACCCACCCCGCACCAACCGACATTTACTCCAAAAGTGCGCTGTACACATGTCCAGTTAGCACGGGACGGTCGTCGGAAAAAGGAAAGAAGGAAGACGAAAAATCAACAAGGAACCTGTAGAATATCTCATGGCGCATAGAACAAAATATAATAACAACATACTTGACATAAAACAGGTGAGACAGTGCATAGGCTGAAAACAAACTATCATAGCAGCGGAAAATCCAAAGTACAGCTTATGATCCTAAGCCAACATTATTACAACTTTTAAAACTGTCTCAGAAAAACTAAACAAGAAAGGTACACTACTAATGCCCAAAGTAGTGACCAGCAACGACACAGGGAGAATATCTATATATATCATACGTGGAAGCCTCCTGCTCGCCTCCGAATCCGCTACTCGCGCATCAACAACTAACCTGTCTCTAGTCTGCTCGTGTGAGCACCCAGAGTAATAAGAAGAGACATAAAACTCTGGGTCAGACAAAAATTCTGGTATGAGCGATAAGCAGTTAAACAGAACAATAACAGGTATACTAAACCATACCTGAACCTGCAACCAAAGAGTTAGCACTACATACTGTACAACACTCTAAGGTGCCACTAAACAAATGGTGTAAAGATAACGGGGGTGGGGGTGTGCATGTCATAGTGATGGCAAACAATCAAACATAGCAACCATCCTCACATCTCTCACTCAGTGTGTAAAGCATACGATATCCACCACTTCGATCACCCAATACTTTGCTATGATCACTCTGCCCCATGACGTCATAACGGCTTCACTGCACTGATCCATAGCCACTAATCCTTCACTATGTCCACTTTGCCCCATGGAGTCGTACACACCCCACTGCACTGGCTCATAGCCTTACTAATCCTTTACTATGTCCACTTTTCCCCATGGAGTCACAATGGCTCCACTGCACTGGCTCATAGTCTTACTACGATCACTTTGCCCCTCGAGTCATGATGACTCTACTGCGCTGATACGTAGTCCTGCTACGATCACTTTGCCCCTCGAGTCGTAATGACTCTACTGCACTGATACGTAGCCCATCATTCCTTTTTAGTGGTGAATCGAAGTTATGAACGTCGACAACTCCTTAGCACACGTCCCGCAGCAAAGCCCAACCATGAAGTGAACTCATTGGTTCCTAACTGGATCCTGAGCTCTAACTTCCATTTGGACTACCTTTGCATCTCGGGTTATTGGTCATCACCAGATTGGTTCGGATCTCCTCCTAGTCATAAGTTCGGTTCGGATCAGAATGCTCCTCCCTTAAGCAATTGGATCGTTTCGGAATCTCCAGCACAAACCTTCCTCTCTGCTCCAGATCGGATCGAGGTATACACTCTCTGGCAAGCTTCTTCGGATCGGATCGGAAGGTACCATCGGTTCGGGTCGGAGCACAGGCTTCTTCCTTTTCTCCCAATGTTGGATCAGAGGTCTTCTTAGGATGATGGATCGAATCGGAGTCTCCAAGTCGCGTTGCCATACAATGTTAACGGAGAGGATCGGAGCTTCTGAACTCGCGTGGGAGGTGGTTCGGATCGGGTCCTTTTCTACGTTCCGATCCGGATCGGCAAATTTCCTGCACATTTTCCAGCAAGCAATTTACGCCACTCGACGGCGTTTTCGACCATTCCAACTATTCTAATCAATCACAAAGCATACAATACAGTCATAGCAACATGTATAATCAACCACAAACACCAAAACAACAATATGATAGGTTAAAATGGATCAAACATAGCCAAAACCCCATATTTTCCCTTAAGCATGTTCAAGCATAATTAATGTTAGGATTAGCAAAACTTAACCAAATTAACCCAAATTCATATCAAAGGTCTAAAACATCATTTAAGAATTTATAGATATTTTTCCAGAATTTTATCATGTTTAAATTCGCTAATTAACACTAATTACCCTTAATTAGCCATAATTAGTGAGGAACTATGCAAATCACTCACCTTAGCCACAAATAAACCTTAGTTCTGAAATAAATCTCTGTTTGGGCGTGAATAACAATGCTAAACAGCAGCTCTAATCTTGATTTGGTGAAGATCTCCCTTGATTTGATGTTGCTAAGCTTATTCCTTGATTAGAAAGTGATTTGGAGGTGATTTAGAAGTTGGAGACCATTTTTAGGGTTTCTAAGAGATAAGTGGAGGCTAGAAAACTGAAATGGAATGAAACCCTATCTCTTTTCAGCCTCCCCATAACCCTAGTCCGGAAATGGGTTATGGGCCCATTCACTAATCACCCTATTTGGCCCGGTTAAGCAGTTTTTCAGCTTCCAAACCTTATTTCAGCCATATCTCCCAAACAGTGAGTCTGTTTGGCTATTATGACCACTCTACGGAAAGGTAAACCATCAAACGAATCTAATGGAAGTGGTTTCAGGTGAGAATTCCTTTCCAATCAAAAGTTATGGCCGAAACAAGGTCAGCTAGGGGCAAAATGGTCATTTAAAAATCGGAAAAAATCATGAACATGGGAAATGACCCCAATAGTCGTTTCCCAAAGTTACATAACCATACATCTTCATATAAGAAATAAATAAATATTCTACGATCCTCCGATGCGTAGAATGCGGGTTGTTACAGACGTAGTCTGAAAGTCCTTGCGATATAAGAAACAAGGATAAATCCCTATTTTGGGCCTTGTCTTCAAGTTTGGAAGGACCACCTTCGGTACCTATAGTATGTGAGTTCTTGGATGTCTTTGAGAAAGTAATGGGACTTCCACCCTATAACGACCCGCAAATTCGTACTATCTGAGTTGACTACATACATCACACGTCCAACCCAAATACCACAGAAATACGAATCATTTTTTAGAAGAAAAATGTAGAAGAAGAACAGAACAACAACACAGAATCTCACATCGCAGCGGAACAAAATATAATATATCATAACTTTTGAAATACAAAATTTTTACTGTATAACATACACTTATCAGAGTATAACACTTACAACAAAGCGGAAATAAAACTACTATATATCTAACACTGAAGCCTCCTACTCTAAGCTCCTTTGAATAGATCTGTAAAATCCTGAACTACTTGACCGCTCGTACAAATTTGGGCATCCAAGAGTTTAGGTAAAACAAAACAAAATAAACTCCAGGTTGGTCATGGGACTGGTATGAGTAAACAATTCAAAACAGCTTGAGAAAATAAACGATATCTCATAAGACCACGCCGTATAACACGGAACGGGTTTTGCTCTTATGAGAATCCAAAACACTTGATTTAACTTGCAAAGTATTTTTGAAAGAAACGATAATCTTTATATCAAAACTTTTTTTATATTACAATAATGTCTAAATCAAATAAATAGAAATCTAGTGGAACGCTTTCATCTCACGCTCCACATACATAATATACAATCAAAACCGCAAGCACTTACTGGGTAATGAATTTCCAACTATGACAAGGTATGGAACCACCTTCCGATAGTGTATCTCTAGAGGAGAATACACTGGGTTCAACAAGAACATCTTATAACCCTGCCACATATGACCGACCACTCATTTTGCTTGAATGTATCGAATGTATATCACCAACGGTTGGGATCAGCAATCGTTTCCCGAATGGGACAGCATCGAATGTAATAAAGAATTAAATGAATTTCTCTAGATAGGTGATAATACACCCTAACGGGAGCTACCCACATAGCCATGATGCCTGCCCGATTTTTGTCATTTCCCGGTTGTTGAGGCCTGAGGCTATGATTACTTTCCATTCATTGATAGCACAATCGCTTTGAATGCCACATGGTTATATCCATTAATCACTAATTAATTGCACAAATATATTCTGGATATTATGCTGAGAGAATAAATTCTCCGCCACCATACATATATTTGTACAGACCAACGTATGTGATCATTGGAAATATTATGTCAGACATTCGTCCATATACGTTCGCTCTGGATTGAACGAAATCGAAGGCACAATTTCCATTAATCCATCTTAGGCAATTTCTACCTAGGATTAGCAGAAAAAGCCATTGCACTTTACTTCGTCTTCGATTATCTTCATATAATTCGATTCACAACGCTACTGTCAATACGTAGTGGTTCTCAGATAATAATCCAACCGGTCTCTCCATATTGACAACGATATTGGCAAATAGTTCGATAGTCGGTTATTTAACTATCAAAGAAAACCAAACATCCATTCAAAACATCAAACAGTCACTGGGCCCCTTAATTAATATTTCATCAATTAAAACACTTCTCCATTTCCTTATCCATATTCGTTAACACGATATTTTCGATAATCATCTTGGCCTCTTACACTATTTGGTAAAACATTTCTAAATATCAACTTCTTTTATTTTCTATATTTAGAAAATATCTTCTATTTAAAATTGGAAACATTCCAATTATTTATCTCTTCCACGACCGTCCATTTCTACACTCAAGAAATATTTATTTATTTATTATATTTCCAAAATTTCGCTTACTTGGGTTAAAACAAATGTTGTATAAAACATTGTTACAACAACCCAAAATATTACATCCAACTAAATCTTTATTCAAAAGATTTATCTTCGAGCCCGAATCTGGCTATTTATTGGTTAATAATGAAATCAATCAAGTAGGGGTATAACTACCTCTCAGACCTTAAGTGAAAACATCTTTAACTTCGAAACGGACAAGACAACTTATCTCGAATAATCAACATTATATTAAACCAATTATCCATATCTTTTAAATGTGCATATGTTTCTCTTTTTCTATTTTAATCAGATTAAATTTATTGATTTCCTTTTTGTTTATAACATTCTATTTTAATTTCGTTTCATTATCGAATTCTATATATATCGATATATTGATTCCTAATTATCAAATCTTCTTAAAATATTCTAACTTCTTAAATTTCCAGAAAATTTTTCCATAACCTCCTTTGTACAGGTCGATAGTTCAAATCTCAACTCGCCTCTCTAGGCCTTTCCATTCAAAAAGAAAATCAAAAAGCCAAGCGACTTGCCGATTCGGCATATAAAATCTCTTATGGAATTTAAACATGTACCTTATTGTTGGGCACATGAATTAAAATCTTCATACACTTCATTCCATTTCTGTCTAACCCATATACGTTCATTCCTAATTTGTTTCAACCCAATCTAATCATTTTAACTCAATTCACTAATTTATTCGTTAATTAGCTCTTTTGCCTATTTTACTTTTCTATTTGAACATATCACGTTCAAATATATTTTAACTTGCATATAACAAATCGAATTCCATTTTTAATTCAAGTTTCATATTCGATTTCGAATATAAATTTATAAATCACATTCATTTATCCAACGCCTAATTTCAATTCAAAACTCGATTAACTAATTATTCTTCAAATTAGTTAATCCTATTAAAAATCCGATTTTTGCTTCAAAAATCATTTCATTTACACAACTTGAGTTTGTATTTATTTTACAACTCAAATCTGGATTTATAAATTAAAAATCCATATTTTATTAACTTAAAATATTTCGGTTTTAATTAATAAACCGTTATGGTTTTTATAATGGTTATGGCACTGTTTTTCTAAAAATTTGATTTTGACATAACTCAAAATCTATAATATGAAATCCATATTTTTCTCTTCCGTTAGAGAACTATTATTCAATCGGTCCTGACGATTCTTGTTTCACAGAATTCCGACTTAAATTGAGTTCTATATACTCAATTGAAGTTCGAAATGCCAATTTACGAACTACCGCGCTGCGGCGAGTTCGTTTTAATTATATTTAATATATAAACGGTTTAAACTTCGTTTATAATTAAATTTCACTTCCATTCTAATATATTTTAATATATATTAAACCAATTTTTTTCCAATTCAACTTAATGTTTCTGATTTCCCTAATCATTGATTATTTCATAATTCGGCTATAAATTTATTTACAACTCGGTCTGCTATATTAAATTCCAATTTCTTTTGGAGTTAAGTTTGTTATTATTAAATTCTAATTATAAACCCTTTTGATTTATCTTAGTTCTGTTTATCTTCTGAATCCAGAATAAATTCTATCGTTCTCTTTTTAACATAATTCCCCGTTCTCATTTTAAATTCATATTTGAATTTAAATATTTTAGATTATCCAAATGATAATTTTTCCCATTTTATTTATAATTCCGTTTATAAATTCATTTCACTTCTCTACATTATTAATTTATAAAGAACGTTTGTAAATTCATTTCAAATTCAGCATTGTTAATTTATAAACAATGTTTATACATTCATTTCAAAATTCCGCATTGTTAACTTATAAACAACGTTTATAAATTCATTTCAAATCATGCATTATTAACTTATAAACAACGTTTATATATTCATATCAAAATCCCGCATTGTTAACTTGTAAACAACATTTATAAATTCATTTCAAATCCTGCATTATTAATTATAAACAACGTTTATAAATTTCAATACTTGTTTTATATTCAAAACAAGTTAATATTTTTAAAGCCCATTCAAAATTCAAATTCTATTTTAAATAAATAGATATTTCCCTTTAAATCTCACATTCCCTTTCATGATATTTTTATAAATCCACATTCAGGACCAGTGATATTCAACCAATCAAAAACGCACAATTATCAACCATATGTTCCCTAACACATCATATACGATAATATATATGAAACAAACAAATAATATTATTTTCGAGGAATCCAGTTGGATCCCTCCAACCTGTTTTCCTGCATCCACAGACGTCAGCCAACATAAATAATACCCATCCTACTTCGAGGCAGGATATCGCGGTATAGAAGGTCATCCACTATCATAGCATGGGACGTATAGGGTCATCCGCTAATGATACTGCGGGCAACCACTAATGATAATGCGGGAATCGAACCACCAATATATATATATATATATATATATATATATATATATATATATATATATATATATATAATAACCACAACCAATCCTAAATAACTAATATATATTTAATAGCCACAATAATATTTCAGTGCATGCAAACAACCAACGAACAATTATTTTAACAAATAAAATAATTCTGAATAAAAATATGAGTGAGATTTACTCATCGTGATTTTTATCAATTCCAATATGATTTCGATCGACTCCAAAACTTAAATGAATTCTCCCGTAAAACCTAAGTCCATATGAGTTCAACAATTTGTGGTTATGAACAGATCTAAATTTAGTAAGATTTCGTATTATAGTTTTCATACCAATTTAAATTAAACTAATTTACTGATTATGAGATTATAATTCATACCATAATCCATGCTAATTTTCTTCATCATTTCTGCATACTTCGTATGCGATATCATCAGCTCCAATACATGTTCAAACTTCCTAAATCATCATTCCAGTATGATCCCAAAATGATCACTGAAAACCCATACCGCTTGCTCTAGGCCAAACATCGATCATTCCAAAATCATAGATCTGAAATCCTCCATTTTACTGTCAAACTTCCTAGTTCCACCTTAGTTCAATATCAGATAATTCGAGCACCAATACAGATCGCAGTCCCTTATTCCCCATTTCACTACACTACAAAAACACCATGAACTCAACAAGCAATATCATTTTCCTCCTCATCGCTGAAGCTTTCTGGCCCTTCCTCAAAAACGCAGTTCGATGCCTCATCCAAGTCGATGAAATCCACGCCCCTTTTCTCCGACATTACATCATCTCAAAAACCCCACCGGTCATTGTTTTAAAGCCTGCGCACCCCTTCTTAATCACAAAATTTTTACCCCCAGGCGCTCGAAGACCTAGTTCTAATTTCTAGAAGAACAGAAGTATCGCGACCCCTTTATCACCTCAATTCAACACCTTTGAACTCCCTCTCTGATCAGTACATCGCACTCCACCGAACTTCAATATCCATCCATTAAACTTCGCACCCTTCCGTCGCCATCATTACCAGTAGAAACCCTTCCCAGGAGCGCTAGCTCAAAGTCGAGCTCTACGACAAATCGATCCCCAAATCGAAAGACCTAATCTCGTTGTTCGAAATCAACAATTTCAACAAGCGTCGCACCTCCCTACCAAGGTCACTTCGAACTTCTTCTACCCACTGCAAGCGTCTCTGATGAGCTTTCGAACTCGAATATTGGTGCGATGGAAAATCGCGATTCTACTGTTATTTTCTTTCTTTTCTTTTAATTTCCTGGCACTTGATTTCTGATTTGTGGTAACTAGAATGAACAACGAAGGAAAAAATAAGAGATGGGTGCAGTTTGATTTCATTGAACAGAAAGAGGGAATCGAAATTAAAAAGAAGCAAGGGAAAGGATTGCGTTTATATAAATGAGGAATACTTCGTCATGAAGTAATTTTAGTCTGTGTCCTGTATAGGTAGGTATACAGGCCTAAGTGTATTTAGCTTAGGAATGAAGGAAATCATTTCTAATTTATTTTATTTTAATCTTTATTCGAACCAGTATGATTTTTATTCAATTAAAAATACTACGTGATTTTGAACTTTTTTTTGAACCCAACAACCGGCATTTCTAGGGTTATACCACTATTCCGGACACACAGGGACAAGTTACAAAGCCTCATTTGATTATCTGCAGAAGATATTAATTTAAACCAATAAATTAAATTCAAAACAACTAAATTCCTGGATAATAAATTATTATTATCATTGTTTATATTCACAAATAATTTATATTGATCCTCTGAATTATTTTTGATTTAGTTTTAACTCTGAATTAAATTACAATTTTTTTCGTATTACAATAATTTAATATATTCGATATTAAATCGAAATCGATTATTAAAAATCGATAACTTAATATAAAAATTTATTTATATTATCAACTTGATATTTAAACCATATTAAATATTTAAAATAAATCGTCCATAAATCTGGGTCGTTGCATTCTTTCCCCTTTAAAAGAATTTCGTACCCGAAATTGCTAAGGTTGTAAAAAAGCTACAATCCTATTTACTTTTCAAAATCTACCAATTATAACTCAATACTTCATATTTCTACATTTTTAGTTCCAACCAAAACTTTTGGTTTTCATTTACATTGCACAATTTTTTATACTCACATTCATTTATTCGGAATGATTTATAACCAATTTATATTCCATTCGTATGAATTTAAATTCATTCAAATTGATTTTAAATCAATTTATCCCCTTTAATCCATTTAACTTGATTAAGTTTAATTTAAATTTCAAAATTCAAATTCCTGGGTTTTCATTTCAAATCTTTTGAAATCCCATAAATATATGTATATATTTATATCCACCTCAAATTCAAAACATTGAATTTTCCAACACAACTTGTTTTCTTTGAAACAAATTTCCATCAAAACTTTTCTAAGGTAGCAATTCATCACTTAGAAACTCAAAAACGAACACTGATGATGCTGAAGTCATCATCAGAATTATTTTCCGGACACTGAAGAGAGTTCAGTGCTTTATCACTTTAAAAAATCCATTCAAAAATGGTTTTCGTTCAAATTCCTTCCAAAACCAAGTTATATTATTTTAATTTAGTTTGAAAAATATTTTTCAACTTCCCAGGATTTTAAATTCCAAATTCTGGTTTGATTTCAATTTTAATTCATTCCATTTGTATATTTCACTTATATACAAATTTTATTTGGTTATATATAACCATCCTCATTTTTACAACCTCAACATATTATAATATTAACATACAACACATCCATATAACATAATAATTCCAGAAAATTATTACTTCTATATCAAAATAGAATTTTTGAGTGAAGTTATTTCATTTACCCACTTTAAAACAGTATCATGTCGAATTTTCTATTCAAGTGTTTTGAAATTCTTATCGACTTTGTGGCATCCCACGATTCGATCAGAATTCATAAGCCACTCAACTGACTAGCCACCACCATATAAAACAAAATTTTATATCAGTTAACAGGTACGTGCACTCGTATATATATACACTCAACTTAGGGTACTACTGACCGTATCTCTAATGGGCACAACCCCACCAAAGCCTAGGTATTCGCTCAACCTAAGCTCTGATACCAACTGTAACGGCCCGCAAATCCGTACTATCTGAGTTGACTTCATACATCACACGTCCAAACCAAATATCATAGAAATACAAATCATTTTTTTTGGAGAAAAAGGTAGAAGAACAATAGAAATAACAACACAGAATCTCACATCGCAGCGGAACAAAATATAATATATCACAACTTTTGAAATACAAAATTTTTACTTTTTAACATACATTTATCAGAGTACAACACTTACAACAAAGCGGAAATAAAACTACTATATATCTAACACTGAAGACTCCTACTCTAAGCTCCTTTAGATAGATCTGTAAAATCCTGAACTACTTGACAGCCCGTACAAATTTGGGCACCCAAGAGTTTTGGTAAAACAAAACAAAATAAACTCAGGGTCAGTCATGGGACTGGTATGAGTAAACAATTTAAAATAGATTGAGAAAATAAACGATATCTTATAAGACCACGCCGTATATGTAAGAACCTGAACTTCCCCGACCTCCGAGGAGAAGAGAAAGCACGGATTGCCTGGAGGACAAGACAAATCAGAACACAAACAGACGAGCATTTCATTGCTTATTACAACAATTTCATCAGAATACAAGAATATACAGAGTATGAATAAATATTACACATTTATTAAATATTAGATATTTACAAGTTACAATGCAGCGGAAAATAATACAAATCACAAATGAAAAGAATATACGGATACAGAGCCTTCCGAATATCATTCCAGCTGTAAACCAGGATCCTGTGAATATAAATCTGCAAAACCAAAACTACAAGTTGCCCGTGTCGAAAATATGGGCACCAGAGTTTAGGTTAAAACAATAAACTCCAGGCCAGTCATGCGACTGGTGTGAGAACTAAAACAGTTATTTAAAACTTTACTTTAAATCAGATATATCAAGGGACCACGCCGTATAACATGGAACGAGTTTCCTCCCAAGAATACTAGTGCATATAACAAAACAGCGCAATGCTCTTTGAAAAAATGTAGCTATTATAAGACCCAGGTCCCATCACACAATGCAACGCAAGCCGGAGGATAGGGTTTTCCCTTATAATAGCCAAACATGCTTGCTACGTTTAAAACAAATCATTTGATACTATTATAAGTGCATAGTGTATAAAACAACTTCAAATATAAATGTATCAATCCTAGGCGGCATGGGTACCATATATCATGTCGCCAATACTAGGCTCTACAATCAAAACCGCAATTATCACGTATTGGAAGTTGGATTTCCATTTGTGAACCAAGGCAAGGGATCGTCCTTACCATTTTGAGACTCTCTAGCACGAGCCTCAAGACCCAGACTCAGGTGGGCCCTTGGATCGTCAGGGCCGGTCCACAACGGAGTGGATTAAAAATACCGTAAACGATATGCTAGTCTTCCCTATGGGGCATAAATGAGCCAAATGACTCGATCGGCCCCAGATCGACCAATATAACTGAGGTGCCTCGCTATCCATCATCCATATAAGTAAAATGTCCGGGCGTGTAAAACCCAAAACACCACTCCTAGCTAGAAACCAGCATATGTCCATTTCCCTGAGGTCCTTCTCCCGTTTCTGGTTCACACCGGGGTGTGAGGCTCACGAATTAACACTACACAAAGCTATGCCACAAAGGCCATGCCTTGATCAGCAACCACAAGACCCTGCTTTTCAACAGAAGCCCGGATCATTTGCATCTCAGCATGCTACACAGGCAATCTACGCTATGCAACCGATGTATATCAATCACACAGAATGAAATCTGATGTCATACACACATCCATTTACAAGTTCGTTCTGGGTCTGAATGAAACCGGAGGCACTTATTCCTCCCCCATAGGTCCAATACAGGGGAGATGCCCTCGCATATCCGTCGATCTCCAAGTAAGTCTGGACGATCACCACTTATTATCTTGTCTCGGGTGTCCAGCCCAAATCAAGACATTAGTAATCATCCAAACGATGTGAAGACCTACGGTCATCAACCACCATCTTTATCCTCGACACATCGTCGAATAAGTTATTCAGATTGGGATAAACCCGGTCTTTCTGAATAACTCGCATATATAATAAATAAGTGCTCTAAAAACACAACATATGCCTCATTCCAATCCAAAATATTCCTTTATTCAAATATTCTAATGCTTTGGGAAAGGTTCCCATTAATTTTATCAAAGATAAATTCTTTATATTTATTCTTTAATCTTCCTTTGGATATCATTTCAATCTAATTAAAGATGCATTAAAACTCCACTTGGTTTTAATCTTCCCAAAAATCAATATTAACGATTGTTTAACTTAGGAAATCATATCCTGTCTTTAACTGGGTTAAAGAACCAATGTCCTTTAAAACACGGTTCACGATAAACCCAAAATCACATTCCATTGCATCAGCCTTTAACCGTAAATTAACAAGTGAACAATTCGCTAAGTATTAACCCCGAAGGCCGAAACCAACATCAGATCAATACCCAGAAAACCCTTTAACTTAACTAATCTCCAATTAGTTTCTGATTTTCTTAACTCCGTTGGGTCTAAGAACAGTATTATTAAAGATACCATTCACGACAACCCAAAATCACATTCCATTAATAATGGAATCTTCATGGAAAACAAATCGATATATATAATCGATATAAATTTCCGTATCCGACCAATAATATAAATGGAACAACGACAAAGCCTTTTAAATTCCATATGTATCAACAGTCTTCCTCCACAGAAGTTCACTTCGATTATTATCAGTCGAATTCCATTCAATTCCAATTTAATATATTAAATTGGAAAACTTTACTTTAGAAAATTCCCATTAAATATTAATAAAATGATTTCTAATTCCAAATAACATTTCACTGTAAATCGGGTTAAAGAACGAATGTCGTTAAAACACAATTCACAATAAACCCAATTCACATTCCATCAGTCTCTAACCGTAAATTAGTAAGAGAACAATTCCCTAAGTATTAACCCCGAAGGCCGAAACCAACATCAGATCAATACCCAGGAAACCATTCAACTTAGCTAATCTCCAGTCAGTTTCTAATTTTCTTATCTCCATTGGGTTTAAGAACAGTATTATTGAAGATACCATTCACGACAAACCCAAAATCCAATTTGATATTAAATACAAGGCTCTGAATAGAAAATATATCGGTTTATATTTAATATCAAATACCACAACCAACAAATATCATATTGGAAATAACGATATAAATATATATTTCAAATTTCCATAATAATATCTGTATAATCACGAAATCCAACATCGAAATATTCCAAAGACAATTTCAATTCAAATCTATTTCCAATTTATATATTGGAAATTCTGGTTATTTTTAAAACCATTTCAAATCCAATTTATTTATTTTAAAAATATTGGATTTATAATTCTAAATCATAACTAGTTCATTTTGATAAAAAAAAATATTTTTATCTTTTCAAATATGGAAATTTTCAGCCCAATTCTTTTCAAATCATTTATTACGATTTTACACAAATTATTGATATTTTTAGTAATTTTATCAAGACACATACAGTCGATTTTCATAAACGACATTCGAACTGCACTTACAACGACCTTTTCCAAATTTGATTTGGACATAATTCCAAATCCAACTGTTAGATTTCAAATCTCTAATATTCATTAGAAAGCTCTTTTCGATACTAACCCAACGGTTCCGATTTTAGGAGAATCCGACGGTCGGATCTCCCGTAATGTCCGTTCGAAGTCAATGGACGAAATTCACGAACTGCCGCAGCGCGGCGCATTCTATTCAGGCCATTATAATATATATATATATAATATATATAATATATATTTCGTTGATTTCTGTTTAATATGTATTTTATAAATCGTTTTAAATTCGTTTTCAAAACGATTTCCACTTCATATTCAATTTCAAATCAAAATTGAATATTCCATATCATCGATATATAAATGATAGTATTTTCAAAACATTAGAATTGGAAATCAATTCCTTTTCTATATTCATTATATAGATGAATAAAATCGATATAAATATCGGTCACGTCTAAATGACGTTAATCCAATCAACACGGCTTTATATATTTAAATATTTCCATGTCCATCCCAAATCGGACATCAAAATCATATTTTGATTCTTTTCTGAATATTATTTGAAAATATTCGTTATTTTAAAATATTCATTCTTTCTGAACTAAAATCAGACAGAATCAATTACCGTATAATGTTGATTATATGGATTTCATACAACACATGTATATAACAACAATAATAAACAATCAACCATCATCCAAAGTGCATTCTATACCGCATAAGCATCAAATATAAATATTTAACGCTTACAACAGTCTGTCAATCCATCAATCCACATACAGCTAATTATCGGGACTAGTGTATGTCATATATCATTCCAATACCCGTGTGGGGTTTCAATCAACAAATAATGAATTTTATTTGTGTAGTTGGGCGATGTGTAAAATTTATCGTTCCAATAATATCAGTCAAATGGGTGTGCATAAACAAATCATCTGATTTGTAAATGAATATTTATTTTATTCATATGCACATTAAAAATTGTATTTTTAACGATAAACTATTTTATTTAACGTATGAATATTTTTATTGTTCTAACATATTTTAGAAAATTTCGGCGATATAACGACACGATATCAAAATCGGGTAATGTCTAGCATTACCCCTCTCCTGATATTGGCTCGCGCCATACACACATAACAATTCTAATCAATTCATTTCACCCAAACAACCAAATTCAACCAAATAATCTAACCAACCAAACCAAACAATCAAACAAGCCGTCCATGGTCTGTGGACGACGGGGAACAGTTCATATATGTAGTTATAAAATAAATAACTGTATAAGAAAATTATAGTGAGGAGTTATCACCTTTGGGTTCCACTCTGCCGTTTCATTTCTGAATTTCAGAACAATCCTAACTTGCTTGAAATCCGAACGCAATCTTCTTCACGCTGTTCATAGTAAAAATCACATTTTTATTTCAATTCTAAAAATTATATTTTTACTTCGCTAAAAATTATATTTTTAATACTCTAATATATAAAAATCATATTTTTAATGTTGCTACATGTACATAAAAATCATATTTTTATAACGCTACTACGTAGGTAAAAATCGTATTTTTAACATGATGTTTACATTATAAAAATCACATTTTTATATCGCTACTACATATATAAAAATCAGATTTTTAGCCAACTAATAATTATTTCTTTGTATGACCATTTTTAAATAACATATATAATCTAAAACTCATATTTTTATCTTTCTAAAAACATTCTCGTGCCATACACTAGTAAAAATTATATTTTTAATCTTACCAAAAATATTCCCTTCCTACGATAAAAATCCTATTTTTAACTAACCAAAAATGATATTTTTGCATAACTAAAAATCATAACTTTATGTAATTAAAAATCATAACTTTATATAAATAAAAATCATAACTTTATATAAATAAAAATCATAACTTTATATAAAAAAAATCATAACTTTACAGACTTCATACTCAAAAACCATAGAAGCTTTAAAGCGGAGAAAACTCACATATTTTCTATCGTCCGGATTTGTTGTTCTGGTTCCAGAATTTGCAAACGAGCTCCAATCTTCACACCACCTTCTTTGCTAGCTTAAACGCGCCATTCCGGACAACTTTCACCTAGTGGTCTTCCTTCCGAAAATGTGCCATTTCACCGGAAATCGCGAAAAGACAGTATTCTGACAGCGTTTGGACAACAGACTTTGGACGCGTTTTTCCCGACAGCTCCGGAATCCAAAATAGGACTATCATATACCAAATCAAAGAAAAAATTGTGCTCTTCGAATTTGGCACTGTGATGTTTTGGCCAAAAGCGCACCGTTTGAGAGTTATTGGCGAAATAGTGACATGGGGTCTTATGCAAAAATGGGAATTTTATGAAAAATGGGTTTTTGGTGACGGAGGGACCCACGGCCGGAGCTGGGTGGCCAGAGGGCGGAGACATGACCTATTGGTGGTGGGGGAGGCGTAGGTGGCGGGAGGTGGCGGTGGTTGGCGGATTTGGTGATTTGGGGCCTAGAGTTTTTGCTAATTGAAAGAGGGAAAGAGGAGGTAGAAGAGGAGGAGGAGGAGAGGAGGAGGAGGGGAGAGGCCTGAGGTGGTGGTGGCGCGCGGGGAGGGGTTGGAGCGTGAGTGGTGTGTTCTTCTCTACCTTTTTTTTAACCGTGCATTGAATTGTGAACGAGAGAGAAGGTGAGGGTTGACTTTATATAATTATTTATTTCCAAAAAGTTACCTTTTCATTCTAATTCCAAATCGAACTCAACGACTGATGTACCTAGCTGATTATCTCCATTCTGGACATAATGGGATATGTCTCATACGCCAATTCGACTATTTCCATCAGTTTTTCTCAAAATTAAAATTTGAATCAATATATTACATTTTAACGTACATTTTAATTTACCGGGGCCACATACTGACTCTAAAAATTCCAGAAAAATAAATCTGGCTATGTTTTGACGATATGGTCCTAACGAAACTAGTTTCGTAGAATTTGGAGATTGTTTAAAAAATGGTTCTCTAGTCGGTTAAAATTGACTAAAACTGCCAAAACACGTTTAACTTCACTGCGCTCACATATTAATCCTAAAAATTATAAAAATTGGAATCTAGCAATAATTTGACATTCCGGATCCAACAAAAGTGGTTTCGTCGAAAACAGAGGTCATTTGCAAAATTTTCATTTTTAAGGGCTATAATTTTCATAAGGACTATTCTGAATTTTCAACTGACATAAATTTTAATTCCCGCTATGAAATTTCAATTTTTCGGATTCATATGAAAGATATTTTCAAATAGATTCAAATATTTTTGGTTTCGCTAAAATCCAGTTTATTTTGAATCATATATATTCATTTGAAATTTGAAACCGAAATTTCTAACTACCACGCCATTTTCAATTCTCTTTTATAATTAAAATAAATATTTATATTCTAACGTCGATTCAAATAAATATATACATTCCAATTCCATTCAATATAAATTTCTTGTCGTTATTATTTAAAATAATTCATTTTAAATATCCAAAATTCATCAAAATTGCCAAAATAATTTTTTTTAAATTGACTCAGATTTTCCGGGTTGTTACAATCTCCCCCACTTAAAATCTTTTCGTCCTCGAAAAGGAATGGAGCTGAAATTTGTTTTACAAACCAACTCAACTTTCATTATTTTCATTATGGCTTAAGTTCTTCAACTTTTCAATTTCTAAGAACTTTCCAAATTTTTCAAAAATATGGCTAGCACCCTAAATTTTCGAAAAATTTCGCCATTACCTCCCCTGTACGGGAACACCGGGAAAATCCCGAAATCGCCATATAGGCCTCTCCAATCCAAAAAGAAAAAGAAACAGCCAACCGGCTAGCCAATCGACTCATAAAATCATCAAAAACCCCAAAAAATACAATAAACATGTACCTATTTGTCAGGCAAACAATTTTATTCCTCTGCTTAGCTTCCCTGCTATGACCTGTTCAATATATATGCATGTACGTGTATGCAATTTCAAACAATTTTCAGTACAGTTCAATGCTTGGTATAATTTGGCCTAAATTTACCTTTATTGTATATATTAGTTTCAACAACCTCATTAGTTAAACTAAAAATCAAATAACACAACCATCAATCAATTAGTTGATTAACGTTTCAAATTTATAGCTTTTATGTATCCAAAAATCATGTTTTTGATGCCAAATCACAACAAATAATCCTATGCAAGTTTTGGTTCTCACATCAGTCTAATAAGAATATACAGACATCCCACTTTCGAAACTCGAATATAAATTTTGATGATACTCGAGTAATCATCAGAATCATCTCCGGGCGACTAGAGTGTGATTCTATATCTATCCAGTATATTAAAACTTCGAATACACACGGATCAGGCGTATACGCAAAATCTTTATATATCTGATTGTCCAAATCAATATAAAATAAATATTAAAATACGAATAACAAGGTTCAAATTTTCAAAACAATGTTTGTTTTCATTTTTTTATTTTTTTTAAAAATATACTCTTCCAATTCATTCTAGGATACTACTGATCCTATCTCTAACGAATCATTCCCATTGGATATTACTAATCCAATCTTTGATGAATTCTTTTATTCGGGGTTAATGTGCCATGTTCTCGAGCTCTGTAAACCAAAGCTCTGATACCACTGTAAGAACTCGAACTTCCCTGGCCTCTGATGAGAAGAGAAAGCACGGATTGCCTTGAGGACAAGACGAAGCAGAACACAAACAGAAGAGCATTTTATTGCTTATTACAACAATTTCATCAGAATACAAGAATATACAGAGTATGAATAAATATTACACATTTATTAAATATCAGAGATTTACAAGTTACAATGCAGCGGAAAATAATACAAAACACAAATGAAAAGAATATACGGATACAAAGCCTTCCGAATATCATTCCAGCTGTGAACCAGGATCCTGTGAATATTAATCTGCAAAACCAAAACTACAAGCTGCCCGTATCGAAAATAGGGGCACCCAAAGTTTAGGTTAAAACAATAAACTCCAGGTCAGTCATGTGACTGGTGTGAGAACTAAAACAACTATTTAAAACTTTACTTTAAATCAGATATATCAAGGGACCACGTCGTTAACACGGAACGGGTTTCCTCCCAAGAATACCAATGCATATAACAAAACATCGCAATGCTCTTTGGAAAAATGAAGCTATTATAAGATCCAGGTCCCATCACACAATGCAACGCAAGCCGGAGGATAGGATTTTCCCTTATAATAGCCAAACATGCTTGCTATGTTTAAAACAAATCATTTGATACTATTATAAGTGCATAGTTGTAAAACAACTTCAAATATAAATATATCAATCCTAGGCAGCATGGGTACCATATATCATGTCGCCAATACTAGGCTCTACAATCAAAACTGCAATTGTCACGTGTTGGAAGTTGGATTTCCATCTGTGAACCAAGGCAAGGGATCATCCTTACCTCTTTGAGACTCTCTAGCCTGAGCCTCAGGACCCAGACTCAGGTGGGCCCTTGGATTGTCAAGGCCGGTCCACACGGAGTGGATTAAAAATACCGTAAACGATATGCTAGTCTGCCCTATGGGCATAAATGAGCCAAATGACTCCATCGGCCCCGGATCGACGGATATAACCGAGGCACCTCGCTATCCATCATCCACATAAGTAAAATGTCCATGCATGTAAAACCCAAAACACCACTCCTAGCTAGAAACCAGCATATGTCCATTTCCCTGAGGTCCTTCTCCCGTTTCTGGTTCATAGCGGGGTGTGAGGCCCGCGAATTAATGCAACACAAAGCTATGCCTCAAAGGCCGTGCTTTGATCATCAACCACATGACCCTACTTTTCCACAGAAGCCTTGATCATTTGCATCTCAGCATGCCACACATGCAATCTACGCTATGCAACCGATGTCTATCAATCACACAGAATGAAATCCGATGTCAGACACACATCCATTTACAAGTTCGTTCTGGGTCTGAATGAAACCAGAGGCACTTATTCCTCCCCTATATGTCCAACACAGGGGTGAGGCCCTCGCATATCCGTCGATCTCCAAGTACGTCTGGACGATCACCACTTATTACCTTGTCTCGGGTGTACAACCCAAATCAAGACATCAGTAATCATCCAAACAATGTGAAGACCTCCGGTCTTCAACCACCATCTTCATCCTCGACAAATCGTCGAATCGGTTATTCAAAATGGGATAAACCCGGTCTTTCTGAATAACTCGCGTATATAATAAAGAAGTGCTCTAAAAAAAACATACGCCTCATTTCAATCCATAATATTCCTTTATTCAAATATTCTTATACTTTGGGAAAGGTTCCCATTAGTTTTATCAAAGATAAATTCTTTAGATTTATTCTTTAATCTTCCTTTGGATATCATTTCAATCTAATTAAAGATGCATTAAAACTCCACTTGGTTTTAATCTTCCCAAAAATCAATATTAACGATTGTTTAACTTGGGAAATCATATCCTGTCTTTAACTGGGTTAAAGAACCAATGTCCTTTAAAACACGGTTCACGATAATCCCAAAATCACATTCCATTCCATCAACCTTTAACCGTAAATTAGCAAGTGAACAATTCCCTAAGTATTAACCTCGAAGGCCGAAACCAACATCAGATCAATACCCAGGAAACCATTCAACTTAACTAATCTCCAGTTTGTTTCTGATTTTCTTAACTCCATTGGGTCTAAGAATAGTATTATTAAAGATACCATTCACGACAACCCAAAATCACATTCAATTAACAATGGAATCTTCATGGAAAACAAATCGATATATATAATCGATATAAATTTCCGTATCCAACCAATAATATAAATGGAATAACGGCAAAGTCTTTTTAATTCCATATGTATTAACAGTCTTCCTCCATAGAAGTTCACTTCGATTATTATCAACCGAATTCCATTCAATTCCAATTTAATATATTAAATGGGAAAACTTTACTTTGGAAAATTCCCATTGAATCTCAATTAAAAGATTTATAATTCCAAATCACATTTCATTGTAAATCGGGTTAAATAACGAATGTCGTTAAAACACAGTTCACAATAAACCCAATTCACATTCCATCAGTCTCTTACCGTAAATTAGTAAGAGAACAATTCCCTAAGTATTAACCCCGAAGGCCGAAACCAACATCAGATCAATACCCAGGAAACCATTCAACTTAGCTAATCTCCTATCAGTTTCTAATTTTCTTATCTCCATTCGGTTTAAGAACAGTATTATTGAAGATACCATTCATGACAAACCCAAAATCCAATTTGATATTAAATACAAGGCTCTGAATAGAAAATATATCGGCTTATATTCAATATCAAATACCACAACCAATAAATATCGTATTGGAAATAACGATATAAATATATCTTTCAAATTTCCATAATAATATCTGTATAATCACGAAATCTAACATCAAAATATTCCGAAGACAATTTCAATTCAAATCCATTTCCAATTTATATATTGGAAATTTTAGTTATTTTTAAAACTATTTCAAATCCAATTTATTTATTTTAAAAATATTGAATTTAAAAATATGGAATTTTTTTAGCCCAATTCTTTCCAAATCATTTATTATGATTTTCTACAAATTATTAATATTTTAAATAATTTTATCAAGACCCGTACAGTCGATTTCCATAAACGACCATCGAATTGCACTTACAACGACCTTTTCCAAATTTGATTTGGACATAATTCCAAATCCAACCGTTAGATTTCAAATCTCTAATATACGTTAGAAATCTCTTTTCGATACAAACCCGACGGTTCCGGTTTTATGAGAACCCGACGGTCGGATCTCCCGTAATGTCTGTTCGAAGTCAAGGGTCAAAATTCACGAACTGCGGTAGCGTGGTGCGTTCTGTTCAGGCCATTATATTATATATATATAATATATATTTCATTGATTTCCAATTAAAACGTATTTTATAAATCGTTTTAAATTCATTTTCAAAACGATTTCCTCTTCATATTCAATTTCAAATCAAAATTGAATATTCCATATCATCGATATATAAATGATTGTATTTTCAAAATATTAGATTTGGAAATCAATTCCTTTTCTATATTCATTATATAAATGAATAAAATCGATATAAATATCGTTCATGTCTAAATAGCGTTAATCTAATCAACACGGCTTTATATATTAAAATATTTTTCTGTCCATCCCAAATCGGACATCAAAATCATATTTTGATTCTTTTCTGATATTATTTGAAAATATTTGTTATTTTAAAATAATCGTTATTTTAAAATATTCATTATTTCTGTACTGGAATAAGACACAGTCAATTACCGTATAATGTTGATTATGTGGATTTCATACAACACATGTATATAACAATAATAATAAAGAATCAACCATCATCATGAGTGCATTCTATATTGCATAAGCACAAAATATAAATATTTAACGCTTACAACAGCCTGTCAATCCATCGATTGACATACAACTAATTAACGGGACTAGTGTATGTCATATATCATCTCAATACCCGTGTGGGGTTTCATTCAACAAATAATTAATTTTATTTGTGCAGTTGGGCAATGTGTAAAATTTATCGTCCCAATAATACCAGTCAAATGAGTGTGCATAAACAAATCATCTAATTTGTAAATGAATATTTATTTTATTCATATATGTTGAGACAAGATTTTGATCGATGCCAACATATAAAGTTGCAATGAAGATCATTACATAGAGATAAGGTTTTATATATATTTTTACTTTGAGTCGTGTTAGAAATATGTTAAAATCTATCCTCAAAGTATAACATGAATGCTCATATCTTCGTTGCTGAAATCTGTATATTTGAGGAATTGAAAAGTCACAGAAAAAGCCCAAACGGTCCAGGCTCCGATCGGGAAAGAGTGCAGAGTGATATAGACTATGGACCGAGGTCCTCCAGTCCATAGCCAAAAAACGGTCGACCGCCCAAAAAGGACCGGTCGACCGGTTTTACTGTGTTTGCACATAACGGCTATTTTTTTGATTCTTTAAATTTCCAGAGAGTTGACCAGTCGACTGGTGATTTTCAACCAGTCGACCGGTTCCGAACAGCAAGCTTTTTTATGAAGGGTTGCTTCCATTCATCAAGAGTTTTCTCTTCAATTTTCAATGCAAACGGATGCAATCTTTTGTAGAAACTCTTCATGAAGGAATGCAACTAAGCTACACTATAAATAGACTTAAAATCATACTTTCAAATCACCGATTCTTGCTTTAATTTCTGATCTTACTTTCTAAATACTCTTGCATTCTAAAAGCTCTCAAATATTTCAATTGCTTATTGAATCATTGAAATTATTTCATATCTCTTGATTCAATAAGTAATATACTTCCTTCAATTTTCACATACACATTACATACTTGAGGATAAGATTATAGGAACAGTGTACTACAAGTGACAAATCCGTGTTATTAAGAACACACATTGTCAAACTACAAGAATATTCATCTTGGTTGAAGTCCTGTGTGTGATCAGGCAAGTGTTGAAGTCCTCGGTGTTGTTAGAGGCGTGAAATCCCATTCGGCTGCTCGGGTAAAGTCCTGTTTGGGTAAGCCTGTAGCCCGTGAAATCAAGTGGGTAAGCTTGTAGCCCGTGAAATCAAGTGGGTAAGCTTGTAGCCCGTAAATCAAGTAGTGTTGTATACCTGTTACTCCGGGTGAAGTGTGGTTGTTAGTGAAAATCCAGAGAGAGGTCTGGGACTGGACGTAGGACGGTGCTCCGAACGAGTATAAAAATCCCTGGTTTGATTTTTCCATTTTTACTGCATTTACCATTTACTTATCTGTGATATTGCTACTGTGAGATCTTTCTTAGTATATATCATATATTCCGCATATCCATATTACTGATCCTGCCTAAGGTCATCTATCGACACTTTCAATTGGTATCAGAGCCTGGTGTTCTAGAGATCATAACAACATCTTAGAACAAATGGCAATAAAGAAGTCTAGTCAAGGGATTCGAAAGTGGAAGAGCAACAAAGCCGAATCAAGAGAGCAAGGAAGCAAATGTCTCATGGCTAAAGTCAGATCACAATCGGTATGTACAGATTCATTATTTAAAGATCTTTTGTTAGACCATGAAAAATTATTAAAACTCAATACAGTCGTTTTAGCTATGTCAAAAAATTACAAGCAAGAAAATTCCAAATTAAAAGAAGAAAACAATCGTTTGGTAAAACAAGCCAAATGTTTTGAAAATACCTTAAAAGAGCTTGTTTTTCAAAAAGATTTCCTTCAAAAAGAAAATGAGCGACTAAAAGATAAAAACAATGTTCTTTTAAAGGAAATCGATCTTTTGCAAAATAGAAATAAATCATTAGAAGATTCTTTAGATAATTCAAGTTCTTTAATATCGTCTCTTGAAAAAGAGAATGGAGCTCTAACTAAAAAGAATTTGGAATTATCTAAAGAATGTGAGTTCTTAAAGGTGAATAGTAATATTTTGCAAAATGAAATTTCTGACTCAAAAGGAAAATTACAATCATCTTTATATAATTCAGAATCTCAAATTAGTTGTCTCGAAAATGAGAATAGAACTTTAAAAGGAAGAATTCTGAATTAAATAAGGGTATTAATAGCAAAGTTTCTTTTGAAAATATCAATCGCGACTGTGGAATCAAATGTACAAATAAATTCGCGAAATTTAATAAAGGTCAAAATGATTTAAACATGATTTTATCTAAATCTCGACCTTTACATGACAAAAGTGGTATAGGATATAATAATCATAGAAATAGTACTAGATATGCTTTTATGTACAATAAGAATATCACTGCTAGTACTAATGCACATCCAAAACCCAATTATTATAGAAATTCGAATACTTCTATGACTAGCGGTATTTATAATAAATACAGAAGTACGAATAGCAATATCACTAGAGATTACTTAAGTATTTGGGTTCCTGTAAGTTGGAAAAACAGAGAAAAATATATCGATGATTATTTTGATTCAGTGGTTAATAATGAAAATTTTATCTTTAAAGGTTCCATTAAACCCTCTTGGGTATGGTTACCTTCCATCTAACCCATGGACCCAAACAAAGCAAGTGGGTACCAAAACTATATATCTTATGCTTTTTGCAGGTACACCACAATAAAGAGAAGGTTATTCGACCTCTCTGAATATTGTTGAAAACTCAGCTTATTAAAAAAAAATCACATGACTCAATATCCCCTAAAGGTGCTAATTATTTACTACTCTCGATTACTGTGCTTATTACGGTATTTATTCTTTTTAATCGATGACAAAGGGGGAGAAATATTTTCTCTTATAATTATTCATATCATTCATGTTACATATACTATCATGTGCTTAACATGGTAATAGTATATGTGTGCTAACATTTGTTAATGCAAGAATCAAAAGGTAAGATTATTTATATTATGAACTAACAAATGTTGCAGAAATTCAGGGGGAGCTTTATATTCAGAGGGAGAAAATCCAAGGTGTTGTCATCGATCAAAAAGGGGGAGAATGTTGAGACAAGATTTTGATCGATGCCAACATATAAAGTTGCAGTGAAGATCATTTCATAGAGATAAGGTTTTATATATATTTTTACTTTGAGTCGTGTTAGAAATATGTTAAAATCTATCCTCAAAGTATAACACGAATGCTCATATCTTCGTTGCTGAAATCTGTATATTAGAGGAATTGAAAAGTCACAGAAAAAGCCCAAACGGTCCAGGCTCCGATCGGGAAAGAGTGCAGAGTGATATAGACTATGGACAGAGGTCCTCCAGTCCATAGCCAAAAAATGGTCGACCGCCCAAAAAGGACCGGTCGACCGGTTTTACCGTGTTTGCACATAACGGCTATTTTTTTGATTCTTTAAATTTCCAGAGAGTTGACCAGTCGACTGGTGATTTTCAACCAGTCGACCGGTTCCGAACAGCAAGCTTTTTTATGGAGGGTTGCTTCCATTCATCAAGAGTTTTCTCTTCAATTTTCAATGGAAACGGATGCAATCTTTTGTAGAAACTCTTCATGAAGGAATGCAACTATTCTACACTATAAATAGACTTAAAATCATACTTTCAAATCACCGATTCTTGCTCTAATTTCTGATCTTACTTTCTAAATACTCTTGCATTCTAAAAGCTCTGAAATATTTCAATTGCTTATTGAATCATTGAAATTATTTCATATCTCTTGATTCAATAAGTAATATACTTCCTTCAATCTTGACATACACATTACATACTTGAGGATAAGATTATAGGAACAATGTACTACAAGTGACAAATCCGTGTTATTAAGAACACACATTGTCAAACTACAAGATTATTCATCTTGGTTGAAGTCCTGTGTGTGATCGGGCAAGTCTTGAAGTCCTCGGTGTTGTTAGAGGCGTGAAATCCCGTTCGGCTGCTCGGGTAAAGTCCTGTGTGGGTAAGCTTGTAGCCCGTGAAATCAAGTGGGTAAGCTTGTAGCCCGTAAATCAAGTAGTGTTGTATACTTGTTCCTCCAGGTGAAGTGAGGTTGTTTGTGAAAATCCAGAGAGAGGTCTGGGACTGGACGGTGCTCCGAACCAGTATAAAAATCCCTGGTGTGATTTTTCCATTTTTACTGCATTTACCATTTACTTATCTATGATATTGCTACTGTGAGATCTTTCTTAGTATATATCATATATTCCGCATATCCATATTACTGATCCTGCCTAAAGTCGTCTATCGACACTTTCAATATACACGTTAAAAATTATATTTTTAACGATAAATTATTTTATTCAACATACGAATATTCTACTCAGTTCATTTATACAATAAAAATGATATTTTTATTGTTATAACATATTTTAGATAGTTTCAGCGGTATAACGTCACGATATCAAAATCGGGTAATGTCTAGCATTACCCCTCTCCTGATATTGGCTCGCGCCATACACACATAATAATTCTAATCAATTCATTTCACCCAAACAACCAAATTCAACCAAATAATCTAACCAACCAAACCAAACAATCAAACAAGCCGTTCATGGTTTGTGGACGACGGGGAACTGTTGATATATGCAGTTATAAAATAAATAACTGTATAAGAAAATTATAGTGAGGAGTTCTCACCTTTGGGTTCCACTCCGCCGTTTCATTTCTGAATTTCAAAACAATCCTAACTTGCCTGAAATTCCAACGCAATCTTCTTCACGCTGTTCATAGTAAAAATCACATTTTTATTTCAATTCTAAAATTTATATTTTTACTTCGCTAAAAATTATATTTTTACTTCGCTAAAATTATATTTTTACTTCGCTAAAAGTTATATTTTTAATACTCTACACATATAAAAAATCATATTTTTAATGTCGCTACATGTACATAAAAATCATATTTTTATAACGCTACTACTTAGGTAAACATCATATTTTTAACGCTATGTTTACATTATAAAAATCACATTTTTATATCGCTACTACATATATAAAAATCAGATTTTTAGCCAACTAATAATTATTTCTTTTTATGACCATTTTATAAATAACATATGTAATCTAAAAATCATATTTTTATCTTTCTAAAAACATTCCCATGCCATACACTAGTTAAAAATTATATTTTTAATCTTGCCAAAAATATTCCCTTCCTACGATAAAAATCCTATTTTTAACTAACCAAAAATGATATTTTTACATAACTAAAAATTATAACTTTATGTAATTAAAAATCATAACTTTATATAAATAAAAATCATAACTTTATACAAATAAAAATCATAACTTTACATACTTCATACGTCAAAAACCATAGAAGCTTTAAAGCGGAGAAAACTCACATATTTTCTATCGCCCGGATTTGCTGTTCTGGTTCCAGAATTTGCAAACGAGCTCCAATCTTCATACCAACTTTTATACCAGCTTAAACGCGTCATTCCGTACAACTTTCGCCTAGTGGTCTTCCTTGCGAAAATGTGCCATTTCATCGGAAATCGCGAAAAGACAGTATTTTGACAACGTTTGGACAACAGACTTTGGACGCGTTTTCCCAACAGCTCCACAATCCAAAATAGGACTATCATATACCAAATCAAAGAGAAAATCGTGCTTTTCGAATTTGGTACTGTGGAGTTTTGGCCACAAGTGCACCGTTTGAGAGTTATTGGCGAAATAGTGACATGGGTTTTTATGCAAAAACGGGAATTTCATGAAAAATGGGTTTTTGGTGACGGAGGGACCCACGGCCGGAGCTGGGTGGCTAGAGGGTGGCGGTGGGACCTGCTGGTGGTGGGGGAGGCGCAGGTGGCGGGGTGGTGGCCAGAGGTGGCGGTGGTTGGTGGATTTGCTGATTTGGGGCATAGAGTTTTTGCTAATTGAAAGAGGGAAAGAGGAGGAAGAAGAAGAGTAGGAGGAGAGGAGGAGGAGGGGAGAGGCCTGAGGTGGTGGTGGCGCGCGGGGAGGGCTGAAGCGTGAGCGGTGCGTTCTTCTCTCTATTTTTTTTTACGTTGGATTGAATTGTGAGGGAGAGAGAAGGTGAGGGTTGACTTTATACAATTATTTCATTCCAAAAGTTACTTGTTCATTCTAATTCCAAATCGGACTCAACGACTGACGTTCCTAGCTAATTACCCCCATTTTGGACACAATGGGATATGTCCCATACGCCAATTCGACTGTTTCATCCAGTTTTTCTCAAAAATAAAATATGAATTAATATATTGCATTTTAACGTACATTTTAATTTACCGGGGCCACATACTGACTCTAAAAATTCCAGAAAAATAAATCTGACTATGTTTTGTAACAACCCGAAAATCTGGGCCAGTTTAAAATTTTTATTTTGGCAATTTTAGCTAATTTTGATTATTTAAAATGAATTATTTTAAATAATATCGACGAGAAATTTATTTTGAGTAGAATTAGAACGTATATATTTTATGCGTCGTCGTTAGAATATAAATAATTATATATAATTAAAATAGAATTGGAAATGGCGCGGTAGTTCGATAATTCGATTTCAAACTTCAATTGAATGTACCGGGTGCAAAACAATCCGGATTTTAGTGAAACCAAAAACATTAGGATCTAATTGATAATATCTTTCCAACGAATCCGAAAAATCAAAATTTCATAGCGGGAATAAAAAGATATGTCCAGTTGAAAATTCTGAATAGTCGCTATGGAATTCAGGCACTTAAAAAAATAGCCATTTTGCAAACGACCTCGGATTTCGACGAAACCACTTTTGTTGGGTCCGTGATGTAAAGTTATTGCTAGGTTCCAAATTTCATAATTTTTCGAATCAATATGTGAGCGTGGCAAAGGAAAACGCGTTTGACCAGTTTCAGTTGATTTTAATCGACTGGAAAATGGCCATTTTTCTAACGGTCTCAGAATTCGACGAAACTAGTTTTGTTAGGACCGTATCGTCAATACGAAGCTAGAAAATATCTTTCTAGAATTTTTAAGGTTCGTATGCGACCCCGGTAAATTGAAATGCGCGTTCAAATTCAATATATAGAGTTATATGTAGATTTTGACGGAAACTGATTCAAACGATCGAATCAGCTTACGATACATATCCCATTGTGTTCGGAATGGGGGTAAAACGCTATGGACGACAGGCGGTGGGCCTCGTTTTGAGGTCGAAAATAAAAGTTGCTTTTTGGCGAAAAATAATAATAATAATTAAATAAAATAAAAAAAGGGGGCCCATGCCCTTATCCCAAACCCGTCAATACCCCCCCTTTTTGCCTCGGTCAAAACAGAAATCATTCGGGAAAATAAAAAAAAAAAAAAGGAAAAAAAACGACGAAGCCTTCCTCCTCAATCGCCCCCGCTCCACTGATCATCGCCTGCCGGTGGCGCACCACCTCCACACCCTTCCCCCTCTCGCGCCCTAGCCCTTTTTCCTTCCTCCGCCTTCTCTCTCCACCCTCTGACCCTTCTCGCGACCTCGAACCTCCCCCCAGCAGTGCCTCGACCTCCTCCTCCCCCTTTCTAACCAAATCGAAGCCCTTAATCCGCCTGACCTCCACCTCGTCGCAGGCATCAGTCACTGCCGAGTCGCAGTGGCTTCCTCCAAGTGACGGTCCGATAGCGGTGGATCTTCCTGTTGTTTTCCGGTGCCTCTTCTTCGTGGTTTCATGTGAGTCTTTATTTTAGTTTTGTAAAATGAAATTGATTGTGGGAAATTAAAAAAATCAGTTTTCTTTTTACATAGAATGATGTTTTTTTTCCCATGTAAAAATAAGATTTTAATTGAGGAAAAGCTATGATTTTTAGGATATAAAAGCTTTGATTTTTAAAAGTGTAAAAGGAATGATTTTTTTTAGTAGAGTATTAAAAATATAATTTTTATATTTTTTAAGTAATAAAAATATGATTTTTATATTTTTAAAGTATTAAAAATATAGTCTTTACTATATAGAAGAAATAAAAATATGATTTTTATATTTTTAAAGTATTAAAAATATAGTTTTTACTATCTAGATGATATAAAAATATGATTTTTGTTTAGGTAGAGAATTAAAAATATAATTTTTACATGATAGGAATATTGAAAATATCATCTTTATATGAGTAGCAAAATAAAGATGTGATTTTTAATCTTTATATTTGAAAAGGCGAAATCTTTAGCATAGTAAAAATATGATTTTTATACATTGAATAGCGAAGTAAAAATATGATTTTTATACATTGAATAGCGAAGTAAAAATATGATTTTTATACATTGAATAGCGAAGTAAAAATTCGATTTTTATACATTGAATAGCGAAATAAAAATGTGATTTTTATATATGTAGTGGCTACGGGAAACGAAGGTGATAAAAAGGCGAGAACGATGAAGATTTCTCTAAATGAAGAGTCGTGGTATTGGATAGCTATTGGTGAGAATTTCTCACCTTTCAATTTCTTTTTCTAGTTATATATATATGCTAGGATGCAGACGGTGCTTAGTAGCACCCGACACAATCGTCCACAGACCATGGACTTGTTTGTTTGGTTGCATAGATTAGTTAGATGATTTGATTTGAAACTGAATTGTTTGGTGAAATAAATTGATTTGATTGATGTGTGAATGGCGTGGGCCTTCACTAGACCGGGGATAAGGCTAGGCCTTGTCCCGTTTCTAGTATCGTGCCGTTATGCCGCCGAAATTTTCTAAAATATGTTAGAAAAATAAAAATATCATTTTATTGAATAAATGAACCGAATAGAATATTCATAGGTTGAATAAAATGTTTTATCGTTAAAAATATAATTTTTTAACGTGAATGTGAATAAATAAATATTCATTTACAAACCGGACGGGTTGTTTATGTACACCTATTTGAAGGACATTGATTGGGACGATAAATTTTACACATCGCCCAACTGCACAAATAAAATATGTGTTTGATTGTTTGAAACCCCACACGGGTGTTGGGATGAAATTTGAAGTTCACTCATCCTGATTGATTAAATATGTCGATCGATTGATTGACAGGCTGTTATAAGCGTTAGATATCTATATTTGATGCTTATACAGTGTAGTGCACTTTGGTTGATGGTTGATTATTTTTCAATGCTATTATATACATGTGTTGTATGAGAATCCATATAATTAATTTTATATGGTAATTGATTGGGCCTCATTCCAATTTAGAAAATAAAGAATATTATAAAATAAAGGTTCATGTGTTGACATTACTCATCCATTGAGATTGGTCATGTGTTGAACGAAATATTTTAGTAATAAAATTTACATCTTTATCAATATAAAATAAAGGTTCATGTGTTGACAGTACTCATCCATTGAGATTGGTCATGTGTTGAACGAAATATTTTAGTAATAAAATTTACATCTTTATCAATATAAAATAAAGGTTCATGTGTTGACAGTACTCATCCATTGAGATTGGTCATGTGTTGAACGAAATATTTTGATAATAACAACTATTTTGAAAAAGAAATATTTGAAATAGAATATTTGAAAATAGAAATTTATGAAGCCGTGTTGATTAGATTGACGCCATTTTGACGTGAACGATATTTATATCGATTTTATTCATTTTGAAATGAATTGAATTAAAAACGATTTCGAAATGAATTGAATTGAAAACGATTTCGAAATGAATTGAATTGAAAACGATTTCGAAATGAATTGAATTGAAAACGAATTCGAATTGAATTGAAAGCGAATTGAAATGAATTCAAATTGAATTGAATAGAAATGAATTTTAAAACGAATTTATAAAGAAAAATTCAATTTTGCTTTGGATTGAAATGGAAGTTGAAATTGTTTTTGAAACGAATTTAAAAACTATTTATATAATTCGATTTGAATAGAAATCGACGAAATATATATTATATATATTATATATATAATATAATGGCCTGAATAGAACGCGCCGCGCCGCGGCAGTTCGTGAATTTCGACCATTTATTTCAAACGGACATTACGGGAGATCCGACCGTCGGATTCTCCTAAAACCGGAACCGTTGGGTTCGTATCGAAAAGAGCTTTCTGATGAATATTAGAAATTCAAAATCTAACGGTTGGATTTGGAGATACGTCCAAATCAAATTCGAAAAAGGTCGCTGTAAGTGCAGTTCGATGGCCATTGGTGGAAATCGACTGTACGGGCCTTGATAAAATTATTAAAAATAGTAATAATTTGTGTAAAATCATAAGAAATGATTTAGAAAGAATTGGGATGAAAAACTCCATATTTGAAAAGATAAAAATAGATTTTTATCGAAATAAACTAGTTTTGAACTAGAATTATAATTCTATTTATTTTTAGGTAAATAAATTGAATTTGAAAAGGGTTTTAAAAATAACCAGAATTTCCAATGATTGCATTGGAGTGGATTTGAATCGAAATTGTCTTCGGAATATTTCGATGTTGGAATTCGTGATTATACGGATGTTGTTATGGAAATTTGAAAGATATATATTTATATCGTTATTTCCAATACGACATTTGTTAATCGTAGAATTGGATATTGAATATAAGCCGATATATTTTCTATTCAGAGCCTTGTATTGAATATCAAATGTGATTTGGGTTTGTCGTGAATGGTGTCTTCACTAACACTGTTCTTGAACCCAGTTGAGAAAAGATTAAATCTTTTTATTTAGATTTAATGAAGTGTACCAATTAAATAATATTTAATTGAAATTGAATTGATATTAATTTTTGGGTTTATCGTGGACAGTGTTTTAAACAACACTCGTTCTTTAATTCGATAATTAATGGAATGTGATTTTGGGTTTATCGTGAACCGTGTTTTAAATGACACTGATTCTTTAACCCAGTCGAAGATTAAAACTAAGTGGAGTTTTAATGAATCTTTAATTAGATTGAAATGATCGAAAATGGAGTATCACTAGTTTTGCTCCAGGCGATAGTTAAATCTTTAATTAGATTTGAACGTGAAATGGTAATTGAATTTACCGATAACACTGTGGTGTTAGATATGAAGTATTACCAGTTTTACTTCATGGGATGAATAGGTTGGGATGGGGAAATTAAAATAAATGATTACTTCGGTAAGGTTCGCTAATCCCGACTAGTTTGAATTGAGATTCAAAAATAGAATAAAGAATAAATTCAAGGAATTTATCTTGGATAAAATTAATGGGAACCTTTCCCTATGAATGTGAAATTTAGAAACTAACTGTCGGTTAGCCAAGCAGAATGGTTTTCTGGATATTGATCTGATGTTGGTTTCGGCCTTCGGGGTTAATATTTGGGAAATTATTCTCTTGATTAATTTACGGTTAGTGACTGATGAATTGGAATGAGGCGTATGTTGTGTTTGTGTAACACTTATTTAAAATATACGCGAGTTATTCGGAAAGACCGGGTTTATCCCATTCTGAATAACTGATACGACGATAAGTCGAAGATGAAGGCGATGGTCGAAGACCGGAGGTCTTCACGTCGTTTGGGTGGTTACTGATGATCTTGATTGGGCTGTACACCTAAGAAGATGGAAACAGTTAGTGATCGTCCAGACGTACTTGGAGATCGATGGATATGCGGGGTACTAGGTGCCTCCGGTTTCGTTCAGACCCAGAACGGACTTGTAAATGGACTGTGTGTCTGACATTGGATTTCAGTCCGTGTGATTGATCTCTATTAAATATATATCTGTTTGGCGGCGGAGAATTTATTCTCTTGCTTAACTCCCTTCTCTGAGACGTACGAGCTCAGGGGTTATATATTGATGGATATCAAACGCATGGAGTGAATTGCCTGTGTGGCATGCCTAAGTGGCAATTGATCGAGGCTTCTGTTGAAAAGCAAAGTCTTGTGGTGATGATCAAAGCAAGGCCTTTGTGGCATAGCTTTGTGTAACGTTTACTTCGCGTGTTTCACACCCGGTATGAACCAAAAACGGGAGACGGACCTCAGGGAGGGCATGCGTTTCTTTCTAGTTAGAAGTGGCGTCAGTGGTTTTACACGCCCTGACGAGTTTGACTTTTGTGGTTGTTGCTGTTGCGAGGCGCCTCGGATTGATCGGTCGTTCTCGAACCGATGGAGTCATTTAGTTGGCTCACTTACGCCCCAAAGGGTGGGGAAACGTAGTGTTCAGGCATTTTAATCCACATCGGTGGACCGGCCCTGTCGCTCCAAGGGTCACTCGAGCTCTGATCCTGTGGCTCGGGCTAGAGAGTCACGAATCGGTAGAGGACTATCTTTTGCCTCGGTTCATAGACGGAAATCCAATTTCCAAATACGTGACATTTGCGGTTTTATTTGTAGAGCCTAGTATGGCGACATAGTGGGATGGGGCGCTCATGCTGCCTATGATTGATACTTGTGATTTGAAGTTGTTTTATACACTATGCACTTATAATAGTATCAAACGATTTGTTTTCAACGTATCAAGCATTCTTTGGCTGTTATAAGGGAAAACCCTATCCTCGGCTGCGTTGCATTGTGTGATGGGACCTGGGTCTTATAACAGCTTCATTTTTCTTTATTTAGCATGGCGCTGTTTGTTTATGCACTGGTGTTCTTGGGAGGAAACCCGTTCCGTGTTATACGGCGTGGTCCCTTGATTTACCTAACTTTAAAATAAAGATTAATAACTGTTTTCGTTCTCACACCAGTCCCATGACTGACCTGGAGTTTATTGTTTTCAACCTAAACTCTGGGTGCCCTTATTTTGACATGGGCAGCTAGTAGTTTGGTTTTGCAGATTTATATTCGCAGGATCCTGGTTTACAGCTGGAACGATATCCGGAAAGCTTTGTATCCGTATATCTCTTTCTAGTTGTGTATTGTATTATTTTCCGCTGCTATGTATTTAAATGTAATTTAAATCTCTGATATTTCTGTGTAATATTCATTTATACTCTGTATATTCTTGTAATCTGATGCATTGTTGTTATATACAATGAAATGTTCTTTTATATGCGTTTGTTGTGGCTTGTTCTTGAACTATCCGACGCTTTCCTTGAGGGGGAAGTTACGGGTTTTCACATGTTTTGACGATATGGTCCTAACAAAACTAGTTTCGTCGAATTTGAAGACCGTTTGTAAAATGGTCATTTTCCAGTCGATTAAAATTGACTGAAACAGCCAAAACACGTTTAACTTCACCGCGCTCACATATTAATTCCAAAAATTATAAAAATTGGAATCTAGCAATAATTTGACATTCCGGATCCAACAAAAGTGTTTTCGTCAAAAACGGAGGTCGTTTGCAAAATTTTCATTTTTAAGGGCTATAATTTCCATAGCGACAATTCTGAATTTTCAGCTAGGCATAACTTTTTATTCCCGCTATAAAATTTCAATTTTTCGGTTTCGTAGGAAAGATATTTTCAAATAGATTCAAATATCTTTTGTTTCGCTAAAATCCGGATTATTTTGAATCATGTATATTCATTTGAAATTTGAAATCAAAATTCAAACTACCGCGCCATTTTCAATTCTCTTTTATAATTAAAATCAATATTTATATTCTAACGTCGATTCAAATAAATATATACATTCCAATTCCATTCAATATAAATTTCTTGTCGTTATTATTTAAAATAATTCATTTTAAATATCCAAAATTCATCAAAATTGCCAAAATATTTTTTTTAAAATTGGTTCAGATTTTCCGGGTTGTTATAGTATAACATTGAACAGGTTTTCCCTCATGAGAATCCAAAACACTTGACTTAACTTTCAAAGTCTTTTTGAAAGAAACGATAATCTTTATATCAAAACTCTTTTGATATTATAATAATATCTAAATCAAATAAATAGAAATCTAGTGGAACGCTTTCATCTCACGCTCCATATACATAATATACAATCAAAACCGCAAGCACTTATTAGGTAATGAATTTCCAACTATGACAAGGTATGGAACCACCTTCCGATAATGTATCTCTAGAGGAGGATCACTAGGTTCAACAAGAAATCTCGTAACCCGGCCACACATGACCGACCACTTATTTCGCTTGAATGTATCGAATGTATATCACCAACGGTTGGGATCAGCAGCCGTTTATTGAATGGGACAACATCGAATGGAATAAAGAATTAAATGAATTTCTCTAGATAGGTGATAATACACCCTAATGGGAGCTACCCTTATAGCCATGTTGCCTGCCCGATTTTTGTCATTTCCCAATTGTTGAGGCCTGAGGCTACGATTACTTTCCATTCAGGGCTCAATCACTTTGAATGCCACATGGTCAGTTCCGTTAATCACTAATTGATTGCACAAATATATTCTGGATATTATGCTGGGAGAATAAATTCTCCGCCACCATACATATATTTGCACAGACCAACGTATGCGATCATTGGAAATACTCTGTCACACACTGGTCCATATACGTTCGCTCTGGGATTGAACGAAACCGAAGGCACAATTTCCATTAATCCATCTTAGGGAATTTCTACCTAGGATTAGCAGAAAAGCCCTTGCACTTTACTCCATCTTCTATTATCCTCATATAATTCGATTCGCAACGCTACTGTCAATGCGGAGTGGTTTTCGGATAATAATCCAACCGGTCTCTCCATATTGACAACGATATTGGCAAATACTTCGATAGTCGGTTATTTAACTATCGAAGAAAAACAAACATCCATTCAAAACATCAAACAATCACTGGGCCCCTTAATTAATATTTCATTAATTAAAACACTTCTCCATATTCGTTAACACAATATTTTCGATAATCATCTTGGACTCTTACACTATTTGGAAAAACATTTCCAAATATCAACTTCTTTTATATTCTATATTTAGAAAATATATTCTATTTATAATTGGAAACAATCCAATTATTTATCTCTTCCACGACCGTTCATTTCTACACTCATGAAATATTTATTTATTATATTTCCAAAATTTCACTTGGGTTAAAACAAATGTTGTATAAAACATTGTTACAATAACCAAAATATTACATTCAACTAAATCTTTATTCAAAAGATTTATCTTCGAGCCCGAAGCTTGCTATTTATTGGTTAATAATGAAATCAATCAAGTTGGGGTATAACTACCTCTTAGACCTTAACTGAAAACATCTTTGACTTTAAAAGGGACAAGACTACGTTCCTCGAATAATCAACATCATATTAAACCAATTATCCATATCTTTTAAATGGGCATACGTTTCTCTTTCGATTTTTATCAGATTAAATTTATTGATTTCCTTTTTGTTTATAACATTCTATTTTAATTTCGTTTCATTATCAAATTCTACATATATCAATATATTGATTCCTAATTATCAAATCTTCTTAAAATATTCTAACTCCTTAAATTTCCGGAAAATTTCGCCATAACCTCCTTTGTACCGGTCGATAGTTCAAACCTCAACTCGCCTCTCTAAGCCCTTTCCATTCAAAATGAAAATTAAAAAGCCAAGCGGCTTGCCGATTCAGCGTATAAAATCACATATGGAATTTAAACATGTACCTTATTGTCGGGCACACGAATTAAAATCTTCATACACTTCATTCCATACATGTCTATCCCATATACATTCATTCCTAATTTTTTTTTCAACCCAATCTAATCAATTTAACTTAATTCGCTAATTTATTCATTAATTAGCTCTTTTGCCTATTTCACTTTTTTATTTGAACACATCACGTTCAAAAATATTTTAACTTACTTATAACAAATCAAATTCCATTTTTAATTCAAGTTTCATATTCGATTTCGAATATAAATTTACAAATCACATTCATTTATCCAACGCCCAATTTCAATTCAAAACTCGATTAACTAATTATTCTTCAAATTAGTTAATCCTATTAAAAATCTGATTTTTGCTTCAAAAATCATTTCATTTACACAACTTGAGTTTGTATTTATTTTACAACTCAAATTTGGATTTTAAATTAAAAATCCATATTTTATTAACTTAAAATACTTCGATTTTAATTAATAAACCGTTATGGTTTTTATAATGGTTATGGCGCTGTTTTTTTGAAAATATGATTTTGACTTAACTCAAAATCTATAAGACGAAATCCAGATTTTTCTCTTCCATTAGAGAACTATTATTCAATCGGTCCTGACGACTATTGTTTAGCAGAATTCCAACTTAAATTGAGTTCTATATACTCAATTGAAGTTCAAAACGCCAATTTACGAACTACAGCACTGCGGCGAGTTCGTTTTAATTATATTTAATATATAAACGTTTTAAACTTCGTTTATAATTAAATTTCACTTCCATTCTAATATATTTTAATATATATTAAACCAATTTTTTTCCCAATTCAACTTAATATTTCTGATTTCCCTAATCATCGATTATTTCATAATTCAGCTATAAATTTATTTACAACTAGTTCTGCTATATTGTATTCCAATTTCTTTTGGAGTTAAGTTTGTTATTATTAAATTCTAATTGTAAACCCTTTTGATTTAACTTAGTTCTGTTTATCTTCTGAATCCAGAATAAATTCTATCGTTCCCTTTTTAACACAATTCCTAGTTCTCATTTTAAATTCATATTTGAATTTAAATATTTTAGATTATCCAAATGATAATTTTTCCCATTTTATTTGTTTATAAATTCATTTCACTTCTCTACATTATTAATTTATAAACAACGTTTATAAATTCATTTCAAATCCCACACTGTTAATTTATGAACAACGTTTATATATTCATTTCAAAATCCCACATTGTTAACTTATAAACAACGTTTATAAATTCATTTCAAATCATGCATTATTAACTTATAAACAACATTTATATATTCATTTCAAAATCCCGCATTGTTAACTTATAAGCAACATTTATAAATTCATTTCAAATCCTGCATTATTAATTATAAACAATGTTTATAAATTTCAGTACTTGTTTTATATTCAAAACAAGTTAATATTTTTATAGCCTATTCAAAAGTCAAATTCTATTTTTGATAAATAGATTTTTCCCTTTAAATCTCACATTCCCTTTCACGATATTTTTATAAATCCACATTCAGGACTAGTGATATTCAACCAATCAAAAACACACAATTATCGACCAAATGTTCCCTAATACATCATATACGATAATATATATGAAACAAACGAATAATAATATTTTTAAGGAATCTAGTTGGATCCCTCCAACCTATTTTCCTTCATCCACAGACGTTAGCCAACATAAATAATACCCATCCTACTTCGAGGCAGGATATCGCGGTACAGAAGGTCATCCATTATCATAGCGTGGGTTGTATAGGGTCGTCCGCTAATGATACTGCGGGCATCTGCTAATGATACTGTGGGAATCCAACCACCAATATATATATATATATATATATATATATAATAACCACAACCAATCCTAAATAACTAATATATATTTAATAGCCACAATAATATTTCAGTGCATGCAAACAACCAACGAATAATTATTTTAACAAATAAAATAATTCTAAATGAAAATATGAGTGAGATTTACTCACCGTGATTTTTATCAATTCCATCTGATTTCGATCGACTCCAAAAACTTAAATAAATTCCCCCATAAAACCTAAGTCCATATGAGTTCAACAATTTGTGGTTATGAAAATTTAATAAGATTTCGTATTATAGTTTTCATACCAATTTAAATTAAACTAATTTACTGATTATGTGATTATAATTCATACCATAATCCATGCTAATTTTCTTCATCCTTTCTGCATATTTCGTATGAGATATCATCCGCTCCAATGCATGTTCAAACTTCCCAAATCATCGTTCCTGTATGATCCCAAAATACTCACTCAAAACCTATACCCTTGCTCTTGGTCAAACATCGATCATTCCAAAATCATAGATTTGAAATCCCCCATTTTACTGTCAAACTTCCCAGTTCCACCTTAGTTCAATATCAGATAATTCGAGCACCAATACAGATCGCAGTCCCTTATTCCCCATTTCACTACACTACGAAAGCACCATGAACTCAACAGGCAATATCATTTTCCTCCTCATCGCTGAAGCTTTCTGACCCTTCCTCAAAAACGCAGTTCGATGCCTCATCCAAGTCGATGAAATCCACGCCCCTTTTCTCCGACATTACATCATCTCAAAAATCCCACTGATAATTGTTTTGAAGCCTGCGCCCCCTTCTTAATCACAGCAGTTCTAGTTCCAAGCGCTCGAAGACCTAGTTCCGATTTCCAGAAGAACAGAAGTATCGCGACCCCTTTGTCACCTCAGTTCAACACCTTCGAACTCCCTCTCTGATCAGTACATTGCCCTCCACTGAACTTCAGTATCCATCCATTAAACATCGCACCCTTCCGTCACCATCGTTACCGGCAGAAACCCTTCCCAGAAGCGCTAGCTCAATGTCGAGCTCTATGACAATCGATCCCCAAATCAAAGTCCTAATCTCGTTGTTCGAGATCAACAATTTCAACGAGCGTCGCACCTCCCCACCAAGGTCACTTCGAACTTCTTCTACCTACCGCGAGCGTCTCTGATGATCTTTCGAACTCGGATATTAGTGCGATGGAAAATCGTGAATCCACTATTGTTTTCTTTCTTTTCTTTTAATTTCCTTGCACTCGATTTCTGATTTGTGGTTAACTGGAATGAACAACGAAGGAAAAAAATAAGAGATGGGCGCTGTTTGATTTCACTGAACAGAAAAAGGGAATAGAAATTAAAAAGAAGAAGCAAGGGAGAGGATTGCATTTATATAAATGAGGAATACTTCGTCATGAAGTAATTTTAGTCCATGTAATATATAAGTAGGTATACAGGCCTAAGTGCACTTAGCTTAGGAATGAAGGAAATCATTTCTAATTTATTTTATTTTAATCTTTATTCAAACCAGTATGATTTTTATTCAATTAAAAATACTCCATGATTTTGAACTTTTTTTTGAACCCAACAATCGACATTTCTAGGGTTATACCACTATTCCGGACACACCGCGACAAGTTACAAAGCCTCATTTAATTATCTGGAGAAGATATTAATTTAAACCGATAAATTAAATTCAAAACAATTAAATTCCTAGATAACAAATTATTATTATCATTGTTTATATTCACATATAATTTATATTGATCCTCTGAATTATTTTTGATTTAGTTTTAACTCTGAATTAAATTACACTTTGTTTTCTAATTACGATAATTTAATATATTCGATATTAAATCGAAATCGATTATTAAAAATCGATAACTTAATATAAAAATTTATTTATATTATCAACTTGATATTTAAACCGTATTAAATATTTAAAATAAATCATCCATTAATCTGGGTCGTTACACACCCCATATAGAGATCTCTTTTCGTATTGACTTAGAGAAGGACCCTAGATTAGTAGCTTTACCCTTAAGGCATATGGCGTCAAAAGAAATAAGGGAGTTTGGTAAACAAATTTCAAAGTTGCTACATAAAGGCTTCATTCGACGAAGTACATCTGAATAGGGTGCACCTGTTTTGTTTACCACCAAAGCGGATGGATCCTTAAGACTTAGCATGGATTATAGATAGTTAAATAAACTAACTAAGGAGAATTGGTACCCCTTACATAGAATTGATGATCTGTTAAACACATAGGAGGAGCCCGAATATTTTCCCAATTAAACCTTACAACTGGATTTCACCAATTGAGAATTTTAGAAGATAGTAAGGATAAACTGGATTTAGGACGCCAGATGGATTGTTCCAATGGGAGGTTATGCCCTTTGGACTAACGAATGAACCGCCTTCTTTATTGACCTCATGAGTGGAGTAATTGGAGGCATTTTGAAGAAGATCGTGGTGGTTTTCATGGACGATATCCTTATATTTTCCAAGGACCATAAAGTGCATGAAAGTCACTTAAGACAGGTCCGGGTAATTACTAAGAGAGAACCAGTTAAAAGCCAAGTTTTAAAATGTCATTTCTGGAGAGAATAAGTTAGATTTTTGGGTCATATTGTGTCATACGAAGGTTTGGCAGTAGACTACGCGAAGATCAAGGCAATTAAGGAATAGAAAGTAACTCGAAACACTATGGAGGTAAGAAGTTTCCTTGGGTTGGTAGGATACTACCGAAAGTTTATTAAGGATTTCGTAAAGATTTCTACCCCTTTAACTCAATTAACGAAGAAGAACTTGGTATTTTCTTAGATTGAGAAATGCAATGTGGCTTTAGGAAATTAAAGGAAGCATTGACTAGTGTGCCAGTTCTCATTATACCCGATGGTTCAAGAATGTTTATGGTTTACACTGATGCATGTGGAACCGGTTTAGGAGCGGTTCTCATGCAAGAAGGAAGGGTAGTTTCTTATGCTTGTAGACGACTCTGTTAGAGTTTATGCATTAGAGGCAATCCATTTGATGTGATTAATAACACTGTTGATGTTATTTTTTTATTTGAAATAAAAATATTCTGTTATGTTATATTTACTGCGTAATATAAATATTAACATAATGGAAGTCCTTAGAATAATGATACAGATTTATATAGTTCAAATAAATGACTTGAACATGAGATTTTATAGTATGTCAAGTTTTATTATTTATACAGGACAACAATGAAACATTAAGACTAGTATGTTGATTGACTGATGATCACATCTCATTGGTCAATAATATACGTGATATTAATGTAAAGACATAAATATGTATTGGAGAATAGCGTATTAGGCTGACCCACAATGAGAAAACTACATGAATATAATTAATAGTATCATAAGTTATTCTCATAGTGACCGTGATGTAATGGTCCTCAGACCTGAAATCATTATAATTTTATTCGGGGATATTTATGTTTTGATATCATCAAAATTTACTTTTAACCGACTAGATGATAGAGGTGATCATTGGATACATCTCAAATCGAATGAAAATTATGAATGATCTAGATGAAATTTAAACCTACAATATATATGCAATGATATCCATGGGCCTCTTGATTGAGTGGGACTATGAAATGCATGGCCGTGCTCGAATATTGATTTGTTTTGTATAGTCTACTCATCGATCAAGATAAAAGGATTAAATTATAAAGAGGATGATACGTTCCATGCCTCGAGTTTAATTCTGGATATATATTGTTAAAAGGATTATATTCAAGGTTTTAAATCTCGGATTTTGGCCAATATCTGGGGAAAATATCTCGGCCATCTCGGGCGATATTTGAAACACTTATAACTAAACGATGTACCAAATCTCGGATTTTTGCTGATATATCGGATTTTCATCTCGGCTCAACTCGGGGAGATTTAAAACCATGATTATATTACATTAATACACCGGTCAAGGAAAGGTTATATCGAATCGTCAATACTATTATAACTTGGGTAGCAGTTGTAATGACCCGGATTCTTATGGGTTAATTTTAAATATTTAATACGAATTTAAATATTGGGTGGATAATATAAATGGAATTTTATATTAAGTTATCAATTTAATAATCGATTTCGATTTAATGTCGAATAAATTAAATCATCGTAATACAAAAAAATAATTCAGTTCGAGAGTTGAAACTGAATTAGAAACAGTTCAGACGACCAATACAAACTCCTGTTTAAATTAGAATAATAATATTAAATTATTATCGAAGAATTTATTGGTTTAAAATTTAATTTAAATAGATTTAAATTAATATCATCTCCAGATGATCGAATAGGGGTTTGAAACTGGTCCCAGCGTGTTCAGAATAGGGGTTTAACCCTTGGATGGCCTGTTGTTGGGTTCAGAAAGGAGTTCAGAATCAAGATGTACTTTAATTAAAGGATACCAGATTTAATTAAAGTTAAAATAAAATTAAAGGTAAAGAAATAGACACCTCCCTCTTTCATTTCACCACTCCTTTCCTTCTGCTCAAAAGAAACCACATCTCCCACTTCAAACGACCTTGTTGTTCCTTTTAAAGCCCCACCCCTTTTGTATATAAATTGCGACAATTCCCCTTTCTGTTCAGTTACAAAACGCAAAGCTTTAGATTAGAAAACAAAAATGGCCTACTCACTGTTAAATCAAAATAGAATCCCTCTTTCAAACAAAATGAAATCGCGTTCAATCCTCGTTCGCGACCTAAAAGCACAAGTTTTCTGAAGTGCGATATCATCTAGGGCTCTCGCGATTTAGGGAAGGAGGCGCGATGATGGGTTCTTATTCAGGGATGCTCGACTTCGATCAAGAGGCACTGACGATTTTCAGCGAGCAGATGGATGTTAAAGCGGAGGGTCGCGAGGTGGTTTCTGGGTTCAGTGGTGGGTCAGCGATAGAGTTTAGGGCATTCAGAGGGTGGTTGTTTTTACAATGAGGATGGATATAGTTCGATCTCGAACCAGTGAGCATGGGGTGGGTCACGATAATACTGGAGTCGAACCGAATCTGTATGCTGCGATGATTAAGGATGACGAGGTGGTTTTTGTAATTTGTCAGGTGGAGTTTTGCACACGAATTGAATGGCAATGAAGAAGTAAATGCACGACAAGTGCTCGATGAATTGCCGAAGAAAGGATAAGAACAATTTTTGGGGCTTTTTGATGTAGGAGGAAGATTTTTTCTGATAAAGGTAATTTTATGTATTTTATTTCCAATTGAAACTATTTGGGAAATTTATTTATATATATAAAAAAAATAGATTAATTTATATAATTAGTTATATAAAAGGAAATTAGGTAAGGGATAATATCATGTTAATTAAGTAATTTAATTATTTTAGCCAATGAATTTGTCGACTCAGTCAAGGTAAATTAACTTGATTTGAGGGGTTAGTGATTTTATATATATATATATATTTATATTTATATACTAGTTAAATTAGTAAGGAGGAAGAAAATTGGTATTAACTATTATCTGGAATTTGGAATCTAGAAAGAGAATTTAATTTAGTAAATCATTTTATAAAATTTAAATTAGATAAGTGAAATATTTAAATATAAAATCGTTAGTTGTTTACCGGTAGTTAGAAAATTATATATATATAAAAATTAGCTTAAGACCTGGTTAAGGATATTCGGTACCTAATGTATAAAGTTCGGATTTTCCTAGGCAAGGAGAAATCGAATGAAATCATCCTTGTGGAGTTCGGAGACTCGGGAATCAATGAAGAGAAATTGAAATTTGATACAAGTGCAAATAAAAATCATCGGTGAGTAAATCTCACTCACCTGTTTAGTTAGAATTATTTTTATATCGTTAAAAATAATTATTGTTGCTTGTTTGGATTTTTATGGTTGCTTTAAATATATTAGTTATTTAGGGTTGACTATTATATATATATTGGGTTGATGATTGGATTGATTCCCGTAGTATCATTAGCGGATGCGCGCGGTATAATTAGCGGATGAATTCCCTATGCGCCCCACAAATATATATTAGTGGATGACCTTCATACCACGATATCCTGCCTCGAAGCAGGATGGGTATTACTATGTTGACTAACGTCTGTGGATTGTAACACCCCACGTCCATTAATGTCACTCACGAAGGGAATGCATTAACTTCCATGGAGGTTTTAAGTGAATATAGAACAGAAAAATCACAACAAGACAGATAATAAGTGGTACTTGAAAAATTTAAAACTTCATTTTATTGCAGCGGAAATTAGACATGTTTGTTACATCACAAAACCATAAATCAGAGTCAAGTACAATATCCATCTTCATAAAACAAAATACATAATCCCATTACACAAATAGCCATTAAAGAAGATAACAAGTTGGACTTTACTTCAAGGGTCCAAGCTTTCCAAAGAGATGAAGCAATCCAATCAAACTCCACTAGAGCTGGGCCCAACCTGAGGACCTGGAGGGGGAAAAAGGATAGAAATGGAGGGGGTCAGACATAAAGTTTGGCGAGTATGACAATTCTAACAATACTATTATCAAAATAACTAGACTAAGACATAAGCTGAAAGACAAGTAAATGTCTATGAACTATTAGGTATGGAATGAACAGATAAAGATAACGTGAAGGATAACGTTAAAGGCATACCTAATTACTATCGAATAATTACTACACTGCACCGCACATTACTACACTGCACCGCACCAGTCACCCTAAAGGTTGATCCCACTTGCTTCACACAGAAACTATAGCCTTGCGTACCCCTAGCTGACTACATAGGTGCCGTCTACCCCTACCTCCACTAGGTGTACCCCACTACCCACTTTCGATCGGCTCCCTACTCGTAGATACCCGTGCTGGCCCCACAGTGGGGTGTATCACTCCCCTAAAGTGGCAACCCGATACAACTGAGAATGCACGGCTTATACCTACACGATGCAACAACGTCTTACCTACCAGCCCGGGTCCACACACGCATATGAAACCCGTTGGACTTGCGTTGCCACCGCTCCCCGTTTTGGCCTCTTATAGTCAAACCCAGTATGCGTGTCCCATCCTCGACTTGGGTCGAGCCCAAAAAGATACGTTTGGGTTACTAGTTGAAATGGGCCCCCACAAGCCACCCACCTAAGCTTGTCACTAGTATATCCCACTTAACCCTCTTAGTCATGTTCATTTACATGTGTGTTTGGTTAAGTCTTACTAATCGTATTTAACATGCCACTAAGGGCACCCACTAGATTCCTCATGCCACCCAAGGCACCTACTTAACCCCCATGTCCCACTTTACATGTTTATCTGGTTAAGTATTTCTTAATTCATTCAGGCCATAACCTCATAAAGACCTCTCATATTAGACTGGCATTTATGGCAGCTGGATTTGCCGGGCGGGTCCGGGCAGTCTTACACCATAAAAGAGTCTAACCTTGTGTCTTTACAACTGTTATGCTTTAGTTTAGGCCTAGGACCTCTCACATTGGGCTGACATTTGTGACCACTGGATTTGCCGGGCGGGTCCGGGCAGGTTTACGTCACAAACGAGTCCAACCTCGTGTCCTAAGCATTGATTATCACTTATAATCTTTTACCCCAGTTTTAATAATTCCCTATCCAAATTATTAATTAAGTCCACTTTTACTGATGTCCATAATTGACTCAATTATGGTCATCCACTCATGGTATGCAAAATCATATCAATTGCACCCCAACATCTTATTATTAAATCCTTAATATTACCCCTACCCCACGTTTATACGTTCGCTTATTCAACGCATAATATAGGCTAGACTTGAATAGTCAAACACGTAGCACAAAGATAAATTATCACAACATATAGACAATTAAAATAAATCTAATCATAATAGGGGTGAAACTTGCATAACTACGCATGTTAAGGATCAAAAGGTGTCAACTTGTTAAATGTCACAATTTACATGATATGATCATAGCCCAAACCTACACATAAACTTGCATATGGGGTTTTTAGGCAACATAATGATGGTGTGAACTAGCATAGGGTATCACATATGTAATAGCATAATTCTAGATGTCATAATAGATGTCATGGCATATGTTCATAACTTTTCTAATCAATCTAACTTGCATATGTAACTTGTCATATAGATCAACATAGCCCAAACATGATGATTTAATTAATATGAACTAACTAGCATAGATGGCTTTTTAACATGTATGACTCATCACAACTTAGCCTAGAAACTTTCAACATACATTTCATCATCATAGCATGATTTACAACATATAGGATATCATCACCACATAGCATAGGATTAATAACATACATGATAACATATACGACAATTAACATCATCTACTCATAATCCATTCATGACTTAACCTAATTAAAATGATAATAATCTTGTTAAGACTATCATACTCACAATTTAGAGAAGAAAAGAGAGTCTTTCTTTGCTTTAGAGTTGATTAGAATTAGAATTGAATTAGCTTTTCTTCCTTCTTAGTTGGCGGCGGCTCCACTGAGTTCCATGGCGGCGGTATGACGGTAGCTATTCTATTTTTCTTATGAATTAGGGTGAGAGACTACCTAGGTATTTATAGAGTTAGGATTTATTTTAGACCATCAGATCAACACAGAACTAATCCCAGCCAACCAGATTAGGTCAAAACCCTAATGGGTCATTACTCAATTAAAAACAGGTCAGCCAGAAACCCTAGCCGCCAGACCAGGTCGACACTACAGTTGACCTGGGGGGGGGGGGGGAAGTCGACATGGTAGTCAACTGGGGGGGGGGGAAGATCGAGACTAGTGTCGACTCCCCAGTCGACCTGCCTACGCGGGAACACTTTTCTGTTTGAATTTTTAAATTTCCTGCGAGCTGTTTTGAATTTTCTGAAACTTCCGATGGCCATAACTTCTTCATACGAAGTCCAATTCACGCAAACTCGGACTCTATTTCAACCAGAATTCCGAGACGAACACAATGGCGCAACCCGTTTCCCACAATTCTCACGTCTGAGATTAGTTATTCTTTAATTTGTGAATATTAATATTAATAGAATTACGGGGTGTTACATTCTCCCCTCCTTAAAGGATTTCGTCCCCGAAATCTTCAAGTCAAGAAGAATGTATATCCTAACATCCAAACAACCATCTACTCAACCATCAAACACAGGCATCCATTGTCCTTATAGACTTCTAATGCTTTCATGTTTTAAATGCACAGTGTGTGTATATGTCCCTATCTAATGCAAAATCAGGCGGTCCACTGATTCAGTTGACCTCCTTAATGCAAACCATGATAGTGCCATGCGTCCATTATGTGTGAAAAAGTTCCCTAATGCTACATATTATCTCTATATGCGTACACAATAATCATCTGAATGCAGCATCCATCTGATAATACAATCGTCATACATCCATTATACTAAATACAGCCATTTATATGCAATATGCAGTATGAAGTGACTGAGCCGATCTAGTGCCTAATAGTGTGTGTATATGCATCCACGAGCAACCACTAGCAAACACTTGCATCCACTTTGCATCCACCATACATAACATGTGTCAAACACATGTTTCAATCATAGGATTATCCTAACTAAAGGTCAAAGATAATAGCGAGAGGATACTCTAAAGATAAGATAAGTACAAGATAAGCGATAAAGGAGAAATTAAAAGACATACCCTCAAAAAGAAAAGGGTATCGTGAACGCATCTTCTCTTCTGTCTCCCAAGTAACGTTGCTCTCGTCATCTCCCCATTGTACTTTGACTAGTCTGACCTCTCGATTACTCAACTTCTTGATCTCCGTCCCAAGAATGCGCGTAGGAGCTCGTCGAATCATCGCATCACGCTCTATCTCCACCTCTCTAAGCAAGCTCGGCTCTACAACTTCCGCGGTCTCGTGCTAGCACTTCCTCAAATGTGACACATGGAATACGTCGTGTACACCACTAAGTCTCTCAGGCAACTCCACTCTATACGCCATCTGTCCAATATTCTCCTTAATAGGAAACGGCCCTACGAACCTTGGTGCTAATTTCCCAACGGACCCAAAGCGAACAACGTTTCGTAATGGAGACACTTTGACAAACACCAGGTCCCCAACTTCAAACTCGAGATCTGTCCTCCTCTTATTCGCATAAGATTTCTGCCTATCTTGCGCTGCTTTCATCCTCCTTCGAATCAAATCGATCTTCTCCGAAGTCTCCCTAATCATATCGGGCCCAAGTAAGATCTGATCCGTAGATTCCCACCAACATGTAGGTGAACGACAAGGTCATCCATAAAGAGCTTCGAAAGGTGCCATGCCATTGCTGGACTGAAAGCTGTTATTATATGCGAACTCAACTAATGGAAGATGCTCTTCCCACGTACCCCCAAAGTCTAGGATACATAGCCTTAATAGGTCCTCTAGAATACGATTCACCCTCTCGGTCTGGCCGTCCGTCTGAGGATGATATGCGGTGCTCAAACATAACTGAGTCCCTACCGCCTCTTGCAAGCTTTTCCAAAATTCGCTAGTGAAAATAGGATCACGGTCGCTCACTATGCTAGAAGGAACACCGTGCAAATGAACTATCCCTCGAACGTATACAGAAGCTAACCATGGAGCAGTCCTCTTACTCTTCACGGGAATAAAATGGGCGCTCTTAGTAAGTCTATCTACTATAACCCAAATCCCCGTATTACCCTTCCTTGATCTTGGTAATCCATCCACAAAGTCCATCGAGACACTTTCCCACTTCCATAGTGGAACCTCCAATGGGTGAAGCAACCCACCGGGTTTCTTTTGCTCCGCTTTTACTTGTTGGCACACCAAGCATCTAGCGACATACTCGACCACGTCTCTCTTCATACCGGCCCAAAAGTAAACTCTCTTCATGTCTTTGTACATCTTGTCCCCCCGGGATGAATGGTCATCTTCGAACGATGTGCTTCGTCAAGAATAGTCTTCCTTAGGTCATCGTCTTTACGGAGATGGCTTGATGACTCCCCTCCTTTGAGATTTTCTACTAACTCAACCAACTGTGGTTTGCCTCGCTGTGCCTCGCCAATCCGTTCCAAAAGCGTAGGTCTGACCTCCAAGGATGCTAGCAGACCGGGTACAAAGTCAACGGAAGGTCTAAAGTCAAACATCGAAATGAATTCTAAACTTCGCCGCTCAACAAACAAAGGACTTAAGGATAATCTTTTTCTACTTAAGGCATCTGCCACCACGTTACCCTTGCCAGGGGTATAGGCTATTTCGAAGTCGTAGGATGCTAAGAACTCCATCCACCCTTGCTGCCTTAAGTTCAAGTCCTTCTGAGAGAATAAGTATTATAAAGATTTGTGGTCAGTGAATAATTCGAATTTCTCGCCAAGAAGATAATGACGCCAAGACTTAAGCGCGAAAACAATAGCGGCCAACTCTAGGTCATGCGTGGGGTAATTCTTCTCATGCGCTCTCAACTGCCTTCCACCATAGGCTATTACCCTGCCCTCTTGCATTAAGACTGCGCCTAGTCCTGTCCCACAAGCGTCAGTATAAACAGTAAACGACTTACTTCCGTCTGGCAATATTAAGACTGGGGCTGAAGTCAAAGCTCTCTTCAAACGTTGGAACGCATCATCAAAATCTACATCCCATGTGAAAACTAGGTTCTTCTTCGTTAGGCGTGTCAATGGAGCTGATATCTTTGCGAAGTCTTTGATAAACTTCCTATAGTAGCCAGCCAACCCCAAGAAACTTCTCACTTCAGTAGCATTTTTAGGGACCTTCCAATCTTGGATGGCCACCACCTTCGTGGGATCCACAGCTATCCCTTCTTTGGAAACCACGTGCCCCAAGAACCATACTTCCTTCCTCCAGAAGTGACACTTAGAAAATTTAGCCTTAAGGCTTTGTGCTCGAAGAGTCTCCAACACTTCCCTAAGATGTAGGGCATGCTCTTCTTCATCCTTAGAAAAGATCAAGATGTCGTCTACAAAGACTACCACGAATTTGTTAAGGTACTCCCTAAACACCCTACTCATCAAATCAACAAAGTATGCGGGGGCGTTTGTCAAATCGAAGGGCATCACTAGCCATTCATAGAAACCGTCTGGAGTCCTAAAGGCAGTCTTGTCAATGCTATCCTCAGCCACTCTCAATTGATGGAAACCAGTGGCTAAGTCCAACTGCGAAAACACTGAGGCGCCAACTAACTGATCGAAGAGATCGTCAATCCTCGGCAGTGAGTGTCTGTTCTTCTTAGTAAGCTTATTAAGTTCTCTATAGTCCACACAAAGTCTAAGGGACCCATCCGCCTTTGTGGTAAATACTACTGGAGCACCCCACTCCGATATACTTCGTCTTATGAACCCCTTCTCAAGCAACTCCTTCACTTGCTTATCGAGTTCCCTCCTTTCACGAGGAGCCATGTGGCGTACTGGCAAAGATACTGGTTTCGTATTATCCACAAGATATATTCGAAAATCTATCTCCCACTTAGGAGGAAAGTCCTTCACCTCCTCAAACACATCTGAATACTCTCGGACCACTCTAACAGATCGTAGATTTTCTTCAGACGCGTCAAGCGATTCTAGATAACTTAGCATAACGGAATTTATGGGATTACAAAAGATTTCGAGAGTGTTGCCAAGGCGAGTCACGAGCCTAACTACTCTCCTTTCACAATCAAGAACGGCCCCATTTCTGGATAGCCAATCCATTCCTAAAATTAGCCCATAGCAAGTGAAGACCAACACATAAGCATCACATCTAAACTCAACGCTAAGTATAGAAATTTTCAAATCCAAACACATCATGGACAAATGAGCTGAGCCCCCCAATTGGATTCGAAACAACTAAGGGATCCTCTACTAAACTGGTGTTTAAGTGAAGTGATTCAACTAATGATGTAGAGATAAACGAATGAGATGCGCCCTAATCGAATAAGGTACGGACATGATGATCAAACAGAAAAACTAAGCTTTCAACAGAAATGGTTCTACCTCGTTCTTGCAGCGGTGGGACCGCGAGAGCCTGAACTTGTCCCCTTGCCTGTCCTGGTGCCATAAGAGCCTACACCTGTCCTCCCGAGGTAGTCCCTGCCCTCTGCCCCTTCTTTGGGCAGTCCTTCACTAGATGTCCTGCGTCGCCACAGTGAAAACAGCCAGTCTTCTTTTTCTTTCGGCAATACTTGCTGAGATGGCCTGGTGTCCCGCAGTTAAAGCATTTCTTCTTCCCCTTGCCATTATTATCTTTACCGCCCTTCTTGTTTTGCTATTGTGGTTTCTTCTGATCCCCTTTCTTCTCGGGTGCCTTATTAGCATTAGCGCTTTTCTCCTCGTGCATGAGCGCCATTTCTACTAGCTTCTCCAAGGTGGCCCCTATAGGGATGTGGGTCATAGCCAACCCTTGCAACGGTTCATTCAATCCATTAACGAACCTCAGCGCCTTCTTCTCCGGCGTGTTCACTAAGTCCAAGCCAAACCTTGCTAACTGATTAAATTTGTTAACATATTCTTTCACTGATGAGCTTCCTTGCTTCAATGTCAAGAACCTTTCCATATATAGATTTTCTTCCGCCCTCGATAGAAACTTCGCCTTGAACCTACGTCTAAAGTCCGCCTAAGAGTCAACAGGACGCTCCCCATTAGTGACCTCCCACCAAAACGAGGCCTCTCCCTTCATTAGACAAGCTGCTAATCTAACTCTCCTCCCTTCTTCCACTTCAAAGATTTCTAGCAATTCTTCCACCTCCTTAAGCCAATCTCTAGCTTCCACAAACGTTTCTGACCCTAGAAAAGGTTTTCCACCCATAGCCTTGAATTCCTTGCATGTCTTTGCAAAAGTATCTACGCGAGGAGGAGGAGGAGGAGGAACGGGTGCAACTGGTGGTGGAGGAACATTGGCCGGACCTGCGGCGGCCCTAGCCTCTAATAGCCTCCTATACCATCCTGGTATTGTTACACCGTCAGGTAGGTTAAGATCTTCAGCCATGCTGAAACGAAAAAGGAAAGATTCAAAATGAAGAATTCGAAAGGTAAAGATATATGGCTATTGGGGATTATATTTTTCATAAAAACTTTCCTCTTTAAATTTCTCATTAAGACATGTTTTGAAAGCACTTCTTCCAAAAATACTTTAGAAAAATAGTTTTTCTAAAAAATTTATCTGTTCTGGTAACCTTAAGCTCTGATACCACATGTAACACCCCACGTCCATTAATGTCACTCACAAAGGGAATGCATTAACTTCCATAGAGGTTTTAAGTGAATATAGAACATAAAAATTACAACAAGAAAGATAATAAGTGGTACTTGAAAAATCTAAAACTTCATTTTATTGCAGCGGAAATTAAACATGTTTGTTACATCACAAAACCATAAATCAGAGTCAAGTACAATATCCATCTTCATAAAACAAAATACATAATCCCATTACACAAATAGCCATTAAAGAAGATAACAAGCTGGACTTTACTTCAAGGGTCCAAGCTTTCCAAAGAGATGAAGCAATCCAATCAAACTCCACTAGAGCTGGGCCCAACCTGAGGACCTGGAGGGGGAAAAGGATAGAAATGGAGGGGGTCAGACATAAAGTCTGGCGAGTATGACAATTCTAACAATACTATTATCAAAATAACTAGACTAAGACATAAGCTGAAAGACAAGTAAATGTCTATGAACTATTAGGTATGGAATGAACAGATAAAGATAATGTTAAAGGTATACCTAATTACTATCGAATAATTACTACACCGCACCGCACATTACTACACTGTACCGCACCAGTCACCCTAAAGGTTGATCCCACTTGCTTCACACAGAAACTATAGCCTTGCGTACCCCTAGCTGACTACATAGGTGTCGTCTGCCCCTACCTCCACTAGGTGTACCCCACTACCCACTTTCGATCGGCTCCCTACTCGTAGATACCCGTGCTGGCCCCACAGTGGGGTGTATCACTCCCCTAAAGTGGCAACCCGATACAACTGAGAATGCACGGCTTATACCTACACGATGCAACAACGTCTTACCTACCAGCCCGGGTCCACACACGCATATGAAACCCATTGGACTTGCGTTGCCACCGATCCCCGTTTTGGCCTCTTATAGTCAAACCCATTATGCATGTCCCGTCCTCGACTTGGGTCGAGCCCACAAAGATACGTTTGGGTTACTGGTTGAAATGGGCCCCCACAAGCCACCCACCTAAGCTTGTCACTGGTATATCCCACTTAACCCTCTTAGTCATGTTCATTTACATGTCTGTTTGGTTAAGTCTTACTAATCGTATTTCACATGCCACTAAGGGCACCCACTAGATTCCTCATGCCACCCAAGGCACCTACTTAACCCCCATGTCCCACTTTACATGTTTATCTAGTTAAGTATTTCTTAATTCATTCAGGCCATAACCTCATAAAGACCTCTCACATTAGACTGGCATTTATGGTAGTTGGATTTGCCGGGCGGGTCCGGGCAGTCTTACACCATAAAAGAGTCTAACCTCGTGTCTTTACAACTGTTATGCTTTAGTTTAGGCCTAGGACCTCTCACATTGGGTTGACATTTGTGACCACTAGATTTGCCGGGCGGGTCCGGGCAGGTTTACGTCACAAACGAGTCCAACCTCGTGTCCTAAGCATTGATTATCACTTATAATCTTTTACCCCAGTTTTAATAATTCCCTATCCAAATTATTAATTAAGTCCATTTTTATTGATGTCCATAATTGACTCAATTATGGTCATCCACTCATGGTATGCAAAATCATATCAATTGCACCCCAACATCTTATTATTAAATCCTTAATATTACCCCTACCCCACGTTTATACGTTCGCTTATTCAACGCATAATATAGGCTAGACTTGAATAGTCTAACACATAGCACAAAGATAAATTATCACAACATATAGACAATTAAAATAAATCTAATCATAATAGGGGTGAAACTTGCATAACTACGCATGTTAAGGATCAAAAGGTGTCAACTTGTTAAATGTCACAATTTACATGATATGATCATAGCCCAAACCTATACATAAACTTGCATATGGGGTTTTTAGGCAACATAATGATGGTGTGAACTAGCATAGGGTATCACATATGTAATAGCATAATTCTAGATGTCATAATAGATGTCATGGCATATGTTCATAACTTTTCTAATCAATCTAACTTGCATATGTAACTTGTCATATAGATCAACATAGCCCAAACATGATGATTTAATTAATATGAACTAACTAGCATAGATGGCTTTTTAACATGTATGACTCATCACAACTTAGCCTAGAAACTTTCAACATACATTTCATCATCATAGCATGATTTACAACATATAGGATATCATCACCACATAGCATAGGATTAATAACATACATGATAACATATACGACAATTCACATCATCTACTCATAATCCATTCATGACTTAACCTAATTAAAATGATAATAATCTTGTTAAGACTATCATACTCACAATTTATAGAAGAAAAGAGAGTCTTTCTTTGCTTTAGAGTTGATTAGAATTAGAATTGAATTAGCTTTTCTTCCTTCTTAGTTGGCGGCGGCTCCACTGAGTTCCATGGCGGCGGTATGACGGTAGCTATTCTATTTTTCTTATGAATTAGGGTGAGAGACTACCTAGGTATTTATAGAGTTAGGATTTATTTTAGATCGTCAGATCAACACAGAACTAATCCCAGCCAACCAGATTAGGTCAAAACCCTAATGGGTCATTACTCAATTAAAAACAGGTCAGCCAGAAACCCTAGCCGCCAGACCAGGTCGACACTACAGTTGACCTGGGGGGGGGGGGAAGTCGACATGGTAGTCGACTGGGGGGGGGGAAGGTCGAGACTAGTGTCGACTCCCCAGTCGACCTGCCTGCGCGGGAACACTTTTCTGTTTGAATTTTTAAATTTCCTACGAGCTGTTTTGAATTTTCTGAAACTTCCGATGGCCATAACTTCTTCATACGAAGTCCAATTCACGCAAACTCGGACTCTATTTCAACCAGAATTCCGAGACGAACACAATGGCGCAACCCGTTTCCCACAATTCTCATGTCTGAGATTAGTTATTCTTTAATTTTTGAATATTAATAGAATTACGGGGTGTTACATTCTCCCCTCCTTAAAGGATTTCGTCCCCGAAATCTTCAAGTCAAGACGAATGTATATCCTAACATCCAAACAACCATCTACTCAACCATCAAACACAGGCATCCATTGTCCTTATAGACTTCTAATGCTTTCATGTTTTAAATGCACAATGTGTGTATATGTCCCTATCTAATGCAAAATCAGGCGGTCCACTGATTCAGTTGACCTCCTTAATGCAAACCATGATAGTGCCATGCGTCCATTATGTGTGCAAAAGTTCCCTAATGCTACATATTATCTCTATATGCGTGCACAATCATCATCTGAATGCAGCATCCATCTGATAATACAATCGTCATACATCCATTTTACTAAATACAGCCATTTATATGCAATATGCAGTATGAAGTGACTGAGCCGATCTAGTGCCTAATAGTGTGTGTATATGCGTCCACGAGCAACCACTAGCAAACACTTGCATCCACCATACATAACATGTCTCAAACACATGTTTCAACCATAGGATTATCCTAACTAAAGGTCAAAGATACTAGCGAGAGGATACTCTAAAGATAAGATAAGTACAAGATAAGCGATAAAGGAGAAATTAAAAGACATACCCTCAAAAAGAAAAGGGTATCGTGAACGCATCTTCTCTTCTGTCTCCCAAGTAGCGTTGCTCTCGTCATCTCCCCATTGTACTTTGACTAGTCTGACCTCTCGATTCCTCAAATTCATGATCTCCGACCCAAGAATGCGCATAGGAGCTCGTCGAATCGTCGCATCACGCTCTATCTCCACCTCTCTAAGCAAGCTCGGCTCTACCACTTCCGCGGTCTCGTGCAAGCACTTCCTCAAATGTGACACATGGAATACGTCGTGTACACCACTAAGTCTCTCAGGCAACTCCACTCTATACGCCATCTGTCCAATCTTCTCCTTAATAGGAAACGGCCCTACGAACCTTGGTGCTAATTTCCCAACGGACCCAAAGCGAACAACGTTTCGTAATGGAGACACTTTGACAAAGACCATGTCCCCAACTTCAAACTCGAGATCTGTCCTCCTCTTATTCGCATAAGATTTTTGCCTATCTTGCGCTGCGTTCATCCTCCTTCGAATCAAATCGATCTTCTCCAAAGTCTCCCTAATCATATCGGGCCCAAGTAAGATCTTACCTGTAGATTCCCACCAACATGTAGGTGAACGACAAGGTCGTCCATAAAGAGCTTCGAAAGCTGCCATGCCAATGCTGGACTGAAAGCTGTTATTATATGCGAACTCCACTAACGGAAGATGCTCTTCCCACATACCCCCAAAGTCTAGGATACATAGCCTTAATAGGTCCTCTAGAATTTGATTCACCCTCTCGGTATGGCTGTCCGTCTGAGGATGATATGCGGTGCTCAAACATAACTGAGTCCCTACCGCCTCTTGCAAGCTTTTCCAAAATTCGCTAGTGAAAATAGGATCGCGGTTGCTCACTATGCTAGAAGGAACACCGTGCAAACGAACTATCCCTCGAACGTATACAGAAGCTAACCATGGAGCAGTCCTCTTACTCTTCACGGGAATAAAATGGGCGCTCTTAGTAAGTCTATCTACTATAACCCAAATCCCCGTATTACCCTTCCTTGATCTTGGTAATCCATCCACAAAGTCCATCGAGACACTTTCCCACTTCCATAGTGGAACCTCCAATGGGTGAAGCAACCCACCAGGTTTCTTTTGCTCCGCTTTTACTTGTTGGCACACCAAGCATCTAATGACATATTCGGCCACGTCTCTCTTCATACCGGCCCAAAAGTAAACTCTCTTCATGTCTTTGTACATCTTGTCACCGCCGGGATGAATGGTCATCTTCGAATGATGTGCTTCGTCAAGAATAGTATTCCTTAGGTCATCGTCTTTAGGTACACAAAGCCTACCGTCCCTACGTAACCAACCCTTATCATCTAGGGTATACCTACGGAGATGGCTTGATGACTCCCCTCCTTTGAGATTTTCTACTAACTCAACCAACTGTGGGTCGTCTCGCTGTGCCTCGCCAATCCATTCCAAAAGCGTAGGTCTGACCTCCAAGGATTCTAGAAGACCGGGTACAAAGTCAACGGAAGGTCTAAAGTCAAACATCGAAATGAATTCTAAACTTCGCCGCTCAACAAACAAAGGACTTAAGGATAATCTTTTTCTACTTAAGGCGTCTGCCACCACGTTACCCTTGCCAGGGGTATAGGCTATTTCGAAGTCGTAGGATGCTAAGAACTCCATCCACCTTTGCTGCCTTAAGTTCAAGTCCTTCTGAGAGAATAAGTATTTTAAAGATTTGTGGTCAGTGAATAATTCGAATTTCTCGCCAAGAAGATAATGACGCCAAGACTTAAGCGCGAAAACAATAGCGGCCAACTCTAGGTCATGCGTGGGGTAATTCTTCTCATGCGCTCTCAACTGCCTTCCACCATAGGCTATTACCCTGCCCTATTGCATTAAGACTGCGCCTAGTCCTATCCCACAAGCATCAGTATAAACAGTAAACGACTTACTTTCGTCTGGCAATACTAAGACTGGGGCTGAAGTCAAAGCTCTCTTCAAACGTTGGAACGCATCATCACAATCTACGTCCCATGTGAAAACTAGGTTCTTCTTCGTCAGGCGTGTCAATGGAGCTGATATCTTTGCGAAGTCTTTGATAAACTTCCTATAGTAGCCAGCCAACCCCAAGAAACTTCTCACTTCAGTAGCATTTTTAGGGACCTTCCAATCTTGGATGGCCACCACCTTCGCGGGATCCACAGCTATCCCTTCTTTGGAAACCACGTGCCCCAAGAACCGCACTTCCTTCCTCCAGAAGTGACACTTAGAAAATTTAGCCTTAAGGCTATGCGCTCGAAGAGTCTCCAACACTTCCCTAAGATGTAGGGCATGCTCTTCTTCATCCGTAGAAAAGATCAAGATGTCGTCTACAAAGACTACCACGAATTTGTTAAGGTACTCCCTAAACACCATACTCATCAAATCAACAAAGTATGCGGGGGCGTTTGTCAAACCGAAGGGCATCACTAGCCATTCATAGAAACCGTCTGGAGTCCTAAAGGCAGTCTTGTCAATGCAATCCTCAGCCACTCTCAATTGATGGAAACCAGTGGCTAAGTCCAACTGCGAAAACACTGAGGCGCCAACTAACTGATCGAAGAGATCGTCAATCCTCGGCAGTGGGTGTCTGTTCTTCTTAGTAAGCTTATTAAGTTCTCTATAGTCCACACAAAGTCTAAGGGACCCATCCGCCTTTGTGGCAAATACTACTGGAGCACCCCACTCCGATATACTTCGTCTTATGAACCCCTTCTCAAGCAACTCCTTCACTTGCTTATCGAGTTCCCTCCTTTCACGAGGAGCCATGTGGCGTACTGGCAAAGATACTGGTTTCGCATTATCCACAAGATATATTCGAAAATCTATCTCCCGCTCCGGAGGCAAGCCCTTCACCTCCTAAAACACATCCGAATACTCTCGGACCACTCTAACAGATCGTAGATTTTCCCCAGACGCGTCAAGCGATTCAAGATAACTTAGCATAACAAAATTTATGGGATTACAAAAGATTTCGAGAGTGTTGCCAAGGCGAGTCACGAGCCTAACTACTCTCCTTTCACAATCAAGAACGACCCCATTTCTGGATAGCCAATCCATTCCTAAAATTAGCCCATAGTCCGTGAAGCCCAACACATAAGCATCACATCTATACTAAACGCTAAGTATAGAAATTTTCAAATCCAAACACATCATGGACAAATGAGCTGAGCCCCCCAATTGGATTCGAAACAACTAAGGGATCCTCTACTAAACTGGTGTTTAAGTGCAATGATTCAACTAATGATGTAGAGATAAACGAATGCGATGCGCCCGAATCGAATAAGGTACGGACAGGATGATCAAACAAAAAAACTAAGCTTTCAACAGAAATGGTTCTACCTCGTTCTTGCAGCGGTGGGACCGCGAGAGCCTGAACTTGTCCCCTTGCATGTCCTGGTGCCATAAGAGCCTACACCTGTCCTCCCGAGGTAGTCCCTGCCCTCTGCCCCTTCTTTGGGCAGTCCTTCACTAGATGTCCCGCGTCGCCATAATGAAAACAGCCAGTCTTCTTTTTCTTTCGGCAATCCTTGCTGAGATGGCCTGGTGTCCCACAGTTAAAGCATTTCTTCTTCCCCTTTCCATTATTATCTTTACCACCCTTCTTGTTTTGCTGTTGTGGTTTCTTCTGATCCCCTTTCTTCTCGGGTGCCTTATTAGCATTAGCGCTTTTCTCCTCGTGCATGAGCGCCATTTCTACTAGCTTCTCCAAGGTGGCCCCTATAGGGATGTGGGTCATAGCCAACCCTTGCAACGGTTCATTCAATCCATTAACGAACCTCAGTGCCTTCTTCTACGGCATGTTCACTAAGTCCAAGCCAAACCTTGCTAACTGATTAAATTTGTTAACATATTCTTTCATTGATGAGCTTCCTTGCTTCAATGTCAAGAACCTTTCCATATATAGATTTTCTTCCGCCCTCGAGAGAAACTTCGCCTCGAACCTACGTCTAAAATCCGCCCAAGAGTCAACAGGATGCTCCCCATTAGTGACCTCCCACCAAAACGAGGCCTCTCCCTTCATTAGCCAAGCTGCTAATCTAACTCTCCTCCCTTCTTCCACTTCAAAGATTTCTAGCAATTCTTCCACCTCCTTAAGCTAATCTCTAGCTTCCACAAACGTTTCTGACCCTAGAAAAGGTTTTCCACCCATAGCCTTGAATTCCTTGCACGTCTTTGCAAAAGTATCTATACAAGGAGGAGGAGGAACGAGTGCAACTGGTGGTGGAGGAACATTGGCCGGACCTACGGCGGCCCTAGCCTCTAATAGCCTCCTATACCATCCTGGTATTGTTACACCGTCAGGTAGGTTAAGATCTTCAGCCATGCTGAAACGAAAAAGGAAAGATTCAAAATGGAGAATTCGAAAGGTAAAGATATATGGCTATTGGGGATTATGTTTTTCATAAAAACTTTCCTCTTTAAATTTCTCATTAAGACATGTTTTGAAAGCACTTCTTCCAAAAATACATTAGAAAAATAGTTTTTCTAAAAAATTTATCTTTTCTGGTAACCTTAAGCTCTGATACCACGTGTAACACCCCACGTCCATTAATGTCACTCACAAAGGGAATGCATTAACTTCCATGGAGGTTTTAAGTGAATATAGAACAGAAAAATTACAACAAGAAAGATAATAAGTGGTACTTGAAAAATCTAAAATTTCATTTTATTGCAGCGGAAATTAAACATGTTTGTTACATCACAAAACCATAAATCAGAGTCAAGTACAATATCCATCTTCATAAAAAAAAATACATAATCCCATTACACAAATAGCCATTAAAGAAGATAACAAGCTGGACTTTACTTCAAGGGTCCAAGCTTTACAATGAGATGAAGCAATCCAATCAAACTCCACTAGAGCTGGGCCCAACCTAAGGACCTGGAGGGGGAAAAAGGATAGAAATGGAGGGGGTCAGACATAAAGTCTGGCGAGTATGACAATTCTAACAATACTATTATCAAAATAACTAGACTAAGACATAAGCTGAAAGACAAGTAAATGTCTATGAACTATTAGGTATGGAATGAACAGATAAAGATAACGTGAAGGATAACGTTAAAGGCATACCTAATTACTATCGAATAATTACTACACCGCACCGCACATTACTACACTGTACCGCACCAGTCACCCTAAAGGTTGATCCCACTTGCTTCACACAGAAACTACACTGTACCGCACCAGTCACCCCTAGCTGACTACATAGGTGTCGTCTGCCCCTACCTCCACTAGGTGTACCCCACTACCCACTTTCGATCGGCTCCCAACTCGTAGATACCCGTGCTGGCCCCATAGTGGGGTGTATCACTCCCCTAAAGTGGCAACCCGATACAACTGAGAATGCACGGCTTATACCTACACGATGCAACAACGTCTTACCTACCAGCCCGGGTCCACACACGCATATGAAACCCGTTGGACTTGCGTTGCCACCGATCCCCGTTTTGGCCTCTTATAGTCAAACCCAGTATGCTTGTCCCGTCCTCGACTTGGGTCGAGCCCACAAAGATACGTTTGGGTTACTGGTTGAAATGGGCCCCCACAAGCCACCCACCTAAGCTTGTCACTAGTATGTCCCACTTAACCCTCTTAATCATGTTCATTTACATGTGTGTTTGGATAAGCCTTACTAATCGTATTTCACATGCCACTAAGGTCACCCACTAGATTCCTCATGCCACCCAAGGCACCTACTTAACCCCCATGTCCCACTTTACATGTTTATCTGGTTAAGTATTTCTTAATTCATTCAGGCCATAACCTCATAAAGACCTCTCACATTAGACAGGCATTTATGGCAGCTGGATTTGCCGGGCGGGTCCGGGCAGTCTTACACCATAAAAGAGTCTAACCTCGTGTCTTTACAACTGTTATGCTTTAGTTTAGGCCTAGGACTTCTCACATTGGGATGACATTTGTGACCACTGGATTTGCCGGGCGGGTCCGGGCAGGTTTACGTCACAAACGAGTCCAACCTCGTGTCCTAAGCATTGATTATCACTTATAATCTTTTACCCCAGTTTTAATAATTCCCTATCCAAATTATTAATTAAGTCCACTTTTATTGATATCCATAATTGACTCAATTATGGTCATCCACTCATGGTATGCAAAATCATATCAATTGCACCCCAACATCTTATTATTAAATCCTTAATATTACCCCTACCCCACGTTTATACGTTCGCTTATTCAACGCATAATATAGGCTAGACTTGAATAGTCTAACACATAGCATAAAGATAAATTATCACAACATATAGACAATTAAAATAAATCTAATCATAATAGGGGTGAAACTTGCATAACTACGCATGTTAAGGATCAAAAGGTGTCAACTTGTTAAATGTCACAATTTACATGATATGATCATAGCCCAAACCTATACATAAACTTGCATATGGGGTTTTTAGGCAACATAATGATGGTGTGAACTAGCATAGGGTATCACATATGTAATAGCATAATTCTAGATGTCATAATAGATGTCATGGCATATGTTCATAACTTTTCTAATCAATCTAACTTGCATATGTAACTTGTCATATAGATCAACATAGCCCAAACATGATGATTTAATTAATATGAACTAACTAGCATAGATGGCTTTTTAACATGTATGACTCATCACAACTTAGCCTAGAAACTTTCAACATACATTTCATCATCATAGCATGATTTACAACATATAGGATATCATCACCACATAGCATAGGATTAATAACATACATGATAACATATACGACAATTCTCATCATCTACTCATAATCCATTCATGACTTAACCTAATTAAAATGATAATAATCTTGTTAAGACTATCATACTCACAATTTAGAGAAGAAAAGAGAGTCTTTCTTTGCTTTAGAGTTGATTAGAATTAGAATTGAATTAGCTTTTCTTCCTTCTTAGTTGGCGGCGGCTCCACTGAGTTCCATGGCGGCGGTCTGACGGTAGCTATTCTATTTTTCTTATGAATTAGGGTGAGAGACTACCTAGGTATTTATAGAGTTAGGATTTATTTTAGACCGTCAGATCAACACAGAACTAATCCCAGCCAACTAGATTAGGTCAAAACCCTAATGGGTCATTACTCAATTAAAAACAGGTCAGCCAGAAACCCTAGCCGCCACACCAGGTCGACACCCAGGTCGACACTACAGTCGACCTGGGGGGGGAAGTCGACATGGTAGTCGACTGGGGGGGGGGGGAAGGTCGACACTAGTGTCGACTCCCCAGTCGACCTGCCTGGGCGGGAACACTTTTCTGTTTGAATTTTTAAATTTCCTGCGAGCTGTTTTGAAATTTCTGAAACTTCCGATGGCCATAACTTCTTCATACGAAGTCCAATTCACGCAAACTCGGACTCTATTTCAACCAGAATTCCGAGACGAACACAATGGCGCAACCCGTTTCCCACAATTCTCATGTCTGAGATTAGTTATTCTTTAATTTGTGAATATTAATATTAATAGAATTACGGGGTGTTACATGGATGCAGGAAAACAGGTTGGAGGAATCCAACTGGATTCCTCAAAAATATATTATCTGTTTGTTTATATGTTTGCATATATACTGTCATATATGATGTGTTAGAAATCCCGTGATTTGATAACTGACTGTTTGGGGTATTTAAATATCACTGGGGCTTGAATATTGATTTATAAAAGTATCGAAAAAGGGTATTTGAGATTTAAAAGGAAAATTCGATTTTTTAAAAATAGAATTTTGAAATTTAGAATAGAATAGAAATATAAACTTGTTTTGAAAAATAAAACAAGTGGTTCCTTTATAAACGAAGTTTATAAATAGTTCTTTTATAAATGAAGTTTATAAATAGTTCTTTTATAAACGAAGTTTATAAATGAAGTGAAAAGAATTATCATTGGATAATTCAAAAATAAAATACAAGTGTGAAATTAAAAAGGGAAATCTATTTTCCAAAAGTAGAAATATCGATTTCAAAAGGAATTGAAATCGAGACTTGTTTAAAGGAATTAAATATAGAAATTCAAATGGGGTTTGAATATAGAAATTCAAATGGAATTCAAATATAGAATATGAATATAGAAAATATAAAGGAATTCGAATATAGGATTTGAATATCGAAAGTGAAATGGAATTTGAATATAGAAATTCAAATGGAATTTGAATATAGAATTCAAATGGAATTAAAATATAGGATTTGAATATATAGAATTTGAATATAGAATTTGAATATATAGAATTTGAATAGAATTTGATATATAGAATTTGAATAATAGAAGTGATTTAAAATTTGAATAGAAATTGAATAGAATTAACTAAATCGAAGAGGGATTAGTTAATCGAGTTTCGAATTTGAAGTTGAACTTTGAAAGGTGAATTGGATTGGTAAATGTATATTCGAATTCGAATATAGAACTTAAGTTTGAAATTTGAATTCAAATTAGTTAATAAGCAAGTTAAAATATATTTGAACATGTCATGTTCAAATATAAAAGTGAAATAGACTAAAGAGTTAATTAACAAATTAATTAACGAATTGTGTTAAACGATCGGGTATAGTTGAATTAAATTGGACAGGGTTAGATATACAGGCGACAGGTATGGATAAAGTAATAGAAGGTATATAAATAGAATGCCCGACAAAAAGGTATGTATTTAATTCATATATGAGATTTTATGCGCCGTATCGGCAAGCCGCTTGGCTTTTCCTTTTTCTTTTCGATTGGTGAGGGCCATGGGAGGCTATTTGAAATATCCCGATGCTCCCGGTACAAAGGAGGTTATGGCGAATTTTTCCGGGGAATTAAGGAGTTAGAATATTTTTAAGATAATTTGATAGTTAGAAATCAACGTATCGATATATATAGAAGTCGATAAGGAAACAAACTTAGAAATAGAATAGTATAATCAAAAGGGAAGTATAAGAATAAATTCTAGTAAGAATAGAAAGAGGAAGTGTATACGTGTTTAAAAGTGAAGAAGTAGTTGTATGGTATTGATTTTTCGAGTAAGTAGTCATATCTGTTTTGACGTTATAAATTTTATTCAGTCAAGGTCTGAGAGGTAGTTATACCTCAACTTGATTGATTTCATTATTAACAAATAAATAGTAAGATTTCAGGCTCGAAGATCAATGTTGAATAAGAGTTAATTGAATATAGTATTTGGGTTGTCGTAACGATGTTTTACACAACATCCGTTTTAACCCAAATAAGTGTAAGCTTGGAAATATAATAAAGAATATTTCCTAAGTATAAAAATAAACGAGATCGGAAAAGAGATAAGTAATTGGAATATTTTCCGATTTTAACTAGCATATATTTTCTAAGTTTAGAAAATAAAGGAAGGCGATATTCAGAAATGTTTTCCAAATAGCGAAAAAGGCCAGTATGGTTATTGAAAATATTTGGTTAACAAATATTGGTAAAGAAATGGAAAAGTGATTTAATTAATGGAATATTAATTAAGGGCTTAGTGATTGTTTGATATGTTGAATGAACACTTGTTTTCTTCGATAGTTAAATCATCGACTATCGAAACACTTGTTTTTATTTGATAGTTAAATCACAAACTATCGAAGTTTTTGACCATCGTTGTCAATATAGAGAGACCGGTTGGATTATTATCCGAAGAACCACTCCGTATTGGCAGTAGCGTTGCGAATCAGATTATATGAAGATAATCGAAGACGGAGCAGAGTGCAAGGACTTTTTCTATTAATAGAAATTGTGCCTTTGGTTCATCCTGTTCCTGGGTGACTCATATGGATGAATGTCTGACAGAGTATTTCCAGAAAGGTCACGTACATTGATTTCTTCAACCGTACCAAGAGTGGAAGCGAAGAAGGAAACTTCTTTAGCTAACACGTAATGTACTGTTGTAGACATCAATTAGTGAAAGTCGATGGATCTGACAATGTGGCATTCAAAGTGAATCTGATGTGATGATAAAGCGTAACCTCAAGCCACATCAACCGATAAATGACAGAAATCGGGCAGGCAACATGGCTATGTAGGTCGCACCTATTAGGGTGTATAATCACCTGATCTAGAGTTTCATTTACTTCTAAAAATCTATTGTCGATGCTGTCCCATTCGGGAAACGGTTGCTGATCCCAACCGTTGGTGGTATACATTCGATACACTCAAGCGAAATGAGTGGTTGGTCATGTGTGGCTGAGTTGCAAGATGTTCTTGTTGAACTCGGTGTATTCTCCTCTAGAGATACACCAGCGGAAGGTGGTTCCATGCCTTGTCATAGTTGGAAATCCGTTACCCAATACGTACTTGCGATTTTGAGTGTATATTATATATGTGGAACGTGAGATGCAAACGTTCCCCTAGATTGTTATTTACTTGATTTAGACATTATTATAATATCAAAAGAGTTTTGATATAAAGATTATCGTTCCTTTCAAAGGGATTTTGAAAGTTAAATCAAGTGTTTGGATTCTCATAAGGGAAAAACCCGTTCCGTGTTATACGGCGTGGTCTTATGAGATATCATTTAGTTTTATGAAACTTTTTTTAAACTGTTTACTCATACCAGTCCCATGACTGACCCGGAGTTTATTTTGTTTGTTCTACCTAAAATCTTGGGTGCCTAAATTTGTACGGGCAGTCAAGTAGTTCAGGATTTTTCAGATCTATCTAAAGGAGCTTGGAGCAGGAGGCTTCAGCGTTAGTTATATAGAGTTTTATTCCGCTGTGTTGTAAGTGTTGTACTCTGATAAGTATATGTTATACAGTCGAAATTTTGTATTTCAAAGGTTATGATATATTATATTTTGTTCCGCTGCGATGTGAGATTCTGTGTTGTTGTTTCTGTTCTTCTTCTACCTTTTTCTTCTAAAAAAATGTTTCGTATTTTCGTGATATTTGGGTTGAATGTATGATGTATATATTCAACTCTGATGTTGCGGACTTTGCGGGTCATTACAGCAGTGACTTATTGCTAGATGCCAACACTACGCCATAGATGGCCTATTGCAATGAAAATCCAAGGTGTTGCCAGCTAAAATGCTGCCACAGCTATGCTGATTTTTTTCTATTGCAACACACGCTTCAATGTGTTATCATAGATATTAATTGTGTTGCAGTAGCTATATATATTCAAATTTTAAAAAAGAATACCTTAGCGATCCACACCATTTTTTTTAAAATCTCAACCGTAAATCCACGCCATCAATCCACACCTATGCTATTTCTATTTTGACTTTTATTTTCATTCACCGCCAAAATCATTCCAATCCCTAATTTTCATTAACCTTTCCCCTAATTTTCCTAATTTTCATTCATCTCAGCTATTTCTATTCCTATTTCCCTAATTTTCACTTCGTGACTCCTATTTCTATTTAGATTTTTCGTAGAGATGAACAGTGTTTTATTTTTGGAAGTTCTGATCACAATCTTCCAAAACCCAAGATCCTCACAGCACCTCATCTCAGATCCATTTAATGTGACTCCTCCTTGCCATTCTCAAAGGTTCTGATGATACTTAGGATGCCGAATATAGCATGGATTCTAGGATCTATCTGCTTATCTTCACGGTCAATTTGTTTGTCGACCGCGCCTCCAAAGAGACTATACACAGTTGACCGCGCCTCCAAAGAGACTATACGCCTCCAAAGAGACCGCACCTCCAAAGAGACTATACGAATTTGTGTTGTGTCTTCCTCTATTTTTAGGTGTTTGGTAGCTGTTTTCATGGTTTGGTCTTTGGTGATGGACTTGCGGTGGCCTGTGTGCGTGTTCTACATCTGTATGATCCTGCCTCTTTTGCAATGTTTTTGATGGAGCTTGGGTCCCTCGTGTTATTTGGTGATATTTGGATGGTTTTCCATCTTCAACAACGCTGTTTTTTTACTTTTCCTTTTTCTTGTAACAGTGTGTCTGTTTTTTGAGCTACTGAGCTTCGCAAGTAGTTAAGAGTTTGGGTTTCTCTTGATATGGTGAGTCCATAACTTGGCATATGCTACATGCCTCGTAGTTACCCTGCTGTGTCGAGTTTAACCTTGTTCCCTTGCTTTTCTATGTAGGAACTCAACATGAAAACTGGATTTCATTTTCTTTTTTGGATCTGACTTCAGAATCAAGAACGCTTATTCTTCAGAGTCATAGATATGTTATTCCAGAGGTGGTAGCACAATTGATGGGATAGAAAACTTCACCTATAACAATAATCGAAACAGGTAAGAAAACATACCCATTAACAAGTTCAGGTGAGAAATCAACATTGAAATACTTATATATTTACAAATTTGGCTGTTAACAAAGGTTCCATTGGGTATATCCTACACTCCTATATTACTTAAAGACAGAAAGGGCACAAGTGTCTATGATATTTGCCAGATTTATGTGATGCTTTATTTTTGTTAGTGTCTGTTTGATAATTTTGTGTCTGATATGTTGATAGGTTGGGAACACTATATATGTATATGTTAAATGCAATTTCATACAAGTTATCATGAAAAGTAAATGCCCGGAACTTATAAATGTAGATTTCAAAAATATGCAGTTTTATGTATTTTCTAGATTATCTTCTGCTCTTAAGCAGCTATCTAATGGAACATCTTTAGCGTCTCAGAGATGGGTATTTGTAGCAAGGGCTTTTTGTTCGAAGAATCCTAGAAATGATATAGGTATTGACGTGCATACTACAAATTTATATATAGCAGCCTTGGAATACAAGTAGCCAAAAGTAACTTGAAGTGCTGAAGGTAAAATAACCACTTCATAACTCAATCGTTGCTTTCAGTTAGAAAGGAGAAAAGTTGGTATGTGTAATAGCAAAGGACTAAGGTGTAGCTAACCCAACAAACATCCCATTTGGCATAACGTGACTGGTTGGGAGAAGATTTAATGACCCACAAATCCTAGAAAAAATGAAAATGGTTTCATACAAAATTGTGAAAGCATCCAGTGGTGTTATTTTGTTTGAAACAAGCAGACAACGATATTCACCAAGTCAAATTAGTGCCTTCATTCTTACAAAAAATAATGGAAGCCGCTGAAGCTTATCTCAATAATCTGTATCATGTTCTTTTTTTTAGTTATTCCATCATCATCTTCTCTCAACAAAGAAAATCATTTTTTGGCTTTTTGTATTGCTTATTGGATGCATGGTTCTATGTCCTATCTTTCCATTATTTCGAAAGTAAAGTCAGCCTTTAAAAACATGGATTTTAAAGTTTATAAATAAAGAGTTGAGATATAAGAGTTTTGAATGACCGTCGGTTTTGGACATAAAATTTATTTATTTTGACAGATGAGTAAAAAGATTTCATTGCAAAAGGATGTAAACTTTCTATATGGTTGTATATGCAGTAGCTAAAGACTCGGATAACCTTGACCCAGAAGGTAAAGGGAGAAGCCTGCTCAAGAGTAGAAAGGTTATAAATGCCATTGCTGAATGCTGATGCTCCTATCTACTAGAAAGCTGGTACACTAAGTTCCTTTCCTTCTAGATTTTATTTTGGTGCTTTTTTATTTTGAGATTACATATGAAATTGATTACATAAGTTTGTCTGAGTATGTAACTACACTGTTTTCCACTGAATTGATGTTATTAATTGTTAAAAATATGTTTTAGACATCAACATGGATAATTCATGCAATTTAATGAAATATCATCGTATCTAAGCATATGCTTTGCACACGCATTTATGTATGCTGCTATTAAATATGGCCACAATATACTTCTATCTACGATTAGGTGTACTGCTGGCCATAGTATAATGCTATTAAGTATGCCTCAGATGAAAACATCTGTAACATTTTGCCTTTTCGACCGCTTCAAGTCGATAATTAAGCCAACTTAAACCACTCGAAACGACAGATTGTTATTTAACATATGGGGTTTAAATAGATTCATAACAGAATCACAGATTACAAATATTTGCAGCGGAATAAATTTTTATACATATCAGAGTCTTACAAATTTTCCATACAGCGGAAGAGTAGATTATATAAAAGAAATTTAAAAGAATAAAAGTTTTACGGTTTCGCTGTCGGCTTTGTGTGCACATATACGTCTTCACGTTCCTCTCCAATTTGCGAGCTAAAGTCTTCAAATCTGGAACACTTAGTACCTGACCCGAGCGTTCCATGCAAAACACAAAACACCCAAGTCAGGATTAAACTTATTTTAAGTTAGCACACTTCCATAAACACATAAATATAATCAGTAAATTTCCTAATAATATATTAAATAACTTGAGTATACCAATTCAGTGAACTACCGAAAATAAATGGAACAAACATGGCATCCAATGTGGCACACATCTATTTCCAAATAGTAGGAAGCAGATGTAACAAAAATACTATAGTAATTATTTTTATGATCACAATGAAAGGAACACATGCCATAATTAAACATCAAGTGAGGTAATAAATTGTAGGCAACAACTTGAGTTAAGGGTGCAACATGAAAAGTAGAGGCATATGAAAATCACCCAGTTCAAGTATATGCAATGGCATTAATCCCAAATAGCAATAGTATATAGTCAAGTGAAATAGCAAACTAACATGAAGACAAAGTACAAGTGTACACATATTTTCCAAGCATGTGTTCATACAGAAAAATGCATGTCAACTAAAGGTGGAACATGCAGGGAAATTCCAAGTGTAGCATGTCTACGAAGTAAATTCCATGCGCAGAGAGTTCTGGAAGAAACAATGCAACTTGACTAGGCAGACATGAATAATAAGACATGCATGCGACATGCAAAATGAGCGAGGGTTTCAAGCCCAAGTGTAACGTCCCGCCTTTTTGACTGCTTTAAACCAGTAATTAAACCAATTTAAAACATCCAAATCGACAGATCGTTATTTAGCTTATAGAGTTTAAAATAACCGAATCAACACAGTATAAATATAAAACACAAAATTGGACAGCGAAATAAACTTTCATTTATTAATCAGAAATTTTGAATACAAGATATTTGTATACAGCGGAATTGAAAATACAGTGTATTTTAAAAACAAGAAAATCATATTTACTGGTCTAGAATCAGAGCGCACATGTCTTCGGATCCCCAGCTTCACCAGTCTTTGAATCCTAAGATGAAATCTTTAAAATCTGTACTGCTTGGGTCTGACCCGAGTGTTCCATGCAAAACCATAAAACACTTGAGTCAGGATTTAATCATAGTTCAAGTAAATTAATTTCAATAGAAAACTGAAATACAATAGTCAGTCCCAAATCCCCAACACAGAGGTCGTCTGTAAAATAAACAGGTATGGAATTTGTTCAAAAATCTAATGCTTATCAGTTCCCTTTTCTTCATGGACGAAATGGACACGGTGTACTCTAGTTCGGCCTTGAATGAACTACGATTTGGCGCAAGTCAAAGCTTACCTAGATGAACTAATACATACCAGTAGCTCAATACTAAGATAACAACTAAGTAATTAAAATGTAAGGTCGGAAACAAGAACTCACAAGCAATTGGTCCACATGAAACCCTTTACTCACGAGTTTAGATAGGTAGAGGTGCTACAGCAAATACCTGACAGGTGTACATGGGAACAAAACATTTGTGACAAATTATACATGCTATGTCAAATGCCACTCAGTGAGATATTAAAACAGCACATATCATTCTGAGATATAACTGTGGTTGGTATATAAATTTTCCCTTAAGTCCAAATCTCATGAGTGTGTACAACCAAAGGGACTTCATCACATTTATATACGCATATACGTTAAAACATGTAACCGGATCTGGTTAAAACTCTCAAATCCTAGTTGTTTAATAATCATTCTCAGAACAAGGTATAAGTTTGTGTATGTCCATTTTGGTATTTTCAAGGGAGAACACATTTGTCCATATAATTTGAGAACAAAATGTCCTTACAAGTGATATTGTACTTAGTTAGTCTCTGCTAATATGTTTAAACAAGGCTCATGTATCATATAAAATACAACAGGCAAATAAAAATCATCTATATATGCCCAATTGTAACATGGTAGAACCGTGTATACTTTACTAAACAGGGTTCGGCATGTACCAATGAATGAATTGCCAAATGTAACAACACATAAATGTGCATGTATTTGTTTTATCATTGTAAATATGGACAAAATGAAAACGTACAAATGGAGCGTGAGAAACTTAATTACCTTGTTGCTATCAAGTTTTAAATACATTCACCTGTTACTATCAGGAAGTTTGTTCATATACACATATGGGCCATTATTACGTTGTTAGTTTAAAGGATCTAAAATGTGAAGTAAAATAAAAAAATAAAGTTAAAAATAAATAAAACATGAAGTGCAACCTGAACAATTGAATTTCAACGAAAATTCATATCACCGTAACCTAGTAAATTACCATATAGTTTCATGTAAGCAAACTATATAACCGTTTCCTTCTATCCTTGGAAATGATAACAATAATTAATACTCAGTTGATTTCACTTCCAATTTCTCAAAGTAATTGGTTGTATTAGAAAAGCTCAGCAAACAACATGAACAAATTAAATGCTAAAGGTTTTTGTGACATGCATATGACATGAGCATCTATTCATCTCAACTACATAGAAGTAACTACTTCCATACCCTTTTTTTTATTATTATACATCAAAATGTCACCAAGAATACTGTGGATCTTTGGTGAAAATACGCTGTGCCATAATTTAAGACTTTTCTAATTATTTTTTATATTCTTGTAGAACCATATGAACACCATTGCTAAAGAAGAGGTTGCCATGAATAAAATACAGTAATTTGTCGGAACATGATAAAAGAAAATATAAAATAGTAACTGTAACTATATACATCTTAGCAAAGTGATTTAGCATTTATAAAAAAGATTTTTGAAGGAAAAAACAATGGTGGGTAAGTCAAAGTAATTAAGCAGACTTAGAGCCAAAATCTAAGAAAAAGTATCGAATTCTCATGACGCATCAGATCAAAGGTTCAGGCGTGTTTCAACCATTACCTTGTTGCAGGTCATACATACCAGTGTATTATACTTGATCAATAATAAGGCAAGAACAGTATGCAAGGGGAATGCATATGGGTGCGTAAATATGATAGGTCAGAAGTCACAAGGCCACACATTTTGGGACACTTTCATTTTTTTTTTTGCCAAAATCAACAGACATGGGATAGATACAAACATTTTGAAATATAAATGAAGCAACATTGTAACAAGTGAAGTATGCTGGTTCTGCTAAAATTAAAACCAAAATATAATCTAACAAGTTCACATATGAACATATATTTGTTTAAAGTAGTGTAAGATAGCCGACGAACTCCGGTAGGCTTTGCAACCATCCCTTCATCCCCCAAGCAGCAGGTAAAACCCACCGTGGCTCTCACATGGTCCCCCAGTTACTTGTTTTACGGCGACCCTCTCGAGTCTCGCGCCCACTGGCGAACCAACCCCCACCACAAGGGACATGTGGGGGTAAGAGTCTCCCGTTCGCCACCAAACCGCGAAGCGAGAACCCCCCATCACGACTGCAACAAGAACTGGTGATACTCCATTCTCGATCTTTTCAATCTATTTAAAGATTCATTAAAACTCCACTTAGTTTTAATCGTTAACTGGGTTAAAGAATCCGTGTTATTTAAAACACGGTTCACGATAAACCCAAGGTCACATTCCATTAATTTTCGGGTTAAAGAACGAGTGTTATTTAAAACACTGTTCTTGAACCCAGTTGAGAAAAGATTAAATCTTTTTATTTAGATTTAATGAAGCTAATTTATATATATTTTTATATATATAAGGCCCTTAAAAATAGCATTTTGCAAACGACCTGGAGTTTATTGTTTTAACCTAAACTCTGGGTGCCCTTATTTTGACACGGGCAACTAGTAGTTTTGGTTTTGCAGATTTATATTCACAGGATCCTGGTTTACAGCTGGAATGATATCCGGAAAGCTTTGTATCCGTATATCTCTTCTAGTTGTGTATTGTATTATTTTCCGCTGCTATGTATTTAAATGTAATTTAAATCTCTGATATTTCTGTGGAATATTCTTTTACTCTGTATATTCTTGTAATCTGATGTATTGTTGTTATATACAATGAAATGTTCTTCTGTATGCGTTCTGTTTTGTCCTGTTCTCAAAACGATAGGGCGTTTCGAACGGCCTGGATCGGTTTAGCGACTGGTTCGGACCGAGCGAAATTCTTTGCCGTCACAAGTAGGTACAAAATCAAGGGATGCAATACGATCTAAACCCATACATATAAAGAACAGTGGTTAAAGTGTGTTTGGTAAAAACTGTAGTTTTATCCCTAGCTTTAAATTCAACCTTGCAAACAACTGTTTTTACTACAACCTATTCTTTACTGTAATTTAGCTTCCACGTTACTTCATTCAGCAAATCCATGTTAAAAACTTAAGTACAATCAAATTAAAACAGGAATTGTGAAAGGTAATTCTAATCGAAATCCAAACAAGATGCCCATTCCAGGTTCATTAATAAAGTAAACAAAAGCGCTTTTATTATATTTATCTACCAGAAACAATTCAACACCATCCAGAAAATAAAACAAGAGGTGCATGATAGCAAATTAAATGTCTCCGGGTATATATATTGTAATTTAGGAAATATGTTGTCAACCAAGACGAAATTACATCAGTATATTAGGCAAGGAATCGGACAAATATGAAATTAAACATTGTTTCCTGACATCAACTCAGCCTATACATGTTCATACTTTTTAACAGTCTGTTCAGGTGTTGCTCTTGAATTGGGAAATCAGTATATTAACAACATACTGGTTAGTATTTTTCGGTGGTCTGTTTTTAAGGCAAAAATCATTCCTTTGTTTCCTGAAATCAAATTAAACCCCCTTTTTTAAATCACTTCTAGCAGTTTGTTTTAAAATTCCATTTCAAAGCCAAGTAAATCAATTGAAAATCGAAAACAATATGAGCAGAAATTCATCCAAATATTTCCAAGAATGAACTTGGGATTCAGTGCATCAAATCAGTGCAAACAATCACACAAAAATCGCAACAATCTGACCTAGATACTTAAGCCAGTAAAATGACAGCAATACGAGTGCGTGAAACCAATTCAACAATAGGGCCTTAGCTGTTTTATTTAATTTTAGATTGAAATTAAACGACTTGAAACTAAAATCCATTGCGAGCTGACACTCCCCTCAAAACGGTGCGGCAAACTCCATTGGTCTGAGTACGGTATGGAGCAGCAGAGCTTCAGAGCTCGAGGCAACGCGAGACTTCAGCTTTGGGGAAAACGCGCTACTGGGACGAGCCGAAGAAGAAGGTGCGAAGGAGAAGGCGACATCTTTAACATCACCAGAGGAAGTGATTTTGGGGAAAAGAGTGATTTGGAACGTCGGCCACTGTAACGGTCCGCAAATCCGTACTATCTGAGTTGACTAATAACACCACACGTCCAACCCAAATTGCACAGAAATACGAATCATTATTAGAAAGAAGTTAGAGGATGAGAAATAGAAAGAAAGAAATGTTAGAATAGAAGAAAAACAAAGAAGACAAATCTCACAGCGGAACGAATAAAATATATTATATAACATAACTTTTGAAATACAAATCAGTAACTTTATATACATACCATCATTAGAGCACAACAGCTATTTCTGGAACAGTTATAAACACCTGTTTCCAGATAGAAACATGGTACACAACGGAATATATTATAGTCTATAGCTAACAGGTGAAGCCTCCTGCTTCAAGCTCCTCCAAGTGAATCTGTAAAATCCCGACTACTTGACTGGCCGTACATATTTGGGCACCCAAGAGTTTAGGAAAAACAAACAAAATAAACTCTGGGTCAGTCATGGGACTGGTGTGAGTAAACTCCAACCATTTGTTTAACTTTCAAAATCCTTTCGAAAGAAATGATTATCATAAGACCGATCCATACATAAACACGGATGGTTTTTACCTTCGGATAACCCAAAATATTTTTGACATCAAATCCAGTGATATTATAATAATGTCTACATCAAATAAATAGAATCTAGCGGAATGCTTGCATCTCACGCTCCATATATAATATAAAATCAAAAACTGCATGGCTCTTATTGGAGATTGGATTTCCAACATGATAAGGTATGGAACCACCTTCCTATCAATGTACTCTAGAGGGGATATACTGGGGTTCAACAAGAGCATCTTGCAACCCGACCCACACATGACCGACCACTCATTTTGCTTGAGTGTATCGAATGTATATCACCAACAGTTAGGATCAGCAACCGTTTCCCGAAAAGGGACAGCATCAATAGATTAAAGAAGCAAATGGAATTTCTTTAGATAGGTGATTATACACCCTAATGGGAGCGACCCACATAGCCATGCTACCTGCCCGATTTTTGTCATTTACCGGTTGTTGAGGCCTGAGGCTACGATTACTTATCATTCCTTGATAGCACAATCACTTTGAATGCCACATTGTCAGATCCGTTAATCACTAATTGATTTGCACAAATATATTCTGGATATTATGCTAAGAGAATAAATCCTCCGCCACCATATATATTTATAGAGACCAACATATTCGATCATTCGAAATACTTTGTCAGACATTCGTCCATATACGTTCGTTCTGGGATTGAACGAAACCGAAGGCACAATTTCTATTAATAGAAAAAGCCCTTGCACTTTACTCCATCTTCAATTATCTTCATATAATCTGATTCACAATGCTAGTGCCAATACGGAGTGGTCCTCGAATAATAATCCAATCGGTCTCTCCATATTGACAACGATATTGGCAAATACTTCGATAGTCGGTTATTTAACTATTGAGGAAAATAAACAAACATTCCAACCAAAATATCAAACAATCACCGGGCCTTTTAATTAATATTCCATTAATTAAATCACTTCTCCATTTCTTTATAAATATTTTTTAACCAAATATTTTCAATAATCATCTTGGTCTCTTACGCTGTTTGGAAAACATTTCCATATTTCACCATCTTTTATTTTCTATACTTAGAAAATATCTTTTATTAATAATTGGAAAATATTCCAATTACTTCCCCGTTTCACGACCATTCATTTCTATACTTAGGAAATATTTATTTTTATATTTCAAAATTTTCGCTTACTTGGGTTAAAACGAATGCTATGTGAAACATCGCTACAACAACCCAAAATACTGCATTCGACTAAATTTCTTAAAACATTTCTCTTTGAGACTGAATCTTGCTATTTATCAGCTAATAATGAAATCAATCGAGTTAGGGTATAATTACCTCCCAGACCTTGACTAAAAATATTATTAACTTCAAAAAAGACAAGACCGCTAACTTGAATAATCAACACCATATTAAATCAAATTTCCATTTCTAAAACATATATACATTTCTCTTTCTATTTTTACCAGATTTAATTATATATTTCCTTTTTGTTTATAACATTCTATTTTTAAGTTTGTTTCCTTATCGAATTTTATATATATATCAATACATTAATTTCTAATTATCAAAATTTCTTAAAAATATTCTAACTCCTTAAATTTTCGGAAAAATTCGCCATAACCTCCTTTGTACTGGCAAATAGTTCAAACCTCAACTCGCCTCTCTAGGCCCTTTCCATTCAAAAAGAAAATCAAAAAGCCAAGTGGCTTGTCGATTCAGCGCATAAAACCTCATATGGAATTTAAACATGTACCTTATTGTCGGGCACACGAATTATAACCTTCATACACTTCATTCTAAACCTGATTAATCTATGTTCACCTGTTTCCAATTTATCCCAACTCAATCCGGTCATTTTAACTCAATTTGCTAATTTATTCTTTAATTGGCTATTTTGCCCATTTCACTTTTATTTGAACATATCATGTTCGTATACGCTTATAAACAAGTCGAATTTAATTTTCAACTCAAGTTTCCTTTTCAATTTCGAATAAAATTTCTCAAATCACCTTTACTTATTCAAAGCCCAATTTCTTACCAAATTTCAATTAACTAATTATTATTCAAATTAGTTAGTTCTATTCAATAAATTAAAAATATGATTTTTGTTTCGAAAATCATTTCATTATATCACTTGAGTTTGTATTTATTTTACAACTCAAGTCTGGATTTTTCTAATGAAAATCTAACTTTTATTGGCTTTAAATCCTTTTATTTATCTAAATAAACCATTATGGTTTTTAAACGATTATGGCGCTGCTTTTCTGAATACTTGATTTTGACATAACTCAAAATCTTTAAACCAAAATCCATATTTTTCTCTTTTATTAGAAAACTATTATTCAATCGGTCCCGATGATTCTTGTTTCAAAGAATTCCGACTTAAATTGAGTTCTATATACTCAATTGAAGTTCGAAACACCAAATTATGAACTACCGCATCGCGGCGAGTTCATTTTAATTATATATATGAATATAAACGTTTAAACGTCATTTATAATTAATTTCAATATCATTCCCATATATATTTTAATATATGTTAAATCCAGTTTTCAAATCCAACTTGATATTTCAGCTTATCTCTAATTGTCGAATTTCATTACTCGGTTATAAATTTATTCATAACTCCATCTTTTATACTATATTCCAATTCCTTTATAACTTATTTATAAAGTTCGATATATCGAATTCTAATTATAAATCCTTAGATTTAACTCAATTCATTTCATATTCCGAATTCCGGAATAAAACCGTCATTCTATTTCAAATTGCTTCCTAATTCACTTCTAAATTCATATTTGAATTTAAACCGCTAAATTATCTAATGATAATTTACTTCACTTAATTTATAAACATCGTTTATAAATTAACTTGTTTATTATATATCTTAAACCAAGTTTTCATTTCAAAATCTATTTGAAACTCAATTCCTTTTATATTCTGAATTCCAGAATAAAAACCGTCCTCCCCTTTCTGAATCGATTCCCAATTCATTTTTATAAATTTCATACTTGAATTTAGACTTCTAACTTATCTAATGATAATTTATCTCACTAAATTATGATCATCGTTTATAATTTAACTTCCTTGTTTTATAAAGTTAAAACAAGTTTCCATTTCGAAATTTATTTAAAACCAAAATCTTATTTTGGAATATTCTATTTATTATAACTTATCTATATAAATATAGAATCTATTTTCATGTTTTATTTCAGTTTCTGTTTAAGATAATTTAAATACCCTATTTGGGAATAATTTATTTATATAAATCCGACAAAGTCGAATTCAAACATAAATCCTAAGGATTTATTCAACTTCATTTACATTCCGAATATCGGAATAAAGTTAATCGTTTGTTATTTAAAACGATTCTAAGTTCTCATTTTAAATTCACATTTTAATTTAAATATTCTTGATGATTTTTCACCTTTCTTTATAAACATCGTTTTATATTACTTGTTTATACATTTAAACAAGTCTCGATTTCAAATCTATTTGAAATCTTAATTTCTACTTTGGAAAAATATATTTCCCTTTTACATATTCACACTTATATTTACATTTACCGAATTTTCCAATGACAATTCCTTTCACTTCATTTATAAATGAACTGCTTGTTTTAATTATTCAAAACAAGTTAATATTTCTAATCCATTCGAAATTCAAATTCTATTTTAGAAAAATAGAATTTCCCTTTTCACGATATTTTTAAATATCAACATTTAGGCCCAGTGGTATTTAAACACACGAAACACCCAATTTAACAATCACAGGTTTCTAACACAGCATATATGATGATATATATGAAAACTAACAATAATAAATTTTAAGGAATCCAGTTGGATTCCTCCAACCCGTTTTCCTGCATCCACAGACGTTAGCCAACATAAATAATACCCATCCTGCGTCGAGGCAGGATATCGTTATATAAAAGGTCATCCACTATCATAGCGTGGGGCACATAGGGTAATAATCCGCTAATGATACTACGGGCATCCGCTAATGGTACTACGGGAAAAATCCAACCACCCAATATATATATATAATAGCCAAGCCTAAATAACTAATATATAATAGGCACAAAAATATTTAACTACATCAAAACAAGAAACAAACAATTATATTTAATTGATAAAAATAATTCAAATTAAAAAGTGAGTGAGATTTACTCACCAAGGTTATTAATTGCAGACCGGACACAAATTTAACTTAAATCGAATCGATTTATGTTAAAATTCCATATTTGATCTCACATGACTACAAAAATTCCAAATCCAATTCCCTCGCGAAGCTTAAGCTCTTATGATTCTAATGAACTTCGGTTTCCGTCAAAACCCTAATCACCCTTTTCTTTGAATTATAGTTTCTATATGGTCATAGTTTCTAAAATCAGGAACAGGCCATCACTACTTAGTTGAAATCAAAGTCGACTTCACCCTGAAATCTCCATTACATTCTCGTTATTGACCACCGAACCTGCTACAGGCCAATTTACTAACTTCAACTTAACTTCTCCTAGTTTTAAACTCATCTTCCCAATTCAAAACTACCTTGCCATATATTCTTCCCATAACGCACATCCAACTGAACCCAACAGCTTCACTAAAGTAGCAACATATATCCCTCTCTGACCTGCTCAAATTCAACTCGCCCCATGGAAAAGTTGTGGCAATTTTATGCCCAAAAATCCATCACGACCCTCATTGTAACAACCCGGAAAATACGAGCCAATTTAAAAATTTTAAATTGGTCATTTCAAAGGAATTTGAACAATTGAAATTGAATATTTCAATAAAATAGTGAATTAGAAATAGTGAGTCAGCTTGAAAATTTGAATTCAAACTTTGACTGACTGTGCAGGGTGGAAAATATAACGGATTTTAGCGAAACCAAAAATATTTAAATCTGTTTATCAATACCTTTCTAACGAATCTGAAAAATCGAAGTTTCATAACGGGAATCAAAAGTTATGGCCGAATGAATTTTCAGAAAGGTCGCTATATGAAATATATAGCCCTGGAAAATTGATATTTTGCAAACGACCTCGGAATTCGACGAAACCACTGTTGTTGGGTCTGGGATGTCAAACTATAGCTAATTCTCAAATTTCATAATTTTTGAAGCTAGTATGTGAGCGTGGCAAAAGAAAATGTGTTTGGTCAATTTCTGTTAAATTGGATCGACCAGAAAATGGCCATTTTTCAAACGATCTCAGAATTCGACGAAACTAGTTTTCTTGGGACCGTAGCGTCAAAACATAGCAAGATTTATTTTTTTGGAATTTTTTGAATCAGTTTGTGGCCCCTGGCAAATTGAAATGTACGTTCAAAGTTAAAAATTGAATGTTTTATACTTTAATTTGAAAAATAACTGACTGTAACAGTCGAATTGGCCAACAAAACATATCCCATTGTGTCCGGGATGGGGGTATTTAGCTGGGGTGATAGTCGTTGGGTTTGAATTGGTGTCCGTGTGGATAAACAGTATTTTAAAATATAATAAAACCACGGGCCAATGGAAAAATTCCTTTCATTATTTTAAAAAAATAAAAAAAACGCGAAAACCCTTTTTCTCTCTCGACCTACGGCGGAAATCGTTCGCCGCTTCCCAGTCAAATCGCCGCCGCCTCAGCCTCCTACCGACGCCGCCACCACCACCAGTCGGCGCCGCCGCCTCCCCTCTTCAAATCCGACCCACCCTCGTCACCTCCCTCCTCCCCATCGACGAGAACGAGGCATAGGAAGTACCGACCTTCCCAGCGCCGCCTCCGCCGCTAAGGCGTTCGCTCCGGCCAAGACCACCACCGACTGACTCCCCTCTCTTCCCTCTTCCACGTCATCACCTCCGATCATCCCCTCATGCCTCGGTTTTCGTGAAAACTGCAACCCTAGTTTTGAACCATCGATAAAGGTGAGTTCTTTTTGATGTTTGCACTTTGAAAAATCATATCTTTATGGTGTGTTGACGAAATTTGATGAAACAGGAAACATCGGGACCGCAAGGAAGCTCTCTACCACATAGAAGAGACCGCGGATTTTTCTGAGTCATCTACGATTTTTCGCACTCCGAAAACCAATGTGAGAAATCTAAATTAAATGAATTTGAATGGAAATGTCGTGTATAAATTATATAAGCGAAATATAAATTACACGCGTGATGTATACCTCATGTACATGCGTGGTGTAAGCTATATAAGCGAAGTATGAATTATACATGCATAGTATAATTGATACATGTGTTGAAATGCAAGTGAAATATAGCAATAATATATATATATACTCCCCTCGTCCACAAACCATGGACGATATTTATTGTTGTGAATTGATGTGAAATATTGGATGAAAAATGCGAATGGTTGAATAATTGTTTGTGGTTGATATTGATTGGTTGTGGTTGAAAAATACCCATTGGTGATAGAAATGAATTGGAAATAATTGTGGAAATAAAAATAAAACATGCCGCCTGTGTGTGAATTAGATGCATGAATCCCCATTGTCAAAAACCGCGAGGTTTTAAGGTAGAGCGAGGAGCCGTATTAGGGACGGTGCCGGTTTTAACTACCTTGTCGTTATGCTACCGAAATTTTGAATATTATTCATGTGTTAGAATTATTTTCATATGTTGAAATTATCTTCATGCGTTGAAATTAAAATCATGTGTTGAAACTATGTCCATGTGTGGAAATGTTCATGTGTTGAGAAGTGATGTGTGAAAATTAAATTCATGTGTGAATGAATGAAGTGTTTAAACAATAAAAATCACATTTTTATAATATGTACGAAGTATGTAAAATATTCGCCTTATATATATAAATAGTTTCAACAATAAAAATTTCATCTTTCTTATATGAACAACATATATAAAATATCCATGTGTGGAGGTGCTCATGTGTTGAGAAATGTGTGTATTGGAAAAGTTCATGTGTTAAATAAAACGATCGAACAATAAAAATTACATTTTTATTGAAATTATAAAGTGTTGAAAACATTCATTTGTTGAATAAATATTTTAAATGATAAACATATCATTTTTATCATATATGTGATATGCTAGAGATATGCGAGCGTTGAAATAAATATTTGTGAAAGGAATATTATTTTTAACATACATAGGAACTAAATAAAATAGTCATGTGTTGAAATATATTTTAGTTCACCAAAATTATCATCTTTGAAATGTGAAGTGTTAAAAATAGTCACTTGTTCAAATAAATATGCATGAGTTGAAATATTCATTAATTAGCTAATGATATGATTTTTGCCTATGCATGCAACATTAGAATGAATGGTGTTTTTAAACCAAAGTGAATCAAATATGAAGTTGAATGGAAAATGATAAGTGATAAGAATTGCATATATGTACATGCATATCTATTGAACAGGTTATAGCAAAGAGGCTAGAGAAGAGGAATAAAATTTTGTGCCCGACAAATAGGTACACGTTTACTGTTTTGTTTGGGTGATGATTTTATGAGCCTGTTGGCTAGCCGCTTGGCTTTTTCTTTTTCTTTTTGACATGAGACGCCCGTGTGGCTATTTGGGAATTTTCCCAGCCCCTCTCGTACAAAGGAGGTTATGGCGAAATTTTCCAAAATTTAAAGGCGTTAGTGAAATATTTGAAGTGAAAACGATATAGGAATTTTTGAATGAACTATATTTATATAAATATAAATAAGATTAAAACGAAACGTGGCCGTGCAGTTCGTGTTTTGAAATCGTGATTTCAAACGACTAGTGCGGGAAATCCGACCATTGGATTTTCCCGAAACCGCAACCGTTGGGTTCGCCTTGGAAATATCTTTCCAACGGCACCAACTTTGTGAAGATCCGACGGTTGGATTGTCTGGAATGTTTAATTCAAATCTGAAGAAAAACAGCGCCAAAAACGATTATATTTATATATATATAAATATAATTAAATTAAATCGAATAACGACGCTGCAGTTCGTAAATTGAAATCGTAAATTCAAATGGCTAGTGTGGAAGATCCGACCGTCGGATTTTCCCGAAACTGAAACCGTTGGATTCGTTTTGAAATGACCTTCCTAATGATATAAAATTTGTGAAGATCCAACGGTTAGATTTTCAGATATGTGTAAAACAAAATTAGTGAAAAACAGCGCCAGTGCATCGGCACGACCTGAAACGTCGTTTAATTAAATATGGCCGTATTAAATAAATTAAAATGGCGATATATCGTTATAAAATACTATAGACGATATAGAGTGGAAATAAACCAATTTTGTTGTGTTTGCTTGATATGTGATTGTTGAAGGTATTTAACATGAAAATTATAACTAAAGAACTAAAATGTGAATGTTGAATAGTCCAACCATGTGATAAATTGATTTGAAAATCTAAATATACGTGGGTTATTTGAAAAGGCCGAGTTCATCTCATTTCAAATAATCGATCGACGTTGAGAAGTTGAAGACGGTTGAAGATCGACGATCTCCACATTGGATGGATGGGCGCTACTGATGCTCGTGATTGGAGTAGCTACCGTGAAGGAGCTGAAGTAGTAGCCGTCCAAACATACTGTTGATTGTACGGATATGCGAGGAATTTGGTGCCTCCGGCTTCGTTCAAACCCAGAACGGACTTGTAAATGGAATGTGTGTCTGACATTGGATTTTGTTCTGTGCTGATTGATCTCTGTTAAATATATATCTGTTTGGCGGCGGAGAATTTATTCTCTTGCTTAACGCCCTTCTCTAAGACGTACGAGCTCAGAGGTTATGTATTGATATAAATCAGTCGCATGGAGTGGATTGCCTGTGTGGCACGCCTAAGTGGCATATGATCAAGGCTTCTGTTGCAAAGCAAAGTCTTGTGGTTGATGATCAAAGCATGGTCTGTGTGACGTAGCTTTGTGTATAACGTGGATTCGCGAGCCTCACACCTCGGTATGAGTCAAAAACGGGATAGTGACTGCAGAGAGAGCACGACGTTTCTTTCTAGCTAAGGTGGTGTCAGTGACATACCAGCCCTGACATTATATATACTTTTCACCTGTGTGGTTGCTGGAATATGAGGCGCCTCGATATAGGTCTGTAAGGATCGGGAAACGTGTGTTCAGGAATAACTAATCCTCAAAAGTAAGAGAGGACCGGCCCTGAAGATCCAAGGATCATAGTGGGGTCCTGGGACATTTGCTAGAGTGTCTCGAATCGGAGAGGAGCTTGCCCCTTGCCTCGACTCATGAAGGAATCCAATTTCCAATACGAAATATGCGGACGTGATTGTATTACTAGTATGGCGACATAGTAGATGGTAGCTATGCCGCCTAGGATTGATATTTATGATTGAATTTGCTTTTGAAACATATATGCACTAGTAATAATATCAAACACTTTTGTTTTATACGTATGAAGCATTTTTGGCCATTATAAGGTAAAACTCTATCCTCCGGCTTGCGTTGCATTGTGTGATGGGACCTGAGTCTTATAATGGCTTCATTTTATAAAAAGCATTGCGATGATTTAATCATTTACTTTATTTCATGCACTAGCACTCATTGGAGTAAACCCGTTCCGCGAAAGTGGTGTGGTCCTTTGATTTTCCTTATTATTGTTGTTAATAAGTTAAGTAGATTTCTCATACCAGTCCCATGACTGACTCGTAGTTTGTTTCACCTTGCAAACTCGGGTGCCCTCGTTTTCACACGGGCAGCCTAGTTACAGGTATCTGGTGCACTTTTGGCTCATGGCGAGGCTTGACTACACCGTGCTGACTTTGACTTTCTCCGCCATTTTAGTATATGTATTATGATTCCGCCATTGGCGATGTAGACTGATATTTATTTTGTGTACTCTTTATGTATGATTCCGCCTCTGGCGATGGTGACTGATTATGTATTATTATGCACTAAGTTGTATCCTGCACTGTGCTCTCTGATGTGGTGATATCTATATGATTCCACTGTCATATGTATGTAAATTATTCCATTTTATGTTTATGCTATTACCTGTGATCTGCTAATGATGATTAATGTGTTATATTCCAATGATTATCCTTAACACCGTGTCACGGGGTTTTGGGATCGTCACAGCTGGTATCAGAGCTTTGGTTAACCTTAGTTCTGGAGTCTAACACATTAAACACTTCATCAAAATAGAATCAGTAGTATTCTAAGGCGAGTAGCTCATTAGAGATAGGACTAGTAAAATCCTAGAATGAGCCAAGCAGAATAGCAAAAACAATTTGATCAGTCCATCGTTATCTTTCCTTAAATTTTCTGCTTAACCATGCAATAAATTATCGTTTCTGTAAGCTGACTCTTTTCTTGCTTATACAGAACTTGAAAAATGGCTACCAGAGCAGCCGCCGCTAGAGGAGGCTGTGCCGGCCGTGGCAAAGGACGGGGAGAAGTCCCAGTAGAAGAAGGACCTTTGATACAACCCCCGGCCGCTCAATACTTCGAGCTGGACCGCGTAGCTAAGAGATATAAAAACCTAGGAGGAAAGACCTTCTCGGGAACTGGCACAGTAATAGAGGCCCTTACATGGCTCAAAACATGCGAGAAAATACTAGAAGGCCTAAGGCTTGGAGATCAAGATAAAGCTATTATGGGTGCCTGGCTTATGCAGGAACAAACAGAGCTATGGTGGGAATCTCTCACCGCCGGGAATAGAGAAGCTGGAAGAACCTGGGATGGATTCAAAGAACTCTTCAAAGAGAAATATGTCCCGGAACAAGCACTAGAACGCATGCACGATGACTTCGCCAACCTCCAGCAAGGGGATCTTTCAGTGCAGGATTATCTGAATAAATTTACACATTTGTCCCCCTATGCTCCGGAGCTTGTCGCCACTGCAAAGTCCAAAAATAAGAGGTTTATCCTCGGGCTAAAGCGACAGTATCATGATAGGGCCATGGCCCACATCAAGCTGGGATTTAATGAATTGGTGGAAATGACATGCAACTACGAAGACCTTGACTAAAGGCATCTGGAGCAGGATCGCGCTAAAAGCCAAGCCGGAAACAAACGCAAGCCTGCTGTGAATCAAGCTGAGTCAAGCCAAGCAGCATCCTCGAAACCTCAGACTGGAAAGCCGCTCAGAGGAAGCTGCTATAACTGTGGCAAAATGGGGCACTTCTCTAATGTGTGCACAGCCCCGAAGAGGCAGAAGACAAATTCACAAGGTTCAAGCCAGGGTTCTCAGAACCCTCGCTCCTGCTTTAATTGCCGCAAGACGGATCATCTTGTCAAAGACTGTCCTTTGCTGAAAAAGGCCGCAGTAGCTCACGTGTATGATGGGTCGAGCCCGCCAGCTGCTACCGAAGGAGCAGGTAAACCCGATGTTTTGGGAGGTACCCTTACAATTAAAAATATTCCTGTTTCTGTATTGTTTGACACGGGTGCATCGCGTAGTTTTATTGCTAGTAACATAGTGCACAAATTAAAGTTAAAACCAAGGAAGCTTAAAGATTCGGTTGAAGTACATAATCCGATAGGGGGTTCTATTATTCTCAGTACATATTGTAAAGTGCCAGCCTCTTATTCTTTCTATAAGTTTCCTTTTGATCTAGTCGTTATGGATTTTCCCGAATTTGATATCATTCTCGGGCTTGATTGGTTGACGAAATACGAAGCCGAAGTAAATTGTGCGGAAAGAATCGTTAAAATTCGAACGAAGCTTGGACATATATTTATACCATGTCATGGTTCGAATCCAGATAGAAAAGAATTTTGGTCTGCATTAGAAGTTATCCCCACTTCCTTAGAAAAGATTCTGATTGTTAGAAACTATGCGGATGTGTTTGAAGAAGTTGAAAACTTACCTCCGCAAAGAGAAATAGAATTCAGAATCGATCTAATTCCCAATGCCAGACCAGTGGTACATCCAATTCGCAGAATGACTCCAAGAGAAAAAGAAGAATTAGGCGATCAAACTCGTCAACTGTTGTGGAAGGGTCTAATCAGACCTAGCTTTTCTAATTGGGGTGCAGCTGTTGTGTTTGTCCCAAAGTCAGACGATACTCTTCGATTATGCGTTGATTACTGAGACCTCAACAAACAGACGCTCAAAAATAAGTACCCATTACCCCGCATCGACGATCTGCTAGACCAATTAAATGGGGCAAGAGTATTTTCCCGAATGGACCTAGCTACAGGTTTTCATCAATTGAGGATAGCAGAGGAGTGTGTTCCTTTGACAGCTTTCAGAGGTCCAGACATATTTTATAAATGGTTAGTAATGTCGTTTGACCTGTGCAATGCTCCAGCATACTTTGTCGATCTAATGAATAGAGTGTTCAGGGGAGTTCTGAATAAATTTGTCCTCGTATTCATCAATGATATTTTAATCTACTCCAAATCAAAACCCGAGCATGAAAAACACTTAGAACAAGTATTGGAGATTCTAATAAAGAACGTCTTCAAAGCCAAATTCTCTAAATGTGTCTTCTGGCAAGAAGAAGTGAAGTTTCTTGGCCATGTCGTGTCAAAGAAAGGGATTTCTGTAGATCCGAGCAAAATAACAGCGATTCAAGACTGGAAACAACCCACTACACCCACAGAGGTTAGAAGTTTTATGGGGTTGGCTAGTTATTATCGAAAGTTCGTTAAGGATTTTTCGAAGATATCTGATCCGTTAACGAAGCTCACAAAGAAGCATGAGAAATTTAAGTGGACTTCCGACTGTGAAGAAGCTTTCCAGGAATTGAAATCGAAACTGACGACTACTCCAGTGTTAACCATTATTGATGGCAATCAGGATTTGACGGTTTGGACAGATGCTTCTATTAGAGGTCTTGGTGCAGTGTTAATGCAAAGAGGCCAAGTAGTCGCTTATGCAAGCCGCCAACTGAAACCACATGAGAAGAATTACGTAACTCATGATCTTGAGTTGCTAGCTATCGTTTTTGCATTGAAAATCTGGAGGCATTATTTATTGGGTGAGAAATTTGTGCTGTACACAGATCATCAATCATTAAAGTATTTATACACCCAGAAAGATCTGAATTTGAGACAGCAGCGTTGGCTAGAATTTCTTGCAGCGTATGATCTTGATATCCTGTATACGCCGGGAAAGGCTAACGTTGTAGCGGATGCGCTTAGTAGAAAAACCGCAATCATTGCCAATCTTATAATTACGCCTGGATTGATTGGTAAGATTTCAGCCCTTCAAAAAGACGATGAATTCATTCAGAGAATCAGTCAGAGGGTCAAAGAAGGAGAAACCACAAGTTTCTGTATTGACGATAAAGGGGTTCTCAAGTTAAATGATAGGATTTGCATTCCAAATATTCCAGGCCTTCGAAGAGAAGTGTTAGATGAATGCCATAAATCTAAACTTTGCATTCATCCTGGGGTGAGTAAAATGTACAACAATATCAAACGCACTTTCTGGTGGAAGGCAATGAAGAGGGATATTTCTTTGTATGTGAGCAGATGCCCTACTTGTCAATTGGTAAAGAGCGACCAACAGAAGCTAGCTGGATTGCTGCAACCGTTGGAAGTCCCAGGTTGGAAATGGGAACAGATTTCCATGGATTTCATAGATGGTTTGCCGCGAACCAGGAAAGGTAATGACAGCATTTGGGTAATCGTAGATCGCTTCACGAAGACTGCCCATTTTATACCTGTTGGATCTAATAGAACCGCTCAAAGTCTAGCACAGATATATTTCAAAGAAATCGTTAAGCTGCATGGAATTCCCATCAGCATAGTCAGTGATAGAGACCCAATATTTGCTAGCAAATTCTGGGAGGCTTTCCAGACAGAATTGGGAACGAAACTGAATATGAGCACCGCTTATCACCCTCAAACAGATGGCCAAACTGAGCGGGTGAATAGAATTCTGGAAGATTTATTGCGGGCTTGTATAATTGATTTTGGTGGGTCATGGGAAGATCACTTGCATTTGGCAGAATTCTCATATAACAATAGCTATCAAGCAAGTTTGGGAATGTCTCCATTTGAAGCATTATATGGAAGACCGTGCAGATCTCCAGCATTTTGGGTAGAACCTGGCAACAGACTTGTGTTAGGACCCGATATGATTAGAGAAGCATCTGATAAAGTCGACTTCATCAAAAAGCGATTGAGAACCGCGCAAAGCCTACAGAAAAGTTATGCAGATTCTAGAAGAAGATATTTGACATTTGTTGTTGGTGACCATGTTTATTTGAAAGTTTCTCCGATGAGAGGAGTAACCAAATTTGGCAAAACTGGGAAGTTGGCACCGAGATTTATTGGTCCCTTTCCTATACTCAAACGAATTGGAACTCTTCCTTATAGGGTTCAATTACCAGATTGGTTGCCTGGAGTGCATGATGTATTTCACGTATCACAACTTAGAAGACATGTGCATGATCCGGATCTTGTTGTAGAAGAAGCAGCGCAACACGATATAGACATAACTCCAGAACTAGCAGTCAGAAGAGAGCCATTAAAGATTGTTAGCAAAGAAACTAGAGAACTAAGAAGCAAAAAGGTTCATTTAGTTAAAGTGCAGTGGAGTAGTGATCCTAGAGACTGTACTTGGGAGACTGAGGAAAGAATTAAGCAAGCGTACACCCAAATGCAGAGTGGACATCTCTGACTAACTCCGGTGCAAGGTACCATTACAATACTTTGCATTTACATTTTGTTTCCTTTTCGAGGACGAAAAGTTTTAAGTGGGGGAGATTGTAACAACCCGGAAAATACGAGCCAATTTAAAATTTTTAAATTGGTCATTTCAAAGGAATTTGAACAGTTGAAATTGAATATTTCAATAAAATAGTGAATTAGAAATAGTGAGTCAGCTTGAAAATTTGAATTCAAACTTTGACTGACTGTGCAGGGTGGAAAATATAACAGATTTTAGCGTAACCAAAAATATTTAAATCTGTTTATCAATACCTTTCTAATGAATCTGAAAAATCGAAGTTTCATAACGGGAATCAAAAGTTATGGCCGAATGAATTTTCAGAAAGGTCACTATATGGAATATATAGCCCTGGAAAATTGATATTTTGCAACCGACCTCGGAATTCGATGAAACCACTTTTGTTGGGTCCGGGATGTCAAACTATTGCTAGGTTTCAAAATTCATAATTTTTGAAGCTAGTATGTGAGCATGGCAAAAGAAATTGTGTTTGGTCAATTTCTGTTAAATTGGATCGACCAGAAAATGGCATTTTTCAAACGATCTCAGAATTCGACAAAACTTGTTTTGTTGGGACCGTAGCGTCAAAACATAGCTAGATTTATTTTTTTGGAATTTTTCGAATCAGTTTGTGGCCCTGGCAAATTAAAATGTACGTTCAAAGTTAAAAATTGAATGTTTTATACTTTAATTTGAAAAATAACTGACTGTAACAGTCGAATTGGCCAACGAAACATATCCCATTGTGTCCGGGATGGGGGTATTTAGCTAGGGGCGACAGTCGTTGGGATTGAATTGGTGTCCGTGTGGAGAAACAGTATTTTAAAATATAATAAAACCACGGGCCAATGGAAAAATTCCTTTCATTATTTAAAAAAAAAACGCGAAAACCCTTTTTCTCTCTCGACCTACGGCGGAAATCGTTCGCCGCTTCCTAGTCAAATCATCGCCGCCTCAGTCCCCTACCGACGCCGCCACCACCACCAGTCGACGCCGCCGCCTCCCCTCTTCAAATCCGACCCACCCTCGTCAACTCCCTCCTCCCCATCGACGAGAACGAGGCCCAGGAAGTTCCGACCTTCCCAGCGTCGCCTCCGCCGCTACAGGCGTTCGTTCCGGCCAAGACCACCACCGACCGACTCCCCTCTCTTCCCTCTTCCATGTCATCACCTCTGATCATCCCCTCGTGCCTCGGTTTTCGCGAAAACTGCAACCCTAGTTTTGAACCATCGATAAAGTTGAGTTCTTTTTTATGTTTGCACTTTGAAAAATCATATCTTTATGGTGTGTTGACGAAATTTGATGAAACAGGAAACATCGGGACCGCAAGGAAGCTCTCTACCACATAGAAGAGACCGCGGATTTTTCTGAGTCATCTACGATTTTTAGCACTCCGAAAACCAATGTGAGAAATCTAAATTAAATGAATTTGAATGGAAAATGTCGTGTATAAATTATATAAGCGAAATATAAATTACACACGTGATGTATACCTCATGTACATGCGTGGTGTAAGCTATATAAGCGAAGTATGAATTATACATGCATAGTATAATTGATACATGTGTTGAAATGCAAGTGAAATATAGCAATAATATATATATATATATACTCCCCTCGTCCACAAACCATGGACGATATTTATTGTTGTGATTTGGTGTGAAATATTGGATGAAAAATGCGAATGGTTGAATAATTGTTTGTGGTTGATATTGATTGGTTGTGGTTGAAAAATACCCATTGGTGATAGAAATGAATTGGAAATAATTGTGGAAATAAAAATAAAACATGCCGCCTGCGTGCGAATTAGATGCATGAATCCCCATTGTCAAAAACCGCGAGGTTTTAAGGTAGAGCGAGGAGCCGTACTAGGGACGGTGCCGGTTTTAACTACCCTGCCGTTATGCTGCCGAAATTTTGAATATTATTCATGTGTTAGAATTATTTTCATATGTTGAAATTAAAATCATGTGTTGAAACTATGTCCATGTGTGGAAATGTTCATGTGTTGAGAAGTGATGTGTGAAAATTAAATTCATGTGTGAATGAATTAAGTGTTTAAACAATAAAAATCACATTTTTATAATATATACGAAGTATGTAAAATATTCGCCTTATATATATAAATAGTTTCAACAATAAAAATTTCATCTTTCTTATATGAACAACATATATAAAATATCCATGTGTGGAGGTGCTCATGTGTTGAGAAATGTGTATATTGGAAAAGTTCATGTGTTGAATAAAAAGATCGAACAATAAAAATTACATTTTTATTGAAATTATAAAGTGTTGAAAACATTCATTTGTTGAATAAATATTTTAAATGATAAACATATCATTTTTATCATATATGTGATATGCTAGAGATATGCGAGCGTTGAAATAAATATTTGTGAAAGGAATATTATTTTTAACATACATAGGAACTAAATAAAATAGTCATGTGTTGAAATATATTTTAGTTCACCAAAATTATCATCTTTGAAATGTGAAGTGTTAAAAATAGCCACTTGTTCAAATAAATATGCATGAGTTGAAATATTCATTAATTAGCTAATGATATGATTTTTGCCTATGCATGCAACATTAGAATGAATGGTGTTTTTAAACCAAAGTGAATCAAATATGAAGTTGAATGGAAAATGATAAGTGATAAGAATTGCATATATGTACATGCATATCTATTGAACAGGTTATAACAAAGAGGCTAGAGAAGAGGAATAAAATTTTGTGCCCCGACAAATAGGTACACGTTTACTGTTTTGTTTGGGTGATGATTTTATGAGCCTGTTGGCTAGCCGCTTGGCTTTTTCTTTTTCTTTTTGACATGAGACTCCCGTGTGGCTATTTGGGATTTTTCCCAGCCCCTCCCGTACAAAGGAGGTTATGGCGAAATTTTCCAAAATTTAAAGGCGTTAGTGAAATATTTGAAGTGAAAACGATATAGGAATTTTTGAATGAACTATATTTATATAAATATAAATAAGATTAAAACGAAACGTGGCCGTGCAGTTCGTGTTTTGAAACCGTGATTTCAAACGACAAGTGCGGGAAATCCGACCATTGGATTTTCCCGAAACCGCAACCGTTGGGTTCGCCTTGGAAATATCTTTCCTACGGCACCAACTTTGTGAAGATCCGACGGTTGGATTGTCTGGAATGTTTAATTCAAATCTGAAGAAAAACAACGCCAAAAAAGATTATATTTATATATATATATATAATTAAATTAAATCGAATAACGACGCTGCAGTTCGTAAATTGAAATCGTAACTTCAAATGGCTAGTGTGGAAGATCCGACCGTCGGATTTTCCCGAAACTGAAACCATTAGAATCGTTTTGAAATGACCTTCCTAATGACATAAAATTTGCGAAGATCCAACGGTTAGATTTTCAGATATGTGTAAAACAAAATTAGTGAAAAACAGCGCCAGTGCATCGACACGACCTGAAACGTCGTTTAATTAAATATGGCCGTTTTAAATAAATAAAAATGGTGATATATCGTTATAAAATACTATACACGATATAGAGTGGAAATAAACCAATTTTGTTGTGTTTGCTTGATATGTGATGGTTGAAGGTATTTAACATGAAAATTATAACTAAAGAACTAAAACGTGAATGTTGAATAGTCCAACCATGTGATAAATTGATTTGAAAATCTAAATATACGTGGGTTATTTGAAAAGGCCGAGTTCATCTCATTTCAAATAATCGATCGACGTTGAGAAGTCGAAGAGTCGAAGACGGTTGAAGACCGACGATCTCCACATTGGATGGATGGGCGCTACTGATGCTCGTGATTGGAGTAGCTACCGTGAAGGAGCTGAAGTAGTAGCCGTCCAAACATACTGTTGATTGTACGGATATGCGAGGAATTTGGTGCCTCCGGCTTCGTTCAAACCCAGAACGGACTTGTAAATGGACTGTGTGTCTGACATTGGATTTTATTCTGTGCTGATTGATCTCTGTTAAATATATATCTGTTTGGCGGCGGAGAATTTATTCTCTTGCTTAACGCCCTTCTCTGAGACGTACGAGCTCAGAGGTTATGTATTGATATAAATCAGTCGCATGGAGTGGATTGCCTGTGTGGCACGCCTAAGTGGCATATGATCAAGGCTTCTGTTGCAAAGCAAAGTCTAGTGGTTGATGATCAAAGCATGGTCTGTGTGACGTAGCTTTGTGTATAATGTGGATTCGCGAGCCTCACACCTCGGTATTAGTCAAAAACGGGATAGTGACTGCAGGGAGAGCACGACGTTTCGTTCTAGCTAAGGTGGTGTCAGTGACCTACCAGCCCTGACATTATATATACTTTTCACCTGTGTGGTTGTTGGAAAATGAGGCGCCTCGATATAGGTCTGTAAGGACCGGGAAACGTGTGTTCAGGAATAACTAATCCTCAAAAGTAAGAGAGGACCGGCCCTGAAGATCCAAGGATCATAGTGGGGTCCTGGGACATTTGCTAGAGTGTCTCGAATTGGAGAGGAGCTTGCCCCTTGCCTCGACTCATGAAGGAATCCAATTTCCAATACGAAATATGCTGATGTGATTGTATTACTAGTATGGCGACATAGTAGATGGTAGCTATGCCGCCTAGGATTGATATTTATGATTGAATTTGCTTTTGAAACATATATGCACTAGTAATAATATCAAACACTTTTGTTTTATACGTATGAAGCATTTTTGGCCATTATAAGGTAAAACTCTATCCTCCGGCTTGCGTTGCATTGTGTGATGGGACCTGCATCTTATAATGGCTTCATTTTATAAAAAACATTGTGATGATTTAATCATTTACTTTATTTCATGCACTAGCACTCATTGGAGTAAACCCGTTCTGCGAAAGTGGTGTGGTCCTTTGATTTTCCTTATTATTGTTGTTAATAAGTTAAGTAGATTTCTCATACCAGTCCCATGACTGACTCGTAGTTTGTTTCACCTTGCAAACTCGGGTGCCCTCATTTTCACACGGGCAGCCTAGTTACAGGTATCTGGTGCACTTTTGGCTCATGGCGAGGCTTGACTACACCGTGTTGACTTTGACTTTCTCCGCCATTTTAGTATATGTATTATGATTCCGCCATTGGCGATGTAGACTGATATTTATTTTGTGTACTCTTTATGTATGATTCCGCCTCTGGCGATGGTGACTGATTATGTATTATTATGCACTAAGTTGTATCCTGCACTGTGCTCTCTGATGTGGTGATGTCTATATGATTCCGCTGTCGTAAATTATTCCATTTTATGTTTATGCTGTTACCTGTGATCTGCTAATGATGATTAATGTGTTATATTCCAATGATTATCCTTAACACCGTGTCACGGGGTTTTGGGATCGTCACACTCATTCTCATTGAATAAACCGACATCGAGATTCCCCAAACCATCCAGCTCGAACACCACCAGTTTGCCACCAATACTAGTATCGGTTATCCTGAAACTGCGCTGACCCCTCATCTAAACCATCGCCACCGTAGCCTCTTTTATTCTCATCACCTCAGAGCTCCTAATTACCTTCTCTCGACATCCTTAAATTGGTTTATTGACTTCGCTTCCACCCTCCCTCTTCTCTTTCCTAAGCACCACAATAGTAAGCTCGCACCATGGTAGCAATACGCGTCACCCTCCCAACCATAATTTCAACGCCAGCATCTCAACCCCTACCTCCCTTCGTATCATCTGCGGTCTCCACAAAGCATCACACCCCCCAACTCCTTCGTGCCACACAGCAACCCGAGCCTCAGATCTCAAATGCGATGAACTTGAGACATGAACTGAAACCTCTCGAACCACTTAATGAAATCGTGGCATCTAGTTTTTCATTTGTGGGGAGCTTTGATTTACGGTTTAGGGATTTTAAAAAAGGAACCAATTTTCTCTTTTATTGAAGCTTTATATTTTAGAAAAAGAATGTGAGGAAATAGATTGAGGAGGGGATGACATTTAAGGATTTAAAAGATTTCTATTTTAAATATAATTTAATTTAACTTGATTTGATATAAAGAGATTTTTATTTCTTTTAAACGGATTCTGATTTGATTTTGATCCTATCCATTAATCAAATAAATCGGGGTTCACAAATTGAGATCGTGAACTGCTATTTTAATGCACCGACCGATATTTTCAATAGTATAGCATTATACTGAACTCAACGAAACTGATATTAAAATTTAATTCGAACGTATATACAGAATACCCATATTAAATCGTTATAATACAATTTAAATTCAGAAATAATCTGTTTCCCGATAATAAATTATTATTATCGTTTTTAGTCGAATGCTAATTTGTATTAATCATCTGAATCATTTTGATTCAGTTTCTAACTCTGAAATTAATTATATATCATATTACGATAATTTAATATATTCGATATTAAATCGAAATCGATTATTAAATTGATAACTAAATATAAAAATTCATTTATATTATCAACTAAATATTTAAAATTAACCGACCAAAAATCTGGGTCGTTACAGCCACTAAAAGAAAAGGCAGAAACCATTTTTCTGAATGAATTGGGGAGGCTGATTTCGTCCACTAGAATTGAAAAGAGGAAAGGAAAGGATTTTATGTCTGAAGATGGAATGAAGGAAAAATGGTTCTTTATAAAGGAAAACAGTGGGGATAAGAACAACGTTCCGTCATAGGTTATAGGGTAGGCGAATTCCAAACAATAGGTTGGCGCAAAATCAACTTGGGAAGGTCATAACCGACATTTGACTAAATGATCCAATTGTACCATTAACACAATCTCCAATTGTACCGAAATTTTACTTACCTCTACATTTCAATGTTCTTAATTCAATAAAATTAATTTATTTGTAATCTGACTTCGTTTGTGTACAACAATATTTTATTTTTTTATTATTTATCGGTTCACTGAATTTATTCAGTTTGCCCAAACAACAACTCCATTTGATTCCTGATTCGAACCGTTAAGCTTCAATTCCTTTATATAAATACACACATATCTAAGCCAATTTCATATATTTAAACAATAACATTTATTTTATATTCAACTATTTCTATTTTTCAATCGAATTTCCAATCCAATCCAAATATCCAATCAAATTCAACTCAAATACTTAATAATAAATATTTGATTCTCAACCAACCGTCCTGAATTAAACATTGATTCCAATTCTCACACAAACCATATATTCAATTTTAATTCCATTATAAAATTGATTATTAATAATTAAATCGCCAATTAGTTACATATTCCAGTTATCGAAATTTCTGGGACGTTACAATCTTCCCCCTTTAAAACTTTTCGTCCTTGAAAAGGAGAGATTGTTAGAGTTATATCAATATATATACTTCAAATTCCATGTTCGTGTGAAATTTCCCTATAATTAATTTAAATATCGATACTTAAGTCATCTATCGTATTCAAATAAATCAGAAAATCAATTTTCCTTTCTTATAACACAATTTTCTTTATCTTCCAAATCGGGATATATTTACTTCTCCTGGTTTCCAATTATATCCAAATTTCTTAGACCAATTTCTATCTCAAATTGTTTGAGATATTCCTCAATTTTCCATTTTATCCAATCATCTAAGAGATTCTAAATCATATAATTTCTTTTTAAAATCAATCTCATTTTAAATTTCAATTTCTGCATAAATTGGATTTATGTGTCTCAAATTATTGGAAATTTCCTTATAAACCTCATCTATCGAGGTTTACTCATCGCTCAACTTATTCCTTACAATCCAACTTCCACCAAATCTCCTTATATGCAATCCATTTAATCTTCCCAAACACTCAATTAAGAGTGTAAATACATTTCTTTGACAATTTGTCAATTTCAAGTTTAAAAAAATTTCAAAATCCTGAAACCTTTTATAATTTTTATTCATAATACGAAATTCGTGCAGAAAATATTTATAATTGTTTTCCCAAAACTGTAGAATTGAAAATACTCCGAAATCATTTTCCTTAATTCATTTAGTTAGGTACATTTTAAATTTCGAATTATTGATTTGAAAATATTTGATAACTCGAAGTTTAACAAGTCTATTGTCATTCTTACAGATGTTAGGCATACACTGGCCAGGCGCATGACTAAAATCTCCAAGTACTAAAATATTCTTGCTTCAACTCCCAATAGAAATATTACAAAAATTCTTTTTAAAGAAAAAGATACGTAAAATACCAATGTGTTACTGATATGTTGATTGTTCATGAATCGCAGATACATAATGGTTTCGTTTGGATCCCCCAGAAAACATCTGTATCCATAGGAAATCACTTCCCTGTGAATTTCGTCATGGACAGATCAACGAAAAATATTTAAGAATCAAAAGAAAACCTGAGGTCACCGAGCGTTAACTGCTCTGTCTCAGGGTCACGGAAACAAATCATAGAAATAAATCAAGACACGAGGACCAATCAAGTTACGAAGACAATTTACGTCACGAAGACGAATCAAGTCACGAAGACTCAGTGCTGCAATCAATCAGGTGGCTCCACGTTACTAAGATTTCACACATATTTCATGGATCCATTCTACCTTTTGTAACACTAGCGGTTACACTCTTTCACTTGTAGATATGCCATGTGGACCGCAGGTACATAATGGTTACGCCTATTTCCCTCAGGAAACATCCATACCCGTAAGCTTCCACAGCTCTGCGGATTACGCCATTATCATGACTGTAGATCGCAGTAGACACAATGGTTACGCTCGGTTTCCCCAAGAAACCTCTGTTCGCCGTAGGCCATTTACAGCCCTGCGAATTACGCTACACGCTCGTATTCTTCTAAGAACAATGACAACTCGAGTTTTATGTCCGGACAACCTACCACCAGCAACAGCACATCTCATTAAGCTCGAAATTCAAAGGAAAAGGAAGGTACTTTCCTTATTTTTCTTTGAAAACATATAATACTATATACATATAGTATTTTATTCCAAACTTCTCATAAGTTATACTTATGTCAACTTACATAAGATTTTCTTTCCAAACCATATTTTCAAACATCTCATTTTTTTTAAATCATTTGTATATGATTTTATCTCAAATCGATTACTTTCCAGATCACTAGTGTAACACCCCACATCTGTTAAGGTCACTCACAAAAGGAATGCCTTAACTTCAATGGAGTATTATGGGTACTGGAATAGAAATATTACAAGACACATATAAAACAGCAGATAATAAAGTGGAAGTACTTCAAATCATTTATTAAATATAAATGTTTACAAGAAAAGCCCATCAACTCCCAATACCCAATTTCATAGTTAAATTATCTGTCTTGCTCAAAAACAAAGAAGCATAAAAAAAACTGCAGTATTCCCCAATAAAGCAAAGCAAGCCATAGCCAAGAGAAATCCAAGCCATACATGAAAGAGCCTTGGAGCTTGGTAAGATCTGAACTAAGCTGTATTCCCACACTGTGAACCTTGGGGGAAACGGAAGAAAAAGAGGTGAAACAAAACGGGTCAGTCATAAAGACTGAGTAAGTCCTAGTGACTTTCAGCATAAAAATAGGTAAAGATAACATGGCATGAATAAACTGAAAGTAAACATAAGCATGATGACAAGGTAGGCAAGATAAACTAAGATAACAAGATAAACTATGATAACAAGATAAACTAAGGTAACAAGATAAACTTCGGGCACGATGAAACAAGTATAACGTCCCATAATTCCTATCAAGTATCCCACCGCATGGTTTCTATCAAGAATAACATCGCAAGGTTTCTAAGCTTTACCATTAAAACGATATCTATTTGCTCTGCACCACCTAACTAGCATCCTCATAAGTGTCTTACATTGAATGATCCGTATTCCTACTAGTGTCCCAACTAGTGTCCTGTGTAACAAGGATCCGTACCCCCTACTAGTGTCCCAACTAGTAGCCCGTGTTATATAATAATTACAACGTGATCCCAATCCCCGCAATTATGGTAGCCTTCAGATGTACATCGATTATGAGGATTCCACCTCGATCACCCCAATGGCCATGTATATATTCGATGCACCCTTACTACCTTATGAATCGGCTCCCTACTTGACCTAGTTCTCGTTTGTGTCACGCGGCCCCCTACTTGTAGATACCTGTGCTGGTCCCACCATAGGGTGTATCAAGTCCCATGGTGGCAACCCTGACACAATCAAGATGCACAACTTTATACCTACTGATGCCCAGTGGCTAAATTTTCTGCGCCGAAGTGTGTGCATGCCCGCACTCCGTTAGAACCTGCACTGCTGCACCAACCGCCGCTAATTTGACGTCTTATAATCAGCCCAGTAATCGTGCCCCACTCTGCCTAGCTCAGGGTTCCGTTGATACCTAATGTGGGTTACTGCTGAAATGGGTCCCCGTTACTAGGTTTTTCTAATGGTTAAGTCTGTGGGCCTATATTCTCTGATATTACCCACCAACCCTGATGTGTACTTAACCCCGCTACTGATTCAAGCATGTGTATTTAATGGTTAAGTGTATGTGGGCCTATATTTACTAATATTACCCACCAACCCGATATGTACTTAACCCTTCTACTCGTTATGTTACCATGGTTAAGTGTTTACCTTAGTTAACTTAACCTTTCTCGCTTATTATGTTTGATTGGTTAAGTGTGGTTTATTAACTTAACCCCGTTCGTCTATCTGGTTACATTGGTTAAGAATTTTCTTGTTAACTTAACCGCATGTGTTACTTAACCCTACCACGCATCACATCAGATTGGTTAAGTGCATGTTAACTTAACCTCATCCACTAGTCATATTATAATGGTTAAGTGTTATCAACTTATTCAAGTTAACTTAACCCACCCGCTTGTCCTGTTATGTTGGTTAAGTGTTAATACTTAACCGCAACCACTTGTCTAATTAAGCCATTGTATTAGTTAAGTGTTCTCATTAACTTAACCTCACTCTCTAGTCCAGTTTAATCATGTTATAATGGTTAAACATTTGCTTAACCTTACCCACTCCCGTAGTCAACATATTAAATTGGTTAAGTGTCCAGATTAACCTAACCTTACCCACCAATTTAGCTAACATGTTGAAATTGGTTAAGTGTTCTAGTTAACTTAACCCTACCAACCCTAGCTCAGCTCTAGTTGTCTTATTAGGGCACCAACCTCTCACATTAGACATATATTGTTGTGGCTGCCTGTGTGCCGGTCGGGTCCGGGCAGTCTTACGCCACAACTCAGTCTAACCTCGGGTCTTTATTGGGCCTAATGCTTAGCCTCCCACGTTGGATAGGTATTGCTGTGATTACTGGACAGCCGGGCGGGTCCGGGCAGGTTTACATCACAACTCAATCCAACCTCGTGCTAAGCATATTCGTATTTTCCAATTTACATTAATTATGTAAATTATTCAAATTCAAATTACTGCCCAATTTGTTTCCAATCAATCTCATTAAATTAGGTATATAATTAATACCATTTTATGCCATAATTCTAATTTACATTTTAATTATGTAAATTGTTCAAATTCAAATTTACTGCCCAATTTGTTTCCAATCAATCTCATTAAATTAGGTATATAATTAATACCATTTTATGCCATAACTCTAATTTACATTTTAATTATGTAAATTGTTCAAATTCAAGTTTACTGCCCAATTTGTTTCCAATCAATCTCATTAAATTAGGTATATAATTAATACCATTTTATGCCATAAATCACTTATGTGATAAATGACCAATTTATGACAAGTTTTCCTATAATTAATCATTTTAACCCACCGTTACCCCGTCTAATATTAGGCTAATTATCTTAGCCTAATTTATGTTCGTATGATTTTTGAGTATAAAGTTTAGGCTAAAAACTTAGCCTAATTTAATGTACATAAATACACAATCATAAACATGACAAAGGTATAATTTTGGCATTGACGGCATAATTAATGTGAACATAATGGGGTGAACTTGCAAAATGACATCATGAACATTACAGGGATGAACTTGCAAAATAACCATAATGAACATTATAGTGTCATAAGTGTGAACTCGCAATTATAAGCTAATTCAACGTATATGTGTATTTTTAACATAGGCCATATTAACATACATACATGAGAATTAGCAATATGAACTAATAAATTTACATATGTTAATTTGCAACATAGGCAAATCAACATACGTATATGCGAGTTAGCAACATAGGCTAATCAACATACACATGCGTTACTTGGTAACATAGATTAAATTAACATACTCACAAGCCAATCACAAATATACGATAAGTGTGGCATAGGTTTTTCCTATACATAAACATGTAGATTTGACAATTTGTCGCATGAATCTACAACATAAACTTGCATAGTAAACTTATCAATAATTCCCAATTAAACATGATAATAGAATCAAATCACTGGCATATTATACAACATGACAAACATTGTACTCAATAATTCCCAATCCAACATGATAATAGAATCAAATCACTGGCATAATATTATACAACATAACCAAACATAATAAGCATCGTACTATTTTCATTTTGATCGCAAAACATGATTTTAATCTTAATTCACATTCCGCAAATATAGCTAAACTTACATCAATTTCACTTTATTTCATCGCCATATTATAATTAAATATTTAGATCTGAAAATAACTAGAACTTACAATGCGTAGATCGAGAATTAAGAACATAGATTGTCGTAGAATCGTTGTAGTGACGTTGATCTATTCTCTTGAATTGTTGTAAAAAGCTTTCACCTTTGATTTAAATCCAATTTGAATGCATAAGCTCTTGAAGTTGGAGATGTAGGCCATGATCAAGAGAGATTTGGGCAGCACTTCGTTGTTAGGATGAATTGTTGTGAATTAAGCTAGGTCTTAGGGTGTTTTTATAGAAGTAGGAGCTAATTTAGGCCATAGGATTAACCCTAGGATAGATCAGAACCATCAAAATTCGTCACAGGCCATCAGAACAGAGCACAAGACCAAGCAGGTGCACCCAGGCCATCTTGGCCGGACCACCCAGGTCGACACCCATGTCGACTGGGCAGTCGACATGGGGGGGTGGTGTCGACTGTGCAGTCGACACCCCTGTCGACTTGACCTGGGCAGGAGTTTTCCCGCCCTGCCCCCGTGTGTTTGAATTCGAATTTGGCTCTAGTTTTAAACTGTTTTGAACTTGGAATTTTCTGAAAACTTTGACGGCCATATCTTGGTCATACGGACCCCGATTTTCGAAAATTCAGACTCTATTTCGCGTATTTTTCCGAGACGAACGCAATGGCACAGCCCGTTTCCCTTGATTCATATTTTATAATTTAATTCTGCCTTGATTCTTGTCTTAACATGTTATTAAAATTCGGGTTGTTACATTCTCCCCTCCTTTAAGGATTTCGTCCCCGAAATCTCCAAGTTAGGAAGAACGTATCCTACCATCCATCATCCATCTACTCAAAACATCATCCACAGGCAACCATTGTCCTTAAAAGATTTCTAATGCTGTATGAACATATGCAAGAAGTGTGCGTATATGTTCCTTGTCTAATGCAAATGATCAGGCCTGATTGATCTTCTAGATGCAAAATATGTTTAGTGCCATGAGTCCAACATGTCTGCAAATAGTCCTAGTCACATAAAGACTATATGTGTGCACAAACATCCATCCATATGCAACATTCACATGATAACACATTCAATTTCATCCACAAACAAGTGTAAACACTCATGCATATGCAATATGAAAGGTGATTGAGCCGATCTAGTGCCTAATGTGTGCAAATGCATCCACGAGCAACCACTAGCAACCACTTGCAGCCACTTGCAACCATCAATCATAACATGTCTCAAACACATGTTTACACCCAATTGTTCCTATCTAAAGGTATAGTCGAATGATAGAAGCAAGTAAAAACTTTGTGCCCGTTAGGCAATGTCAAAACTGGAAACCTATGCCACATATATATTGATTAGGAGAAGAACTCTCTAAGCATCAGCCCCGAAGACCGAAATCAACATCAGACCGACACCCAAAGAATTACTCATCCCAACCAATATATATGATTCTAGGAAACTAAGCATGATGGACTCCTATTAGGTCACAAGGAAATCCCTTCCTAAGACCAACCCGTATCCTATAAAACCCAAAAAGTTTAGTCAACCCAACGAACACCCTCAAGCCCCAACATGTGTTACCAACGGATGAGTCATACTCCCTATGGGGTTTGCAACAGAAATTGGATTGAGAATAGAACCGAGAGGTTATACACAGAAGATAGCGTGTGAGTAAGCTCTATAAGAAAAAAAAGAATCATGGATATACTCTTAAAAAGAGATATGATGCGCGAATCTAGTCTTCAATCTTCTGAGTTGCATTCCCTTGAGCTTTATTCCACTGTACCTTAACTAATTTAACTTCACGATTGTGAAGTTCCATTTCCAAAATAAACAGATGTCAACCATGATATCCAGTGTATATACTAGGATGGTCAGAGGTCTCTCCTCCTAGCTTATCCATCATGTCATAACTATTCATCTTTCATGCAAACCATCCTAGTCGAACTCGACATCCCTCAAGTACAAGCCCCAAAGGCCTAAACCAATATCAGACAAGCACCCAAGGAATATCTCCTCCAAATTCGGACGATCTACGTGAGATGATATAAGCAAAAACAACCAAACAATTGAGCACTTAATATGGCTATTCTGAAATCCAAAGGTAAACGGGCCGAACCACCAATTGGATTTGAGCCTAATGGGATCTTCTACTATACAAGTACTAAGGTGCAGAGACTCAACTATCGAAGCAGCATTAAAAGCATGCGATGTGAAAAAACAAAGTTCTACTGGGATGATAGAAAAGAAAAGCTAAACCTTTAACAGAAATGTTACCACCTCTCTTAGGTACGCTAGTTGTGAGAGCACACAATTGCCCTCTCGACGATTTGGTTCTTTGCCCTCGTCCTACTATACTTAACTACAGGTCCATTTTTACCATACTAAAGATACTCTCTCTTGTCATGGGTTTTACTATTCTTTCACTTTGGCCTCTTTCCTTTCACCTTTTTCCTCCTTCGTGGATTAAGCCATTTCAACAAGTTCTCATCCTTAGGCTTGTGTTCCTTATGTTCTTACTATCCTTGTATAGCTTGTTGACAAGTTTTCTCGGAAGCTACCTCCATCGCAAGGCAACTCTACAAAGCTTGAAATAAGATTAGACGCAGTTGGAACTACTGCGGCTACAGATGGAGGTTGGGCACTTCTTTGCCCTCCGACATATGTCGGATGCCTATGAAACTATGGTGAAAAGAGAGAGAAGAGATTTCAAGAGAGAATCAAAAGATAGAGCATATGGCTTTGGGGAATACGCCTTTTAATCAAAACAAAATTTTCTTGAAAATTTGCTTCTTTGTAAATGTTTTGCAAACCAGTTCAGAAGGTTTTTGAAAACTTTTGCCCAGTCTGGTAACCTTCTGCTCTGATACCAAATGTAACACCCCACATCTGTTAAGGTCACTCACAAAGGGAATGCCTTAACTTCAATGGAGTATTATGGGTACTGGAACAGAAATATTACAAGACAGACATATATAAAACAGTGGAAAATAAAGTGGAAGTACTTCAAATCATTTATTAAATATAAATGTTTACAAGAAAAGCCCATCAACTCCCAATACCCAATTTCATAGTTAAAATATCTGTCTTGCTCAAAAACAAAGAAGCATAAAAACAAACTGCAGTATTCCCCAATAAAGCAAAGCAAGCCATAGCCAAGAGAAATCCAAGCCATACATGAAAGAGCCTTGGAGCTTGGTAAGATCCGAACTAAGTTGTATTCCCACCCTGTGAACCTGGGGGGAAAACGGAAGAAAAAGAGGCGAAACAAAACGGGTCAGTCATAAAGACTGAGTAAGTCCTAGTGATTTTCAGCATAAAAATAGGTAAAGATAACATGGCATGAATAAACTGAAAGTAAACATAAGCATGATGACAAGGTAGGCAATATAAACTAAGATAACAAGATAAACTAAGGTAACAAGATAAACTTCGGGCACGATGAAACAAGTATAACGTCCCATAATTCCTATCAAGTATCCCACCGCATGGTTTCTATCAAGAATAACATCGCAAGGTTTCTAAGCTTTACCATTAAAACGATATCTATTTGCTCTGCACCACCTAACTAGCATCCTCATAAGTGTCTTACATTGAATGATCCGTATTCCTACTAGTGTCCTGTGTAAGAAGGATCCGTACCCCCTACTAGTGTCCCAACTAGTAGCCCGTGTTATATAATAATTACAACGTGATCCCAATCCCCGCAATTATGGTAGCCTTCAGGTGTACATCGATTATGAGGATTCCACCTCGATCACCCCAATGGCCATGTATATATTCGATGCACCCTTACTACCTTATGAATCGACCCCCTACTTGACCTAGTTCTCGTTTGTGTCACGCGGCCCCCTACTTGTAGATACCTGTGTTGGTCCCACCATGGGGTGTATCAAGTCCCATGGTGGCAACCCTGACACAATCAAGATGCACAGCTTTATACCTACTGATGCCCAGTGGCTAAATTTTCTACGCCGAAGTGTGTGCACGCCCGCACTCCGTTAGAACCTGCACTACTGCACCAACCGCCGCTAATTTGACCTCTTATAATCAGCCCTGTAATTGTGACCCACCCTGCCTAGCTCAGGGTTCCGTTGATACCTAATGTGGGTTACTGCTGAAATGGGTCCCCGTTACTAGGTTTTTCTAATGGTTAAATCTGTTTGCCTGTATTCTCTGATATTACCCACCAACCCTGATGTGTACTTAACCCCGCTACTGATTCAAGCATGTGTATTTAATGGTTAAGTGTATGTGGGCCTATATTTACTAATATTACCCACCAACCTGATATGTACTTAACCCTTCTACTTGTTATGTTACCATGGTTAAGTGTTTACCTTAGTTAACTTAACCTTTCTTGCTTATTATGTTTGATTGGTTAAGTGTGGTTTATTAACTTAACCCCATTCGTCTATCTGGTTACATTGGTTAAGAATTTTCTTGTTAACTTAACCCCATGTGTTACTTAACCCTACCACGCATCAGATTGGTTAAGTGCATGTTAACTTAACCCCATCCACTAGTCATATTATAATGGTTAAGTGTTATCAACTTATTCAAGTTAACTTAAACCACCCGCTTGTCCTGTTATCTTGGTTAAGTGTTACTACTTAACCGTAACCACTTGTCTAATTAACCCATTGTATTAGTTAAGTGTTCTCATTAACTTAACCTCACTCTCTAGTCCAGTTTAATCATGTTATAATGGTTAAACATTTGCTTAACCTTACCCACTCCCATAGTCAACATATTAAATTGGTTAAGTGTCCAGATTAACCTAACCCTACCCACCAATTTAGTAAACATGTTGAAATTGGTTAAGTGTTCTAGTTAACTTAACCCTACCAACCCTAGCTCAGCTCTAGTTGTCTTATTAAGGCACCAACCTCTCACATTAGACAGATATTGTTGTGGCTGCCTGTGTGCCGGTCGGGTCCGGGCAGTCTTACGCCACAACTCAGTCTAACCTCGGGTCTTTATTGGCCTAATGCTTAGCCTCCCACATTGGATAGGTATTGTTGTGATTACTGGACAGTCGGGCGGGTCCGGGCAGGTTTACATCACAACTCAATCCAACCTCGTGCTAAGCATATTCGTATTTTCCAATTTACATTAATTATGTAAATTATTCAAATTCAAATTACTGCCCAATTTGTTTCCAATCAATCTCATTAAATTAGGTATATAATTAATACCATTTTATGCCATAATTCTAATTTACATTTTAATTATGTAAATTGTTCAAATTCAAATTTACTGCCCAATTTGTTTCCAATCAATCTCATTAAATTAGGTATATAATTAATACCATTTTATGCCATAATTCTAATTTACATTTTAATTATGTAAATTGTTCAAATTCAAGTTTACTGCCCAATTTGTTTCCAATCAATCTCATTAAATTAGGTATATAATTAATACCATTTTATGCCATAAATCACTTATGTGATAAATGACCAATTTATGGCAAGTTTTCCTATAATTAATCATTTTAACCCACCGTTACCCCGTCTAATATTAGGCTAATTATCTTAGCCTAATTTACGTTCGTATGATTTTTGAGTATATAGTTTAGGCTAAAAACTTAGCCTAATTTAATGTACACAAATACACAATCATAAACATGACAAAGGTATAATTTTGGCATTGATGGCAAAATTAATGTGAACATAATGGGGTGAACTTGCAAAATGACATCATGAACATTACAGGGGTGAACTTGCAAAATAACCATTATGAACATTATAGTGTCATAAGTGTGAACTCGCAATTATAAGCTAATTCAACGTATATGTGTATTTTTAACATAGGCCATATTAACATACATACATGAGATTTAGCAATATGAACTAATCAATATACATATGTTAATTTGCAACATAGGCAAATCAACATACGTATATGCGAGTTAGCAACATAGGCTAATCAACATACACATGCATTACTTGGTAACATAGATTAAATTAACATACTCACAAGCCAATCACAAATATACGATAAGTGTGGCATAGGTTTTTCCTATACATAAACATGTAGATTTGACAATTTGTCGCATGAATCTACAACATAAACCTGCATAATAAACTTATCAATAATTCCCAATTAAACATGATAATAGAATCAAATCACTGGCATATTATACAACATGACAAACATTGTACTCAATAATTCCCAATCCAACATGATAATAGAATCAAATCACTGGCATAATATTATACAACATAACCAAACATAATAAGCATCGTACTATTTTCATTTTGATCGCAAAACATGATTTTAATCTTAATTCACATTCCGCAAATATAGCTAAACTTACATCAATTTCACTTTATTTCATCGCCATATTATAATTAAATATTTAGATCTGAAAATAACTAGAACTTACAATGCGTAGATCGAGAATTAAGAACAGAGATTGTCGTAGAATCGTTGTAGTGACGTTGATCTATTCTCTTGAATTGTTGTAAAAAGCTTTCACCTTTGATTTAAATCCAATTTGAATGCATAAGCTCTTGAAGTTGGAGATGGAGGCCATGATCAAGAGAGATTTGGGCATCACTTCGTTGTTAGGATGAATTGTAGTGAATTAAGCTAGGTCTTAGGGTGTTTTTATAGAAGTAGGAGCTAATTTAGGCCATAGGATTAACCTTAGGATAGATCAGAACCGTCAAAATTCGTCACAGGCCATCAGAACAGAGCACAAGACCAAGCAGGTGCACCCAGGCCATCTTGGCCGGACCACCCAGGTCGGTACCCATGTCGACTGGGCAGTCGACATGGGGGGGTGTCGACTGTGCAGTCGACACCTCTGTCGACTTGACCTAGGCAGGAGTTTTCCCGCCCTGCCCCCGTGTGTTTGAATTCGAATTTGGCTCTAGTTTTAAACTGTTTTGAACTTGGAATTTTCTGAAAACTTTGACGGCCATATCTTGGTCATACGGACCCCGATTTTCGAAAATTCGGACTCTATTTCGCGTATTTTTCCGAGACGAACGCAATGGCATAGCCCGTTTCCCTTGATTCAGATTTTATAATTTAATTCTGCCTTGATTCTTGTCTTAACATGTTATTAAAATTCGGGTTGTTACAACTAGTTTTCTACTTCACTGCATTCTTATATATTTTTCTGTATACATTTTGGGAACTTCTGTATCCAATATCCAAACTCGAATATTCTCAAATTTCGTTCCGATTTCAAAATTTCAGTCTTGATCCTTTTCATCATCTCATATTTATGCCTCTATTGGTAATAAACCAAAATTTCTTCCAAATTCCCCATTACTCAAATTTTCTAATTATTAAATTCATCATTTAATTCAAATATTTATATTATCAAAATTCCAGATTTTTTCTTCTTATCGCAAATTTCTCCTTCACGCACCATCACTCCTTCACATTCACGTCTTTCGACCGTAAATTAGCAAGCGAACAACTCCCTAAGTATCAACCCCGTAGGCCGAAACCAACATCAGATCAACACCCAGGAAATTATTCAACTTAACTAATCTCTAGTTAATTTCTAATTCCTTAACTCCACTTCTTAATTTCTTATCAAATTACTGCTTGCACGATTCTCGAATTCAGTTTACGTATCTACTTCCCTATCATTCTGTCGCCCTGTGTTTCGACATGCAGCTCTTTGCTCGTCAGTTTTTGCCATACTATTTTATCGAAACCCATTAGCCTCTTATGAACTTTCGAAAAATATTTCCAATTATTATATTCGTTTCCCTATAATTTTACAAAATTTCTGGGAAACATTTCCATATATTTGCAAATCTTTGTTTTCTATAGAAAATATACTTTATTCCCAAGGGGAAATATTCCTAAATTCGTTATTTGGATTAAAGCAGATGTTAAATAAAACATCGCTATTTTCATTCAACTATTGACACTCATTAACTCTCTTCACTTAACAAACTCTTACTATCGAGTCTTACCCATTTCTTAGCCAATAATGGAGTCAACCAAGTTAGGGTATAGTTACCTCTCAGATCATGAATGAACAACATTATTAACTTCGAAATAGATAAGTTCACAACTTTGAACATTCATTCTCGTAACTTTCAAATTCAAATTAAAAAAATTCTTCTTTTACAATAATCGTTGATTGTAACTATAATTCATGCCTTTAAAATATTTAACTTTAAAATATACTTCATTCCTCAATCTGGGTACATCAAAAATTAATTAGTGATGCATTAAATTTTTGATTAAAAACAGAAATTAAATAATATTTCCTGCAATTCGCATAATCGATTCCCATGAAAGACTTCCTTCTGAATAATCTCCTTCCCAATAATATATTCCAAACTTTGGAAAAATCTCACCTACTTTACATTCTGAATTTCAGAATAATCTCACCATACCGGTCAACTTCATTTTCCCCTATTTCCAATTCCGTTCCAACATATTCGCTTTCAAATGTCTTCTAAAAATTAAATATTATTCCTTTTATCAAAATATGAACTCGTCACATCAAATTAATTTTAATTCCATTCAAATATCGATTCAAATCGCTTCAAAAATTTCATTCATATATCGCTTCATTTATAACTCATGTTCACAATTCACTACTTGTTAATCAACTAACAAGTTTATACTTACCATCGAATTAATATATCTGATCATACATCATTTGTTTGAAACCAATTATAATTTATCTTGTCAGGTTCTAAATCAAATTTAATACACTCGTATTCCAATTATATCTCTTTTCCGATTTTATTTTCATTAATTTCTATTTTGAATATCAAAATAAAACCCATTGATTCATTATTGAAACGATTCCAAATATTCCATTTTCATTCAAATTCCTATCTGAATTCTTATTCCAATTTTTTTTTCAGTCATCATTGATTTCTAAAATACATGATTTCAGAAATTGATTCGTCAATTCTATTATACTTATTTTCCTTTAGTACAATTTGATAATGGATTCGAAATTCAAACCTAAGGGGGTCTTATCGAAGAAAAGATCTCACAGACCTGGATTTGAAGACTAGGGATTCCGAACAAATTTCTAATCTCAATTTTTTTTCCTCCGCTGTATTATTTTCATAATACCAATTTCAAACTATTTCCAAAATATTTTACCTTCCAGAATCTATTTTTAAAAATAAATCTTTACACTTTCCAAACTTTATATTTCAAAACCTTTTTATTTGTAATAATCCATTTTTTTAGTTCAATTCTACTCATTTCAATCCCGATAAGCTACGCTTTGAATAAACCAAAGCTTTGATACCACTTGTAACATCCCGCCTTTTTGATTGCTTTAAACCAGTAATTAAACCAATTTAAAACTTCCAAATTGATGGATCGTTATTTAGCTTACAGAGTTTAAAATAACAGACTCAACACAGTACAAATATAAAACACAAAATTGAACAGCAAAATAAACTTTTATTTATTAACCAGAAATTTTGAATACAAGATATTTGTATACAGCGAAATTGAAAATACAGTTTTTTTTTAAAACAAGAAAATCATATTTACTGGTCTAGAATCAGAGCGCACCAGTCTTCGGATCCCCAGCTTCACCAGTCTTCGGATCCCCAGCTTCACCAGTCTTCGAATCCTAAGCTAAAATCTTTAAAATCTGTATTGCTCGAGTCTGACCCGAGCGTTCCATGCAAAAACATAAAATACCTGAGTCGGGATTAAATCATAGTTCAAGTAAATTAATTTCAATAGAAAACTGAAATACAATAGTCAGTCCCAAATCCCCAACACAGAGGTCGTCTGTAAAATAAATAGGTATGGTATTTGTTCAAAAATCATATGCTTATCAGTTCCCTTTTCTTCGTGGACGAAATGGACACGGTGTACTCTGGTTCGGCCTTGAATGAACTAAGATTTGGCGCAAGTCAAAGCTTACCTAGATGAACTAATACATACCAGTAGCTCAATACTAAGATCATAACTAAGTAATTAAAATATATGGTCGGAAACAAGAATTCACAAGCAACTAGTCCACATGAAACCCTTTACTCATGTGTTTAGATAGGTAGAGGTGCTACAGCAAATACCTGACAGGTGTACATGGGAACAAACCATTTGTGACAAATTATACATGCCATGTTAAATGCCACTCAGTGAGATATTAAAACTGCACATATCATTCTGAAATATAACCGTGGCTGGTATATAAATTTTCGCTTAAGTCCAAATCTCATGAGTGTGTATAACCAAAGGGACTTCATCACATCTATATATGCATATACGTTAAAACATGTAATAGGATCTGGTTAAAACTTTCAAATCCTAGTTTTTTAATAATCATTCTCAGAACAAGGTATATATTTGTAAAAGTCCATTTTGGTATTTTCAAGGGGAACACATTTGTCCATATAATTTGAGAACAGAATGTCCTTACAAGTGATATTGTACTTAGTTAATTTATGCTAATATGTTTAAACAAGGCTCATGTATCATATAAAATACAACAGGCAAACAAACATCATCTATATATGCCCAATTGTAACATGGTAGAACTGTGTATACTTTACTAAACAGGGTTCGGCCTGTACCGATGAATGAATTGCCAAATGTAACAACACATAAATGTGCATGTATTTGTTTTATCAGTGTAAATATGGACAAAATGAAAACGTACAAATGGAGCATGATATAATTAATTACCTTATTGCTATCAAGTTTTAAATACATTCACCTGTTACTATCAGGAAGTTTGTTCATATACACATATGGGTCATTATTACTTTGTGAGTTCAAAGGATCTAAAATGTGAAGTAAAATAAAAAAAATAAAACAAGAAGTGCAACCTGAACAATTGAATTTCAAGGAAAATTCATATCACCTAGCCTTGTAAATTACCATATAGTTTCATGTAAGCAAACTATATGACAGTTTCCTTCTATCCTTGAAAATGATAACAATAATTAATACTCAGCCGATTTCACTTCCAACTTCTCAAAGTAATTGGCTGTATTACAAAAGCTCAGCAAACAACATGAACAAATTAAATGCTAAAGGTTTCTGTGATATGCATATGATAGGAGCATCAATTCATCTCAACTACATAGAAGTAACTACTTCCAAACCGTTCTTTTTATTATTATTATACATCGAAATGTCGCCAAGAATACTGTGCATCTTTGTGAAAAGACGCAGCACCTTAGTTTAAGACTTTTCTAATTATTTTTCATATTCTTGTAGAACTATATGAACACCATTGCTAAAGAAGCGGTTGCCATGAATAAAATACTGTAATTTGTCGGAGCATGATAAAAGAAAATATAAAAGAGTAGCTGTAACTATATACATCTTAGCAAAGTGATTTAGCATTTATAAAAAAGATTTTTGAAGGAAAAAACAATGGTGGGTAAGTCAAAGTAATTAGGCAGACTTAGAGCTAAAATCTTAGAAAAAGTATCGAATTCTCATGACGCATCAGATCAAAGGTTCAGGCGTGTTTCAACCATTACCTTGTTGCAGGTCATACATACCAGTGTATGATACTTGATCAGTAATAAGGCAAGAACAGTATGCAACAGGAATGCATATGAGTGTGTAAATATGACAAGTTAGAAATTAATTCACAAGGCCACACATTTTGGAACACTATCATTTTTTTTTTGCCAAAATCAATAGACATGGGATAGATACAAACATTTGAAATATAAATGAAGTAACATTGTAACAAGTGAAATATGTTGGTTCTGCTAAAATTAAAACCAGAATATAATCTAACAAGTTCACATGTGAACATATATGTGTTTAAAGTAGGTACAAAATCAAGGGATGCAATACAATCCAAACCCATACATATAAAGAACAGTGGTTAAAGTGTGTTTGGTAAAAACTGTAGTTTTATCCCTAGCTTTAAATTCAACCTTGCAAACAACTGTTTTTACTACAACCTATTCTTTACTGTAATTTAGCTTCCACGTTATTTCATTCAGCAAATCCATGTTAAAAACTTAAGTACAATCAAATTAAAACAGGAATCGTGAAAGGAAATTCTAGTCGAAATCCAAACAAGCTGCCCATTCCAGGTTTGTTAATAAAGTAAACAAAAGTGCATTTATTATATTTATCTACCAGAAACAATTCAGCACCATCCAGAAAATAAAATAAGAGGTGCATGACAGCAAATTAAATGTCTCCATATATATATATTGTAATTTAGGAAATATCCTGTCAACTAAGACGAGATTACATCAGTATATTAGGCAAGGAATCAGAAAAATATGAAATTAAACGTTGTTTCCTGACATCAACTCGGCCTATACATGTCCATACTTTTTAATAGTTTGTTCAAGTGTTGCTCTTGAATTGGGAAATCAATATATTAACATCATACAGGTTAATATTTTTCGGTGGTTTGTTTTTAAGGCAAAAATCGTTCCTTTGTTTCCTGAAATCAAATTAAATGCCTTTTTTTAAATCACTTCTAGCGGTTTGTTTTAAAATTCCATTTCAAAGCCAAGTAAATCAATTGAAAATCGAAAACAATATGAGCAGAAATTTATCCAAATATTTCCAAGAATGAACTGGGGATTCACTGCATCAAATCAGTGCAAACAATCACACAAAAATCGCAACAATCTGACCAAGATACTTAGGCCAGTAAAATGACAGCAATACGAGTGCATGAAACCAATTCAGCAATAGGGCCTTAGCTATTTTATTTAGTTTTAAATTGAAATTAAATGGCTTGAAACTAAAATCCATCGTGAGCTAACACTCACCACAAAACGGCGCAGCAACCTCCATTGGTCTGAGTACGATACGGATCAGTAGAGCTTTAGAGTTCGAGGCAACACGAGACTTCAGCTTTGGGGAAAACGCGCTACTGGGACGAGCCGAAGAAGAAGGTGCGAAGGAGAAGGCGACAAATTTAACATCACAGGAGGAAGTGGTTTTGGGGAAAAGACTGATTTGGAACGTCGGCCACTAAAAGAAAAGGAAGAAACCATTTTTGTGAATGAATTGGGGAGGCTGATTTCATCCATTAGAATTGAAAAGAGGAAAGGAAAGGATTTTATGTCTGAAAATGGAATGGAGGAAACATGATTCTTTTATAAAGGAAAACATTGGGGATAATAACAACGTTCCGTCATAGGTTATAGGGTAGGCAAATTCCAAACAATAGGTTGGCGCAAAATCAACTGGGGAAGGTCATAACCAACATTTGACAAAATAATCCAATTGTACCATTAACACAATCTCCAATTGCCACGAAATTTTACTTACCTCTACATTTCAATGTTCTTAGTTCAATAAAATTAATTTAATTGTAATCCGACTTTGTTTATGTACAACAATATTTTGTTTTTGTATTATTTATCGGTTCACCGATTTTATTCAGTTTGCCTAAACAACAACTCCATTTGATTCTTAATTTGAACCGTTAAGCTTTAATTCCTTTATATAAATACACATATATCTAAGCCAACTTCATATATTTAAACAAATAAAATTCTCCAATTTATTTAACGTCAATAGTGTTTATTTTTAAATTCAACCATTTCTATTTTTCAATCGAATTTGCAATCCAATCCAAATATCCAGTCAAATTCAACTCAAATACTCAATAATAAATATTTGATTCTCAACCAACCGTCTTGAATCAAACATTGATTCCAATTCTCACACAAACCATATATTCAATTTTAATTCCATTATAAAATTGATTATTAATAATTAAATCGCTAATTAGTTCCATATTCCAGTTATCGAAATTTCTGGGACATTACATCAAGGAACAGGGTATTATTTCATATGTTAAATCTCAAATGAACCCATTCGCCTAAAATATAAATGAATGAGCCACCAGACTCCGGTATGCATGTGCATTTCATAAACATGTGCAATTTATGTCTGACATGAAATGCAATAGTTTGTGACTTTTCACAGCAAATGGTTTATTTAATTTCCAATGGTTTGGAAATCTCATGGTAAATCAACATGAAATGACTAAAGCACATTGTTTTCTTTGTTTTTTCATTATACTATATTTTGTAGACACCAAGAGTTATCCTTAAGAAATTATTTGAAAGCCTGATTCACCTTCTAACAAAAATGGCTATGATGTTAACACATAAAGAAGAGGTGAAAATACCAAGGGATAAACGGTTTTAGTTCACGAGTTAGATCCTTTACATGGGTATGATGCTAACATGACCACTAAAATGTTTCAGATAAGGACATTCGTTATGTTGATACTCGTATTCAAGAGTAAACCATTGAATGAATTAGTCTAACCAAAATATTCACAAATTGTCAATACAGATCCTATACAACATTACCGTACCCTTGCATCAAAACTTTTTCCAATTACAAATTTGAAAACATAACAATAAAAAGAACATGCATTGATAAATCAATTCAAGACAACTGATAAACTAATAATATCAGTGTAAAACCGAAGTCATATGTTTGGAATATTTTTAATTGTAAGAGTACTTACAATCGATCAGTGGAGAAAAAGAACTCGGCAATCATTATGGGTGCAGCAGGCGACATCAGACAGAGCTTTGGTGTAGTGGCATTGGTGAGCAGAGATAGGCGACGACGCTTCCTTTTGGTGACACGGTGGTTGTTGCGAGCGACAGGAGCGATTCAGACTTTGAGAAGAGGCGGACCACGGTAGAGCAAAGTGGTGGTGACCCCAGGTGTTGAAGGCGGACATTGAATCAATCGAGGAGGAAACGATAGGACAAGGTCAAGGCGATTTGGGTGGAAGGCGAAGCGGATCGATTATTTTGGAGGATGGAGCCATTATTTATGAATTGGGAAAATGATTTGGATTTTTTTGGGGATCTGGATCTAATCTAATGAGGAAAAATGCAGAAGAGATAAAAAAGGAGAGAGGCAGTAGATTTGAAATGGATCAGGAAAGACACATTGCTTTACTATATATAATTTTGCAAGGAATAGAAAAGTAATGTAGAGAAAAGGGTAGATAAATCAAATGATTCACTTTCCTTTATTTCATTTATTAAACGAATGAACGTGACCGGATTCAGAGAAAGGGACGACATTAATTTCGAAGAAACCACAGACTTATATTACTGGTTCAAACTAGGTGTGGCGTTTCCAATCCAAATGTTTACCGTTTCAATTGCTATATTAAATTCAATTTATTGGTAATGGTCTAATTTATTTAAAATTTTCTCTATATTACAAATGAAACAAACTTTTGTACATTACTACGAAAATTCCTTCATTGCTATATTAAATTCAATTTACTGGTAACGGTCTAACTTATTTAAATTTTTCTCTATATTACAAACGAAACGAACTTTTGTACATTACTACGAAAATTCCTTCATTGCTATATTAAATTGCACAAATTACTAATATCAAATTTTCGTAATTAAATTTGACTGCAAAATTTTACATAATATTTCGAGTAACTGCACCATTTAAATCGTACATTATTAGAAGCGTTGAAACTTCCATTATTAATGTTTAATTTAAATTTACTTAAATTAAACAAACATATGTATTTTTATGTACGGAATTAAAGTTTGAATTTAAATTCTAATGCCAACCATTTCAATACTATTATGGTTATTATTTCACGACTGACAACTATCTTTCCTTTTATAAATAATACTTCAAAGTTAATAATTCCACAAAATTTAATAATTGTTTCCTTTGTAATAAATCATCATTCATCTAATCATAAATTGCTGTTTATTAGAAATAAATTTGAAATCGTTTATTAATAATATCCTAAAATTATTTTTCAAACCATTTTAAATTCAAGGATTAAATTCAATTAATTCAATAATTAAATTATTTAAATTTGTCGGATGTTACATTCTCCCTCACTCAGAACTTTTCGTCCTAAAAAAGGAACGTAGTAAAGAACTAGTAATTTAACGATATATAATTCATTCGCTTATCAACCTCAATTGCTTGTTTAAATACAAAATTATGCTTCCAATTAGTATTGATAACCCGATCATCTAGTGCGAACTTCAAATTCGACTTCTTGACAAGAAACTTCTATTCTCCTTGCATAGCAATAAGTTATGATAGAGAATTTCATATTCATATCAAAATTCTTTTTAGAAATTCATCGTCGAAAATCGAGCAAACGTTCTATTTAGAATCAACATTTTATATTCAAACTAAATCAAAATTGTTATGCGAAAAGAATGATTTATGTTTAACTACATATTGATTCCATTAGTTCTTTTCCTTTCTGGAGACGAAAATTAGTATGTTGATTTATTTCAAAGTTGTGAACTTGCAAAACATTTAAAATCTCTTTCTTATTATACTACGTTGAGGTGATACAATGTTATATTTTTTATGTCACTAATTTGTTAGTTAACGTCAAAATACTTTATAACTCAAAGGCTTAACAAGTTTATTTCCGTTCTTAAAAGTTTTAGACATATGTTGATCAGATGCATGACTAAAAATCTCCAAGTGCTCAATATACTTGTTTCAACTTCTAGTGAAAATACTTAAAACTTTTAAAATAGATATGGAAAATACATTCCCCTATGGATCGTGGGCACGCGACGGTTACGCTACTATCCCAGTAGAATCACTTGTGCCCATCTATAACGACCCGCCTTTTTGCCCGGTTCTCGGCGGTAATTAAACTGACTTAAATCGTTCAGAAAGACGAATTGTTATGGGTACATACGTATATTGAACAAAACAACAGAACTTTTTATTTCATTACAAAATATTACATTAGAGTTACCAGGAATACATCAGAGTATATCGATATTTACACAGCGGAAGAAATATATAACCATACTCTCAGCGGAAGAACAAAACATACAGCGGAATCTTCAACTCTATCGTGGACTCCAACTCTGAAAGCGCTCTGGATCCTGCTCCAACGATCTATAACTGCAAACTAAACTACTAGCTGCCCGTGTGGAAATTAATGGGCACCTAGAGTTTAGGAAGAAAAAATAAACTCCGGGTCAGTCATGGGACTGGTGTGAGAACATAAAACATTTACTTAAGGTTTATTTTAAAGTTGGGAATTTCACCGGACCACGCCGCTAATGCAGAACGGGTTTACTCCATGTGAACACCCGTGCATACAAACACGCGATGACCCTTTTAAAATGAAGCTATCATAAGCTCGTCCCACATCACACAATGCAAGCGCACACCAAATGGGCGAGTTTTATCTTATGATAACCAAAAATGCCTTCATACGTAGAATCCTCTTTCAATACTATCATATAGTGTGGAAAACAATTTCGAAAATAAATGTATTAATCCTAGGCAGCATAATACCATTAATATTATGTCGCCATATATATATACAAACAAAAACCATATGGTTCATATTGGAGATTGGATTTCCAACTTGATGATTCCTGGCACGAAAGATCAATCAGGGATACAAAACGAAGTGCCTCAATGGCTTTTTCGTCCATACGCGGACACCAACTACACATCGTCAGGGCAGATCAACGGTTTTCGACCAGACATGACCCCCCAAACTTACCCAACTTCCCCAGGTTCATAAGTGGTTTCCCACTGCTGCACAGCTTCATCATCAATTCATATATAAGTATAAAACCTAATCGCCAGTTTCTCATCAATCCGGGGTGTGAGGTTTGTCGCTGTCACGTCATACACAAAGCGAGGCTTCGATAATCCATTCTTTGATCATCACTAGCTCGTTTCATAACTTGGGTATGCCACATTGACAATTCACGACATATCACTGATTTAAATCAATGCATACCCTCTAAGTTCATATGACTTAGAGACGGGGATAATATATTGCCACAATTCCGATATACATTAACGGAAATCAGTGCTATGCGGTTAATTTCAATGTCAGACACACCATCCATACAAATTCGTCCTGGGTATGAACGGAACCAAATCCAAAAATTTTCCAAATACGTTCGGACTTTCTGCCACTCCGGTAATAGGGGCATCTCACTACTGTAGCTATTCAGTAAAGAAACCAATCAGCAGGCCATCAGTACGATTTTGAAGAACCACGGTCTTCGTTCATCGATTCCAAGTCTTGAATTTTCTTCATATGTCGTATTATTACTTGGAATGGTTTCGGACTTAAATCCAATCCCGGACTTCCCAAGTAATAAGCGTGTTCTTAAATCGATGGTCATGGATCATACGGCCTTTCAATTCAATTTCCTTCCAATCATTTCAATTTATCATAATATCAAGGTTGGAATTTGTCATAAATTCAGTTTTCATCTTAACTCTTTATTTCAAATCAAAGATTCGCTTTACCAACCTTATACTTCAAAACATGCCTTTCAATTCTCATATTTATTTATTTGTTTCCTCAAGTCGTTAAATTTACCAAATCTCTATTTGGATTACAATTCCATATATGATAATCCAATCCATTTATATTCGAACATAAGTTTGATAGAGTTGAATCAACTTATATTCGATATAAATTCACCACTCAATCAAATACTATCAGAACCTTGGTGTAAATATTTCTAGTGCTTCTGATAGTATTTGTTCAACCTTGGAAATTACACATCGAATATCCGCCACAAACTCCATTCAACTCATTCCCTTTTTAAATTCTAATCTTTAGAATTTATAAATAATTCCAAATTCAATTATTTAAAATCCTTCTACCCCATTTTAAATCCTTTAACCATTTAAATAATGGTTTACAATATAAATTTCAAAACCCGTTTATCTTTGGAATTTAGATAATAACGGTTGAACGTTATTAAATGCTGCACTAGCCATTAAATTCAAATATATTCCAAATCACTTAAAATTCCAATAATTCATTTCTAATTACTTTAAATTAACAAAGTAAAACTTATCATGAATTCTCTCTAGACTTAAAACTAGTTTTATTTCGAATTTTCCGTTATGGTTGCCTAACTGCACATACAACAACCTTTCCCAAATTTGTTTTGGCATAACTTGGAAATTTTACATTGAAACTTGAAAATTTCTTTTCTATTCAAAAATTGTGAATATTTGAAAATCAACGTTTCTTATTCCAAGTTAAACCGATTTCAATTGGTCAAGTTATAATCATTTGAAAATTTAAATCGTTGTTTACGAACGGTCACTCCGCAGCGCGTTATATATCGAATAAATATAATTCTTTTAAATCCTTCTAAATGAATTTAAAATTTCAAAATAACTTAAATCCAAAACGATTATTAAGTTTAAATTCAAAATCATTTCATAATTCGAAGTCTTAATTTGAATTAAAATAAGTTATAACCCATAGGAATTCAAAAACCCTTTAATTTAAATTTTAAATTTAAATCCCATAAATGGTCCTTACGCGATAATTATTATTTCAAATTCTAATTGGTTTTTTCTCAGTTTTAAACAACTTCAGATCCAAATTAAAATTATATTTGAATTAACCATCTCGCCCGTCGGACCAGTTAGGGATAGCCAGGGAGAGCAGGAAACTGGATTTCCAAACCCAAGCCTAGACACCATCCTCTCTGTCATCCTAGAACAGTCTGGTATATAATCTTATAAGTATTATATTAAATTTCAAATCACTTTCCAAATAAAACTGTACTTTAAAAATTAATATTTTATATTTGAAAATAAATCTTTATCTATATGGAAGAATATTGAATCGATCATCTGTATAGCTCCACAACCATGGTGTCGTGTGTGCATCATGCAAACAACATAAATCAACCATATAAGTCCGATGATCATACATTATAATCATCATCAATAACAACCAATTCAGCGGTGCACAAGCGTTACTGTAAATAACGCTTCCCAGTGTTCAGTGTGTTATCTACTTACATGTGCATCCATTCACACATTCATATCCATATCCAAACAATTATCATAAATCATCACACACGTTTTAATCGCTACTAATTAAAATAAATGAATAAATTAATTGTTCTCACCGACTTAGCTCCGAAAACTTCAATGTCCGAGTTCCTTATGAACGACCATAGCTATCGCAACACATACAGTCTTTCAATCCATTCCATTAGCAGTTGGTGATTTTTCTGCTAATTTATATATTGAATTTGAGTTAATATCGACGTTCGTCGTATATGTACATGTATCACAATTTCTATTTTACTATAAATTTGCACTTAACTAAAATAATAAATATTATATATCCAAGTGTTCTATATTTCGGTTTGATTCAAATGCACCCAAGAGCGAATTAATTTGATCTGAAATAAATGAGATATTATTTCCTAAAGTTTTTAGCCAACTTAAATTTAAGTTTTAATTTAAAATAAATTATACCTATAAAGTTTGGCCCAGCCCATTATCATGACACCAAAACCCGCTGTGCCACACTCTTCTTATTCTCCCCCTCACGCCACTTCTCCTTCTCGCGGATGAACCCAATCAGCTGTGCAAAATCGTGCACATGCACGAGCCCCAATCTCAACCAAACTCAATTCCGATGCCACCCGCAAACTCCTCTACTCCTTCTCATCTCACCGCCCTCACTCAACCTGACCCCGAAGCCCTACATCGAAAACCGGTCCGTCCATGTCGAATACCTGGAAACAAAACCTGTACGCCTCCTCCAAATACATCGACAAAAAATTGCTCCGAAATCCACCAATTTTTGCCAAAGCGAAGCCTACTCCGTCCTCATCCCCGTCCCATCATCCATTCCTTCTATCGTCGCTCAAATCTCCGACAATCTCAAAACCTAATTCTCAACTTTTCCGATCATCGATACAGAATCCTCCCAAACTTACATCAAAAATATTACACCTCCTGCTGATCGCAATGGCGCTGACGGCGCGATCTAATTTGAAGCGGATTGGAAGAAATGATTTTTCAAAGCTCTCTTTGCAAATTTTCATGTTTACTGTAAATCGAGAAATCCTCTGTTGAGAGTTGATGAAATCAAGATCCATTAACTTCTAAAAATCAAAAATGAAAAACTGAACAACATTCGTGTGAATTATATTGGTTAGAAGCGAATAGATCGGAAGTTATTGACTTTTGAATGGAGTAGGAATGGGTTTTCTTATATACAGGAAGTTTTACAGAGAAGGAAGAAGAAAGATGTCGTGGGATAATTTCTGCTATAGCTTTGACCAGAAGAGAAAACATGTCCTTATACATGGATTTAAAAGATATTTTTAATTATTAACTTAAGACACTTGTACTTATCCCATGAATTCTATACATGCAATGTAGACACCTAATCCTTGTCATAAAAATTAACCAATGCATGCCAATATAAATCACTAATTTATTTATTTGTTAAATTTATATTTTTAGTTACACCTTAGAGACACTCATAGATGTAGTAAGTTTCCAGTGCATAAGAAGGTAGCCAAAATATTACTTAAGATTTTATAAAAATATTTATTATGTTATTTTAACAAATATAAATTATAAAAATAAGGGTTTAGAAACACAACAAAACTTTATGGAAATATATTATTTTATAAAACATAATATTATTACTTATTAATATTGAAAATATTGATATAAATGAAATTTTAGATATGATCTTAAAATAAGTCATTCGCACCAAAAATAGATCAAAACAAAAATATTTATTCAAACTCATATATATAATATTTTAAAACAAAAATTTGTATTTAAACCCTATTAATTTCACTTGATATTCGGAAGAATTGAAATTTATAGCATATGTTAACATTGGAAATTTTTGGTTCGTTACAATCTCCCCCACTTAAGAACTTTTCGTCCTCGGAAAGGAGAGTTCGAAAAATTATTCATATGTAGAATAAATCTTACCTATAAATTTAAATTTAGAAATTCAAGATGATCTCTCGAACTTAGAATCCCATTTCTTTTCAACCCATCGAATATACTACATATTCCTTTCATATAGAAAATCATACTTCACTTCGAGATTTCCAAAACCAAATTTGCTTTCAAAATTTCAAATATACAATGATGAGATCTTCATGTTGTTAATTCGAGAAGTTCATCCTACTGACAGGGCAACTGATTATCACCCATCGCACAAAATCCAATCTTTCATCACAACCCAGTTTTAGTCATGGTTAATCGAACAAACCAAATCATTTCATATCCCGAAGTTGTAAATAATTTCATAATCATAGTTTACAAATACTTATTGCTTTCAAACATTTCAAAATATCGGGATTCTAGTCGTCGGAACCACTGTTTATTATAAACAGTTTATAACCTATTTATCATATCCAAAGTGGTTGAAAAATAAATTTCCAAGCAACTTATTTCAATATCAACATTTCAAATTTCGAATTCATAACAAACTTTGTGAATTTCAATTTTCATTCTTTACATAAGTTGAAATTTTTTCCTTTATCAACTCATATTATCATAAATTGGTCTTATGTAGATTCAAATTTACATTCCAACCGTTTAAACTTCATAATTGGCATTAACTTCTTTTAAAACTTCAATATCCCTTCAACATTCAAGATTTTTATATAATATTTTCTAAGAGTCTAATTCCAAAATTTAGAAGTCATATTGATAAAATCGAACAACTTTTCTTTTTGGTCGTATTACGAGATCTACAACATTTATTCATTCTTGTTTGGAAAGTTACCTCGTTTAACAAGTCTAGCGAAAATCTTTGAAACATTCCTTTCAAATTACCACTACGCTTTTGCTGCGCTACTCCGATATACATATTTCAAACAATCTGTCCCAAACACTAGAAACTGATTTTGAAGATTCTCCGAAGCTAAAATCTTTATATTTTCGAAAAATTAAATTTCCCTAGTCTACTTACTACGCAAGGCCTACCATTTGAAGTTCGGTTAACATAAGGCTTTGGACAAATTGAAATTACCTAATCCGAATCACTTCCTCGTACTATTGGGTGCTCAGGGCTTTTCATTAACTTTTCTTGAGCAAATCTTACTTCAAACTTCTTTTCCATTAAATGGTAAGCGATTACTCTTTAATACTTCTATTTGGATTGCTCATATAGTTTCAACAAGGAAAGATAGTTTTCTCCCCCACTTAGAATGCTTGTTATAATTTAAACCATTTTTTTTCTTCAAACAAATTCTTATCTTAAGCCAAAATTACCTTCAAATTTCCTAGGAAATTTTGATTGCTAAAATCATCTTCTAAGCAAAACAGTTTAACTTACATTTTACCATTTACAACTCATGCTAGACATAGGTTCGACTCTATTGCTTAAAACTCATCGAGGAGTATAATATCTCCCCTGATTACACTTATTAGATCTCAAAATTCATACTTGTTGATCCATTTTGAAATATGGGTTGATATTTTAATATTATCCCTTAATGATTTATCTCACTTACGTGTATTTTCAAATCTTTACGTAAGGTTTACTTCTAAAATGTCTTCTTTGGTTGTTAACAAAATGGTTTGTTTGCATTTATAACATACTGTCCTTTTATTAAATCCTCTAATATTTCCAATATATCGAAAGAATTTAAGTATTTCTTGACGTCGTAGCCGGAATCATATAGTCATCCCACCTTCGAAACTCGAAAATCACTACTGATGGTGCCATAGGCATCAGTAAATCCATCCTCGAGCGACTAGAATGTGATTCTATATCTATCTAGTATACACTTGACTTCGTATATACGTTAGCTAGGCGTATATTCAAAATCCCTATATACTCGATAGTCCAATCGCGACGTCGAACATAATACTCAAGAATCCCTTATGCTTAATTATATTTCTAAAATAATCATACTTTCAAAACGATTTACATAGTATTTAAACATTTGATATAGATTTTCAAAATACGCCTCTCAACGAGATATCCCAAAATCTCATTCTAGGGCATTTCTAACCCTATCTCTAATGAGATATTATAACTCTGATGGGTCCTATCTTTTGTTCAAAATATGTCGTACCCAAAGCTTTGTATAAACCAAAGCTCTGATACCAACTTGTAACGACCTGCCTTTTTGCCCGGTTCTCGGCGGTAATTAAACCGACTTAAATCGTTCAGAAAGACGAATTGTTATGGGTACATACGTATATTGAACAAAACAACAGAACTTTTTATTTCATTACAAAATATTACATCAGAGTTACCAGGAATACACCAGAGTATATCGATATTTACACAGCGGAAGAAATATATAACCATACTCTCAGCGGAAGAACAAAACATACAGCGGAAGCTTCAACTCTATCGTGGACTCCAACTCTGAAAGCGCTCTAGATCCTGCTCCAACGATCTATAATTGCAAACTAAACTACTAGCTACCCGTGTGGAAATTAATGGGCACCCAGAGTTTAGGAAGGAACAATAAACTCCGGGTTAGTCATGGGACTGGTGTGAGAACATAAAACATTTGCTTAAGGTTTATTTTAAAGTTGGGAATTTCACCGGACCACGCCGCTAATGCGGAACGGGTTTACTCCATGTGAACACCCGTGCATATAAATACGCGATGACCCTTTGTGAAGCTATCATAAGCTCGTCCCACATCACACAATGCAAGCGCACACCAAATGGGCGAGTTTTATCTTATGATAACCAAAAATGCCTTTATACGTAAAATCCTCTTTCAATACTATCATATAGTGTGGAAAACAATTTCGCAAATAAATGTATTAATCCTAGGCAGCATAATACCATTAATATTATGTCGCCATATATATATATATATATATATATATATACAAACAAAAACCGTATGGCTCGTATTGGAGATTGGAGATTGGATTTCCAACTTGATGATTCCTGGCATGAAAGATCAATCAGGGATACAAAACGAAGTGCCTCAATCGCTTTTTCGTCCATACGCGGACACCAACTACACATCGTCAGGGCAGATCAACGGTTTTCGACAAGACACGCCCCCCCGAACATACCCAACTTCCCCAGGTTCATAAGTAGTTTCCCACTGCTGTACAACTTCATCATCAATTCATATATAAGTATAAAACCTAACCGCCAGTTTCTCATCAATGCGGGGTGTGAGGTTTGTCGCTGTCACGTCATACACAAAGCGATGCTTCGATAAGCCATTCTTTGATCAACACTAGCTCGTTTCATAACTTGGGTATGCCATATTGACAATTCACGACATATCACTGATTTAAATCAATGCATACCCTCTAAATTCATATGACTTAGAGACGGGGATAATATATTGCCAGAGTTCCGATATACATTAACGGAAATCAGTGCTATGCAGTTAATTTCAATGTCAGACACACCATCCATACAAGTCCATCCTGGGTCTGAACGGAACAAAATCCGAAAATTTTCCAAATACGTTCGGACTTTCTGCCACTCCGGTAATAGGGGCATCTCACTACTGTAGCTATTCAGTAAAGAAACCAATCACCAGGCCATCCGTACGATTTTGAAGAACCACGGTCTTCGTTCATCGATTCCAAGTCTTGAATTTGCTTCATACGTCATATTATTACTTGGAATGGTTTCGAACTTAAATCCAATCTCGAACTTCCCAAGTAATAAGCGTGTTCTTAAATCGATGGTTATGGATCATACGGCCTTTCAATTCAATTTCCTTCCAATCATTTCAATTTACCATAATGTCAAGGTTGGAATTTGTCATAAATTCAGTTTTCATCTTAACTCTTTATTTCAAATCAAAGATTCGCTTTACCAACCTTATACTTCAAAACAAGCCTTTCAATTCTCATATTTCTTTATTTGTTTCCTCAAGTCATTAAATTTACCAAATCTCTATTTGGATTACAATTCCATATATGATAATCCAAACCATTTATATTCGAACATAAGTTTGATAGAGTTGAATCAACTTATATTCGATATAAATTCACCACTCAATCAAATACTATCAGAACCTTGGTGTAAATATTTCTAGGGCTTCTGATAGTATTTGTTCAACCTTGGAAATTACACATCGAATATCCGCCACAAACTCCATTCAACTCATTCCCGTTTTAAATCTAATCTTTAGAATTTATAAATAATTCCAAATTCAATTATTTAAAATCCTTCTGCCCCATTTTAAATCCTTTAACCATTTAAATAATGGTTTACAATATAAATTTCAAAACCCGTTTATCTTTGGAATTTAGATAATAACGGTTGAACGTTATTAAATGCTGCACTAGCCATTAAATTCAAATATTTTCCAAATCACTTAAAATTTCAATAATTCATTTCTAATTACTTTAAATTAAAAAAGTAAATCTTATCATGAATTCTCTCTAGATTTAAAACTGGTTTTATTTTGAATTTTCCGTTATGGTTGCCTAACTGCACGTACAACAACCTTTCCCAAATTTATTTTGACCATAACTTGAAAATTTTACGTTGAAACTTGAAAATTTCTTTTCTATTCAAAAATTGTGAATATTTGAAAATCAACGTTTCTTATTCCAAGTTAAACCGATTTCAATTGGTCAAGTTATAATCATTAGAAAATTTAAATCGATGTTTACGAACGGTCTTTCCGCAGCGCGTTATATATCGAATAAATATAATTCTTTTAAATCCTTTTAAATGAATTAAAATTTCAAAATAACTTAATTCCAAAACGATTATTAAGTTTAAATTCAAAATCATTTCATAATTTGAAGTCTTAATTTGAATTAAAATAAGTTATAACCCATAGGAATTCAAATCCCCTTTAATTTAAATTTTAAATTTAAATCCCATAAATGGTCCTTACGCGATAATTATTATTTCAAATTCCAATTGGTTTTTTCTCAGTTTTAAACAACTTCAGATCCAAATTAAAATTATATTTTAATTAACCATCTCGCCCGTCGGACCAGTTAGGGATAGCCAGGGAGAGCAGGAAACTGGATTTCCAAACCCAAGCCTAGACACCATCCTCTCTGTCTTCCTAGAATAGTCTGGTATATAATATTATAAATGTTATATTAAATTTCAAATCACTTTCAAATAAAACTGGACTTTAAAAATTAATATTTTATATTTGAAAATAAATCTTTATCTATATGGAAGAATATTGAATCGATCATCTGTATAGCTCCACAACCATGGTGTCATGTGTGCATCATGCAAACAACATAAATCAACCATATAAGTCCGATGATCATACATTATAATCATCATCAATAACAACTAATTCTTCAGTGCACAAGCGTTACTGTAAATAACGCTTCCCAGTGTTCAGTGTGTTATCTACTTACATGTGCATCCATTCACACATTCACATCCATATCCAAACAATTATCATAAATCATCACACACGTTTTAATCGCTACTAATTAAAATAAATGAATAAATTAATTGTTCTCACCGACTTAGCTCCGAAAACTTCAATGTCCGAGTTCCTTATGAACGAACACAGCTATCGCAACACATACAGTCTTTCAATCCATTCCATTAGCAGTTGGTGATTTCTCTGCTAATTTATATATTGAATTTGAGTTAATATCGACGTTCGTCGTATATGTACATGTATCACAATTTCTATATTACTATAAATTTGCACTTAACTAAAATAATAAATATTATATATCCAAGTGTTCTATATTTCGATATGATTCAAATGGACCCAAGAGTGAATTAATTTGATCTGAAATAAATGAGATGTTAATTCCTAAAGTTTTTAGCTAACTTAAATTTAAGTTTTAATTTAAAATAAATTATATCTATAAAGTTTGGCCCAGCCCATTATCATGACACCAAAACCTACTATGCCACACTCTTCTTTTTCTCCCCTTCACGCCACTTCTCCTTCTCGCGGATGAACCCAATCAGCTGTGCAAAATCGTGCACATGCACGAGCCCCAATCTCAACCAAACTCAATTCTGATGCCACCCGCAAACTCCTCTACTCCTCCTCATCTCATCACCGCCCTCACTCAACCTGACCCCTCACCTCGAAGCCCCACATCGAAAACCGGTCCGTCCATGTCGAATACCTGGAAACAAAGCCCGTACGCTTGCTCCAAATACATCGACACAAAATTGCTCCAAAATCCACCAATTTTTGCCAAAGCGAAGCCTACTCCGTCCTCATCCCCATCCCATCATCCATTCCTTCTATCGTCACTCAAATCTCCGATGATCTCAAAACCTAATTCTCAACTTTTCCGATTATCGATACGGAATCCTCCCAAACTTACATCAAAAATATTACACCTCCTTCTGATCGCAATGGCGCTAACGGCGCGATCTAATTTGAAGCGGATTGGAAGAAATGATTTTTCAAAGCTCTCTTTGCAAATTTTCATGTTTACTGTAAATCGAGAAATCCTCTTTTGATAGTTGATGAAATCAAGATCCATTAACTTCTAAAAATCAAAAATGAAAAACTGAACAACATTCGTGTGAACTATATTGGCTAGAAGCGAATAGATCAGAAGTTATTGACCTTTAAATGGAGTAGGAATGGGTTTTCTCATATACAGGAAGTTTTACAGAGAAGGAAGAAGAAAGATGCCGTGGGATAATTTCTGCTATAGCTTTGACCAGAAGAGAAAACATGTCCTTATACATGGATTTAAAAGATATTTTTAATTATTAACTTAAGACACTTGTACTTATCCCATGAATTCTATACATGCAATGTAGACACCTAATCCTTGTCATAAAAATTAACCAATGCATGCCAATATAAATCACTAATTTATTTATTTGTTAAATTTATATTTTTAGTTACACCTTAGAGACACTCATAGATGTAGTAAGTTTCCAGTGCATAAGAAGGTAGCCAAAATATTACTTAAGATTTTATAAAAATATTTATTCATGTTATTTTAACAAATATAAACTATAAAAATAAGGGTTTAGAAACACAACAAAACTTTATGGAAATATATTATTTTATAAAACATAATATTATTACTTATTAATATTGAAAATATTGATTTAAATGAAATTTTAGATATGATCTTAAAATAAGTCATTCGCACCAAAAATAGATCAAAACAAAAATATTTATTCAAACTCATATATATAATATTTTAAAACAAAAATTTGTATTTAAACCCTATTAATTTCACTTGATATTCGGAAGAATTGAAATTTATAGCATATATTAACATTGGAAATTTTTGGTTTGTTACACAGTCGGTATCACACCCATTGAATTTCGCCATGGTTATTCCCATAGATCGCAGTTACGAAGCAGTTACGCCACTATCCCAGTGGAACCGCTTGTAACTTTAGACATCTCGCCCCTCGAATTTCGCTATGGTTATAGATCGCAGTTATGCAACGGTTACGCCACTATCCCAGTGGAATCGCTTATAACTATAGGCATCTCGCCCCTCGGATTATGCTATGAAACATCAAGTGAATATAAATAAATCATAGTGACCCCACCGAGTGCGATTCCAGTACATGTTCCTATCGAGTAGGACCCCGATTTCCGATGGACACCCCGTGCGGAGCTCTAACGCAGCCGTATCAAGTAGAATCACGATTTTCGATAGAAAGTACTTTCCATATCTTCGACTTCAAAATAGATAATACTACATATAGTATTTTTCATTTCGTACATCGCATATATCGTGCTTATATAAAATTCCATTTACAAAAGTTTTTCTTCCTTTCCCATCGAGATACGTTCAAATCAGTAATATCAAATTCACCACATACTTATATAACTTCCAATTCTATATAAGAATCAAATTGTTCAATATCGAATTTTTGCCGAATTCAAAATTTTTAATAGTCATGGCTTTCAAAACTATTTCATTTCCACACTTATATAAGATTATTAATTTTCAAATTCTAACATTTTAGAATTAACCGTTTGGATTTTGTTTCATGTTCGAATAACATTTGTTCTTGATATTTTCAAATATCTCTCATTAATCATTTTCCATATAACACAATAGGTAAATTTCAACATAACTCGTACGAATTCCGTTTTATCAAGTCGCAATTTCGAATTCAACGTACTTATATAGTTATCTGTAAGATTTCTCAATTCCATGAAGTAAGTTTCATTTATAAATGATATTTCCATATCTTCATTTCAAACATACATGCTATATATATAATACTTCATTTCACGTTTCGCATATATCGCACTTACATAAATATCAATTTTCATAAGATTTTCTATCCAAATCACGTTTCAACATATCATTCTTATATTAATTCCAATATATAAGATTTCACAAAATTCCATTTCAATACCAATTTAGTTTTGATTTCACAATTGATGCGTATATTCAATTACTTCGGACTAAATAGCTATGATCGGGAATAAATAATTTATCTCAAATTAGTTTTAAAATAGTAAGCTTGAAATAAAATAGGTTCGAATAAATAAGTCTTTAGAAAAATAGAATTTGAATAAATTAGATAAGTTATGATATAAAATAGTTTAAGTAAATTAAATAGGTTTGACAAAATTGGTTTGAATAAATTAAATATATTTTAATACAAAATAGCTTGTAGAATAGTTCAAAAATCAAAATAGATTTGGTAGAGAATAATTAAATAAGATAGATAAAAGTTATACTTTTGTTCACATAAAACAATAATAAAACATATAATAGTTATAAAATGAATACTATTTTTAGGAAATATTCCAATTCGAACTAAATTTCCTGAAGTTTACTAAATTTAACAATCATCGATTTCAATGTCGTAATCAAACTCAAATTTAACTAAAAGTTCAAAACCTTTCAGTTTGAACTAAGTGTTCATGTTAGATCACAACCCAAATTTCTCATTTTAAATTTTCGTTTGAAGTTTGAATTTTTCATTCATTCCATGTTCTTTGTTTTAAACCAATTTTCAAATTTCAACTTGTCCATAGATTTTGTTAAAGCAATTCAAAGGATCAAGATAAGATTTGGACAGTTTCAAAAATTTAAGCACGAATGGTTCAAACGATAGGCGAACGATAATGGAAGGTCAAGGCCAACAAACAAAACAAGTGAAATGGCAAAATTATATTTTTAAACATTCATTTCTATTTGAATCTTTATTCAAATTATTCCCAATTTCCTCGCAATTCATTTGCAATTTCAATTTATACTTTACAAAATATTTAATATGTCGCTTATTTAAATTTCGCTTATCTATTTCAGTTTATATTAATTTATCGAAACATTTTATTAAATTTTATCCAAACATGCTCATCTAATCGGTTTCAAGTATTTCTCGACATTTAAATCAGAACCATACAGTCATCCCATTTTCAAAACTCGAAAATGAATACTAGTGATGTCGCGATCATCCCCAGAATTTTTTCCAAGCGACTAGAATGTGATTCTATATCAGTCTCGTATATATTAGACTTTGTATATACGTTAGCTAGGCGTATATTCAAAATCTGTACATACTTGACAGTCCAATCTCGACGTTAAATAAAATACTCAAAACTCTTATCATAAATTATATTTCAAAATAATTTTTCTTTTCAAAAATATTTATTTAATTTCAAAATAATTCATATTTTCAAAATACGCCCTCTAACCAGTGATTCTTGTGATAATTCCACTCATTCTAGAGTATTGCTACTCTATCTCTAATGAGTTTTTAAACCCGATAAGCTAAGCTTTGTCAAACCAAAGCTCTGATGCCACTTGTAACATCTTGCCTTTTCGACCGCTTCAAGTCGATAATTAAACCAACTTAAATCACTCAAAACGATAGATTGTTATTTAACTTATGGGGTTTAAATAGAATCATACATAGAATCATAGAGTACAAATATTTGCAGTGGAATAAATTTTTATACATATCAGAGTTTGACAAATTTTCCATACAGCGTAAGAATGGATTATATACAAGAAATTTAAAAGAATAAAAGTTTTACGGTTTCGCTGTCGACTTTGCGTGTGCATACGCGTCTTCACGTTCCTCTCCAGTTTGCGAGCTGAAATCATTGAATTTGGAACACTTAGGACCTGACCCGAGCGTTCCATGCAAAACACAAAACACCCGAGTCAGGATTAAACTTATTTCAAGTTAGCACACTTCGATAAATGCATAAATATAATCAGTATATTTCCTAATAGTATATTAAATAACTTGAGTATACCAATTCAGTGAACTAACAAAAATAAATGGAACAAACATGGCATCCGATGTGGCACACATCTATTTCCAAATAGTAGGAAGCGGGTGTAGCAAAAATACTATAGTAATTATTTTTATGGTCACAATGAAAGGGACACACACCATAATTAAACATTAAGTGAGGTAATAAATTTCAGGCAACAACTTGAGTTAAGGGTGCAGCATGAAAAGTAGAGGCATATGAAAATCACCTAGTTCAAATATATTCAATGGCAGTAATCCCAAATAGCAACAGTGTATAGTCAAGTGAAATAGCAAGCTAACATGAAGACAAAGTACAAGTGTACACATATTTTCCAAGCATATGTTCATACAGAAAAATGCATGGCAACCAAAGGTGGAACATGCAGAGAAATTTAAAGTGTATCATGTATGCGGAGTAAATTCCATGCGCAAAGAGTTCTGGAAGAAACAATGCAACTTGAGTAGGCAGATATGAATAATAAGACATGCATGCGACATGCAAAATGAGTGAGGGTTTCAATCCCAAGGAACAGGGTATCATTTCATATGTTAAATCTCAAATGAACCCGTTCACCCAAAATATAAATGAATGCGCCACCAGACTCCGGTATGCATGTGTATTTCATAAACACGTGCAATTTATGTCCGACATGAAATGCAAAAGTTTGTGACTTTCACAGCAAATGGTTTATTTAATTTCCATTGGTTTGGAAATCTCATGGTAAATCAACATCAAATGATTAAGCACGTTGTTTTCTTTCTTTTTTCATTATACTATATTTTGTAGACACCAAGAGTTATTCTTAAGAAATTATTTGAAAGCCTGATTCGCATTCTAACAAAAATGGGTCTGATGTTAACACACAAAGAAGAGGTGAAAATACCAAGGGATAAACGGTTTTAGTTCACGAGTTAGATCCTTTACATGACTGTGATAATGCAACACCCCTAAGTCCCACATCGTGGAAGCCTATGTGAAGTGGGTACTTATATAGTAGAGCCCATCTTTTACTAACGCCGAGGCCTTTTGAGGAACAAAACCCTACAAATATACGGTGGCTAAGTTGGGGACAATATCTTGCATGAACGGAGGTGCGGGCTGTTATAGTGGTATCAGAGCCAGATTTGACAAAATAGTATTTGAATAAATTAGATAAGTTATGATATAAAATAGTTTACGTAAATTAAATAGGTTTGACAAAAAACGTTTGAATAAATTAAATATATTTTGATACAAAATAGTTTGCAGAATAGTTCGAAAATCAAAATAGATTTGGTAGAGAATAATTAAATAAGATAGATAAAAGTTATACTTTACTTCACATAAAACATTAATAAAACATATAATAGTTATAAAATAAATACTATATTTAGGAAATATTCCAATCCGAACTAAATTTCCTGAAGTTTTCAAAATTTAGCTATCATCGATTTCAATGTCGTAATCAAACTCAAATTTAACTAAAAGTTCAAAACCTTTCAGTTTGAACTAAGTGTTCAAGTTAGATCACAACCCAAATTTCCCATTTTAAATTTTCATTTGAAGTTTGAATTTTTCATTCGTTCCATGTTCTTTGTTTTAAACCAATTTTCAAATTTCAACTTGTCCACAGATTCTGTTAAAGCAATTCAAAGGATCAAGATAAGATTTGGACAGTTTCAAAAATTTAAGCACAAATGGTTCGACTGATAGGCAAACGACAACAACAGGTCAAGGCCAACAAAGGAAACAAGTAAAATGGCAAAATTTTATTTTTAAACATTCATTTCTATTTGAATCTTTATTCAAATTATTCCCAATTTCATCGCAATTCATTTGCAATTTCAATTTATACTTTACAAAATATTTAATATGTCGCTTATTTAAATTTTGCTTATCGATTTCAGTTTATATTAATTTATCAAAACATTTTATTAAATTGTATCCAAACATGCCCCTCTAATCGGTTTCAAGTATTTCTCGACGTTTAAATCAGAACCATACAGTCATCCTATTTTCGAAACTCAAAAATGAATACTAATGATGTCGCGATCATCCCCAGAATTATTTCCAAGCGACTAGAATTTGATTCTATATCAGTCTCGTATATATTAGACTTTGTATATTCGTTAGCTAGGCGTATATTCAAAATCCTTATATACTTGACAGTCCAATCTCGACGTCGAATAAAATACTCAAAACTCTTATCATAAATAATATTTCAAAATAATTTTTCTTTTCAAAACTATTTATTTAATTTCAAAATAATTCATATTTTCAAAATATGCTCTCTCAATAGTGATTCTTGTGATAATTCCACTCGTTCTAGAGTATTGCTACTCTATCTCTAATGTGTTTTTAAACCCGATAAGCTAAGCTTTATCAAACCAAAGCTCTGATACCACTTTTAACGACCTTAGGCTTTGTAACCGTTAGGGAGTGGGCGAACCTCCCACCGTGACATACAGTGATACCTCAGAACTGATTTTACGGCCAGCTTCTTGACTGCAACAACCAACCCAATCTTCCCATTGGGAAGTGTAGGGGTAAGAGTCTCCTGCTTGCCACCAAACTGCCAAGCGAGAACCCCCTATCACGTTCTCTAACCATCTCCGATACCACTGTAACAACCTGCACCTCCGTTCATGCAAGATATTGTCCCCAACTTAGTCACCGTATAGGTGTCGGGTTTTGTTCCTCAAAAGGCCTCGACGTTAGTAAGAGATGGGATCTACTATATAAGTACCCACTTCACAGAGGCTTCCACGATGTGGGACTAAGGGGTGTTACAACATCATGTTTTCTATGGAAAAATCTACTGGACTAACTTTATGTCAAAATTATAGGTTGCATTCTTGCAGTTTGGTGATTTCTATGACATGTAATACATGAAAATGTAAAACAACTTTACGGCACAGCTGTAGGTGGTGTTAATATTAGTGTTGTCTTTTGCTTGATGCGAATTTGAGGTTTATAAGGACTAAAATCTGACCCTTAGGCAAGATCATGTTTTTTTTGTCTACATGTTTAACCAGATCCTTTAATAGGGTCGGATTTCCAGTTGAACATTGGTTTAATATATGTGTTAGACCAAAAAGTGGTTCTAACACCCAAATTGATTAAAAGCAAATAAGATGAGATATAAATAAAAAATGAACACACAGGATTTATAGTGGTTCGGCGAAGAAATGCCTACGTCCACTTATCTTTCACTATATTCAATGATTCAGTTGCAAATACAATGTAATTTTCACTTGATTTCACTCACAACTCACTTATATTCACTCAATAGACTAAAACAAGTAATGGAAGAAGATTTGGATTCTCCGGGAGTAATGGAGTTCGGATTATGGAGGTGGTTCAATTCTCAAAGTGCCTAAAAAGATCCTTTTCTTTGTCTCCAGACGGGGTATTTATAGGTGTGAATTTGCTCAAAACTTGATCCGGGTCGGGGCTACGTGTCGTCCATCCCATTAGCTTCGGGTTCGAATGAATTATTGTGTTGACAACGCATCAGAGTAACGAACGTTATGGGTAGGAACTGGTCACAGCCGGTCCGGATGTCCAGGCGCTTTTGCAGGAGAATAATTATGGAACATGGGCTCGGGTCGGAGACACACATATAAGCGATTCGGATCGGGATACCCGACCCGACCCGGACTGGCTTGGATGCAACGCTCTCTTCTTCTTTAACCTGCTCCGCTCCGATCTATTTCCATGGCAAACAGGTGGCTTTCCGATCTTATTGAGATTATGTTGCCTTCCGGTCCGAATAGATATGCCTTACCAATTTCCTCAGCAGCAGTTCACCGATCCGAACAGAAGATTCTATCCGACCCGAACCGATATGTTGCGCTGACCCGACCCGAACAATCGCTGCTGTTCAATCTAGGTTGTAGTGTATTCTCCAATCCGAACCGAAGTCTTCTAATTAATTAAAAATGCTCTTCAATGTCTGATTTCTTGACTTTGTGTTGCCTAGTTCACAAAGTAGGCTAACACTTTGCCCCCTCAAAGGATGCTTCTGTTGGAAACGGAGCATGCTTTGACTGCCATAGCACAAAAGCTTCATCCTTCCTTTTGAATTCACATGCCAAGTTGTCGTACTTCATCCTGTTCGGTTCGGATTCCGACCCAAACGGATTTCTGTTTTCCGAACTGATCTCTTTCTTCTCTGCAATGGATTAGTGGGCCAAGCTGCGTCATTGGGCTTTTCGAACCGGTCCGATCGGGAATACGAATAGTCAGCTTGTTTTTTATATAAATTCACTTCTCTTTTCTTCCTTTCTCTCATTCACCGTTTCTGCTCATCCGAACCGATTCCACATCGAAAGTTTAGTCTTTCCAAGAAACTCCAAAATTCTCGCTTCAATCTTTGAATCAAATACATAGGTAGCCTTGTAATCTTGAATCTCGTTGCCATAATTGTTTTAATTTACATCCGTAGCTAAGTTGAACGATTCGAGTAAAGTAATTGGCTAACTCCACCGCCACGACTTCCTTCATCCTCCGCCTTCGTCGTTAATGGCATCAGCATCATTTCGAGGCGTTGGAGGAGGGTATTAAGACTCGCAGCTGAATACTTGAGTGCTTACCCACTTGATTTTAATTAAAGCATGGGACATCGGATTGGGTTCACTACTCAAGAGAAGGAAGAGGAAAGAAATTGAAGAAGATCGGTTCGGGTAGGGGAACAGTAGGAGAAAAAGGGAAAGAGAGAAATTCACAGATCCGGACCGGGTCGGGGCGATAGGACAAGGAAATGGGACTTAATTCGTTTGACCGGGTCGGACTGGGTTATGAAACAAAAGAGAGAATAGTAATATGGTTATCTATGTTAATCCGATCCGCCCCGAAAGTCAACCTCCGAACCGATCCGGATATTTCTCTTTGAGTGTGAGCCTTTGCTCATCCGATCCGAACCTGGTGTTTGTCTCCGAACCGAAAACTACTCAATCTAAAACACAAACTTTCGTCCACCTATTTAAAAGACATTACTTCCAACCTCATGAACAGTTAGGATAGTGCCTTGCGGACACAAATGAACATTAAGAACTACTCTGACTATCGCTTTCTCTTCAAAGTTTCGCCTTACATTGTTGCACTTTTACTTTGCATTTCTCACATTCGCTGCACACATTTTAGTTCACACACATACACAGGGGGGCCCGTGCTAATTTACTCTAATCCGTGCTATTGCTTCTTCAATAGTTTTATGACAATGAAGCCCAGACGCTCTTCCAGACTAGCTGAGAGGAAAGAAGCCCCGGAAACTTCTAACAAAATCACTCTCGAGGATATATCTTCTTCTTCGGATCCAGAATGGGACAGCGAGGGCCCAGATTACGGGGTTGGACATCGGGAAAGCGACAAGGTGTCTTCAGAGAATGAAGTCTCTCTGGGTTTCGAGGAGGAAGGAGGGATTGGTGACGATCGAGCCCCTGATGAATTTGAATCAGCCATTATATTGGAATCACCTCCAGACTCCGTTGAATCAACAATCGACAACGATCGACTTGTCCGAATTTGCTTAAAGTACGGAATAATGAAAAGGGACACTCTAGTGCCTTCGCGCTCTGATCGTCCCCACAACCCTCCAGAAGGATATATGACGGTCACTCGACTGATGTGCATGGTCGGCGCCATTCCTCCATTCTCTCCCTTCATCGTTGACTTTTTAAGACAAATGCGGATTGCCCCCATGCAGTTGCATCCCAATTCATATGCCTATTTGCACACCTTATACATAGCATATCGTGAAATCCTAGGCATAGAGCTTACGTTCGATGACGTTCACTTCTTCTATAATTTCAAGCATCGGACTCGAGAGACTCCATCTTTCTGCTACTTTGAATCAGTTCCAAAAAGGAAGATAATCTCTGCACCATTTAGCAGTAAAGCTGGAGATTCCAGACTAGAATGGTTCTACGTGAAGCGACAGCCTGGATGCGCCAGGAGATGGACAAAATCAAGTAAAGCACTGATTTTCTAAATCCGGAATCTATACACTTGAATCATCACCTTGACCTGTTTTCCTTTTTGTTTGCAGTCGACAATCCCAAACAGATATCAGATCAGGTGTTCTTTGATCGGATGCACCGGCTCCTTAATGGCGATCAAAAATTCTTGACTATCGACGAGGTCCTTAAAGATGAATACCTTCACTTTCATGGGCTGCTATCCGTTTTTCGTAGCATCGGTCATGGGACGGTCCCTTACGCATACATTCCTCCAGTGGAGGTAGTTCCAGAGACAGGAGAAGGCTCGGGAATTCCTACAGTGCCTCTTCAAACTTCACCTTCTCCATCTTCTACACAAGATGACGAATTGGCTAATCTGGCCGAAAAGCATCGTGAAGGATATATTGCCCCCGAGGAAACTACTTCTCTAGACAAGTCAAAATCCTCCCAAGAGTCGCCACTTCATGCTTCCGAGGGGGATATTCCTAGTACTGATGAGCAAATATTTCAGGGTTTGGGGGATCTCCCCTTACCTGAGACTATATACACTTCAGAGGATTTCAGGAAGGATCCTCTAGTCTTCACCTCTTCTGAAGAGACCACTCCCGCTAAGGCCAAAGAGCCTGCCCGTACTAGTCTAGCTTCAGACTCGGGTCGGTTGGGGGAAACACACCACTTAGGATACACTTTACACAACAGCATCAGCATTCATTGCACTTCTTTCTCCGTGAATCCATTAATTCTAAACTTCGTTTATTTTATCGTGCAGGTACAATGTCTCGATCCTACTACGATATAAGAAAGCTTCGTCGCAGCATGTCCAATCCTCCTCAGGATGTCGAGTATGATCGCCGGGATGATCGTGGTAGGGAGGAGAGAAGACCTTATGATCCCTATCGTTCTCGACCCTCACGTTCCCGCTCACCGGTTCGACCGGAACAAGAGAAATATAAGGGCTATCAAAGCCGCAGGGAAGAGGACAGACCACCATCTAAAGACTCCACTTCTTCCCATGAAAAGCGCAGCAGAGAGAGAACTCCTCCAAAAGAAACTGGGTCTCGAAGCAAGCACAAGGTTCCTGCTACTAAACGACCTAGGACAGATAAAGAGATTACCGAATCCTCTTCACACAGGGACACCGAACTGACAATCTCCGCTCCCCCCCCCCCCCACTAGACGCGGAAACTGCAGTAAAGCGGGCCTATTTGGAGGAGCAATTTCCTGAACATTACTTCGAGACTTTGACTTTTTTACCCGCTCTTGAACCTATTTCTTCTAAGTGGGCGGATAAGGCCAAAGCAAAGATTGATGCGGTGGAAAAACAATATACTGAGATGTTTAAATATTCACGCAATCTTTCTAGAATCATCCGCACTCTAATCACAAATACTGATTCAATGCAAAAGACCGCGGAGGAGGATGCTAAGGCCTTAAAAGCTCAAGGAAAAGATTTAGAAGACACTCAAGCTCAGTTAGCTGTCGCTCAAAGGGACGCTTCTAATTTCAAACAGCAATTCGAGGACATGCAAAAGCGTTATCATGACTTGCTTGAATCTCACACTCAGGAGCGCTCTGAATTAAAAAAACAAGCTGACGAGGCCAAGTCAGAAGCTGCTAAGACACGCCTTGCTTATGCTGAGCTTGAACGGAAAAACGCCGAGTTAGCAAAGAGGAGTGCTGAATTAGAAAAGAAGAATGCCGACTTGGCTTCAAAGCTGTTGGAGGCAGAGAATAGGGCTGCCCTGGCCGAGGGCAATGTAGAGTGTGCTATTAAATCTGCGGAGGAAGCCCGCAAGCAACTATTAGAGGCGGAGGCTGATATTCAGGGTTTCGGCGAGCTAATGATTGAATTCTTCGCACATATTATTCGTCGCCGAAACATTTCTTGGATCGAGGATTATCCATCCACTCTAGTTCAAGTATGGAATCAGATCGTCGAGTGGGAAAAAGAGGAACTTAAGGTCGATTCCCTCGATGAAGATAAACTGATGGAGAAATACTTGAGAGATGATGAACCGGAGCGCCTAGCTGAAGGGCGCCGCCTTATTGCTGAGGCCATGGAAGAAGAGAGACGGAAGTCTAAACAAAAAACTATTCTCGAAGCTGGTTCCTCTTCTTCTGCCCCTGCAACTTCCGAAGTAGAAGGGTATGATCTCGAAAATCCGGGAATCCCCCGAACAACTCTGCTATCCCCTATTCCTGAAATAGCCCCAGAGGTAGTAGTCACCCCCGCTGAGAAATCTTCGGAAGGTATCCCTATCTTTTCTCCTCAATTTGCCAAAGCTATTTCTACCTTTCTCCATGTGATTGAACAATCGATGAGAGACCCATTGTTTTCTCCTGAGTTGATAACTGTTGCTTCTCATTCTGTAGGTGTCGAATCATCCGAAAAGACAGATGTAGCTCAAGGAGCTGCCGCTGGGACAAAGCCCGCAGATAGGGCCAAAAAAGGGGAAGACAAAGCTGCTTCTATAGACTTGGGAGAAGGAAGTGAGCCAACTAAGGTCACCACTCCCCATGATGAAGAAATGATAGCAGCTTTAAAGGACGACGGCGGAGACAGGGGGCATGAAGAGGAACCAGAAGTTGCAATAACCGGGGAGTCAAAAAGTGCTGATGACGTTACCTTGGCTGCAATGAAGGCTGATCAAGACAAGCGCTTGCAATTAAAGGCCGAAGAACTAGATCCTGAAGTCCTCAAGCCCCTCGCAGTTGTGGATGCGGGATCAAGGTTAGTTGTTAAGCTCTCAACTAGATCTATTACAGAGGAACTTGCTAAAAAATCTTCTTTGATTCTAGTGCCCCGCCCTCCGGGAAGAAGTCTACTGGCTCCAGCACCGCATCTTCAGGAAAAAAGAAGTCAAAACGAATCTTGACCGAAGCTGAGAAAGAAGCACAGGATGCGGAGAAAGCCGCCAAGAAATCCAAGGCTCATTCCAAATCTAAATAGTGGATTGCCCTGTATCTTTTTAGCATTTTTGTGAACCAATAATTGCTGCTACAAAAGTAGCTCCTGCATTTTCTTTTTTAGCTATTTTCCTGTACAAATCCATTCATTTGTGAATAAAAATAATTCATCTTTTGCAATGTTTGTTTGTTAGTAGTTCTGCACTTATGTAAGAATGCATGTCTATAGTTGTGAAACGAAGTTGTGGAGGGGGGAAATATGCGTATACATACGTGCCCCCAGTCAATTCCCACAAACTATTTAATGCTTAGTCGAGCAATCTGAATGCTCCCGATGCTCTGACGGGATAGCACTTCTTGTGCCGTCGGTACCTATCGCTTTCTCTGGCATTTTTTTTATACTCTCTCTCTTTCTTTTGAGAGTTAGAGTTCGAGCTCAGTCATCTATTTATTCCCCGGTCTTTCAACGGAGAAAGATTTCTTTCTCAGCGCTCAGTCGGAGACGCCTTTATACTCTCTTTCTCTCCGAAAAGTTAGAGTTAGGAGAAGAATTTCTTTTTCAGCGCTCAGTCGGAGACGCTTTTATACTCTCTCTCTTTGGAGAGTTAGAGTTAGGAGAAGAATTTCTTTTTCAGCGCTCAGTCGGAGACGCTTTTATACTCTCTCTCTCTCTGGAGAGTTAGAGTTAAGAATGTCGTTTTCTCATTCTTTTATGTCTTATCGCACAAACAGTCGTTGTGCTTCTTTTTATGTCTAAACTATCTTCAACCTTTTTAAGTTGTGAGTTATCCTGTATCTTATAATTACAACAGAATAACTGATAAATGTATATACGTAATGCATAAAAGTAAATAACACACAATATTTTTATAGTGGTTCAGCTAAGTCGTAGCCTACATCCACTTTATAGTCCTTTATTCATATCGTCATATTTTCTCAAGGCAAGTCGTGCCTTATAACAGGGTTCACAGGAAAAATAACAAAGAGTACAGCGTTTCTAATCCAAATATCGCATTAAGTGTTGGGCATTCCATGCTCGAGGGACTTCTTCGCCATCTACGGTCGTTAACTTGAAGGTTCCTTTTTCAAGCTTCCGTTGGATGACAAAGGGTCCTTCCCATTTTGGGCCGAGGTGAGGAAGGGATGGAAAAACTCTCTTTAGCACCAAATCTCCTGGCTCAAAAGTCCTGAGGCGAACTTTTTTGTCATAATAGCGAGCCATCTGACGTCGATGTCTTGCCGCACGCAAATCCGCTTCATCCCTTTTTTCTTCGACTTCATCAAGAGACTCAAGTAAGAGCGCCCGATTCGTCATCGGGTCATAATATGTCACCCTGTGGGAAGGAACTTCCAGTTCAACTGGAATTACTGCTTCTAAACCAAAGGAGAGAGAGAAAGGGGTATGACCGGTGGCTGTCTTAAATGTTGTTCGATATGCCCACAAAGCTAGGGGCAATTCGTCAACCCATCTTGCCTTTGCACGCTCTAACCGTTTCTTGAGGATGGATTTTATTACTTTGTTTATTGCCTCTACTTGCCCGTTTGACTGTGGATAGGCAACTGCAATATATCGCTTGTCTATCTTATACTTCTGACAGAGATTTCTGAATTCAGTACTATCAAACTGGGTTCCGTTGTCAGTTATAATCGTCCTTGGAATCCCGAACCGGCATATAATATTTCTGACCACAAAACTTATCACCTTTCTTGCTGTGATCTTGGTCAAGGGCTCAGCTTCCACCCACTTCGTAAAATAGTCCACGGCCACTATTGCATACTTAGCTCCTCCTTTAGCAATTGGTAAAACTCCAATAATATCAATTCCCCACGTGGCAAATGGCCAAGGACTCACCATTGATTTAAGTTGGGTCGACGGTGCCCTGGGGATTTTGGCGAATCTCTGGCACTTATCGCAGCGTCGTGAATAATCAGCTGCATCTTTATTGATCGTAGGCCAGAAGTATCCGTACCGCAATATCTTCTTTGCTAAAGTTTGACCTCCTGTATGATCTCCACACTCACCTTCATGTACCTCCCTTAGTACACTCTTGATGTCGTCGTGTGCTATACATCGCAACAGGGGCATAGAAAATCCTTGCCTATAAAGAGTATCATCTTGTATGACATATCTGGTAGCTTTGTGTACTATAGCTCTTTTCTCACTCTTCTTTGATGGGAGTGTCCCATCCTTAAGGAAATTCTTAATTGGAGTCATCCACGACTCCTTCTCTGGTTCCTCTTCAAAGGCGAATTTAATTTCCATTGACTCAAAACTTGATGATTCCAACGTTTCAATTGGAATTATTTCAGTTTCATCTGGATTGTTGGAACTAGCCAGCTTTGCCAGCCTATCCGCTTTCTGGTTTTCAACTCTAGGAATGTGCGTTATGTTGTACCGCTCTAAGCTATTCAATAGCTCTCTCACTTTCCCGAGGTAGGCGATAAGTCGAGGTCCCCGAGCCACAAATTCCTCTCGCACTTGGCAGACAACAATTTTAGAGTCACAAAATATGTCTAACATTTTTATTCCGAGGTCTTTAGCAAGCTTCAGCCCGGCAATCAGGGCTTCATATTCAGAGTCATTGTTAGTTGCCGAAAATTCTAATCGCAGGGCGTAATATAACGACCGTCCTTCGGGAGTGACTAAGACGATTCCAGCTCCGGACCTTCGGTCGTTCTTGGCTCCATCTGTATATAGTTTCCACGGATTTAGCTTTAGCTCATCCTCGGACTTAACCACTCTGTCATTGACTACTTCCTCCTCTGGAATGGTGAACTCCGCAATAAAGTCTGCTAGAGCTTGCCCCCTGATTGACTTTCGTGGTTGAAAATTCAAATCAAACTGACTTAGTTCTATGTTCCATTTGATCAACCTTCCCGATGCTTCGGGTCTCTGCAACACCTGCCTTAAGGGCTGGTCGGTGTATATGGTTATTGGATGGGCTTGGAAATAGTGACGAAGTTTTCGGGATGCGATCAGGAGGCTGTAAGCGAGCTTCTCAATTTTTGGGTAGTTGCGCTCTGCCGCCGCTAATTTCTTGCTTACATAATACACTAGCCTTTGTACTTTGTCTTCTTCCCGAACCAGGGCTGTGCTGACGGCGTGAGCCGAGACTGCCAAGTAAACGAACAATTCTTCGTGATCTACGGGCTTTGATAAAATCGGCGGTTTCTCTAGCAGTTCCAATAAATTTCGAAAGGCCTCAACACAGTCCGGAGTCCACTCGAAGTTCTTCTTTCCTCTTTTAATCAAATCAAAAAACGGAACACATTTGTCTGTGGCTTTGGAGATGAATCTACTCAGTGCCGCTACTTTCCCTGCAAGACTTTGGACGTCTTTAATTCTCCTCGGCTCTTCGATATTTCTAATCGCTGCTATCTGGCTAGGGTTGATTTCAATTCCTCGGGAACTCACAATGACCCCAAGGAACTTTCCCGATGCCACTCCAAATGAGCATTTCAGAGGATTCAATTTCATCCGGTACTTTCGCAGGATACCAAACATTTCCGCCAAGTCTTGCGTATGGCTGGAGGACTGTTTCGATTTGACAAGCATGTCATCCACATAAACTTCCATAGTTTTTCCTATTTGATTATAAAACATTCTGTTCACCAAGCGCTGATAAGTAGCTCCAGCGTTTTTCAATCCGAATGGCATTACAACATAACAATATAATCCCAAATTCGTAATGAAGCTCGTATGTTCTTGGTCTGGTACGTGCATAGGAATTTGATTGTACCCAGAATATGCGTCCATGAAAGAGAGAAGTTCATGACCTGCTGTCGAGTCTACAAGCTGGTCAATCCTGGGAAGTGGGAAACTATCTTTTGGGCAAGCCTTGTTTAAATCTGAAAAGTCAATGCAAGTCCGCCACTTTCCATTTGGCTTCTTTACCAAGACGGGATTCGATATCCAGTCGGGATACATCGAATCTCGAATAAATCCATTCTGCTTCAACTTCACTATTTCCTCTTTGAGAGCAGCCGACCTCTCTGGGCCCAGCGTGCGTCTCTTTTGCTTCACAGGTGGATGTTTCGGATTTACATTCAATTTGTGACTTATAACGGATGGCGATATCCCACACATGTCAGCATGGGTCCAGGCAAACACGTCTAGGTTTGCCTTCAAGAAGTCCGTTAGTTCTTTTGCTCGACGTGGATCCAATTGAGAACCAATTTTCAAAACTTTTGTCGGATCAGCTTCATCAATGGGAATTTCCACTGTCGCTTCATTAGGAGTTGCATTCCTAGCCTCTGGTTCCTCGTCTTTTCTAGGATCCAGGTCTTCAGGTGTTCCTTTGGGCAACTCCTTTGGGGTCAATCTCTCTAATTGCTATGCCGAGCCCCCCTTTGAGGGAGCCGAGGCATCTTTACTTTCAACGTTAAGTCCTTTCATCAACATCTTTAACTCGGCCACATAGCAGGCCCGTCCAGAAACTTGATCCCCTCTCATTACTCCAGTTCCGGCTTCGGTTGGGAACTTAAGTAACAAACACCAAGGGGCGATACAAATTCTGAATTCAGCAAGGGCAGGCCTCCCCAAAAATGCATTATAAGGCGAATCTACGTCCAATACTACGAACTGGAGCATCCGCACTCTTCTACGTTCTCCTTGCCCCAGGGTCACGGGCAACTCTATGTATCCCATGGGAGCTGTCGACGCCCCGTTGAAGCCTCTAATCCATCCTTCACACGGCTTCAAATCTTCAGATTCAAGCTTCATTTGATCGAATGACTTTTTGAATAAAATATTGACAGAACTTCCGTTGTCTACTAATACCTTATGGACCAAGGCCGGCCCAATGGTGGTAGTAATGACCAACGGATCATCGGTGGGTGATTGGATCCCAGTATTGTCTCGGCTGCGGAATACCACGTCATCAAACATGGTCTTCTGTTGTTTTATGGGGGTGATATCTTCCAAATCATCATCCTCGTTCACATCTAGGTGCTTGGCAGCATTTACATATTGATCCATTGACCTGAAACTTCGGATTGTCAGGTGAGGTCCGCCTACTATGGAGTTGATAACAATTCCTTTACCTTTCTGCTGCGCTGTAGGCTTGGGAGCAGGTAGAATCTGTTTTGGAGCCTGCTCTCCTTGCCCCCTGTCCCTCGGGGCAACCTTGTACTCATCCAACTTCCCTTCACGCAGCAGCTTCTCAATCACATCCCTCAAATGCCGACATTCATTGGTTGAATGCCCATGAGTTCCATGAAACAAACAAAATTTCCCTGTCGCCATTTCTTTCTCGGTCGAATCACGTGGTGGCGGTCTTTTGTACTGTAACACATTGTACGTATCCAGGTAAATATTTTCCAGGGTGTCGTTCAATGGTGTATAATTCTCGTAGTTCTGGAATCGGGGTCTTTTGTTAGGATCACTTCCCCTATTTCTGTTTCTTCTGTTACCGTTTGGATTACGGTTATTGTTGTTGTTACCTCCGCTTCCAGCATTGCTGTTTCCACCCTTGTTTCCTACGTTTACTTCAACCTTGCCAGAACTTTCCCCAGACTGCTTCACGGCGATATTACTCTGCACATTCTCCTTTGAAGCCGTCTCAGACTTTCTCTTTCGGTTTTCCCAGGCCTCCTCTCGTCTTAGATAAATATCGGCCTTTTCGTAGAATATCTCCCTTGCAGAAGGTGTTTTCCCAGAAAGGTAATCTCCAAACTCAGATTCAGGATCGACTCCTTCCTTCAATGCCATCAGGATAGTGGGCTCATGCGGGTCACTGACCTCAGTCACAGCTTGGTTAAAATGGTCAAGATATGCCCTCAAAGACTCTCCTGGTGCCTGCTTGATTCTCGATAATTCAATAACACTTTTGGACTTTCGAGCATGGAGTCGGAACTGGTTCATGAAACGCTCGCTTAGTTCCTTGTAATTCGAAATCGAACGAGGAGGAAGTCGGGTAAACCAGAACAGTGCCACATCTTCTAAGTAGATCGGGAATGCTTTGCACTTCACTTCATCAGGGGCAGCAGCAGCATTCATGAGCCACGAATACCGCATCAAATGCTGTCCCGGATCAGTCCTTCCGTTGTACTTGTCCATCTGTGGCAAGTTAAAGCGTCAGGGAAATTGGAAGTCGAGGATATCGTCGGTGAAGGGAGTATGGCTTCGCTCAATTCCATAATCTTCATTTGTATAATTCCGGCTCTCGGACATGATCTGGCGAACCATTGCCTGTACATCAACATTAGTTAGGGGCCGCTCAGGTTCCCTGGCCCTAGTATCCGAGTTCCTTCTGGGCTCTTGTTCTGGAGATGCCCTTCTTCTTCGAACTGCCTCTGCTCGATTCCGTTCCCTGCGCTCCCGGTCGATCTCGGGAGGAAGGGACTGGAGTCTTTGCCCCCGAGTGGGGTCATTGTTTCCTAATGCTCGTGCAATATCCTCACGAGATCCCAAAGATCCAAATGTCAGCTGCTCCATGTTCTGAGGTCGTTCGAGTGGCCTTCGTTCACGGGGCCGCACTTCCTCGGAAGATGAAGATTGATCCACTGGTGTGTGACGAACCGGTGATGGAGTTCTCTGTCGACGGAGTTCACTAATCTCCCGACTCATGAGCCTCATATTTTCCTGCATCATGAGATTAGTGCGCTCGTGAACTTTCATAGCCTCCCTTGTGCTCTCAAGCATGTCAAGCAAGCGCGAGAAATCTCCTTGAGTGATGGGCGCAGATGGATTGACCTGATCACCAACCCTGGTGGCTGGAATCGGAGCATTCGTAGGGACTCGAGTAGAGGTTCCAGCTTCACCAAGCATCGGGTCGGATCGGAGGTAGGAGGTCAGGTCGGTTCGGAGCTGGGGAGCCTGGTCGGATCGGTACGTGGCAAGCAGCTCGGGTCGGTTCAGATTGGGGGAATGCACTGCTTCAGAATCTCCTACCCGGATCGGATCGGAGCTCTCCCCCTGCTGGCGGCTCGGATTTGCTGCATTGGTTCTTCCTGCTGCTGAACTCTGCCCCCGAGACCTTGTTACAACAGCATTTTGCTGATCTTCGCCAGCTCCATTTCCTCGAACAGACTGAACTTCCTTGCCTTTTCCTTTGGCCATGAGTCTTTGACAATCACTTCAACAAATATAAAAAAGCGGAGAAACTTAAGGATTCACTTCTTTGAACTCAACGGTCCAAAAAGTAGAAAGAGATCCCGGAAAATAAAGAATTTAGATGAGGATTCTCAGTGAAAGCACCAAAATGTTAGACCAAAAAGTGGTTCTAACACCCAAATTGATTAAAAGCAAATAAGATGAGATATAAATAAAAAATGAACACACAGGATTTATAGTGGTTCGGCGAAGAAATGCCTACGTCCACTTATCTTTCACTATATTCAATGATTCAGTTGCAAATACAATGTAATTTTCACTTGATTTCACTCACAACTCACTTATATTCACTCAATAGACTAAAACAAGTAATGGAAGAAGATTTGGATTCTCCGGGAGTAATGGAGTTCGGATTATGGAGGTGGTTCAATTCTCAAAGTGCCTAAAAAGATCCTTTTCTTTGTCACCAGACGGGGTATTTATAGGTGTGAATTTGCTCAAAACTTGATCCGGGTCGGGGCCACGTGTCGTCCATCCCATTAGCTTCGGGTTCGAATGAATTATTGTGTTGACAACGCATCAGAGTAACGAACGTTATGGGTAGGAACTGGTCACAGCCGGTCCGGATGTCCAGGCGCTTTTGCAGGAGAATAATTATGGAAGATGGGCTCGGGTCGGAGACACACATATAAGCGATTCGGATCGGGATACCCGACCCGACCCGGACTGGCTTGGATGCAACGCTCTCTTCTTCTTTAACCTGCTCCGCTCCGATCTATTTCCGTGGCAAACAGGTGGCTTTCTGATCTTATTGAGATTATGTTGCCTTCCAGTCCGAATAGATATGCCTTACCAATTTCCTCAGCAGCAGTTCACCGATCCGAACAGAAGATTCTATCCGACCCGAACCGATATGTTGCGCTGACCCGACCCGAACAATCGCTGCTGTTCAATCTAGGTTGTAGTGTATTCTCCCATCCGAACCGAAGTCTTCTAATTAATTAAAAATGCTCTTCAATGTCTGATTTCTTGACTTTGTGTTGCCTAGTTCACAAAGTAGGCTAACAATATGGTTCGTTGTTTTGGTTACATAATGATATAGGATATTGCTTTGATTGTAGCTTCGCGTTCAAAGGTAACCGAAGGATAATACATATTAGAATTGATTTTTTTATAAAATAACTTGGTTAATTGGCTTGCGTAGTTTACCAGAATTTGAATGAAAATTGCATTGGCTTGGAGTTATTAACAAAGTTTAGAACAAGACTTGAAACCGTATAGATGCAGTATGCCACTTGCATCCCATTTTTCTTCTTCTTTGGACCTGGACGTGTATAGCAGAAGAAGAAATGCTGGTATAGCAGTATTAGATCATGTTTATTTATTATGATTACTGTGTTGTGCTGTTGTGTAATAACTGAAAGTAAAGTAGTCATGAGACCATGTAGAAAACTTCTCATTTAATAAGTGTATGTAATTTTATTGACATATGTAATGAATTCAGCTATTTTCTGTAATGAAGTTACTAATTCACAAATGGTGTAAACTTGAATTGTTTTTTCTTCTCAATGAGAGTAGTTATGTTTTTTGTTAGTGAAATAGCAGTTATAATTATAATATTATGAAATCTTTGATTAATAACAGTTGAGGTATAATTACTTTTAGCAGTTGTGAAACAAATTTTAACAACTGCTAGAAACAGTTGTAAAAAAGGATGACTTTATTACGGTTGCCAGTTTAATAGACATATTACAGTTGTTTTTGGCAGTTGTGAAAGAGTACTTTTTGTTGTAGTGGTACCTCTGGCAACACCTGTACCGATGTTGCCATAGGATCGCAAAGGTGTTGCCTTTGACTCTAAGGTAACGCAACAAAACACAACACCGGGAAAATGTTGTCATAGATCATTTTTTGCCTACAACAACACTTTTTGGCACTTTCTGCATCACTTCTCCGGTGTTGTATTATGCAATCTATGGCACAGTGCAATCACTGTTTATGATTTTAAATATGATTTAAAATCATTACCAACGTTGTAATAACCTATAGGGTCACACATAAGAACACTTAAAGTGGATGATAACCATTCATAATAATAGGAGAAATCAAAATATTGACTTTTCTCTAATTTTGAATTGGTATAAGGGTTTAAAAGGTCTCACTTAATTTAGATTTTTTGTTGGCCACATAATAAAAGGAAGTGGAAATTTGTCACAAAGGCTCCTTAACCCCTCTTAATTATTTTGAAGGACACGGGTTTAAAATAATTAATTTGCAGGACAAAAACGTCGTTCCTGCCCTTCTACTATTTTTCAGCCTAAAACCCTTCGTCCCAAATCGAGGAAAATGTCCTCCACGTCAATCCCTCTCCAAATTGTTCCTCTTTAATTTGTTTTCTGCTTCAATCCAGAACCAAATCACCACCTACCTTCTCGCTGTTGCCCCCACAATTCCTCCAACAACCTGAAGTCTCATGCCAAATCGAAGACCAGGGAGCATCCACTCGGCTTCTCCTCGATATGAGAAAAATCGGCTATTTCAGGTGATTATTTCTCACGGTTAGGCTTTGTTAATGTTTTTGACATTAATCTTACACCAGAATAAAATAGTAGTTTGTTTGTTGCTGTTTAAACTGAATATCATAGTGATTGTATTTGCCTACTTTTGCTGTGTTATTTTTTTATGGCCTTGCCTTGCACTGAATATCGTAGTGATTATACACAATATATAAAAAGAAAGTTCAAGTATACCAGTATGATTTAGATCATTATTGCAAGTTGTTCTTTTAAAAAAAAGATAAAAACATATAATATGTGTATTATCTTGTGTGAAAAGATAAATACTTTTACCTTTTAAATAACTTATGTTTTATCATACAAAAAGATATACAAATTAGCTTTTTCACTGAAAAGATAAAATAACTTAAGTTTTAACAGTATTAACTTTTGTATTAGGAAATAAATAAACAAAAAGATAAACGTGGTTATCTTTTTAAATAATTAAATTTTGTTTCGTATATAAACATATACATATTAGTGTCTTAGTTAAGTTTGTAATATTATTATGCATTTATCATTATATTATACTTTCTTTAGTTTGTATATCATTTTAAATACAGTAAAAACATAGAAAAAGATATACTAGTCAATTTTATAAAAATAAAATAAAAGATAAATAGTTTTATCTTTTTCAAGTGTTTCATAAAAAAAGATATACAAGTTAGTTTTATCTAGATAGAATTGCTAGGGAATGCAGAATGGATCGTTAAGGCAAAACAAACACTAGAGGGGGGAGAATAGTGTTTGTGAGAATTTAAACAAAATCTAAAACTTATGTGAACTAAGGGATGAATGAAACACCAGAAGCACAATCACAGACACAGATTCAAACAAAAATACAAAATAAACAAAATAAACATGCAGAAAGGGAAAGAACACACCGGATTTTATACAGGTTCGGATTGCTCTTACGTCCAGTCTCACGCAACGCTAGATTGCACAGAGTTTTATTACTATATCCAAATCCAATTACAACCTCCTTGATTTCACGGCTATAAGGGATACCACCGATTCCAACCACCTGGATTTCACGACTACAAGGGATACCACAAATTCTAACCTCCTTGATTTCACGGCTACAAGGGATACCACTGATTCTAACCTCCTTGATTTCACAGCTACAAGGGATACCACCGTTTCTAACCTTTACTCAACCCAACAACTTTTACTCAACCCACACAATTATAAATAGCCCTATAACTCTTCAATAGCACTTGATTTAGAGAGAGATGAGAGGAAAGTGTAGAGAGAAGAAGTTTGATCAAAACGCAATTGATTTCGGTAGAGTATAAGTGTAAAAATCATAAAAATGATTAAGAATAATGGTGTAGAGAAAGAGGATGAAGTTAGAGAAGAAGAGATGATTAAAAATTCGATTTTAACCCTTTTTTATAGAGTGTGAAAGGTTGCAATGGTTCTGAATCGTTTCAAATAGTGAAAAGACACTTCCTTTCAAAATTGAAAAAAGTGAGAGTTATATTTTGACATAGTGTTTTTGGTATGTCGACATACCCTAGTGTAATTTTGTATTTTAAAGTACTTTTCAAGTGTTTTGAAATAAAAATAATTCTGGAAATTCTTGAGTAAAAATCTAGTTTTGTAAATTAATATTATATAGTAGAAAAACATATGAAAACACAAATTTAAACTATATTAATATATTTATAAAATTATAACATTATAAGGTTTTAAACTATATAAATATATAAAGTATAAGAATAAAAATATAGAATTTAAGTTTGAAAAACAAAGGAGAATAAGAAAGGAAAAAGAATAGAAAATAAAATAGAGATGATTGAGGATAGAATTGAAAATCAGAATTTGAAAATCAGAATTTGAAAATCAGAATTTGAACCTGTAGTGCTATTTAGAGTCTTACAAAATCTAGACTCTATAACTATATTAATCTTGAACTCTTGAAATTTTGAATACTCACGGGCCTTGAAATTTCTTTGATCTTTGAATCTCTATTTTCTTTAAAATTGTACAACCTTCAGTGATATTTCCTATATATAATTCCTGCATATATATATATTCTATACAAAAAGTGTTAGTATATATTTTACAATCAATGATAATTGAAATAAGATTGTTGTCATCAAAACTCCATTCTCCAACAATCTCCCCCTTTTTGATGATAATAACCTCAGTTTATCAAATATCATACCTGTATATACCTGTTGATGATGTTCCTTCTAATACTCCTCCTGTTTGTAAGAATCCTATAAACTATGCCTATATTTTATAATTTCTCCCCCTTTGGCACTATCAAAAAGAAATTCTAAAGGTACTCCCCCTAAATTGTATAATTCTCTGGATAGAACATAAGTAACTATCCCAATAAAAATACTCCCCATTAATCTATTTATTTCTAAGTAGAATACTCCCTTAATCTATTCAAACTTATAATAATACCTAATATGATGATTAAATACAAACCAATCCAAGTATCATTATTACATATGTTTGTCTGATATATATACAAATCAAACCAAAACAAATCACACCATATGTCTTAATATATACAAGTTTCAAAAAATAGAATCCAAATTACACCACACCATATGTTTTAGAATACATAAACAAATTAATCAAATCGTATCGAATAATTAAACGTTTCTTGGAATTCAACCCAACCTTCTTCTCCAAAGATAGGATCCTTCTTAATTACTTCCCAATCTTCATCTTCTTTGGTTGGTGGAACCTTTGCGAGATTATTATATATCTTCATCTCTGAAAAGAGAAGAGATTAGTCATCGCATTGCATCAAAATGCTTCTCTTGTTGTTCGAACATCTTTATTTGACTTATTTCGAGATGATGCTGATTTCGTAGAATGATAGAGAGAATATTTTTGAAAGAATTGAGAGTTTCTTCTAAATTTTCACTAAGACTATGGATAGGATTTTCCATGGATTTGATGAGAAATGATTAAGGAAGAAGGAGTAATGGAATAATGATTTTTTCGGAAGAAATGGACTTAAATAGGGTCTGGAATTCGATGGATTTTGAATGGACATGAGTAGTTATTCTAATTTTAAAATTTGAAATATTTTGAAAATATATCAGTTATATGTCGACATACTCTTTTTGTCATGTCGACATACTATAGTGTTATATTTTTTGAATTTTTGAATTCTTTTGAATTCTATTATATTATAATTAGTTTTATAGTTTTTCCAGAAACATAATGATAATTATATCATAAATAAAAACTCCATTTATTACTTGATAGAAAGCAAATACATCCAACTAATCAAGACACACTTTAAATAAGAGATTCGAAAGCAAATACAAGGAAATATATAAAGATAGATTAAACTAGATGGCCTAGTTTTCAGATGATGGTGAGGAAGATGAAATTCCAAGCTTTCTCCCTATCTTGACCATGAATTTGGATATTTTCGAAAGTCTCTTCTTAAGCTTATTTTGATTGTTGACTATTTTTACTTGATTTTGGACAATCGTATCTTTGTAAATACGCTTAGATATTGGATACTCGATACTTCCCATAGAAGCTTCTTCTTCTTCTTCAACTTCCGTTGGCTCTTGTTCTTGTTGCAATCGAGCTTGTTTGGCCTCGAATGTCTCATATGGTTTGAAAGTGAGAGGAATTTGCATGAGACAAATGTTTGATGCGTCAAACACTTTTCTAGGGACAAATTCTTCTCGATGAAGATCAACATTAAAGTATTTGAATATGCGAGTGAGATAAACACCATAGTGAAGTGTGTTTTCTCTTATAGATAAATCTATGTGCTTTATTTCATTTAGAATCATATCGGCCCAATTGATAATATATCCACCCATAGTACCAAAGAGAGCCTTTTGGACTTTATGAGTTGGATTGTTTAAGTTTCCGGAACAGGAAGTGATGGTATGTTGAAGGAGAAGGTTGACAATTCTTGTTTTTAGGCGTAAGAAATGATTTCTGAAATCCAGTGGAGCATCATCTTCGAAAATATCGTGAAAGGCTTCCATATCGGTTTCTTCGATAGCAAAAGTTGAAACACCCGAGCCCACACTTCTACAATTTAGAATAGTGCCTAAGAGTTTCGCATCTAGAACCATTTAAGTTCCTTTCACACTACTCCAAATTTGGTTTTCGTTGCCTTCGTAAAATCCACGATTGATATTTGCATAGAACATCTTCATGAGTTTGGGATAACAAACTTCATCGTTATCAAGAGAGTCTATTAGACTCAACACTTCATTGTGTTCGAAAAGAGAAACGAGATCATAAGAGGGAAAGTCGCTAAAGATAGCGAAAGCACCCGGGTTAACTTTTGCATTTGCTAAATAGTTACCATAGGTTTTGATGGCCTCTTTGTCATTATGAAGATAGCCTTTGATGGTTTTGGTTATCTTCAATTTTTGAGGTGAACTTGAGGAAGCCATTGAATTGATAATTTTTTGGAAGGGAATAGATATGAAGAATATAGTTTTGAGTTTTGAATGAAAGGTAGAAAGAATATATATACATATATATATATATAGAAATTGAATAGATATGAATTAAATGAATATGAATTGAATAGTCACAACTTTTCAGATTGAAACGACATCTTTTCAGACCTTGGGAGTTGGTGAAAAAATTGGAGGGAAGTCTGAAAGTTTAAACTTTTAAAATTAAAAATTTAAATTTCAAAACCGGTTAGATATGTCGATATATACTTTTCTGTATGTTGACATACTTGACTTATTTCGAAAGGAAATTGGATTTTTATGTTTTGAAATATATTATCGATTTATATTTCAGATTTAACGATTTCCTGAAATAATTCTAATCCTAATAAACACTCAAACAATTTTATTTTATTAATTTATTGGTTATTTAATATTATATTATTATTTAATATTATATTATTATTTTGAATTTCAAAATTCAAATTTGAATTTATAATTTCAAAATTTTTGTTTTTAAAGTTTTAAATTCAAACCAAAACAAACAAACAAAGCAAACATTGAACTAAATAAAATTAAAATTTAATTAATGCATACCCGATTTTTGATCCTTTTCTTCATGATTTTCTGAACTCTGAATTGCCATAAAGCATATATCTGTATTTCTGGTTTCTTGTTCTTCATCACTTCATGACGAATCTGAATCCTCTAATGTTGCTGCATATGCTTTCTTTCGTTTCCTTGTCGGATTGCTATTGTCCGTTTGTTGATTGATTTATCTGCATATGGACACATTTTCTTTATATGGCCTGGTTTGTTGCAGTTAAAATGTCGTCCATCATTCATTTTTGAATTTCCTTGATTATAACTCTTGCTTCTATATCTTATAAATCTTCTAAAATGATTTTTCATAAGTGTTGTTTCTTCATCATCTTCACTACTCGAGTCAGAATCATTTGTTGTTGCATTGAGTACAATATATTTCTTTTCAGTTGATCTATTTTCTTTTCTTTTCTGTAATTGGACTTTATAAGACATCAAATTTCCAATTAACTCTTGAATCTTCATTTCATTGACATCATTGGCTTCTTCAGTAGCCAAAGTCTTCTGATCCCATTCTAAAGTTAACGAATTTAATATTTTTCTGACTTGACCTGCTTCAGAATAAGCTTTTCCAAGTGCTGTTAGTGAATGCACTATCTCTTGAAATCTGCAATACATATCTAAAATAGATTCATTCTCGTTCATATTGAATAATTCAAACAGATTAACTAACATGTCTATCTTAGTCTATTTAACTTTACTAGTTCCTTCATGAGTAACTTGTAAAGTTCTCCAGATTTCATAAGCAGTCTTGCATACTGATACTCCGTTAAACTCATTCCTATCTAATGAACAAAATAACATATTCATGGCTTTAGAATTGCACTGTGCAGCAGCTTTATGTTCATTTGTCCATTGTGAAAATGTAGTTGTGGGTTCAACATATGCATTTTGTGTACTATTCCAGGTGTCTAATCCTACTAACTGTAAATAAATTTTCATTCTACATGCCCAATATGAATAATTACTACCATTTAACAATGATGGTCTAATAGTGTATTGACCCTCTATAAAAGAACCATTATTGCTACCAGTGTTGGTTGCCATTATCACTATTTTCAAAAACCAGATTATGAATCTTTTGAAAGACCCTGCTCTGATACCAATTGTTAGGGAATTCGGAATGGATCATTAAGGAAAAAACCAACACAAGAGGGGGATGAATAGTGTTTGTGAGAATTTAAACAAAATCTAAAACTTATGTGAACTATGGGATGAATCAAACACCACAAACACTATTACAGACACAGATTCAAACACAAGTACAAAATAAACAGAAATAAATATGCGGAAAAGGAAAGAAAACACCGAATTTTATGCTGATTCGGATAGCTCCTACGTCCAGTCCCACGCAACGCTGGATTGCACAGAGTTTTATTACTATATCTAAATCCAATTACAACCTCCTTGATTTCATGGCTACAAGGGATACCACGGATTCCAACCTCCTTGATTTCACGGCTACAAGGGATACCACTAATTCTAACCTCCTTGATTTCACGGCTACAAGGGATACCACCGATTCAAACCTTTACTTAACCCAAACAACATTTACTTAACCCAAACAATTAAAACAGCCCGATAACTCTTCAATAGCACTCAATTTAGAGAGAGATGAGAAGAGAGTGTGTAGAGAAGAAGTTTGATCAAAACGGAATTGAATTCGGCAGAGTATAAGTGTAGAAATCATAAAAATGATTAAGAATCATGGTGTAGAGAAGGAGGATGAAGTTAGAGAAGAAGAGATGATTAAAAATTTGGTTTTAACCCCTTTTTATAGAGTGTGAAAGGTTGCAACGTTTCTGAATCGTTTCAAATAGTGAAAAGACACTTCCTTTCAAAATTGAAAAAAGTGACAGTTATATATCACATGGTGTTTTTGGTATGTCAACATACCCTAGTGTAATTTTATATTTTAAAGTACTATTCAAGTGTTTTGATATAAAAATAATTATGGAAATTCTTGAGTAAAAATCTAGTGTTACAAATTAATATTATATAGTTGAAAAACTTATGAAAACATAAATTTAAACTATATTAATATATTTATAAAATTATAACATTATAAGGTTTTAAACTATATAAATATATAAAGTATAAGAATAAAAATATAAAATTTAAGTTTGAAAAACAAAGAAGAATAAGAAAGGAAAAAGAATAGAAAATAAAATAGAGAGGATTGAGGATAGAATTGAAAATCAGAATTTGAAAATTAGAATTAGAATTTGAACTTGAACCTGGAGTGCTATTTAGAGTCTTATAGAATCTAGATTCTATAACTATATTAATCTTGAACTCTTGAAATCTTGAATACCCCTGAGTCTTGAAATTTCTCTGATCTTTGAATCTCTATTATCTTTAAAACTGTACAGTCTTCAATGATATTTCCTATATATAATTCCTGCGTATATATATACACATATATATATTCCATACAAAAAGGGTTAGTATATATTTTATAATCAATGATAATTGAAATATGGTTTTTGTCATCAAAACTCCATTCACCAACAAAATGGTTTTACTCTTCTGTAATATTGAGATGTTGAAGCATGTTGATTAGTATTGACGGATTATGATAGTTAAGTGGTCTTTGCTTTTGGATTAATGGAATGCTATTTCAAACAATTGTCCTTGAAAAAAAAAATCTTTATGATGTAAGTATTACAACAGGTGATTTACAGTCGGTGATCTAAACAGATATTAAATACAAATCAACATTTTAGATGATATGGTTATGTGATAATATTTATTTTGATGCACTGTTTGCATATCGAGTTCAGGAAGTGTTTGACTTGATCAGTGATGACTTTCATGTATGGTGCTTATATTATATATACATATTTAAAGCCGATTTTTACAATCGTTTGTAGTATTGGATTATTAACATTTTTGCAAAAGGGAAATAATTATATGTTGAAGAAAGCATCTATAGGAGAAGTAATGCTCTTTCAAAGGAAGCATGAATTTTCAAGCATATTGTGAAGTTAACACCTGGTGCCTATTTGAATCTGGTTCCTGAGTTAGGGCTGGTATACGTGGTGAAACTGTTGCATAACAAATAGAGTTATCTTTTTAAATTAATTTCAGCATATCAACTTTAGGTGCTAGATTGAAAGAAGATAAGAATCAAGAAGTATATGGAGATTTGTTCTACATAAAAAAATTAGTCAAGATGAAGTTGGTTTACAATGTTGTACTGTATATATTTCCTATGCTACATGTATAAAAATGTTGTTTTATTTATTAGACTTGCCAGTTTGTTGATTATTTATGTTTCATTCCAGCAATTTTGTAGTCTGTGTTTGCAATTATTTGTTGATAATGAATTTGTAATGGTTGATATTGTTATTCATATAACTGACCATGAGTTTGTAATGTGTAATATGGTTCTACTGCTTTTTGAAGAAAGATAAATCATTTTATCTTTTATTGATAATGTTTTTAAGCTCGTGACATAATTTGTTATTAACAGTATATTGTATCTGCATAAGGATATTTCATGTACTATTATATGTTACTATTTGTTTGTAATGCTTAACGAAGAAATATAAATAATATTTAGTAACATTCAAAAAAATTCAGTAGTAACATATTTTCAACAAAAGATAAATGCTTTTATATTTCTTAACTGAGCATTAGAATCCAATTAGCCATTGAAAATTCATGATCATTTATCAGAATTTCATCATCAAATTAACATCAGTTGTGTTACAGCTTGATAGTTAACATTAGACATTACAAATTCATCATCGAAACGAATAAGAAGAATATAAATAAGGCGACATATCATGATCCATGTCATCTACTGCTGCAGCAGCTAAGCTTAGAACTAATAATAGCATAAACACGAAATATTTTCTGATGACTTTCCAATTCTCTACATTTACATGAAATATTTCGCTGGACGTACATAAATAATTTTAATACAAATATAAATACAAGGAACAAAACATTTTAAACTTTTGAACATGTATAAATACAAATATAAACACAAGGGACTGACTTTATAACAGCTGAAAATGTATATATTTTTAGCTTTTTCACATAAAGATAAATACTTTTATCTTTTTCAGACAAAGAAGAACAACTTGTTAAATACAAACAAGACATGGGATACAAAAACTAGTAGGGCCTCTAACACGAAAAAAATCCAGTCATCTAAGCCCAGGATATCATCAACAGCACGTATCTTACCACAATAGAGTGTAATGCTTCTGATTTGGCTGCGTCTGAGACAAGATATTCAACTAGCTTCTTCCGCACATTGTGGAACTTATTCATGTTTGATTCGGAGAAGCTGGATCTATCTGCAGTAAAAGGCACTATCATAGATTTTACATCACCGCCGACCATGCTACAAATGGCAGCTATTCGTCTGGAGAAGTAGTCAGAGTAGTTTAACATATCTTTATCAGAGTAGTTTCAGATATCTTTTTAAAATATGAAGTTCAGTTTTGAAAAGATAGATGCAACTATCTTTTTTAAATCTGAAATAAAATAAGATATTTTACTGAACATTTTAAAATTATTAATTACAAAATTACAATTTTGTAATCAAAAGTTCAATTTTATCATTAATATTGCATATTTTCAACTAACAATTAACACATGACATACATATTGAACTATCTTTTTTAAATCTGAAATTCAGTTTTGAAAAGATAGATGCAACTATCTTTTTTAAATCAGAAATAAATTAAAATATTTTACTAAACATTAAAAAATTGTTAATTACAAAAATGTAATTTTGTAATCAAAAGTTCAATTTTATCATTAACATTGCATATTTGCAACAACAATTAACACATGACATATATATTCATTTATCTTTTTTAAATCTGAAGTTCCGTTTTGAAAAGATAGATGCAACTATCTTTTTTAAATCAGAAATAAATTAAGATATTCTACTAAAAATTTAAAATTTGTTAATTACAGAAATGCAATTTTGTAATTAAAAGTTCAGTTTTATCAATAACATTACATATTTGCAACTAACAATTAACACATGACATATATATTCATTATCTTTTCTAAATCTGAAGTTCAGTTTTGAAAAGATAGATGCAACTATCTTTTTTGAATTAGAAATAAATTAAGATATTATACTAAACATTTAAAAAAAAAATTACAAAAATGCAATTTTGTAATTAAAAGTTCAATTTTATCATTAACATTGCATATTTGCAACTAACAATTAACAGATGACATATATATTTATTTATCCTTTTTAAATCTGAAGTTCAGTTTTGAAAAGATAGATGCAACTATCTTTTTTGAATCAGAAATAAATTAAGATATTCTACTAAACATTTAAAAATTATTAGTTACAAAATTGCAATTTTGTAATTAAAAGTTCAGTTTTATCATTAACATTGTATATTTGCAACTAACAATTAACACATGACATATATATATATTCATTTATCTTTTTTAAATCTGGAGTTCAGTTTTGAAAAGGTAGATGCAACTTTCTTTCTTTAAATCAGAAATAAATTAAGATATTCTAGTAAACATTTAAAATTTGTTAATTACAAAAATGCAATTTTGTAATTAAAAATTCAGTTTTATCATTAACATTGCATATTTGCAACTAACAATTAACACATGACATATATATTCATTTATCTTTTTTAAATCTGAAGTTCAGTTTTGAAAAGATAGATGTAACTTATGAATTTTTTTGGATTGCCCAATAGTTGCATGCTGTTGTACTTCATTGAAAACCATTATCACATCTTTAGATATTATATCTTTAGCTATTCAACAATAACTAAGAGAATTCAGTTATAGTTAATTATGTTATTAAACAGTTTGTATAAAAAGATCAATGCTTTTATCTTTTTCAAGTACGCTTTAAATCAAGTTCATATGTTATGTAATAATTTTAAGTCATTGCTAAAACAACAAACAAGTTTAACATGTATCACTATTTAACTAACATACTTAGTAAGTATCAATAATTATACAATATTATTGAACATTCATTTACCTTTTGAACAAAAAGATAAATTAGTTTATCTTTTTGTTCAAAAGGTTAAGTAACATCTTAGAATCTCAAAGGCAATACTCGAACAAAATGGAGAACTCTGATTATATGATATAGATTTACTCTTGTATGAATTGATGCTCATATTTAAAGTGATATATGTTCAAGCGAATGAAATTGTGATCACCGCAAACCCCCATTCTACGGTGGCAAGGATAATCTTTGGAATATAACATATAAACAACAACAGCATAACAGAAATATATAATTACACCAGATAATGTACATTAAATTACACTGGAAATAATAATCATCAGAGTTACGCAGTATAACAGGATCATACATAGAACAAAATACAGTTTCAGCTTTATATAAAATGTCTACAGCGGAATCAAACATAATATACATAACAAGAGCTGAACAGCATAATAAAAGTGATAGAATCCATCATCAGCTCCATAGCTATCCAGATTGAGCCTGCTACAACCTGAATACAAGGCTGCCCGTGTAGAAAATAGGGCACTCGAGTTTGCAAATGAAACAAACTACGAGTCAGTCATGGGACTGGTATGAGAAATCTACTTAACTTATTTTATAATAAGGCCAATCACAGGACCACGCTGCTAACGCGAAACGGGTTTACCCCATTGGATTGCCAGTGCTTAAAACAAGTAAATCATTTATACATCGCAATAATTTTTAAAAAAAAGAAGCCATTATAAGACTCAGGTCCCATCGCATAATGCAACGCAAGCCGGAGGATAGAGTTTTACCTTATAATGGCCAAAATATGCTTGGTACGTATAAAAAAAAGCATTTGATATTATTACTAGTGTTTATATGTTTCAAAAACAAATTCTATCATAAGTATAAATCATAGACGACATGAGCGTCCCATGCCACTATGTCGCCAATATATAGGTTTACAATCAAAACCGCACATGTCGTATTTGGAAATTGGATTTCCGTCATTAACTAAGGCAATGGATCGTCTTTACCACTTCGAGACTCTCTTGTCCGAGCCTTAGGGTCAGAGCGCATCGACCCTTGGATCATAAGGGCCGGTCCACACGAAGTGGATTAAAATGCCTGAACACTGCGTTTCCCCGCCTTATGGGGCGTAAACTGGTCATATTCTGAAAAACCATCAGCACCGTAGTGACCAACATAACCGAGGCGCCTCGCTATCCATCACCCACATAAGTAAAACGTCCCGTCATGTAAAACCCAGACAACACTCCTAGCGAGAAGGAAACGCATGTCCTCCCTGAAGTCCTCTCCCGTTTCTGGTTCATACCGGGGTGTGAGGCCTGCGAATCAATGTTATACACAAAGCTAGTTATATTAAAGCTATTCTTTGATCATCAACACAAGGCTATGCTTTTCAATAAAAGCCTTGATCACTGCATCTCAGCATGCCACGTTGTCAAGCTACAACGTCAGACACACATCCATTTACAAGTCCGTTCTGGGTCTGAACAAAACCGGAGGTGCCCTATTTCTCGTCCTATATGTCCAATACAGGAGAGAGGCCCTCGCACATACGAAAGATCAACAAGTATGTCTGGACAACCACCACTGTAACCCCTTCAGGGCAGAAAGTCCCATCAAAGGCATCAATAGCCATCCATTCGATGTGAAGATCATCGGTCTTGCACCGTCTTCATATCTTCGACTTCTAATCGTCGACTAATTAATTGAAATAAGATTTAACTCGGCCTTTTCAAATAATTCACGTATATTTAGAATTCAAATCAATTCATTTCCATGGTTAAATTATTTGACATCCATAATTCAGTTCCTTAATGTGATTCTCATGTCAAACACATTCAACCATCAAATATCCAATAAACCAAGTAAATTTGATTTATTTCCATTTCATATCATTTATAATATTTTATAACGATTTATGGCGATTTTTATTTATTTAAAAATATGCCATTTATTTAAACGACGCTCCAGGCCATAACGCGGCCATAGCACTGTTTTTCTTCAGATTTGATTTACATATATCTGAAAATCTAACCATTGGATATTTACAAATTTTATATTATTGGAAAGATCTTTTCAAAACGGACCCAATGGTTCTAGTTTTGGGAAAATCCGACGGTCGGATCTCCAAGTATAATCGTTTAAAGTTACGATTTCAAAATACGAACTACAGCGTCGTTATTCGATTTATTTTAATTATATATATATATATATATATATATATTTATTTATTTATAATCCATTATGGCACTGTTTTGATTCAGATTTGAATTAAACATTTCACATAATCTAGCCGGTGGATCTTTACAAATTTGGTATCGTTGGAATGATATTCTTAAAGCGAACCCAGCTGTTTCGATTTAGGGGAAATCCGATGGTCGGATTTCTCGATATAATCGTTTAAAGCTACGATTCATCCTTCGATTGCCAAACCATTTTCACTTCATATACGTGTTAAAAATATTATTTTTAACCGACAAACATTTATTTCAGCCTATGACTATTTTTAACACTTTATATATATAATAAAAATGTGATTTTTATTGTTAAAACAATTTATTTCAAACATGAATATTTTTAGCGATTCATATATATAATAAAAATGTGATTTTTTATTATTAAAACGATTTATTTCAAACATGAATATTTATAGCGATTCATATATATAATAAAAATGTGATTTTTTTTATTGTTAAAACAATTTATTTCAAACATGAATATTTTTGGCGATTTATATATATAATAAAATTGTGTTTTTTATTGTTAAAACAATTTATTTCAAACATGAACAGTTTATCAACACATGAATATATTTCAACATATGAATATAATTCAAACATATGAATATTACAGAAAATTTCGGCAGCATGATGGTACGGGGTTTAAAACCGGCACCGTCCCGAGTATGGCTCCTCGCACTACCTTAGGCCTCGCGGCGTTCCCTAAGGGGCTTACCCTAATGATCTAATCATTTCAATCATTTTCATATCACATTGATTTTTTCCACAACAATTCCAATTTTGTTTCAACCACAAACAACCATTATCAACCATTCACATTTATCAACCAAATTTCACGTCAACCAAAATCTAAACAATCACAACCAGTATATATCGTCCATGGTTTGTGGACGAGGGGAGTATATATATGTATATATAAACTTATTTATTTCCATTTCAATTTCATTTCAACTCCATTCAACGCACATATGATTTTTACAATGTATATATAACTTATACATCGCACATATAATTTATACAATGCTTATACATGAGGTGTACAATGCTTATATAACTTATACATAGATTATATAATTTATACATTGCCATTACATTCAAATTTGAATTTAGAAATCTCACATTGTGTTCCACTCCTTCAAAAATTGTAGGAAGCTCCAAAAATTCTCCGGTCTCTTCTAGAATGTAGAAGACGTCGCCATGAGTCCAATGTCTCTTGTTTCACTGGATTTCGACAACATAGAAAAAAGATATGATTTTTATTATAAAATCATAATTCGTAGCGCTTTAAAGTGCTATAATTAGTTTAGAAATTCAAAGTCGTTACCTTTCAGAAGAGGTTCAAAACTAGGTCTTTGATTTTCACGCAAACCGATGCGCTAAAGGAGGATCAGTCACTGCCACGTGGAAGGGCATGGAGTCACGCATACGCGCATGGTGGAGAGGTGCGATCCACAGTGGAGATGGTGGTCTGAAGCGGCGGGGTTTGGAGGGTTGGATCTCCACGATTGAGCGACGATAGGAGGTGCACCCTATATGGATTTGAAGAGGAAGGGATTCTCCACAAAATTCCCAACAAGTGCCCTCGATTTTAGTGAGCGGATTAGGAGATAAATAGGAGGGAAGGTCGGAGCCTCTTTCCGTCGTGCGCTGAAGAGAGCTTATGGGGGTTCGAAAGTGAACGATGCAATTTGATTGGCCAATAATATTTATATTTATTTTTAATTCTTTTTAAATTCAAAAATATATGTTTCTCCATACAAACTCCAATTCAAACCCAATGACAGTCGCCCTTAGATAAATAACCCCATTCCGAACGCAATGGAATATGTTTCGTAAGCCTATTCTACTGTTTCAGTCAGTTTTGCTTCAAATTAAAATATAGAACATTCAAATATGGATTTGAATGTACATTTCAATTTGCCAGGACCACATACTGATTCCAAAAATTCCATAAAAATAAATTTAGCTATGTCTGGAAGATATGATCCGAACAAAACTAATTTTGTCGAATTTGGAGATTGTTTGAAAAATGGCCATTTTCTGATCGATCCAAATTGACTGAAATTAACCAAATGCGTTTTCTTTTGTCACGCTCACATATTAATTCCAAAAATTATGAAAATTGGAATCTAGCAATAATTTGACATTCCGAATCCAACAAAAGTGGTTTTGTAAAAAACGGAGGTCGTTTGCAAAATGTCTATTTTTACGGGCTATATTTATTCCATACCGACCTTTCTGAAAATTCATTTGGCCATAACTTTTGATTCCCGCTATGAAATTTCGATTTTTCAGATTCGTTAGAAAGATATTTTTAAACAGATTTAAATATTTTTGGTTTCACTAAAATCTGGTTTATCTTGCATCCTGTACAGTCAGCCAAAGTTCGAATTCAAATTTTCAAAATACCGCGCCATTTCAGGCCTTGTTTTATAATTAAAAAAAAAATATTCCAACATCGATTCAAATAAATATACGTTCTAATTCTATTCAAAATAAATTTCTTGTCGTTATTATTTAAAATAATTCATTTTAAATATTCAAAATTCATTAAAATTGCCAAAATAAAAATTTTAAATTGGTTCTGATTTTCGGGGTTGTTACAATCTCCCCTACTTAAAATCTTTTCGTCCTCGAAAAGGAATGGAGCTGAAAGTTGTTTAACTAACCAACTCAACTTTCATTTTGGCTTTCATTCTTCAACTTTTTAGTTTCTAAGAATTTTCAAATTCTTCAACAATTTGGCTAACGCCCTAAATTTTCGAAAAATTTCGCCATAACCTTCTTTGTACGGGGAGGTGTTTGGAAATTTATTGGGTCGTATTAGGCACCCAATAAATCCTAAAAAGCATACACATATTTATAGTGATATATTCCGGTGTCCACAGGGAAGTGTGTATAGATCATAACTCCAAAAAATAAATTCTCGTTACCCTATAAATAGTTTTTGTGCCTTAATGACTAGAGAGACGTGATTATTGTCAACTCCAGACCCGTGTAGGGTTTTTATTAATCTGGCAATTTACCGTTACATTATATATAGTCCATATTAGTCTTCGTTTCAACTTATAATATAGTCATCGCCATACAAGCCTCTTGTTTGTACGGTAAATCTTCAACCTCGTCACACAAGCTCCAAATGTTTATGTGGTATATGATAGGGTACACTATCTTCAAGAAGTATGCCATGTAGTGTAGTTCAAAATTAATTGTTACTATCCTATGGCGACGTTTATGATTTCACATAGAACAACCAGCACTCCACATCCAATGGCATTCACAGGAGTTTATATAATAATAAAATCGCGCATCCAACTCATTAAGGTTTACCTATTTGTCATGCATGCAAATAAATTCTTTACTCAACAGCAAATCCATTTACCTGTTCAATCATACATAATGTACATGCATGTATTTCAATCAATTTTCGAATCAGTTCAATATTCGATTCAATTTGCATAATTTTACCCTTCACTCTCTTATTGATTAGATTAATTATCATTCCAATATTTTGATTAGTCAAATTCATAATCACACAACACAAACAACAATCAATTTGTTGATTAACTTTTCAAAAATTTAATAATTAATTTATATACTCTTTTTAAAATCAGTTTTGCTAAAATTAGGCTATATAATTAAAACTACTCATCCCAAAAGGAAAACAATAGTAAAGTACGAAACAATATTGAAATGCAAAATATGGTAAATGTACCTTACACCAGAGTTAATCAGAGATATCCACCCTGCAATTAGGATAAGCTTGCTTAATGCTTTCCCCTGTTTCCCAAGTACAGTCTCGTGGATCTCCACTCCATTGCACTTTGACTAAGTGAACCTTCTTGTTCCTCGGCTCTTTAGTTTCTTTGCCAATAATCTTTATCGGCTCTCTCCTCATTGCCAATTCTAGAGTGATCTCCAAATCTTGTTGTGCGGCTTCTTCCACGACCAAATCCAGATCATGCACATGCTTTCTAAGTTGAGACACGTGAAACACATCATGTACTCCAGGCAACCAATCAGGCAAATGAACTCTATAAGCGAGAGTTCCAATCCGTTCAAGTATAGGAAATGGACCAATTAATATGGGCGCCAACTTCCTTGTTTTGCCAAATCGGACTACTCCTCTCATCGGAGAAACCCTCAGATACACATAGTCACCAACAGAAAAAGCCAAATCTCTTCTTCTTGAATCTGCAAAACTCTTCTGTCGACTTTGAGCTGTTTGCAGTCGTTTCATAATGAAATCAACTTTATCCGAAGCTTCACGAATCATATAGGGTCCCAATACAAGTCTATTACCAGGTTCTACCCAACATACGAGAGATGTACAAGGTCGACCATGCAGTGCTTCAAATGGTGACATTTTCAGGCTCGCTTGGTAGCTGTTGTTGTATGAGAACTCAGCAAAATGCAAGTTGCCTTCCCATGATCTGCCAAAATCAATAGTACAAGCCCGCAATAAATCTTCTAGAATACGATTCACCCTTTCAGTTTGGCCATCCATTTGAGGATGATAAGTGGTGCTCAAGTTCAGTTTTGTTCCCAATTCTTCTTGGAATGCTTCCCAGAATTTACTAGCAAAAATCGGGTCTCGGTCACTAACGATACTCATGGGAACTCCATGCAGTTTAGCAATCTCTTTGAAATAAATCTGTGCTAGACTTTGATTAGATTTGACAGGTATAAAGTGGGCGTCTTCGTGAAACGATATACGATCACCCATATACCGTCATTCTCTCTCTTGGTTTTGGGCAAGCCATCTATGAAATCCATAGAAATTTGTTCCCACTTCCAATTTGGAATTTCCAACGGTTGCAACAATCCAGCCAGTTTTTGTTGATCGTTCTTGACTTGTTGACAAGTCGTACACTTGTTAACGTATATAGAGATGTCTCTTTTTAACGACTTCCACCAGAATGTTCTCTTGATATCATTATACATTTTGCTCACACCTGGATGGATACTCAACTTGGACCTATGACATTCATCTAGTACTTCTCTTCTGAGCTCAGGAATTTCTGGACACAAGTTCGGCCTTGTAATCTCAGGATCCCTTTGCTATCAAGACCGAAATCCAAAGTTTCGCCTTCCCAAATTCGCTGGCTAATTATTTTAATAAATTAGTCGTCTCTTTGGAGAACAAAGATCTTGTAAATCAATGAAGTCGTAATAATAAGACTGGGATGATTACATTCTTTCTACTAAGCGCATCAGCCACAATATTGGCTTTCCCTGGAGTGTACAAAATCTCAAAATTGTATGCTGTAAGAAATTGTACCAACGTTGTTGTCTCAAATTCAAATCTTTCTGGGTGAACAAATACTTTAACGACTGATGATCCGTATATAATTCGAATTTCTCACCCAAAAGATAGTGTCTCCAGATTTTCAAAGCAAACACGATGGCTAATAACTCAAGATCATGAGTTGCGTATCTCTTCTCATGTGGCTTCAACTGACGGCTAGCATAAGCAACCACTTGTCCTCTTTGCATTAATGCTGCACCAAGGCCTCCAATAGAAGCATCCGTCCAGACCGTCAAATCCTGATTGCAATCGATAATCGTTAATATTGGAGTAGTTGTCAATATTAACTTCAGCTCTTGGAAAGCTGTCTCACATTCTGGAGTCCATTTAAACCTTGAATGTTTCTTAGTAAGCTGTGTCATTGGACCGGATAGCTTCAAAAAATCCTTAATGAATTTCCGATAATAACTAGCCAATCCCAGAAAACTTCGGACTTCTGTGGGAGTACTAGGCTGTTTCCAATCCTGAATAGTAGTGATTTTATCTGGATCTACAGAAATTCCATCCTTTAATACGACGTGACCAAGGAATTTGACTTCTTCTTGCCAAAATATACATTTGGTAAATTTGGCCTTTAAAACATTCTTTCTCAGAATCTCCAACACTTATTCTAAATGTTTTGCATGCTCGCTCTCTGACTTAGAGAAGATCAATATGTCATCAATGAAAACCAGTACGAATTTATTCAATGCTTCTCTGAATACTCTGTTCATTAGATCGACAAAATAAGCTGGAGCGTTGCATAAGCCGAACGACATAACTAACCACTCGTAGAATAAATCTGGACCTCTGAGAGCTGTCAGAGGAATACATTCCTCGGCAATACGAAGTTGATGGAAACCTGTAGCTAGGTCCATTCATGAAAATACTTGCGCCCCATTCAATTGATCCAACAAATCATCAATTCGCGGCAATGGATATTTATTCTTTGACGTCTGCTTGTTCAAGTCTCGATAATCCACACATAGTCCGAGAGTACCGTCTGACTTTAGGACAAACACCACTGTTGCTCCCGATCAGAGAAACTAGACCTGATCAGACCCTTCCATGCAAGTTGTCGAGGTTGATTGTCTAACTCTTCTTTTTCCTTCAAGGTCATTCTCCGAACAGCATGCACTACTGGCCTTGCATTCGGAATTAAAGCGATCTTGAAATCAATTTCTCTACGTAGAGGTAAGCTAACAACTTCTTCAAACAAATCCGCATAATTCTTGATGACATGGATATTTTCTGTGTCGACCGGAATATTCTTTATGATGACAGGGATATTTTCTATTTGAGTAGGAGAAACATCAAGGGCTGACCAAAAGACTTTTCTATCCGAATTCGGACCTTCACATGGAATGGTTATATACTCCCCGAATTTTTTTTGCCTTGACAACTCTCTCGGCGCATTTAACCTTAGTTTCATATTTGGTTAACCAATCCAATCCCAAAATAAGATCAAATTCTATAAAAATTCATGACGATCGAGATGGTAGGGAATTGATAACAGGAAAAGAGACAGGCACCTCACAAATCCAACTAAGATAGAGGGAACCCCCCAACCGAATTATGGACAGTGATGGGTTCTTTGAGTTTTTCAATTTCAAATCCAGTTTCTTAACCGCATTACTTGTAATAAAGCTTCACGATGCGCCTGTATCAAATAGTACTTTAACTGGAATGTTTTTAACAGTAAGTGTGCCTTCTAAAACATCTGTCCTTCCCTGATTAGCCGAGGGTGCAGAAGTTTCTGCCACTTCATTTACGTGTACCTTTTCAGATTTCTTTAATAGTTGGCAAACCTTTTGTAACAACCCGAAAATCTGGGCCAGTTTTTTTTTTTTTTTTTTTTGGCAATTTTAGCGAATTTTGATTATTTAAAATGAATTATTTTAAATAATACCGACGAGAAAATTTCTCTTGAATAAAATTCAATCGTATATAGTCATATAGATCGACGTTAGAATATAAATAATTATTTATAAATATAAAAGGAATTGAAAATGGCGCGGTAGTTCGATAATTCGATTTCAAACTTCAATTGAATGTACCGGGTGCAAAACAATCCGGATTTTAGTGAAACCAAAAATAATGGGATCTAATTGTGAATATCTTTCCAACGAATCCGACAAATCGAAATTTCATAGCGGGAATCGAAAGATATGTCCAGTTGAAAATTCTGAATAGTCGCTATGGAATTCAGGCCCTTAAAAATGGGAATTTTGCAAACGACCTCGGATTTCGACGAAACCACTTTTGTTGGATCCGCGATGATAAGTTATTGCTAGATTCCAAATTTCATAATTTTTCGAATCAATATGTGAGCGTGGCAAAGGAAAACGCGTTTCACCAATTTCAGTTGATTTTAATCGACTGGAAAATGACCATTTTTCTAGCGGTCTCAGAATTCGACGAAACTAGTTTTGTTAGGACCGTATCGTCAATACGAAGCTAGAAAATATTTTTCTGGAATTTTTCTAGTTAGTATGTGACCCCGGTAAATTGAAATGCGCGTTCAAATTCAATATATAGAGTTATATGTTGATTTTGACAGAAACTGATTATTAACGATCGAATCAGCCTATGATACATATCCCATTGTGTTCGGAATGGGGGTAAAACGCTATGGACGACAGGCGGTGGGCCTCGTTTCGAGGTCGTATGTAAAAGTCAACTTTTTGCAAAATAAAATAATTAAAAATTTAAAATCCTTTTCTCTTTCTTCCTCTCCTATACGTTCTGGCCCCCCCTTCTCGTTTTCATTCCAGAAAAAAAAACCTAAACTATCGACGCGCCCCGTCCAGGAGAGGGCCTCGCCTCCCCATCGCCACCTCCGAACCACCGCACCCCCCTGTTGCTCCCCCACCTCCGTCGCCCTACCACCTACTCGCAGGCCGCGCCGCCTCATCGACCCCCCCCCCCCTTCGGTTTTCCCCAATTCGCATCGCACCCCCCCTCATCCGCCACGTCAGAGCAGCACCCCCCTCTGCGAGCACCCTCCGACCATCCCGGACCACCACTTCGCCTCGTCAACACCCAATGTAAGTTTTACTTTAATTGTTCAGCTTAATTCATTTAAAAATTTGATTTTTATTGAAGTAAATAGCTTGCTCTTCATATATATAACTTCGTAAAGGAAATGCGATTTTTATTCCGGTAATTATACGATTTTTAGTATTGAAAGGTGGTATAAAAATATGATTTTTATATTTTTAAAGTAATAAAAATATGATTTTTATATTTTTAAGTATTAAAAATATAATCTTTATTATGTAGAAGGTGTAAAAATATGATTTTTGTTTATGTAGAGAATTAAAAATATAATTTTTACATGATAGGAATATTAGAAATATCATCTTAATATGTATAGCAAAATAAAGAGGTGATTTTTATAGTGGTGAAATTGAAAAGGCGAAATCTTTATAATAGAAAAAGCGAAATCTTTATAATAGAAAAGGCGAAATCTTTATAATAGAAAAGGCGAAGTCTTTATAATAGAAAAGGCGAAATCTATATTTTTGAAATGGAATTTTTATCTATACGACATCGTAATAAAAATTCGATTTTTATATATTGAATAACAAGATAAAAATTTGATTTTTATATATTGAATAGTATAATAAAAATTCGATTTTTATATATTGAATAACAAAGTAAAAATTCGATTTTTACATATGTAGTGGCTACGGGCAACGAAGATGACAAAAAGGCGATAACGACGAAGGTTTCTGCAAAAGAAGTGCCGTGGAGTTAGGATAGCTATTGGTGAGAACTTCTCACCTTTCAATTTCTTTTTCTAGTTATATATATACTAGGATGCAGACGGTGTTTAGTAGCACCCGACACCCGTCATCCACAGACCATGGATGGCTTGTTTGTTGAATTGTTTGGTTGTGTAGTTGGTTAGGTTATTTGGTTTGAATTGAATTGTTTGGTGAAATGGAATTGATTTGATTGATGTGTGAATGGCGTGGGCCTTCACTAGACCGGGGATAAGGCTAGGCCTTGTCCCGTTTCTAGTATCGTGCCGTTATGCCGCCGAAATTTTCTAAAAATAAGTTAGAAAAATAAAGATAACATTTTATTTAATAAATGAACCGAATAGAATATTCATAGGTTGAATAAAATAGTTTGATCGTTAAAAATATAATTTTTAACGTGAATGTGAATAAATAAATATTCATTTACAAACCGGACGGTTTGTTTATGTACACCTATTTGAAGGACATTGATTGGGACGATAAATTTTACACATCGCCCAACTGCACAAATAAAACCTGTGTTTGATTGTTTGAAACCCCACACGGGTATTGGGATGATATTTGACGTACACTAATCCCGATTGTTTAGTTGTATGTCGATCGATTGATTGACAGGCTGTTATAAGCGTTGAATATTTATATTTGATGCTTATACAGTGTAGAATGCACTTTGGATGATGGTTGATTATTCATCATTGTTGATATATACATGTGTTGTAGAAAATCCATATAATTAACATTATATGGTAATTGATTGGGCCTCATTCCAGTTTTAAAATAGAAATATTTGAAAAATAAATATTTGAAACAGAATATTTGAAAATAGGAATATATGAAGCCGTATTGATTAGATTGACGCCATTTTGACGTGAACGATATTTATATCGATTTTATTCATTTTATAATGAATATCGAAAGTGATTTCAAAATCTGATATTTTGAAAAGAATTGAATATAAATGAATTCGAATTGAAATTGAATATAAATAAATTCGAATTGAAATTGAGTATAAACGAATTCGAATTGAAATTGAATATAAATATTTTGAAAAGAATTGAATATAAACGAATTCGAATTGAAATTGAATATAAATAAATTCGAATTGAAATTGAATATAAACGAATTCGAATTGAAGTTGAATAGAAACGAATTCGAATTGAAGTTGAATAGAAATGAATTCGAATTGAAGTTGAATAGAAATGAATTCGAATTGAAATTGAATAGAAATGAATTCGAATTGAAAATGAATAGAAATGAATTCGAATTGAAAATGAATAGAAATGAATTCGAATTGAATTTGAATATAAATGAATTCGAATTGAATTTGAATATAAATGAATTCGAATTGAAATCGATTTGAAAAGAATTTAAAACGAATTTATATTGGAATATTCAATTTTGATTTGAAATTGAATATGAAGTTAAAACCGTTTTGAAAATGAATTTAAAACGATTTATAAAGCACATTTTGAATTGGAATCGACGAAGTATATATTATATATTATATATATATAATATAATGGCCTGAATAGAACGCGCCGCGCCGCGGCAGTTCGCGAATTTCAACCATTGACTTCGAATGGATATTACGGGAGATCCGACCGTCGGATTCTCCTAAAACCGGAACCGTTGGGTTCGTATCGAAAAGAGCTTTCTAACGAATGTGAGAAATTAGAAATCTAACGGTTGGATTTGGAATTATGTCCAAATCAAATTTGAAAAAGGTCGCTGTAAGTGCAGTTCGATGGCCATTGATGGAAATCGACTGTACAGGCCTTGATAAAATTATTAAAAATATCAATAAATTGTGTAAAATCATAAGAAACAATTTGGGAAAAATTGGGATGAAAAACTCCATATTTGAAAAGATAAAAATAGATTTTTATCGAAATAAACTAGTTTTGAACTAGAATTATAATTCTATTTATTTTTAAATAAATAAATTGAATTTGAAATGGTTTTGAAAATAACCAGAATTTCCAATGATTGCATTGGAATGGATTTGAATCGAAATTGTCTTCGGAATATTTCGATGTTGGATTTCGTGATTATACAAATGTTGTTATGGAAATTTGAAAGATATAGATATATATATCGTTATTTCCAATACGATCTTTGTTGGTCGCAGAATTTGATATTGAATATAAGCCGGGATATTTTCTATTCAGAGCCTTGTATTTAATATCAAATGAGATTTGGGTTTGTCGTGAATGGTGTCTTGACTAACACTGTTCTTGAACCCAGTTGAGAAAAGATTAAATCTTTTTTATTTAGATTTAATGAAGTGTACCAATTAAATAATATTTAATTGGAATTGAATTCGAATTGATTCTTGGGTTTATCGTGAATGGTGTTTTAAATAACACTCGTTCTTTAACCCGATAATTAATAGAATGCGATTTTGGGTTGTCGTGACCGGTATCTTCAATAATACTGTTCTTAGACCCAAAGGAGTTAAGAAAATAAGAAACTAAATGGAGGTTAGTTAAGATGAATGGTTTCTTGGGTATTGATCTGATGTTGGTTTCGGCCTTCGGGGTTAGTACTTAGGGAATTGCTCACTTGCTAATTTACGGTTAGGGACTGATTGAAATGTAATGTGATTTGGGGTTCATCGTGAACCGTGTTTTAAATGACATTGATTCTTTAACCCAGTCACAGATTAAAACTAAGTGAAGTTTTAATGAATCTTTCATTAGATTGAAATGATCGAGAATGGAGTATCACCAGTTTTGCTCCAGGCGATAGTTAAATCTTTAATTAGATTTGAACGAGAAATGGTAATTGAATTTACCGATAACACCGTGGTGTTAGATATGAAGTAGGACCAGCTTTACTTCATGGGATTAATAGGTTGGGGTTGGGAATTTAAAACAAATGATTACTTCGGTAAGGTTCGTTAACCCCGACTTGTTGAATCGAAATTCAAAAGAAGATTAAAGAATAAATTCAAGGAATTTATCTTTGATAAAATTAATGGGAACCTTTCCCTATGAATGTGAAATTTAGAAACTAACTGTCGGTTAGCTAAGCAGAATGGTTTTCTGGATATTGATCTGATGTTGGTTTCGGCCTTCGGGGTTAATATTTGGGGAAATTATTCTCTTGATTAATTTATGGTTAGTGACTGATGAATTGGAATGAGGCGTATGTTGTGTTTGTGTAACACTTATTTAAAATATACGCGAGTTATTCGGAAAGACCGGGTTTATCCCATTCTGAATAACTGATATGACGATATGTCGAAGATGAAGACGATGGTCGAAGACCGGAGGTCTTCACGTCGTTTGGGTGATTACTGATGATCTTGATTGGGGTGTACACCCAAGAAGATGGAAACAGTTGGTGATCGTCCAGACGTACATGGAGATCGATGGATATGCGGGGTACTAGGTGCCTCCGGTTTCGTTCAGACCCAGAACGGACTTGTAAATGGACTGTGTGTCTGACATTGGATTTCATTCTGTGTGACTGATATCGGTTGCATAGAGTGGTTTGCCTGTGTGGCATGCTAAGATGCAAATGATCAAGGCTTCTGTTGAAAAGCAAAGTCTTGTGGTGATGATCGAAGCACAGCCTGTGTGGCACAGCTTTGTGTAATGTGAATTCGCGAGCCTCGCACCCCGGTTGTGAACCAAAAACGGGAGAGGACCTCAGGGAGGGCATGTGTTTCTTTCTAGCTAGGGTGGTGTCAGTGACCTACCAGCCCTGACATTTATATACTTTTCACCTATGTGGTTTATGCTGTTGCGAGGCGCCTCGGTTTGATCGGACGATCCGGGTTCGATGGAGTCATTCGTTGGCTCATTTACGCCCCAAAGGGCGGGGAAACGTAGTGTTCAGGCATAATAATCCACATCGGTGGACCGGCCCTGTCGCTCCAAGGCTTGTCTGCGCGCTTGCCTGAGACTCGGGCTAGACAGTCTCGAATCGGTAGAGGACGATCCCTGGCCTCGGTTCATAGATGGAAATTCAATTTCCAAATACGTGACTTTGCGATTTTGATTGTATAACCTATATATGGCGACATAGTGGTATGGGGCATTCATGCCGCCTATGATTGATACTTATGATTTGAAGTTGTTTTATACACTATGCACTTATAATAATATCAAATGATTTGTTTTAAACGTATCAAGCATTCTTGGCTATTATAAGGTAAAAACCCTATCCTCTGGCTTGCGATTGCATTGTGTGATGGGAACTGGGTCTTATAATAGCTTCATTTTTCTTTATTTAGCATTGCGCTGTTGTTTTATGCACTGGTATTCTTGGGAGGAAACCCGTTCCGTGTTATACGGCGTGGTCCCTTGATTTACCGAACTTTAAAAATAAAGATTAATAACTGTTTTAGTTCTCACACCAGTCACATGACTGACTTGGAGTTTATTGTTTTAACCTAAACTCTGGGTGCCCTTATTTTGACACGGGCAGCTAGTAGTTTTGGTTTTGCAGATTTATATTCACAGGATCCTGGTTTACAGCTGGAACGATATCCGGAAAGCTTTGTATCCGTATATCTACTTCTAGTTGTGTATTGTATTATTTTCCGCTGCTATGTAATTTATTGTAATCTCTGATATTTTCTGTGTAATGTATATTCATTTATACTCTGTATATTCTTGTAATCTGATGCATTGTTATAATATACAATGAAATGTTCTTTTATATGCGTTCTGTTGTGGCTTGTTCTCGAACTATCCGCACTTTCCTTCACGGGGAAATTACGGGTTTTTACATTTGGTATCAGAGCTTTGGTTTACAGAGCTCGAGAACAAGACACATTAGAACCATACGAAAGAATTCATCAGATATTGGATTAGTAATATCCAATTAGAATGACTCGTTAGAGATAGGATCAGTAGTATCCTAGAACGAGTGTGAAGAGTATATTTTTCAAATGAAAACAATTTTGTTTTGAAATTTAAATCAATTATTCGTATTTGATTATTTATTTGTATTGATTTGGACAGTCCAGTATATAAAGATTTTGCATATACGCCTTGCAAACGTGTATTTGAAGTTTTAATATACTGGATAGATATAGAATTACACTCTAATCGCCCGGAGATGATTTTGATGATGGAGCTCCATCATTAGAATTTATGTTCGTGTGACGAATGTGGACTTTCTATATATTTCCTATTGACTGGTGTGAGAACCAAAATTAGATAGGACCTATTGTTGTGATTTGGCATCAAAAATCTGATTTTTGTATATGTATCAAAATTATGAATTTGAAACTCTAATTCACTAATTGATTGATGTTTGTGTTGTTTGTTTATTTGTTTGCTAATTTTTAGCCATTTAGCCTAATTGAATCACATATTGAATTGTATTGAAAATTAGTCGCATTTGCTTGCATATACATGTACTTACATTGAACAGGTCATAGCAAGGAGGCTAGAGCAGAGAATAAAATTTGTTTGCCCGACAAATAGGTACATGTTTACTACATAATTTACTGTTTTGTTTGGGTGATGATGATTTTATGAGCCTATTGGCTAGCCGCTTGACTTTTTCTTTTTCTTTTTGAGATCTGAAGGCCTATATGGCAATTTCGGGATTTTCCCGTGGCTCCCAGTGCAGGGGAGGTTATGGCGAAATTTTTCGAAAATTTAGGGTGTTAGCCAAATTTTTGAAAATTTGAAAATTCTCAGAAACTGAAAAGTTGGAGAATGGAAGTCAGACCGAACGTAGAGTTGATTAATCAAACCACTTTCGACTTTGTTCCTTTTCGGGGACGAAAAGTTTTAAGTGGGGGAGATTGTAACAACCCGAAAATCTGGGCCAGTTTATTTTTTTTTTTGGCAATTTTAGCGAATTTTGATTATTTAAAATGAATTATTTTAAATAATACCGACGAGAAAATTTCTCTTGAAAAAAATTCAATCGTATATAGTCATATAGATCGACGTTAGAATATAAATAATTATTTATAAATATAAAAGGAATTGAAAATGGCGCAGTAGTTCGATAATTCGATTTCAAACTTCAATTGAATGTACCGGGTGCCAAACAATCCGGATTTTAGTGAAACCAAAAATAATGGGATCTAATTGTGAATATCTTTCCAACGAATCCGACAAATCGAAATTTCATAGCGGGAATCAAAAGATATGTCCAGTTGAAAATTCTGAATAGTCGCTATGGAATTTAGGCCCTTAAAAATGGGAATTTTGCAAACGACCTCGGATTTCGACGAAACCACTTTTGTTGGATCCGCGATGTCAAGTTATTGCTAGATTCCAAATTTCATAATTTTTCGAATCAATATGTGAGCGTGGCAAAGGAAAACGCGTTTCACCAATTTCAGTTGATTTTAATCGACTGGAAAATGGCCATTTTTCTAGCGGTCTCAGAATTCGACGAAACTAGTTTTGTTAGGACCGTATCGTCAATACGAAGCTAGAAAATATTTTTCTGGAATTTTTCTAGTTAGTATGTGACCCCGGTAAATTGAAATGCGCGTTCAAATTCAATATATAGAGTTATATGTTGATTTTGACAGAAACTGATTATTAACGATCGAATCAGCCTATGATACATATCCCATTGTGTTCGGAATGAGGGTAAAACGCTATGGACGACAGGCGGTGGGCCTCGTTTCGAGGTCGTATGTAAAAGTCAATTTTTTGCAAAATAAAATAATTTAAAATTTAAAATCCTTTTCTCGTTCTTCCTCTCCTATACGTTCTTCCCCCCCTTCCTTCTCGTTTTCATTCCAGAAAAAAAAAACCTAAACTATCGACGCGCTGCCGTCCAGGAGAGGGCCTCCCCTCCCCATCGCCACCTCCGAACCACCGCACCCCCCTGTTGCTCCCCCACCTCCGTCGCCCTACCACCCGCCACCTACTCGCAGGCCGCGCCGCCTCATCGACCCCCCCCCCTTCGGTTTTCCCCAATTCGCATCGCACCCCCCCCCCCTCATCCGCCACGTCAGAGCAGCAACCCCCCTGCGAGCACCCTCCGACCATCCCGGACCACCACTTCGCCTCGTCAACGCCCAATGTAAGTTTTACTTTAATTGTTCAGCTTAATTCATTTAAAAATTTGATTTTTTATTGAAGTAAATAGCTTGCTCTTCATATATATAACTTCGTAAAGGAAATGCGATTTTTATTCCGGTAATTATACGATTTTTAGTGTTGAAAGGTGGTATAAAAATATGATTTTTATATTTTTAAAGTAATAAAAATATGATTTTTATATTTTTAAGTATTAAAAATATAATCTTTATTATGTAGAAGGTGTAAAAATATGATTTTTGTTTATGTAGAGAATTAAAAATATAATTTTTACATGATAGGAATATTAGAAATATCATCTTAATATGTATAGCAAAATAAAGAGGTGATTTTTATAGTGGTGAAATTGAAAAGGCGAAATCTTTATAATAGAAAAGGCGAAATCTTTATAATAGAAAAGGCGAAATCTTTATAATAGAAAAGGCGAAGTCTTTATAATAGAAAAGGCGAAATCTATATTTTTGAAATGGAATTTTTATCTATACGACATCGTAATAAAAATTCGATTTTTATATATTGAATAACAAGATAAAAATTTGATTTTTATATATTGAATAGTATAATAAAAATTCGATTTTTATATATTGAATAACAAAGTAAAAATTCGATTTTTACATATGTAGTGGCTACGGGCAACGAAGATGACAAAAAGGCGATAACGACGAAGGTTTCTGCAAAAGAAGTGCCGTGGAGTTAGGATAGCTATTGGTGAGAACTTCTCACCTTTCAATTTCATTTTCTAGTTATATATATATACTAGGATGCAGACGGTGTTTAGTAGCACCCGACACCCGTCATCCACAGACCATGGATGGCTTGTTTGTTGAATTGTTTGGTTGTGTAGTTGGTTAGGTTATTTGGTTTGAATTGAATTGTTTGGTGAAATGGAATTGATTTGATTGATGTGTGAATGGCGTGGGCCTTCACTAGACCGGGGATAAGGCTAGGCCTTGTCCCGTTTCTAGTATCGTGCCGTTATGCCGCCGAAATTTTCTAAAAATAAGTTAGAAAAATAAAGATAACATTTTATTTAATAAATGAACCGAATAGAATATTCATAGGTTGAATAAAATAGTTTGATCGTTAAAAATATAATTTTTAACGTGAATGTGAATAAATAAATATTCATTTACAAACCGGACGGTTTGTTTATGTACACCTATTTGAAGGACATTGATTGGGATGATAAATTTTACACATCGCTCATCTACACAAATAAAACCTGTGTTTGATTGTTTGAAACCCCACACGGGTATTGGGATGATATTTGACGTACACTAATCCCGATTGTTTAGTTGTATGTCGATCGATTGATTGACAGGCTGTTATAAGCGTTGAATATTTATATTTGATGCTTATACAGTGTAGAATGCACTTTGGATGATGGTTGATTATTCATCATTGTTGATATATACATGTGTTGTAGAAAATCCATATAATTAACATTATATGGTAATTGATTGGGCCTCATTCCAGTTTTAAAATAGAAATATTTGAAAAAGAAATATTTGAAACAGAATATTTGAAAATAGGAATATATGAAGCCGTATTGATTAGATTGACGCCATTTTGACGTGAACGATATTTATATCGATTTTATTCATTTTATAATGAATATCGAAAGTGATTTCTAAATCTGATATTTTGAAAAGAATTGAATATAAACGAATTCGAATTGAAATTGAATATAAATAAATTCGAATTGAAATTGAATATAAACGAATTCGAATTGAAATTGAATATAAATATTTTGAAAAGAATTGAATATAAACGAATTCGAATTGAAATTGAATATAAATAAATTCGAATTGAAATTGAATATAAACGAATTCGAATTGAAGTTAAATAGAAACGAATTCGAATTGAAGTTGAATAGAAATGAATTCGAATTGAAGTTGATTAGAAATGAATTCGAATTGAAATTGAATAGAAATGAATTCGAATTGAAAATGAATAAAAATGAATTCGAATTGAAAATGAATAGAAATGAATTCGAATTGAATTTGAATATAAATGAATTCGAATTGAATTTGAATATAAATGAATTCGAATTGAAATCGATTTGAAAAGAATTTAAAACGAATTTATATTGGAATATTCAATTTTGAGTTGAAATTGAATATGAAGTTAAAACCGTTTTGAAAATGAATTTAAAACGATTTATAAAGCACGTTTTGAATTGGAATCGACGAAGTATATTATATATATATATATATATATAATATAATGGCCTGAATAGAACGCGCCGCGCCGCGGCAGTTCGCGAATTTCGACCATTGACTTCGAATGGATATTGCGGGAGATCCGACCGTCGGATTCTCCTAAAACCGGAACCGTTGGGTTCGTATCGAAAAGAGCTTTCTAACGAATGTGAGAAATTAGAAATCTAACGGTTGGATTTGGAATTTTGTCCAAATCAAATTTGAAAAAGGTCGCTGTAAGTGCAGTTCGATGGCCATTGATGGAAATCGACTGTACAGGCCTTGATAAAATTATTAAAAATATCAATAAATTGTGTGAAATCATAAGAAATGATTTGGGAAAAATTGGGATGAAAAACTCCATATTTGAAAAGATAAAAATAGATTTTTATCGAAATAAACTAGTTTTGAACTAGAATTATAATTCTATTTATTTTTAAATAAATAAATTGAATTTGAAATGGTTTTGAAAATAACCAGAATTTCCAATGATTGCATTGGAATGGATTTGAATCGAAATTGTCTTCGGAATATTTCGATGTTGGATTTCGTGATTATACAAATGTTGTTATGGAAATTTGAAAGATATAGATATATATATCGTTATTTCCAATACGATCTTTGTTGGTCGCAGAATTTGATATTGAATATAAGTCGGGATATTTTCTATTCAGAGCCTTGTATTTAATATCAAATGAGATTTGGGTTTGTCGTGAATGGTGTCTTGACTAACACTGTTCTTGAACCCAGTTGAGAAAAGATTAAATGTTTTTTATTTAGATTTAATGAAGTGTACCAATTAAATAATATTTAATTGGAATAGAATTCGAATTAATTCTTGGGTTTATCGTGAATGGTGTTTTAAATAACACTCGTTCTTTAACCCGATAATTAATAGAATGCGATTTTGGGTTGTCGTGACCGGTATCTTCAATAATACTGTTCTTAGACCCCAAAGGAGTTAAGAAAATAAGGAACTAATTGGAGGTTAGTTAAGATGAATGGTTTCTTGGGTATTGATCTGATGTTGGTTTCGGCCTTCGGGGTTAGTACTTAGGGAATTGCTCACTTGCTAATTTACGGTTAGGGACTGATTGAAATGTAATGTGATTTGGGGTTCATCGTGAACTGTGTTTTAAATGACACTGATTCTTTAACCCAGTCACAGATTAAAACTAAGTGGAGTTTTAATGAATCTTTAATTAGATTGAAATGATCGAGAATGGAGTATCACCAGTTTTGCTCCAGGCGATAGTTAAATCTTTAATTAGATTTGAACGAGAAATGGTAATTGAATTTACCGATAACACCGTGGTGTTAGATATGAAGTAGGACCAGCTTTACTTCATGGGATTAATAGGTTGGGGTTGGGAATTTAAAACAAATGATTACTTCGGTAAGGTTCGTTAACCCTGACTTGTTGAATCGAAATTCAAAAGAAGATTAAAGAATAAATTCAAGGAATTTATCTTTGATAAAATTAATGGGAACCTTTCCCTATGAATGTGAAATTTAGAAACTAACTGTCGGTTAGCTAAGCAGAATGGTTTTCTGGATATTGATCTGATGTTGGTTTCGGCCTTCGGGGTTAATATTTGGGGAAATTATTCTCTTGATTAATTTACGGTTAGTGACTAATGAATTGGAATGAGGCGTATGTTGTGTTTGTGTAACACTTATTTAAAATATACACGAGTTATTCGGAAAGACCGGGTTTATCCCATTCTGAATAACTGATACGACGATAAGTCGAAGATGAAGACGATGGTCGAAGACCGGAGGTCTTCACGTCGTTTGGGTGATTACTGATGATCTTGATTGGGGTGTACACCCAAGAAGATGGAAACAGTTGGTGATCGTCCAGACGTACATGGAGATCGATGGATATTCGGGGTACTAGGTGCCTCCGGTTTCGTTCAGACCCAGAACGGACTTGTAAATGGACTGTGTGTCTGACATTGGATTTCATTCTGTGTGACTGATATCGGTTGCATAGAGTGGTTTGCCTGTGTGGCATGCTAAGATGCAAATGATCAAGGCTTCTATTGAAAAGCAAAGTCTTGTGGTGATGATCGAAGCACAGCCTGTGTGGCACAGCTTTGTGTAACGTGAATTCGCGAGCCTCGCACCCCGGTTGTGAACCAAAAACGGGAGAGGACCTCAGGGAGGGCATGCGTTTCTTTCTAGCTAGGGTGGTGTCAGTGACCTACCAGCCCTGGCATTTATATACTTTTCACCTATGTGGTTGTTGCTGTTGCGAGGCGCCTCGGTTTGATCGGACGATCCGGGTCCGATGGAGTCATTCGTTGGCTCATTTACGCCCCAATGGACGGGGAAACGTAGTGTTCAGGCATAATAATCCACATCGGTGGACCGGCCCTGTCGCTCCAAGGCTTGTCTGTGCGCTTGCCTGAGAATCGGGCTAGACAGTCTCGAATCGGTAGAGGACGATCCCTGGCCTCGGTTCATAGATGGAAATTCAATTTCCAAATACGTGACTTTGCGATTTTGATTGTATAACCTATATATGGAGACATAGTGGTATGGGGCATTCATGCCGCCTATGATTGATACTTATGATTTGAAGTTGTTTTATACACTATGCACTTATAATAATATCAAATGATTTGTTTTAAACGTATCAAGCATTCTTGGCTATTATAAGGTAAAAACCCTATCCTCCGGCTTGCGATTGCATTGTGTGATGGGAACTGGGTCTTATAATAGCTTCATTTTTCTTTATTTAGCATTGCGCTGTTGTTTTATGCACTGGTATTCTTGGGAGGAAACCCGTTCCGTGTTATACGGCGTGGTCCCTTGATTTACCGAACTTTAAAAATAAAGATTAATAACTGTTTTAGTTCTCACACCAGTCACATGACTGACCTGGAGTTTATTTTTTTAACCTAAACTCTGGGTGCCCTTATTTTGACACGGGCAGCTAGTAGTTTTGGTTTTGCATATTTATATTCACAGGATCCTGGTTTACAGCTGGAACGATATCCGGAAAGCTTTGTATCCGTATATCTACTTCTAGTTGTGTATTGTATTATTTTCCACTGCTATGTAATTTATTGTAATCTCTGATATTTTCTGTGTAATGTATATTCATTTATACTCTGTATATTCTTGTAATCTGATGCATTGTTATAATATACAATGAAATGTTCTTTTATATGCGTTCTGTTGTGGCTTGTTCTCGAACTATCCGCGCTTTCCTTCACGGGGAAATTACGGGTTTTTACACCTTTGAAAGATGCCCAATCTGATGGAATTGATTGCATTTTTTATTCTCTTGAAACTTCTTCTTGGATTTAAATTTATCCTTTACTTGTTTCTTTAAGGGTCCGCAATTTATCGACAAATGCCCTTTCTGGTTATAGTTAGAGCAGGTGGTAGTTATTATTGGTTCTTTCTCATATTTAACCCTTTTCCTCTTGGATGTAGGCTTCTTACTGACCTCAGGCATCATGCTTGCCTCAGGGCTATCAGTTTCAGACTTCCCCTTGCTGTTAGAACTGACTTCCTCTTCGTCCTCCAAAAGACTCTGCTTATCAAGATCTTCATAGTGATAAGCCATGTAGATCATTTCAGAAAAAGGAAGTTTCACATGTGCAGTTACTCAATTTTGGTACTTTCTTTGAAGTTCATTAATAAACCTCAGATTCTTCCTCTTAGGATTTTCAATTAGCTCGGGTGAAAAACGAGAAAGTTTGCTGAATTTATCCTAATACTCTGAATGGTCATATCTCCTTATATCAGATAGTAGAACTCATCATATAGCCGATCAGTTGCTTCTGGAGGAATAAATCTTTCATTGAAAATTTCTTGAAATATATCCCAGGTAATATTACCTTCTGGATTATCCTTAATAACAGTTTCCCACCAGATTAAAGCTTCGTCTTTGAGTGCCCAAGATGCCAGTAATATTTTCTGATCATCTCTCATCATGAAACCTTCAAAAATTCTCTTAGAAGAACGCATCCAAGCTTGAGTTTGAATAATGGATTCATTGCCCAAGAACGGTACTCCACCCAGATTTTGATACTTCTTTAATAGAGGTTCTATATCTGATCCTGGCTGTGGGAGCACAACTAGCTCATTAGATTGTCGAACCATAGAATTACTTCTTCTGCTTCTGCCACTCATTTTTCAATGTCTGCAAATAGCAGACAAAGTGTCAGGCCAACGGAAAAGATATTGTACAGCATAGAGACATATATTTGAATGTATACGTGTCTATGGGGGTGTATTTCATTCTTCTATACTCATTCAAGGATATTACTGATCCTTTCTATAATGAGTAATTCGTCTTAGAACACTACTGGTTCTATTTCTGACGAGTTCGTTAATATGTTATATTCCGAAACTAAGGCTAACCAAAGCTCTGATGCCACGTGTGATGACCCCAAACCCCCGTTCCACAGTGGCAAGGGTAATATTTGGAATATAACACATAAACAACAACAGCAGAATAGAAATATATAATTACACTAGATAATGTACATCAAATTACATTGGAAATAATAATCATCAGAGTTACATAGTATAACAATATCATATTTAGTACAAAACACAGTTACAGCTTTATAAAAAATGTCTACAGTGGAATCAAACATAATATACATAACAAGAGCTGAACAGCATAATAAAAGTGATAGAATCCATCTTCAGCTCCATAGCTATCCAGAAAGTGTGTGCTAAAACCTGAATACAAGGCTGCTCGTGTAGAAAATAGGGCACCCAAGTTTGCAAGTGAAACAAACTACGAGATAGTCATGGGACTGGTATGAGAAATCTACCTAACTTATTTTATAATAAGGCCAATCACAGGACCACGCCGCTAACGCGGAACGGGTTTACTCCATTAGATCGCCAGTGCTTAAAACAAGTAAATCATTTAAACATCGCAATGCTTTTTATAAAAAATGAAGCCATTATAAGACTTAGGTCCCATCACACAATGCAACGCAAGCCGGAGGATAGAGTTTTACCTTATAATGGCCAAAATATGCTTGATACAAATAAAACAAAAGCATTTGATATTATTACTAATGTTTATATTTTCCAAAAACAATTTCCATCATAAGTATCAATTATAGACGACGTAAGCGTCCCATGCCACTATGTCGCCAATATATAGGTTTACAATCAAAACTGCACATGACGTTTTTGGAAAATGGATTTCCATCATGAACCAAGGCAAGGGAACGTCTTTACCGCTTCGAGACTCTCTAGCCTGAGCCTTAGGGTCAGAGCGCATCAACCCTTGGATCGTCAGGGTCGGTCCACACGGAGTGGATTAAAATGCAGAACACTGCGTTTCCCCGCCCTATGGGGCGTAAAATGGTCATATTCCGACCAAACCATCGGCACCGTAGTGACCGATATAACCAAGGCGCCTCGCTATCAATCATCCACATAAGTAAAATGTCCGGGCGTGTAAAACCCAAACAACACTCCTAGCTAGAAGGAAACGCATGTCCTCCCTGAAGTCCTCTCCTGTTTTCGGTTCATACCTGGGTGTGAGGCCCGCGAATCAACGCTATACACAAAGCTAGCTATATTAAAGCTATGCTTTGATCATCAACCACAAGGCTCTGCTTTTCAACAAAATCCTTAATCACTGCATCTCAGCATGCCACGTTGTCAAGCTACAACGTCAGACACACATCCATTTACAAGTCCGTTTTGGGTCTGAACGAAACCGGAGGCGCCTTATTCCTTGTCCTATATGTCCAATACAGGAGAGAGGCCCTCGCACATACGAACAATCAACAAGTATATCCGGACAACCACCACTTCAGGGCAGCAACTCCCATCAAAGGCATCAGTAGCCATCCATTCAATGTGAAGATCATCGGTCTTGCACCGTCTTCATATCTTTGACTTCTAATTGTCGACCAATTATATGAAATGAGATTTAACTCGGCCTTTTCAAATAATTCACGTATATTTAGAATTCAAATCAATTCATTTCCATGGTTAAATTATTTGACATCTATAATTCAGTTCCTTAATGTAATTCTCATGTCAAACACATTCAACCATCAAATATCCAATAAACCAAGTAAATTCGGTTTATTTTCATTCCATATCGTTTATAATATTTTGTAACGATTTATCGCTATTTTTATTTATTTAAAAATATCCCATTTATTTAAACGATGCTTCAGGCCATAACGCGACCATGGGCGTTGTTTTTCTTCAGATTTGATTTACACATATCTGAATATCTAACTTTTGGATCTTTACAAATTTTATATCATTGGAAAGATCTTTTCAAAACGGACCCAACAGTTCCAGTTTTGAGAAAATCCGACGGTCGGATCTCCCGGTATAATCGTTTAAAGTTACGAATTCAAAATACGAACTGCAGCGTCGTTATTCGTTTTATTTTAATTATATATATATGTATATATATATATATATATATATATATAATCCATTCTGGCGCTGTTTTGATTCAGATTTGAATTAAACATTTCACACAATCTAACCGTTGGATCTTTACAAATTTGGTATCGTCGGAAAGATATTCTCAAAGCGAGCCTAGCGGTTTCAGTTTCGGGGAAATCCAACGGTCGGTTTTCTCAGTATAATTGTTTAAAGTCATGATTCCTAAACACGAACTGCAGCGTTCTCGTTTTATTTTAATTATATATATATAAATATAATTCATCTTTGATTGCCAAACCATTTTCACTTAATATACGTGTTAAAAATATTATTTTTAACCAACAAACATTTATTTCAGCCCATGACTATTTTTAACACTTCATATATGTAATAAAAATGTAATTTTTATTGTTAAAACAATTTATTTCAAACATGAATATTTTTAGCGATTCATATATATAATAAAAATGTGATTTTTTTATTATTAAAAACAATTTATTTCAAACATGAATATTTTTAGCGATTCATATATATAATAAAAATGTGATTTTTTATTGTTAAAACAATTTATTTCAAACATGAATATTTTTAGTGATTCATATATATAATAAAAATATGATTTTTATTGTTAAAACAATTTATTTCAAACATGAACAGTTTATCAACAAATGAATATATTTCAACATATGAATATAATTCAAACACATGAATATTACAGAAAATTTCGGCAGCATAACGGTACGGGGTTTAAAACCGGCACCGTCCAAAGTACGGCTCCTCGCATTACCTTAGGTCTCGCGGCGTTCCCTAAGGGTCTTATCCTAATGATCTAATCATTTCAATCATTTTCATATCACATTGAATTTTTCCATAAATAATTCCAATTTTGTTTCAACCACAAACCACCTTTATCAACCATTCGCATTTATCTACCAAATTTCACGTCAACCAAAATCCAAACAATCACAACCAATATATATCGTCCATGGTTTTTGGACGAGGGGAGTGTAGTATATATATAAACGTATTTATTTCCATTTCAATTTCATTTCAACTCCATTCAACGCACAAATGATTTTTACAACGTATATATAACTTGTACATCACACATATAATTTATGCAACGCTTATACATGAGGTATACATTGTTTATATAACTTATACATCGATTATATAATTTATACATCACGATTCCATTCAAATTTAAATTTAGAAATCTCACATTGGGTTCCACTCCTTCAAAAATTGTAGGAAGCTCCAAAAATTCTCCGCTCTCTTCTAGAATGTAGAAGACGTCGCCACGAGTCCAATGTCTCTTGTTTCACTGGATTTCGACAACATAGCAAAACGATATGATTTTTATTGTAAAATCATAATTCGTAGCGCTTTAAAGTGCTATAATCAGTTTAGGAATTCAAAGTCGTTACCTTTAAGAAGAGGTTCAAAACTAGGTCTTTGATTTTCGCGCAAACCGATGCGCTAGAGGAGGATCGGCCACTATCACGTGGAAGGGCTTGGAGTCGCGCACATGCGCGTGGTGGAGACGTCAGGTGCGATCCACAGTGGAGGTGGTGGCAGTGGTCTTAAGCGGCGGGGTTCGGAGGGCTGGATCTCAATGATTGAGCGACGATAGGGGGTGCACCCTATATGGATTTGAAGAGGAAGTGATTCTCCACAAAATTCCCAACTGGAGCCCTTGATTTTGGTGAGCGGATTAGGAGATAAAGTGGAGAGAAGGTCGGAGCCTATTTCCGTCGTGCGCTGAAGAGAGGTTACAGGGGTTTGAAAGTGAACGATACAATTTGATTGGCCAATAATATATATATATATATTTAATTCTTTTTAAATTCAAAAATATCTGTTTCTCCATACGAACTCCAATTCAAACCCAACGACTGTTGCCCTCGCTAAATATCCTCATTCCGAACACAATGGAATATGTTTCGTAAGCCCATTCAACTGTTTCAGTCAGTTTTTCTTCAAATTAAAATATAAAACATTCAAATATGGATTTGAACTTACATTTCAATTTGCCGGGGCCACATACTGATTCCAAAAATTTCAAAAAAATAAATTTAGCTATGTTTGGATGGTACGGTCCCAACAAAACTAATTTCGTCAAATTTGGAGACCGTTTGAAAAATGGCCATTTGATGGTCGATCCAAATTGATTGAAATCAACCAAACGCGTTTTCTTTTGTCACGCTCACATATTAATTCCAAAAATTATGAAAATTGGAATCTAGCAATAATTTGACGTTCTAGATCCAACAAAAGCGATTTCGTCAAAAACTGAGGTCGTTTGCAAAATGTCTATTTTTACGGGCTATATTTATTCCATAGCGACCTTTCTGAAAATTCATTTCACCATAACTTTTGATTCCCGTTATGAAATTTCGATTTTTCAGATTCGTTAGAAAGATATTTTTAAACGGATTTAAATATTTTTGGTTTCACTAAAATCTGGTTTATTTTGCATCCTGTATAGTCAGTCAAAGTTCGAATTCAAATTTTCAAACTACCATGCCATTTCAGGCCTTGTTTTATAATTAAAATAAATATTTATATTAACATCGATTCAAATAAATATATACATTCTAGTTCTATTCAAAATAAATTTCTTGTTGTTATTATTTAAAATAATTCATTTTAAATATTCAAAATTCATTAAAATTGCCAAAATGAGAATTTTAAATTGGTTCTGATTTTCCGGGTTGTTATAGAAATAGTACAGAAAAAACATAAATGCTTACACAATTATATGCTGTTACCTACTATATAAGCTTAAACTTCTTCAATGACATTAAATGTGCAAGCTTTAGCTTTAAATGTTTTCCTTCCAGCATTTTTAAAAAATTGTTTCATATATAATCATCATGTAAAACAAGATTCTCGTACATATTTCTTTCATAAATGAATAGAATTAGTAATATTGTTAGTATCATTTGAAACTGTGAAAAAAAATATGGATTTATCTTTTTTGAATAATGGGTTAAAAATGTTTCTTTCATGTAGTATTTTTGGATAATTTATTGTTAATTAAGGTGCGATATACACTTAATAATCTTTTTGAAATTTTTATTTGTATCTTTTTCATAGTTTTTGAAAAAGATAAATATATTTATGTTTTTATAAAAACATAGGTATCTATGATGGAAAAATTTTGTGATTGAAATATATTATAATAAAGATATATGTATTATAATTATGAAAACAAAATAGAGCAAAAAAAATTACCACTGGAGCAAACATTCTGGTTATGATTTTTCATTTTTCTTACCACTGGAGCAAAATGTAAGTCATAAGAAAAATTACAACTAGAGCAAAATGTAAGTCATAAGAAAAATTACCAGTGGAACAATCATGTTTCACGCACAACTGAGCTCCTTCAATTTTCTTACATCAACACAATTCATAGCTGTTATTACATTTGCATGATCAATTCATAGTTGTTATTACATCGGCAGCAAACATATTTGTTATGATCTAAATCATACTAGTATAGCCAATTTTTGTAAATCATAAGAAAAACAACAAATATATCTAACATGTATCAGTAATTATTAAATATTTATAAGGTTTAATACGCAGTTAAATCATTCAAATCAAATGATATAAACCTTTATCTTTTTAGGTTGTCACACAAAATAATATCTACCACTGAATATATGCTTATGATTAACCAAACAATTTCATATTATGTTATATCAACAGTATAAATTGATTCATATTACGTATGATTAACACACTCAATATATACGTATCATTAACAAAACAAGAAATATGTTTAACATGTATCAGTAATTATAAAATATTACTAATATTTAGTACGTAATTAAATCATTCAAATCAAAAGATAAACACCTTTATCTTTTTAAGTTGTCAAACAAAATAACATCTACTACTGAATATATACGTATATACAGCAAATAAAATCAATCAGTGAATGACTACTTACTTCAACTAACAAAGACAATTGATATATAGCAAACAAAAATAATCGTTGAACAACAAACAACAAAGATAAACAAGTACTTACTTGTCCAACAACTAGTGAACAGAAATCGCATCTTGCAAATAGTTAATAGAAATCGCATCTTAGTTTGTTTAGCTTAAACAAGGTGAGGTGATTAACATCAGCCAAAGAAAGGTGGCACAGATTAATTGATGAAAAACTTTAGGGTTTAGGCTTTTCAGTGAGATCGTTAAAGCTTTTTAGTGAAAAGGTTGGCTGAATGAGAAAATAATGAGTTCAGATTGTTTTAATTCGAAGGTGACAAAGCGATAAGTAAAAGATGAAGAAGAAAGTGAATATGAAATCAATTTAGGGTTTTTCTGAGCTTCGATAATGCTTACGGAAATAAAGAATAGAAATAACAGATAGCCAAATAAAATTATGTTCTAGAAAATAATTATTGTAACTACGTGTCCTACAAACTAATTAGCGGATGAAAAGAGGCCCTTATGGTAAAATGCCCCTAAAAGGAAAGGCCGACTTTTATTTTATTCATTCATTCATTCTTCCAGAAACCATGAAAAATAAAAATCGAAATTAAGAAACCCTAAAACCCTAAGTCGGCTAGCACCATCCATTCTTCTTCTCAATTTTGTTTGACATCATCGGGATCGTGTGTTCGTGGACTAATCTAAAGAGGCGACAACTATTGTCACGCTCAGATACGATTTGATTCCAGATCTTAGTTCGACTGCGCAAAAGCTTTGAAAGGTAAAACTCTCGATTTACATATCATAATATAGCCCCTTATTATTTGGTTGTTATTTCGTTTCAGCAACATGAATTACTCTCGAATTTTCTTTTAATGGTATCAGAACCAGGTTGATGTGAATTTGTATATTGAATTTAATTAGGGATTGATCTATTCGATTCATATCAAATCCGACAGTATTGTGAACACAGTTGCTAGAAGAATTTAACTTAAATTCATTCAAGGTGAAATTGTTTCATTAGAGAATGTTTTATATATGATGTTATATATATCAAGAAACATAAATGGATTTGTGGATTAAAATTGGTGGTTTTATTCCGGTTTAAAATGTTTAAACCCTCTTATGTTGATGTTTAAAATTCTGATATGTACATACACAGATTTCATTTTTCTGTAAATCTGAATGGGATCATGAATTAATATATGATATTAATTTTACCAATACTCAGATCTTATTTATCATATTTGATGATATGGGATATATATATCTGGTTTAACAATTGCCTATGTATGCTTTATTAAAAGATTTTGAAACAGTTTTTTTTTGATATTATATATATATAAACATATAAACAATACTTATACAATTTATACAAGTGTCCAAAATCAGTTGAATTAATATTTAGATTTCGGACTTGACAAATCTGATTTGTTAGGAGGAATTACTAAAGCACATATTTTAACTTTTGTCGATTTAACTGGATAAATCACAATTGTAATAATAAACCATATGTGCTTTTGATCAAAAGAAACAAACTTGATTGTTGATCAAATGATTGAATACAAGATTCATAGCTGAATATATTTTTGCATTTTCGTGATATTGATCATAAATACATGATGACTTTCAGGTCATAAAATATATATTATGATATATATTTTAATCTTGAATTTAATCAATGTATGCAAGTCAAAAACCTCTACAAGGATTTAACAAATAAAATATATGATCAGCTTAGAAATACAGGCTTCCTAAATGTTTAATTGCCGTGTTGATTTTCAATTTGAAATATGTATATTCACAGTACTTAATTACTACTATACAAAATATGCTCAACTATACCGGGATTCTTGAAAATTTTCAATTATCACTAATTCTGAAAAATAATATAATCACAATTCCATCACAAATATTTCCACTGTTTATTTAAGATGATTTTAAAAATAATAAATTGTCCACATTAATATAAAATCATGATGGATGGCAAAATGATGATAGACTAAGAAGATGTTCTTAAAAAAGTCCTAATTCTAAGATATTATAAAAACTGTTCAATCATCATGAAAATTTAAAAAAATCCTCTTGTTGTGAAGTATATTGTAGTCACAACTCATCAAAAATTCAAAATCTAATAATAATTTTAATGAATTCTAAATACTAACAATTGGGTTATTGATTTCAATTTCTGAATAAATAATCAATATATAATTTTAAAATTGAAAAATCAATTATAAAAGGGATTCAGAAAGATCTATACAAGAAAAATATATAAAGTATCTATACAAGAAGAAGATCAACATAAAGAATCAAAGCAGATGAGTAAGAAAATTTCTAAGTATTTATGACTGATACCACTTGTTGTCTCTGCTAAAAGGGATTTTAATATCACTCTGGTGGCTAACAAAGATATCAAAGTCAACAAAATCCAATCACCAAGCCCAAGCAATTAAATATAATAATTCAGTTCCATCAATTACAACAGCAAGACACAATCAGAATAAGTTTCACAAGAAAGTTCTTAAACAATTTTCAACAAGTCCAAGAGGACAAATCATGATTTAGTTCTGACCATTTTATCAGAGCAGTAGATGATACTAAAACAAGCAGCTGTCTAAAAAAATTTGCAAATCAATTCATTGTATCAGAGTAGCACAACCATCAATTTCAAAGCAGACTTGTCAAGGGATTTTTTCATAGATATTTCGAATAGTTGCAAAAGAGAACAGTTGCAAAAGATGATTCATGATCCAAGATTTAAAATGCAATTTATTTGAAAACATTTGAAGGTATATGAAAAGCTCAAGAATCAATGAATCTATCACACCAGATTATAAATTTCAAATCCAAGATGCGTGTGAGATTCAAGAAATCAACAATTTCAAATGATTTCAAACAATCAAATATTCAAGCCAAATGACCATGAAATAACAGTGATTTTCAAGACTAAATTTTCAAAGAATTTTTCACAATTATTTCTGACTAGCACAAGAGAAATTTTCAGAATATTTACATCAAGCTTGAGAGATAATTCATGGTCCAAACTTAAAAATAATTTATTTGAAATCACTTGGATAGATGTAAATTTAGAGATATAATGAATCAATTACACAAGATTAATAATTCCAAATCTAAGAAGTGTATGAGATTCAAAATATCAAAAATTTAAGATGATTTCAAAGAAACAAATGTTCAACCAAGATGATCATGAATAAACATGAATCTTAAGATGTAACACAATGATTCAAGCCAAAAAAATTCAATTCAGAAATAATCAAGCCAATCCAAATATTAATGAAATTATCACACCTGAAAAATAGTAGTGTGCTATAATGAGTATAAATTTTCAATTCTTTCCAAAATGAATTAGAAGAAACTCAAAACAACAAAGGAGTGTGAAATTTCATTAATTTTTTATATCTTCAAAAATTTAGAATTCAAAATAAAAGTGTTCAAGATATAACAAGAGTGCTTCAACACTACTAGGAATTCAGAAATCAGAAAAGAATTAAACTTCAAAATAATTGCAAAAATTTATAATTTTGAATTCAAGATCTGGAAATCATTAAAACATCAGAGTTTTATACAAATAAAGCAACTTTCCAAAAATCATGAATTCTGCAATTTGAAGTTAAGAAAGCTCAAGAAGAAATTATAATATATTACAGTGTCAAATCAAATCATCATAATCAAAAGAAAGAAATAGATGGGGGCAGAAGGAGGAATAAACAAATAGAAAAAACATAGAATATTAACAGAAATGGGTTTAGAAATCATACCAAATTTTTCAAAAGACATTGTGAATTCTCTAACTCAACACCCTTGGCTAAGGAACTCTGAATGATATAGAAATATGGAACAGTTTGAAATCAATTCTCTTTTGTACAACAGTAACAGTTTAGGGAAATGAGTGGTCTAACAAAATTTGTAAAACTACTCACAGTTTTGTTCACACATTTTGGTACCCAAACCTGCTTGAATAACAAAACATTTGAATTTATCTCTGTACCTCTAGGAACCCAAACCTATTTGAATTTAGACGAATTCACTTTATTTCTTTTTATGGTCCAAAATGGATTAGTAGATTGTTATCAAACAAATTCTTATCTCTTTTGTGATTCAAAAACCCTTTGAAATTTCCAGAGTTCAAATTTTCAAAATGATCCTTCATGAAGCAAGTTGAGGGTTTTTTAAAATCACTTCACATAAATTCAGCTTTTCAGAATTATCGAGTTTTCCAAAACTAAGACCATTTTTATTTCCACAAGAAATTTGATTTTTCAACAACATATTCAAAAAAAATTCTCCGGTTGAAAACTGTTTCAAACTAAGCACAAGATCGTTGATTTTGGATTTCAAAAGAATATTGTCATTTATCAGCTTAGAGCATTGGTCGATCTCAAATTTTCTTTCCTTAGAATCATTTCGTTTCATGATCGAATTTTCATTTTCAAGCATCTTAATTTTGGCCTTATACTCAGAAATTTCAGATTCAAATTGATTTTGTTTTTCAGATTCAAGTGTTTCAGATTTCTTGAATTTCGCAATCTTGTTTTCAAGCTCTTTTAAGATTAAATCAGTTCTCTTCAAATTATCATTTTCAGTGATTTCATGTTTGGAATTTTTGATAGCCTTAAAAATTTTAAACTCCTTTTGCAAAGAATTGTTTGTACTTTTTAGCTCAATCTCGTTATCTTTTAAAATCATAATTTCCTCTTCAAACTTTTGAATGTTTTTATTGAGATACGAGATCAGATTTCAATTTCAAACAATTTTCGCAATCAGAATTTTCTAATTTCATGACATTTGATGTTTTGATTCCAAACTGTTATTTTTGTTGGTCAACTCATGATTTTTAGATTTCAAAGATTTGTTTTTCCGTTGGAGTTTATCAACAGATTTTGTTAAATTAGCACACATATAAACTAAATCCTCGTATGAGAATTTTCCTATCTCATCGTCTGTTGAGTTCCATCGTTTGATCTATTTGAATTTTCATTTGTTTCTCCTTTCAAGCATCGATCTGAATCTAAGTTGACCTTCTTGGGTTTTGAGCTACTGTTGTCAATTCTTTCATACTTCTCATCTAGAGTATTCCAGATTTCCTGTGCAGACAAACAATGGGAGATATGGTTATTTTAGATATCATCAATATAAGAATTTAAAATATGACTAGTGCAAGAATTAAACTCAATATCATTCCTATCTACCCAATCATATCCATTAATAACAATATCCTAACATTTAATATTAACAGATTTTAAATAGGGCTCCATTTTTGATTTTGAATTTAAAAAATCTGTATCATTAAAAATAGTTCGAATATGACTGGACTGACTCTCAGAAGATTAACTAGGGGAAACCATGTCTCTAGATTTAATGAAATACCAGGCTCTGATACCACTTGTTAGATCTAGATTAACCCTAAATGGGGTGAATAGGGTTTATTGAATTAATTCAAGATATTAAAAATATCACAACACAGATTATAACAGAGAATATAAATGCATAAGTAAATAACACAAGTTTTACCCAACTTCGACAAACCCTACCTACTCTGCATTCCTAGGATTTTTACTAGGTATTAAAACATATCCCACTTAAAAACCCTATAAACTCGCAAACCCTACCCCTGTTCTAATCCTGTAACAACCCGTATTTTCAATAACCTGTTATAACATAAATTGAGGCAGAATTTAATTCTAAAATCTGAATCAAGGGAAACGGGCTATGCCATTGCGTTCGTCTCGGAAAAATACGCGAAATAGAGTCCGAGTTTTCGAAAATCGGAGTCCGTATGACCCGATTAAGGCCCGACGAAGTTTTCAGAAAATTTCTAAGTAAAAACAGATTTCAAATTCAAATCTGAATTTGGGAATTGGGCCAGTTTGGGCCAGGCGGGAGAATTCCCGCCATAGTACCCAAGTCGACAGCCCTGTCGACTTGGGAGTCGACTGGGTCTGACCAGGTCGACAGCCCTGTCGACTTGGCCCAGACGCCCAGTCCTGCCTGGTGCACCACTTTGGGTTTGTGTTGAGCTTGGGGGCCAGATTCGATTTGGAGGGTTGAGATGAGAACTAGGGTTTAATCCTATGGTCTAAATCACTAGCCTAATCTATAAATAAGACCCTAACCTACCCTAAATTATCATTAATCTATCCTACAACTAAACTATGGCAAAATCAAACCTCTCATGGCCTCCACTCTCTTCATAAATTCCTAAATCAATTTTCAAGAGATTTCCATGCATACAAGTGTATTTAGGCTTGTATGATCCTCTTTAGCTTGCATTAAAGTCTTGTTTCTCTATTGGCACCATAAAGGAGGAGTCTTGATCAAGTTTGCTTGCATTTTGGGGTTTTAATTAGTTGCATAAGGGGTTTCTTACATTTGCTATACTCATTCGAGTCTTCATAGCATTGTAAGCCTATCTCTACTCTTGTATTTTAACTATGAAGTTAATATGTTATGTTGCAAGTTGAGTTTGGGGTTAATCATGATATGTGCTTTGATCTTATGATTTTATGCATAAGCTTACTCTATGCATGTTAGTAAAGTCATTACCTTGGCTTTATGCATAGAAAGATATGATCTTTGGTTGGAAATGTTGCATGATGTAACTTTGAAACTCTCATAAATCTTGTATTAACATGCATATAATGTTATATGCATGTTACTAGTCCTTATCTCATGCTATCTATGGCCATGTTCCGCCTATTTGCCAAGTTTGATGTTATGCATGCATATGAGCCTTATGCAAGTTGAAACCATGTTATGCATGCATATGAACCTTATGCAAGTTGAAACCATGTTATGCATGCATATGAACCTTATGCAAGTTGAAACCATGTTATGCATGCATATGAACACTATGCAAGTTAAAATGATGTTATGCATGCTTAGGAATATTTTGCAAGTTGACAACATGATACGCAAGTTTGTAATCACATCTTTGTCTCATATGCCACCATGTTTAACTTGTGGCTCCAACACCTTTATGTCATGATTTTGCCAAGTTCCCTCTTTCTATCCTTTATGCGCTATTGCGATATGTAAGCGAGGGGATTGCGTTTGGGGTTGGGTAAACTTAAAAGACATAAAAACATAAGCTTGGGAATTTACCTATTAAGTTAGGTCTACCCATTGGGAATTTACCTATTAAGTTAGGTCTACCATATTGCTTGAAATTTGTAATGTGTTTTGGAAACATGATGGACATGACACTTAGAAAACAAGAGGATGGCCAACTCGAGGTTGGGTTGAGCTTGTAGCATAAACCTACCCGGAACCGACCGGCTTAACTAGTGGCTACAAGCAATAGGACCCAATGTGAGTAGTTGGTCATGTTGCACGTGAAACCCGAGGTTAGACTAAGTTGTGGTGTAAACCTACCCGGACCCGCCCGGCCTAACTAGTAACCACAACAAGGTCTAATGTGAGAGGTTGGGTGCATTAAATTAATTAATGCCACATGGTAGGGTTAAGTCATGGACCGCTTGAATACTTAACCAATTAAACACGATGGGTTGGTAGGGTTAAGTCATGAACCTTGGGTACACTTAACCAACTTGGTACTTGGATGAGTTGGGTTAACCACGCTTAACCCATTAAGGAAACCCTAGTTACGTGGTCCTTTGCACCAGTAACCCTCTTAGTTGTATCATGATACCCTAGGGACTAGGCTAGGGTGGGGCACGATTACTGGGATGACATGTAAGCGACCAAAATGACGGCTGTGTAGGTGCGCCGGTGTGGGTTCAGGCGGGCCATGGTCGTGCACATGGTCCGGAGTTGAAAAAGCAGGCACGGGCACCAGTAGGTTTAAACTGTGCGTGCTTGGTTTGTGTCAGTGGTTGACACCCTAGGACTTGATACACCCTAGGGTGGACCTAGCACAGTTTAGCTACACTTCGTAGTTGGGCCGTAAGACACCGACACTTGACGAATTAGGCTTTAGGAGAGCCGATCGACTAGACCGTGCTAGTTGGACCTTGATTTAGGTCATTCATGATGTTGGGCCAAACTTGGGCCTGGGGATCACTTCTTGTTTACACTTGACATGACTTGTGAAACTAGTACACTTGGTGCAAACCTCAACCCTGTATATGCGGTGCCACACTTGATCTATCTTGTTGACTTTTCTTTCCATGCCAGTTATCATCCTATGACTCATCCTTGTTTACATATACAATTAACTTTATTAGTTGTTGTACAATAGTAGGTAGGACTTACCAGTCTTTCGACTGACCCATTTTCTTTCGCCTCTTTTCTTTCGTTTCCCCCCCCCCCCCCCCAGGTTTACAGGGCGGGAATACCAGTACTTAGCTTGGATTTTAGCTGCTTTTCCTGGATAGCTCATGTATGCTTTGGACTTGAGCTCGCTATGGTTTTCTACCTTGGGGATAGCTACTTTATGTTTTTCTTTCCAGTTTCCAGTTTTATGTTTCTAGAATTTGTTTATGGAAAATAATGATCAGGTACTGTGTTGTAACTTAACTTATGGTTTTGATATGCTAGTTTTTACCCGCTGCTATATTTACTCTGTTTTTACTTATATGTTCTGTCTTGTGATATCTGCATGCATGTTTACCTTGTTTAAACGCCCCTCCAAAGTCAGTGCCCTTGCAAGAGTGGCACTGGCGGAGGTGGGGTGTTACATTTGGTATCAGAGCATAAGGTTTACGAGATTGGAGCAAAAAGGGTTTTAAAGTTACTTTTAAAAGCTATTTTCAAAACCAATTAAGTATTTTCCAAAGAAAAGTCTAGTTTATTTTGAAAGGCTATCCCCCAAGAGCCATAAGCACTATCCTTCGTTTCCTCGTTCTAAATCTATCTTTTCCCTTTTTCAGCATGACCGATCTCAATCTTCCTGAGGGAGTCACCATTCCCGGATGGTTCCGGAGGTACTTGGAAGCTAGGGCCAACAATGCAGGTCCAGCAACCACTCCCACTATCACTGAGGTTCCACCCCCTCCTCCTCCTCCTCAGCAACCACAAGCCGATTTTGCCAAGGTTTGCAAGGACTTCAAGGCAATGGGTGGCAAAAATTTTATTGGGACAGAGACTTTCGTGGAAGCAAGAAATTGGTTGAAGGAGACCGAAGATCTTTTTGCCATCTTTGATATAGAGGACCATAGAAAGGTTCTGTTGGCGGTTTGGCTACTAAAGGAGGAAGCTTCTTATTGGTGGGAGGTCACCAATGCTACAAGGCCCGTAGAAACCTGGGCCGACTTTAGGGCAAGGTTTGGGCTTAAGTTTCTATCATCTGCAGAGGCAAATTTGCAACTAGAGAAGTTCATAGCCTTGAAGCAAGGAGACATGACAGTGAGAGAATATGTGAATAAGTTCAACCAGCTCGCCCGATTCGGTTTGGACATGGTCAATACTCCCGAGAAGAAGGCTCTACGTTTTGCACGAGGGTTAAATGAGCCATTACAAGGTCTAGCCATGTCACACATACCCATGGGGGCCACTTTCGAGAGCCTAGTAGACATGGCATTGCTGCAGGGAGAGGATAAGAATGGGAAGAAAGAAGTCAAGCCCAATGAGACTCAGCCTAAGAAGACAGACTCCAAGTGGGGAGGGAATCAGAGTAATCAGAGTAACAAGAACAACAAGAACAACAAGGGCAACAAGAACAAGGCAAAGGACCCAAGAAAGTGCAACTTCTGTGGGATTGTTGGGCACATAGCCAAGGACTGTAGGAAGAAGAGAATGAAATTGGGTGGGTGCTTTCACTGTGGAGAGACGGGACATTTTAGCAAGGATTGCCCTAAGAAGCAGGGGCATAGACAGACTCAGCATGCAGGTGCATCTGGAGGGCAAGTGCATGCTCTCAACGCCGCTCCAGTTCAGGATCGAGGTAGCATTTCTGTAGAAAGTCTTGTTTATATTTCTGATTATCCTGTTCGCACCTTATTTGATTCTGGCGCATCGCATAGTTTTATTTCTTCTGACATTGTTGAAAGTTTGCACCTAAGTACTAGCTTAGTTGAGGATCCCGTTTGTGTTTCTAATCCGATTGGGGGTTCAGCCCATTTATCTATGATATGTATGGATTTGAGGATTTCTATCTTGACCGTAGAATTCTCGTGTGATGCTTATGTTCTCGGGTTCACGGGATACGGGTTGATCTTGGGCATGGATTGGTTATCCCGCTATGGAGCCATTCTCGATTGTGAGCATAGGGTGGTGATACTCATGACTCGCCTTGGTAATACCCTAGAGATTTCTTGCAACCCGCTAGATCCCGTCATGCTATGTTATCTTGAATCTCTTGACTCGTCTATCGATGATCTGCAATCTGTAAGGGTGGTTCGAGAATACCCTGATGTTTTTGAAGAAGTTAAGGGGTTACCCCCTAAGCGAGAGATAGATTTCCGCATTTATCTGGTTGATAATGCTAAGCCAGTCTCCTTACCAGTTAGGCACATGGCCCCACGTGAAAGGAGAGAGCTCAGTAAGCAAATCAAGGAGCTACTTGAGAAGAATTTTATTAGACGAAGCATTTCCGAATGGGGTGCTCCTGTGGTGTTCGCTACTAAGGCGGACGGCTCGCTTCGTCTATGTGTTGATTATCGAGAGTTGAACAAGCTGACCAAGAAGAATAGGCATCCATTACCGAGGATAGATGACCTCTTCGACCAGCTTGTTGGTGCTTCTGTTTTCTCTCAGCTTGATCTTGCTACTGGATTCCATCAGCTCAGGGTAGCTGAAGACAGTATAGACAAGACTGCGTTCAAGACTCCAGATGGATTCTTCGAATGGCTTGTCATGCCGTTCGGCTTGACTAATGCACCCGCATATTTCGTGGACTTGATGAGTAGGGTGTTCAGGGAGTTCTTGAATAAGTTTGTCGTGGTCTTCGTGGATGATATTCTGATCTTCTCAAAAGACGAGGAAGAGCATGCTAGACATCTCAGGGAAGTGATGGATACGCTTAGAGCCCATCAGTTGAAAGCCAAGTTCTCCAAATGCCACTTTTGGAGAAAGGAAGTCCGGTTTCTTGGGCATATAGTATCCAAGCAAGGCTTAGCGGTGGATCCCGCTAAGGTGGTTGTAGTTCAAGACTGGAAGACTCCTAGGAATGCAACCGAAGTGCGAAGCTTTCTCGGTCTGGCAGGCTACTATAGGAAGTTCATTAGAGACTTCGCTAAGATTTCGGCCCCTCTCACTAGGTTGACGAAGAAGAACTTAGTCTTTGCATGGGACTTAGAGTGTGAGCTCGCTTTTCAAAGGCTCAAAAGGGTCCTTACCATAGCTCCGGTTTTGGCATTACCCGATGGCGGTAAGATGTTTACCGTGTATACTGATGCATGTGGCACGGGGTTAGGTGCTGTTCTGATGCAGGTGGGAAGAGTGATATGTTATGGGGGTAGGCAACTTAAAGTTCATGAGAAGAACTACCCCACTCATGACTTGGAGTTGGCGGCGATCGTCTTTGCACTCAAGTCCTGGCGCCACTATCTTTTAGGCGAAAGGTTTGAGTTGTATATTGATCACAAATCACTTAAGTATCTCTTCTCGCAGAAAGATCTGAATCTTAGGCAGCAAAGGTGGATGGAATTCTTGGCATCATATGACTTCGAGATAGCTTATACCCCTGGCAAGGGTAATGTTGTGGCTGATGCACTAAGCAGAAAGAGGTTGACCCTAAGTCCTCTATTCGTTGAGATGAAGAATTTAGAGTATGTGGCAACCTTTGATTTCTCTTTGGCAATTGAGTCGATGACCGGTTCTTTAGCATCTCTGGAACTCAGACCTACCCTTCTTGATCAAGTTGGGGCTTCGCAGAAAGAAGACCCTCAGGTAGTTGAGATTATGGATAAGCTGATTCGAGGAGAGACGTCTAGTCATCTCGCTCGATATTCTATTGATGACAAGGGTTGGCTGAGGAGAGATGGAAGGTTATGTGTTCCAGTGGTAGGAGATCTAGTAAGAAAAGTTCTTGAGGAAGCGCATCGCTCTAAGTTGACTATACATCCAGGCGGAGATAAGATGTATAAAGATATGAAGCGTATTTTCTTTTGGCCTGGGATGAAGAAGGATGTGGCAGAGTTTGTTTCTAGATGTATCATTTGCCAGCAAGTTAAGGCCGAGTCGAAGAAGCCCGGTGGGCTATTGCATCCTCTAGACGTTCCACTTTGGAAGTGGGAGAGTATTTCCATGGATTTTATTGATGGGCTACCAAGGTCAAGGAAAGGGAATACGAGCATTTGGGTCATTGTGGACAGACTTACGAAGAGTGCTCATTTCATTCCGGTAAAGATCAAGAGGACCGCATCTTGGCTAGCGTCTGTATATCTTCGTGAGATTGTGAGACTTCATGGAGTCCATTCTAGTATAGTCAGTGACCGTGACCCAATCTTTACAAGTCAGTTATGGAATAGCTTGCAAGAAGCCATGGGCACGAGGTTGAATCTAAGTACTGCTTATCACCCACAGACGGACGGTCAAACCGAAAGGGTGAATAGGGAACTCGAGGATCTGTTAAGGCTTTGTATTCTGGACTTTGGTGGTACTTGGGAAGACCATCTTCCTCTTGTTGAGTTTGCATATAATAACAGTTATCAAGCAAGCATAGGGATGGCACCATTTGAAGCTTTATATGGGAGGCCGTGCAGGTCGCCTACATGTTGGTGGGAGACTACAGATAAGCTTATACTTGGGCATGATATGATCAGAGATGCATCCGAGAAGATCGAGTTGATCCGAAGACGGATGAAAGCGGCCCAAGACCGACAAAAATCCTATGCTGATAAGCGAAGATCTGATTTGGAGTTTGATGTTGGAGATATGGTTTTCGTGAAGGTTTCTCCTTTGCGGAATGTGGTCCGATTTGGAGCCGTTGGGAAGTTAGCACCGAGATTTGTTGGACCCTTCCCTATTATAGAGAGGATCGGGCAGATGGCTTATAGAGTGAAATTGCCCGAGAAGGTTGCCGGAGTACACGATGTTTTTCATGTCTCGCATCTCCGGAAGTGTTTACATGAGTCAGCAGAGGTTGTTGAGCCAAGCGTTCTGGAAGATGTGGAAGTGGAGAAAGAAGCTACTTTGAGGAGAGCTCCGATTCGTATCTTGGGGACGGAGACCAAGAGGCTAAGGAATCGAGAGGTCAAGTTGGTGAAGGTTCAATGGGGTGAAGCCGAAGAAGACGCAACTTGGGAAACCGAGGAGAAGATGCGTGGGCTAGATCCATTCCTTTTTTAGGGTACACTTTCAATCTCTTTTCTTTGTTAGCATATCTTTCTCTTTGCTATCCATGTTTGTCTAGTTATCGTGCTAATCTTGTCATGAGAACCTTAGGTAGAAACCCTTTGGATGAAACATGTATTTGAAACATGTTATGCTTGATGGTTGCAAGTGGTTGCAAGTGTTTGCAAGTGGATACTCGTGGATGCATGATACACATTAGGCACTAAGATCGGCTCACACACTCTCATATTGCATATGCATGAGTGTTTATGCTTATTCATGGATGAAAATTTTCGTGTTATCACATGGATGTTGCATATGGATGTATGTGATGTGCACACATATAGATGTTATCCATTATGTTAGGAATTGCATACATATGGACTCATTTCACTAACATAATCTGCATTGATGATATTTGCATTAGATAAGTACATATACACACACCTTTGCATATGTTCATACAGCATTTAGAATCTTGTAAGGACAATGATTGCTCGTGGATGATGTTTTGAGTAGACGGATGATTGGATGGTAGGATACGTTCTTCCTAACTTGAAGATTTCGGGGACGAAATCCTTTAAGGAGGGGAGAATGTAACAACCCGTATTTTCAATAACCTGTTATAACATAAATTGAGGCAGAATTTAATTCTAAAATCTGAATCAAGGGAAACGGGATATGCCATTGCGTTCGTCTCGGAAAAATACGCGAAATAGAGTCCGAGTTTTCGAAAATCGGATCCGTATGACCCGATTAAGGCCCGACGAAGTTTTCAGAAAATTTCTAAGTAAAAACAGATTTCAAATTCAAATCTGAATTTGGGAATTGGGCCAGTTTGGGCCAGGCGGGAGAATTCCCGCCACAGTACCCAAGTCGACAGCCCTGTCGACTTGGGAGTCGACTGGGTCTGACCAGGTCGACAGCCCTGTCGACTTGGCCCAGACGCCCAGTCCTGCCTGGTGCACCACTTTGGGTTTGTGTTGAGCTTGGGGGCCAGATTCGATTTGGAGGGTTGAGATGAGAACTAGGGTTTAATCCTATGGTCTAAATCACTAGCCTAATCTATAAATAAGACCCTAACCTACCCTAAATCATCATTAATCTATCCTACAACTAAACTATGGCAAAATCAAACCTCTCATGGCCTCCACTCTCTTCATAAATTCCTAAATCAATTTTCAAGAGATTTCCATGCATACAAGTGTATTTAGGCTTGTATGATCCTCTTTAGCTTGCATTAAAGTCTTGTTTCTCTATTGGCACCATAAAGGAGGAGTCTTGATCAAGTTTGCTTGCATTTTGGGGTTTTAATTAGTTGCATAAGGGGTTTCTTACATTTGCTATACTCATTCGAGTCTTCATAGCATTGTAAGCCTATCTCTACTCTTGTATTTTAACTATGAAGTTAATATGTTATGTTGCAAGTTGAGTTTGGGGTTAATCATGATATGTGCTTTGATCTTATGATTTTATGCATAAGCTTACTCTATGCATGTTAGTAAAGTCATTACCTTGGCTTTATGCATAGAAAGATATGATCTTTGGTTGGAAATGTTGCATGATGTAACTTTGAAACTCTCATAAATCTTGTATTAACATGCATATAATGTTATATGCATGTTACTAGTCCTTATCTCATGCTATCTATGGCCATGTTCCGCCTATTTGCCAAGTTTGATGTTATGCATGCATATGAGCCTTATGCAAGTTGAAACCATGTTATGCATGCATATGAACCTTATGCAAGTTGAAACCATGTTATGCATGCATATGAACACTATGCAAGTTAAAATGATGTTATGCATGCTTAGGAATATTTTGCAAGTTGACAACATGATACGCAAGTTTGTAATCACATCTTTGTCTCATATGCCACCATGTTTAACTTGTGGCTCCAACACCTTTATGTCATGATTTTGCCAAGTTCCCTCTTTCTATCCTTTATGCGCTATTGCGATATGTAAGCGAGGGGATTGCGTTTGGGGTTGGGTAAACTTAAAAGACATAAAAACATAAGCTTGGGAATTTACCTATTAAGTTAGGTCTACCCATTGGGAATTTACCTATTAAGTTAGGTCTACCCAATTGCTTGAAATTTGTAATGTGTTTTGGAAACATGATGGACATGACACTTAGAAAACAAGAGGATGGCCAACTCGAGGTTGGGTTGAGCTTGTAGCATAAACCTACCCGGAACCGACCGGCTTAACTAGTGGCTACAAGCAATAGGACCCAATGTGAGTAGTTGGTCATGTTGCACGTGAAACCCGAGGTTAGACTAAGTTGTGGTGTAAACCTACCCGGACCCGCCCGGCCTAACTAGTAACCACAACAAGGTCTAATGTGAGAGGTTGGATGCATTAAATTAATTAATGCCACATGGTAGGGTTAAGTCATGGACCGCTTGAATACTTAACCAATTAAACACGATGGGTTGGTAGGGTTAAGTCATGAACCTTGGGTACACTTAACCAACTTGGTACTTGGATGAGTTGGGTTAACCACGCTTAACCCATTAAGGAAACCCTAGTTACGTGGTCCTTTGCACCAGTAACCCTCTTAGTTGTATCATGATACCCTAGGGACTAGGCTAGGGTGGGGCACGATTACTGGGATGACATGTAAGCGACCAAAACGACGGCTGTGTAGGTGCGCCGGTGTGGGTTCAGGCGGGCCATGGTCGTGCACATGGTCCGGAGTTGAAAAAGCAGGCACGGGCACCAGTAGGTTTAAACTGTGCGTGCTTGGTTTGTGTCAGTGGTTGACACCCTAGGACTTGATACACCCTAGGGTGGACCTAGCACAGTTTAGCTACACTTCGTAGTTGGGCCGTAAGACACCGACACTTGACGAATTAGGCTTTAGGAGAGCCGATCGACTAGACCGTGCTAGTTGGACCTTGATTTAGGTCATTCATGATGTTGGGCCAAACTTGAGCCTGGGGATCACTTCTTGTTTACACTTGACATGACTTGTGAAACTAGTACACTTGGTGCAAACCTCAACCCTGTATATGCGGTGCCACACTTGATCTATCTTGTTGACTTTTCTTTCCATGCCAGTTATCATCCTATGACTCATCCTTGTTTACATATACAGTTAACTTTATTAGTTGTTGTACAATAGTAGGTAGGACTTACCAGTCTTTTGACTGACCCATTTTCTTTCCCCTCTTTTCTTTCGTTTCCCCCCCCCCCCCCCCCCAGGTTTACAGGGCGGGAATACCTGTACTTAGCTTGGATCTTAGCTGCTTTTCCTGGATAGCTCATGTATGCTTTGGACTTGAGCTCTCTATGGTTTTCTACCTTGGGGATAGCTACTTTATGTTTTTCTTTCCAGTTTCCAGTTTTATGTTTCTAGACTTTGTTTATGGAAAATAATGATCAAGTACTGTGTTGTAACTTAACTTATGGTTTTGATATGCTAGTTTTTACCCGCTGCTATATTTACTCTGTTTTTACTTATATGTTCTGTCTTGTGATATCTGCATGCATGTTTACCTTGTTTAAACGCCCCTCCAAAGTCAGTGCCCTTGCAAGAGTGGCACTGGCGGAGGTGGGGTGTTACAAATCCCATGCTCAAAGCCTTATACTGATCTTTATCCTTAAGATCAGATTTTCCTCGAATTACAAACCCATAATCCGTAAACACTAACTATAAAACATATAGCTAGTAAACCCTAGTTTTACAGACAAACTTATAAACACCTATTTTTATAGACAAACTAGAAAACCCTAATTTTACAGACAAAGTAGAAAACCCGAGTTTTACAAACAAATTAGAAAACTAATTGACGGTTTATAAAAGAAAAATAAAACAAGTACAATATAAAATAAATAAAAAGCTAAGAAACCCCTTTTATCTAAGGAAAATAAAATAAGCCAACCCTATTTGTTTTTGCTTAGCCACTTTGGCTTTCTTCTATTCCTTTAATGTCGGCCGACCCTAAATCAAGTTAGGGTTTTTCTGAAATCTCAAATCAAATCGCATTTGAAAAAATTTGGAGATATTCGCAGGTGCTCGATTTGCTTCTTGCTCTCTGCTCTGCGATTCACTTGGATCTTTCGATCGAAATAGTGAGTAATTTCTGGTTTATTTTTCGTTGAGCTCTCGTATTGTTTGTTACTTGTTTCGATCCATTGTCAATGATGAATTGGTGATGCTATATAGGGTTAGTACCCTGAAGTTAATATCAGATTTCCCTAAAAATGATTTGCTCTGATTGCATGATTTTATTGCCATAATTGGATTGATTTCCGTTGGCATTGAATTCCTTGTTGGTTTAATTCTGGAAACAAAAAAATTGTTCTCCTTCGCCCTTGCATGATTGTTGCCATTATTTGTTGTCTTGCTTGATTTGTTGTCATGCCGTGGATACTCTGAAAATTTTCCAGATTTGTTCCCATGAAAAAATGTGATTGATTTCATAATAAAAATGCCGAGAAAAACTTGTTTATATCTGGGAAAACTGAAATTGATTTCTTGCCCAAAAATATGGTTAAAACTAGAAAAAAAACTATTTGTTTTATGCCAAGTTTTGTTCTTGCCAAATTGATATTTTCTCATTTTGCACAAGAGATTTTTGTTGCCAATCTTAACCTATCTTGAATGATATTCCTGTATAACTTGCAAAAATTATATTGAGATTTTCTGGAAACAAACAAGGAATGACTTTTGTGAAAATAATTTCTTGTAAAAAACTCTTTTTCAAGATTCTGGAAAGATGATATTGTAGCATGACTTGATTTGTTGAATTCTGTAATTGTAGTAATTAATTTTGGAGGCTTTTGTATTGTGTTTCATGCATATACATGAATGTTGAAATATTCACTGACTCTTGTGTGTATTCATGCACTGTCTTTTGTCCACTGGGAAAACCAGTGTGCATGTTCTCTGGCACCAATCCACACAATGATTTCTGAAATGATTTGTTGTTGTGTTTAATTTGTTTCATGCCAAAATGTGTATTGTGATTTCTTGCCATCTTATTCTTAAAAACTAGAAATCAAACAGTGTGAATTTTTGTGCATTCTCATTCACTGATTTGTAGCGATCCGTAGTCTTTGAACCTTGGTGTTACTTTGCTTCTATTTCTCTGCTCATCGAAAAAAAAAATTCTTACTATACCACTATATTTACACCAATTTTGTATACATGCACCTGTCATTACGGGTATTTGTGCTTGTATACAATTAGATTGAACTTGTAGTTCCCACTTGATAGTGCAGTATTGTTATGTTCCCTTGGCCATGTCAGTTTGAATACTTGTTGCATTTGTCTGGGCCATTTATGTCCCAATACTTGCTGAATTTTTTATCAGCATTCATATTACTTCCCATATTGTTTGGCAATGTGCAAACCTGTTTGTACTTGCTTTTCTTTTGACACTTGCTCGAGCTGTTTGCATTGATGTTTGGACTAACAATGGCTGTTGCATTTTAAACTGTCTCGGCACTTCTTGCCTTGGCTGTAGCATTTGAATTTGGCAATACTTGGTTGTTTGCACACTTGAGTATATTCGCATTTGCATGATTCTTCCTGCCTGGAACCATTCATGTTGAATTTAATATTACTTTGGTTTGCACATGCGTTCACTGTCTTGTTTGTTGCTGTAACGACCCGCAAATCCATACCATTTGAGCTGACCGAATATAACACTTGTCCAACCCAAATTGCATGAAAATACGAATCATTAATAAAAAGATATTAGAGGATGAGAATAGAAAGATAGAAAGTTAGAATAGAAGAAAATAGATAGAAGATCGAACTGATCAACGATACAAAATCTCACATTCGCAGCGAAATAAAATATAATATATAAATAATCACTTTTTGAAATACAAACTATATTTGCACTTACATACATCATCAAAGTACATCATATATACAACACAGCGGAATAAACTCTAAATATCGAATAGTGAAGTCTCCTGCTCCAAGCTTCTTCAGACAAATCTATAAAATCCTGAACTATTGGATTGTCGGTATAAATTTGGGCACCCAAGAGTTTAGGGAAAACATAGAAAAATAAACTCTGGGTCAGTCAGGGGACTGGTGTGAGTAAACGATTTTAAAAGAACTTGATCCTGATAAAGGATATCTCATAAGACCACGCCGTGAAAACAGAACGGGTTTATCTCTTATGAGAATCACAAGTACTCGGTTTAACTTTCAAAAACGGTTAGAAAGAAAAGGATAATCGTAAGACCGATCCACACATAAACACAGATAGTTTTTACATTACGATAACCCAAAACAGTTTGAAATCAAATATATCTTCTGATATTATAATAGTGTCTTAATAAAAATAAATAGCAATCTAGCGGAATGCTTGCATCTCACGCTCCACATATAGTATACAATCAAAAACCGCGGGCACTTAGTGGAGATTGGATTCTAACTATGACAAGGTATGGAATCACCTGCCGATAGTGTACCTCTAGAGGGGAATACATTGGGTTCAACAAGAACATCTTGCAACCCGGCCCATACATGACCGACTACTCATTTCGCTTAAGTGTATTGAATGTATATCACCAACGGTTGGGATCAACAACCGTTTCCCGAAAGGGACAACATCGATAGATTAAAGAAGCAAATAGGATTTCTCTAGATAGGTGATTATACACCCTAATGGGAGCGACTCACATAGCCATGCTGTCTGCCCGATTTTTTGTCATTTCCCGATTGTGAGGCTTGAGGTCATTTTCGTTCTTCTGGCAGATCACTTCTTTAATCACTTTGGATGTCACACCGTCATATCTGTCAGAACACACAATTTTATTTTCCCAAATACATTACGGTATAAAGCTAAGAGAAACGAATTCCTCTGCCACCAACATAATATACTTCAGAAAAGTCGATGTGTAAGATCTGATAGATATACGTTGTCAGACACCCGACCATATAAGTTGTCCTGAGATTGGACAAACCGAAGGCACTATTCTGTAAAAATAGCCCTTGCATATCTTCGTCTTCAACTATCTTTAATAATCTCTGACACGCGATGTATAAACCAAATCGAAGTGGAATATTAATTTCGGACTCTTCGAAATGATTAGCGTAATGTCTTTTACGGTTAGACGATACTTAGGAACTGTTTTCAATATTCACTTGATCTTAAACATTTCTTTAAAGAAATAGTTCTCAGCTTAAAATGAACTAGATTAAGTAAAATTTATATACCCTTTATTTTATGAGCTTCGACCAAGCAGAATTGTATATATATATCCGTATTGTCTAATCTAGACATTCGACTTGTCTTTTATAAATGAACAACTGAAGCGTGCGCATCGCACACGGTAATTTATTCAATTTTAGCTATCCTTTACAAATGGACAACTAAAGCATGTGCGTCGCACATGGTATTTTATTCTAAAATGATGGCTTGTTTATTATAAGACATTTTATACCTGTTCATACTTTGTAAAATATCTTTTTATTTCTAAATAATCATAAACAACATAATTTACACTACTTTCTAAATTATTTATTTTATTTATTTCCTTTTTGTTTTTATTTTTAAACTTGTTAAACTTCTAAAGCCAAGCTTCTACGTTTGATTTTCTGGCTACTGTCTTTCCTTCCACCTGCCCACTATATCTTGTTTCTTTTTTATCCTAAAAAGTCTCTTTTATTCATTTTTATTTTTCTTCTTTTATTTTTATTTGATTTTCTATTTTTATTAAACTTGATTTATTTAACCTGGCCAAAATATCTTTTATTTGCGCAAATGCCAAAGTACCACTTTCGCAAAATGCTAAACTCCACTTCTGTCTCATGCTGGATCCTTCAAATGTCCAATACTTAGATCCAAAACTTTGGCCCAAATTAGTGCAAGCCCACTCATGTTTTACTTATCTTATTTTTCTACTACATATATTTTTTCTGTCCCCTTCCTTTTTATTCTTGCCGTCCGATGTCTTGCCCTTTGGGTTACATGCAGGCCCGGTCCTTTGCCTAAGCGAGAGAAGCAATGGCTTAGGGCACCCGATAAAGTAGGGCACCATCTCATCGATAAAATTCCAGAAGAAAAATTAATTCGCGGGTGCGGCTATTAACACCCCATAATTTGCTCTTCACCCCCCACTAATTAGAAAATAAAATGTGCACCCCAACATTTTCTCTTCCCACCCCAGTTTAATACGAAATTGCCCTTACTACATTATCATTCTCACTGCTTTCTTTCTTTTTTCTACTTTCCAACTTGTAATTTATTTCCACTGCTCTCTCCTTTTAAAATTTTGATTGAATAAATTAACATTTGTAGACATTGTTGTTGATTGAAATTTCTGTATAATTCGAAAGTTTCGGTATCGTAATGGTACACATCGCCGATTGTACGGTTTATAAAATTTTAATCATTATTTTTATTTTTTAGTCATTATTTATAATTTCTATCTTTATTTTTATTTTAAAGATCATGTACAATGCTGATTTTGAATTTTAAGTTAACCATTGTACAACATTAGACAAGTTGTCTAATTAGTTGTTAAAAGGGTAAATTTGGAAATTAAATTCTAAAATTTTAGCGGGGATTGAAGAGAAAACGACCGGGTGCGAATAGCCGGATCCTTAATTCGCATTCAGCAAATCACCAAACCGAATCACCAAATCACGAAGCTAAAATTGAAATCAGAAAATTCACAAACGACGCTGAAACCCAAATCAGAAAATTCACAAACGACGGTGATCCAAATCGCAATCCTTCAAGCAGAGCGTAGGCAAAGGTTGAAAGGCACGCAAAACAGTTTTTTGTTAGAAATGAAGCCGAAGTGGAATTGCCAGGATCTTATTCTTAGGGTAAGTAATTCACTAGTTTGAATAATTGGATTAATGGATTTTATGTTTTAGAATTAATTGTATGTATTATCCATATTACTCTGATTTTATGTTTTAGCACTCAGCAAATATTGGTTTACCCTTTTTTTAGACTCAGCGATTTCAGTTTTAGCGAAGATATTGGGAAAAAAACACACACAGTATTTCAATGATACAGGAGATATTACTTCTACAGGGATATAATGAATTTCATGTATACATAATTATAAACATCAAATGAATTTGATTAGTCTTCCATTCTTAATAACCAGAGCATGATCTAGTGATTGTATGCAGGTTGCCTTCATTTTCAATGTTGTTGTCTTTGATATGTTTGTTCTATAAATTAGGCTCCTCGAGTAATTCAGTTTCTTTTGATTTATTTAGTATTCTTCTTCATTTTTTATCTTGTTATTTTAAAACAATATAAATTGTTTTGATGTAATACATTAGCTTATGTAAAAGGGTCACATTTTCATTTTTCGCTTTGGGTACTAAAAGTCCCAGGACCGGCCCTGGTTACATGCAGCATTATCCTCCTCTTTCTTTTGCTACTGTCTCTTTTCTTTCAAAATGTAACTAAAGGGGATCTTTCATGCAATACTGAATTGGGTTAAACCCAACTAAAATAGTTATATTAAATATGAATGGTTTTTACACCCAACGTGCCGTACTGAGTGATATTACTGGGTAAATATAATATTGATTCAAACCCTTCAGTTAGTTATGGAAATATAAGAGGTTATTTAAGTAAACATACTCATCACTTCTTTTCATTACAGTCATTAAAAACATTCCTTGTTAAATAACATTCTGTAGAGGTTGGTTACTACCCTTTCCCCTCTTTCCTTCTTCTTTCGGTTTCTACTGCTATTCTGCTATTGTTTTCTCTTCATCACATTCTGGCATTATTCACCGCACATTGGCATCGCCCATCACACACTGGCATTGTTACATGCATCTAACTTTGTTTAAAGCATGACCGGTTCTATGCATCTAACTTTATTTTATAGCACAAATATTCAAAGGAAGAACTGTAAAGAGTTGGCGTATCAAATTTTCATCATTTGCAAAGTCCTTATCTTTACCTGCTCAATTCCCTTTATATTTCGCTCACCACTTTAAAGAAAGAACCTGCTTAATATTTTGCATTTACTTAAATCAATGCCCTAGTTTCATTTCAGTCTTAAACAAATCCGCCAGCTTCTTCATTTGTTATGTAAACATGTGTTGAGATTCAAAGAACTTACGGTTAAAACAAATATTGTTTTCTTTAAATAAAAAACCCAATTTAATTACTTAATGTTTAGTAATGACCCGGAATCCACTAACCTAGCTTTTTATTACACAGTGTATTAAACGTAAACCACTATTAATTATAATGGACGAACTACTTGTTTCGGAGCATAAACACGGCTGCTATATAAAGTCTAAATTTATAATAAATAAATATATGAACCATAGTTGTGGTCATGATATATAAACCAATAACAGTTATCCGCTCAACTGGTTATTCCTTTGGATATCCGTAACTAAGCAAAGTAGTCAAATACACTAAAACAATCCAAAGCAAACCTTAAACTAACCCAATGCCAAGCCAAATGTAGGAGTATATCTGATAACCGTTCTAGTTCCTTATTATTCTTCCTTGCTTTTATTTTTATTTATTTATTTACTTTTTTTAAAACCGTATGGAGTATGGACCAAGTCCAGGTGCAATTGCAATAAGATACTACCGCAAATACTAGCTGACGCGTTGCACTCAGCCTCCCTGTCTTCTAATCTTTCCCCTACTCTCCCTTTTCTTCTTTACTTCATTTACTTTCCCTCACATTTCCTTCTTTACGTTTTGTGTCATCAGTTGTTTCTTTTGTATTCATATATATTTTACACGCAACAGGATGCCATTACTTTTCTTTTTTTGCTACTGTTGTTACCCAAACGCCTCCCCCCCCCCCCCCCCCCCCTTCTTCATATCTTAGTTACATCCCAATTCTAAAATGAGGTATTTCTGCTCTCAAGTCATCAGCACGAACCTGTAGACTTGAAAGGAATAGTGCAGTGTAAGTGCCTCCTTATGTGGTGGATTGTATCCTCATCTGTTTACACTTTACGTGCTACACCTCTACTGCTTATTTTAATACCCTTTTTTTCTTGCTTATCTCCTGTTTGGAAACACTTCGGTGCACAGTGGCTTGTGCACATGCACAAGCATACCATCACTCATCACACTGTTTCACCAATAAAAGCATAAGCACCTGTTCTTCTCAACACCTTTCTGATATGTCCTATGTCATGTATAAACTAACTGCTTTGTTTTGAAACATGATACCTTATATTGGATGGACGGTTTGTGTTTACTTTCCTCTTTAGTAAATGTACAACATATTTAAGTGTCTGATAAAATAGACCAATCCTGAAACCATTTAAGGACACATACAAAATCCTATTCCTGATTTGTAAACATCTATCCTATAAACAGTCTCAAATATAAAGAGTACTATGTGTCGACTGCACACAAGGATTCACCGGATCAACAGCTCCTTAGAGCGAATGTAGATGTAAATGCAAAACATGGTATGATACACTATTTTCTTTCAGTTAAGACTGTAAAATTTCTTACGGTCATGGTGGACAATAAATAAAACTCCTTTTTGTTACAATTCAGTACCCATAGGTAATTAGCAACTTAAACATTTTAGTGTGAATAGAAAGGGGTGTTGACTCATCTCTAATTTCTGTCTTTTTAGTTTCCAGGCTTTATACTTTTTTTTTTTTTTTTCTAGTCTAAGGTTTTCATACATTTCAAGGTTTACCAAATGATTAAATCAACCCATATACAAAATCATACACATCCTATATTCATTTCGAGATAGATTTAACAAGAAGTCTACTCACAACAGAAAGTAATCAAAGAATTAGTTTAGTTCCAGGTTTTTGTATGAGATATAATAACTAACACAACATATATATTTTTAGCATTTCCATATAACAATCAAAGGAAAGAGAATTTTACTCACTGTTTTTTTTCCTTCTATTTCCATCCCAGATTTCCTTGCATGTTTACTTTCATTTCGGTATTACTTATCTTCAGTTTTGTGTGAGTGCTTAAGAGGGTATACTAGTATATATATAGGTGCAAAGTGATGATGGGATAGTAGATAGCTCATAGGTATTTTTCAGGCTATAATAGACTGCTGCTATGGTGATTGAAAGGAATGGGTTTTGTCACTTCAACATCTTCTGCTTCCAGACTATTGAAGTGCACAGCCAAGTGCCAAAATGTATGTTCAAAAATCTTGCTTTGCTCTTAAGTAATGTATTCAGCCTACAAGATTTTGTACAGTCCTATGTATGCTATTTCAAGAATGTGCTAGTTTTCAACTTGCCTGTGCCTGCATGTGATTGTATTTTTGATTGAAATGAAAATATAGCTATGTCGTTAGCTGTGTACTAGTTTCTCTGCTCTAAATTCTACTTCTACAGATGCTCGGCCATGTTACATTTTGTACAGCCTTTATACTTAATGAATTAAAAAGCCATACATGTGCCTAGTCTTGTGCAGACTGTTTCTAAAATCAAACTTGGTTTCTCAACATGATTTTTCAGCCTACAACAATGCAGTCCTATGTACTAGATAGTGTAGGCATAGCTGGTCTACCATTTGCTTCAGTAAAAGGGTACGGCCAAAAATATATGCAGCATATACTGAAGTTCATAAATGTTCAAAATCATGTGCAAACTGTTAAAACTCCAGGCTTACATATGGTACCTAAGTGATGGTGTAGGCTGCTACTCTATTTGATTGAAAGGAGGTGTATGTTTAGAATTATCACTAATTAATTCTTTCTAGCTGTGTGTAGTTGATAAGGATGGGTAAACAAATGTAGCCTAGAATAGATGGTTGGCTGACTTTAATGGCTTCAGAGAACAAGCCAATGTAAAGCAAAAAAATGTATGTTTATAGCATGTGCCTATTTACTCAATAGCTTCAATAAATAAGAAAAGGCACGGCCATGTCTTATTATAGGCAATTTATTGGAATGGATGTTAGTAGCTGTAGCTTGGTTGAATGTAATGCCTTCCAAATTGTCTTTCACATTAACCTTTCCTATTGGACACATAGATGTGCAGGATCATGTGCCTATAAGAAAAATGGGGTACAAACTATGCGCAGGCTATGTAAAAGATGGTACTACAAACCAATAGCTTTGCTTCTAAGAAATGTAATGTATGGTGTACTTGACACTGAAATAATAGGCTGGCATAATGTATACTGGGAAGGGAATTATGCACAGCTATGTATAGGCTATATGGATGAGAGTGAGTTTGTTGACACTTTTTTAACATGTGTACCCATGACATACTAACGGTGTTAGTGATTGTGTGGCTGGGATAAAAAAATTGGAATTCAGGGGGTAATCATAGCCTCACACCACTAACACCGTTAGTGGTGTCATGGTGACCCACGTTAAAAAAGTGTCAGCAAACTCGTATTGTATATGGGTATAGGCTGCAAGCTTTGTTCTTAAGAAAATATCTATATCTTGGCTGTACAAACAATATACGTATAGTATTTTAAAGTTTTAAATATATCAAAACTTGACAATAAAGAAAAAAAAAATTCATAAATGGATTTGGTCTTGTCCAGAATGTTTAAAAATCCATGCTTGGCCTTTATGTATTGCAGTCTACATCAATGGTACAGTCCTATTATAGATGGTGTAGTTTTTATTTGGGAGTGCGATTTTGTTCACATCTTTTAAGGAATGTGAACAAAATACTCGGTCCCCATTGGTGGAAATCAGGGGGGTCCATATGGGTCCTCCTGATTTCCACCAATCAGGGTGGAGTGTTTTGTTCATGTCCCAAAAAAGGATGTGAACAAAATCATATTCTTTATTTAGTATGCAGTAAGCTGCTAAAATGGATTTTCAACTAGGCTGTTGAGTAATCTGTTTGGCTGCAATATTTTAAGGTGTTTAGTCTCCTGAATTGGTGTACAACCATGTGCAAAAGTGTGTGAAGACTGTACTTTGATTCTGAGGCTGATCTGAGTGATTAAATACCTTATACATATCAATATTTTATTTGTTATGATCTTATCATGAACCAATAGCTTGAAAATATAAAATCTTTGTACAATAAAATATTTACATTAATTTTAGCTTAAGTGATGCTTATTTTAAATTCGCATAAGTTTAAAATCCAATACAACTATGAAACAACATACGAGACATTACATATTCGTGAATACACATATATTCATTTGCTAAGGAAATAAATAATTAAAATATATATACATATATGGAATTTATAAAAAGGATCATTTAATTCTTCTTAAATAATTAAATCCGATTTATTATATTAATCTCATAATATAATCAATAAATTATGGTTTAACAAAATTAGTCAATACTCGGGACGTTACAGTTGCTGCCATGATGCATGCTAACTTGTTATTGTTGTACGCTCGAATATTTTGAGCTTGCTGAACCGATGTTCCTACTATGTATACACACACACACACACATATATATATATATATATATATATATATATATATATATATATGCAAAGATGTGTGTGTATATATATATGTGTGTATGTGTGTGTTTGTGTTGCATATGTACTGAATTTCTTGATTTATGTCCATTCACGACGCTTGACCATATTGTCCCTGCACATAAATATGTGCATATACATACACATGTATGTGTATACTGTATACATATAGTGCACAATTTATATATATATAAATATATGTGTGTGTGTGTGAGTGTGAGCACTAGATATATTGTCTACCTTGCGATATTTACAGTGTATCACTGTGAATATCACAAGCTGTCTAGACACAGATGGATACCCATATAAATCAGATCAAGTCATGAAAAATGATGAAAAACACACCAAAATTCTGAGGCATTTTTAAAATAAAAATTATATCTGATAGGATATAAAAATATTTTTGTTCCATTTTATTGTGTGTGGTCCGTGATAGGTAAGCAGAAGACTAGACTGACAGTGAAGGCAGAGACAGATGACAGAAGTGAGTGATACCGAGTAAATGATTCTGTATAAGAGTAAGCTGAGTGAAACAGAATGTATATGTGTTTGTACAATTGAGTGACTGAGTGTTGTAGTGAGGAAAGGTGTAACAAATGAAACTGAATGTGAATGTATTGCATTTCAATGAAATGTACAAATAGTAGAGTTATGAAATCTGTGCCATTTAAATGTAGAGATAAAATATTATATTTTAATAAAATACTATTTGAAAATTTAAATTCTTGTGCAGTAGTATTTTATTTAAATATAAATATTTTATTCTTGATGTGATGTAGTGTAATAGTATAATTACAGACACATTTATAATAATATATATATATATATATATATGTTTGTTATCATCAAACAAAAATTATAGAGTTGTTAAATACAACAGGGGTTGACCCAATATGAGCCAGGCAAGATTTCGTAACTGGCACATTGTCGAACCTGTTGTAACATTCTTGAGACTTCTTATCTGATGTATTTTTTAGGCTTAAGATTGAAAACTAAAATCTTAAGGCTTAGATTATCCTTCTACACCTATAAATTGATAGGTACTTCTTTTGTCTCCCCCACACTTCTTCTTTTGCATTCTCTCAGTGTAACAACCCGGAAAATTAGAACCAAATTAAAAAATTTACTTTAAGGAAGTTTTTGTTAGAAAATGCGTCAGAATTAAAAAAATTCCATTATCAAATTAAATTATTGGATTTAAAAAAAATAAAAATAAATTACACAATTTTTTTTTTCTATTCATGCAAGTTTACTTTTTCTTTCCTATTCCTTTTCTAATTTCCTCAAATTCAGTATTCACTGTATTCTCTATTAAAGCAGCATTCATTGTTTCCTATTTAATGCATACGTTACCCATTTCTATTTAAATATAATAAAAATATGCTAAAACAAACAAATGGAGAGAAAGTTTCTTTATTAGAATTACACCTTTCTCTTTTCCTTTTCATTTATTTCTTAACGTTACAATTCTTAAATAAATAAAAACAAAAAAACGCATTAAGACAAAGCACACGAAGAGTTAATGCACCCTCTACCCATTCTAATGCCTTTCTCTTTCTTCTATTTATTCTTACGTCACTCCTCTTACCTTCCATTCATCTTTCACATATTATTCTTTCCTTTTTTTTCTCCATTAAGTGCACATTTATTTCTTTCCTTTATTATATTAATTTCTTTACCTTAATCCTATTAATTTCTTTTCACGCATTATATTTTCATGAATCTTATTTTATTTATGTACTCTTATTCCTTAAATTTACATTCCCTTATTCTCCTTTCCCGTTTTTCTTCATTGTTATTTTTTTTCTCTAAAAACAAACAATCCTCACGCGCGCGCACACACACACACACACACACACACATATATATATATATATATATTATTCCCTTCTATATCTATTCTTGTTTACATTATCTGTATGTATTTGTAGACATTTTCGTTGCCTTATTCTTGTCTGTGCAATTTAATATGTTCCCTACAATTATGATGTTTTATGTTTTGAAATTAAAGAAGACACACAAATTTATAACGATTAGCATCAAATAATTTATCATGCATTCATTTTCTTTATTTTCTCTTTCTCCTTGTGATTTATTTTTGAATTTTGAACATGAGATAAATATTGCCACCTCAGCCTTAATAAACCACGTTTAATTTATTTATAACTTACCTAATACAAAGTGGCATCTTAGTTAAATAAATCATGTACATATCTTTTCATTTCTCATTCTCTATCAGAAAACTCTAATTCTCCTTCTTCCTTTCTGAATCTAGATCTACATCTCAAAAATTCATGGATAAAAATTTCCTCAAAATCCATAAATCCATTTGCAAATGAAGGAAGAATCAAGGAAAACAAATCCTATATTCCCCTCTCTCTCTCTCTCTCTTATCATCTCCTCTCTAAAATCCATGCCATATTTTCAACATCTTAATTCATGGAAATTAAAGAGATTCTATTGCTCTTTATTTCTACACGGGCATGATGAATTTTAGTGGCCTGCTCTTCTCGCAATTGCCACTCAAAGCCGTTATCTTTACAGCATTTTCGGGTGAGGCTGGACCCACCCAGTTGGGGACGGCGCTGGGTGCGGGGAGGAGTCGGATCGGCGATTGAATGGGCGACGTTGGATCTGAGGCCGACGTCCTCTGGAGGCGGCGGGATGGAAGATTTTAACTCGACGGGTTTTGGGTTCTCCAGAAGAAGAAAACGATGAAGGGGGTGAGGATTAGAGAAAGATTAATTAAATTAATTATTAATTAATTTCAGTAATTACTCGTTTAATTTATGCAATGTTTAATTGGCCATAACTAGTTCAAATCTAATCGGAATTTGATGAAACTGAAAGCGTTGCAATCTTATTTCCAAGATCTACATGATGGGACAGTCTGAAACGGATTTAGAGCTGACCGCAAATTCAGAAGGAATAAACACACTGTGAGATTTCTTAATTAATAATTAAAATAAATTGTTATGCTTTGCAAATCATTATTTATTCGCTATTAAAATTCATGTGTGTGATGTATGAGATTAGATTTGGATGTTGTGGTTGAGATGAATTAATTGGACTGAATTGTGTAGATCTAGACTTTGCTTACAATAAAAATCAAACTTTTATTGTATATATAAAAATATTCATGTTTGTAATAAAAATATTTTGACCAATAAAAAATATATTTTTATCGTGTATGAAAAATATTCATGTTATATTAAAATATCATTTTTGTTAGAAAATATCATATTAACATAAAAATGTCACTTTGTTAGATCGTATTATATTAACATAAAAATATCATTTTTGTTAGAAAATATTATATTAACATAAAAATGTCACTATGTTAGATCATATTATATTAACATAAAAATTTCACTTTGTTAGAAAATATTATATTAACATAAAAATGTCACTTTGTTAGATTATGTTATATTAACATAAAAATGTCACTTTGTTAGATCATACTATATTAACATAAAAATGTCACTTTGTTAGATCATATTATATGGACGTAAAAATGTCACTTTGTTAAATCATGTTATATGATCATAAATAAGACATTTATGTAGAAATCATATTTTGTCAACATAAAAATGATATTTATGTAGAAATCATATTTTGTCAATAAATATGTCATTTAGGTTAGAAACAAATTTTGTGAATCGAAACATCATTTTATTTAGAAATGTCATATTGGATTAAAATTGTCATTTTATTTAGAAATGTCATATTGGATTAAAATTGTTATTTTATTTAGAAATGTCATATTGGGTTAAAAATGTCATTTTTATTTAGAAATGTCATATCGAAATAAAAAATGTCATTTATGTTAGAGAATTAATTTGTCATTTATGTTAGAGAATTAATTTGTCATTTATGTTAGGGAATTAATCTGTCATTTATGTTAGAGTATAAATAGGTCATTTATATAGAAAACGTATTGTATAAATGAATATGTCCTTTTTGTAGAAAACATATTCGGTAAATAAAATATGTCATTTAGTTAGAATCATATTTTGTAAATGAAAATGTCATTTTTAGATAATGTCATGTTAGATAAAAATATAACTTTACTTAGACAACGTCATGTAAGATAAAAGTATAACCTATGTTATGTGAAATAAAAATGCCATTTATTTGGATAATGTCATGTTATGTAAAAAAAAAATCATTTTTATTAGAAAATGATATGTTAAAATATAAATGTCATCTTGTTAGAGAAAATGTCACCTTTATCATGGTAGATAAGAACAAGAATAATTATGTGTTAAGGCTTATGTTTTGTTGAAATAAAATATTTCAGCAATAAAAATTACATTTTTATCACATATAAGGATCATTAAAAATGTTCGTATTTGAAATGAAAATTGTTCGACCCATAAAAATCACATCTTTATTATATTTATAAAATATGTAAAATACCCATTGTTTGAAATGAAAAATATGTTTCCAATAGAAATTCCATTTTTATTATATACATAAAAATGATCATTGTTTGAAATTAAAAGATTACATTTTTTAATGTAAGATAAAAAGATTCAAAAGTGATACGAACTAGTTAACATTTAAATTACATTTTTAATGTAATAAGGATTTATTAAAAAGATCATACTTTGATAAGAATGTGTTAGCATTAAAATTTCACCTTTAAGGTAATAAACGATTGATTAAAAAGACTAAACTTTGGTAAAAATATGTTAACATAAAAAAGTACATTTTTAATGTACAAATGATTTTATAAAAGGATTAAAGTTTGATTATAATATATTTACATTAAAATGCTCATTTTTAATGTATAAAAGGATTAAATAAAAAGATTATTGTTTGATAAAAATGTTTTTACATTAAAAATTACATTTTTAATGTAAGTAGAAATAATTAAAATATGCATTGTTTGATATTAACATTTACATGTTATAAAAGTAGAAATGTTGATTTATTTGATATCAACATTAACATGTTAGAGAAGTAGAAAAATGTACATTGGTAAAACATTATCATGATTATGTTAGCGATATTAGAAAATAATTCAAACTGAATTATAATTGGTTAAATTTAATAACCAATGATTTATGTATGTAAACTGTTGTTGTTTGAAAACCCCACACGGGTATTGGGATGATATTTGTCATGCACTAGTCCCAATATTTAGTTGAATGTCAACCGATGGATTGACAATCTGTGATGAGCATTATTTATTTATTTATTTTAATGCTCACACAGTTATAAATTTCACTCTGGATGTGAATGGATTGTTGATTGATTATTTCTCATTGTTGTTACATACATGCATTGTATGAAATCCATATAACTGAAGTTATATGGTAATTGATTGAGTTGCATTCCGATTCAGAATATCTTTTAAATAAATATATATTTTTATCGAAATGAACTAGTTATTAACTAGAATAAATCTTTAAATTAAGATTTAATGAAGTTTTCCAATAAATTAATTTTTACACGGAATTAAATAAATAAATTGGATTTTTTGGGTTGTCGTGAATGGTGTCTTCAATAACATCGTTCTTAAACCCAGTTGAGAAAAGAATAAATCTTTTAATTAAGATTATTAGAGTTTCCAATTATATTTAGAAATCAAAATAAAATGAAATGTGAATTGGGTTTATTGTGAACTATGTTTTTAAATGACATTTGTTCTCTAACCCAATCAATAGTGAAAATATAATTTGGAAGTTACAAATCTTTTATTAAGATTCAAATGGAAATTTTCCAAAGTAAAGTTTTTCAATTTAATATGTTGGAATTGGATAGGATTCGATTTAATAATAATCGAGATGAGCTTCTGTAAAAGAAGACCGTTATTATATATGGAATATAAAAGGCTCTGCCGTTATTCCATTTATATTATTAGTCTGATATGGAAATTTATATCGATTATATATTGATTTGATTTCTGTGAAAATTCTAGATTTAATAGAAGATCATTTTGGGTTTATCGTAAACTGTGTTTTAAATGACATTGGTTCTTTTACCCATTTAAAGATAATTATAATTTCTTAACGTTGAATAATCATAAAGCAATGATTTTTGATATTAAAACCAAATTAGATTTTTAATGAATCTCCAAAAAGAGGATTAAAGAATAAATTTAAAAGAATTCATCTTTGATAAAATTAATGGGAACCTTTCCCTAATAATGTGAATATTTTGTTAAAAGAATATTCTGAATTAGAATGAGGCGTATGATGTGTTTCTATAGCACTTAATTATTGATCATAAAATATGCGAGTTATTCGGTAAGATCGGGTTCAACCCATTCTGAATAATTACTACGACGATTAAAAGTCGAAGATAAAGACGGTGGTTGAGGACTGGAGGTCTTCACATCGTTTAGATGATTATTGATGTCTTGATCGGGAGGCATCGCAAGACAATGTAATAAGTGGTGATCGTCCAGACGTACTTGGAGATCGACGAATATGCGAGAACCTCTCTTATGTATTGGACATATGGGACAAGGAATAAGGTGTCTCCGATTTCGTTCAGACCTAGAACGGACTTGTAAAAGGATGGTATGTCTGACGTTGTATTCCTTTATGTTGTATTCGTTGATCTATACTAAATATATATCTGTTTGGTGGAGGAGAATTTATTCTCTTGCTTAACACCCTTCTTTGATACGTACGAGCTTAGAGGTTATGTATTGGCAGAAATCAATGGTATGGTATGGATTGACAATGTGGCATGCTAAGATGCAAATGATCAAGGCTTTTGTTGAAAAGCAGGGCCTTGTGGTTGATAATTAAAGCACATCCCGCGTAACTTCGCGAACCTCACACCCCTGTAAGAGTCAGAAACAGGATAAGGGACCCAAGGAGAGCATTCATTTCTTTCTAGCTAGAAGTGGTGACAGGGTTTTGCAAGCCCTGACATTTTACTTATGTGGATGGTGGATTACGAGGCCTCGGATATTTTGGTCAATAGTGACCAATTGCTAGGTTCAATAGGACCGGGAAACGTGTGTTCAGGCATAACTAGTCCACTAAAGTATTTGTGGACCGGTCGTGAAGGATCCAAGGGCTCACCCGCATCCGAGTCCTGAGACATTTGCTAGAGTGTCTCGAATCGGTAAGGAGATCGTCCCTAGCCTTGACTCATGATGGAAACCCGACTTCCAATATGACACCGTACGGTTTTGAATGTAAAACTAGTATGGCGACATGGTATATGGTAGCTATGCCGTCTATGATTGATACATTATGATTGAAATGTTTTCGAAACATATATACACTAATAATAATATCAAATTCATTTTATCGTATCCAACATTTTTCGACCATTATAAGGTAAAACTATATCCTCCGGTTTGCATTGCATTGTGTGATGGGACTTGAGTCTTATAATGGTTTCATTTTTTTTTTAAAAGCATTGCGTTGTTTGACGATTTACTTTATTTCTTGCACTGGCAATCCAGTGGAGTAAACCCGTTACGCGTTAGCGGCGTGGTCTTGTGATTAGACTTACTATTATTAGATAAATTAGGTAAGATTTCTCACACCAGTCCCATGACTGACTCATAGTTTGTTTCACTTTGCAAACTCGGGTGCCCTCTTTTCCATACGGGCAGTTGAGTAGCTTATTTTGCAGATATATTGAGCAGGATTCTGGATCGAAGCTTAAAGCTGTGTCCAGAGCATTGATAGTCTTGCGTTGTATTAGTTTATTTGTTTCCGCTACACAGTATTAAATTATTGTAATTTAATCTTCCGATGTATTATATTCGTTGTACTCTGATATATTCTGTACTCTAATGTAACATTATTATAATGTTTATAAAAGTCTTCTATTATTTTTTCTGATGTGTCGTATGCCCAAAGTTAGCGTATCCGGGTTTTTGAACGGTCTTAGTCAATTCGGCGATCGATTAGGTTCGGACAAAATCCGAATCGTTATAGTTGGTATCAGAGCTTTGGTTAATCCAAATCTTTGGGGTACAACTCGTTAGAACTGAACAGAAGATTCATCAGAGATAGGATTAGAAATATCCTATAAAAGAATACTCATTAGAGATAGGGTCAGCAGTATCCTAGAATGAGAAACTCGTTAGAGATGGGGTTAGAAATGCCCTAGAATGAGTAGAGAGTGACAAGTTTATAATTATCGAATTTGTGATTATATATATAATCCAATTTTAGAAAATATCATTTATGATATATAAAAGCTATATATATTTGAAAAGCTAATCAACTAAATGATTGATGACTATGTTGTGTGATTATTGGATTAATTAATAAAATTATTGAAACCCAAAAAAGAATGGAAATTGAGTTGGTTAGATAAACAACTTTTAGCTTCGTTCCTTTTCGAGGACGAAAAGATTTTAAGTGAGGGAGATTGTAACAACCCGAAAAATTAGAACCAATTTAAAATTTTACTTTAAGGAAGTTTTTGTTAGAAAACGCGTCAGAATTAAAAAAATATTCCATTATCAAATTAAATTATTGGATTTAGAAAGTTTTTTTTAATAAATTACATAAATAATTTTTTTCTATCCATTCAAATTTCATGCAAGTTTACTTTTCTTTCCTATTCCTTTTCTAATTTCCTCAAATTTAATGCTTCTTTCTCTTCACTCTATTTAATGTAGCATTCATTATTTACTATTTAATGCATACGTTACCCATTTCTATTTAAATATAATAAAAATATGCTAAAACAAACAAATGGAGAGAAAGTTTCTTTATTAGAATTACACCTTTCTCTCTTCCCTTTCATTTATTTCTTAACGTTACAATTCTTAAATAAATAAAAATAAAAAAACGCATTAAGACAAAACACATGAAGAGTTAATGCACCCTCTACCCATTCTAATTCCTTTCTCTTTCTTCTATTTATTCTTACGTCACTCCTCTTACCTTCCATTCATCTTTCACATATTATTCTTTCCTTTTTTCCTCCATTAAGTGCACATTTATTTCTTTCCTTTATTATATTAATTTCTTTACCTTAATCCTATTAATTTCTTTTCATGCATTATATTTTCATGAATCTTATTTTATTTATGTACTCTTATTCCTTAAATTTACATTCCCTTATTCTCTTTTCCTGTTTTTCTTTCTTGTTATTTTTTTCTCTAAAAACAAACAATCCTCTCTCTCTCTCTCTCACACACACACACACATATATATATTATTCCTTTCCATATATATTCTTGTTTACATTATCTGTATGTATTTTTAGACATTTTCGTTGCCTTATTCTTGTCTGTGCAATTTAATATTTTCCCTACAATTATAATGTTATATGTTTTGAAATTAAAGAAGATGCACAAATTTATAACGATTAGCATCAAACAATTTCTCATGCATTCATTTTCTTTGTTTTCTCTTTCTCTTTGTGATTTATTTTTGAATTTTGAACATGAGATAAATATTGCCACCTCAGCCTTAATAAACCACGTTTAATTTATTTATAACTTACCTAATACAAAGGGGCATCTTAGTTAAATAAATCATGTATATATCTTTTCATTTCTCATTCTCTGTCAAAAAACTCTAATTCTCCTTCTTCCTTTCTTAATCTAGATCTACATCTCAAAAATTCATGGAAAAAAATTTCCTCAAAATCCATTTGCAAATGAAGGAAGAATCAAGGAAAACAAATCCTATATTCATCTCTCTCTTATCATCTCCTCTCTAAAATCCATGGCATATTTTCAGCAACTTAATTCATGGAAATTAAAGAGATATTCCTGCTCTTTATTTCTATACGGACATGATGAATTTTCGTGGCCTGCTCTGCTCGCTAGCCACTGAAAGCCACTATCGTTACAGCATTTTCGGGCGAGGCTAGGCCCACCCAGTTGGGGATGACGCTGGGTGTGGGGAGGAGTCGGACCGGCGATCGACGGGGCGACGTTGGACCTGAGGCCGACGTCCTCTAGAGGCGGCAGGACGAAAGATTTCAACTCGACGGGATTTGGGTTCTCCTGAAGAAGAAAACGATGAAGGGGGTGAGAATTAGAGAAGGATTAATTAAATTAATTATTAATTAATTTCAGTAATTACTCGTTTAATTTATGCAATGTTTCACTACAAGAAAAACCGAGATTAGCGACAGATTTTTAGCAGCGAAAAATTCCGTCGCTAATTAGCGGCGGATTTCCATGGGCTTTGTAAGAGAAAATATTTTGGATTTTATATGTCATCTAATTATCAATTATTACCGTCGAATACTAATTCTGTCGCTAAATCAATGGAAATCGCAGCTCTTTACCGTCATATAATATTTAACGCTAAATTCCGTTGCTAATAGAGTCGGATTACCATCGACAAAATTTTGATGCTATTTTTCCTGCAGTTTTCCAAGAGATTTGAAATGAACTTTTATATTTATTATTTATAAAATGTTTTAAATTTGTGTTATTACTTAGTAATTAATTAGTAAATTAAAATTTTAAATAATTAATGTTAATAATACATTAGTAATTAATAATAAATAATAACTATTAGAAGTAAATAAAATTCAATAGTTAATGATGATTAATTTTTTTTTGAAAATTAATGCTGATTAATTATTAATTACTATTTAATATAAATAAGAGGTAATAGTAATTAATAAAATACATTGTTTTCTCAAAGAAGAGCCGTTACAAATTGGATTTTTTAGGGTAAATTGCCTTTGCTTGCTAAATTCGCTTATCTTTTATTATTATTCCCCTAAATATTGAAAATATCAGTTTATTATAATAATTATTTAATAATTATTAATAAAATTTAATACTTATGAAATGATATCTAGTATTCAATAATTAATTTTAAATAATTATTAAATTACAGTTGATAATTATAGTTAATACTTATGTTTTATAATTATAGTTGATAATTATGTTTTAACTTTCGAAAAATTTAAAAATTTGAAATCACCTTGAATAAATTTGAAATAAATCATAAAGTTTATAAAACCAATTATTTTTTGACATGAAATCATCTTGAATAATTATATATATATATATATATATATTTCTTTTTCGTAAGTTGTAATAGATCCCTATGCTTAACAACTCTTATTCTTTACCACTATTGAATAATATTAATTAATTTTTAATATGAAATAACTAATATTGACAATTAACATTAAATAAATAATAATTGATATAACAATAATAACTAATAAATAGTATTAATAATTTTAAATATGAAATAACAAATAAAAAGTTAATAATTAGTAACATATACATTGCAATTAACTTTAAATAGTTAAAATATTTTACTTATGTAAAGTAATAATTAAATGACAATAATTTTATCTTTTAAATTACATGAAACAATTAAGTATAATTTTATTAGCACTCAAACGAACAATCATCGTATGCGAGTGTGACCATATTCACATTTGTATTTGTTTTTCCAATGTTAGATAATTTTATTTTTCGAATATGAATACGGATCAATTTTAAATTTTTTAAATATTTATTATAGAATTTTATACAGTTGAGCATACAATTTTTTTGGACACCATATCCAATTTTCCCTTTGGCTCCAAAACGAAATTTCCCTTTGGCTCCAAAACGAAATTTTTGTGCTTGCGACCAATATTTTCCCGTATAATTTTCTAGTCTCTCTCCTATCTTCGTTCTCTTCCGCTTACTTTCTTCTTTCTGGATCTCAACCTCTCATGTCCTCCTTCCGATGCCTCCCACCTTAATATTCCTCTTTCCATCCTTCTCTATTCACATCGATAGATTTTTCTCGTTTATCCTCCATTTTATTTTTTTGTATTTCTCCATCTGTCGCTTTTCGCTGCCAGCTTGAAAACCCTAAATTTCCATCGTGAATTTTCTTTCGGCCTCTTTTCTCCTTCGCTTTCGTAGCCTCTTTATCCCTTCCATCCGATGTTATCTAATCTCCTTTTCCCATCTTGATGTACTCACGAAACTATCAGTCATGGTTGGAAGTGGTGAGACTGATTCAGGTTAGGGTTTTGTTATAGTTTGGGTTCACGGAGTTTGATCTATTCATTCACGCAGCTGGTGAGGATTGGGTCAATCGGTCTTGGCCTGGAGGTGAACGCCAGGAAGAGGAAGAGGTCGTTGGCAGTAGCACGTGGTCCAGTGGAGTTTGATCTATTCCTTCAGGCAACCGATGATCCATCTATGTTCCTCAAAAGTTATCCCTTGAAACAAACCCATGTTGTTCATGTAAGTTTCCCATGTTTATTATTTCGAACTTTTAATTGCAGACAATTAATATGTTACCGGTATAATTATTTGTATAGTTCCGTGCACGATTCAGTATATTCAATTTATATTCAATAACAGTTATAGTGATTGCAGATTTTTGGTCCATCCAATGTTAGACGTAGTTATTTGTATAATTCCTTGTGCTTGCTTTGTATTTAGATAGACCAAGCCTATTTGAAACTTGGTTTAAGCATGTGTTTGTTAGTTAGTACTCAAATGGTGAAGTGCCGCGGTTAGTTAGTAAAAGCATGAGTTGCTTGGGTGACGTAGTTTGATTGATGGTGTTTAGTTTCAGATGACAGTTAGTTATTTTGAAAGCGCGGTGAGATAGGAAGATGGAGTCAATCAGTTTTGAAGTGTGTTTGGTGGATGATTTGTTGGCAACGAAAGACCTAAAATTTTATAATAATTATTTTAAGCAGCATAGTCAGATGCTTTCTCTCTTGTTCATGCACTTGCACTTGCACAAGCACACACTACTCGCTCTGCACACTTATGCGCGGGCATAATTATTAATTTTCTTTTGAAAGTGTTTCTTCGTTTGTTTCTTTTGAGATTGTGATTGCAAATGAATCACATTATCAGAAAAGTGCACAAAATAAACGAACAAATGTTGTTGCCCCTATTATACGGGCATGGAATTATAGCTTAATATGCATGCATTCTTTGGGGTAGCAAAATTTGTGGATCTAATCTGTAGTATTGGGATTGCAAAACACTTGTCTTGTTCTTCCCATCCCCAAACGTACACACATATTGCTGTCATGTTTTTATAAAAAACACAAACATGCACACTCACGTGCACATGCATAAGACATGGTATTTACATAACTGATAGTCCAATAAAATAATTGACAGTCCCACATAGTGATAGTGTAAGCAGCTACAAAGATTTAATCATTTGTGCTTTTTTTACATGTACCTTACTAAAAAAATTCAGAATTTTTTCCTTTATGCCTTTCTCAAATTCTTAGCTTTACTACTAACAATTTTGTATTATAAATCTTTTTAAGTATCATAAGTACAATCTAAATGTGAAATGATATCTCTGCTCCATTTTCTTCTTGCCTTTTATTTGTAAGTATCTTATTCAATTCACTTTATCCTCTCCAATAGCAGATGTAATTATTTTATACATGTTTAGGAGGTTCCGTGTTACATAAACGTTACTCAGTGGCAGGTATCTGATTTCCTTTAAGCATTATAAACATCATTAAAGAATTTTCAGTTTGATTGGCAGCCTAACAAATATCATATACACTTAAAGTTGCACTACAACCATCCCATTTATTATTATCAATTATCCTTTCTCGATGATAAATAAAACAATATTTAATTGTCGTGCAGAAAGCTTAATATGCACTACAACTTAGCAGAGCTCGTACATTGTCTAAACCTATTGAGTTGTACAAATAGATTAATCTTCTTAGTTTAGTAGCTAGATAATAGTTCAACTATATAGTCAATGATACTTATTTTTATCATGCTAATTTTACGTTGTAAAATTCGTCTGCAGCTTGAGGCACTGTATCCTGATATGTACAGAAATGTTCATGAATATGGTAATAGGTATTGCAAGGTTAGTGATATATTAAATCCTAGATCTATTACAGATATTTTGGAATCATTCTATTGATGCTTTACCGAACTTTAAATTAATTCTAGGGAGTACTTGGATTGTACTAAGGTGCAAGAAATCACGAAGAACTGCATAACTTGATGAAAGCTACTGTTATGATTCTAGGCTGAAGAAAGATGTTCTAACAGAGCTTCCAGTTAAATGCAGGCAACATGTTATGGGATCATGTATGCTTTGACATGTAGTGCATTGTTCATCTTTAGCACAGTTATGGGAGAAGAAATCAATCCATTAGTGTATGGGTCACAGGTGAACTAATTTAGTTTTGTCCGAGTCCGGAGCAACTTGGTCGTAATAATTGTTTTAAGATGTAGGCCTTTTATTGGACATTCATATAACTAGGACTAAAGCTTTTCAACGTTACATGACCTTTATTTGCTAATCACTAAGTATTTCTTTGCAGCTACTCATGCTAAACATGTTTATTTGATGATTATGTTTGAGATGAAAATGGTGTTGCTCATTGTATTCCTAAACGATAAGTTGCCAAAGTGAATGTGGCTTAAAGTGTCAAGGGAACAAAGAAAGCTAACGCACAAGGTAAGGTTATTTTTCGTTGTTTAATCTTCTAGTAGCACTATGGTCCAACATTATCATTTGTAGCCGTTTACTGATAATTTCTTAGCATCCCTAATTTACATATATTATTATTAAACAAACTGAATTGTTCAACATAAGTTTATGACCAAACAGTTAAGAAAATGATTACATTTATATAGCAAATCAACTATTTCATGAATTATGTCAGTTGGATTGTTTCTTGAACCTTGATGGACATCCTTACGGCTACTTATTCATACGAGGTTTTAACCGATCTTCATTTTCATATTTTAGTCACTTGCCATGGCAGTTGATGACGGTACACACTTTGCTCAGCCATATAGAAGAGACAAGAATTTAAGGTATGTTGTTTAACATTGGACATGATACATATATAAAGTTTTACTGTGTTGTGATATCATTTAGAATTCACAAATTTGCTTATATCAACTCCCCCGATTTGTTCAACCTTCCTCCAAATAGTTTGTGAATGTCTGTAGTTATAACTTGACTTCTGAAACTCCTTTGACCAACCTGCGCTTTGATTTTTTTTTTTCGTTTTTTTTTTGCTATGCACGTATGTTTTAGCCATGCATGCCTTCTAATATCTAATGCCCAGACCCATAATAAGCGAGGAATGTAGGTTAACTTTAACGTAACACAAGGCCTGTGCCTTCAATGGATCCTAACAACATGCTTCTATTTGCCTCTTTATTTTTCTAATTCTGTACATGTCGTTAATAAGAAATACCTAAACCTGCATTGGAGTAGGCGGCGACGAGCTAGATCCAACAGGCAAGAGAAAATCATGTCAAAAAGAAAGTGGAAAAGGCTTTGCGCAACAAAATAAAGCAAAAGGCACTGAAAGAGTGTAGCGGATATGCTGCAAAATATGTTGATTGTGCTAGAGGAGAATCTGTATTTGTAGTTTGGCAGTGTCGCCAACAGGCAAAAGAACTAAATGAATGTTTTCATCAGTACACAAACAATGGCATATTAGAAGAAACGAAGAAAACCCACATGCAAGAGAAGCAAGGTAGTGATAATAACAAAGTTTCAACATGGCTCTAGTAACATCCTCTCCTCTTCTTATCCTGTGGTCTGCTTCATTTATGCACAAGTCTAGTAAGTTCTCCTAGTCTCATTTTTAGTAATTAAACAAATGTCATGTTATTGTACAGTAACTTGTTTCATACTTATCCTTTGTTCCTAAAGTTCATGAATAATTCTTGTTGTATTTGCTAAATAATAATATAGTGATAGCTGAGATACTCTTATTTTTGGGGGAAAAAAGAAAGAATTAGGTACAGGTTTTGTACAGAAAAATTTATGTTACAAATATGAATATTATTCAGCAGCAAATGGTTAAGTGTCGGTGTTAAGCTGTTGTTTGCAATCTGGTCGATGCCGGGGGTATTGAAGGAGGTAATTTAAATGAGGTATGAAAAAGCTTATAATAAGTTTATACTACACAAATTTTGCTTACTGCATTTTGGTAATTTTGTGGTATTTAGTTATTGCGTTTGGGGAGAGGTAAATTGATTGTTTAGATGGGAAAAAAGTAAAATCCTTTACTTCTGGGACTGATGTGTAACTGGAGAATTTTTGTTATATAGGAAGATAGACATCTTTGATGCAAAAAAGCGGGAACATGCCACAACAAGTTATCGATTTGAAATGCTAGAACTGTATTTTGGTTTGTACTTTTAGTATTGTTATGAAATATTGATGTATTATGTATTTTTGATGTAAGAATGTTTAGTATGTCTATTATGTAATGTTGAATGTTGATTATGAGATGAGTGATTAATGTAATACATTGATTATGAGATGTGTGTTGATATTAATTGTGCTGTATTTAAATTAGGATTGTGTACTGAATGGAACACAAGTTATGTGGTGATCTCTGTGTGTGTGTGTGTATATCAGAAGGGGAATAGCAGCGGATTACCAACAAAAAAGGGAAGTTAAATTTACCTCAATTTAATTTTCGTCGCTAATCCCTTGGTAATTAGTAAGGGTTTACCAACTCTTTTATATATAATATTTTATTATAAATTAATTATTCGTCGGTAAATAGGTGGTATATAAATTAAAATTAAATTAATAAATAAAAATTTATTTTTATTAAAAAATTAGTAAAATGACGGAAAAATGTCAGAAAACTCATGCTAAATTCCGTCGCAAAATCTGACACAGATACCGTCATGCTTTTTACCGACCAAACCATTATGTAGGAAATCCGTCGCTAAAGGCTGTTTAGCGACGGATTAGAAGCGGATTCTGCCGCTGCTATATGCGGTTTTTCTTGTAGTATTTAATTGGCCATAACTAGTTCAAATCTAATCAGAATTTGTTGAAACTGCAAGCATTGCAACCGTATTTCTGAAATCTACATGATGGGACAGTCTGAAATGGATTTAGAGCTGACTGCAAATTCAGAAGGAATAAAACACTGTGAGATTTCTTAATTAATAATTAAAATAAATTGTTATGCTTTGCAAATCATTATTTATTCGCTATTAAAATTCATGTGTGTGATGTATGAGTTTAGATTTGGGTGTTTGTGGTTGAGATGAATTAATTAGACTGAATTGTGTAGATTTAGACTTTGCTTACAATAAAAATCAAACTTTTATTGTATATATAAAAATATTCATGTTTGTAATAAAAATATATTGACCAATAAAAATTATGTTTTTATTGTGTATGAAAAATATTCATGTTATATTAAAATATCATTTTTGTTAGGAAATATTATATTAACATAAAAATTTCACTTTGTTAGATCGTATTATATTAACGTAAAAATATCATTTTTGTTAGAAAATATTATAATAACATAAAAATGTCACTTTGTTAGAAAATATTATATTAACATAAAAATGTCACTTTGTTAGATCATGTTATATTAACATAAAATTGTCACTTTGTTAGATCATCTTATATTAACATAAAAATGTCACTTTGTTAGATCATGTTATATGGACGTAAAAATGTCACTTTGTTAAATCATTTATATGATCATAAATATGACATTTATGTAGAAATCATATATTCTCAATATAAATACGACATTTATGTAGAAATCATATTTTGTCAATAAATATGTCATTTAGGTTAGAAACAAATTTTGTAAATAAAAATGTCATTTTATTTAGAAACGTCATATTGGACTAAAATTGTCATTTTATTTAGAAATGTCATATTGGACTAAAATTGTCATTTTATTTAGAAATGTCATATTGGATTAAAATTGTCATTTTATTTAGAAATATCGTATTGGATTAAAATTGTCATTTTATTTAGAAATGTCATATTGGATTAAAAATGTCATATTGGATTAAAAATGCCATTTTATTTACAAACGTCATATCGAAATAAAAAATGTCATTTATGTTAGAGAATTAATTTGATATTTACGTTAGAGAATTAATTTGTCATTTATGTTAGGGAATTAATTTGTCATTTATGTAGAAAACATATTATATAAATGAATATGTCCTTTATGTAGAAAACATATTCGGTAAATAAAATATGCCATTTAGTTAGAATCATATTTTGTAAATAAAAATGTCATTTTTAGATAATGTCATGTTAGATAAAAATATCACTTTACTTAGACAACGTCATGTAAGATAAAAGTATAACCTATGTTATGTGAAATAAAAATGTCATTTATTTGGATAATGTCATGTTATGTTAAAAATGTCATTTTTATTAGAAAATGATATGTTAAAATATAAATGTCATCTTGTTAGAGAAAATGTCACCTTTATCATGGTAGATAAGAACAAGAATAATTATGTTTTAAGGCTTATGTTTTGTTGAAATAAAATATTTGAACAATAAAAATTACATTTTTATCACATATAGGGATCATTAAAAATATTTGTATTTGAAATGAAAATTGTTCGACCCATAACAATCGCGTCTTTATTATATTTGTAAAATATTTTACCATTGTTTGAAATGAAAAATATGTTTCCAATAGAAATTCCATTTTTATTATATACATAAAAATGATCATTGTTTGAAATTAAAAGATTACATTTTTAATGTAAGATAAAAAGATTCAAAAGTGATAAGAAGTTGTTAACATTTAAATTACCTTTTTTTAATGTAATAAGGATTTATTAAAAAGATCACATTTTGATAAGAATGTGTTAGCATTAAAATTTCACCTATAATGTAATAAACGATTGATTAAAAAGAATAAACTTTGGTAAAAATGTGTTAACATAAGAAAGTACATTTTTAATGTACAAATGATTTTATATAAAGATTAAAGTTTGATTATAATATATTTACATTAAAAAGCTCATTTTTAATGTATAAAAGGATTAAATAAAAAGATTATTGTTTGATAAAAATGTTTTTACATTAAAAAATACATTTTTAATGTAAGTAGAAATAATTAAAATATGCATTGTTTGATATTAACATTTACATGTTATAGAAGTAGAAATGTTCATTTGTTTGATATCAACATTAACATGTTAGAGAAGTAGAAAAATGTACATTGGTAAAGTATTATCATGATTATGTTAGCGATATTAGAAAATAATTTAAACTGAATTATAATTGGTTATATTTAACAGCCAATGATTTATGTATATAAACTATTGTTGTTTGGAAACCCCACATGGGTATTGGGATAATATTTGTCATACACTAGTCCCAATACTTAGTTGAATGTCAACCGATGGATTGACAGTCTGTGATGAGCTTTATTTATTTATTTATTTTAATGCTCACACAGTTATAAATTTCACTCTGGATGTGAATGGATTGTTGATTGATTATTTCTCATTGTTGTTATATACATGCGTTGTATGAAATCCATATAACTGAAGTTATATGGTAATTGATTGAGTCGCATTCCGATTCAGAATATCTTTTAAATAAATATATATTTTTATCAAAATGAACTAGTTATTAACTAGAATAAATAATTAAATTAAGATTTAATAAAGCTTTCCAATAAATTAATATTTACTTGGAATTAAATAAATAAATTGGATTTTTTGTTTTGTCGTGAATGATGTCTTCAATAACACCGTTCTTAAACCCAGTTGAGAAAAGAATAATTCTTTTAATTAAGATTATTATAGTTTCCAATTATATTTAGAAATTAGAATAAAATGAAATGTGAATTGGGTTTATTATGAACTGTGTTTTTAAACGACATTTGTTCTTTAACCCAATTAACAGTGAAAATGTAATTTGGAAGTTACAAATCTGTTATTAAGATATAAATGGAAATTTTCCAAAGTAAAGTTTTTCAATTTAATATATTGGAATTGAATGGGATTCGATTTAATAATAATCGAGATGAGCTTCTGTAAAATAATATCGTTATTATATATGGAATTTAAAAGGCTCTGCCGTTATTCCATTTATGTTATTAGTTTGATACGGGAATTTATATCCATTATATGTTGATTTGATTTCTGTGAAAATTCCACATTTAATAGAAGATGATTTTGGGTTTATCGTGAACTGTGTTTTAAATGACATTGGTTCTTTAACCCAGTTAAAGATAAGATTAATTTCTTAAAGTTGAATAATCATAAAGTAACGATTTTTGATATTTAAACCAAATTAGATTTTTAATGAATCTCTAAAAAGAGGATTAAAGAATAAATTTAAAAGAATTTATCTTTGATAAAATTAATGGGAACCTTTCCCTAATAATGTGAATATTTTATTAAAAGGATATTCTGAATTCGAATGAGGCGTATATTGTGTTTCTATAGCACTTAATTATTGATTATAAAATATGCGAGTTATTCGGAAAGACCGGGTTCAACCCATTTTGAATAATTAATATGACGATTAAAAGTCGAAGATGAAAACAGTGGTTGAAGACCGGAGGTCTTCACATCGTTTGGATGATTACTGATGTCTTGATTGGGAGGCATCCCAAGACAAGGTAATAAGTGGTGATCGTCCAGACGTACTTGGAGATCAACGGATATGCGAGAACCTCTCTCTTGTATTGGATATATGGGACGAGGAGTAAGGTGTCTCCGGTTTCGTTCAGACCCAGAACGGACTTGTAAATGGATGGTATGTCTGACGTTGTATTCCTTTATATTGTATTCATTGATCTCTGCTAAATATATATCTGTTTGGTGGCGATGAATTTATTCTCTTGCTTAACACCGTTCTTTGAGATGTACGATCTTAGAGGTTATATATTGGCAGAAATCAATGGCATGGTATGGATTGACAATGTGGCATGCTAAGAGGCAAATGATCAAGGCTTTTGTTGAAAAGCAGGGCCTTGTGGTTGATAATCAAAGCACAGCCCATTTAGGCAAAGCTTTGTGTATAGCGCAACTTCGCGAACCTCACACCTCGGTAAGAATCATAAATGGGATAAGGGACCCAAGGAGTGCATGCGTTTCTTTCTAGCTAGAAGTGGTGACATGGTTTTGCAAGCCCTGACATTTTACTTATGTGGATGGTGGATTACGAGGCCTCAAATATTTTGGTCGATAGTGACCAATTGATAGGTTCAATAGGACCAAGAAACGTGTGTTCAGGCATAACTAATCCACTAAAGTATTTATGGACCGGCCTTGTAGGATCCAAGGGCTCGCCAGCGTATGAGTCCTGAGATAATTGCTAGAGTGTCTCGAATCGGTATAGAGATCATCCCTAGCCTTGACTCATGATGGAAACCCAACTTCCAATACGACACCGTACGGTTTATAATGTAAAACTAGTATGGCGACATAGTATATGGTAGCTATGTCGTCTATGATTGATACATTATGATTGAAATGTTTTCGAAACATATATACACTAGTAACAATATCAAATCCGTTTTATCGTATCAAGCATTTTTTGGCTATTATAAGGTAAAACTATGTCCTTCGGTTTGCGTTGCATTGTATGATGGGACTTGAGTCTTATAATGGTTTCATTTTTCTAAAAAGCATTGCGTTGTTTGACGATTTACTTTATTTCTTGCACTAGCAATCCAATGGAGTAAACCCGTTATGCATTAGCGGCGTGGTCCTGTGATTAGCCTTATTATTATTAGATAAGTTAGGTAAGATTTCTCATACCAGTCCCATGACCGACTCGTAGTTTGTTTCACTTTGCAAACTTGGGTGCCCTCTTTTCCACACGGGCAGTCGAGTAGCTTATTTTGCAGATATATTAAGCAGGATTCTGGATCGAAGCTTAAAGCTGTGTCCAGAGCATTGATAGTCTTCCGCTGTATTAGTTTATTTGTTTCCGCTGCACAGTATTAAATTATTGTAATTTAATCTTCCGATGTATTATATTCGTTGTACTCTGATATATTCTGTACTCTGATGTAACATTATTATAATGTTTATAAAAGTCTTCTGTTATTTGTTCTGATGTGTTGTATGCCCAAAGTTAGCATATCCGGGTTTTTGAATGGTCTTAGTCGATTCTGCGATCGATTTGGTTCGGACAAAATCCGAATTGTTACACTCAGCCTCCACTCCGCTATGTTCTAAAATAAAATAAAATTTGGAAAAATGGAACATAGCACGGTCAAATTGTAGATCTGAAGGATTCTTCTTCTTCCTTAGCCTTTTCCAAATTAGCAATCTTTTCTCTATGAGTTTTTAATTAAATTTTTAGATCAACTATTTTATAGGAATAATTGAAAGTAAAATAGTTTGAATCTACAAGCCTTATATTTTTAGTGCTTATAAGTTTGTTTTCTATAAGTTATTATGCAATCTATTTACTTCCTATTGTTTATTACTTTGCAGTTGTTTATATATTTATAAGCAATTCTTCTTCTCTATCCTTTCTCTGTTAATCTTTTATTTACAGTCTTGCAATGCCCTATTTTAATTATTTGTTCATTTTTGAGTCTAGTCCTTATGAGTAGCCTGGACTAATTCTCCTTCTTTTTATTTATTTTTGCACGGAGCCTAAACCTAACGAGAGCCTAGGCCTTTATCGTTTAAATTGCACATAAATTGGGAATAATGTTGAAGTTTATTAATTAGGAGATTTTGGGCATGTTGGAAATTGATGAATATTATATTTAAATTATGGACTATAAATTAGGATAAATTCTAATTAAGGAATATTCAAACTTATGAATTGGAACGAGGTATACTTAACTGAAGATTAAGTAACATGTAATTAGAAAACATGTAAATTGGAATGGATTGCAGTTAACTGGGCATTAAGTAAAGAAGGGAGGGGTTGTACAAAAAGATTACATTTATATGGAAATATTAATTACAACCTAGGAATATAACAAATGGTTATATTGGGATTATTAATAAACTTATTCGTGTTAAGTTAAAATTATGATATTAATAAGATAAGATAGAGGGAGTCCGTTCCGACTGGGATATAAGGGGTTCATGGAAATCCTAGTTATAAGTTGGGGGCCAAGTGTATGGGTGACTTATGTAAAATGCATTTTTGTTTGGGAACCCATATTAGTCAGTAACCCTTTGTCATCATAGAGTCTCGCACTAGGTAGAGGCTAGGGCACGCTTTACTGAACTAGATAGTAAGTGGTTCAAACGAGATAGGTACGGCGTGTTCCGACAGAACGATGAGTGTGCATCGTTATGAATGAGGAAGATAAAACGTTGTAGCACATGTGATTAAAGTTATTTTTAGTTGATGAGTTTGTAATTGATAACCCAAATTCCGTAGTTGGCACAGGTTATTTACATTTAGGTAAAGAAGCCAATCAACAGGTAAAAATTAGGTAAAGCCTAATTATGATAATTTTGGTAGTTAGTGCTGCAAATATCGGGTATGAATGAGAAGCCTATCTTATTTCATGTTATTTTTTTGTTATTTCATTTATTTTTTTATGTATGTTGTTGTTCAAACTATTCATCTGTCTAAATATTTCCTTATCTTCTGCACATGTTAAAAATTACTAGAATTCACCAGGCATACATTTGACCTAGTTTGGTTTTCTCCTCCTCTCTTCCTCCCCCCATAGGTCCACAGGGTAGAGGATCTCAGCAGTGATTCTTGACTGTTTGGTTCTGCTCAAATTCAGACTCTTTACTTCTTCATGTATTGGTTCAGTTCTTATCTTTTTTGTCATTGTATTGACCTATGAGAGGGATAGCTTTTATTGTTTTACTCATGTACTATGATATTTTGCGCAAGACAATATGTTGTTTTTATGATGGTGACTAGATAGTGTTTTGAAATGTAATAATTGTTGTGACTTGATTTGCTTATCTTAATAAATATTTTAAAAGTTTCCACTGTGATTTACATTTATATCTTGTGAATTTTAGCTTTTGTATTGTTTCTTTATACCTTAGGGCTTCACAAAACTTAACGCATCCTTATATGTGTTACGTTAAGGTATATGGGGTGTCACAGTTATGCTTGACCATTTTGCGCATGCATACTTGCATTTGGGTTTGTTCTCCATTCACTTGTGAGACTTTGTACATCATGCTTGGGTTGTCATGCTTTGTGACTAAAAAATAATTTTATACATGCACAAAATTATTTTTCTATTTAAATCAATTGACCACTAATGTGAGTCAAGGTGTAACGACCCATATTTTTTGTCAATTAATATTAACCATTCAAAATTATTTAAATGTTGAGCTGATTATATAAATGGATTTTTATATTGAGTTTAATGAATAAATTATGAAATGTGATTTAATTTTGAATATATCGAATTATCGTAATATTGAAAATAGCTAATAATTGAATTCAAAGATAGAACTGAATCTAAACAATTTAGATGATCAATATAAATTGTATTTGACTATAAATGATAATAATAATAATTTATTATTGAGGAATTGATTGTTTTTGAATTTAAATTATATTATATCTATTTATTATGGTTATTATATATATGTTTGAATTAAATTTCAGAGTCTATTCCCTTGTGTTCAGAATAGCGTTATAATATTGAAACGTCGGTCATTACCTTAAAATAGGGGTTCGTGATTCAAGTTATGAACCCTGGGATAAAATTAGTGGATAAGCTTGAAATCAAATCAAAATCTATTTAAATAAAATAAAAATCCCTTTATATCAAATCGTAATAATTTAAAATCAAATCAAAATTTAATATTTTGTACTTAACCTATCACCTAAATGTACCATACGTAGACCTACTTCCTCTTCACTCCTATTTATATGCGACTATACCCCATCCGCAATCCATTCTATTTTCATTCATTCTCAAGCAAGATAAAATCAGTACATCGTTCTCAAATTTTAAGCCTTCCCCTTTAAATCGAAAGCTTCAGATAAAAAAAGGGTCGATATTCATATTTTCAAAATCAAAATAAAGGTAACGCGATTCAAATCAAAAGCAGCGGCGTATCCTGGAGCTCGCAAGTGGTTCAAAGTAGGATCGGAGGTGACATTGTGGCCTTTCTATTGCAATTTTGCTGTAGATGTGTCGAGTCGCGATTGCACGAAAAAGATAGACGTGACTTCGACATTTATGGGGGTGCGATAGGATGATTGAGGCATCGCGATCTCAAGAGGCGACGTGGAGCGGGTTTTGATCTTCGAAGAGGGATGTGGAGTTGGAATTTATGGATGAACGAGGTGGTCTGGTGGTTTTGTGTTTCTGGACAGTTGCTGTCGCGTTTAGTGGGGGACCAAACTCGGGTAGAAGATTGGATTGGAGTTCGTGCAAAAAATATCTATTGTCTTAATTTTTTTATGGATTTTCGCAACATGGATGTTGCTACCTTTACTGTAGGAAACTAGGGAAGGTTGACGTCGTATTTTTGAGGTGGTTTTGGGAAGGAAGGTCAAAGTTTTGGCCATGGTAAAGGATAACAGGTGATGTTATGGATTGTTGTGTGGAGGCAGAGTAGTGGATAGGGCATTGGAAAGGAAGACAGATAGTGGAGCTTGTGAATGGTGGCTGTAGAGGCAAGGATGGGTGGTCAACAATGAGGTAAGCTCGACAATTTTGGTTTTTGCTAATGGATAATTATTATGTATTCAATCCAGAGAGTTTAGGATATAGGTAATTAACTAAAATTAGAGATTTTTTAAATTATATTTAAATATGTTCGATCATTTATAAAAAGAATTTTTGATTCAAACAAAAATCAGATTCGAACGTTGTCAAATTGGTTTGACTCGTATCCTCGATAGATTCGCAATGGAACTGGATTGGGTTAGTTTGGAGCCTATTGGAGTTTCGAATAAATTAAACACTTGTTTAATTTAATCAAAAAGCAAATTGCTATTTCATCAAATAAAAATCTAGGTGAGTAAACTCACCCTTTGGATTTGTTTATAATGTTATCGTAAACGAATTTTATTTTAAATAATTTTTATATGCTGTTTGTTGGTTATTTGGTTGCTTTGAAATATTGTTGTGGCTATATATATATATATATATATATATATATTAGTTATATACGCTTGGTGATTGTGGCTATATATATATATATTGGATATTTCCTAATGTACCATTAGCGGATGCCCGTAGTACCATTACTGGATGATTTCCGTATGCGCCCCATAATATACATAGTGGATGATGACCTTTTATACCGAGATATCCTACCTTGAAGCAGGATGAGTATTATTTATATTGGCTAATGTCTGTGGATGCTGGAAAACAGGTTGGTGGCATCCAACTGGATTCCTCAAAATTTATTATTGTTGTTTTCACATATCTTATCATATATGATGTCTTAGAAAACCTGTGATTGATAATTGGGTAATTGGGTGTTTGAATATCATTGGCCCTAAATGTTGATATATAAAAATATCGTAAAAAAGAATTTTGAGTTTAAAATGGAAAAATCTATTTTTCTTAAATAGAATTTGAATTTCAAAATGGCTAGGAAATATTAACTTGTTTTGAATAATAAAAACAAGTAGTGAATTAATAAACGGTATTTATAAATGAAATGGAATAATTTTCATTGGATAATTTGGGAAATGTAAATTCAAATGTGAATTAAAAAAGGGAATTGAAAATAGTTTAAAAAAGAAATGATGAAATCTATTACGATGTTCGGAATGAAAGTTGAATTAAAATAAGTCCATACGAATTTATGTATGGAAATCGACTATGTCGAATTTATAAAAACAAATTATTTTCAGAAAGGATATTTAAATTGTATTAGATAGAAATTGAAATTAAATATGAAAATAGATTATACAATTATATATATAAGTTATAAAAATAAAATATTCCAAAATAAGAATCGGGTACCAAATAGATTTTGAAATGCAACTTGTTTTAAGGTATAAAACAAGTAAGTGAATTTATAAACGACATCTATAAATTAAGTGAGATAATTATCATGGGATAATTTGAAAATATAAATTGAAGCATGAATTTAGAAGGAATTAGAAATCTTTTCGAAAAGGGAACAACGGATTTTATTCCGGAATTCAGAACATAAACTGAATTGAAAAAATTCCAATGCATTCCTAATTGAAATTCATTGTATCGAATTTTATAAAATAATCTATTTCAAAGGGAATTGGAATTCAGTATAGAAAATTGAATTATAAATAAATTTATAACTAAATTATGAAAAATTGAAGATTAGGGATAATCAGAAATATTAAATTGGACTCGAAAAATTGGTTGACTATATTTAAAAATATATAAGAATGGAATTGAAATTTATTACGTTTAAACGTTTGTATTTAAATATAGTTAAAACGAGCTTGTCGCAGCGCAGTAGTTCGTAATTTGACATTTTGAACTTTAATTAAGTATATAGAACTCAATTTAAGTCGAAGTTCTTTGAAACAAAAATCATCAGGACCGATTGAATAATAGTTTTCTAATGGACAAGAAAAATATGGATTTCGTCTTATAGATTTCAAGTAATGTCAAAATAAAATTTACAAAAAAAACTGTCACATAATTGTTTATAAATGATAAGGATTAAATAAATAATATCAAAGGATTTTAGATTAATAAATTTTGGATTTTCATTATAAAAACCCAGACTTGAGTTATAAAATAAATATGAACTCAAGTGGAGTAAGTGAATATTTTTTTCAAACAAAATTAAATTTTTATTTATTGAATAAATTTAACTAGTTAGGGGAGATTTTTTAATGGATTCTGGATCGAAACTAGACTTTAAATAAGTGAATGGGGTTTGTAAATTTATATTCGAAATTGAATACGAAACCTGAGTTGGAAATGACATTCAATTGATTTAAGAAAATTAAAAATATGTATGAACGTGATATGTTCAAATAAAAAGTAAAACAGGCAAAAGAGCTACTTAGAGAATGAATTAGCAAATTGAGTTAAAAAGGACTGGGTTAAGTTGGAATAAATTATGAATGGTTAGATATATGTTAAGCAGGTTTGGAATGAAGAGAATGAAGATTATATTTTGAGTGCCCAACAAAATGGTACATGTTTAAATTCTATATGAGATTTTATGAGCCTACTGGGCAAGCCGCTTGGCTTTTTGATTTTCTTTTTGAATGGAAAGGGCGTAGAAAGGCGAGTTGTAGTTGTATCGATTGAGCCATACAAAGGAGATGCTGGTGAAATTTTCCGCAAATTTAAGGAGTTAAAATATTTTTAAGAAAAATTGATAACCAGAAATCTATATCTCAATATATATAGCATTCAGTAAGGAAACGAACTTAAAATAGAATGTTATAAACAAAAAGGAAATCTATAAATTTAAATGTGGTAAAAATAGAAAGAGAAACGTATACATGTTTAAAAAAAATGGATAATTGGTTTTATATTATGTTGATTATTCAAGTAAAGTAGTCTTGTCTGTTTTGAAGTTGAGAATGTTATTCAATCATGGTAAGAGAGACAGTTATACCCCGGCTTGATCGATTTCATTATTTACCGATAAATAGAAAGATTCGATCTTGAAGATCAATGTTTAAATAAGATTTAGTTGGATGCAGTATTTTGGGTTGTTGTAACGTTGTTTTACACAACATTCGTTTTAACCCGTGTAAGTGGAATTTTGGAAATATAATAATAAATAATTCCTAAGTATAGAAATAAATAAGCTAGGGAAAGAGATGAGTAATTGGAATGTTATCCAATTATAAATAGAAGATATTTTCTAGGTATAGAAAATAAAAGAAGGTGATATATGAAAATGTTTTCCAAATAGCGTAAGAGCCCAAGATGATTGTTAAAAATATTGGGTAAATATATTGAAGAGAAATTGGGAAATGATAAATTTAATTAATGGAATATTAATTAAGGGGCTTAGTGATTGTTTGATGCTTTGGATGAATGTTTGTTTTTCTTCAATAGTTAAATAACCGACTATCGAAGTATTGGCCAATATGTTGTCAATATGGAGAGACCGGTTGGATTATTATCCGAGAACCACTCCGTGTTGGCAGTTGCATTGCGAATCATATTATATAAAGACAATTGAAGACGGAATATAGTGCAAGGGCTTTTTCTGTTAATCCTAGGTAGAAATTGCCTAAGATGGATTAATGGAAATTGTGCCTTTGGTTTTGTTCAGTCCCCGAACGAACGTGTATGGATGAATGTCTGACAGAGTATTTCCAATGATCACATATGTTGGTCTGTACAAATATACATATAGCGGCGGAGAATTTATTATCTTATCATAATATCCAGAATACATTTGTGCAAATCAACCAATGATTAATGGATTTGGCGATGTGGCATTCAAAGTGAATGAAGATTGGCATGTCAAAAGATGAGCGTGGCATCAAGACTCACAACTGGGAAGTGGTATAAAATCGGGTAGGTCTCATGGCAAAGTAGGTAGCTCTCAATTAGGGTGTATTGTCACCTGATCTAGAGAAAATCCATTTGCTTCTTTAATCTTTTAATGTTGTCTCTTCTGGGAAACGGTTGCTGATCCCAACCGTTGGTGATAATACAATCGAAACACTCAAGTGAAGTGAGTGGTCGGTCATGTTTAGCCTGGGTTGTAAGATGTTCTTATTTACCCGACGTATTCCTCTCTAGAGATACACTATCAGAAGGTGGTCTCATACCTTGCTATTTGGAATCCATTCTCCAATAAGAGATTGCGATTTTGATTGTATATTATGTATGTGGAGCGTGAGATGCAAGTGTTCTGCAAGATTTCTATTTACTTGATTTAGACACTACTATAATATCAAAATAGTATTGATTTTAAATAAATTTTGGGTTATCGTAAGGTAAAAACCATCCGTGTTTATGTGTCGATTGGTCTTACGATTATCTTTTATTTTAAAAAGGATTTTTAAAAGTTAAACCAAGTGGTTGGAGTTTACTCACAGCCGTTCCCTGATTGACCCAGAGTTTATTTTGTTTTTGTTTTACCCTAAAATTTTGGGTGCCCAAATTTGTATGGGCAGTCAAGTAGTTCAGGTATTTACAGTTAACCTTGAGGAGCTTGGAGAAGGAGGATTTAGCGTTATATATGCATTATTATTTCTGTTGTGCTGTATATGTAATGTACTCTGATGATGTATGTAAGTACAAATTTTGAATATCAAAGATTATTATATGTATTATATTTTATTCCGCTGCGATGTGAGATTCTATGTTGATGTTTATATTCTTCTTCTATCTTTTTCTTCTTTATTTCATAATGATTCGTATTTCTATGCAATTTGGGTTGCATGTGTATTATATTCAGTCAACTCAGATAGTACGGTAATTCAGGCCATTACACAAGGTTAGTCTTGATCAGCACACCACTATAGCTGTGTCAAGGCTGATCTACGGGCACTAATATACCATATGGTATTTTAAATGAATCACTGTGAATATCACAAATAGTCTAGACTCAAATAAATAAATATATATCTAACCAAGACTAGAAAAGTGATGAGAAACATGCCAAAAATTTAAAGCAAGTAAAATTTAAAATTTTATATTCATCTGTAGTTGAATCTATTTTTGTTTCGTTTCGCTATGTGTGTTTCCGTGATAGATATGCAGGTGACTGGACTGGATCTGAAGCAATTCAAGACTCAGTGTGTGTTAGTGGATGTATATAAAAGTGCATGTAACCAAATGAACTGAGTGATATAGCAAAGTTCGAAAGTTTGTGCTATTTCAAATATTGGAATAAAATATTAAATTTAATAAAAATACTATTTGAATACTCAATTCTGTGCAATAGCATTTTATTTAATATAGATATTTATTTCTATATGAGATGTAATATAGAATAGAACCGTTGGAAACACATTTATGCAACAGTATGTACGTTTGTTATCATCAAACAAAAATCATAGTATTATACTCAATAAGGCACGGATTCAAGACAAAGCAAGAGAAGGCTGAACTCACTCGTAAGTACTATTTGTTTAAGATAGAAGAGATGAAGCTCGAATTATCTGGGAAAATGCAATTGTGAATCAGGAGTGAGATAACTATAATGATTTTGTTGGAGATAGGGCATGAGATCATATTGTATGGTTTGAATAAGAGATGTTATCATTATTTAGTTCGACACGGTTTGGAAAAGGAAAGGCCAAGAAAAAGTGGATGGAGAAGAAGGGAAACCGACGTGTGTGTATGAGCATCAGACCAATGCAACTTTTCGTCATTGTAGTTTTCAAGAAAAGAAGCAGATCAATAGCGATCTGGGGAACAGTTTATAACCCGGAGCGGTATTGATCCGGAAATATATATATATATATAAAGAAAAGAAAAAGAAGTGAAAGATAAGTAAAAATAAAGGAGAAAGACCAACGCGCATGCATGCATGATCATGTGTACGGATGTGAATAGCCCTACTTGGCAACAAACTACTTACGTTTTAATGTACTCAGGCATCGACGACTCAAAGTGTATGCACAAGCATATTTGCGTGAATATGAACTCGACATTCAATTTTTTTATTAGTTAGAGATTGAATAGTGACTTGTGGACTATAGAGAGAGACCTAACTAAGGTTGCCAAAGATTATAGGTCAATTTAACGACCAATATTCTACGTATCATATGATGTAGAATATTTATATTATTTGCATATGAGATCATATGGTTGTATAACTTTACAAAATGACAAATATGGACATTTCCTATCTTCACTATTTTTGTCAAATTTTAATGTGACCATTTTACCCTTGACGAATCTTGTTTCATCCAAAACTTTAAGTTGGTAAGGAATTTAAACCTGAAACCACTTCCATTGAATTCAGATGGTAGTTTCCCACTCTGATGAGAGATCACATTAAGCAAACGGACTTACTATTTGGAGGAATGGTTGAAATGGGTCATTAGCAGGTAGGCCTAATACCATTTCGAGATTTGTAAGTTATGGGGGCTGAAGTGATAGAATATTCTCTTACTTATTTTACAAAACCCAAAATAGATTTCCAACCCCTTTATTGGCCTCCACATTCTAAAACCTCTATGATCCTTACTTTAATCCGCCAAACAACTGTATTAAGTGAAGATTAAATCAAATCAACATCAAATCAAGTCTAAAGTTGCTGCAGCACCTAGGGATCCAAGCAAAACATTCTATATCTTGGATTTAGATCTATTTGGGTAATTATGGTAAGTGATTTTTATTCTTCCTTACTAACTAGGGTATATTAGCATGTAAATACAAATTAAAAATATGGAAAAATGTTCGTAAATTATTATTAATTGTACAATGATATATAAGTAAGTTCGGGTCAATTTAGGTAAGATTTGTGAAACCTAGAATTTAGGGGGTTAGAACTACATATGTTTTCTTTTGGCGTTTTGCCTTACTTATTAATCTAAATGTTGCTTGAATGTGTTTATTATGTTAGGGCATTGCCTAGGAATGCAGAATGGATGTAAACATCGTTGAATGGCGAAATATGATGTAGAAACGGGTAGCTGATTCCAGTTCGGCAAAGATCGATTCGGCAGTCGAGATGGATCGACATGATATTTTGTTGGAGCAACAAGGAAGTTCTAGGAACCCTTAGGCAAAGTTTCAAGTCGTTTGGAGCTTCAAAGACCGAGTTATAATGCTTTCAAGTCATGCCTATTTGGAACCGAGTCGGCCATGTCGATCTGGAGTTGATGTCGATGGGGGAAGGAAGCATGTGTGGTGGCTTCAAGTGGTAGAGCATTCATGGCATGGCACTTCCTAGTGACGATGATTGCACTGTTCAGAAGTCAACTCCAATACGACTTTCCTAAGTTATAGATGCGAGGAAAGTCTAAATGGGAAGTCATCACAAAGGCTCTAGATGGGAACCATCGGGGTTTCTTACAAGTTGGGTTTTGCTGCGGACATGCATACGAAAGGGACCATCGATGTGTATGACTTACACAGGTACTAAGGAAGAAGGGATGGCGGGTGTGCAGTTCATTTGGACTAGTGCGGGCCCTTTTGTCCTTGTGTAAGGAGATTGTTACTAGTGCGAGGAAACCAGGGGACACACACTTAGACCAAGTGCGAGGTTATTATCTTGGGTTGTACCATTTTGTGTGCCTTGGTTCCTATCGCTCTAAGTGGTAAGGACGGGAGTACTATGCTTGCCAAACGTGATCATATATCCAATGGAGTGAGTGAATGTGACAGTGGATGCTATGTTTAGATGTTTGTTATCACCTTGTCATGCAAACTTTTATTTACACTCAATAATGTGATGACCTTAGAGTAGAGTACATTATCGCATGTGCTAACTCTTTGGATAAAGGGATAGGTCAGGTATGATTCCTCGTACCTATGGTATTACGTTACTTAGTGATTTGAGATCACTATTCCTCACTCCAGACTCTGTCAGACTTAGTGTTTTATGTGTTGCTTCTTATTACTCTGGGTTCTCTTAAATGAGCAGACTAGAGACAGGTTGGTCTGCTTGGGTAGCTGACCGAAAACGAGCAGGACACTTGCCACTTATATATATATATATATATATATATATCATTATACCTTGTTTACCACCATTATTCACTACTTTAGGCATAGAAGTGTTTTATGTATAGTGATATTGTTAGACCAAAATCCGGGCCTAACACCCAATTGCAGATCACAGATCACAGAGTGCAGAAAACAGTAAATAAAGAGGATACGCATGAAGTTTTTATAGTCGTTCGGCTCAAACCAAGCCTACGTCCACTTTATCTCTTCTTAAATCCTAGGAAGTTACAAGTACAATTCTCTCGGTTTATACACGAAATCCTCGTGTTTACAATGAAAAGAGATAAGAAATCATAAGATTATACACGAAATCCTTGTGTTATAATGTGGAATTTGGCTCCTTTGCTACTGAAAATGCTTTGCAGAGAGCAATGGTGGAAGCCGTGAGGCATTAGAGCCAAAAGATCCATGAAAATGCCTTCAAATGGTGTATTTATAGCTGTAGGAGAGCTTCTGGGAAAACCGGTTCGTGATGGGGTACGTGGCACCCGATCCAGAAAAGTAGGAGCAGGAGTAGCCTTAAGAATAAGTCAAGATCTATGCACAGCGTTACATCCAGGCGGGTCGGATCGTGATGGGACAGTGCGAGCCGAGCTGATCGTGGTGCTCGAGTGATGAAGCTGACGCAGAGCGGGTCAGATCGTGATGCAGGAGTGCGAACCTAGGGGGCGATCCAACCATGGGTGAGCTGATGGGAGTGATCCGGTGTGTGATAACTAGGGAGGAGCCCACGACCGAAGGGGGCGATCCGGTTCAGGAGATGTTGCTTCGTCACTTCATCCAAATGATTGCCAGATTACACCCATTCACGGAAACGAGCATAACTTTCAAACCATAAATCCGATTGAGCCAAAACAGAGCTCAAACTGAAGCTAATTCAGAAAGCTACAATAGTTACAGCCTAGATATGTAATTGCTGTTTTTGGGCCCAGAAAAGGTCATCTGGTAGGAGTTCCGGGCAGTTCTTTGTTGATGATGCGACTTTGACCAAATCACTTCCTGTCTTCTGACAACGTTCTCCATATCCGAGCGCGATGCTATCCAGATATTCAGTGTTACAGCTTTTACCAAAAAGTGTGTAAACAAGTTTTCCCCCCAGAACATATCTTGTTGGTTGAAGGAAGATGTGTTCTGGATAGTCCAGGAAATCTATAAGCCATAGAAATTCGATAATGCCATGACCTTGTCGGGTCTGCCAGCTACAGATATAATCCATACCTGTAAAGAGATAAAGGAGAAACAAACGTGCCAAATCCTGGCGATATTGTTCAAATTTTCTGAGCATAAACCATGCTTCGGCGTCTAATGAGCATAAACCATACTCAAGGGACGTTTGAGTCATCCTGCCAAATCCGACTGGATCCTAAAGGTAGGTCACGAACCGGTTGTTGTTGAGCAAACGGGAGCGAGTTGCTGGGTTCGGCTCGTGAGCCCGTTGGTGCGCCACGATCCAGGTCGCGGTTCAGAGGTGTATCACGAGATGTTTGATGATGTTGAGGAGCAGGAGCTTGCAACCCGGTGTTCATCTGATCTGGAGCTTAAGTAGATAGCAGTGCATTTCCAATAGGGAGGGGGTTGCCCCCGAGTCCATGTGATGCATGAGTCGCTTCTGTGTTTTCATTTCCCATGACTTGAGCGTTGATCAGCATTCCATACATCCGAACGAAGAATTGGTTGATCATTTCCTGTTGCTTCCTGAGGAGATCATCTTGCTTTGCCATTTGATCCCTCAATTCAGGGAGAACGCCGTCCATCTCATCTCTGGTCAAGTATGCTGATGGGTCTTCATGGAAGGAAGCCTCCATGCTTGCGTCATTCCTTGCGACTTTAGCGTCAGCATCAACAACATGAGCGGAAGTTCCAGTTTTCTTCCTTTTGATTTCCATTTATCCAATAGCCAAAAAATCCAAGCAAAATTTGAAGTTGTCGTGCGCCCCCCTTCCCGGCGAGCCAAAATGTTAGACCAAAATATGGGCCTAACACCCAATTGCAGATCACAGAATGCAGAAAACTATAAATAAAGAGGAGACACACGAAGTTTTTATTGTGGTTCAGCTCAAACCAAGCCTACGTCCACTTTATCTCTTCTTAAATCCTAAGAAGTTACAAGTACAATTCTCTCGGTTTATACATGAAATCCTCGTGTTTACAATGAAAAGAGATAATAAACCATAAGATTATACACGAAATCCTCGTGTTATAAGGTGGAATTTGGCTCCTTTGCCGCTGAAAATGCTTTGCAGAGAGCAATGGTGGAAGCCGTGAGGTGTTAGAGCCAAAAGATCCTTGAAAATGCCTTCAAATGGTGTATTTATAGCTGTAGGAGAGCTTCTGGGAAAACCGATTCGTGATGGGGTATGTGGCACCCGATCCAGAAAAGTAGTAGGAGTAGCCTTAAGAATAGGTCAAGATCTATGCGCAGCGTTACATCCAGGCGGGTCGGATCGTGATTGGACAGTGCGAGCCAAGCTGGTCGTGGTGCTCGAGTGCTGAAGCTGACGCAGAGCGGGTCAGATCGTAAAGCAGGAGTGCGAACCGAGGGGGGCGATCTAACCGGGGGTGAGCTGATGGGAGCGATCCAGTGTGTGCGAAACTAGGAGGAGCCCATGTGCCAAAGGGGGCGACCCGGTCTAGGAGGTGTTGCTTCGTCACTTCATCCAAATGATTGCCAGATTACACCCATTCACGGAAACGAGCATAACTTTCAGACCGTAAATCCGATTGAGCCAAACCAAAGCTCAAACTGAAGCTAATTCAGAGAGCTATAACAATTATAGAGACTATCTCCGTAATTGCTATTTTCAGGCCCAGAAAAGTCATCTGGTAGGAGTTCCGGGCAGTTCTTTGTCGATGATGCGACTTTGACCAAATCGCTTCCTATTTTCTGACAAATTTATCCATATCCGAGAGCGATGCTATCCAGATATTCAGTGTGACAGCTTTTACCAAAAAGTGTGTCAAAAGTTTGCCTCCCAGAAAAAATCTTGCTGGTTGAAGGAAGATGTGTTCTGGATAGTCCAGGAAATCTATAAGCCATAGAAATTCAATAATACCATGACCTTGCCGGGTCTGCCAGGTACAAATATAATCCATACCTCTAAAGAGATAAAGGAGAAACAAACGTGCCAAATCCTGGCGATATTGTTCAAATTTTCTGAGCATAAACCATGCTTCGACGTCTAATGAGCATAAACCATACTCAAGGGACGTTTGAGTCATCCTGCCAAATCCTGGCAAGGGCCAACATTTCCAGGCATAATCCATACCCAGAAGTCCAAATTGAGTATAATCCATACCCAATTTCTTTTGTCACATCCTGACAAGGCCGTTTGCAGGGCATAATCCATACCCTGGAATTCAAACCTTGTATAATCCATACCCGATTTCTTTTGTCACATCCTGACAAGACCATCTGTCATTCCTAAGTATAATCCATACTTAAGATTCCAAAGTGAGTATAAACCATACTCAGACCTGAAGTAGAGCTACGCTTGCTACAGCCTGACAAGATAGTCCGTCCCTAGGCATAATCCATACCTAGAGTTCCATAATAAGTATAAGCCATACTTTAACTGAAGTGGAGGATCCTGCCACATCCTGAGAAGATACTTAAATTCTACAAATATAATCCAGGCTTGGAAAGTCCTTATTCAATTCAAAATGCAAAACCAAAGCAAATCCTGATTAGTTTGACACCTGGGTCCAGAGCACGCTTTGGGGCTACACCCTAACCCCGTACGTGTGTACTCCGATTCAACCAATCGGAAAACCTAACGAAAGCAAAAACAAATCTTAAAGTCTAAGAAATGCTGAAAATGAAAGCTGATCTCATCCAGATCAGTTGATGATGAGCCCACGAGAGCTCGATCCAGGGTCATTCCCTCTCTGGGGAGCAGGAGGTGGCAGCGTAGGTGCATGCGTTGTTGGTAGTTTCACATACTCGGGCAGCTCTCCACGTCTAACCCGTTCCTCAATCAAATCACGAAGATGCCTTCAGTCATTTGTGTCGTGTTCGTCCATATCGTGGAATATGCAGTGCTTTCCAGAATCGCGTTCTCATTGTGATGGCTCCCTCCTGGGAGGCTTTGGGTAGGAGACATCACCGTTTGTGTCCATATAGATGTCAGAAAGCGAAGCAATGAGCTCAGTATACCTTTCATATCTGGGCCCTCTCCGAGGCTGAGTGTTGCGATCATTCTTGATGACGGCTTTTCCTTTGCCATTTCCAGAATCAGACGGTTCTCCATCTTTAAGCATGTTGACATCGAGAACTTTCTTCTCAGAGATTGCATCTTCTTCCTGTAGAAATCTATCTGCTTCAAGGTAGAATTCGTCGAGATTTCGCGTTGGATCTCGGTAAAAAGATTTCTTGAATTCCGTGTTATCCAGAACGCCGGATACTGCTGCCATAAGTACCATCGATTGTTCAGGGCGATCAACTAATGCTGCTGCAACGTTGAATCTTTCCAGAAAGGAACACAGAGTTTCTCTAGGCCTCTGCTTGATTGTGGTGAGTGACATGACATTCTTGGGTTGTGCGATGTGGACCCGAAACTGTTCAAGGAAGCGAGCGACCAACATATTCCAGCTGTTGATCGATTCCGTTTCTAGCTGTCGAATCCACATGGCTGCTATATCAGTCAGAAAGAGGGGAAAACACTTAGCCATGACGTTTTCCGACGCCGATTGAACTTCCATATGCCGTTTGTAGCGCATCAGGTGCACGGTAGGATCCGTCCTACCATTGTATGGCTCCAGTTGTGGGAGTTTGAAATCTGGGGGAATTGCGAGAATTCTGATTTTTTGAGTGAACGGTTTGTGGTTGACGTCATCCACATCATTATGATAAGTGCGGCCTCTCGAGAGGCGTTGAATCAGATCAGCGAGTCGATTTCCTTTAAAAAGTTGCTATAAATTTCCAAAATCAAAGCTGGTGCCCCCAGCGTTGAGTGCAGGAGAGAATGGAAGATGTTGGTGAGTTGTTACCTGGGGATCGCGGCTCGAGGATCGCGGATCGAGGGTGGCAACTCGACCCGGTTCGAGGGGGTCGGTTCGTGAGGCAGGTTCATGAAGCTCGGGGGCGATCCGACTGGGTCCTGGAGGTAGGTCACGAACCGGTTGTTGTTGAGCAAACGGAAGCGAGTTGCTGGGATCGGCTCGTGAACCCGGTGGTGTGCCACAATCCGGGTCGCGGTTCAGAGGTGTATCACGAGATGGTTGATGTTGTTGAGGACCAGGAGCTCGCAATCTGGTGTTCATCAGATCAGGAGCTGAAGTAGATAGCAGTGCATTTCCGATAGGGAGGGGGTTGCCCCCGAGTCCATGTGATGCATGAGCCGCTTCTGTGTTTTCATTTCCCATGACTTGAGCGTTGCTCGACCTTCCATCCATCCGAGCGAAGAATTGGTTGATCATTTCATGTTGCTTCCTGAGGAGAACATCTTGCTTTGCCATTTGATCTCTCAATTCAGCGAGAGCGTCGTTCATCTCTTCTCTAGTCAAGTATGCTGATGGGTCTTCATGGGAGGAAGCCTCCAGGCTTGCCTCATTCCTTGCGTCTTCAGCGTCAGCATCAACAACATGAGCGGAAGTTCCAGTTTTCTTCCTTTTGATTTCCATTTATCCAATAGCCAAAAAATCCAAGCAGAAGTTGAAGTTGTCGTGTGCCCCCCTTCCTGGCGCGCCAAAATGTTAGACCAATCTGGGCCTAACACCCAATTGCAGATCACAGAATGCAGAAAACAGTAAATAAAGAGGAGACACACGATGTTTTTATAGTGGTTCGGCTCAAACCAAGCCTACGTCCACTTTATCTCTTCTTAAATCCTAAGAAATTACAAGTACAATTCTCTCGGTTTATACACGAAATCCTCGTGTTTAAAATGAAAAAAGATAAGAAATCATAAGATTATACACGAAATCCTCACGTTATAATGTGTAATTTGGCTCCTTTGCTACTAAAAATGCTTTGCAGAGAGCAATGGTGGAAGCCGTGAGGTGTTAGAGCCAAAAGATCCTTGAAAATGCCTTCAAATGGTGTATTTATAGCTGTAGGAGAGCTTCTGGGAAAACCGGTTCGTGATGGGGTACGTGGCACCCGATCCGGAAAAGTAGGAGCAGGAGTAGCCTTAAGAATAGGTCAAGATCTATGCGCAGCGTTACATCCAGGCGGGTCGGATCGTGATTGGATAGTGCGAGCCGAGCTGGTCGTGGTGCTCGAGTGCTGAAGCTGACGCAGAGCGGGTCGGATCGTGATGCAGGAGTGCGAACCGAGGGGGGCGATCCAACCGTGGGTGAGCTGATGGGAGCAATCCATTGTGTGCGAACCAAGGAGGAGCCCATGAGCCAAAGCGGGCGATCCGGTCCAGGAGGTGTTTCTTCGTCACTTCATCCAAATGATTGTCATATTACACCCATTCATGGAAACGGGCATAACTTTCAAACCTTAAATCCGATTGAGCCAAACCAAAGCTCAAACTGAAGCTAATTCAGAGAGCTACAACAGCTACAGAGCCTAGCTCCGTAATTGCTGTTTTAGGGCCCAACAAAGGTCATCTGGTAGGAGTTCCGGGCAGTTCTTTGTTGATGATGCGACTTTGACCAAATCGCTTCCTGTCTTCTGACAACGTTCTCCATATCCTAGCGCAATGCTATCTAGATATTCAGTGTGACAGCTTTTACCAAAAAAGTGTGTCAACAAATTTGCCCCCCAGAACATATCTTGTTGGCTGAAGGAAGATGTGTTCTGTCCAGGAAATCTATAAGCCATAGAAATTCGATAATGCCATGACCTTGCCAGGTCTGCCAGCTACAGATATAAACCACACCTGTAAAGAGATAAAGGAGAAACAAACGTGCCAAATCCAGGAGATATTGTTCAAATTTTCTGAGCATAAACCATGCTTCGACATCTAATGAACATAAACCATACTCAAGGGACGTTTGAGTCATCCTTCCAAATCCTGGCAAGGGCCAACATTTCCAGGCATAATCCATACCCAGAAGTCCAAATTGAGTACAATCCATACCCGATTTCTTTTGTCACATCCTGATAAGACCGTTTGCAGGGCATAATCCATACCCTGGGGTTCAAACCGAGTATAATCCATACCCGATTTCTTTTATCACATCCTGACAAGACCATATGTCGTTCCTACGTATAATCCATACTTAAGATTCCAAAGTGAGTATAAACCATACTTAAACCTGAAGTAGAGCCACGCTCGCCACAACCTGACAAGATAGTCTGTCCCTAGGCATAATCCATACCTAGAGTTCCATAATAAGTATAAGCCATACTTTAACCGAAGTTGAGGATCCTGCCACATCCTGACAAGATACTTAAATTCTCCAAACATAATCCATGCTTGGAATGTCCTTATTCAATTCAAAATGCAAAACCAAAGAAAATCCTTATTGGTTTGACACCTGAGTCCGGAGCACGCTTTGGGGCTACATCCTAACCCCGTACGTGTGTATTGCGATTCAACCAATCGGAAAACCTAACGAAAGCAAAAACAAATCTTAGTCTAAGAAATTCAGAAAATGAAAGCTGATCTCATCCAGATCAGTTGATGATGAGTCCACGAGAGCTCGATCCAGGGTCATTCCCTCTCCGGGGAGCAGGAGGTGGCAGCGCAGGTGCAGGCGCTGTTGGTAGTTTCACATACTCGGCCAGGTCTCCGCGTCTAACCCGTTCCTCAATCAAATCACGAAGATTCCTGCAGTCATTTGTGTCGTGTCCGTCGATATCGTCGAATATGAAGTGCTTTCCAGAATCGCGTTCTCTTTGTGATGGCTCCCTCCTGGGAGGCTTTGGGTAGGAGACAACACCGTTTGTAGATGTCAGAAAACGAAGCAATGAGCTCAGCATACTTTTCATATCTGGGCCCTCTCCGGGGCTGAGTGTTGCGATCATTCTTGACGGCGGCTTTTCCTTTTCCATTTCCAGAATCAGACGGTTCTCTGTCTTTAAGCATGTTGACATCGAGAATTTTCTTCTTGGAGATTGCATCTTCTTCCCGCAGAAATCTATCTGCTTCAAGGTAGAATTCGCCGAGATTTCATGGTGGATCTCGGTACAAAGATTTCTTGAATTCCGTGTTATCTAGATCGTCGTATACTGCTGCCATCAATACCATCGATTGTTCAGGGTGATCAACTGATGCTGCTGCAACGTTGAATCTTTCCAGAAAGGAACGCAGAGTTTCTCTAGGCCTCTGCTTGATTGTGGTGAGTGACATGACGTTCTTGGGTCGTGCGATGTGGACCCGAAACTATTCAAGGAAGCGAGCGACCAACATATTCCAGCTGTTGATCGATTCTGTTTCTAGCTACCGAATCCACATGGCTTCTATATCAGTCAGAAAGAGGGGAAAACACTTAACCATAACATTTTCCGATGCCGATCGAACTTCCATATGCCATTTGTAGCGCATCAGGTGCACGGTAGGTTCCATCCTGCCGTTGTATGGCTCCAGTTATGGGAGTTTGAAATCTGGGGGATTTCGAGAATTCCTGATTTCCTGAGTGAATGGGTTGTGATTGACGTCATCCACATCATTCTGATAAGTGCGGCCTCTCGAGAGGCGTTGAATCAGATCAGCGAGTCGATTTCCTTCAAAAAGTTGCTATAAATTGCCAAGATCAGAGCTGGTGCCCCCAGCATTGAGTGCAGGAGAGAATGGAATCTGTTGGTGAGCTATTGCTTGGGGATCGCGGATCGAGGGTAGCGACCCGACCCAGTTCGAGGGGGTCGGTTCGTGAGGCAGGTTCGTGAAGCAGGGGGCAATCCGAATGGGTCCTAAAGGCAGGTCACGAACCGGTTGTTGTTGAGCAAACGGGAGCGAGTTGCTGGGATCGGCTCGTGAGCCCGGTGGTGCGCCACGATCCAGGTTGCGGTTCGGAGGTGTATCACGAGATGGTTGATGCTGTTGAAGAGCAGGAGCTTGCAATCCGGTGTTCATCTGATCTGGAGCTTAAGTAGATAGCAGTGCATTTGCAATAGGGAGGGGGTTGCCCCCGAGTCCATGTGATGTATGAGCTGCTTCTGTGTTTTCATTTCCCATGACTTGAGCATTGCTCGGCCTTCCATCCATCACGGCGAAGAATTGGTTGATCATTCCCTGTTGCTTCCTGAGGAGATCATCTTGCTTTGCCATTTGATCCCTCAATTCAGCGAGAACTCCATCCGTCTCTTCTCTGGTTAAGTATGCTAATGGGTCTTCATGGGAGGAAGCCTCCAGGCTTGCCTCATTCCTTGTGTCTTTAGCGTCAGCATCAACAACATGAGCGTAAGTTCCAGTTTTCTTCCTTTTGATTGCCTATTATCCAATAGCCAAAAAATCCAAGCAGAAGTTGAAGTTTTCGTGTGCCTTCCCTTCTTAGCGCGCCAAAATGTTGGACCAAAATCTGGGCCTAACACTCAATTGCAGATCACAGATCACAGAATGCAGAAAACAGTAAATAAAGAGGAGACACACGAAGTTTTTATAGTGATTCGTCTCAAGCCAAGCCTACGTCCACTTTATCTCTTCTTAAATTCTAAGAAGTTACAAGTACAATTCTCTCGGTTTATACACGAAATCCTCATATTTACCGTGAAAAGAGATAAGAAATCATAAGATTATACACGAAATCCTCATGTTATAATGTGGAATTTGGCTCCTTTGCTGCTGAAAATGCTTTGCAGAGAGCAATGGTGGAAGCCGTGAGGTGTTAGAGCCAAAAGATCCTTGAAAATGCCTTCAAATGGTGTATTTATAGCTGTATCGGTTCGTGATGGGGTACGTAGCACCCGATCCGGAAAAGTAGGAGTAGGAGTAGCCTTAAGAATAGGTCAAGATCTATGCGCAGCGTTACATCCGGGGGGGGTCGGATCATGATTGGACAGTGCGAGCCGAGCTGGTCGTGGTGCTCGAGTGCTGAAGCTGACGTAGAGCGGGTCAGATCGTGATGCAGGAGTGCGAACCGAGGGGGGGCGATCCAACCGTGGGTGAGCTGATGGGAGCGATCCGGTGTGTGCGAACCAAGGAGGAACCCATGAGCCAAAGGGGTCGATCCGGTCCAGGAGGTGTTGCTTCGTCACTTCATCCAAATGATTGCCAGATTACACCCATTCACGGAAAAGGGCATAACTTTCAAACCGTAAATCCGATTGAGCCAAACCAAAGCTCAAACTGAAGCTAATTCAGAGAGTTACAGCAGTTACAGAGCCTAGCTCCATAATTGCTGTTTTCGGTCCCAGAAAAGGTCATCTGGTAGGAGTTTCGGGTAGTTCTTTGTTGATGACGCGACTTTGACCAAATCGCTTCCTGTCTTCTGACAACGTTCTCCATATCTGAGCACGATGCTATCCAGATATTCAGTGTGACAGCTTTTACAAAAAGTTTGTCAATAGATATGAAAATATATCTATGTATGACTTATTAGATGTTATGACATGATGTGGAACTTCTACTCTGATTCTTATGATTTAGTTTTAGCTTATACTATATCGTTTGTTTCATATCACTTTACGTTATTATTATATATTATCCCATACGCTGTGTGATATACGATAGGTTACTTGGGTTATTTTTTGTATTTCAACCTTGATGACATCTTGCATTGGCCGAACATTTAACTGCCTGTACCTCCGTTCACACAAAATATTGCCCCCAACGTAGTCCCCGTATAGGAGTGGGTTTTGTTCCTCAAAAGGCCTCGGCGCTATTAAAAGGCGGAGCTTTACTATTTAAGTTCCAACTTCATATCCTGATTCCATGATGTATGACTTCTAATTCCGCTTCAAACTAAGGGTTGTTACAATCTCCCCCTTCATAGCCCAACGTCCTCGTTGCCTGCTCACTACCCATATGTTATGGTCAATGCACAAACCACAAATATGATTGGGTATTGGCTTTGATACCACCGTATTGGCCCGCACCTCCGTTCATACAATATATTGTTACCCACTTAGTGCTCGTATAGGAGCAGGTTTCCGTTCCTCAAAAGACCTCGGCGTTATTAGGAGGTGGAACTTTACTATTTAAGTTCCTGCTACATATCCTAATTTCATGATGTGGGACTTCTAAGTCCATTTCAAACTAAGGGGTGTTATAGAACTCCACCACAACGCACTACTTAGGTGTTGGTAGTGTATGGCAGTCATAACATTTTGTATCAGAGCTTAGGTTGTGTAGTTAACCTAAATGGAAACTACCAGAGATGAGGGCATACTTATATGAGAGCGCGTACTTGTGATACTTTGGTTTTCGAAGCTATACTTATATATAATATTAGTATATACTCGAGGATGAAGTCCCACTGCACACATGCACTGCTAAGTAGGATTCCTTGGGAAGGTGATTAATCATCTTCTTTAAAGATTGAATAATGAATGGTCATAAAAGGAACATTGTTATGAAGTCTACTTCTAGTGTTGAAGAAGGAGCAGCCTCAAGAGCCAATAATGCTAATAATCCTAATATGCGGACCATATTTACCGATTTCATGAGGGAAATCCAGAAGTTGTCCCTAATGCTGCTGAGAGTAGTAGTGCACTAGTGCAGGCTCCGAGAGTTGTCTTTGCTAAGCTTAATAAAGACTAACCAGTCTAGCTGGTAAACTATTCCAAGGAACAACGCCGGGTATAGAAGTTGTATCAACCCGGAATTTTGACAATAATTAATTTGATTAGATTCCAAAAAATGAATTTTTGCAAACAATGGAATTTGACCACGGAACTTACACCGTTGCATTCTGATGGAATTCTGGTCAACTTTCAGTTTTGGAACTTAGCAAATGGAGTCTGTATGAAAAGTTACAAGCGAAATACGAAAAAGAACAGAAAATAAACCAAATAGGATAATATATATAGTAACTAATATTCACTATCATCTCACTGCAGGGTCGACCGGGCGGTATAAATGGATGGATTTTTCTAGCATTCAATCTTATGATCCAAGGTCATTTCTATGTCTATAAATAAAGGAATACACCCCCTCCCTTTTGTTCATATTTTTTGGAAGCAGCAGCGAATCTCTGCCATCCTCAATCCTCCAATTTCTTCCAAAAACTAAAATATAAACACATACAAATATAATCAACAAGAATTGGAGAGATTGAATTCAGATTTATGAAAAAGGGTTAGTTCTTCGGTTAGGTAATTTTTTTATTTAAATTTCCTACTTCTTTTCCTATTCTTCTTTTAAATCTATAAATCTAAATCACTATTTTTAAATCCTTTTTGTAAATAAACTGTAAATATGTAAGGTTTGGGATTTTAAGCGCAAAAGTTGTGTAAGATTCAAATTTGGATAACTTTCAAGTGAGTGCGAAATATATTCATTGTTTACAATATCTTATATAATTCATTTGTTTTTAAACCTAAATTATATGCCTAGAAATTATCAGATTTGTTTGTTTTTTTCAAACATGAAATATTATGAACGTAAATTAGGCATGGATTTGTAGGCCTTCCAGTTTAATATTATCATATTGCCTACAAATATTCTTAGATTGTTTGGTTATTGTAAACACTTCACACCTAGAATTCAGCCAAAATTATTGTTATATGTGTAATATTTATTTCTAATTTATAGGATCTGGGTGTTGATTTGTGGTTTGTACAATTTTTCTTACAGTAATAATCCTTTTTGTGTTTGATATTGTTTGGGGTTTTACTTGGTTATTGTAAATATGTCATTTTTGTTCCTTTTAGGTAAAAGGCATTACTTGAAAACAACAAGAAGTATGATATTTTTTTATTTCTTATGATTTGAAATATGCTGATATTCTTCTTCTAAATATTTTGGGCAAAAATTTCAATAATTACAGTTATTAAACTTCTTATAAGACTTTTGAATCTTAAACAAGATTAAACACAAAAAGGGGTGTTTTGGTCATTAGTCCAGACTGTAACATAAATAGTAAATAACAATAAAATAAAAATTAGTAACTACATTAATTCCGCGATTAAAATATAAATTATATTATAATCTTACCCATCCAAATCTACTTAAGTGGCACTGTTATATAAGTGGTTGTTTTTATGTGTTCGAATTTGAATACTTTCCATTTTTATGGGGTTGTATATGGAAAATATAACACATCTTAAATGGAAATGAATATCATGACATATATTAATCTATATCAAACAAATCAATCATGCACAACGGTCATATTCATGGCTTCCTCCTCAACAATCGCGCATCTCCCTTCCTCTGACAAATCTTCTACCTTTGACTTACCTCCTTCCTTTGTTCCTCCACCACCACCGCCTCTTACACCACCTGACCCTCTGCCAGCTCCCTCCACCGCCACAAAAATACCACAAGCAACTTTCGTTGCTACATCTATTGCGGCAATACCTCAAGAAACTTCCGCCTTCAATGGTCAACGTCGTTAGACTTCTTTGTTTCAGCATTTACCACGAAATGCCGGGAAGTACAAACCTATTGACATGGTCCCTTCTTTGTCTGATGGAGCAATGGATCATACAAATGAAATATTACAAGCATTAGCTAAGGTTTGTGGAGAAACGCTGGTGGGCTTCTTCTTAGATGAGCCACTATCTTACACAGCAGTTGCGCAAAAAGTCAGTTATATCTGGGAGCTTAAAGGCTCAATGAGAGTTAAATTTGATGGTATACTCTTTCTTTTTCAATTTACAAATTATGAGGACAGACAATATTAATGGGTGATCCGATCATCATGAGAAACAAACTATTTTTATCAAACCTTATGACTCTCAAGTCAGTAATGTATGCGGATCTGACAAGGCAGTACCAGTATGGGTTCAGTTCTCCAACATTCCACTATTTGCATGGTCTCATCCCAGAATAAATTGGATAGCCTGTACGCTTGGCAAACTTATCTGCCTTGATGAAATGATAGAGAAGATTGAACGTTTGGAATTTGCCAAATGTTTGATTGAAGTGAAACCAGACAAAGAGCTAGTTGATGATTTCTTGGTCAAAACTATGGCTGGTGGCACTCAAAAGATATATGTTAACTACCTCTAGAAGCCTTTGGTTTGCACGAAATGTAAGGTGCTTGGGCACTGTATGGACGACTGTGAAGGAAGTGAAGTAATGAAAGCTAAACGTGTAGATGCAGGTGGGAGGAGAACAAGCAATCCATAACCATACAAAGTCAACAATCAGGCTATCAAAACTAGTACAAGTACCAATGATGAACCAATTTCTAAGAACCAAGAAATAAGGGTGATCCCCCAAGGTAGAGAAAAGTTGTGGAACCCAAAGCTCATCCATGGCAAAAAGTGAAAAAAATATTGATCAATGCAAGCTTCTAATCAAGAAATACAATCTGAGTATTCTTGCAATTTTAGAAACTAAATTGGATGTGGAGCTTTCTAGCAGAGCTGCAAGGTACATCAATTCAAACTAGATTTTTTTACATAATTTTCATGATGCTAGCTATGGTAGGATTCTAATTTTATATGATCCTTATATTAATAAGCTTTCTATAATAACCTCATCAAGTCAACATATATGTTGTTACAACCAGCATATCCCTTCCACCAGTTCATACTTTATCACATTTATTTATGCTCTCAATTCAACCAATGCTAGAAGTTCTTTCTTTAACACTACCTGCTTTTAGACAACACACATCCATGAATTGTGTGTGGAGACTTTAACTCTCCTCTCAAGCTCAATGATAGGATATGGGGTTCTCCTGTCTCACTAGCTGAAATTAGTCTAATAAATGTTGCTATTTCTGATTCTGGTATACTAGAGATAAACTCTTTTGGAGTGCAGTACTCATGGAACAATAGCAAGAGATATGGTATCAGAACTTTCACCAAAATAGATCATGCTTCTTGTAATGTTATTACACTTAGTGTTTGGACTACTTTGATCAACGAACTTCCACCACCAAAATTATATGATCACTCTCCTCAAATTCTTCAATTGGGAGAGTATCAAGTGGAAAAAAAGCCCAGTTTTAAATTCTTCAACTTTTGGGTTAATGATCCACAATTTAATGAAAATCTCTTGAATATTTGGAGTTTTCTAACTTTTGGAAACCCAAAGTTTATTTTACATAAAAAGATGAAAATTGATAAAAATGAATTTAAAAGATGGGCTAGTAATAAATTTGGTTGTTCTGATAGCCATTCTAAGTATTGGACCTAAGTGCTTGAGAATATTCAGATTCAAATGAATAATGACCTATCTAAACCTAGCCTTGCAGTTGTTGAAAATCAATACTATTAATCTTAAGGATGCTCTTTATCTTGAATCTCAAATGAGTAAGCAAAAGGGTAAGATTAGATTGGCTGAAGATGGTGATAGGAACACCTCCTATTTCAATGTTGTTCTCAAAGAAAAACATAGTAGGTAAAACATTCTCGTTGTTACTAATCCCTTTGGTAATGTTAATAATACTCAAGTGGATATACAAAATGCTTGTGTTAAATAATTTGCGGATATTTTTGGCAATATTGACAATTTGGAGCTAAATATTGAGGACATAAATCCAATGCTTCTCCCTCATCTTTCCTCTAAGCAAGAAGAACTCATCAACAACCCAATTACTAATGATGAGATTAAGAATGCCATGTTCTCTCTCAACTCCCACTCTTGTTGAGGACCTGATGGTTTCAATGCTTTTTTTCTAGCAGAAATGTTGGAACATGGTCAAACTGGAAGTATGTAAAGCTATTAAACATTTTTTTAAGAGGGGTCAAATTCTGGGTTCCTTTAATAATATGATCATTTCTTTAATTCCTAAATTACCCAATGCATGCAATGTTAATGCTTTTAGACATACTCTTGTTGCAACAATATATATATATATATATATAAGTGTATCACTAAAGTTATTGCTACCAGATTTGAAGAAAGTATTACCCTCTCTCATATCCAGGAATCAAGTTGCATTCCTACCTTGTAGGAACATTTTAGATAATGTACTATTAGCACATGAGTTACTTAAGGGATACAATTCCAAATATATATCTCCTTATAGCATGTTAAAGCTTGACATTATAAAAGCTTTTGTTACTCTGCAATGGACATCTGTGATTAGGATTATGAGCTACATGAAATTTCCCTCTTGATTAATGCCTGGGTTTATTCTTGCATTAGTTCTTTACATTTCCCAGTTAATGTCAATAGATCTTCTGTTGGCTACTTTTGGAGTAAACAAGGCATTAGTACTGGTAATCCAATATCTGCGTACCTATATTTAATTGTTATGGAATTGCTTACTAGAATGTTAAATGCACTTGTTGACACTGGGCAGCACAAGCTACACCCAAAATGCAAGAACCTTGTAATTACATCTCTCATGTTTGTAGATGATTTAATTATCTACTGCAAACCAGACAACAATACACTTGCTAACATCATGTTAACCCTTGATAAAAAAAAATTCTCATGACTAGTCTGTGGATCATTTGTGAGAAATCTGAATTTCTAGTAGTAGGTGTTAGTATTGATCAGATTGCTCTGATTCATGCCCATATCGGACTTAAACACAATGATATTACCATCTCATACCTAGGGTTGCTCTGGCAACTTCTAAAATTACAACTAGACAATGCTTCCCTTTGTATGCCAAAATAACTGAAAGACTTGATTGCAGTCATCCAGAATGCTTAGTCAAGCAGGTAGGGTGTCTTTAATTAAATTTGTGGTGATAGCTGTTCATGTATACTAGGCTCATATCTTCCTACTGGCTCAAAAACTTCTAAATATGTTGAGAATTGATTTCATGAGGTTCCTTTGGAAAGGAAATATTCATATGAAAAATCTTGCACCAACTTCTTTTACTTTGCTCGAGATCCCTATTAGCAAGGGTGGTCTTGGTATTATGAACATGCATACTTGGAATAAAGATGCCTACGGTAGAGATTTGAATGATATACTTATTAAACATGAAAGTCTATAGATGGACTGGTCATATAAACATGTTATCAAAGATGCTTCATTTTGGTATTTGAATGCTAATAATGGTATGCGTTGGGATTGGAAAAGCTTAATTAAGCTCAGGGTAGTTTTTCTGCCTTTCTTCAAATATGGGAAATACACTTATAATAATATCAATTTTTGGAATGACCTTTGGTGTGATTATGGTGTCATAATTGGCAAATCACTTCCTTATCTTGCCATCTTACAATCTGGGATCAGCCTTACCAGTAATGTGGCTAGTTGCTTTCATGGCAATAACCTTTGCCTTCCTACAACCTCTAACCAGCTTGTCAAAAAGATGTGGGACAAAATTAAGCACATTTGGGTTGCCACTAATGCAACTTCTATCACATAATGGAAATGGAAAGGAGATAAGTTCAATATTAAAGATATGTACTCAAATATTCTAGGTTCTCCTAATCTTTCTAACCGCCGATGGCACAAAGCTGTTTGGAGAAGAGATAATGTTGCGAGAGAGAACCCCTATTTATGGAAAATCATGCATAAGGATGACCAAAGACATATTACATAGCCGAGGCATGGAAGTTGATGTGCTATGTACTTTCTGCAGTTCACTTCCTGAAACTATAAGTCACTTGTTCTTCGAATGCAACACTATTTGATCTCTATGGGATAAAGCTCTGACTTAGATTGGAAGTCCAAATATGCTGCACACAAGTCAAATTGAATGGGATGAAATAAGAAGCAAAGTCAGGGGAAGAAGCAAGAAAGCCTGGTTATACAGTTTTGTTCAAAAGAAATTTGTGCATTGTATATGGGCTAAAAGAAACAAGCAAGTGCTTGATCCGGACAAAGCTTTGTCTACAACTCAATTCAGGCACCTTATATGACATGAGTTGCGGGATGGTCTCAAATTTTTATAGTTCTCCTTTGATCCTGGCATTTTCGGAAGCATATATTGAGTCAAGAGTTATGGAGTTTTGCTTTCTGACAAAGAAATAAGCCGTGATCGACAAAAAGAAGATATTTATTGGTTTGAAGAGGTACAAAGAGCTACATATGGTATTCTAGATTAGAAGTTGATTATTGGGTGTTTCAATAGTGTTGTTTACGTTAAAATCTATCCTTAAATAATCTCACACCTCAAAATTATCGATATATATATATATATGAATATATATATATATATATATATATATGTGTGTGTGTGTGCACATTGATTGTGTAACCTGGGTAAAACCTTATATGTACACATTGATTGTGTAACCTGGGTAAAACCGGTCGACAACCCATATTTTGACCTATCAACCGTTTCTACCCAGAATGCACAATAAATGTGTACATGTGAATATAATGTATATATATTCAAGTTCCTGTCTACCGGTTCTTTTTGACCTGTCGACCATTTTCTTTCAGAAAACAACCTTTCAAAAAGACATTTCCTTTCAATTAAGGGTTGCATCTCCTTCCCTTCACCAATAATCATGGCTATTGTTTGTTACTCTTCACAAGGGGTTACAACTATTTATTCTCTATATAAACACTATGAGATCATCTTTCCATTCGGTGAATTTGACTTAATTGTTATCTCTAATTTCTTGATCTCATTTCTATATTCTTAAGCACTCAATTGCTCATATTCAATAATATATCGTTTGAATCCTAGAATCTATTTAATATTCTTTTGATTCGATACGATATCCACTTCCAAATCTTCATATACACAAATATTCTATTTGAGGATAAGATTATAGAAAGGTTGTATTACAAGTGACAAATTCGTGTTATCAAGAACACATACTGTCAACAACAATTGTATTCATCTTAGTTGAAGTCCTCGGTGTAGTAAGAGGCACGTATTGAAGTCCTCGGTGTTGTTAGAGGCGTGAAATCCGGTTCGTCTGCTCGGATGTTGTAAACCTGTTCCTCCGGGTGAAGTGAGGTGGTTGTGGGTGAAAATCTAGATAGAAGTCTAGGACTGGACGTAGGACAATGCTCCGAACCTATATAAAAATCCCTAGTGTGATTTTTCTATTTTTACTGCATTTACTGTACATATATGTGATTAGCTGATATTTATATCATCTTATATTTTCTTTCATAGCTGTTGGAAATATCTTTATATATCTATGTGTTATATACCATATTACACGATCCGTGTGTACTGTATTAGCACGTATGCAATCTTCAGCATATAGCTACTACAGCTTGCGGTTTTTATAATTATTTGTTTTTATATCTAGTCTTCTGTTAGCATTGAAAAACCATGTTGTCTTTGTTTTCTTTTTTGTATTTTTGTCTGACTCTATATCTTTGTAATCGTTTTTGGTATATTAATAAAAGTGGCAGTGGCCCACTCAACCCCATCGGCTTTGCCAAAAAGAAATAAATATCATGACCGTTATAGCAATAAAAGTGTGAATTGATTTGCTATAAATAAAAGGGTCATGAATAAGGTAATTTATATTGTAACCATGTATGTTTTGGCGGAATGAATTGAATAAGAAATAAATGGTTACAATTTAAATTGTGATTACTGATAGGGATTGTAATTCCAACTAGGGAAATAAATAAGTAATAAACTTAGACATATATACACATATATTCAAATAAGAATTAAACGGAATTGAATTAATATAGAAATGTTTGGTAGTTACAAATATTGCAATATAACTTTAAATGAGACTGGTATAAATGACAACAAATAGGATAATTAAGGTATAAGGAAATATGACCGTTAGGGTCATAAATAGCAGACAATCTTAATATAAATAATAAATGGAATAAAGAGGGAATTAATAGGTATTGGTTGACGTAGTAAATGGCAAGTCCACTAAGGGAATAAAACATCTTTGGATAGGAAATTATATGTTTTCCTTATATTATTCTAGTTAATCAATAATCAATATGATTAGAAGTAAAGATTGGACTTAGTAGGTTAATGATGCGAGATCAATTGCCTCATTCGACGGAAGTCTGCATTCTGCAGTTGGATATATGTACAACTGATGTGAGATATCATTAATAATGGGAACTCATGACGATAGTAAACTGTGTAGCGAGAATTATTTCCCAAAATAAGGTTTATTTCAAATGTCGAGGTATTAAGAGTCTGTAGGACCCGCCTTTCATCCAAAAGAAGAAACCAAAATGGAATCATTTATAAGCGTAAAGTGTTTCTTGATTTGAGGTATTAAATGGTGAGATCCACCTATTAGGTATTAAGTGATTCGATTCACCCTTCCCCATAAGGGTAAAATAATTGGGTCCACCCTTAAAAAGTTATTAAGTAATCGAATAGCTTGTCTCTCCTTAAATAAGAAGTATTATAGGCTAATTAGGTACGAAATTGGTGATCTCCACAATAGCCCACTTCCTTTTTTGTACTAAGTGATTGGGGTTAGAACCCTCCCTAGTAAAAGGTATTAAATGACCGGCATGGAGGTACCATAAGTTTGCCTATCCTGTAGGAAGTATTAAGTGACTAGGAGTTAATCTAATAAGGTTTGTTGGATAGTAACACGGGGGTCTGTAAGTGCTCAAGTTTGGTTTTCGGTTCTAGTTCTCTCATGCACCGTATTGATGTGGTGATTTTCTTTTAAGGTAGTTGCTTAAGTCGACATTAGTTATCCTATCTTATTTCTACTGTGAGTTAGTTTTATTGTACTCTGATTATGCCTATGCTCTTTATTTGCAGGTACCATATTTTTACTCTCTTTTCTTGGATGAGTTTGAGTTTCAATTCTTGTAGAAGTTCAGGCTCAAGAAAGTGTAGGGTATTACATTTGGTATCAGAGCTTAGGTATAGATAATTAAAGGAATTAATAATTAGGATTAGTGAGAGAACGTACTTGAATTTATTTTTTATTTTCGTTGGTCCTTCTTACTTGACTATAAACTATTTCGACATTGAGGTAGTCGTGAACCTATTTATTTAAGATGGGTTTAAAACGACTAAGAGATAGAAGTATTTTGAGTTCTAGTATTCGGCCAACCTCAGTTTATCCTATAGTTTATTTGGCGATCTATTTTGAAGAGGATGAGGATGGCATATTGTGAATCCTGTGGATTTGAGGTTGATGACTAGACGAAAAGCTAGCTACAACTGAGATAGTCGCGCTTTCTTGTTTTTGGTTTCGCTTGGGAGTTCTCGTCGATGACCGTTTTTTGGTCTTGAAACGGGAAATGTACATTAACATGTCGTTATAGTCTGGAAATATAATTACATAGTATATCCATTTGATATTTCATTTTGTAAATCTAAATAATCTTATGATTGAAATATTCCATTTATTCTTTGGTCTTATATTCAGAAAGATTTCAGTTTTTAAAACTATTTTCGAAAATAAAAAGGATTTCCAAAATTTTAAATTATAGTTTACAAGAAATTGTTTAATAAATAAAGATTCATGAAAACCAATAAATTTTAGAATTTTAAGTGTATCCATGTTTCAAGTTGTTTAGGCTTTGTGTAACTTTTATAAATAATCCATATTGGTAAAAAAAAAGGAAACTGAAGATGACAAGGAATAAGCCTCAAAATTTAGAAATTATAATTACTCTTTCCTTGTGATTTTTAATATTCCTCCTTTTGGATATTTCAGATGATTTATAGGAATTACCACAAATAACCTTTTTGAGATATAAATATATCGAAATTCAGAACATGGAAAGGTTGCTCCAGTTAGTAATATAAATTGGAACTTAAATAGATTCAAATAATAAAACAGATTTATGGTATGAGACCCCAGTTTATAAATAAAATTTATTTTGAAAGCTTTTAGAATTTTCAATAGAAAAGACTAAGAAATTCATATTCAACTTAGGATATTTGATTTCGTGAATTATTTGAGTCGTTTTTCATCTAGGCAAGGGAAAAAACTATTTTAAATTGTCTTGGATTTCTGCATGAGTTTTCTATTCGAGAATTCATTCGTTCATTTGATAGTCGCAACTATTTTGAGCAAAATAGGTAGTGTTGGGTAAATTATTTCCAACTTTACAAAGGGTGGACGTCAGCACAAGATTGGCGGTGGAGTCGGGAAGGCGATTTAGTATAACTTTATTTTGATTTTTTTGAGTCAAACCAGCTTATTTGGATCCAATTTCAGGCCGCGCCCCCAAAAGGGGTAGCGGTCGACCGCCCTCCTTCGATCGGGTCGACCTCTCTTCCTAATTACGTTGCAACTCGAGCCTAGAGCGATATAAATCGCTCCGCCAACAGCCAAAACCTATTTCCTTCGTCCTCCCTATTTTTCAACGGCTGGAACTCATTCCACCATCGCCCTAAGCCAAAAAAATCTAACCTCCAAGCTCCGTTCGTCCTCTAACTGCCACCAAAATTCCTACATCACAGATCTAGTCCCTTCTATGCTCTAGATTTGCATTTTCCTTCTCTGATTTTTTATATTTCTCAATGGCACCTCCTCGAGCTTCTGACATCCTCGCACAGCATCCCAGTCTCATGCCTCAAGAGGTTGCATATCTTGACCACAGCCCGAGAAAGACAGACACCTATTTGGAAATGGCGAATTACGAGTTTTACAAGGGCGTCCGGCAAAATTTTCTAATTTGTTCCCTTTCCACCTGAAGGAGCTATTTGTCACTGCAAGCTTGACATCGATCTTGCACCACGACATCTTCAAGCATGAGTGCTATCCACGTTGTATTTATCTTTCTAATATGTAGATGGATGTCAATTTTGATGATGACACTAGTTTGATTCGGTTCGAGGTGAAAGGACACCCATATCAAGTTCACCGACCAAGATTTGGTGGGGATCTTAGATATTTTCGCCGTAAGAGTAGTTTTGGATGATACGGAGATGACAAACCCTCAGATCCTTTCTCGCATTTTTTCTTGGAGCTTCCATTGTTCGGGACACCGGTAATTTACAACCTATTGCCCATCTTGTTATGCGCATTATTCAGCACAACATTATTACCAAGACAGGGAGCCTCGAGCAGATCTGTCTTTCTATGTGCCGAGCCACCTACGCTATCATCGGCGCCCTATCCGTCAATTGGGAATGCACATCGATAACCGACTTATCCGAACCCTCTGCTTGTTCTCCAAGGACTCATTTCCTATATAGTCATCTTCTCATCTGTATCTTTCAATGCTTTCAATTCAACCGTCCCCAGCTCACGTCCAGCTCTTTCTACAATTCCTATACCTCCCACTGTAGTCCAGCAGCTATAGCTGCCAACCGCAACAGGCCTAGTGGGTCCTGAGCTTGCCACCCTCCGCTAGATCCAGGTTGAGCTTCACGAAGTTCACAGGGATCAGTATCGACAGGCGCACAAGATTAGATGTATTTCTTCCTTGCTATGTTCCTATCGCGGACATGGCTATGGAATGAGCTATAGTCGCAGTGCTCGATCTTCTCGTAGCATATAGGCAACGTATAATGTATCTTGTGTATCGTGTGTATCTTTCCCTTTCCAGCAATTTCATTTTTGTGGTTAATAGTAGTGTCTATAACTGTTAATGTTGATGAATTTCAATTGTTTTTGTCATTCACCTCAGTTATATTTGGATTAGAAATGAAATATCATTTTCACATCTAACTAACAGTTGTTTTAGAGCTGGAAAGAATAGGATTCTGTGGTAGATATATTTTAGCAAAGGATAGGTTTTTACATTGTTTCACTTTGGGTATATTTATTATTTGTCCCCTATTTCTTTTTTACTTTTTCAGTTTTGTGTGTGTTTCGGTTTTCGCATTTTCCTGCATGACTGCCCTCCTTCCACACCAACGTGTGATTTGAATCGTTTAAGTTTCCATAAAATATATTTTGGAACTTTTGGCAAATGTTGTTTAATATATATATATATCCTTTTTCAATGTTAAATTTTGTCTGATTTATTTTCTTTTAATCTGATTTATGCAAAAAAAAATTATTTTAATACGATAGTTTGCATATGTTTAAACATTTTCTTTATATATAAATAAATGGTTTAAATGTAGTAAAGCGCACATTATCGAAAATTTGTTTCTGTGCAAATCTGATATGGATAATAAAGTAGTACCAAAAAGGAATTTCAAACTTTACATAGGAAATTTTAAAGCAAAAATTTATTTTGTGAAAAAGTTTGATTTTATAGTCATTTGTCAAGCGTAAGAAAGATTTGGGATGATTTGTTTGAGCGTTTTAGCAATGCATTAGGGATACGGATGCATTAAAGACGTTGACAATAACAATGGAAATGTTGTTTTAGCCGTGGGAACATTGTTTCGATATCTTTCCGACGACGCTCGTGAGTTGTTAATTAATTCGTTTTACTTTTTGGAGCTTTTTTTAAGCCCCTTTTACAATCTTGAGATGGAAGTTTTTGGAGTACTTTGGGGGAAATTGAGGTAAAATTACATTGTAGGAGGGAAAATGGAACATTTGTAAGTGGAAAGAACATTGAATTTCTTCTTTTGATTTCCTATTTTTGGCATAGAAGAAATAAATAGGAAGCAATGAAGATGCATTGACGTGTTGGATGATAAGGTTTGGATGCAAAATTTGGTTACTTCACACTTCTATTCGTAGTCATGTAAAGGTTATGGATGAAAAATATTTTCAAAAATTTGCATTTATGTAGAACTACCAGTATATTTTAGGATGTTTGCATCATGTTTTCAAAAGTGTTTTCAAAATAAAATACATGCATATAAGAGATCCGATTTAGAATCATTATGTATGCATAGTGTGTGGTTGCAATTCATTATGTACACTGTGCACATGCACATGCTGATTGAAAAATTAGATGTATACTAATTAGTTGTGTAGTTTAGGATAATTAGGTGCTAGCACCATGATTTCATCGTTGGTAAAATTTCAGAATGAATTTTATTTTAAGGAGAAGAGAATGTAATGACCCGAAATTTGGCAATAATTAATTTAGTTATTTAATTAGATTTCAAAAATAGAATTTTCGCAAAAAAATGATTTTGACCAAAAGAATTACACCATTGTGTTCATAACAGAATTCTGGTCAACTATCATGTTTGGAACTTCGTGAACAGAGTCCATACGAAAAAATTGTGAATGAAATATGAAAACAGACGGAAAATAAATCCAATAGATTAATGTATATATTAATTAGTATTCCCTGTCACCTCACTGCCAGGTCGATCGGGTGGTTGACCGATGTATCACCGCTTGGTCAATATAGGCAATGGCGACTAGGGTTACATATATTATAAAATTTATATAGATGGACGATTTTTTCTGGAATTCAATCTGATGATCCATAGTCATTTCTACGCCTATAAATAAAGGGATAAACCTCACTCTTTTGTTCATATTTTTTGGAGGCAACAGAGAAGCTGTGTTATTCACAATCCCCCAATTCCTTTTGAAACCTAAAATATAAACATATAGATATATAATCAACTAGAATTAGAGAGATTGAATTTAGATTTATGCAAAAGGTTGGTTCTTCAATTAGGTAATTCTTTTCTTTAAATTTCCTTCTTCTTTTCCTATTCTTCTTTCAGATCTACAAATCAAAATCAGTGTTTGTAAATCCCTTTTGTAAATAAATTGTAAATCTGTAAGGTTTGGGATTTTAAGCCTAAAAACTGTGTTCAGATTTGGATAGCTTTCAGATGAGCGGAAAATATATTCATTGTTTATAATAACTTATATAATTTTTTTTATGTTGAACGTGAATTATATACCTAAAAGTTATTAGATTTGTTTTTTTTGGGGTCAAACCTGAAATATGATGAAACATTTGGATCAAGAAATAAGTCCCTAATTGTTGTTGGATGTGTAGTATTTATTCTAAACTCATAGGATTTGGGTATCAATTTTTGGTTTATGTAACTCTGGTTAGATAAAAACGCATTATTTTAAATTAGCAAGAATTTATGATTTTTTTTATTTCTTGTGATTTTAAACACCCCAATATTCTTCTTTTAAATATTGTGAGAAAATTTTACAATAACCACAATCATTAACCTTTTTATATTTTTAAATCTTAAACAAGATTAAACACAAGAGGATCGTTTTGCTCGTTAGTTTAGACCAGAACATAAATAGTATGTAATGACCCGGGTCTTTACACCGATCACTGACACAGATACTGACTGATCGTAAGTACATATTCATAAATACGATTTAAAATCCAGACTTTGAATTTCGAAACATGTTAATTTGTGTATAATAGCATTTACACATGTGTATAGCACTACACTTACAAAAATCCATTTTTACACATCCTGCATGATAGCATGAATTCAATAGCGTTTGGTTAAATTAGTTTTACGCATGTATGTAAAACAACACTTTTATATAGCATGTATTTATGATGCCATTTTTAATTTACATGTTAGTTCATTTTTTTTAAAGGATTCAAGTATTTGAATTTTTATAAACTTTTGATTTAAAAACCTTTAATACTTGAATAGGTCAAAACCCATTTTGTTATTAAAAGCAAGTTCGAAAGAATGTATTAAAACAAGTTTAAATTCTCATTTACATCATCACAAAACATGAAATACCATTTCTTTTAAAAGCATGTTTTCATGGACATAGCACTTACACATAGCAATTTTAAAAATGCCATTTCTTTTGCAAACATTTTGCTCATTTTTCAAAGAGGACTCAAAACCTTGTTTTGACAAAACCCTTACTTTAAAACTAAAGATCCTCTTGCTATAAACATGATGTAATACTCTCTTTATGTTCTCATGAAAATGCAAAAGAATATTTGTATTTTCATATGCATAAAACCAAGAGCATGTATTATCAAATCTTCTTGAAAACTCATGATCTAGCATACACTATGAATCATGCTAGCAAGTAGGATCTTAAGGATATTATAGACACATGACAAAATCATTTTAGGTGAGAACATTTTCAGTTTTGCAATCTCTTTCTCTCTTTTCTTTCATTTGATTTTCTGAAAATACAACTCTTATTTCATTTTTCAATACCATGGCCATTTTGTCAATGAACATGTGCATCAAAGATTTGCAAAATCATGAATTGACACCATCATCTTTCCTACACTAGTTGAGTTCAAAGCCATAGGTTTTCTAAGTATTTTTCCATGTCTTTTCCATCACATGGCCATTGATTTTGTAGTACAAAATTTTCAGATTTTGCAATGTCTTGGAAGGCAAGTATTGCTTTTATATATTTGGTTAAATCAAATTATCTTGTGAAGATATGTTTTAAAAATCCAAGGTAAAACTGAATATACATGTTACAAAAAGAATACTAAAATTTGTTAAAACCAAGAAAAAGATTGTGAAGATCATAATAGCTACATAAGCATTTATTTGAAATGATGATTCATAAAAACCAATGGGAAAGGAGATGAACATGTGCATGTGTTTTCAAGGTTGATGAGGGCTGAGGTAAGACATGTGAAAGGAGGAGGGGCTGTGTTGATTTGGCAAGAGAAAAATCTTTCTTTTTGTGGTGTCTTTCATTTGTCTAAACAAAATCTAAAATTGATTTCATATGCAACATATTTTATTGTTTTTACCACTATAAATAAGGCCATCAACGCACTCATTTCCTACACAAACACAAGAGCATTTGGATCAAATCAGTAGAGAGAGCTAAGGGCTTTAAGGTGAGTAAACTTTCAGATTTTAAATGTCTGCATTTTTTACCAATAGACTGTAAATTAAAACTGTTATGTATATTGTTAGATAAAAATTTGACTCTAACACCCAAATTGTTCTGATTCGTAGAGAATTATAACTGAAAAATGAGGAAAAAGCAGAGAACACACAAGGTTTATAGTGGTTCAGCGTTAACGAGCCAACGTCCACTTTATATGCTATTAATTATACTTTGAATGCTAGTACAACCAATGATTTTTCTCAAACTCACTCTTACAATTATGATTTCTCTCAGTAATCTCGAAGTAAAACTGATAAGAAATAGTGGTATGACAGTAATGGTGAAATCAGTACTCAAAACTGCCAAAAGATCCTGAAAAATGCCAAGCTCTGGGCTATTTATAGCTGATTTCTGGTGACAGATCGCGGTCATACGTGGCCCACATCCCAAAGATCTCGGACCGGTTCGCAGCTTGATGAAGAATTAGCCAAATTAGCCGTTGTGGACAGGTGTCGCGATCTCCTTAAACATCGGATCGTGGATGACCAAGTCCGTAGCCATCATCGTGTCTTCCTGCTCGGATCGTGATCGTAGCTTAATGAAGAATTGGTCAATATGACAGTTGGTGACATATGTCGCGAGATCCTGCATTCTCGGATCGTGGTGGACTAGGTCTTGGTCATCATCCATCAGCTGCGGGGATCGGATTGGATCGAGCTAGCGATGGACGGATCAGATCGTGGTCAAAAGGGGGGCGATCGCGAGCCGAGGGGAGTATGGCGATCCGATCGGGTCTTCGAGGGTTAAAGGTGTGAAACTTCATATTTTCTTCTTGTGTGTGAACCTTGGTGGCTTGATCAAAAAGTTAGCCAACATTTTGACCCCTCGAAGTACGTTTTATCGAGGATGGAACATGCTTCGAAATCGCATAGACGTCTTTTCACAGAAAGATGCAAATCAGAGGCCGTGTCTATCTAAAACGTTGTACTGCTTCGAAGAGTCGTGTTCCTCGATTAGCACAAATATTCAGTCGATCATCAGTCATTTCTTTGGTTATCGGGTTGCTCTTCTCTCTGGAATCTCTGGATGCTTTATTGAAAAATTGCCAGGTAAACTTCTGAATTTTTTTTTGCAAGTATTTCCGAATTTTCACATTGGTACGTGACCTGTCGGTTCGGATCGCATAAGAGTCCCACGATCCGAGGGGTGAAGTATTCGTCTCGTGCTCGATGGACATTTGGGCTTCTCCACGAAACGTAATGGGCTTTGGTTCACAGCCCATCTATTTCTGCGGTCCGAATAAAACAAAAAATGGAATTCTAACGGTCGCGGTTTGGCCTATATAAACCCGAACCCCCTTTCTTCCTTCTCCCCTTTCTTCCTTCTCCCCTTTCTTCCTTCTCCCCTTTCTTCTTCTTTCGCTACCGGTTCTCTGAAACAGAAACCCTAGCTTTTAATCCTCCGATTGTCCATTTGTCTTCATTAATTTCAGAAAGGTAATCATAAAAAAGAAAGTCTTCATGTAATTTCGCCCTTGTTTGTCTTGAATTTAGGAGAAAAACGATAGAGTTTTGTGGCATTCGAAGCTTTGGAGGTTGACATGGTGCCATAGACGTTGGCTGTTCGAGTTCGGAGGAGGGGAAGAGGGAGAAGGAAGAAGAAGGAGGATGCCAGGTTGGGTCATGGCGATGGTGAGGCAGCGGATCGCGACACATCCGTTCGTGGTGGTGGCAGTGGCGCGCTGAGTTGAATAGTGGATCGGACTGTGGAAATAGGAGGATGTCGAGATAATGATGAAGTGTTAATTTGAGTAGCGGATCGGGCCATGGCATGGAGGAGCACTAGTTTATGGAGACGTGGTAAAGGGGATCGGGGGGGTTGGCTCGATCCGATAGGAACCCCGATCCACGCTGCATCACGATCCAAAGAAGGGGGCGATCCATTCACCTCGATCCGCCATGCTTTCCACGATCCGACCCGTACACTCCTTACGAACTGAGCTTAGATGACGATCTAATATATGTTTTAAACTTTAAACAATACATTGCAGTCACAAGATTCTGAACAGTTAGGTTAGAGCCCATGAGATGAACTTCTGGACTAAATGACAGCGTAACTTGATAGCGCATTACGACCAATACCTTTCTTATGTAGCTAATCTTTATGCATTTCTCCTATGTATGCACAGGCACACGCTTGCACTTACACACACGGGGGACGGGTAATTATATTCTTATTTCTCATGTTTACTCGCCTAAACAGTAATGTCGGATAACCGTTCCCCTTCAAGATCTGATACAGAGATGGATCCCGAGATGTCTGAGCACCACAACCCCGAGGTTCTTCCACTTAATCCAGAGTGTGAGGATTCTGGATCCGAATATGAGGCAGAAATGGAATTAGATCCATCTGAGAGTACCTCGCTTGATGAGGAGTCTGAAGTAGACGACCGAGCTCCCGACGAGATTCCTGGTGCACTAGAAATAGAGAAATTCACTGACTCTTTAGCTTCCAAACTTGATGACATAAAGCTTAAGAAAATTTGCTTGAAACACGGGATCCCCTGGGATGATGTGAGGACACCTGGTAGCGAAGATAGACCTCATCTGGCTCCGGAGGGGTATATGACAGTTAGCCGACTCATGTGCTGGGTAGGCGCTATTCCTCCGTTTCCTCCAATCGTCATTGAAACCTTAAAACGATTGGGTATTGCTCCGATGCAGCTTCATCCCAATGCCTACGCAGCCCTATACACTTTATACATCACATATGCGGAAATCCTGCAAACTAAGCTCACGTTTAAAGATTTGAAATTCTATTACCTTTTCAAGCATCGCTCTACGGCAACCCCAAATTTTTCTTTCTTCGAATCGGTAGCAAATAGGAAGGTCTTATCTGACGGTTACAGCAACATAGGGGATCCCAAGGTCGATTGGTTCTACATAAAGAGACAGGCTGGGTGTGCAAGAAGATGGCTTAAATCAAGTAAATTTTAAACCTTTGAATGAATAACTTGTTTAAGAAATCGAAGCGCTAACATGCTTCTTTTCTCTATGCAGATCACACCTTTCCAAAGACGGAAGGCTCGGTGTACAGTAATCGACTATCCCTTCTTCTGAAAAGCAAATCCGATTTCCTAAAGATCAAGAAATGTATTATTGACGAGAATATTCACAAGCACCGCCTTCTGGATATAAGGTTTGGACTTGGCGCGGGTGGCAAACCTTACAAATACGTGCCCCCGACCGAGGGAGAAGGAACGTCACAGGCAGCAGAGACAACTAAACTTCATAAGAGTCCTTCGCTGATAATTATCCAGGACGACGAAGACTTAAATGTATATAGAGGAGATGAGGCCCGTGCTGACGAGCCTAAGGAAATCCCAGCCTCTCCGGGGGGTTTCCCCTCAAGGGCCTCTCTACCGGTTGAACCTGCTGCTCCTGATGATTTAACAGAGGAGCAGTTATTTAAAGAATTGAGCAAGATTCCTATACCCGACGATGTATATACACAGGAAGACTTCGAAGGAGAGCCATTTTTCCCTATTTCTGAGGAAACAACTATCCCAGTTGAAGAACGAGAGACTACCCAGACGAGCCTAACTTCGGCCCTGGTCTGTTAGGGGGAATTATATGGGATGCACAAATCACATGCACTGTCTGACCCCACACTTTTATACCAACAGTATTCAAGGTTTTAATATGTACTTGTTTCTTTTGCAGGAAAGATGTCTCGCAAACGATCTTATTCCTATCGCTCTCTTCGTGAAGGCACACCTAGTCTTCATCCAAATCCTGAGCGTGCTCATAGCAGCAGCCGAGGGGGAGACAGCCATTGGTCCTGGGATTCTCACAAGCCTCCTTCTTCACGGTCCAGATCTCCATCAAAACAAACCTCTGGAAAGCCTCCCAGTCATGCAGTGCCACCTATAGGGGGAAAACAACTTCCCAAAGACTTAACTCCTCCGAAGAGCGTACCATCTCACAGCAGATCATCCAAAAAGCACCACGAGCCTAAGGATAAAAACAAGGATCCAAACAAGGATTCTGAGAAGGAGAAAACTGACATTGTCCCTTCCAGCCAACAAAGTTTGAGTGCCCCCGGGGCACGAGACTATATCCATGGTCCTGAGACTCAGGCCAAGCTGGAAAAATTACGAGAACAATTCCCCGATATCTACTTCGAAAGGATGATGTTCGTTCCAACTCTGGAACCAGTCCCTGGGAATTGGGTTACTGAAGTCATCGGACACGTTCTCCAAGTAGCCAAGCAATATGAGGCGATGAAGAAACATGCTGTCAATCTTTCAGACGTCATCCGAACGCTAGAGATGGAAGTGCACAGGTCCAAAGTGAGGATAGATAACAATGAAAGAGCCAGGGTAAAAATGGAAAAGGACTTGGAAGATGCACAATCATTGCTTGCCTTGGCTCAACGAGATGCTAAAAATTACAAGACAGAGCTGGAGGAGGCCAGGCAACGTTTTCATAATGAGCTCGATTCTAACAGTAAAGAGCGTGCGTCATTGAAGAAGGAGGTGGAAGATCTCAAGATGGCCAAAACCAAACTGAAAACAGCACAGGATCATTTCGAAGATGAAAAAGCTGCTTGGGAGAAAGAAAAGGCAAGCTTGAAAGATAGTTTAACTCTGGCCGAAAAAGAGAGGGCGATTCTGAATGATCAACTCGCGCGTGCAGAGAAGCTCGCGATTCTTGCTGAAAATAATATGGAAAGTTCCATTGAAATGGCTACCGTTTCTAATGAAAAGCTCCTCGAGAGAGAGAGAAAGATATTGAAGGATTTGATGAAATGCTGTTTGACTTCCTTGGCCAGGTCATCAAGACCCGTAACATCTCCTGGATCCCGGACTACCATGTCACTTTAGCCAACATATGGGATGCAATCGAGAGCGAGAAACAACGATTAGGAGTCGATGAGATTGATGAGAATGAGTTGATGCGGACCATTCTAAGGGATAACGAACCTGAGGATTTAGAGAAAGGCAGACGCCTACTCCAAGAAGAGATTGATAATGAGAAAACTCGGGCCAAGGGCAAAGATAAAATTGAAGAAGGCTCGAGCTTAGCTGCAGAGCCCAAGGCCTCTGAAATTGAGGAATACAATCCCGACGATCCATTGATTCCCCTGGGTCCAACTTCTCCAACCGTCGGAGGTTCTGCTGATAGTTTGGATGGAGGATCGGCGGAAGGTATCTCTATATTTTCTCCGCAATTTGTCAAAGCAATTGTCACTTGTCGTCGTCTTGTCGGACAATCAACTGAGAAAACCGCATTCTCTCCCAAAATAACATTTGTTTCTCATGATACAGGTGGAAGGCCAGTTGATAAGGATGCTGAGAAGAAGGCAGAGGCAGAGAAGGTTGATATCCCTCCAAGTGTTGGTGCTGATGTCCCCCTAGATGCTGAGCCCATCGAGGCTTTGAGAGATATGGACGGGCGCCACGACGACGACGAAGAGGAAGTCGCCATTACCAAAGAAATCAGAGGCGATGATGAGGAAACCTTGGCTGAACAACAGGCCGAAGAGGAGAAGCAGTTGCTCCTTATGAAAGGGGAACAAGATCCAGTATATGTGCCCCCTATTTCCGAGATCGATCCCAAAACTGGGTTGGTCGTAAGATTTTCCTCCCGATCAATAACTTCACAACTAGCCTCTCAATCCTCTAGTTCTTCGCCAGAGCCTCTTGTTAATAAGAGGAAGAGGAAAAAAGGTGATCATTCGGATGTTGATAAGGAGGAGTCGGGGAAGCAGAAGAAGAGCAAGAAGCCCACATAGCCCCCTCCCCCCCCAGCATGAGTAGGATGCAAATATCAGTTCATATTTTGTCCTTAGGATTTTTAGGATTTCCACTGGCCATGAAATGTAATTGTGAGAATGGCCCTCACTTTTGTTTAGGTTCCTCTTTATCTTGTAGGTTTGCAGTTTATGAATGAGAGTTTATTTCTTTTGGATCATCGTGTACCTGCATCGAATAAACTCTTCACACTTAGTCACAAATCATTTGACCATAACCAAGCTGAAATTATACCACAAATCATTCAAGCAACAATTTTTTTTTAACAATTTCTATGCATATTGCCCCCTATCTTTGAATACGGGGGACTTGGAAATTTTTAGTAGGATTATAGTCCTTGAGGCGCCAAATCTCTGGTGCCTCTATACTTTCCCGATCCATCAGCGGGTTAGAATTCGAACTCGTATCATGATCTGCTCACCGATCCTTCAGCGGGGCAGAAATTCTAGGGACGCTGAGTCTCCAGCATCCTACTCAGCACTTAATCACAGACGCTTTTATACTCTCCTGGCGGTCGCCAAGGTTAGAGTTCGAGCTCAGCTGCTCAGTCGCCCCCCGATCCTTCAGCGGGGTAAGAGCTCTTTCTCGGCGCTTAATCGTAGACGCTTTTATACTCTCCTGGCGGTCGCCAAGGTTAGAGTTCGAGCTCAGCTGTTCAGTCGCCCCCCGATCCTTCAGCGGGGTAAGAGATCTTTCTCAGCGCTTAATCGTAGACGCTTTTATACTCTCCTGGCGGTCGCCAAGGTTAGAGTTCGGTCAAGGCGGCTCTTATCATGGTGCATCGCCTTGCCATGTGGACGTTATTTTCGCGTCCTTTACGTTTTCTCTCGGCTCTGGAGAGTTAGAGTGCAATCAATGGTGTGATTCACTTTATTGCACCTTCATCGTTCTGGCTGCGGATTACTCTCCATTCTGATGGAAGGCACCTAGAATTACATGTTTCTGTGATCGCTGTATGATTTTACAGCAAACTTTATAAAGATAGAAGAGCAGATAAATAATAGTGCAAATAAAGGTAAACGACACACAATATTTTTATAGTGGTTCGGTCAAATCGTGACCTACGTCCACTTTATAATCCTTTGCTCAAGACATTGGACTATTCTAGGCAAGTCATGCCTTTTACATGGTCCTATGAAACAAAAGGATAAATCTGATGACCTTACGTCAGATAAGGCCGCAAATGTTGGGCATTTCACACTCTAGGGATTTCTTCTCCATCTACGGTTGCTAGCTTGAAGGTTCCATTATCAAGCCTTCGTAGAACGGAGTATGGTCCTTCCCACTTCGCACCCATATAAGTTGGGGGTGGAAAGACATGCTTCAGAACCAAGTCTCCGGGTTCAAAGGTTCGGGCTCGAACTCTTTTGTTGTAGTATCTAGCGACCTGTTGCTTGTGTCTCAAGGAACGCAGGTCTGCTTCATCCCTTTTCTCCTCTATTGTATCAAGGGATTCAAGGAGCAACTCGTTATTAGTCATCGGATCGTAGTAAGTGACTCGGTGAGATGGTACTTTTAGCTCTACCGGGATGACTGCCTCTGCTCCAAAAGCAAGAGAGAAGGGAGTATGGCCTGTCACCAATTTATACGTTGTCCTGTAGGCCTATAATGCCAAGGGTAATTCATCGACCCACATGGCTTTGGCCCGCTTCAATCTTCTTTTGATAATGGACTTAATTACTTTATTTGCTGCTTCGACCTGTCCGTTCGACTGCGGATGTGCCACAGAGGTGAACCGTTTCTTAATGTGGTACTTCTGGCAGAAATCCCTAAACTCGTTGCTATCAAACTGGGTTCCATTGTCAGTTATGACGATCTTCGGGATCCCAAACCGGCAAATAATGTTTCTAACAACAAAATTAATCACTCGCTTGGTTGTGATTGTAGTTAACGGCTCAGCCTCGACCCATTTGGTGAAGTAGTCAACAGCTATAATAACAAACTTTGCTCCGCCCTTTGCTATAGGGAGGCTTCCGATGATATCAATTCCCCACATAGCGAAAGGCCATGGACTCGCCATTGTCTTTAACTGTCCAGGAGGTGCCCTGGGAATTTTTGAAAATCTTTGGCATGCATCACAACGTCGTGCGTATTTTGCCGCATCTTTGTTTATGGTAGGCCAGAAGTAACCATACCGTAACACCTTTTTTGCCAATGTTTGTACTCCAGTATGGTCACCACATTCACCCTCATGTACTTCCTGTAGTACACGCCTGATGTCGTCATGGGCTATACACCGTAGAAGAGGCATCGAAAATCCCTGTATGTACAGGACTCCGCCTTGCAGAACGTATCGGGAAGCTTTACGGATTATTTTATGCCTCTCGCTCTTCTTGGTCGGAAGTGTTCCATTCATCAAGAAATTCTTTAGAGGGGTCATCCATGACTCCCTTTCTGGCTCAGTCTCTAGTACCGGATCAATTTCCATCTGACCTATGCTAGGGAACTGAAGTACTTCAACTGGGGCTAGCCCGGCTTCTTCAGGATCTTCGGAACTAGCCATCTTCGCTAACTTGTCTGCCTGTTGGTTCTCTGACCGCGGAATATGAGATATACTGTGGTGATCAAAGCCAGTCAGCAACTCCTTCACTTTCTCCAAATATGAAATCAATCTTGGGCTCTTAGCTCGGAACTTTCCAGTAACCTGATTTACAACCAACTTGGAGTCACAAAATATGTCCAGCTTCGCGATCTCTAATTCCTTTGCGATCCTCAGCCCGGCTATCAGGGCTTCATATTCGGAGTCGTTGTTAGTGGCGTGAAATTCCAACCGGATAGCATAGGATATCAGTCGATTCTCAGGAGTTTCAAGCACCACTCCGGCACCAGATCGTTTATCATTCCTAGCACCATCAATATACAATTTCCATGCATTAGGATCGAGAAGTAATTTTGGTGGGTCAGCCTCTTCGTTTACTATGTCATCCTCCGGGACAGTAAATTCTGCTATGAAATCTGCCAGCACTTGCCCCCGTATCGATCGTCGGGGCTGAAAATTCAGATCAAATTGACTCAATGCAATGTTCCATTTGTGCAGTCTTCCAGAAGCTTCTGGTCTCTGTAGAACTTGCTTGAGCGGATGATCAATGTACACGGTAATAGGATGAGCTTGGAAATAATGTTGAAGCTTCCTATATGCAATCAGTAAACTATATGCCAGCTTTTCTACCCTCGGATAATTGCGCTCAGCTGCCGCCAATTTTTTACTCATGTAGTACACTGGCCTTTGAACCTTGTCTTCTTCTCTCACTAATGCTGAGCTGATCGCGTGGGAAGACACTGCTAAGTACACGAATAAATCCTCGTGGTCCACTGGCTTAGACAGTATCGGAGGCCTCTCCAGATGATTCAACAGGTTCTGAAATGCTTCTATGCAATCAGGAGTCCATTTAAAATTGTGTTTTCCTTGCTTTATCAATTCAAAGAATGGAATACATTTGTCTGTCGCTCTAGAGATGAATCTGCTTAATGCTGCTACTTTCCCTGTAAGGCTTTGCACATCTTTGACTTGTCTAGGCTCCTGAATGCCTCTGATTGCTGCTATCTGGTCTGGATTAATCTCAATCCCGCGTGAGATGACAATGAATCCCAAGAATTTCCCGGAGGCAACCCCAAATGAGCATTTCGTTGGGTTGAGTTTCATCCCATACTTTCGAAGAATACCAAACATCTCTGCCAAGTCTGTAGTGTGATTGGATGATTGTCTGGACTTAACCAACATGTCGTCAACGTACACCTCCATCGTCTTCCCAATCTGGTTATAGAACATTCTGTTCACTAACCGTTGATATGTAGCGCCTGCGTTCTTCAAACCAAAAGCCATTACCACGTAGCTGTATAATCCCAGATCCGTAATGAAGCTAGTGTGTTCTTGATCTGGAACATGCATAGGGATCTGGTTATATCCTGAATAAGCATCCATGAAAGAGAGAAGCTCATGACCCACTGTTGAATCTACCAACTGATCAATTCTGGGTAACGGAAAGCTATCTTTTGGGCAGGCTTTATTCAAATCCGAAAAATCAATACACGTACGCCACTTCCCATTGGCCTTCTTTACCAAAACTGGATTTGAAATCCAATCTAGGTAGGTTGAGTCTCTGATGAATCCGTTACATCTTAACTTTTCAACTTCTTCTTTCAAGGTTGCGGACCTCTCTAGGCCCAGCATTCGCCTTTTTTGTTTTACAGGGGGATGCTTTGGGTTAATGCTCAATGAGTGGCTCATGATTGATGGAGATATCCCACACATGTCTGCGTGGGTCCAAGCAAATACATCCAAGTTATCTTTCAGGAAATCCGTCAGTTCTTTTGCTCGAATTGGATCCAACTGGGATCCAATCTTCAGGACCTTCTCTGGGTCACTATCATCGATCGATACATCCACAGTCGTTTCGTTGGGAGCCGCCATTCTGCCCCCAGTCTCTTCATCCTCTCTGGGATCTATATCCTCGGGCAGTTCTCTGGGCGACTCACCCATAGCCATTCTCTTTAATTGCTATGACGTCTCCTCCCTTGTGAGGGAAGAAGCGTCTTTAGTTTCTATATCTTTTCCTTTACGGAGTAGCTTTAGCTCTGCAATGTAACATGCTCGTGCAGCAACCTGATCTCCTCTGACAATGCCAACACCAGCTTCCGTAGGAAACTTCAATAACAAGCACCAGGGGGCTATACAAGCTCTAAACTTTTCTAGGTCCGGTCGGCCCAAGAAGGCATTATAAGGCGATTCAATATCCAAAACCACGAAGGGAAGAATTCTCACTCTCTGGCATTCTCCTTCCCTAAGTGTTACTGGCAGCTCTACATATCCCATTGGAGCAGTTGAAGCTCCGTTAAATCCACGGATCCATCCTTCACACGGCTTTAAATCTTTCAATTCAAGGTTCATTTGATCAAACGTCTTTTTGAATAGAATGTTGACTGAACTCCCGTTATCCACTAAAACTTTATGGACAGTGGCCGGGCCAATAGGAACTGTGATTACAAATGGATCTTCGGTTGGAGCGTGGACTCCAATACTCTCTCGGTTGTGGAAAATGACGTCATCTGACATCATCTTTTGTTGTTTTACCGGGACATTGTCCTCAGGGTTGCTACACTCTCCTGCCTCAAGATGCTACTTCGCTGCGTTTACGTACTGATCCATCGCCTTGAAACTATGCCCGGCTAGGTGAAGCCCTCTGATTATGGTATTGATAACAAGATCCTTTCCTTTTTGCTGGACAGTTGGCCTGGCAGTAGGTTGATTCTAGTTTTGGTTCGGGGTCTGAATAGCTTGCCCCCTATCTCTAGGAGTCACCCGGTACTCATCCAACTTCCCTTCTCGGAGCAGCCTCTCAACTACGTCTCTCAGATGATGGCATTCATTTGTAGAGTGGCCGTGAGTCTGATGGAAGAGACAAAACTTCCCCGTCTCACGTTCTTTCTCCGTCGAATCTCTTGGAGGAGGCCTTTTATGTTGGAGAACGATGTACGAGTCTACGAATATATTCTCCAAAGTATCATTTATTAGCGTATAATTTTCGAAAGACCTGGGACGGGTGCTTCTCTGGGAGTCATTCCCCCGATTTCTCTTCCGATTATTGCCATTACTGTTGTTACCGTTGTTTCCTGACTGGTGGCCACCGCCCTGGTTTCGGTTTCCAACATTGACTTCGACCTTTCCCGAGCTGTCTCCGGTTTGCTTGATGGCCACATTACTTTGGATTTCCTCCTTATTTGTCATTTTCATCTTCCGGTTAGCATATACCTCCTCCTGACGTAAGCGTACGTTTGCTTTCTCGTAGAACAATTCTCTAGTATGAGGTGGCTTGCCGGCCAGGTATCTCCCAAATTCAGTATCTTTATCTACCCCATCAATTAGGGCTGCCACAACAGTTGGCTCGTGGGGATTCTTGACTTCGGTGGCGGCTAGGTTGAAACGATCCAGATACACCCTCAAGCTCTCGCCTAGTCATTGTTTGACGAGGAACAGGTCAATCACACTCTTTGACCTCTGTGCATAAATGCGGAACTGTTCCACGAACCTTTCACTCAACTCCCTGAAACTGGAAATTGATCTTGCTGGTAAGCGAGTAAACCATAATAATGCTACATCCTCCAGGAATATAGGGAATGCTTCCACTTTACAGCGTCACAGGCTGCGGCAGCGGTCATTGACCAAGAATATCTCATTAGATGTTGGATTGGATCAGATCTACCCGCGTAACGGTTCATCTGAGGCATGTTGAAGCGCCTAGGGAATGTTACGTCTAAAATGTCATCAGTGAAAGGGGTGTGACTACGGTCAATTCCCCAATCTTCTTTCCTTTGTGCACGGCTATCCGCCAGGATTTGATGGACCATAGCTGCAACATTTGCACTGGTCATCGGAGGCTCGGGATCAGCATTTCTCGCTCGGTGGAATTCTCCGATCTCTCTTCTAGGAACATCCACGAAGTCCGGAGCTCAGATTGGGCTTCGTTGCCCCATGTTACCATGAGTATTTGTACGGCGAAGGGGCTGAGGTGGTCTATTCTCAGCAGGATTATCCACAACTCGAGCTCTAGGAGTTGCGGCATGATTATTCAAGTTGCAGTTTGAGGGTCCTACACCAAGTGTCTCTTCCTTTCGTGATGGCAAGGTTCCAAATCAGAGCTGCTCTATATTTTCAGCCCTCTCATATGGTCGTCGCGGAGGTCTTGGCAATTCCTCTGACGAAGAAGAGTACTCTGGGGTGAGTGGGTGAACTGGGAGTGTTTTTTGTCTTGCGAGATCATCGATCCTTCTATCCATAGCAGTTAAGTTCTGCTGCAGCACAGAGCTTTGCTACCTTTGAGCAGCTAATTCATCAAACAGCCTATCCCACATTTCACAGAAGCGAGAGAGATCTCCTTCAGTGACCGGAGCAGAGGGGTCATATTGATCATCAACATTTTCTCTTATGCACAGAGAACATGAGCCAGGTCGAACAGAGGTACCAGGACGGGAAGAGTGAGCCATAACCTCCTTTCCAGGTCGAGTCGTAGTCTGGTCATCACTTCGGATCGCAATGGACCTGTGTATGTGGCTCGTAGCGCCCCCCGGGGTCGGATCGTGGTAACATTAGGGGGAGGGTTCGCGGTGTTGTCTCGGGATCGAGTGACGACCCCTTCAGATGTTCGGTTCGTGCCGCCCTCAATCCGGATCGTGGCGCCCCCTTCAAACTGGTTCGTGACGCCACGTTCGGGTAGGATCGCCCCTATGTCTCCGCGATCCGCGAAGCCTTCCTCAACCTGCTCATGCACACTTTCTTCAACTGCTTCATTCGCGACTTCAATCGCCTGCGAAGCTCGTACTTCCTTAGACTTCTTTCCGGCCATGATATCAGATGCCGTTGAAATCTTCAAAAATCTGAACAGTGAAGTTTTGGGACTGTTTTCTTCGGACTTGAATATCCAAACAACGGAACAACAATCCAATATGCCGAGAAATCAATTCTCAGTGAAAGCACCAAAATGTTAGATAAAAGTTTGACTCTAACACCCAAATTGTTCTGATTCGTAGAGAATTATAACTGAAAAATGAGGAAAAAGCAGAGAACACACAAGGTTTATAGTGGTTCGGCGTTAACGAGCCTACGTCCACTTTATATGCTATTGATTATACTTTGAATGCTAGTACATCCAATGATTTTTCTCAAACTCACTCTTACAATTATGATTTCTCTCAGTAATCTCGAAATAAAACTGATAAGAAATAGTGGTATGACAGTAATGGTGAAATCAGTACTCAAAACTGCCAAAAGATGAAAAATGCCAAGCTCTGGGCTATTTATAGCCGATTTCTGGTGACGGATCGTGGTCATACGTGGCCTACATCCCGAGGATCTCGGACCGGTTCGCAGCTTGATGAAGAATTAGTCAAATTAGCCATTGTGGACAGGTGTCGCGATCTCCTTAAACATCAGATCGTGGATGACCAAGTCCGTGGCCATCATCGTGTCTTCCTGCTCGGATCGGATCGTGATCGTAGCTTAATGAAGAATTAGTCAATATGACAGTTGGTGACATGTGTCGCGAGATCCTGCATTCTCGGATCGTCGTGGACTTGGTCTTGGTCATCATCCATCAGTTTCGGGGATCAGATCGGATCGAGCTAGCGATGGATGGATCAGATCGTGGTCAAAAGGGGGGCGATCGCGAGCCGAGGGGAGTATGGCGATCCGATCGGGTCTTCGAGGGTTAAAGGTGTGAAACTTCATATTTTCTTCTTGTGTGTGAACCTTGGTGGCTTGGTCAAAAAGTTAGCCAACATATATGTTCTTTGTTGGATTTTAAGCCTTGTTTGAATGATATTTTGGGACTGATAAAGAACTAAGGGTGACACCTAAAAACTTTAGTTTGAATTACCATGTTTTGTGTATGCTGTTTTCAAACTAGAAATAACCTGAACTGTTGTTGGTTGTAAATCACAAAATATATATATATATAATAAGTGGTATTGGAATGATTTTATATAACCTGAAGTCAAGTAAAGTAAATGAATGTATATGTGCATTTATCATCTATTTTATTGAAAATCTTGAATGACAAAACTAGTATATTTAAGCCTAAAGGCTATAACCTAAAGCACAAAGAACTGTAAACATAATTGAGTAAACTCCTTTGTTTCGATTTGAACTTGTTACTGATCGATACAAGTATTTATATACTTCTTAATGGGTGGTATTGGAATGATTTTATCTTCACGCTGAAGTGAATGGAAATCCTGAAAGGGAATATGGAAATATATATGTACATGTAGTTAAAACTGACTCTGTTTTGTTTGTAAACAAATGTTTTGAACCAAAGAAAGAAATTCCTTAAATAACTCTAATCCTAGATTATTTGAAGATCCAATTTGAACACCAAAGTTGTTCAAATTTTAGAGTAGTTTATTTTAAATAGTGTTACCTTAAGTGTGTGTGTATATATATATATATATTAGCAGACATATACACATATCAGTAAAAAGGGGATTAAAACTCAAAAATTTATCATCATAAAATTTCAGTTCAGGTATATAATCTTATTAGTTATTGAAAACCTTGAATTTTAGCGGTTGTTTCATGATTTTTAGTGGAGTGAATGAAGTGAATTTTGGTATGATGGAAATGGTGAACTTGGGTCAAATTCTGGTGACGGTGGTGGTTGTAGTACATGGCAATGGAGTTGGAGCATCATAAGGGGACTGGGATCAAGGTAAAAATAGTCATAAAAATTCTAGAACGTTTAATTCATGGGTCGAGCTCAATTTAGGGATTTGGAAATTTTCTTTTAGCCTTGGCTTAACATCGATCTGCGTCGTCGTCGTGGCGTTGCTGGTGATCGGACCTAGGGGGTTCGAGAGTGGGAGGTGTCGGCTAGGCATGGACGGAGTTTGGAGGCGACTGGGTCGTTTACGTGGTGGCGCGAGGAGATTGTACGGAGCAGGTTTTTTGTGAATGATCAGCAGGGGCTTCATATTTTGACTCGAAGAAATGGAGGAGTTTCCGATGGTGAAGTTAGATTCAGGGAGGACAATGGAGTTTGTGGCGCTGGTCGGAGCATTGGGATGGCCGTGGGTATTGTTGTGCATGTACACCATGCATGGAATGTGTACTGGAGATGGAAACTGGAAATAGGGGGAAGAAGAAAGAATGGAAAAGTTTGGGTGCAGGCGGTTTGGTTGCTTGCATGGGTCTATGGGCTTTTGGGCGGTGGGCTTTACATACATATAATAAAAAGAAATAAAATGTCTTAAGTTATAATATATATGTATATGGGTGTTAATGTAAAGATAATTTGAGCTAGATCAAGGAAAATATACCGAATAGTTTAGCTCGTACCTGTGTACTCGAGTCGAACATTAATTAGTCGACGTAAGTTATCAAGTTAAACAATTCGATTAAAATAAATTATTAAGTAATTAAAAGTGGGTTTAATACCAAATAACATGTAAAATAAAACGAACGTAGATGAACAAAATTAACGTGTAATCTATATATTAGTAATCTGTAATGCAGTAAACTCTGAGTTGTTTGTTCAATCGATGGATTTATTAATTCTATTGGTCATAATTATATACTTTTACTTCATATCTGTTGGTGGGATTAAATACTGTTCCACTTTCTATCTGATTTACTAGATTGTTTAAACCACTTTGTTAGCAGAAATAAAATTCATTCTGCTATTAATTTGTTTGATATATTTTATCAGTAAATATAGGTGTGTTGAAATGTAATATTATCAGTAGAAAATATTACATGTGTGTTTGTGCATACAAGATTTAACAAGTCAAATGTTATCTGTCATAAGAACTGATATATGTCGTGGAACTGCTAAGTTGTAAATTCTGTAAAGTAATTCAGAAATAAATACAAAGTTAATATTTGAACAAAGATTAGTTATGACTTAGCAGATCCAATGGTGTTAAACATGTTTGTTTTATTTTATATTTGATAGTTAAATCACCAACTATCAAATTTGAACCTTTCCGTTATCGTTTTCGAAGAGACCAGAATCTAAATTCCACTTCGATTCGATATACGTTACGAGTTAGAGATTTTATTGAAGACCATTGAAGACGGAGTATTGCAAGGGCTGTTATGAACACTGAATAGTGCCTTCGGTTTGCCCAGTCCCAGGACAACTTGTATGGACGAATGTCTGACAGAGTATTTCCAAAGGAATCACGTACGTTGGTTTCTTCAAACGTACCATTTGCTGGCACAGAAGGGAAACTTCTTTAGCCTAACAACCAGAGTATTTTTGTGGAAGTCAATTAGTGATTTCCGATGGATTTGACGATGTGGCATTCAAAGAAATTAAATAGTGATGATAAAAAGGTAAGTCTAGCCTCAAGCCTCACACCCAGGAAATGACAAAAATCGGGCAGGCAGAATGGCTATGTGGGTCGCTCCCATTAGGATGTAGTATCACCTATCTAGAGAAATTCCTTTTGTTTCTTAATCTATCGATTCTGCCTATTCGGGAATGGTTGTCGTACACAACCATTGGTGATATACATTCGATACACTCAAGAGAACTGAGTGGACGGTCATGTGAGGGCCGGGTTGTAAGACGTTCTTGTTGAACCCAGGTGTATTTGCCTCTAGAGATACATCATCGGAAGGTGGTCCCATACTTGTCATAGTTGGAAATCCAGTTTCCATAAGTGCCAAGCGGTTTTTATTTTGTTTACTATATCGGAGAATGTGAGATGCAAGCATTCTCCTAGATTCTAAATTATTTGTGAAAACCAAATAGACACTATGATAATATCTGATTTAAAGTATACAAAGTGTTTTGACCTCATAAGGTAAAAACCCGTTCTATGTTTACGGCGTGGTCTTATGAGATATTTTTATTTGTTTTAAACTATTTACTCATACCAGTCCCCTGACTGACCCGGAGTTTATTTTTCTGTGTTTCCCTAAACTCTTGGGTATTCATAACACTTGTTATGAATAGACAAGGGAATCAGGATTGGATAACACTTGTGAAGCTGGATGAAGATTATCTGCGTGTTGGTCTACCTACCTTATCTACTATGTAATTAAGTCTGCAAGTTGATTATCAATGATATGTATAATTACTGACGTACTATAAAGTGGCTGTATCACTAGACCAATGATGCTTTGATGTAATATATTCCGCTGTGTAATATTATAAAGTATTATCTTTTGTGAAAATTCCGCTGTGAGATTCTAACGTTTTCTGTGATTTTTTCTTCTATCTATTCTTATTCTTATTAATGGCACGACTTCCGATGTGTTCGAAAGTTGGGTCATTACATAGTAAATAATAATAAAATAAAAATTAGTAACTACATTAATTCCACGACTAAAATATAAATTGTATTATAATCTTGTTTGTCCAAATCTGCACAAATAACGTTATAATATAAATGGTTATTGTTATGTGTTTGAATTTGAATAGTTTCCGTTACATGGGGATGTATAAGGAAAATATAACCCATCTTGAATGGAAATAACTTTCATACCATTATAGCAATAAATGTAGAATTGATTTGCTACAAAATAAAAAGGTCATGAATAATTAATAAATATTGTAAAAACGTATGATTTGAGGAAATAAATAGGATATGAAATAAATGCCTAAATGATTACAATTAACATTATGATTAGGAATAGGGATTGTAACCCCAACTAGTTAAATAAATAAGTAATAAGTTTGGATACATATACATAAATTCGAACAAGAACTAAATGGAATTGAATTAATATAGTAATGTTTGGGAGTTACAAACATTAGATTAGAACTTTAAATGGGATCGAAATAAATGAAAATAAATAGGATAATTAATGCCTTAGGAAATATGATCGTTAGGGTCATAAGTGGCAGACAATCTTAATAGTAATAAATGGAATAAAGAGGGAATTAATAGGTACCGGTTGTCATAGTAAATGCCAAGTCCAATAATGGAATAAAAAATTGAACATCCCAGGATACGAAGTTATATGTTTTCCTTATTTTATTCTAGTTAATCTAGAATTAGTATATTTAGAAATTAGGATTAGCCTTAGTAGTTTAATGACGTGATGTTAGTTGCCCTTTTCGACGAAAGTCTACACTTTCCGACGGTCGGATATATGTACAACTGATGTGAGATATCATTAACCATAGGAATCTGTAACGATAGTTAACAGCATAGCGAGAATTATTTCCCATAATAAGGTTTACTTCAAATGTCAAGGTAATAAGTGGCTGCAGGACCAGCCTCCTGTATAAAAGAAGAAACCAAAAAGGAAATAATTTATAATTGTAGCCTACTTCTAGATTTGAGGTATTAAGTAGTGAGATCCACATATTGGGTATTAAGTGATTTGGCTCACCCTTCCCTATAAGGGTAGAAACATTGGGTCTGCCCTTAAAAAGGTATTAAGTGATCGAATAGCTTGCCTGTCCTTAAATGAGAAATACTTAAGGCAAATTGGGTAAAAAAAATTGGTAATCTTCACGATAGTCCGCTTCCTCTAGGTACAGAGTGACTGGGGTTAGAGTTCACCCTAGGAAAAGGTATTAACTGACTACGATGAAGGTACCATAGGTATGCCTACCTTACGGTAAGTATTAAGTGACTAGGAGGTTATTTAATAAGGTTTGTTAGATAGTAACACAGGAGTCCAACGGGGGAAGATCATAAATGATGGTTAGTCGTCTACCTGCCTTATAGGTAATAAGTGATTGTTTACTATGTCTTGCCTTATGAGGGGCTTGGGTATATGCATAAACGATGGAAGCCTTAAGTTAGTAGGACTTAGTATCTAGTGTCCTCTAATTTATATTAATGTAGGTTAAACCACTGAGTAAGGTGGTAAGAGATTGATTGTATCCGCCTTGGATCTTAAGTGTTCGAAAGGATCCACCCTTCTCTAATATATAGTGAGCCTATAAGTGTTTATATAGAATTAACTTACATCCTTATGGAATATTGAGTAGTTGTGAAGCCCACCTCTTAGTTTTTGGTAGTTAGTTGAATGGTGGTTCAAAGCCTTCATGCTTATGCATAATAGTTCTATTTTAGTATTGCGATAACGTTATCCTTGGGGAATATTGCCTTGGGTATGGTTATTAGCCGTCGTTCATAAATGTTTACAAGGTTGGGATAGAATAACTAGCCTTGTTAGATGTAACGATCTGAAATTTTAGCCAATTTAAAATTGAGTTAAAGGTAAAATATATTGAAATTCGATAATTATGCATTGTTTTAATAGCCTGAAAATGGACATTTTGCGAATGATCTCGGATTTCAAAAAAACAACTTTCATTGGATCTGAAACATTAAATTATTGTAAGATTCAAATTTCATATCAATCGAAGTTAGTACGTGTGCATGCACAATATAAATGCATGTCGAAAAATCTATTGAAACTTAATACATGCTTGGAAAAAAGGCTATTTTTCAAACTTTGACAACACCATACCCGGTAAGACGGTGGCAAGGGTAATCTTTGGAATATAACACATAAACAGATAACAACAGAACAGAAATAAATAAATACACCAGATAATGTACAATAGAATACACTGGATAAATATAATCATCAGAGTTACACAGTATATAGGATCATACTTTGTACAAAATACAGTTCAGCTATACATAATGTCTACTGCGGAAAAGAAAACATAATATGTACAACAGGAGCTGAACAGCATAAAAAGAGATAAATGATCGAATCCATCTTCAGCTCCAGCTATCCAGAAAGAGCATGCTAAAACCTGAATACAAGGCTGCCCGTGTAGAAAAAGGGGCACCCGAGTTTGCAAGTGAAACAAACTACGAGTCAGTCATGGGACTGGTATGAGAAATCTACTTAACACATTTTCAAATATGGCTAATCTCAGGACCATGCCACTTTCGCAGAACGGGTTTACTCCATTGGATTGCCAGTGCTTTAAAACAAATAAATCTTTTAAACATCCCAATGCTTTTTATAAAAATGAAGCCATTATAAGACTCAATTCACATCACACAATGCAACACACACCAGAGGATAGAGTTTTACCTTATAATGGCCAAAATATGCTTGGTACGAGCAAAACAAATCATTTGATATTATTGATAGTGTATATATGTTTCAAAAACAAGTTCAATCATAACTATCAATCATAGGCGGCATTAATGCCCCATACCACTATGTCGCCATATATAGGTATACAATCAAAACCGCACGATGTCGTATTTGGAAATTGGATTTCCGTCATGAACCAAGGCAAAAGATAGTCCTTACCGAATTCGAGACACTCTAGCCCGCCCCTCAGGATCAGAACGCATCGACCCTTGAATCGTCAGGGCCGGTCCACCGATGTGGATTAAAATTGCCTGAACACTGCGTCCCCCCCCATGGGGCGTCACTGGTCAAATCCGACCAAATCTTCGGCTCCGAAGAGATCGAAGCAAACCGAGGCCTCGCTTTCCATCATCCACATAAGTAAAATACCCGAGCGTGTAAAACCCAAAGCACCACTCCTAGCTTGAAGGAAACGCATGTCCTCCCTGATGTCCGTCTCCCGTTTCTGGCTCATACTGGGGTGTGAGGCTCGCGAAACTACACTATACACAAAGCTACGCCACACAGGCCATGCTTTGATCATCAACCACAAGACTTTGCTTTTCAACAGAAGCCTTAATCATCTGTCACTTAGGCGTGCCACACAGGCAATTTACTCCGTGCGACTGATTTCTATCGATATATAACCTCTGGGCTCGTACGTCTCAGAGAAGGGCGTTAAGCAAGAGAATAAATTCTTCGCCGCCAAACAGATATATATTTAATAGAGATCAATCAGCACAGAATAAAATCCAATGTCGGACACACCGTCCATTTACACGTTCGTTCTGGGTCTGAACGAAACCGGAGGCACTCAATACCTCGCATATCCGTACAATCAACAAGTACATCCGAGTGGCTACTACTTCAACCCCGTCAAGGTAGCTACTCCTATCTTGAGCATCAGTAGCACCCCTCCATTCGACGTGAAGATCATCGGACTTGCACCGTCTTCATACCTTCGACTTTCATTCGTCGATCAATTATTTGAAATGAGAATTAACTCGGCCTTTTAAAATAATTCACGTATATCTAGAATTTCAAATCAATTCATTTCAATGGTTAAATTATTCGACATCACTAATTTTGTTCTTTAATGTAATTTTCACACCACACACATTCAACCATTAAATATCACATAAATCGAGCAAATTCAGTTTATTTCCATTCCATATCATTTATAATATTTTATCACGATTTATCGCTATTTTTATTTATTTAAAAATAGCCAACTCTTTCAAACGACGCTTCAGGCCATAATGCTGCCGTGGTGCTGTTTTTCTCCAGATTTGATTTACACATATCTGAAAATCTAAACGTTGGATCTTCGCAAAATCTATATCATTAGAAAGATCTTTTCAAAACGAATCCAACGGTTTCAGATTTGGGAAAATCCGACGGTCGGATCTCCCGCACTAATCATTTGAAGTTACGATTTCAAAATACGAACTGCAGCGTCGTTATTCGATTTAATTTAATTATATATATATATATATATATATATATATATATATATATATAAAAATCGATTCTGGCGCTGTTTTTCTTCAGATTTGAATTAAACATTCCAGACAATCCGACCGTTGGATCTTCACAAAATTGGTGTCGTTGGAAAGATATTTCCAAGGCAAACCCAACGGTTGTGGTTTCGGGAAAATCCGATGGTCAGATCTCCCGCACTAATCGTTTGAAATCACGGTTTCAAAACACGAACTGCAGCCTCGTTATTCACTATATTTTGATTATGTATATATATATATATATATATAATTCTTTCATCGATTCCACAACCCTGTCCACTTTATAGGTTTGATAAAAATGATATTTTTATCCAACAGACATTTATTTCAACACTTCACTATTTTCAACAATTCATGTATATAATAAAAATGTGATTTTTATTGTAAAACAATTTATTTCAAAACACGACTATCGTTCAATACATGAATTTTTATTCAACACATGAATATAGTTTCAACACATGAAAATAATTCTAACACGTGTATATTTTTGAAAATTTCGGCAGCATAACGGCAGGGTAGTTAAAACTGGGGTCGTCCCTAGTACGGCTCCTCGCTCTACCTTAAAGCCTCACAGCTTTTGACAATGGGGATTCATGCATCTAGTTCGCACGCAGGCGGCATGTTTTATTTTCCTTTTCCACAATCTATTCTAATTTTGTTTCAATCACCATTGGGTATTTTTCAACCACAACCAATCAATTTCAACCACAAACAATTATAATCAACCATTCGCTATCAACCAATTTTCACACCAATCACAAACAATAAATATCGTCCATGTTCTGTGGACGAGGGGAGTATATATATATTCGTATATAAATATATTTCGATTCACTTCAATTCATTTCAATGCACATACAATTTTTACAACGTATATATAACTTAAACATCGAACATACAACTTATACAACGCTTATATAACTCATACATCGACTATATAATTTATACATCGTTGTTTTCCATATCCTTTATAAATTAGAAATCTCACATTGGGTTCCACTCCACCAAAAATTGCAGAAGGCTTAGAAAAATATGCGGTCTCTTCTAGAATGTAGAAGGCGTCCTCATGGTTACGGCATCTCTTGTTTCACTGAATTTCGACCACACATGAAAACGTTATGATTTTTATTTGATAATCATGGTTTGCGACGGTTTTAAATGTGGAAATCAATTGATTAAAACTAAAACTGTATACCTCAGGTTTTTATTCAAAACTAGGTTTCGAATTCTTGCGAAAACGTTGAAGCTTGAAGCCGATCTGAGTATGTCACGTCATCGAGCTTGGAGGGAGCTTCCCGGCGCCTCCCACGATGGCCGGCTCGAACGCATATCGGAGCTCTGGCAGAGGTCGAAACGTGGCGACTTTCGAGCAGCAGATCTCCCCCAAATACACAGCGATAATTTCCACAACAGGTATAGATTTGAAGCTCTCGAAAATCTACACAAAATCCCCCCTTGAATCGATGGATTTCATTGAGTATTTTGGAAGAAAAGGAGGAGAGAAGGGAGGAGCTGCCATCGTCGTTCACGAGAGAGAGAGTATCGGGTTTGACTGGAGCGGGTTTAACGAAGAAGGATTTCTATTGGCCGGGGGTTTTATAATTATTTTTAATTTATTTTAAATCCGAAAATACCCCTCTTCACATACGAACTCCAATTCAAACCCAACGACTATCGCCCCTAGCTAAATACCCCCATCCCGAACACAATGGGATATGTTTCGTAGGCCCATTCGACTGTTTTAGTCAGTTTTTCTTCAAATTAACATATAAAACATTCAATGTTTAATTTGAACGTACATTTCAATTTGTTGGGGCCACATACTGATTCTAAAAATTCCCAAAAAATAAATCTAGCTATGTTTTGACGATACGGTCCCAAAAAAACTAGTTTCGTCGAATTCTGAGACCGTTTGAAAATGGTCATTTTCTGGTCGATCCATTTTAACTATAATTGACCAAAACACATTTTCCTTTGCCACGCTCACATACTAGCTTCAAAAATTATGAAATTTGAAACCTAGCAATAACTTCACATCTCGGATCCAACAAAAGTGGTTTCGTCGAATTCCAAGGTCGTATGCAAAATGTCTATTTTCAAGGGCGATATAATTTCTATAGCGACCTTTCTGAAAATTCATTTGGCCATAACTTTTGATTCTCACCATGAAACTTTGATTATTCAGATTCGTTAGAAATATATTCACTAACATATTTAAATATTTTTGGTTTCACTAAAATCCGTTTTATTTTGCACCCGGTACAGTCAGTCAAAGTTTGAATTCAACTTTTGAAACTGTCGCGCCATTTAAGGCCATGTTTGTAATTCAAAGTGATTATATTCAATTTCAAACATCGATTCAAACTACTTTTTCCTCCTTTTTATCTAAAATATTTATTTTAAATATTTAAAATTCACTAAAATAGCCAATTTAAAATTTTTAAACTGGTTCAGATTTCCCGGGTTGTTACACAAACGGTCTACGAATTCGAAGAGACTAGTTTCATTGGATGCATATCAATGAAATATAATAGGATTCCAAATTTCGTATCGATCAGACTTACAGTTTGATCGTACGAGTTGACAACATAAATGATCAATTAATTAAATGTAAGGTTAAACAAATAAAAAGACATATCCTAATTTCACTCCCTCCATGACACCTCACTTGCACTCTTCCATGATGATGTCTTTGCACTCTTCTATGATGATGCCTATGTGATGATTATGACTTTGTACTTAAAATAAGAAATAGGGACTTAAAATAAGGAATTAATTAATTAATAAATCATGGAAGGGAAAATTGTTGTAAAGTACTTCTTCACCATGAAGTTATCGCCTCTCATGGCGACACATAGGCAACATTTTGAACAAAACCCAGTCTCTTTCTTATAAATAGAGCCCTCTCCTTCACTTTTCCTCCTTTTCATTTCTATCTTCCTTCTCTTTTCTTCCCCATTCTCTCTCTTCTCCTTAAATCATGGGCCCCACCCACCTGCACTAGCCAACCCGCATGCCCCCCACCCTGCCACATCAGCCTCCACCACCTCTCCCCCTTTTCCGTGGACTCCATTAGCTCCTAACACCCCTAAACCAACTCAAAAACCACTTAAAATAGTAAAAGACCACACCTTTGCACCCCTTCACCCCCACAAATACCCCAACCATGGACCTCAAACCTACACCAGCACCCCTATGGTCCCCACACCCCTAGACTGCAACCCTCTATAAGAAAAACACTGACCTTTTGTCTTCCAAACCAATATATACCTATATATGTTCAAGTGTAAACAATAAAACCCATAGGCGTCCAATCCCTATCCATGGAAAAACTAATACTGCATGGTGATGTCAGAAGGCTACCGGATTTAAGCAGAATAGAAGAGGATTCCTACATTCGATGTTTCCAAGGCATGGATAATTCGGTGAGAAACTAGGTACTTAATATGTTAAATAGTATAGGGTTAATAATATTAAATCACATTTGGGGTTTAATAATGATTAGTAAAGTAAAGATCTGATTTTTAAGTGTTAAATATATGACACTTACGTTAATGATACTCTATGAAGATGATTGTGTGCATATTGGATGATTGATTATGGATATGAACCTTATTGGGCTGATTGAATAGTATTCTAAATAGTAATGGGTTAATGGATATTACCTTGCTAGTTGATAGCACTTTGTTTGGGTGATGTTGAATGTTATAATGATTGTTTATGACATTGTATATGACACCGTAATTAATTATACCCAAAAAGTTGGATTATGGGGTTAACAGTTAAGTCTCTATTCAATTAAGTTATTGAATTGAAACATTTTCATAATTAAATAACAAGTGAAAAATAAAAGTTCGAATTTAATATCCGACTTTTGATGGAAATGAAGTTTAAGTTATTATGATAAACATTTGTGAAGTAAAGCAATTGATTTGACAAAGTTAAAGTCTAATTAAGGTATGTTCATATTTTTAATTAAAAATGAATAGTAACTCTGAAAAGTGAAGTTTGGTATGAGTATATAGAAAAGGTTTTAACTGGATTTTCTTTCCCAAACTCTCTTATTTATTTTTATGATGGACTTCAGGAAAGTTTGAATTTCAAAAGACGAAATTTGAAAATAATATTTTTTAATGATTTAAATAATATTATAATATTTAAATAGTTGAATTTGAAATTGAAAATATAGTTTCTGAAATTTATTATATAGTTATTATATAATTAATAAACTATTTTGGAAGCAATTCGACTTGGTTTTAAATATAAGTCGAAGCTTAGCTCGAATAGGACTAGTGGCACAGCGATAGTTCGCGAAATTTGACCATTGACTTCAAATTAATGCACCGGGAGATCCGACCATTAGATTTTCCTGAAATAAAAAACATTTGGTTTGAAATAAAAAGAGTTTTAAAATGAAAAGAAAAGTTTTATAATCCAATGGTTAGAGTTGGATATAAATTCAAATCAAATTTGAATAAAAACAGAGCTAATGTAGTTTAGAACCCGAAATGGGATCTTATTGAAATGGACTATTTTTAAATTATTAAAAATTAGGGAAAATAATTATAAATTACAATATATGATTTGAAAGAGTTTTGGACCAAATATATGTGGTTTTGAGTGCTAAAAACCTATTGACTAGAAATAGCTATTTTGCAACGCCTTTTGTAACGGTTTTACGAAATGTTTTGAGTTGAAGGTTTTGGTTCCCAAATTGAATCTAAACCTTAGTAAATCTTTTTATAAGGCTAATAAAGAATTTTGAAGGTGATTTTGGAAGATCAATGGCTTAATCAAGTTTAAGAATAAGATCAAATCTTATGAAATGTTTTCCAATTAAAGAGGCTTAAAAGGGGATCCGATAATCCAAAAGGATTTTGTTTTGGGGATAATTATTTCAAGGAGACTGGGTTCAACCAGTTTCGAATAATTATACGACAAGTTGGAAATCAAAGAGATTGAAGATGGTAGAAGACTGGGAATCTTCACATCGAATGGACTGCTTGCTGATGTCTTGGATAGCTTCCATTATAAGGTTATAAGTGGCGATTGTCCGGAGGATTGTCCAGATATGCAAGGGCCTCTTTCCTAGACGAGGAATAACGTGCCTTCGGTTTCGTTCACAACCTAAAACAAACTTATATTGGATGTGTGTCAAACATTGTGTTTTATAACATATGGACTGGTTTTTATTAAACATATTTTAGGTCGTGGTTGAGAGGTTACCTCAACTTAACACCCTCTTTGAGATGCACGAGCTCAAAAATTATATGGTTTGTGATTATCGGTTATATATTATGAATTGAAAGTGTAGCATACTAAGTGCTGAGCTATTGATCATCAAAGCATGGCTAATATAGTGTAGCTTAATGTGGAAGCATGACTAGAATCCTCATAACTCGTGGACGATAAAAATAGGTTGTGTGCGGTAAAGTTAAAACTAAGGTTTCTTCTAGATAGTGAGTGATGCTATGGCATGGAGCCATGGCAATTTACTTATGTGGATGATGGATCGAGGGCCCTCGAATAAAGTCCGGTCACGACCGAAAAGTTTATCTTCAAGAGTAACACGAACTCCACCCTGTCAAAGGGATGGACCGGCTTTGTGAGTAAGGGGAAATTTGCTTCCAGGGACATCCCTCTAGAGGTGTACCCACCCATGGAAAAAGGAAGATCCTTTGTCTGGTCATTTTGGAATCTAACCTCCAATACAAACCTTTACAGTTTTGGTTGTAACCTATATATGTAGACTTAATATATGGGTACCTACGTCTACTAAGATTTATACATTTATTTTGAAAAGGTTTTCAAAGATAAACATTAATGATAATATCATATGATTTTCACATATCAAGCATATTTGGTTATCATTAGTATTTATTTGTATGCTTTATCATATTCCCTAAGATATCTTGCCTACTTGCCTAACTCTTTTATTATTATGCAGATAGTGGAAAATGAGTGGAAGAAGAAGAAAATGTAGGGGAAGGGGGTAACCAAGAGCAACCTGAACCAGTTCTGGATGTTTTATCTAAGAAGTACAAGAATCTTGGTGGACAACATTTCTTTTGGACAGAGACAGTGCTTGTAGCTCAGGCACGGTTGTGATCTTGAGAGAGGATATTTAAAGGTAGGAAAGTTAAGGATGATCAAAAGAGATATCCAGCATGATGGAAACTACAAAATGAATCTTTAGCATGGTGGGAATCCATTATACATGTTGATCCATAAGAGAATTTTTCTTGTCAATGGTTTAAGCAAGTCTTTGAAGAAAGATATTTGCCATTGAAAAGACTATCTCACTTATACTAGGATATTTTGGATTTAAAACAAGGAGATATGACTATTGCATAATATTTGAACAAGTTCATAGAGCTTTCCAGCTTTGGACCAGAGTTGATAATTAACCCAATCAAGAAAAACGAAAGGTTGGAAGCATCAAAACAGAAAGTTAGCACATGCGAAGAAACCACTTATTGAGATGGTTGATGTGGCATATCGGTCTGAAACCTTGGATAAACAACATGCATTGGAGAAGAAAGATAGTGATCAAGTAAACCAGGGAAAGAAGAGGAAGTTTGAGGAGTTAGGATCCCATAAATTAAAGAAGGATTCTAAAGAGAGTCGAATGAAAGACGTTACCTATCAGAATTGTCAAAGAAAATGATATTACATAAACCAGTGCCCAAGGCCAAGAAAGAAAGGCCAAAAAGTAAGGAAGAGAAACCAAGAGTCAAAGAGGAAAAGTCAGAATTCTTGAGAAAGTTATAATCAACATCAACCGGTCCAACCTGTAAAATAAGAACCATTTATGAAGAAGGCCGAGGAAGCACAAGAATATAAAATCAAAGATGAACAATCAACTTCCAAGAATGTGAAGGGAAAAGATGTACTTGAAATCACTCTTTCCATTAACAACAATCCAGCTAAAGTATTGTATTATACAGGCATTTCGCATAGTTTTATCTTAAGAGAGGTGGTTGAAAAATTAAAACTCGAATCCAGGTTTAATAAGAGACCTATTTGCGTTAAAATCCGATATGAGATTCCACTAGTCTTCATTTGCACTGCAAAAGGGTGCCTATTTCTTGTTCCTATTTTTGTTTTCCTTTCAAACTAATTATCCTTGATTTCAACTAATTTGGTACTGTAATTAGTATAGATTGGCTGACTCGATATGAAGTTATTCTCGACTGTTTAAAAAAATATTATATCCATGAGATCAAAAGGAGGCAAAGTTATAGAAAAACCATGTGAGAACCCAAATGTAAAGGCGCATAGTTTATGGTATGCTTTAGATACTTCTCTCGCATCAATGGAAACTATCCTCGTTGTTAAAGAATTTTTTGACGTGTTTGATGAAATCAGCAGTCTTCCTCCATGTAGGGAGATTAATTTTAGGATTGATTTAATTCCAAATGCAAGGCCAGTTGTGCATGTGATTCGAAGAACGTCTATGAAGGGGAAAGAAGGGTTGAGTGACCAAACTCAAGAACTTTTGAAGAAAGGTCTGATCAGCCTAGTTATTCAAGTTGAAGTGCGGTAGTTATATTTGTTCTAAAGTCTGATGGTTCTCTAAGATTGTGCGTAGACTATGCAGATCTAAATAAGCAAACTCTCAAAAATAAATGTCCTCTCTCTCGCATTGATAATTTGTTAGATCACTTGAGTGGAGCTTGAGTGTTTTCAAAGATGGACATAGATACAAGATTTTACTAGCTAAGAATCGTGGAAGATTGTATTCATGTAACTGCTTTCAGGGGACCAGATATGTTTTATGAATGGTTAGTAATGCCTTTCGGATTATGCAATGCCCCTGCTTATTTTGTGGACTTAATGAACCGGGTATTTCAAGAAGTGTAGAATAAATTTGTGTTAATCTTCATTGATGATATTCTCATTTTCTCTAAGACGGAAGAAGAGCACGCTAGGCGTTTAGAAGCTATCCTGGAAATTCGGAGAAGGAATGTGCCGAAGGCAAAGTTTTCCAAATGCCATTTTTGGGAATAAGAAGTTAAATTTCACGGGCATGTACTATTGAAGTAAGGAAATTCGTTGGATCCGAGTAAAGTTTTTGCCATCTAGAGTTGGAAGCAACCTAGAAACCCTACAGAGGTTTGAAGCTTCCTTGATCTTACTGGTTATTATCGGATGTTCATGAAGGATTTCTCTAAGTTATCCAGCCCTTTGACGAAGCTAACAAAGAAGCATGCAAAGTTTGTTTAGACTTCGAAATGTGAAATTTTCCAAAACCTAAAAAAGAGGCTAACAACTGCTCCAGTACTAGACTCTATTGATGGTAATAAAAAATTAAAGCTGCATTAGACAAGATATGCGACCCATGATCTAGAATTGCATGCTGTTGTATTTGCTTTGAATATTTGGAGACATTATTTGTTGGGTGAGAAGTTCAAGCTATTTACTGATCACAAATCATTAAAGTACCTTTTTACTTATAGGATTTGAATATGAGATAGCTGCATCGGTTAGGGTTTATGGCAGCATATGATCTGTATATTCTTTACACTCAAGGAAAAACCAATGTTGTAGCAGATACACTCAGCAGAAAGCATGCGATAATTCCTCATCTAGTTGTTACACCCACCTTGATTGAGAAGGTTAATATCCATCAAAAGAGAGTTAATTTTATCTAGAATATCTGCTGAAGGATTCAACAGGGAGATGTATTGAATTCTAAAGTCAATGATCGAGGTATTATAAGATTAGAAGAGCGAATTTTTGTCCCGGACATCTTAGAGCTCAAAAGAGAAGTATTGAATGATTTTCATAAATCCAATCTAAGTATCCATCTAGGAATCCACAATATTTATCAAGATTTGAAGCGTACATTTCGGTTGAAGTCAATGAAGAGGGATATCTCAATCTATGTTATAAAGTGCCCAACTTGTCAACAAGTTAAAAGCAATCAGTAGAAGATTGCCGAATTACTTCAGCCGTTGGAGATTCCTGAGTGGAAGTGGAACCAAATATCGATGGACTTTATCGATGGGTTGCCTAAAACCAGAAGAGGTAATGAAGGAATTTGGGTTATTGTAGATCATTTGACAATGAGTTCCCATTTTATTCCAGTGAAGCCAACGAAAAAAAGATGACAGTCTTGCGCAACTATATATAAAAGAGTTTGTCCGGTTGCATGGGATACCCCGGAGTATAGTAAGTAACCGAGATATGATATTTACCAGTATTTTTTAGGGAGCACTTCAGTCAGTGTTAGGAACGAAGTTAAATCTGAGTACTGGTTATCATCCAAAATAGATGGCAAATTGAAAGTGTAAATCGAATTTTGGAAGATTTGTTGAGAGCATGCATTCTTGATTTTGGGGGATCATGGGAAGATTATTTGCGTCTGGTAGAGTTCTTCTACAACAACGGTACCAATAAATTATAGGTATGTCACCTTTCGAGGAATTGTATGGTCGACCTTGTAACTCTCCTGCATGTTGGATTGAATCGGGAGATAGGCTTGTATTGGGTCCAGATATGATCCGTGAAGCAACTAAGAAAGTGGACTTCATTAAAAAGAAAATGAAAGTAGCTCAAAGCAGGTAGAGGTGTTATGCTGATCAGTAAAGAAGAGACTTGGAATTCTCTGTGGGTGACCCAATATTTCTAAAAATTTCTCCACTGAGTGGAGTCGACGGATTTGAAAAGACTGGTAAGTTATCACCCAGATATATTGGACCTTTCCAATATTAGAAAGGATTAGAACCTTGGCTTGCAAAATTCATTTGTTTGAATGGTTGTCGAGTGTATATGATATTTTCATGTTTCCCATCTTCGAAGATATGTTCATGATCCTAATTTGATCATTGAGGAAGATGCAAAATAACACTTAGAGATCACACCAGAGTTAATAGTTCCAAGAGAGCCTTTAAAGATTATTGGCAAGGATGTAAAGAACCTGAGAAACAAAATGGTGAAACTAGTCAAAGTGCAATGGAGCAATGATCCAAGGGTTTCACTTGGGAAGCAGAAGACAATATACAGAAGTCTTATCCCCATTGTAGAATGGATACCATGGAATAACTCATTAGTGAGGTAAACTCATTTCCTGAATGTTATTTATATTCCATATCTCTTTCATTTCAATTTCGAGGATGAAATTTTATAAGTAAGGGAGATTAAAACAACCTGAAATTTTAACCAATTTAAAATTTGAATTAAAAGTAAAATATATTGAAATTCGATAATTCAATATTGTTTCAATAACCTGATAAATGGACATTTTGCAAATTTTCTCGGATTTCGATGAAACCACTTTCATCGGATCCGGAACGTTAAATAATTGTAAGATTCCAAATTTCATATTAATTGAAGTTACTTATTCCAAATTCCAAATTTCATATTAATCAAATTTTATTCTTACTTTCATGTCAAAATTAATAATCACTTAGCAAATATTGATGTAATTTGTGTTTACATTGACTAAGCATAGCCTATTTTGTTGTCAACAAACATAGACTATCAAAATCAATTGTATAAACTTACATCAACATCCACTAACATGAAGCACAAATTAGAGATCACAAATCATACAAATGTTGGACTTACATAAAGGTAGAGAGTTTCATTACCCCGAAATCGAAGGGATTAGCTACTCATATGTGTTATCGAATCAACACATGTAAGTTTCAACATAAATATGAACAAAACAAAAGAAAGAACTAATTAACAACAATAAAATAGATCTAAACTACTTGCATAAAAGATTACATAAGAAAAATGGCTAAGAAGCCATGGAAGAAAAAATAGAGGTTTTGATTTCAGCCTCCACTCTAAACTAGATAAAATCTAAGATTCGTTTAACATCAACATACATGGGTTATTTATACATGAGTAAAAACCTAAATCACTTTTAGCGTGCTATCAAGAATGCCCTTCAGGAAGTGTGGCCACCAAGTAATCATCAAGCTATAACTAATCCATCATCCAATTTTCCTGAAGCTTTAACATCCACTTATTTGTCCATTTGTTTCTAAGTGTAGTAAGTGGAAAGGTAGGTAGAGGTCCTCCATGATCATGTATGAGAATTATTTCCTCTTCATTCCTTTGTATGCATATAAATCTTTATGAAGCTCTCTTCAAACGCATCAAATATCTACAAAAACAATGAAAAATGCCCAAGTAAAAATTCTCAAAATAACTTAAGCACAAAAATGACCATTTTTCCTTTGTATGATGATGAATGTATGATATTTTAAAATCAATTGAATTATGGTTTAAATTCGATAAAATACCCACATATGACATTTATTTAAACTAAACAAGGATAAATATGTGAATATAAATGTGCATTTTCACGTGCACATCAAATACCCCCACACTTATCTTTTTATTCGTCCTCGAATAAACTGAGAAACTAAGCTAAATCCGCTTTCGTAGGGAGCATGATTGCATTGAGCGTATGCAACAATCCGTTAAACCCCTGGGTGTCCCCAGTAGGATGAGTGTTGTCTCATAAGGTTTTTCAGCGGATACTACCCACAAAATCCAAAAGTTGAATGCAAAAAATATTTACAAAATGCTAGATTAGAAAATATTTACAAGATGAATGCAAACTTTTAAAGGAATATTTAGAAATGTTTAATTTACTTTTAAATATTACACGAATGAGTTAACATAAATTTGGGTTGTCACTATGAAATTTGAGTCTGTTACTAATCAAAACTTCAAACTAAAGTCATGTTATCGTCACAAACTCCTCCAGCTTGGCCAGTTGTTTTGGTAGAAACATATTGAAAATATGAAATGAATTCTATAATCGATATCAACAGTCGTAAAACGACATCTCAACTACCTTTTTGTCAACAAGCTAGGTCGAATAAGTGAAGAGTGTGCTTGGATTTTTAAGTGCTAACTCTCTCTTTATTACAAAATATTCGCATTATTTTTATTATTTACAAATACCTAGGTATACCACCCCTACACTGCATTATGACTTATGTGAAGGTTGGTAATCCTAAGGTGTCCAACTCATAAAATGAGACGAGACCAAGGTATACCGATGTTGACTTTGTCAACAAGATGTCGGAAAGAGCTTGGCGGGTTTGCACACCAACGCTAGATGTACTTGCAATGTTGAATACCCTTGGATTATTATATATGTACATCTTTTTTTCTTTCTTTCTTTATACATAAGAGAGAGAGAGAGAGTTAAACGAGAATATCTTAGCACAACTTCACTTAAAAGATCTAAAATGTTATTGCAAGTAGTCCAAATCAACCATTCATTTAATCGGATTACAAATCAGAAAACATTTCATACTCATCATCTACGAATCTCCCTATATACCAGTTACACCAAATTTGCTCATAATTCAATCTTTTTTTCCGTTATCTATTAAGATAAGTAAATCTCCAAACATTTTAATTGAACGACCAATGCTAACTCCATCACGTCTTATTTAAAAGTAAGTTGAAATGCGAAACTCTTTTTTTTGAATGAAAAAAGAAAGTAAAATTCAATGTTTTTTTTAATGAAAAAAGAAAGTAAAATTCTATGCAAAACCAAAATAAATATGAAACTCCCCCCACACTTGATTTGGACTGTGTCCGCACAGTCAACCCAAATGGAAAGAAAATGAAAATTTTGAAAATATGACTTACATTTACAAGAGAAAAGAAAAAAATCATTTACAGTATATCAGAAAATACATTGACAAGAAGTAAATAAAACAGTCTTCTAAAGACCAATTCATTTGTCTCTTCAAGTATGAGAGACACGACTTAAGCTTGAAAAACCAAATCGTAGAAGATTTTGAAGGTGAGCGTAGATTTGGAAAAACGAATGCCGCTTTATTAAAAATCGAATGAGTTGTTTTATTTTTGATGATTTTTTAGATAGATTGAATAATGGATTGAATTTCATATTTATTTCCACCAAATTGAATTTCAAAATTGCCACTGAAAAATTCTTTTGAATTATCGATTTCAAAATCAAAATGGGAATTCAAATCTACATCTTTAAAATTCAACTCATTTTCGAAAAGTCAAAAAAATCGTATTCTTCAAATTCGTCTTCCTTTGGTGAATTATCAACAACTTCAGTGCATGTATCATTTTCAAAATCCAAAGTTTTTGTTTGAAAGTCGTTATTTGTAGAAAAAGGAATATCGAATTTGAAATTTGGTTCCACCCTTTCAAAAGAATTGAAATCAAACTCAATTATTGTGTTTTCAACAACTACGTTAAGATTGTTATTTTCAGTTTCAAAAGTTCTTATTTGAAGATCGTCGATTGTGGGTAAAGGTGGATTATTATCCGCACATGTTTGGTTTTGATTATTTTGATTTTCACGAAAATTCAAGTAGTTTTAAAACAACAAATTCGTGTGATTATCGTGAATTTCATTAATTTGCTCAACAAAATCAAATTTATAATTATTTACAGGAGAATTTTCAATTTGAAATTGCTGAGAACAAAAATTTTTAGTTGCACTAAAATTGAAATTATTACCACTGCCAAAACCATTTGAAAAATTATTCACATTTCCATTTTGAATTTGTAATTCATTTTGGAGTTCGAAATTGGATTGACAAGGGTTGTAATCAAAATCATTTAAATTTGAAGTTGAATTTGAATTTTGATTATTCTGAAAACTTTCACTTGAATTGTTGCACAAATATGAATTACACCATCCATTTATTCTTTGATTTTGTTTTGTGCTCATATCAAGTAAAGATTCAATTTTTGTTTCAAGAGTTGAGGGTTGATTATTAGTTTGGAAATTTTGTGTTGCAAAATCCTAATTATTTTGAAAATTTCGAAAAGTTGATGGTGTAAAATCCAAATTGTCTGTACAATAGTTGTTATTAGAATATCCATATGAATTTGGTGTAAAGTTATATGGATTATATTGATTTTCACAACTACCGTAAAATTCATGGGAATAAGGAAATCGAGACATTTTCAAGAAAGCTTTTATTTGCGATGAGAAAAGGAAATATTCACAAAAGAAAATTGTTTTTTTTTTAGATTTTGGATTTTTTTATTTTTTTTCTTCTTCTTTTTTAAATATGCATGAACCTAATGCAAATATATGAATGCAAATTACTTTTTTACAAATTTTCTAAAATTATATAATGATAGTTCGATTAATTTACAAAAGATTTCTCAGCCAGTTAACGGACAGGAGTTATCGGTGCACCAGGAATCACCCTAGCAATGCAACCGAAGGTTTAAGTACCTTCAGAGGAACAACCGATATAATATTTACGAATCACCGTAGTATTTATAAACGGTTATTACTCTGCCGTAGTCTAGACACCGAGAAATAATTCGTTGGAAATGAATTAGTTTGTCAAAATATAACATGAATTAACAGAAATAAAAACAACGAAAGATGAATGCAAAACAGAAATTAAACGTGAATTAACGATGCAACTACAAATGAATTTTTATTTTGTTTTTGGATTTCTCTTTTTTTTGTGAATGCAAATGCACGCAATCAACAAAGCAAGAAAAATAAAAACAGGGGTTTGAAGACAATACCAAAGCGTGTAGAATTTTATTGACAATTTTTTTATTAGCAAGCGTAGACGAAGCAAAGGCAAGCAAGCTGAGCAATTTCAATCAATTCTCTTTCTTTTCCTGCAATCTAAAAAGGGATTTTGCACAAGATACCTACACTTTTCAAACGAAAACAAAAATACTAGACTTAACCAAAATAAATAATGACCTTTTTTTCTTTTTCTTTTTGCAAAAGAAAGGGCAAAAAGATGCAAATGAAAACAAGAAAAGTAAAACACAAAAGAAAACTTAAGTGACTTAAAGCTAAACCCACATGGCCCCAAACAAACCAAATACCGACAAACTAAGACAAATGAAATACACAGCCCGTAAGCCCACTAGAGCCCAACACACTAATACTAAGAGAAAAATATTCCAAACCAAATCACAGATGCTAGAAATTATCAAAACCACTGGTAAAAGAAAAAGGGGTCAATTCACGTAGTCAGTTTCCGATAATTCACGAACAGTGACCTCGGTTTAGTTCATTATTGGCCCAAGTTTATCTTGACTGTGAAGAGGTCTACTTGGATCTGAATTTGGAATTGAAAAGGGATGGAGGCGGGTTTCGTAGAGGTGAGTTGCTGGAGCGGAAATGGAATAGGTGCATGAATTGGAGAGGGCGAAAGTGGGTGAATTTCGATTGGGCGATTTTGTGAAGGGGGTTGCGGATGGCTTTAGTGATCGTGGTTGTCAGGAGGAGGATGAGTGCGTGACTAGATGGCGGATGATAGTGGACGATGTGGGAGGTCTAGTTTGTGCACTGAGGATTGATGAAGTTGTAATGAGTTCAGGGGTATTTGTGACGATCTGGCTTGAGTGCATTGCCTTACTAAAAACTGCTTGCCCTATTGGCTTTCTTTTAGTTCCTGCTTTCGGGTGGGATTATAATTGAATATTTGAATTTGAATATTAAAAATATAGTTTTCGAAATTTATTATATATTTATTATATAATTAATTAATAAACAAATTTGAAAGCAATTTGACTTGGTTTTAAATATAAATCGAAGTTTGTTCCGAACACGACTAGTCATGTAGCGGTAGTTCGCAAATTTCGATCATTGACTTCAAACTTATATACCGAGAGATCCGACCGTCGGATTTTCCCAAAATGAAAAATGTTAGGTTCGCAATGAAAAGAGTTTTCAAATGTAAAGAAAAGTTTAATAATCCAACGGATAGATTTGGATATTAATTCAAATCAAATTTGAATATAATCAACGCTAGTGTAATTTAGAACCCGAAATGGGATCTTTTCGAAATAGACTATTTTTAAATTATTAAAAGTAGGGGAAATCATTATAAATTATAATAAATGATTTGAAAAAGGTTTGGGCCAAATATATGACATTTTGAGTGATAAAAACCTATTGACTAGAAATAGGCTATTTTGCAAAGCCTTTTTTATGGTTTTACGAAACGTTTTGAGTTAAAGGTTTTAGCTCCCAAATTGAATCTAAACCTTTGTAAATCTTTTTGTAAGGCTAATAAAGAATTTTGAAGATGATTTTGGAAGCTCAACAGCTTAATCAAGTATAGAATAAGATCAAATCTTATGAAATGTTTTCCAATTAAAAGAGACTTAATTGGAGATCTGATAATCCAAAAGGATTTTTGCGCTAATTATTTTGAAAAGATCGGGTTCAACCCATTTTGAATAATTATACGATGAGTTGGAAGTCGAATAGATTGAAGACGGTGGAAGACCGAGAATCTTCACATCGAATGGACCACTTGCTGATGCCTTGGGTAGCTTCCACTATAAGGTTATAAGTGGTAGTCATCCGGACGTACTATTTGATTGTTCGGATATGCAAGGGCCTCTCTCCCTTATTGGACGAGGAATAAGGCAACTTTGTTTTCATTCACAACCTAGAATGAACTTGTATTGAATGTGTGTATGACATTGTATTTTATAAGGTATCGATTGATTTTTATTAAACATATTTCAGTTGGGTGTTGAGAGGTTATCTCAACTTAACACCCTCTTTGAGACGTAGGAGCTCAAAAGTTATACGGTTAGTGATTATAATTTTATTTATGAATTGACATTGTGGCATGCTAAGTGCTAAGCTATTGATGATTAAAGCAAGGCTAATAAAGTGTAGCTTTGTGTGGAAGCATGACTAGAATCCTCACAAATCATGGATGGCCGAAACATGATAAGTGCGATAAAGCTATGACCGTAACGTTTCTTCTAGATAGAAAGTGATGTTATGGTATGAAGTCCTGGAAATTTACTTAGTGGATGATGGATCGAGGCCTCTCAGATAAAGGTTGGCCACGATCAGGAATGTTATCTTCAGATGTAACCCTAACTCCACCAAGTCAAAGAGGTGGATCGGCTTTATGAGCACATGGGGCAGTTAGCTCCTAGGGACATCTAGGTGTACACACCTGTGGAAAAAGGGATATCCTTTGCTTGGTCACTATTGGAATCCAACCTCCAATACGAACCTTTACGGTTTTGGTTGTAACCTATATATGTAGACGTAATATATGGGTACCTACGTTTGTTAAGATTTATACATTTATTTTGAAATGGTTTTCAAAGATTAGATGTTAATGATAATATCAATTGATTTTTGCGTGTCAAGCATATTTGGTTATAATAAGGTAAAACTTGCTCCTAATGGTGTGTACTTGCATTGTGTGATGGGATGCAAGTCTTATGGTAGCTTCATTTTCAAAAAGCATTGCGAGTTTTTATGCACTGGTATTCATAAGGGGAAACTCATTCCGTGTTAAGCGGCATGCTCTTATAATTTACCTTACTACCATTTTCAAACACATCTATTTTGGTTTCTTATAGCAGTCTCATGACTGACCCATAGTTTTATCTTTCCCTTAAAACTCAGGTGCTTTTATTTCCACATGGACAACCTAATATTCAGATTACTAGTTAAGTTCCTTTTTGAAAGTTGTGTGTAGAAGCTATATGTGGATGCTAGTTTTGGATTTGGAGCAGGAGCTGAAGCTAGATGGTCTTTTTGGATTCTCTCTGAAGACTTTAACATGTTACTATTTTCATTGTGTACTTATTACTTATTTTCGTTGTTCTGTACTATTGAATCTTATCGATTATAATAAACTCTGATGTATTCTTGGTGTAATATGCTATGCATTATGATGTTGTAATGCAATATTTATTTCCGCTATTATGTAATGAGTTATACTCTAATGGAAATCTGGTCTTTCAGGCACTTGGAATGTCGGTATCCCAGGTACCGAGAGGGTAGGTCATTAAATTAGACATATGTTTTGGTGGAGACCAAATGGGATACATTTGTGTATTGTAGATAGTATAGCACATTTCTACTCATCAGGAGCTATTGTTTTGACCCCTACTCATAACAACTCTCAAGTTTATCTTGGGAAAGACAGGTCTTTACAAATGTTCAAGTTTGGTTTTCAGTTCTTGTTCTATCATGCTTGGTATTGATGTGGAGATTTGCTTTTAAGCTAGTTGCCTAAGTCGATACTGCTAATCCTACTTATTTTTGTTGTGAGTTAGTCTTATTTATTCTTATTAGGCTCATGCTTCTTATTTGCAGGTGCCATATATATACTCTCTATGCTTGGTGGGTTTGAGTTTTCATTTTTGTCAAAATTTGGACTCAGAAAAGTACTGGGTGTTACAGAAGTTCAGGACTGGCTAGCTATGAACGCATCTTTGAGGATCTTGGACTCGATGATGCTACAAAAAGGAGGTTGGCTTCGTGCAAGCTTTAAGGTAGAGCTATCAACTGGTGGAATTCCATGAAATCTACCACTCTAGAGGATTAGTTTACTTAGGATCAATTCAAGGCTCATTTCTGCGAGAAGTTTATTCTAGATGCCCTAAAGTCGGAAATGTTTTAGAGGTTTGCAGAGCTTAAGCGAGATGGTAGGACAGTCTCTGAATATATTACTGAATTCGACGCTCTTTCAAAATACAGGATGTCCTTCATCGCCACTCCCAAGAAGAAGAAGAATAAGTTCATCACTCGTTTGGATGACTAATTGGGGGCGAGGCTTATTAATCACATCAATAAAACCTTTGAATCCATCATTGAGAAAGCTCTGAGATTGAAAATCATTTACCCCAAGTGAAGAAAGAGGTTGATATTATTACCAAGGAAGAGTCAAAGTTGCAGGCAAGCAGTGTAGGCAAAAAAAAGTGGCCTAAAAAGAGGAAACCTTTTCCAGCTAAGGATGGACAAAAGAAGAAACCTAAGTCCAAGTTGGAAATAAGATGATTCAAGTGCGGAGGAAAAAGATCACTACGTTAGGGACTGTAGGTAGGGTCCAGAAGTGTTACAACCACAACAGATCGGGACTCCTCAAGAGGGGCTGTCTCTAGCAGCTTAAGTAGAAGTAGTTGGTGAACGTATATGATAGTAACATTGTCTCTTCTTCGTCTAATACCCAACAGTGGCGGAGAAGGGAAAGGGTGTCATTATTCAAGGTATGCTTTCCATTTATGATATTCCCCTTCGATTATTATTTGATACTGGAGCTTCCCATTCCTTCATATTTAGTGATCTGGTAGATAAGTTGGAATTGAAACTCGAAATTATTGGCCGACCTCTAGTTGTGACAAACCCAATTGGTAACACTACTAGCCTTTGCATGATTTTTCGTGGGTTGGTTTTATCAAGTTATGGACACATTTTTGTTTATGATTGCTTTATGTTGGGCTTTACTAGGATTGGTATTATCCTGGGAGTTGATTGACTTCAAAGTATAGGGTGGTGGTGGTTTGTGAGAGGTCCTCAGTGAGTATTGAGGTGGATGATGGGTGAAGGGTGGTGTTGGGTTGTCTACCTGGTAATGAAGTGATGGCTAATTTTCTGTATTTGCCCAATATTATGCATGATAAGTTATTGGTTGTGCCAATTGCTGGTGAATATTTGGACATCTTCGAGGAGATGGCCAGACTTCCGCCAAACAGAGAGATTGAATTTCATATTGATTTAATGAAAGATATCATACCTATAGTAATTACTCTTTGATGGATTTATTAAGAAGAGTATTTCCGAGTGGGGAGCACCTGTGTTCTTTGCCACTAAGGCAGATGGTTTCCTTCGTTACCGTGTAGACTACCATGAGCTGAATAAGGCGATGAGGAAGAATAAGTATCCTCTTCCGTGAATAGATGATTTGTTTGATCAATTGAATGGTGCACATATATTTCCCTAATTAGACCTTACGATAGAATTACATTATCTACGGGTAGCACAAAAGAGTGTTTCTAAAACGGTTCTTTGAATGGCATCTGGTTTTTTAAGTGGTTGGATATGCCGCTCGGATTGTCCAACACACCAACTTATAATGGATCTCACAAATTGTGTTTTCAGGGATCAATTAAATAAGTTTGTACTTGAGTTCATCGGTGATATTCTTGTTTATTCACAAAAAGAATAAAAACACAGGGAACATTTAAGAATCGTATTATAAGTGTTGAGAAAACACCGGTTTAAAGCAAAAAAAATTAAATGCCACTTGTGGAGGAGAGAAGTGAGGTTCTTAGGCTAAGCTATTTCATAGAATGGTATTACCGTGGACCCCACAATGGTGGTGACCGTACAAGATTGGTCTATGCCAAAGAATGCAACTGATGTGAAAAGTTTCTTGGGGTTAACTGGATACTACTGAAAGTTTATCCAAGATTTCTCCAAGATAGCAGCATCGTTAACTCAATTGACTAAGAAGAATCAGGCTTTTGTCTAGGATGCAAGATGCGAGCATGAATTTGTAAGTCTAATGTATAAGTTGATGTATGCTCCAGTATTCATTATCTCGAAGGGAAATGAAGGGATGCTTGTGGTACCGGGTTAGGTGTGGTGTTAATGCAAGGGGGTAAGTTTGTCTCGTATGTTAGTCGACAAATAGAACCACAGTATAAGAGGTACCTCACTCATGATTTGGAATTGTAAGCGATTATGCTCGTGTTAAAGATGTGGAGACATTATCACTTGGGAGACAGATTCAATTTGTTCACTACCTTAAGTCATTGAAGTAAATTTTCTCTTAGAAATATTACAACCTTTGTCATCAATAGTGGTTGGAGTTCTTAGCGTCCTATGATTTTAATATCGCATACACCTCGAGAAAGGGTAACATGGTCGTTGATGCATTAAGTAGGAGACATGCCAGTTTGGAGGCTATGTTCCTAGTGTGGAAGCAACTAAATTATCTTGCTGGTTATGACTTCAAGCCCAGTTGTGAGTTGGAGCTAGAATTATTGGCAAGCTTAATGATCAAATCGACTTTGATTGAACAGATTGGTTCTAGTCAAAGGAGCGATTCGAGATTAGCATAGGTCATTACCAAAGTAAAGACCAGTTTTGATGTTGAGGAAACGAGGATATACGAAACTTGACTCAGATGTTGAATTCGGAAGAATGGAAGGCTAGTTGTACCTAATATCAACAAGTTAAGGAATGAAGTGCTTCGAGAGTGTCATCACTCGAAGTTGACCATACATACCGGTAGCAATAAAATGTACCACAATATGAAGCATGCCTATTACTAGGAAGGTATGAGGAAGGATGTCGGACATTCATCTCTAAATGTATGAACTGCCAGTTAGTTAAGGTTGAGCAAAAGAACCTATTGGTTTGCTACAATCGATTAAGGTTCCTGAGTGGAAATAGGAGCAAGTCTCAATGGAATTCATTAATGGATTGCCAAGAATACGGGCGAGACGTGATAATATTTGGGTTGTCGTGGATCAATTGACCAAAAGTGCCAGATTCATACCCGTTAAGTCAAGTAGAACGACAACCAAAATGGTCAAGTTGTATGTGAAGTGGGCCATGCGTTTCCATGGAGTACTGAAAGGCATAGTGAGTAACAAATATCCATTATTTACTAATGGATTTCGGAAGAGCTTACAAGAAGCTTTGGGATTTTAGTTACAACTCAGCACAGCTTACCATCGTTAAACTGATGGTCAGACCGAGAGAGTGAATCACATATTGGAAGATCACTTACGATCCTGCATTTTGGTCTTTGGAGGTTCATAAGATGATTATTTGCATCTTATGGAGTTCACATACAACAATAACTATCAGTCTCGTCTTAGCAAGGCACCGTATGAAGCTTTATGTGGGAGACCATGCAATTTGCCTTCATGTTGGTTGGAAGGGGGAGAGAAATTGATACTTGGGCCGAATGTGGTAAGGGAGACCTCAGAGAAGATTGAGATCATTCGACAATGAATAAAAACTGCTCAGGAAAGGTAGAAGAGCTACGTCGATAAGAGACGTAGAAATTTAGAATTCTTCGTCGGTCATTTAATGTTTGTTAAGATTTCCCCTTTAAAGAGTGTTGTTCGTTTTGGTAGAAAGTGGAAGTTAGCACTAAGTTTTTTTGGTCCATTTTCGATTCTTGGACGGAATTGGAATTCAGCCTATAGGGTCGATCTACCTCAAAAGATGAATGGGGTGCACAACGTGTTTCATATTTCTCATTTGAAAAAATTCTAACATGATTGTGAGGAAACTATTACACCAGATATATAGGATAATATCAAGGTGAACCCGGAAGCTACTAGAGTTTGCAAGCCAATTCGTATCCTTAGACGTGATACTAAGGAACTTAGAAGGAGAGTCGTAAAGATTATCAAAGTCCACCAGGGAGAAGATGAGGAAGATTGTACTTGGGAACCCAAGGAGACCATGGGGACATTGTATCCAGATCACTTCACTTGGAAAGTTTTCAACTCATCGCTCTTAATTCCATTTTGTGATATCATCAGTATGCTTTTGTTTAGTATCCTGCATGCTAGGATATGATAGTATTATCCATTCTAATTGTTATTGCCTTGTATGTATAGTTGATATTGATGATTGGTAGATATGCGGTACCACTGGAATTTTGGTGATACAATATTTCGAAAATTAGTTAGATTTTGGAGATATTCTCGGTAATTTGGTTACTCGTTTTATGCAAGAAAGAAATGGAAAGGAATATTAAGGAGATAGGGATATTGGAGATATTCTTGATTTATTTTATTGCCATATTTCATGAAAGAAGAAACAGAACTAAACTAATTTGGGAAAGAATTGATTGATGGAGAAAGAGAAAGTTAACGATCAATTATATGACAAAAAAATTAATGGGAATATTAATCTTCCATGAATTGATTTATTTACATAAATCAATTACTTCATCCCCAAGTAATTTTTCCTCTATATAAAGAGAGGAATAGAGAATGTTATCATCATCAGATCATCTGTATTTCTTCATTTCTTTACTCTATTGTAAAACTCTGTAATCTCTTGAATATTAGTAAAATATCTTCCCTATTGAAGTGGATGTACACCATCACGTGATAGTGGAACCACTATAAATATCGTGTGTTCTTTGTTGACTTTCCTGTGATCTATGATTGATGATCATTTCATTATGTTTGTTCTATCACAGCGTTGCAAGATCTATTGAGGTTTTTTCCCTGAAAGGGATTGATTACCCCTTATAACTGGTATCGGAGCTAGATTCACAAAGAAGGTGTTTGGTAGAATGGAAGATGGAGATGAAAATAGTACAAATAATACGTCAATTCCACTAGTTGCTCCATAAGTTAGAGACTCCATGAAACACCCCACCTCCATTAAGGTCACTCACAAAGGGAATGCCTTAATTTTGGTGGAGGTTTATAAGTAAAAGCCACAGATAAACTCAAGACAGATATAAATACACATATTTTAAACAGCGGAAACCAAACAGACTTTTATTTCATCAATACGTGTTCAAAACATAACATTACATAATTGTCTCAAAATACTTCCAACATTACAACCTCATTACTGTCTTGATTATTAAAGAAGCATAAAACATAAATAAAGTGACAAAAATCCCCATAGTGATATCAAAAGCCATAGCCCAAGCAAAAGAGACCCAAATCATACATCTACGTTCATGGAGCTTGTAAAGAGCCTGACTGAGCTGAGCTGTTTCCTCCCTGTGGACCTGGGGGGGAAACGAAAGAAAAGAAGACGAAAAGAAAATAGAATCAGACATAAAGCCTGAGTAAATCTAGTAACTCTTCAGTATGTGAATAAGAAAAGGGCATGATAGATGTATACTGAAAATTGGAAAGTGTCACAAGCTAAGGAAGTGTCGAATGTACTATCGCACCCATGCTATATCTCTGCATCTACTTTAGTTTATTCTAACTGGCACCCCATGGTGATGGTGAAGTGATCCCCATCTTTATTTAAAGATCGGCTCCTACTCGCGTTAACATGTGTCATACGGCCCCCAAGAATTGTAGATACCTATGCTGGTCCCACTATGGGGTGTATCAAGACCCATGGTGGCGGCCCCGATACAAATTCTAGAAGGCATAGGTTATACTACTGGTGTCCCCAGTGCCCTGGTTGTCTGCTCCGGAGTGTGTGCACGCCCGCACCCCGTTAGACCTATGTTGTGCACCCACCGTCGTCGTTTGACGGCTTACAATCAGCCCAGTAATCGTGCCCCACCCTGCCTAGTTTCAGGGTACCGTTGATACCTAACTTGGGTTACTGCTGAAATGGGTCCCTCGTTACCAGGATTTTCTAGTCAAACATGTTAAGTGGTTAAGTGTCTGTATTTACCTAACCCCACCCATCAATTCTTGTTAACATGTTGAATTTGGTTAAGTGTTATAGTTGACTTAACCCTACCATCTGTCCTTAGCCTCTTAGGAGCACCTGACCACTCACATTAGACATGTATTGCTACGGTTACTGGACGGGCAGGTTTACACCGTAGCTCAGTCTAACCTCGGCTCATTATTGGGCTCAACGCTTAACCACCCACATTGGATAGGTATTGTTGTGACTACTGGACAGCCGGGCGGTTACGGGCAGGTTTACATCACAATTCAATCCAACCTCGGGTTAAGCATATCGTGTTTTCTAAATTTACATATTTTATTACTTCTCAATTATATATGTAAATGTCATATCTTTTATTTTTTGGGTATATCAATTCATACCACTTAAATGTCATTGTCGTTGGCATGTGCCAAACATGCCAACATATATTTTCAATGTTTTACACCCAACATTGTTACCCCCGTTTGTAACGTTCGCAACATTATAACAAATATTGGGCTTGACACAATTCGGTCCAACTTTATAAACGTGAGAAAAGGGGGAAAATCAATAACATGTAATATTTTACAACATATAAGGGTGTGTGGCGCATGAACTTGCAATTTAGCGATACTAACATAAATGATGGGTCATGTGAACTTGCATTCAAATCAAAGTATAACTAAGTAGGTGACATATGAAATGGCATAGTTTAGGTTTATACAAACTTGTGTTTAAACATGTTTAACTTGGCATAATGTCAAACACAAAACTAGCATGTTGTATATTCACCAAAATGTCCAATTATAGCATCTAATCACATAGCCTATTTCAACATGAACTTGCATAGTTTATGAAACCCAAACAATTCTTAACATAGATCCAATTATACTTGCAAATAAACATGAACTTGCATAGTTTATGAAACCCAAACAATTCTTAACATAGATCCAATTATATTTGCAAATAAACATGAAAATGATATCATAGGTTTTGGGTCATGTAGGCATAAAAGGTTTCAAATCTAGAACATGTTTACATAAGCCTTAATTTAGACTTAGTGAATGCATATAATCCATGCCATAGGCATAAACATAAAGGGATCAATTTCTAGTTTTTGCCACAAACTTGCATGTGCCATTGTTTTCATATACAATTGTTCAATAGGCTTGCATCAATCAATTTATGCCACAAACATCAATACACAAGTCATGATAGAACTACCACAATACATAGAATTTATACAATACAATAACACAATTCAATTTTCATTTACATCGAATCACATCACAATTCTTATTCATATTCTGAAAGGTCACTATACTTACAACAAATGCAGAATCTTGAATTCTGGATTCTGAATTCTAAAACTGAGATGTGCTCCTTTGGGCAGACTAACATTGCGTTGATAAATTTGATTTAATTTTTATCTTCTTCTTAATTTGATTCGTCTCTAGGCTTTTCTCTCTTGACGGCTATGTTCAATCCCTCCCTGGCAGCATGACAACTCCTTTCTTATTTTTTTTGTGAATTTTCAGTTGAGACTTCGGGTGTATTTATAGATTTTTAAATCGTTTTGAGCCATCAGATGAAGACAGGAGGAATCTAGGCCATACAAAGTTCAAAGAGCCAATCAAGAGGGGACACGTCAGCCCTAGTGACACACAGAGCCACAGAAATTCAAGCCAGAGCTAGATCTAGCCAGCCAGGTCGACCAGGCAGGTCGACTGGCAGGTCGACACCCAGGTCGACACTATGGTCGACCTAGGGGGGCAGGTCGACACTGTGTCGACCTGGGGAGGCCAGGTCGACACCATGGTCGACCTGGTCTTCTGGGCGGGAATTTTCCCGCCCAGCCCAGTTTGAACCTGAAATTCGAAATTTGAATTTTAAACTGAGTTGTTTGAATTTAAATTTTATTCTAAAACTTCTGAAGGCCATAACTCCTTCATACGGAGTCCGATTCGCGCAAACTCGGACTCTATCTCAAGCAGAATTCCGAGATGAACGCAATGGCGTAACCCATTTCCCTTAGTTCTTTCATTTAGAATTAATTATACTTTAATTTGTGAAGCTTAACGTTATAGAATTCACGGGGTGTTACATCCACCCCCCCCCCCCTTAAAAGGATTTCGTCCTCGAAATCTTCAAGTTAGGAAGAATGTATATCCTACCATCCAATAGTCCATCTACTCAACCAACAAACACAGGCGTCCATTGTTCTTAAAAGACTTCTAATGCTTCATGATCATATGCATAGTGTGTGTACATGTCCTTTTCTAATGCAGAGATCAGGCGGTCTACTGATTCAGTTGACCTCCTTAATGCGAATCATGTAAGTGTCATGAATCCATTATGTATGCAAAATTTTCCCTACTCATAATTCTACATGAGTGCACAACTTATTCATACAAATGCGACAACCCTATGACAGCATATCAAGTTTTCAAACATATACAAATGAGAATACATATATGCATATGCAATATGAAGTGACTGAGCCCATCTATATCCTAGGGTGTGTGTGTATATGCATCCACGAGCAACCACTAGCAATCACTAGCAACCATTTGCAGCCATCATCCATAACATGTTTTCAAATACATGTTTGCATCCATTTGTTTTCTACCTAAGGAGTTAGGAAAAGGACCGAGGAGATATACCTAAAAAGATATGAAACACCCCACCTCCGTTAGGGTCACTCTCAAAGGGAATGCCCTAATTTTGGTGGAGGTTTATAAGTACAAGTCACAGATATACAAGACAGATATAAGAACACATATTTGTAAACAGCGGAAGAACAACAAACTTTTATTTCATAAAATCAAATACGTGTTACAACAACATCCTTTCCAAAAACATAACATAACACTTTCATAATCTGTCTTGAGTACATTATTTAAACAAGCATAAATAAAACATAGATAAACTGCAAAATCCCCATAGTGGATTGTCCAAAGCCATAGTTCAAAACAGGAAAGTCCAAGCAATACATTTCTCTTCTTCAAGCTGGATGTTAAGGTTGGTCAAGCTGCGGTGTTCCCTCCCTGTGGACCTGGGGGGGAAACGGAAGAAAGAAGACGAAAGAAAAGTAGAGTCAGACATAAAGCCTGAGTAAGTCTAGTACTATTTTGTCTATGAATAAAGAACTGGGTATGATAAGTATAAACAAGAAGTGGGCAAACACTATAAACTTGGTTAAGTTGTCTAGGGTCGAATATACTATCGTACCCCATATTAATCTCTGAACCCATATAAACTAGTTTCCAATTGGCACCCCATAATCAGGGTGATGTGATCCATTCTATGATGATCGGCTCCTACTCGCATAGTACATGTGTCTTACGGCCCCCGATGTTGTAGTTACCTATGCTGGTCCCACCATGGGGTGTATCAAGTCCCATGGTGGCGGCCCGACACAACCTTAGAATGCACAGGTATGCTACTGGTGCCCAGTGCTTTATTTTTCTGCGCCGGAGTGTGTGCACGCCCGCACCCCGTTAGAACCTACACTGCTACACCACCGTCGTCGCTTTGACCTCTTACAATCAGCCCAGTAATCGTGCCCCACCCTGCCTAGTTTCAGGGTATCATGATACACCTTATAGGGTTACTGCTGAAAAGGGTCCCCCGTTACTAGGTTTTCTATCTCTAGCCAACATGCTAAGTTGGTTAAGTGTTTTCTAACCTAACCCCACCAGTCCGTTTAGTTTAGCATGTTCCATTTTGATTAAGTCTTTTAGTCCACTTAATCCTAACAGTCCTGACTCAGCCTTAATTGTCTTATTAAGGCCCTGACCTCTCACATTAGACAGGTATTGTTGTGGCTGCCTGTTGCCGGTTGGTTCCGGGCAGTCTTACGCCACAACTCAGTCTAACCTCGGGTCCTTATTGGGCTCCATGTTTAACCTCCCACATTGGATAGGTATTGTTGTGACTACTGGACAGCCGGGCGGTTCCGGGCAGGTTTACATCACAACTCAATCCAACCTCGGGTTAAACACATCGTATTTTCTACATTTACATATTTTGTCTTTCTTCTTTATTTATATGTAAATATTTGCGGCCCATTATTAAGTTAATGGTGTAAAGGTTACACCAATCATGGGCCCAATCCATACTTGAATTTGGGCCCTTCTACTTTATGTTTTCATTCATTAATTAATTTGGCCCAACGTTATTTTCCCCCGTTTAATACGTTCGTTTATATGTTGGGCTTAACCTTTTTAGGCCCAACTTAGCCATGCGTATGAGGGGAGGCTTAAAGCGTGATTACATACACAAAAAGGGGATGGTGAGCGTATGAACTTGCAATATGACGTTGGAAATACAAAATAGAAACTGGTGTACTTGCATAGTGGTAACATATACTTTGGTCATAAAGCATAGGTGACATGAATCAAAGCATGTAAACTTGTAGTTGAGATAAGAATCTAAATTGGGTATCATTATTGACATATAGTCATAACTACAACATGAACCTATACTTTTATTTAGGCATAATGTCAAACATAAGCATGGCATAAATATTTTTGACATAAGCATGGCATAATGTCAAACATAAGCATGGCATAAATATTTCTAACATAAGCATGGCATAATGTCAAACATAAGCATGGCATAAATATCTCTAACATGAAATCATGATTCTTACTTTAGTCATGTAATCTTGCAAAAAGGGATTTTGAATCTAATCCTAACTATGTACCACATATGTCATCATATAATTCTTGTAAACAAGATAGACTTAATCATGGATTTCAATTATGCCAAATATCATTCATAGCCTAGCCATATTCATAAGTTTGCAAATAGGTTTTCTAGTACAAAAGCATGACTTAATACATGATGCCAAATTCTCAACATAATTTCATATGGATTATAATAACCAAACTTGTTTTAGTTACTTACAAATTGATTTATGCACAAAAATATACATCATGATGGCATAGTAGCAAAGCCCCAAACTTGCATGTATTTAAATCAATCAACTACATACATGTAGCTTCAACATGGATTACATAATTTGCGAATATTCCAAACGTATACTTGCATAGAACTACCGCATGTAGTTCTTTATAATTGAATAACATAATCCAAACGTATATAAATTGATAAGAACGCACAAATATGAATTACTTTATTCCCACAATTCAAGCATACAAACCAACACAATTATTTGTTCATACCAAAGTAATACTCTACTTACAATGGTGTGACGAATTCTCTAATTAAGAGATATGATTCCTTTGTTGAATTGATTTGATTTAGGTCTCTTTAAGCTTTAGAATTTTCCTCCTAATCCTCTCTCTAGTTGGCGGCTACTCTTAGTCGTTCCTCAACAACATGGCGGCTATGTTCTTAATTTTGAATGAATAGATTAGGGTTTGTCTAGGGTTGTTTATATAGAGGTTAGGAACTGATTAGGACCATTGATGTTGCTTGGATTGATCATAGCCATTCATTCGATAGAGAGACCAATTAGAGCCTGCCACCTAGCCCTAATGACAAAGCAGACCACAGAAAATCGACCAACATAGCATAGGCCAGCCGGGTTAGACTGGGCTCGACCTGGGTCTGGACCAGGTCGACATGCCTGTCGACAGCCCTGTCGACAGCCCTGTCGACCTGGTTAGACCAGGTCGACAGCCCAGTCGACTTGGTGGGTCAGGCGGGTGTTTTTCCGCCCTGGCCCATTGGGCCCCATTTTCGAATTTAAACCTGATTTATTCTGTTTGAATTTTAAACTTAATTCTCAAACTTCCGAAGGCCATATCTTCTTCATACGGACTCCGTTTTTCGAAAACTCGGACTCTATTTCGCGTATTTTTCTGAGACGAACGCAATGGAGTATCCCGTTTCCCTTAGTTCTTTGATTTGAAATTGATTATACTTTAATTTGTTAATTTCACAGTTATAGAATTTGCGGGGTGTTACATTCTCCCCCACTTAAAAGGATTTCGTCCCCGAAATCTTCAAGTTAGGAGGAATGTATATCCTAACATCCAATCATCCATCAACTCATCCATCAAACACGAGCATCCATTGTCCTTAAAAGACTTCTAATGCTTTATGATCATATGCGAAGTGTGTGTACATGAACTTATCTAATGCAAAATCAGGCGGTCTACTGATTCAGTTGACCTCCTTAATGCGAATTATGTAAGTGCCATGAATCCATTATGTATGCAAATTTTCCCTATTCTTGATTCTACATGAGTGCACAATCATTCAATACAAATGCAACATCCACATGACCACACATCAAAGTTCAACCACATATGAATGCAAACATATATGCATATGCAATATGGAGTGACTGAGCCGATCTAAAACCTAGATTGTGTGTGTATATGCAACCACGAGCAACCACTAGCAATCACTTGCAACCACTTGCAACCATTCATACATAACATGTTTCAATTACATGTTTCCATCCAAAGAGTTTCTACCTAAAAGATAAGGTCGAGGAAATATACCTAAAAAGATAGATAAAAGCGCAACTTAAGGAAAAGGAAAGATCAAGGATGTACCCTCGAACAGAAAAGGGTAGGCTGTACGGATTCTAGCTTCAGTTTCCCAAGTTGCGTCTCCCTCGGCGTCGCTCCACTGAACTTTGACGAGCTTGACTTCGCGGTTGCGTAGCTTCTTCACTTCCGTTCCTAAGATGCGGGTTGGAACTCTCCTTATGGTTGCTTCGCGTTCCACTTCGGCTTCTTCTAGGATATTTGGCTCTACCACTTCAGCAGACTCATGTAGACATTTTCGTAGATGTGAAACGTGAAAAACGTTGTGGACTCCAGCCAACTTCTCGGGTAGCTCTAATCTATAGGCCATTTTCCCAATTTTCTCGATGATAGGGAATGGCCCTACGAATCTTGGCGCTAGCTTTCCTGTGGTTCCGAAACGAACAACGCTCCTTAGCGGTGATACTTTGAGAAAAACTCTGTCTCCAACCTCAAATTCAAGGTCGGTCCTTCTCTTGTCGGCATAGGACTTTTGTCTGTCTTGGGCCGTCTTCATCCTTCTTCGTATTAAGTCTACTTTCTCTGAAGTCTCTCGGATCATATCTGGTCCAAGTATGAGCTTATCAGTAGACTCCCACCAACAAGTGGGCGATCGGCACGGTCTTCCATATAAAGCTTCGAAGGGCGCCATTCCGATGGTTGCTTGATAGCTGTTGTTATAGGCAAATTCCACCAAAGGAAGGTGGTCTTCCCATGTCCCTCCGAAGTCAAGGACGCATAGTCTTAGAAGGTCTTCCAAAACTCTGTTCACTCTCTCTGTTTGGCCGTCGGTTTGGGGATGATAGGCTGTGCTCAAGCATAACTGCGTTCCTACTGCTTCTTGCAGACTCCGCCAAAACTCGTTGGTGAAGATGGGGTCTCGGTCACTAACAATGCTAGATGGTATTCCATGGAGTCGAACGATTTCCTTGAGATAAAGTGATGCTAGGGATGAGGCAGTTCTTTTACTTTTGACAGGTAAAAAGTGGGCGCTTTTAGTAAGCCTATCCACTATTACCCAAATGCTAGTGTTGCCTCTCCTAGACCTAGGCAGCCCATCGATGAAGTCCATTGAGATGCTATCCCACTTCCACTGCGGGACCTCCAGAGGATGCAGTAGTCCGCCAGGCTTTTTCTGTTCCGCTTTAACCTGTTGGCACACCATACACTTAGAAACGAATTCTGCCACGTCCTTTTTCATGCCGTTCCAAAAGAAAGTCCTTTTTATGTCTTTGTACATTTTATCCCCGCCGGGGTGTATCGTCATCTTGGAGTGATGTGCTTCTTCGAGAACCTTCTTTATTAAATCGTTTATCTGTGGGACGCATAGTCTTCCGTCTCGCCTTAGAAAACCCTTATCGTCGATGGAGTATCTGTTGAGGTGACTTGAAGTCTCGCCCCTAATTAGCCTATCAATTATTTCTACAAGCTGAGGGTCTTCGCGTTGTGCTGTCCCTACTGAATCCACTAAAGTTGGGCGCACTTCGAGAGATGTTAGCAAGCCCGGTACGAAATCGGAGGAAGGCCTAAAGTCGAAGCTGGTTATAAACTCTAGGCTTTGTCTTTCAACAAACAACGGGCTTAGGGTCATTTTCTTTCGGCTCAACGCGTCTGCCACTACGTTGCCTTTGCCCGGAGTATAGGAGATTTCGAAATCGTACGAGGCAAGAAACTCCATCCACCTTTGTTGCCTCAAGTTAAGATCCTTCTGCGAGAAAAGATATTTCAACGATTTATGGTCAGTGTAAAGTTCGAACTTCTCACCTAGGAGATAGTGTCGCCAAGACTTGAGTGCAAAGACGATGGCGGCTAACTCAAGATCGTGGGTTGGGTAGTTCTTTTCGTGCACTTTCAACTGCCTCCCGCCATAAGCTACTACCCTTCCTTCTTGCATTAAGACGGCGCCTAGCCCTGTCCCACATGCATCCGTATAAACAGTGAACATCTTGCTCCCATCTGGCAGCGTCAAAACTGGGGCTGTCGTAAGAGCCCTTTTTAGTCGTTGGAAAGCAAACTCGCAATCCAAGTCCCAATTGAACACTAGATTCTTCTTAGTCAATTTCGTGAGCGGAGCTGAGATTTTCGCAAAATCCCTTATGAATTTTCGATAGAAACCTGCTAGTCCTAGAAAGCTTCGGACCTCAGTTGCATTCCTTGGTGTCTTCCAATCTTGTACCGCCACTACCTTAGCAGGGTCCACCGCTAACCCTTGTTTGGATACTATGTGTCCAAGGAACCTCACCTCTTCTCTCCAAAAGTGGCATTTGGAGAATTTGGCTTTTAGTTGATGGACTCGCAAAGTTTCCATGATTGCCCTTAAGTGCTGAGCATGTTCCTCTTCACTCTTTGAAAAGATAAGGATATCATCTACGAAGACCACTACGAATTTGTTGAGGAAATCTCTAAATACCCTACTCATCAGGTCCACGAAGTAAGCAGGTGCATTTGTCAAGCCGAAAGGCATGACAAGCCATTCAAAGAAGCCGTCTGGGGTTCTGAACGCCGTTTTATCGATGCTATCTTCAGCCACCCTTAGCTGATGAAAACCGGTTGCTAAATCGAGTTGGGAGAAAACAGACGCTCCTACAAGCTGGTCAAATAAATCGTCAATTCTAGGGAGAGGGTGCCTATTCTTTTTCGTTAGCTTGTTGAGCTCCCTATAGTCAACACATAGACGGAGTGAACCATCCGCCTTTGTAGCGAACACCACCGGAGCGCCCCATTCTGAAATGCTCCTCCTTATGAACCCCTTTTCTAGAAGCTCTTTAATCTGTTTACTGAGCTCTTTCCTTTCTCGTGGAGCCATGTGTCTAACGGGCAACGCAACGGGCTTTGCATTATCTACAAGATATATGCGGAAGTCTATTTCCCGCTTCGGAGGCAAGCCCTTCACCTCTTCGAAGACATCCGGATATTCCCGGACCACTCTAACTGATTGCAAATTTTCAACAGAGGCATCTAGCGATTCAAGATAACTAAGCATAACCGCATACGAGGGATTACAAGAAATTTCCAAAGTATTACCGAGCTGGGTTAGGAGCCTAACAACCCTTTTCTCACAATCAAGGATGGCCCCATTACTGGATAGCCAATCCATACCCAAAATCAAACCATACCCCGAAAAGCCCAAAACAAAGGCACTACATTGAAATTCTACACTTAGAATGGAAATTTTCAATCCCAAACAGATCATAGAGAAATGAGCTGGGCCCCCAATTGGGTTTGAAACAATTAAGGGGTCCTCTACCATACTAGTTTTTAGGTGCAGAGATTCTACTAAAGCAGACGAGATAAAGGAGTGTGATGCGCCAGAATCAAATAAAGTGCGAACGGGGTGATCATAAAGATAAACTACACTTTCTACAGAAGTGTTTGTACCTCTCTATTGCAAAGGTGGCGCTTCCAGCACATGAACCTGTGCCCCTGGGGTGGATCCAGCCCTCTGCCCCTGTCCTCGTTTCTTTGGGCAGTCCTTAGCCCTGTGGCCTGTCTGACCGCATGAAAAGCACCCACCATTCTCCTTGGCCTTCTTTTTCCGGCAGTCCTTTACTAAGTGCCCCACTTTGCCACATAAATTACACTTCCTCTTCTCTTTGTTGCCTTTCCCGCCTTTCTTAAAGTCTGTCTTCTTAGGCTGCAAACCCTCTTTCTTCCCTTGAGAGCTTTCTGCCTTTGTCTCCTTCTTGCCCTTATCCTCTTCATTCAGCAATGCCATTTGCACCAATCTTTCATACGTGGCTCCCATGGGTATATGGGTCATGGCCAAACTGTGTAATGGCTCATTTAACCCTTTGACGAAACGGAGAGCCTTCTTGTGCGGGGTGTTGACTAGGTCAAGCCCAAACCTAGCCAGCTCATCGAACTGATTCACATACTCTCTGACAGTCTTGTCTCCTTGCTTAAGAAATAAGAATTTTTCCAACTGCAAACTTCTTTCCGCATCTGAGAGAAATTTGGTCTCAAACCTTGCCCTAAAGTCCTCCCATGTCTCCACTGGTCTTTCAGCATTAGTGACTTCCCACCAGTAGGAAGCCTCGCCCTTCAATAGCCACACCGCCAATTGTACTTTTTGTCTATCTTCTACCTCAAAGATGATGAATAGGTCTTCAGTTTCTTTCAGCCAATTCCTAGCTGTTACGAAGGACTCAGTTCCATGGAAATCCCTTCCTCCCATAGCTTTAAAATCTTTACATATCTTAGCAAAAGCGTTTCCCCGAGGAGGAGGTGGAGGAAAAGGTGCTGCTGCAGCTGGATGATTTCCTTCAGCTGGGGGAGGAGGAACGGTAGGACCTGGCTGAGTGGCCCTAGCTTCTAAGAACCGTCTAAACCAGCCAGGTATTGGCACCCCTTCCGGCAAGTTAAGTTCTTGGGACATGCTGAAACAAAAAGGATAGATTCAAAACGAAGGATAAGAGATAGTACCTATGGCTTTGGGGAGTGGACTTTGCCTTTTTAAAATAAAATAATATTTTTATCCTTTAAAAATGCTTCTTTAAATTTCCTTTTTGAAAATAAATTTTCAAAACTTTTTATCTTATCTGGTAAACCTAGCTCTGATACCAAGTGAAACACCCCACCTCCGTTAGGGTCACTCTCAAAGGGAATGCCCTAATTTTGGTGGAGGTTTATAAGTACAAGTCACAGATATACAAGACAGATATAAGAACACATATTTGTAAACAGCGGAAGAACAACAAACTTTTATTTCATAAAATCAAATACGTGTTACAACAACATCCTTTCCAAAAACATAACATAACACTTTCATAATCTGTCTTGAGTACATTATTTAAAGAAGCATAAATAAAACATAGATAAACTGCAAAATCCCCATAGTGGATTGTCCAAAGCCATAGTTCAAAACAGGAAAGTCCAAGCAATACATTTCTCTTCTTCAAGCTGGATGTTAAGGTTGGTCAAGCTGCGGTGTTCCCTCCCTGTGGACCTGGGGGGGAACGGAAGAAAGAAGACGAAAGAAAAGTAGAGTCAGACATAAAGCCTGAGTAAGTCTAGTACTATTTTGTCTATGAATAAAGAACTGGGTATGATAAGTATAAACAAGAAGTGGGCAAACACTATAAACTTGGTTAAGTTGTCTAGGGTCGAATATACTATCGTACCCCATATTAATCTCTGAACCCATATAAACTAGTTTCCAATTGGCACCCCATAATCAGGGTGATGTGATCCATTCTATGATGATCGGCTCCTACTCGCATAGTACATGTGTCTTACGGCCCCCGATGTTGTAGTTACCTATGCTGGTCCCACCATGGGGTGTATCAAGTCCCATGGTGGCGGCCCGACACAACCTTAGAATGCACAGGTATGCTACTGGTGCCCAGTGCTTTATTTTTCTGCGCCGGAGTGTGTGCACGCCCGCACCCCGTTAGAACCTACACTGCTACACCACCGCCGTCGCTTTGACCTCTTACAATCAGCCCAGTAATCGTGCCCCACCCTGCCTAGTTTCAGGGTATCATGATACACCTTATAGGGTTACTGCTGAAAAGGGTCCCCCGTTACTAGGTTTTCTATCTCTAGCCAACATGCTAAGTTGGTTAAGTGTTTTCTAACCTAACCCCACCAGTCCGTTTAGTTTAGCATGTTCCATTTTGATTAAGTCTTTTAGTCCACTTAATCCTAACAGTCCTGACTCAGCCTTAATTGTCTTATTAAGGCCCTGACCTCTCACATTAGACAGGTATTGTTGTGGCTGCCTGTTGCCGGTTGGTTCCGGGCAGTCTTACGCCACAACTCAGTCTAACCTCCGGTCCTTATTGGGCTCCATGTTTAACCTCCCACATTGGATAGGTATTGTTGTGACTACTGGACAGCCGGGCGGTTCCGGGCAGGTTTACATCACAACTCAATCCAACCTCGGGTTAAACACATCGTATTTTCTACATTTACATATTTTGTCTTTCTTCTTTATTTATATGTAAATATTTGCGGCCCATTATTAAGTTAATGGTGTAAAGGTTACACCAATCATGGGCCCAATCCATACTTGAATTTGGGCCCTTCTACTTTATGTTTTCATTCATTAATTAATTTGGCCCAACGTTATTTTCCCCCGTTTAATACGTTCGTTTATATGTTGGGCTTAACCTTTTTAGGCCCAACTTAGCCATGCGTATGAGGGGAGGCTTAAAGCGTGATTACATACACAAAAAGGGGATGGTGAGCGTATGAACTTGCAATATGACGTTGGAAATACAAAATAGAAACTGGTGTACTTGCATAGTGGTAACATATACTTTGGTCATAAAGCATAGGTGACATGAATCAAAGCATGTAAACTTGTAGTTGAGATAAGAATCTAAATTGGGTATCATTATTGACATATAGTCATAACTACAACATGAACCTATACTTTTATTTAGGCATAATGTCAAACATAAGCATGGCATAAATATTTTTGACATAAGCATGGCATAATGTCAAACATAAGCATGGCATAAATATTTCTAACATAAGCATGGCATAATGTCAAACATAAGCATGGCATAAATATCTCTAACATGAAATCATGATTCTTACTTTAGTCATGTAATCTTGCTAAAAGGGATTTTGAATCTAATCCTAACTATGTACCACATATGTCATCATATAATTCTTGTAAACAAGATAGACTTAATCATGGATTTCAATTATGCCAAATATCATTCATAGCCTAGCCATATTCATAAGTTTGCAAATAGGTTTTCTAGTACAAAAGCATGACTTAATACATGATGCCAAATTCTCAACATAATTTCATATGGATTATAATAACCAAACTTGTTTTAATTACTTACAAATTGATTTATGCACAAAAATATACATCATGATGGCATAGTAGCAAAGCCCCAAACTTGCATGTATTTAAATCAATCAACTACATACATGTAGCTTCAACATGGATTACATAATTTGCGAATATTCCAAACGTATACTTGCATAGAACTACCGCATGTAGTTCTTTATAATTGAATAACATAATCCAAACGTATATAAATTGATAAGAACGCACAAATATGAATTACTTTATTGCCACAATTCAAGCATACAAACCAACACAATTATTTGTTCATACCAAAGTAATACTCTACTTACAATGGTGTGACGAATTCTCTAATTAAGAGATATGATTCCTTTGTTGAATTGATTTGATTTAGGTCTCTTTAAGCTTTAGAATTTTCCTCCTAATCCTCTCTCTAGTTGGCGGCTACTCTTAGTCGTTCCTCAGCAACATGGCGGCTATGTTCTTAATTTTGAATGAATAGATTAGGGTTTGTCTAGGGTTGTTTATATAGAGGTTAGGAACTGATTAGGACCATTGATGTTGCTTGGATTGATCGTAGCCATTCATTCGATAGAGAGACCAATTAGAGCCTGCCACCTAGCCCTAATGACAAAGCAGACCACAGAAAATCGACCAACATAGCATAGGCCAGCCGGGTTAGACTGGGCTCGACCTGGGTCTGGACCAGGCCGACATGCCTGTCGACAGCCCTGTCGACCTGGTTAGACCAGGTCGACAGCCCAGTCGACTTGGTGGGTCAGGCGGGTGTTTTTCCGCCCTGGCCCATTGGGCCCCATTTTCGAATTTAAACCTGATTTATTCTGTTTGAATTTTAAACTTAATTCTCAAACTTCCGAAGGCCATATCTTCTTCATACGGACTCCGTTTTTTGAAAACTCGGACTCTATTTCGCGTATTTTTCCGAGACGAACGCAATGGAGTATCCCGTTTCCCTTAGTTCTTTGATTTGAAATTGATTATACTTTAATTTGTTAATTTCACAGTTATAGAATTTGCGGGGTGTTACAAGATAGATACAACATAACTTAAGGAAAAAGAGAGATCAAAGATGTACCCTCAAAAAGAAGAGGGTAGGCAGTGCGTATTCTGTCCTCCGTTTCCCAAGTCGCGTCTTCCTCGGTGTCGCTCCACTGGACTTTAACGAGTTTGACTTCACGGTTGCGTAGCTTTTTCACTTCAGTTCCTAAGATGCGGGTTGGAACTTTCCTCACAGTTGCTTCACGTTCCACTTCGGCTTCTTCTAGAATGCTAGGTTCCACCACTTCCGCAGACTCATGCAAACACTTCTGGAGGTGAGAAACATGAAAGACGTTGTGAACTCCAGCCAGTCTCTCGGGTAGCTCTAATCTATAGGCCATCTTTCCAACCTTCTCGATGATAGGAAACGGTCCTACAAATCTTGGTGCTAGCTTTCCTACGGATCCAAAACAAACGACGTTCCTTAAAGGAGATACCTTAAGGAAAACCATGTCCCCAACCTCAAACTCAAGGTCGGTCCTTCTTTTGTCGGCGTAGGACTTCTGTCTGTCTTGGGCAGTCTTCATCCTTCTCTGTATCAAGTCCACTTTCTCCGAAGTCTCTCGAATCATGTCTGACCCAAGTATAAGCTTATCTGTAGACTCCCACCAACAAGTTGGTGATTTGCACGGTCTTCCATACAAGGCTTCAAAGGGCGCCATACCGATGGTAGCTTGGTAGCTGTTGTTGTAGGCAAATTCCACTAAAGGAAGGTGATTCTCCCAAGTCCCTCCAAAGTCAAGAACGCAAAGTCTCAAAAGATCCTCTAAAACTCTATTCAACCTTTCCGTCTGGCCATCACTTTGGGGGTGATAGGCCGTGCTCAAACATAACGGTGTGCCTATAGCATCTTGCAGACTCCGCCAAAACTCGCTTGTGAAGATAGGGTCTCGGTCACTAACAATGCTGGAGGGTATCCCATGGAGTCGAACTATTTCCTTGAGATAAAGAGATGCTAGAGATGAGGCAGTCCTTTTACTTTTGATAGGTATGAAGTGGGCGCTTTTAGTAAGCATATCCACTATTACCCAAATGCTAGTGTTGCCTCTTCTCGACCTAGGCAGTCCATCAATGAAGTCCATTGAAATGCTCTCCCACTTCCACTGTGGGACCTCTAAAGGATGAAGTATTCCTCCAGGCTTCTTCTGTTCCGCCTTGACCCGTTGGTAAGTCATGCACTTAGAGACGAAATCTGCCATGTCTTGCTTCATGCCGTTCCAAAAGAAAGTCCTTTTTATATCCTTGTACATCTTATCACCGGCAGGGTGTATAGTCATCTTGGAATGATGCGCTTCCTCGAGAACCTTCTTTGTCAACTCCCTTGCTTGTGGGACGCATAACCTTCCATCTCGCCTCAGCCAACCCTTATTATCGATGGCGTATCTACTGAGGTGACTAAAAGCCTCACTCCTAATAAGTTTATCAATCACATAAACAAGCTGAGGGTCTTCACGTTGTGCAGCCCCTATTGAGTCCAAGAGAGTAGGGCGTACTTCGAGAGATGCTAGCAAACCCAGTACAAAATCTGAGGAGGGCCTAAAGTTAAAACTAGCTATATACTCCAAGCTTTGCCTCTCTACGAAGAGTGGGCTTAAGGTCAGTTTCTTTCGGCTCAACGCGTCTGCTACTACGTTGCCTTTTCCGGGAGTATAGGAAATTTCAAAGTCATACGAGGCAAGAAACTCCATCCATCTTTGTTGCCTCAAGTTAAGATCCTTCTGCGAGAAGAGATATTTCAACGATTTATGGTCAGTGTATAATTCAAACTTCTCACTAAGGAGATAATGGCGCCATGACTTAAGCGCAAAGACGATGGCAGCTAACTCAAGATCGTGGGTTGGGTAGTTCTTTTCATGAACTTTCAATTGTCTTCCGCCATACGCTACTACCCTTCCTTCTTGCATTAGAACAGCGCCTAGTCCCATTCCACATGCATCCGTGTATACTGTGAACATTTTGCTTCCATCTGGCAAGGTCAGAACTGGGGCTGTTGTGAGAGCCCTTTTTAATCGTTGGAAAGCAAACTCACAGTCCAAATCCCAAGTGAACGCCTGATTCTTCTTTGTTAGCCTTGTGAGTGGGGCTGAGATTTTCACGAAATCCCTAATAAACTTTCGGTAAAAACCGGCTAGCCCAAGAAAGCTTCGAACTTCGGTTGCATTTCTTGGTGTCTTCCAATCTTGCACTGCCACCACTTTTGCAGGTTCCACGACCAACCCATCTTTGGACACTATATGCCCCAAAAATCTTACTTCTTTTCTCCTGAAGTGGCACTTGGAGAATTTGGCTTTTAGCTGATGTGAACGGAGAGTTTCCATGATTTCTTTCAGATGCTGAGCATGCTCTTCTTCATTCTTTGAGAAGATTAAGATATCATCTATGAAGACAACCACAAATTTGTTGAGGAATTCTCTGAACACCCTGCTCATTAAGTCTATGAAATAAGCGGGTGCGTTTGTCAAGCCGAAAGGCATGACAAGCCACTCGAAGAAACCATCTGGGGTTCTGAATGCCGTTTTATCAATGCTATCTTCAGCCACTCTTAGTTAATGGAACCTAGTTGCCAGATCAAGTTAGGAGAAGACCGTCGCACCTACAAGCTGATCAAACAAATCGTCGATTTGGGGAAGAGGGTGCCTATTTTTCTTGGTCAATTTGTTTAACTCCCTATAGTCGACGCAAAGGCGAAGCGAACCGTCCCCTTTGGTTGCGAACACCACTGGAGCACCCCATTCTGAAATGCTCCGTCTAATGAACCCTTTTTCGAGAAGTTATTTAACCTGCTTACTGAGCTCATTTCTCTCCCTTGGAGCCATGTGTCTGACAGGTAAAGCTACAGGCTTTGCGTTATCCACAAGATATATGTGGAAGTCTATTTCCCGCCTCGGAGGTAAGCCTTTCACCTCCTTAAAGACATCAGGATATTCCCGGACTACTCTTACTGATTGCAAATTCTCATCGGAAGCATCAAGAGACTCTAGATAACTAAGCATAACAGCATTCAAGGGATTACAAGAAATTTCTAGAGTGTTACCAAGCCGAGTCAAGAGTCTAACTACTCTTTTCTCACAATCAAGAATGGCATTATTACTGGATAACCAGTCCATGCCTAAGATCAAACCATATCCTGAGAAGCCCAAGACAAAGGCATTACAACTAAACTCAACGCTGAGAATAGAGATTTTCAAACCCAAACAAACCATTGACAAGTAAGCGGAGCCCCCAATTGGATTTGAAACTACTAAGGGATCTTCTACCATACTAGTGTCTAGATGCAGAGATTTTACTAAGGCAGATGAAATAAAAGAGTGTGATGCGCCAGAGTCAAAAAGTGTACGAACAGGATGATCGTAAAGATAGACTACACTTTCTATAGAAATATTACTACCTCGTTCCTGCTGAGGTGCCACTAGCGCATGAACCTGACCCCCTGAAGTGGATCCGGCTTTCTGTCCCTGCCCTTTCTTCTTTGGGCAGTCCTTAGCTTGGTGCCCAGTATCTCAACAATGAAAGCAACCACCCATCTTTGCCTTTCTTTTCCGGCAATCTTTTGATATATGGCCCACAATGCCATAGAAATTGCACCTTCTCTTCTCACGGGGCTTATTGTTCTTCCCTCCTTTCTTGAAGTCTGTTTTCTTTGCTTGTAGACCTTCTTTCTTCTCTTCCACCTTAGTTTCTTTCTTGTCGTGGTCTTCCTCGTGTAGCAACGCCATGTCCACCAAGCTTTAATAAGTCGCTCCCGTGGATACATGGGTCATGGCAAGGCTGTGTAGAGGCTCATTCAAACCCTTGACGAAGCGAAGTGCCTTCTTGTGTTAGGTGTTTACTAAATCTAACCCAAATCTGGCCAGCTGATTAAACTGATTAACATATTCCCTGATCGTCATGCTCCCCTGTTTCAGAGTTAGGAACTTCTCCATTTACAGGCTTCTTTCCGCTTGGGAGAGAAATTTCATTTCAAACCTTGTCCTGAAATACTCCCATGTTTCCACCGCCCGTTGAGCATTGGTAATTTCCCACCAATAGGAAGCTTCATCCTTAAGCAACCATACCGCTAGTTGTATCTTTTGCCTGTCATCCACTCCAAAGATGACAAACAGATCCTCAGTCTTCTTTAACCAGTTTCTTGCTCCTACAAAGGACTCTGTTCCATAAAAGTCTTTTCCACCCATAGCCTTAAAGTCTCTACATGTTTTTGCGAAGGCATTTCCACAAGGAGGTGGAGGAGGAGGAACCGCGGCCACTGGAGGAGGGATGTCTGTTGGGCCCGCGCCATTGGCCCTTGCTTCTAAGTACCTCCTAAACCAGCCGGGAATCGGCACTCCTTCCGGGAGGTTAAGGTCTCTAGACATGCTGAAAAAGAAAGGAAAAATTCAAAACGAAGGATAGAGAGAGATAGATAGGGCACATGGCTTTGGGGGATTTTGTCTTTTATAAATATAACACTTTTTCTTGAAAAATGCTTCTTTAAACTTTCTTTTTGAAAACAATTTCAAAAACTTTTATCTTGTCTGGTAAACCTATGCTCTGATACCAAGTGAAACACCCCACCTCCGTTAAGGTCACTCACAAAGGGAATGCCTTAATTTTGGTGGAGGTTTATAAGTAAAAGCCACAGATAAACTCAAGACAAATATAAATACACATATTTTAAACAGTGGAAACCAAACATACTTTTATTTCATCATACGTGTTCAAAACATAACATTCCATAATTGTCTCAAAATACTTCCAACATTACAACCTCATTACTGTCTTGATTATTAAAGAAGCATAAAACATAAATAAAGTGACAAAAATCCCCATAGTGATATCCAAAGCCATAGTCCGAGCAAAAGAGACCCAAATCATACATCTACGTTCTTGGAGCTTGTAAAGAGCCTGACTGAGCTGAGTTGTTTCCTCCCTGTGGACCTGGGGGGGAAACGAAAGAAAAGAAGACGAAAAGAAAATAGAGCCATACATAAACCCGAGTAAATCTAGTAACTCTTCAGTATGTGAATAAGAAAAGGGCATGATAGATGTATACTGAAAATTGGAAAATGTCACAAGCTAAGGAAGTGTCGAATGTACAATCGCACCCATGCTATATCTCTGCATCTACTTTAGTTTATTCTAACTGGCACCCCATGGTGAGGGTGAAGTGATCCCCAACTTTATTTAAAGATCGGCTCCTACTCGCGTTAACATGTGTCATACGGCCCCCAATAATTGTAGATACCTATGCTGGTCCCACCATGGGTTGTATCAAGACCCATGGTGGCGGCCCCGACACAAATTCTAGAAGGCATAGGTTATACTACTGGTGTCCCCAGTGCCCTGGTTATCTACTCCGGAGTGTGTGCACGCCCGCACCCCGTTAGACCTACACTGTGCACCCACCGCCGTCGTTTGACCGCTTGCAATCAGCCCAGTAATCGTGCCCCATCCTACCTAGTTTCAGGGTACCGTTGATACCTAACTTGGGTTGCTGCTGAAACGGGTCCCTCGTTACCAGGATTTTCTAGTCAAACATGTTAAGTGGTTAAGTGTCTGTATTTACCTAACCCCACCCATCAATTCTTGTTAACATGTTGAATTTGGTTAAGTGTTATAGTTGACTTAACCCTACCATCTGTCCTTAGCCTCTTAGGAGCACCTGACCACTCACATTAGACAGGTGTTGCTACGGTTACTGGATATGCCGGTCGGTTACGGGCAGGTTTACACCGTAGCTCAGTCTAACCTCGGCTCATTATAGGGCTCAACGATTAACCACCCACATTGGATAGGTATTGTTGTGACTACTGGACAGCCGGGCGGTTCCGGGCAGGTTTACATCACAACTCAATTCAACCTCGGGTTAAGCATATCGTGTTTTCTAAATTTACATATTTTATTACTTCTCAATTATATATGTAAATGTCATATCTTTTATTTTTTGGGTATATCAATTCATACCACTTAAATGTCATTGTCGTTGGCATGTGCCAAACATGCCAACATATATTTTCAATGTTTTACACCCAACATTGTTACCCCCGTTTGTAACGTTCGCAACATTATAACAAATGTTGGGCTCGACACAATTCGGTCCAACTTTATAAACGTGAGAAAAAGGGGAAAATCAATAACATGTAATATTTTACAACATATAAGGGTGTGTGGCGCATGAACTTGCAATTTAGCGATACTAACATAAATGATGGGTCATGTGAACTTGCATTCAAATCAAAGTATAACTAAGTAGGTGACATATGAAATGGCATAGTTTAGGTTTATACAAACTTGTGTTTAAACATGTTTAACTTGGCATAATGTCAAACACAAAACTAGCATGTTGTATATTCACCAAAATGTCCATTTATAGCATCTAATCACATAGCCTATTTCAACATGAACTTGCATAGTTTATGAAACCCAAACAATTCTTAACATAGATCCAATTATACTTGCAAATAAACATGAACTTTCATAGTTTATGAAACCCAAACGATTCTTAACATAGATCCAATTATCTTTGCAAATAAACATGAAAATGATATCATAGGTTTTGGGTCATGTAGGCATAAAAGGTTTCAAATCTAGAACATGTTTACATAAGCCTTAATTTAGACTTAGTGAATGCATATAATCCATGCCATAGGCATAAACATAAAGGGATCAATTTCTAGTTTTTGCCACAAACTTGCAAGTGCCATTGTTTTCATATACAATTGTTCAATAGGCTTGCATCAATCAATTTATGCCACAAACATCAATACACAAGTCATGATAGAACTATCACAATACATAGAATTTATACAATACAATAATACAATTCTATTTTCATTTACATCGAATCACATCACAATTCTTATTCATATTCTGAAAGCTCACTATACTTACAACGAATGCAGAATCTTGAATTTTGGATTCTGAATTCTGAAACTGAGATGCGCTCCTTTGGGCAGACTAACATTGCGTTGATAAATTTGATTTAATTTTTATCTTCTTCTTAATTTGATTCGTCTCTTGGCTTTTCTCTCTTGACGGCTATGTTTAATCCCTCTCTGGAAGCATGATGACTCCTTTCTTATTATTTTTTGTGAATTTTCAGTTGAGACTTAGGGTGTATTTATAGATTTTTAAATCGTTTTGAGCCGTCAGATGAAGACAGGAAGAATCTAGGCCATACAAAGTTCAAAGAGCCAATCAAGAGGTGACACGTCAGCCCTAGTGACACACAGAACCACAGAAATTCGAGCCAGAGCCAGACCTAGCCAGCCAGGTCGACCGGGCAGGTCGACTGGCAGGTCGACACCCAGGTCGACACTATGGTCAACCTGGGGGGGAGGGGCAGGTCGACACTGTGGTCGACCTGGGGAGGCCAGGTCGACACCATGGTCGACCCTATGGTCAACCTGGTCTTCTGGGCGGGAATTTTCCCGCCCAGCCTAGTTTGAACCTGAAATTCGAAATTTGAATTTTAAACTGAGCTGTTTGAATTTAAATTTTATTCTGAAACTTCCGAAGGCCACAACTCCTTCATACGGAGTCCGATTCGCGCAAACTTAGACTCTATCTCAAGCAGAATTCCGAGACGAACTCAATGGCATAACCCATTTCCCTTAATTTTTTCACTTAGAATTAATTATACTTTAATTTGTGAAGCTTAACGTTATAGAATTCACGGGGTGTTACACTCCAATGTTGCGTCAGGATCACAGTTGACGATAGATAAGTGGAATGGTGAAGGAGATTTTGCAAAATGGTTGTGGATGATGAAAGAAATTTTGGGAAGAAATCGTGTTCATTCAGTAGTATTGGATACAGAGGAATTGCCTACTGATATTTCATCAGTGGAAATATAAGATAGGAAATAATGGGCTATTACTACTCTTCAACTTGCTATAGGAGAGAATGTAATTTCTGAAATCAGTTAGGAAAAAATAGCTAAAGGCGTTTGGAATAAGTTGGAGGACCTCTACATGAAGAAATCCCTAAATAACTGTTTGATCCTATTGAAGACCTTCTTCACTTATAAGATGAAGGAAGATTCTTCAATTAAGACACATCTAAGTTTGTTTGATGACCTGTTGATGAAGATGAGGATTGTTGAGTTGAAAGTTGATGAAAAACAGAAAGAAATGGTTCTATTATGTTCGCTCCTAGAGCGATACACTGGTTTTGCTAACAGCCTTATCTATGGTAGAGATACATTGAAATTAGATGATGTGAAGACATATTTTCTCAGTGAAGAGTTAAAAGATCAGATGAAAGAGTTTGGTGTTGATGATAGTAGTAGAGGAAGTAGTAGTTCAGGTATATTTGTTGAGAGAGGAAGAGCAGAGAAGAAAGTGAAGAATAATAGGTGGCGTTCCAATTCCAGGAAGCTTCATTGGTGGAGTAAGTCTAAAGATAGAAAGTGCCATAATTGTAAGAAACCGACCATTGGAGAAGAGGCTGTCCAGATTTAGAGGAGAAGACTGATGGTTCTTCATCTATTGCGATGGATAAAGATGGTAGCGATTTATTGATAGCGGTTGTATCAGATGTTGCAGACCACTGGATTTTATATTCTGGAGCATCATTTCACATGATTCCTAATAAGGATTATTTTTCTTCTTTCGATGCCAAAGAAGGAAGTTCCATCCTTATGGGAATGATGCTACATGTAAGTCTATGGGAGTTGGTTCAGTCCGCATGCGCATGTATGATGGGGTTGTTCGCACACTTTCAGATGTTCGCTATGTCCCAGGTCTTCGGAAATCATTGATATCATTAGGTCAATTGGCATCATTGGGATGAAAGATAACCATTGTCAGAGATGGTTTGAGAGTTTCTAGAGAGGCACTTGTATTGATGAAGGGTGTTATGGTGCGAAATCTGTATTTGCTAATAGGTACCATTGTCCATGGAAAATTATGCGTTGGAGTCGATGGTTCTAAAAGTTTGGATGATACCAAGCTTTAGCATATGAGATTAGGTCATACTTCGGAGAAGAACTTAGAGTTGCTTCCTAAGAAGAAAAGATCAAGGGAGAAAACATCAATAAGTTGGACTTTTGCAAGGAGTGTGTATTGGCAAAGCAAAACAGAGTTTCATTTGGTGATGGTATGCATACTTCTAAGAGGGTACTTGATTACGTTCATTCAGATGTTGGGGGGCATACTCTACAATTTCTATTGGTGGAGCTTATTATTTTGTTTCATTCATTGATGGCTACTTGTGCAAGGTTTGGGTGTATGTAATGAAAGCTAAGTCGGAAGTATTTGAGAAGTTTAAGGTTTGGTTAGCTCTTGTTGAAACCAAACAAGAAAGAAATTGAAGATTCTTAGATCCAACAATGGTGGCAAATATATTTCCAAAGAGTTCCTCGACTACTGCAAACAACATGGTATTAGAAGATATTTTACTACACCTGGTGATTCGCAATCCAATGGAGATGCTGCTAGGATGAATAGGACTCTACTTGAGAAGGCCCATTGCTTGATATTGACTGTCGGTATGTCTAAGGATTTTTGAGATGAAGCTAATTCGACTGCAACACATATTATTAATCGGATTCCGTGATCAGCCATTGGTGGGAAGATTCCAGAGGAGTTATGAAAAGATAAAAAACACTTTATTAAGTTATTTTCGTACATTCGGATGTCCAGTTTACGTTCACAATACAGGACATGATAAGTTAGAGCCTAGGGCCTCCAAATGTGTTTTTCTTTGTTATATAGATGGTATAATGTAAAATTTGGAATCCAATTACAAAGAAAGTTGTACATTTCATACATGTGACTTTGGATGAGTCAGCAATGTTTAAACCTTTGGAAGGTTTATCATAGGGTTCAGATTCAGCTGATGAGAAGCCTGAAAAAATCGAGATACCTAGTTTTCAAACCCAAAGTAGAGCTATTATTATTGATAATAGTGATAGAGAAGTTAATGATACATTACATGATAGTCCACATATTTCCTCTAGTAGTGATGGTGATGGTCATAAGCTAGAGAGGGTTCGGCTCAAGGTGGAGCTAAAGGAGAATCAGGCGATATAGGCATTTAGGCTAGTCAAAGACCAAAGAGAGCTCAAATTAGATATGGAGATTGGCAGTATGCAAATTTGAGCCTTGATGACCAGTTTGAGTATGCTTTACATGTAATTCATGATGAACCATTGAGCCTTGAAGAAGCCATGAAGTCGAGTGATAACTCGAAGTGGCATTGAGCAATCGAAGAGGAAATACAGTCTTTGCAGAAGAGCAAGACATGGATTTGGTACCACTACCTCAAGGAAGTTAAGCCATAGGTTACAACTGAGTGTTCAAGGTGAAAGATGATGGTAGATACAAGGCAAGATTAGTAGCCAACGGGTTTTCATATAGAAAGATGTTAGAGTATGATGAAATATTTTCTCCAATTGTTAGACAAACTTTAATTCGAATCCTACTTGCAATAGTTGCTGCTCACGATTTGGAGTTAGAACAACTTGATATGAAGACTGCTTTCTTGCATGGTGATTTGGAGGAAACCATTTACAAGAGCATCTAGGATTTATTGTAGATGGAAAGTTGGATTGGGTATGCAGGTTGAAGAAATCTATTTATGGTCTAAACGAGTCGCCTAGACAATGGTACAAAAGGTTTGATTCTTTTATGCTTTCACATGGTTTCAATCGTAGTACTAAAGATGCATGTGTTTATTTCTTGCATTTAAAGAATAATAATTGGGTGTATTTGCTTTTGTTTGTGGATGATATGTTGACTGCTTTCAAGGATAAAGCTGAAATTGATGAGTTGAAGTTGAAATTAAAAGCGGATTTTAATATGAAAAATCTTAGAGAAGAAAAGAAATTTTTGGGGATGGAAATCCAAAGAGATAGAAAGCTTGGACTTTTAAGACTTACTCAAAAGGAATATATTCAAAAGGTGCTTGCTCGGTTTAGTATGGATGGAGCAAAGTCTATAAGTACACCCATGCCTTTGCATATACAGCTTTCTAACTAGGGCTCTCCGATCTCAGAAAAGGACAAGGCCTATATGAAAAAGGTGCCTTATGCAAGTGTAGTAGGTAGCCTGATGTATGCTATGGTGTGCACTAGACCTAACATTGCTCGAGCTGTTTGATTAGTTAGTAGATATACGACAAATCCGAAAAATCACATTGGGAGGCAACGAAGTATATTTTTAGATATCTTAGAGGAACATTAGTTTATGGGCTTGTCATTTGCAGCAGAAATAAAGATTTCAACTTGGTTGGATTTTGTGATTCAGACTATTCCAAAGACAGAGACAGAAAGAAGTCAACCTCAGGCTATGTGTTACTCTTGGAGGAACAACTATTAGTTGGAGAGCGAGGTTGCAAACTATAGTTTCTTTGTCTACTACAAAGGCAGAGTTGATAGCTGCAGTTGTGGCTGCTAAGGAGGCACTTTACTCGAAGAAGTTGTTGTGTGATTTGGGCTTCATACAAAATACTTGTTTAGTGAATTGTGGCAGTCAGAGTGCAATTCATTTAGCTAAAAATCTCGCTTTCAGTTCTAGAACAAAGCTGTAACAACCCGGAAAATCAGAACTAATTTAAAATTTTTATTTTAGCAATTTTAATGAATTTTGAATATTTAAAATGATTTATTTTAAATAACAACGACTAGAATTTGAATAGAATTAGAATGTATATAATTATTTAAATTGAAGTTAGAATATAAAAATTTATTTTAAAAACAAAAGGAATTGAAAACTGCGCGGTAGTTTGAAAATTCGATTTCAAATTTCAAATGAATGTACAATATTCAAAACAAACCGAATTTTGGTAAAACCAAAAATGTTAGAATCTGTTTGAAAATATCTTTCCAACGAATGTGAAAAATCCAGATTTCATAACCGGAATAAAAAGTTATGTCCTGTTGAAAAATTCAGAATAGTCGCTATGGAATTTTATATAAAATATAGCCCTTAAAAATAGAGATTTTGCAAACGACCTCCGTTTTCGACAAGATCACTTTTGTTGGATCTGGAATATCAAATTATTTCTAGATTCCAATTTTCATAATATTTGGGATCAATATGTGAGTGTGGTGAATTTAAACATGTTTTTGGTCAATTCAGTTTGAATTTAATCGACTTGAAAATGACCATTTTTCAAACGGTCTCCAAATTCGATGAAATTAGTTTTGTTAGGACCGTATCATCAAAACAAAGCCAGATTTATTTTTCTGGAATTTTTGGAGTCCGTATGTGACCCCGGTAAATTAAAATATGCGTTCAAATTCAATATATATTGATTTATATTTTGAATTTGATAAAAACAGATCAAAACATTATAAATGGCTTATAAAATATATCTCATTGTAGTTCAGAATAGGGGTAATTAGCTAGGGGCCATAGTCGTTGAGTTCAATTTGGAGATTGAATTAAAAGATAACTTTATGGAATTCAAAATTAAAAAAATAAAATAAGCCAACACCCCCTTTGGTTTTCTCTCTCCCCGACAGTAAAAGGAATAAAAAAATGAGAACGGCGGAGGAAACTAGCTACCTTCCAGCCTCCTGGCGTCGTCGCGCCCCAACGTCGGCCACCCACCGCGGTCGCCAACTCCGGCGAACCCCTCCCCCTGACCATGACCCTCCAGCATCCCTCTCTCTCCGATTTGAAACTGCGCCCCCTACCCCCCACCCCCAAAACCCCTTTAAACCCATAAAACCACTGCCACAATCCCCCTACCTGCCTCCACTAGTCAACCCCCGGCCACCCACCACCTGCGGCAGCTCCATCGCCCCCTTCCAGCAAGATCCAATTTTCTTCAAGAAAAATGGGAGTTTCTTTATTTATTTATTTATTTATTTGGTTTTACTTAGTTTAATTAGTTTAAAATTTTTGGTTTTTATAAATAGATGTTATATATATATAAAGACGTGATTTTTTTATTTATTTAACTATATATAAAAATGCGAACTTTAAAAACAAATAGCATTGTATAAATAAAGATTTGATTTTTCTTTAAAAATAAAGATTGGATTTTTTTCTTTAAAGAAAAAGATTTGATTTTTAATTGTAGAAAAATATGATCTTTATTATATGGAGATGATAATAAAAAAAATCGATTTTTATTATATATGAAGCGGAATAAAAATATGATTTTTATTTGTTTGAATAGCAATTAAAAATATGATTCTTATTTGTTTGAATGGCGATTAAAAATATGATTTTTATTTGTTTGAATAACGATTAAAAATATGATTTTTATTGGTTTGAATAGCAATTAAAGTTATGATTTTTGAAAAGATAAAAATATGATTTTTGTTTGTTCAAAAATATAACTTTTATATATGAAGTAGCAATATATAAATATAATTTTTATATATGAAGTAGCAATATAAAAATATAATTTTTATAATGAAGTAGCAATATAAAAATATAATTTTTATAATGAACTAGCGATATAAAAATATGACTTTTAATATATAAACATCATATTAAAAATGTGATTTTTACAATGAACAGCGTGAAAAAGATTGCATTGGAATTTCGGGAAAATCTGAACCGTTCAGAAATATAGAAAGGAGGAGTGGATCCCAAAGGTGAGAACTTCTCACTCTATTTTATTTTCTAGTTAAAAATATATATTAGGATGCAGACGGTGCTTAGTAGCACTCGACATCTTTGTTTTAAACCATGTTTCTTTGGTTGTTTGGTTGATTGGATTATTTGTTTGAATTTGGTTGTTTGGTTGATTGGATTATTTGTTTGAATTTAGTTGTTTGGTTGAGTGAATTGATTAGAATTTGGTTTGTACATGGCGCGAGCCATTATTAGGTGAGGAATAAGGCTAGGCCTTATTCCGGTTCTTGTAAAAATATCATTTTTATTATATAGGACTGTATAAAATATTCATGAGATAAAATAAATATTTTATAGTTAAAAATATAATTTTTAACGTTATATGAACAAAATAAATATTCATTTTGTAACTACCCGCATTCTACGCATCGGATGATCATAGAATATTTATTTCATTTTCATATGAGGTCGTATGGTCATGTAACTTTGGGAATGACTATTGGGGTCATTTCTCATGTTCATGATTTTTACCGAATTTTAAATGACCATTTTTCCCCGGGAGAATCTTGTTTAGCCTATAACTTTTGATTGGTAAGGAGTTTTGACCTGAAACCACTTCCATTGGATTCGGATGATGGTTTACTTTTCCGTAGAGTGGTTACATTAGCCAAACAGACTTACCGTTTGGGAGATATGGCTGAAACAAGGTTTAGAAGGTGAAAAACAGCTTAATCGGGCCTAAATAAGGTGATTAGCAGCTAGGTCCATAACCCATTTCGGAATTAGGGTTATGAGAGGGCTGATAGGGTTACGGAATTCAGTTTTTATTCATTTTCCAGCCGCCATTTACAACCTTGGAACCCTAGCAATGGCCTCCACCTTCTAAATCACTCCCAAATCATTTTCTAATCACTTATTAGCTTAATCTACACCAAATCAAGGAAGATTAGTGTCAAATCAGAGTTGGAGCTACTGTGTTGCATTAGAAAACGTTCCAAAATAGTAGAGTTTCAGATCTAGTATTTTATTTATGGCTAAGGTGAGTGATTTGCATTGTTTTTCACTAATTACGGCTACTTAGGAGTGATTAGTGTTAATTAGCGAAATTATGCATGTTAAAATTATGGAAAAATATGTAAAAATTCATAAATGTTATTTTAGGGCTCTGATAAAAATTTGGGTTAATTTGGACATGTTTTGCTAATCCTATCATTAGTTATGGTAAATCGTGATTAAGGGAAAACATGGGTTTTTGGGGTATGTTTGATCTAAAATGGCCTATACGCTTGATATCTGATCTTTTTAATTGAACCCATATGTTGTTACTGTTGTTTGTGATGTGTTATGATTGATTAGTAAAGTTAAAATGGTTGAAAAACGTCGTCGTATGGCGAAAATGGACAATATAAGCTTGTTGGAAATGCTGCAGAGATCCGGATCGGATCGGTGGAGGGGATCGGATCGGATGGACCAGACTGAACCAGAGTGGTGAAATCTTTAGTAGTGCACAAAGGTAAGGGAAAAAAGGAAGGCCATTCAAGTTGAGTGGAGTTGGGATCGGATCGAAACGACAGGAGGGCATGGGATCGGATTTATATGGACTGAACCGTAGCGAAAGGGGTGGAGAACCGAACCGGAACTAGGGGACCGAACTGAACCGGAGCTGGAGGACCGAACCAAATAGAGGTGGACAGACACTTTATCTCTGAACCGAACCGAACGAATGAGATTGGGCCGAACCGGACGGGGAACTTAAACACTATATATCCGAACCTAACCAGATTTGTGTTACGCGACGATTCTTTTGAAGACCAACTCCAATTCAACCAAAACTCGAGATGCAAAGGAAGTCCAAATGGGAGGTTATTACTCAGGATCTAGGTGGTAACCAATGTATTAACTTCATAAATGGGACTTTGCTGCGGGACGTGTGCAAAGGGGTCATCGATGTCTATAGCTTTGACTCACCACTAAGAGACAGATATTGGCTATGGATCAATATAGTGGAGTTGTCATAACTCCATGGGACAAAGTGATCGTAGCAGGGCTATGATCCAGTGCAGTGGGATTGTCATGACTCCAACGGGCAGAGTGGGCATAGCAAAGTATTAGTGGTTATGGATCAGTGCAGTGGAGCCGTCATGACTCCATGGGGCAGAGTGATCGTAACAAAGAATTGGGTGATCAAAGTGGTGCATATCGTATACTTTACGCACTGAGTGAGAGATGTGAGAATGATTGCTATATTTGATGTTTGCTATCCCCACGACATGCACACCCCCACCCCATTATTTTCACACCATGTGTTAGTGTCACCTTAGAGTATTGTACATCCTGTTGTGCTAACTCTTTGGTTGCAGGTCCAGGTTCAGATATGGTTATGTACACCTGTTATTGTTTAGTTTTGCTGCTTATTACTCATACCAGGCTTTTGTCTGACCCAGATTTTTATGTCTCTTATTATTACTCTGGGTGCTCCTAAATGAGCAGACTAGAGACAGCTTAGCTGGTATGCACGAGTAGTTGTCCGGAGACGAGCAGGAGGCTTACACGTATTATTCCCATATATTCTCCCTGTGTTTCTGTTGGTCACTACTTTGGGCATTGGTAGTGTACCTTCCTATTTTGCTTTAGAGGCAGTTTTAAAAGTTGTAATAATGATGGTTTGGATCATAAGCTGTATTTTGAATCTTTCCGCTGCTACGATGGTTTAGCTTTCAGCTTATGCATTGTTTCACCTGTTTTATATCAAGTTATGTTATTATTATATTTTGTTCCATGCATTGTGAGATATACTATAGGTTCTTTGATGATTCATAGTTTCAAATCCCTTCCTTTTTCCTTTCATTTGATGACCATCCCGTGCTAGTTGGACATCGGTACAGCGTATTTCAGGGAAATGTCGGATGGTGCGGGGCGGGCCGTCACACATTTACAAATCGGACGATTTGTTATGTAAACACATTTGACTGATATTGATTGGGACGATATATTTTACACATCGCCCAACTGCACAAATAATAATCAGTTTTTGTTGTTTGAAAACCCCACATGGATATTGGGATGATATTGGATATACACTAATCCCAATATTTAGTCGTATGTCAATCAATGGGTTGACAGACTGTTGAAAGCATTAATTATTTATATTTAACGCTTATGCAGTTGTGTAATGCACTCTAGATGATGGTTGACTGTGTCTGATTATTGTTGTGTAAATGTGTGTAAGAAATCCATATAAATAAAATTATATGGTAATTGACTGTGTTTGATTCCAATTCGGAAAGAACAAATATTTTAAAATAACGAATATTTTAAAATAGCGAATAACGAATATTTTAAAATAACTAATATTTTAAAATAATATTCAGTAATGGATCAAAATATGATTTTGATGTCCGTTTTGGGATGGACACAGAAATATTAAAATTTATGAAGTCGTGTTGATTAGAGATGCGCCATTTTGACGCGAATGGTATTTATATCGATTTTATTCATTTTTATAATGAATATTGAAAAGGAAGTGATTTCAAAATCTAATATTTTGAAAATATTATCATTTATATATTAATGATATGGAATATTCAATTTTGATTTGAAATTGAATATGAAGTTGAAATCGTTTTCAAAACGAATTTAAAACGATTTATAAAATACGTTTTAAATGGAAATCGACGAAATATATATAATATATATTATATATATTTAATGGCATGAATAGAACGCGCTGCGCCATGACAGCTCGCGAATTTCGGCCATTGACTTCGAATTGACATTACGGGAGATCCGACCGTCGGATTCTCAAAACTGGAACCGTTGGGTTCTTATCGAAAAGAGCTTTCCAATGAATATAAGGAATTTGAAATCTAATGATTGGATTTGGAATTATGTCAAAATCAAATTTGGAAAAGGTTGCTATAAGCGCAGTTCGATGACCATTTGTGGAAATCGACTATATAGGCCTTGATAAAATTATTAAAAATATCAGTAAAATCATGATAAATGATTTGGGAAGAATTAGGATGGAAAATTCCACATTTGTAAAGATAAAAATATGTTTTTATCAAAATGAACTAGTTATGAACTAGAATTATAATCAAATATTTTTAAATAAACAAATTGGATTTGAAATGGTTTTAAAAATAACCAGAATTTCCAATAGAATTGGAATGAATTTGAATCGAAATATCTTCGGAATATTTCGATATTGGATTCCGTGATTATATGGATCTTGTGGAGGAATTTGGAAAATTTATATATCGTTATTCCCAATACGATATTTGTTGATTTTAGAATTTGATATTGAATATAAGCCGATATAATTTCTATTCAGAGCCTTGATTTAATATTGAATTGGATTTTTGGTTTGTCGTGAATGGTGTCTTCATTAACACTATTCTTAATCCCGGTTGAGAAAAGAATAAATCTTCTAATAAAGATTTAGTGAAGTTTTCCATTTAATTAATATTTAATTGGAATTTAGTAAAAGAACTGGATTTTGGGTTTGTCGTGAATGGTGTCTTAAATAACACTGTTCTTAAACCCCATGTGAAAAGGATAAATCTTTTAATTAAGGAGTGTTTCCAGTTAATTAACATTTAATTGGAATAAAATGGAATGTGAATTGGGTTTATTGTGAACTGTGTTTTAAACGACATTCGTTCTTTAACCCGATATACAGTAAAATGTGATTTGGAATATATAAATCTTTTATTAAGATTTAATAGGATTTTCCAAAGTAAAGTTTTTCAATTAATTAATATTTAATTGGAATGGATTGGAATTCGATTTGGCAATAATCGAAATGAACTTCTGTGGAGGAAGACTATTAATATATATGGAATTTAAAAGACTTTGTCGTTATTCCATTTATTTTATTAGTCGGATACGAAAATTGATATCGATATTATATATTGATCTGCTTTCCTTGAAGATTCCATGATTAATGGAATGTGATTTTGGGTTCATCGTGAACTGTGTTTTAAATGACATTAGTTCTTTAACCCAGCTAAAGACAGGATTACATGTCTAACATTGTATTTCGAACTATATGGTTAATCTCTGTTAAATATATATCTGTTTGGTGGCGGAGAATTTATTCTCTTGCTTAACACCCTTCTCAAAGACGTACGAGCTTAGAGGTAATATATCGGCAGAAATTAATAGTATGGAGTAGATTGTCGATGCGACATGTTTGTGTTTCCAAAGTTAAATAATTGTTAATACTGATTTTGGGGAACATTAAAACTAAGTGGAGTTTTAATGAATCTTTAATTAGATTGGAATGTGAATGAAATAATTAAATTTATCGAATTCATGAAATGATCGAGAATGGAGTAGCACCAGTTTTTCTCCAAGCGATAGTTAAATCTTTAATTAGATTTGAACGTGAAATGGTAAAAAAAAATACCGATAACACCATGGTGTTAGATATGGGGCATTACCAGTTTTGCTCCATGGGACGAATAGGTTGGGATTGGGAAATATAATATATGATTTGTTCGGTAAGATTCGCTAATCCCGACTAGTTTGGATAAACCTTAATTTGGTTTGAATTGATATCCAATAGAAGATTAAAGAATTTATCTTTGATAAAATTAATGGGAACCTTTCCCAAAGGATATGAATATTTAAATAAAAGAATATTCGAAATTGGAATGAGACGTATGTTGTGTTTTGTAGCATTTGTTTGTTATATACGCGAGTTATTTGAAAAGTCCGGGTTTATACCCATTCTGAATTACTGATTCGATGATTTGTCGACGTTGAAGACGATGGTTGAACACCAGAGGGCTTCACATCGTTTGGATGATTACTGATGTCTTGATTGGGCTGTACACCCAAGACAAAGTAATAAGTGGTGATCGTTCCAGACGTACTTGGAGATCGACCGGATATGCGAGAAGCTCTCTCCTGTATTGGACATATGGGATGAGGAATAAGGTGCCTTCAGTTTCGTTCAGACCCAGAATGAACTTGTAAATGGATGTGTGTCTGACATTGGATTTTATTATGTGTTGATTGATCTCTACTGAATATATATCTTTTTGGTGGCGGAGAATTTATTCTCTTGCTTAATGCCCTTCTCTGAGACGTACGAGCTCAGAGGTTATATAACAATAGACATCTGTTGCATGGCGTGAATTGCCTGTGTGGCATGCTGAGATGCAAATAATCAAGGCTTCTATCGAAAAGCAGAGTCTTGTGGTTGATGATCAAAGCATGACTTTAATATAGCATAGCTTTGTGTATAGCGTTAATTCGCGAGCCTCACACCTCAATATGAGTTAAAAACGGGATAAGGGACCCAAGGAGGACATGACGTTTCTTTCTAGCTATGGGTGGTGTCAGGGTTTTGCAAGCCCAGACATTTTTATATTTTTACCTATGTGATTGTTGGAATGCGAGGTGCCTCGGATATGTAGGTTACTACGAAGCTGATGGATATTGAGTCATTTGGCTCATAGATGCTCGATAGGGCGGGGAAACGTGTGTTCAGGAATTGCCAATCCTCAAACATAAGAGAGGACCGACCTTGGAGGATCCAGGGGTTGCCCAGAGTGTGTAGTCCCGAGGCATTTGCTAGAGTGTCTCGATGCGGTTAGGAGTACATCCCTTACCTAGACTCATGACGGAAATCCAATTTCCCATACGTGACATTTCGGTTTTGATTGTAGAGCCTAGTATTGGCGACATGATATATGGTACCCATGTCGTCTATGATTGATACATTTATATTTGAAGTTTTTTTATACACTATACGCTTATAATAGTATCAAATGATTTGTTTTAAACGTATCAAGCATGTTTGGCTATTATAAGGGAAAACCTTATCCTCCGGCTTACGTTGCATTGTGTGATGGGACATGGGTCTTATAATAGCTTCATTTTTCAAAAAACATTGCGCTATTAGTTTTATGCACTGGTATTCTTCGGAGGAAACCCATTCCGTGTTATACAGCGTGGTCCCTTGATTCACTTTATTTTTAAAGTAAAGATTTAATAACTGTTTTAGTTCTCACACTAGTCCTTATTTGGCATGCCTGGTAATAGGGTGCGACATGATAGGGGGATCTCACCATGTGGTTTGGTGGTGAACAGTGGTATCTTTCCCCTACATTCCCCTGCTTAGGGTTGGTTGATCAGTCGAGAAGCTGGTCGTAAAACAAGGCAGACTCGGGGATCAGCTGTGAACCACGGTGGGTATTACCTGCTGCTTTGGGGGATGAAGGGATGGTTACAAAGCCTATTGGATTTCGTATGGCTGTCATAGTTTGGTATCAGAGCTTTGGTTTACAAAGATCGAGAACAAGACATGTTAGAACCGAACGAAAGAATTCATCAGAGATTGGATTAGTAATATCCAATGGGAATAACTCATTAGAGATATGATCAGTAGTATCCTAGAACGAGTGTGAAGAGTAGTGTTTTGTTTTAAAATAAAACATGAAAACAAATTTTTGTTTTAAAGATATAAACCATTTTATATGTATTTGAATATTTATTTTATATTGAATTTGGATAATCTAGTATATGAAGATTTTGCATATACGCCTAGCTAGTGTGTAAACGAAGTCCCAAATATACTTGATAGATATAGAATCACACTCTAGTCGCCTCTATAGTATCATCAGTATTTGTGTTCGAGTTTCGAAAGTGGGATTTCTATATATTTCCAATTGACTGGTGTGAGAACCAAAATTAGATAGGGTCTATTGTTGTGACTTGGCATCAAAAATGGATTTATGTATATATAGAAAATTATATGTTTGAAAAGCTAATCAACTAATTGATTGTTGATTGTGTTGTTTGATTAATTAAAAAAATTTGAACTATTAAGCCAAATTGTATCAAATATTGAACTTAATTGAAAATTATTAGAAATTGCATACATGTACATGCATATATATTCGACAGGTCATAGCAAGGAGGCTAGAGAAGAGGAATAAAACTGTATACCAGACAAATAGGTACATGTTTACTAATTTATTGGGTTTGGTTGATTTTATGAGCCGATTGGCTAATCTCTTGGCTTTTTCTTTTTGGATGGTGAGGGCCATGCGTAGCAAGTAGAGGTTTTAAATGTCTCCCCGTACAAAGGAGGTTATGGCGAAATTTTTCAAAAATTTAGGGTGTTAGCCAAATTTTTGAAGAATTGGAAAGTTCTTAGAAACTGAAAAGTTGAAGAATGAAAGCCAAACTGAAAGTGAGTTGATTGGTTAAACAACTTTCAGCTCCGTTCCATTTCGAGGACGAAAAGATTTAAGTGGGGGAGATTGTAACAACCCGGAAAATCAGAACCAATTTAAAAAATTTATTTTAGCAATTTTAATGAATTTTGAATATTTAAAATGATATATTTTAAATAGTAACGACTAGAAATTTATTTTGAATAGAATTAGACTGTATATATTCATTTAAATCAAAGTTAGAATATAAAAATTTATTTTAAATAAAAAGGAACTGAAAACTGCGCGGTAGTTTGAAAATTCGATTTCAAATTTCAAATGAATGTACATGATTCAAAATAAATCGGATTTTGGTAAAACCAAAAATATTAGAATCTGTTTGAAAATATCTTTCCAACGAATGTGAAAAATCCAGATTTCATAACGGGAATAAAAAGTTATGTCTAGTTGAAAATTCAGAATAGTCGCTATGGAATTTTATATATAATATAGCCCTTAAAAGTAAAGATTTTGCAGACGACCTCCGTTTTCGACGAGACCACTTTTGTTGGATTCAGAATGTCAAATTATTGCTAGATTCCACTTTTCATAATTTTTGGAATCAATATGTGAGCGTGGTGAATTTAAACATGTTTGGTCAATTCAGTTTGAATTTAATCGACTGGAAAATGGCCGTTTTTCAAACGGTCTCCAAATTCGACGAAATTAGTTTTATTAGGACTGTATCATCAATACAAAGCCAGAATTATTTTTCTGGAATTTTTGGAGTCCGTATGTGGCCCCGGTAAATTAAAATGTGTGTTCAAATTCAATATATATTGATTTATATTTTGAATTTGATAAGAATTGATCGAAACATTAGAACTGGCTTACGAATCATATCCCATTGTGTTCGGAATGAGGGTAATTAACTAGGGGCGGCAGTCATTGGGTACAATTTGGAGATTGAATTAAAAGGTAAATTTATGGAATTCAAAATTTAAAATAAAATAAAAAATATAAGTCAACACCCCTTGGTTTTCTCTCTCCCCGACAGTAAACGAAATTAAAAAAATGAGAACGACGGAGGAAACTAGCCGCTGGCCAGCCTCCTAGCGCCATCGCCAACTCCGGCGAACCCTCCCCCTGACCACGACCCTCCAGCACCCCCTCTCTCCGATTTGAAACTGCGCCCTCCCCCAAAACCCATCTAAACCCATAAAACCGTTGCCATAGTCCCCAAACCCGCCTCCGCCAGTCAACCCTCGGCCACCCACCACCTGCGGCAGCTCCACCGCCCTCCTCCAGCAAGATCCGATTTTCTTCAAGAAAAGTATGAGTTTCTTTATTTATTTATTTGGTTTCACTTAGTTTAATTAGTTTAAAATTTTTGATTTTTACAAATAGATGTTATATATATATATAAAGATGTGATTTTTTATTTATTTAACTATATACAAAATGCGAACTTTAAAAATAAATAGCATTGTATAAATAAAGATTTGATTTTTCTTTAAAAATAAAGATTTTGATTTTTCTTTAAAAATACAGATTTTATTTTTCTTTAAAAATAAAGATTTGATTTTTTTTCTTTAAAAATAAAGATTTGATTTTTAATTATAGAAAAATATGATCTTTATTATATGGAGAGGATAATAAAAAAATCGATTTTTATTATATATGAAGCGGAATAAAAATATTATTTTTATTTTTTGAATAGCGATTAAAAATATGATTTTTATTTGTTTGAATAGCGATTAAAAATATAATTTTTATTTGTTTGAGTAACGATTAAAAATATGATTTTTATTGGTTTGATAGCGATTAAAGTTATGATTTTTGAAAAGATAAAAATATGATTTTTGTTTGTTTAAAAATACAATTTTTATATATGAAGTAGCAATATAAAAATATAATTTTTATATATGAAGTAGCCGTATAAAAATATAATTTTTATAATGTAGTAGCAATATAAAAATATAATTTTTATAATGAAGTAGCGATATAAAAATATGACTTTTAATATATAAACATCATATTAAAAATGTGATTTTTACTATGAACAGCATGAAAAAGATTGCGTTGGAATTTCGGGAAAATCTGAACCATTCAGAAATATAGAAAAGAGGAGTGGATCACAAAGTTGAGAATTTCTCACTCTATTTTATTTTCTAGTTAAAAATATATACTAGGATGCAGACGGTGCTTCACCTTTGTTTGAAACCATGTTGGTTTGGTTGTTTGGTTGATTGATTGGATTATTTGTTTGAATTTGGTTGTTTGGTTGAATAAATTGATTAGAATTTGGCTTGTACATGGCACGAGCCATTATTAGGCGAGGAATAAGGCTAGACCTTATTCCGGTTCTAGCATCGCGTCGTTATGCTGCCGAAATTTTCTAAAAATGTTAGAACAATAAAAATATCATTTTTATTGTACAAATGGACTGTGTAAAATATTCATTAGGTGAAATAAATATTATATAGTTAAAAATATAATTTTTAATGTTATATGAATAAAATAAATATTCATTTACAAATCGGACGATTTGTTTATGTACACACATTTGACTGATATTGACTGGGATGATATATTTTACACATCGCCCAACTGCACAAATAATAATCAGTGTTTGCTGTTTGAAAACCCCACACGGGTATTGGGATGATATTGGACATATACCAATCCTAATATTTAGTCATATGTCAATCGACGGGTTGACAGACTATTGTAAGCGTTAATTATTTATATTTAACGGTTATGCAGTTGTGTAATGCACTCTGGATGATGGTTGACTGTGTTTGATTATTGTTGTGCACATGCGTGTATGAAATCCATATAAATAAAATTATATGGTAATTGACTGTGTCTGATTCCAATTCGGAAAGAACGAATATTTTAAAATAACGAATATTTTAAAATGACGAATAATGAATATTTTAAAATAACTAAAATTTTAAAATAATATTCAATAATGGATCAAAATATGATTTTGATGTCCAATTTAGGATGGACACGGAAATATTAAATTTTTTGAAGCCGTGTTGACTAGAGATGCGCCATTTTGATGCGAACAGTATTTATTCATTTTTATAATAAATATCGAAAAGGAAGTGATTTCAAAATCTAATGGTTTGAAAATATTATCATTTATATATTAATGATACAGAATATTCAATTTTGATTTTAAATTGAATATGAAGTTGAAATCGTTTTCAAAACGAATTTAAAACGATATATAAAATAAGTTTTAAATGGAAATCGATGAAATATGTATATTATATATATTATATATATTTAATGGCCTGAATAGAAAGCGCTGCGCCGCGGCAGTTCGCGAATTTCAACCATTGACTTTGAATTGACATTACGGGAGACCAGACCGTCAGATTCTCCTAAAACTGGAACCATTGGGTTCGTATCGAAAAGAACTTTCCAATAAATATAAGGAATTTGAAATCTAAAGATTGGATTTGGAATTATGTCCAAATCAAATTTGGAAAAGGTCGCTACAAGTGCAGTTCGATGACCGTTTGTGAAAATCGACTGTACTGGCATTGATAAATTTAGTAAAAATATCAATAATTTGTGTAAAATCATAATAAATGATTTGGAAAGAATTGGGATGGAAAATTCCACGTTTGTAAAGATAAAAAAAATATTTTTATTAAAATGAACTAGTTATGAACTAGAATTATAATCCAATATTTTTAAATAAATAAATTGCATTTGAAATGGTTTTAAAATTAATCAGAATTTCCAATATATGAATTGGGATGGATTTGAATCGAAATTATATTTGGAATATTTCGATATTGGATTTCTTGATCATACGGATATTGTGGAGGAATTTGGAAGATTTATATATCGTAATTCCCAATACGATATTTGTTGATTTCAGAATTTGATATTGAATATATGCCGATATAATTTCTATTCAGAGCCTTGTATTTAATATTGAATTGGATTTTGGGTTTGTCGTGAATGGTGACTTCATTAACACTGTTCTTAAGCCCAGTTGAGAAAAGAATAAATCTTTTAATAAAAATTTAGTGAAGTTTTCCATTTAATTATTTAATTGGAATTGAATAAAAGAATTGGATTTTGGGTTTGTCGTGAATGGTATCTTAAATAACACTATTCTTAAACCCCATGTGAAAAGGATGAATCTTTTAATTAAGGTTATTAGTGTTTCTAGTTAATTAACATTTAATTGGAATAAAATGGAATGTGAATTGGGTTTATTGTGAACTGTGTTTTAAACGACATTCGTTCTTTAACCCGATCTACAGTAAAATGTGATTTGGAATATATAAATCTTTTATTAAGATTTAATAGGATTTTCCAAAGTAAAGTTTTTCAATTAATTAATATTTAATTGGAATGGATTGGAATTCGATTTCGTAAATGATCTTCTATGGAGGAAGACTGTTAATATATATGGAATTTAAAAGGCTTTGTCGTTATTCCATTTATATTATTAGTCGGATACAGAAATTGATATCGATTATATATATTGATCTATTGTAACAACCCGTAAAATGCGAGCCAGTTTGAAATTTTTATTTTGGCAACTTTAGTGAATTTTGAATATTTAATCTGAATTATTTTAAATAATATCGACGAGGAATTTATTTTGAATATAATTAGAACGTATATATTATATACGTCGTCGTTAGAATATATAATAATTATATATAATTATAAATAGAATGGAAAATGGCGCGGTAGTTCGATAATTCGATTTCAAACTTCGATTGAATGTACCGGGTGCAAAACAATCCGGATTTTAGTGAAACCAAAAATAATGGAATCTAATTGTGACCATCTTTCCAACGAATCCGAAAAACCAAATTTTCATTGCAGGAATCAAAAGATATGTCCAGTTGAAAATTCTGAATAGTCGCTATGGAATTCAGGCCCTTAAAATGGAAATTTTGCAAACGACCTCGGATTTCGACGAAACCAGTTTTGTTGGTCCGTGATGTCAAATTATTGCTAGGTTTTAAATTTCATAATTTTTCGAATCAATATGTGAGCGTGGCAAAGGAAAACGCGTTTGACCAGTTTCAGTTGATTTTAATCGACTGGAAAATGGCCATTTTTCAAACGGTCTCAGAATTCGACGAAACTAGTTTTATTAGGACCGTATCGTCAATACGAAGCTAGGAAATATTTTCGGGAATTTTTCGAGTTAGTATGTGACCACGGTAAATTGAAATGCGCGTTCAAATTCAATATATAGAGTTATAGGTTGATTTTAACGGAAACTGATTCAAACGATCGAACCTGCTTACGATACATATCCCATTGTGTCCGGAATGGGGGTAATTAGCTATGGACGACAGTCGGTGAGTTCGATTTCGAGTTGAAAATAAAAAGTTGTTTTTAGAACTTAAAATAATAATAAATTTAATATAAAAATATATATCTCCCTCTTACCACTTAACCCCCTCAGTCCCTCCCGTTGACTTCACCTTTCAGATGGATCGATCGATATAAAAAAAAAAAAGAACGGAGCAGCCACCGACGCTAGGGCCAGTCGCCCCCTCGCCACGACCGCCGGAGACTGGCGCTCCACCCCCTCTCTCATCCCTCATCTCCGAAAGCGCCGCCCCCCCCCCCCCCCACCTTCTTTTCCGTCCTGTCCCAAACCCTAGGCGAAAATCAACTGCTCCAGCCCCCACCGCACCCCCACCGCTCAATTCCGAACCCTGCTACCCCAAATCGACCACTCCCATTTGCCCCAACGCGAAAACCCTAGCCCAAGACCTCCTGACCCCACCGCGATGCCAACCGCCGCCTTCTCCACATCCGGCGCACCCTCCTCTCCCTTAATTCGGCCCCTCCAGCAAAGAAACCGTGAGTTTTCTTTTTCTCTTCTTTTTGGAATAAGCATTGAGTTTATTTTCAAAATTTTCTATATATACATTAGTTTAAAAAAGAAAAAGGGTTTTGAATATATATATATATATATATATACATTTTTATATATATAATAGAGATAGTAAAAATATGATTTTTATATTTTTAAAGTATTCAAAATATAATCTTTACTATATAGAAGTGGTAAAAATATGATTTTCGTTTAGGTAGAGAATTGAAAATATAATTTTTTCATGATAGGGATATTAAAAATATCATCTTTATATGTGTAGAAAACTAAAAATGTGATTTTTATAATGATATTTTTGAAAAGGCAACATCTATATTTTTGAAAAGGTGAAATCTTTATATGAAGACTAGCGGGATAAAAATAGAATTTTTATCTATATAACATCGTTATAAAAAAATATGATTTTTATATATTGAACGTCGAAGTAAAAATGTGATTTTTATATATTGAACGTCGAAGTAAAAATATGATTTTTATATATTGAACGTCGAAGTAAAAATGTGATTTTTATATATTGAACATCGAAGTAAAAATATGATTTTTTATATATTGAGCATCGTAGTAAAAAAAAATCGATTTTTACATATGTAGTGGCTACAGCAACGAAGATGACAAAAATGCGATAACGTTGAAGATTTCCTACATAAGAAGAGTCAAGATGTTTGGATAGCTATTGGTGAGAATTCCTCACCCTTCAATTTCATTTTCTAGTTATATATATATACTAGGATGCAGACGGTGCTTAGTAGCACCCGACACAATCGTCCACAGACCATGGACTTGTTTGTTTGATTGCAAATTAGTTAGATTATTTGATTGAAATTGAATTGTTTGGTGAAATGAATGGATTGGATTGATGTGTGAATGGAGTGGGCCTTCACTAGACCGGGGATAAGGCTAGGCCTTGTCCCGTTTCTAGTATCGTGCCGTTATGCCGCCGAAATTTTCTAAAATAAGTTAGAAAAATAAAAATAGCATTTTATTTAACGAATGAACTGAATATAAATTCATATGTTAAAATAAAATGTGTTATCGTTAAAAATATAATTTTTAACGTGAATGTGAATAAATAAATATTCATTTACAAACCAGACGGTTTGTTTATGTACACCTATTTGAATGACGTTGATTGGGTCGATAAATTTTACACATCGCCTAACTGCACAAATAAAATATGTGTTTGATTGTTTGAAACCCCACACGGGTGTTAGGATGAAATTTGAAGTTCACTCATCCTGATTTATTAAATATGTCGATCGATTGATTGACAAGCTGCTATAAGCGTTAAATGTCTATATTTGATGCTTATACAGTGTAGTGCACTTTGGTTGATGGTTGATTATTCATCGTTGTTGATATATACATGTGTTGTAGAAAATCCATATAATTAACATTATATGGTAATTGATTGGGCCTCATTCCAGTTTCGAGAAAAAAAGAAATATTTGAAATAGAAATATTTGAAATAGAAATATTTGAAATAGAAATATTTGAAATAGAATATTTGAAAATAGAAATATGTGAAGCCGTGAGGATTAGATTGACGCCATTTTGACGTGAACGATATTTATATCGATTTTATTCATTTTAAAATGAATATTGAAACGTGATTTCGAAATCGAATATTTTGAAATGAATTGAATTGAAAACGATTTCGAAATGAATTGAATTGAAAACGATTTCGAAATGAATTGAATTGAAAACGATTTCGAAATGAATTGAATTGAAAACGATTTCGAAATGAATTGAATTGAAAACGATTTCGAAATGAATTGAATTGAAAACGATTTCGAAATGAATTGAATTGAAAACGATTTCGAAATGAATTGAATTGAAAACGATTTCGAAATGAATTGAATTGAAAACGAATTCGAATTGAATTGAAAGCGAATTGAAATGAATTCAAATTGAATTGAAATTTGAATTGAATAGAAATGAATTTTGAAACGAATTTATAAAGAAGAATTCAATTTTGATTTGAATTGAAAAGGAAGTTGAAATTGCTTTTGAAACGAATTTAAAACCATTTATATAATTCGTTTTAAATAGTAATCGACGAAATATATATTATATATATAATATAATGGCCTGAATAGAACGCGCCGCGCTGCGGCAGTTCGCGAATTTCGACCATTTGTTTCAAACGGACATTACGGGAGATCCGACCGTCGGATTCTCCTAAAACCGGAACCGTTGGGTTCGTATCGAAAAGAGCTTTCTAATGAATGTTAGAAATTTGAAATCTAACGGTTGGATTTGGAGATACGTCCAAATCAAATTCGAAAAAGGTCGCTGTAAGTGCAGTTCGATGGCCGTTAATGGAAATCGACCGTACGGGCCTTGATAAAATTATTAAAAATAGTAATAATTTGTGTAAAATCATAAGAAATGATTTAGAAAGGATTGGGATGAAAAACTCCATATTTGAAAAGATAAAAATAGATTTTTATCGAAATGAACTAGTTTTGAACTAGAATTATAATTCTATTTATTTTTAAATAAATAAATTGAATTTAAAAAGGGTTTTGAAAATAACCAGAATATCCAATGATTGCATTGGAGTGGATTTGAATCGAAATTGTCTTCGGAATATTTCGATGTTGGAATTCGTGATTATACAGGTGTTGTTATGGAAATTTGAAAGATATATATTTATATCGTTATTTCCAATACGACATTTGTTAGTCGTAGAATTTGATATTGAATATAAGCCGATATATTTTCTATTCAGAGCCTTGTATTGAATATCGAATGTGATTTGGGTTTGTCGTGAATGGTGTCTTCACTAACACTGTTCTTGAACCCAGTTGAGAAAAGATTAAATCTTTTTATTTGGATTTAATGAAGTGTACCAATTAAATGATATTTAACTGGAATTGAATTGATATTGATTTTTGGGTTTATCGTGAACAGTGTTTTAAATAACACTTGTTCTTTAACCCGATAATTAATGAATGTGACTTTGGGTTTATCGTGAACCGTGTTTTAAAAGACACGGATTCTTTAACCCAGTTAACGATTAAAACTAAGTGGAGTTTTAATGAATCTTTAATTAGATTGAGATGATCGAGAATGGAGTATCACCAGTTTTGCTCCAGGCGATAGTTAAATCTTTAATTAGATTTGAACGTGAAATGGTAATTGAATTTACCGATAACACCGTGGTGTTAGATATGAAGTACTACCAGTTTTACTTCATGGGATGAATAGGTTGGGATTGGGAAATTAAAACAAATGATTACTTCGGTAAGGTTCGCTAATCCCGACTAGTTTTGAATTGATATTCAAAAATAGATTAAAGAATAAATTCAAGAAATTTATCTTGGATAAAATTAATGGGAACCTTTCCCTATGAATGTGAAATTTAGAAACTAACTGTCGGTTAGCTAAGCAGAATGGTTTTCTGGATATTGATCTGATGTTGGTTTCGGCCTTCGGGGTTAAGATTTGGGAAATTATTCTCTTGATTAATTTACGGTTAGTGACTAATGAATTGGAATGAGGCGTATGTTGTGTTTGTGTAACACTTTTATAATATATACGCGAGTTATTCGGAAAGGCCGGGTTTATCCCATTCTGAACAACTGATACGACGATTAGTCGAAGATGAAGACGATGGTCGAAGACCGGAGGTCTTCACGTCGTTTGGGTGATAACTGATGATCTTGATTGGGCTGTACACCCAAGAAGATGGAAACAGTTAGTGATCGTCCAGACGTACTTGGAGATCGATGGATATGCGGGGTACTAGGTGCCTCCGGTTTCGTTCAGACCCAGAACGGACTTGTAAATGGACTGTGTGTCTGACATCGGATTTCATTCTGTGTGACTGATATCGGTTGCATAGGATGGCTTGCCTGTGTGGCATGCTAAGATGCAAATGATCGAGGCTTCTGTTGAAAAGCAAAGTCTTGTGGTGATGATCAAAGCACGGCCTTTGTGGCGTAGCTTTGTGTAACGTTTACCTCGCGTGTTTCACACCCGGTATGAACCAAAAACGGGAGACGGACCTCAGGGAGGGCATGCGTTTCTTTCTAGCTAGAAGTGGCGTCAGTGGTTTTACACGCCCTGACGAGTTTGACTTATGTGGTTGTGGTTGTTGCGAGGCGCCTCGGTTATATCGGTTTCGGCCGAATGCATTCTGGTCGGCTGACGGACCAGACTTACACCCCATAGGGTGGGGAGACGTATTGTTCAGGCATAATAATCCACTCCGTGTGGACCGGCCCTGACGATCCAAGGGGCAGTTGCGGCTGTTCCTGAGGCTCGGGCTAGACAGTCTCGAATCGGTTGAGGACTATCTTTTGCCTCGGTTCATAGAAGGAAATCCAATTTCCAAATACGTGACTTTGCGGTTTTATTTGTAAACCTATATATGGCGACATGATATATGGTACCCATGCCGCCTATGATTGATACTTATGATTTGAAGTTGTTTTATGCACTATGCACTTATTATAGTATCAAATGATTTGTTTTAAACGTATCAAGCATTCTTTGGCTGTTATAAGGGAAAACCCTATCCCCCGGCTTGCGTTGCATTGTGTGATAGGACCTGGGTCTTATAACAGCTTCATCTTTCTTTATTTAGCATTGCGCTGTTTGTTTTATGCACTGGTATTCTTGGGAGAAAACCCGTTCCGTGTTATACGGCGTGGTCCCTTGATTTACCTAACTTTTAAAATAAAGATTAATAACTGTTTTAGTTCTCACACCAGTCACATGACTGACCTGGAGTTTATTGTTTTAACCTAAACTCTGGGTGCCCTTATTTTGACACGGGCAGCTAGTAGTTTCGGTTTTGCAGATTTATATTCACAGGATCCTGGTTTACAGCTGGAACGATATCCGGAAAGCTTTGTATCCGTATATCTCTTCTAGTTGTGTATTGTATTATTTTCCGCTGCTATGTATTTAAATGTAATTTAAATCTCTGATATTTCTGTGTAATATTCATTTATACTCTGTATATTCTTGTAATCTGATGCATTGTTGTAATATACAATGAAACGTTCTTCTGTATGCGTTCTGCTGTGGCTTGTTCTCGAACTATCCGACGCTTTCCTTTACGGGGAAGTTACGGGTCTTTACACGTGGTATCAGAGCTTTGGTTTACAAAGCTTAGAGAACAAGACACATTAGAAACATACGAAAGAATTCATCAGATATTGGATTAGTAATATCCAATGGAATGACTCGTTAGAGATGGGATCAGTAGTATCCTAGAACGAGTATGAAGAGTATATTTTTCAAATGAAAACAAATTTCGTTTTGAAAATTTAAATCAATTATTCGTATTTGATTATTTATTTTATATTGATTAGGACAATCCGATATATAAAGGTTTTGCATATATGTCTTGCAAACGTGTATTCGAAGTTTTAATATATTGGGTAGATATAGAATCCCTCTAGTGCCCGGGAGTAATTCTGGTGATGGGGCACTGTCGCCAGTATTTATTTTCGAGTGACGAAAGTGAGATTTCTATATATTTCCTATTGACTGGTGTGAGAACCAAAATTAGATAGGGCCTATTGTTGTGATTTGGCATCAAAAATCTGATTTTCGTATATATATCAAATTACGAATTTGAGACTCTAATTCACTAATTGATTGATGTTTGTGTTGTTTGGTTATTTGTTTGCTAATTTTGAACCATTATGCCTAACTGAACCAAATATTGAATTATATTGAAAATTGGTCGCATTTGCTTGCATATACATATATATCTTTGAACAGGTCATAGCAAGGAGGCTAGAGCCGAGAATAAAATTTGTTTGCCCGACAAATAGGTACATGTTTACTACATAATTTCCTGTTTTGTTTGGGTGATGATGATTTTGTGAGCCTATTGGCTAGCCGCTTGGCTTTTTCTTTTTCTTTTTGAGATCTGAAGGACCGGGAACGCTATTTGCAATTTCCCGATGCTCCCGGTGCAGGGGAGGTTATGGCGAAATTTTTCGAAAATTTAGGGTGTTAGCCAAATTTTTGAAATTTTGAAAATTCTCAGAAACTGAAAAGTTGGAGAATGGAAGCCAAATCGAACGTAGTGTTGATTAATCAAACCACTTTCGACTTTGTTCCTTTTCGGGGACGAAAAGTTTTAAGTGGGGGAGATTGTAACAACCCGTAAAATGCGAGCCAGTTTGAAATTTTTATTTTGGCAACTTTAGTGAATTTTGAATATTTAATCTGAATTATTTTAAATAATATCGACGAGGAATTTATTTTGAATATAATTAGAACGTATATATTATATACGTCGTCGTTAGAATATATAATAATTATATATAATTATAAATAGAATGGAAAATGGCGCGGTAGTTCGATAATTCGATTTCAAACTTCGATTGAATGTACCGGGTGCAAAACAATCCGGATTTTAGTGAAACCAAAAATAATGGAATCTAATTGTGACCATCTTTCCAACGAATCCGAAAAACCAAATTTTCATTGCAGGAATCAAAAGATATGTCCAGTTGAAAATTCTGAATAGTCGCTATGGAATTCAGGCCCTTAAAATGGAAATTTTGCAAACGACCTCGGATTTCGACGAAACCAGTTTTGTTGGTCCGTGATGTCAAATTATTGCTAGGTTTTAAATTTCATAATTTTTCGAATCAATATGTGAGCGTGGCAAAGGAAAACGCGTTTGACCAGTTTCAGTTGATTTTAATCGACTGGAAAATGGCCATTTTTCAAACGGTCTCAGAATTCGACGAAACTAGTTTTATTAGGACCGTATCGTCAATACGAAGCTAGGAAATATTTTCGGGAATTTTTCGAGTTAGTATGTGACCACGGTAAATTGAAATGCGCGTTCAAATTCAATATATAGAGTTATAGGTTGATTTTAACGGAAACTGATTCAAACGATCGAACCTGCTTACGATACATATCCCATTGTGTCCGGAATGGGGGTAATTAGCTATGGACGACAGTCGGTGAGTTCGATTTCGAGTTGAAAATAAAAAGTTGTTTTTAGAACTTAAAATAATAATAAATTTAATATAAAAATATATATCTCCCTCTTACCACTTAACCCCCTCAGTCCCTCCCGTTGACTTCACCTTTCAGATGGATCGATCGATATAAAAAAAAAAAAGAACGGAGCAGCCACCGACGCTAGGGCCAGTCGCCCCCTCGCCACGACCGCCGGAGACTGGCGCTCCACCCCCTCTCTCATCCCTCATCTCCGAAAGCGCCGCCCCCCCCCCCCCCCACCTTCTTTTCCGTCCTGTCCCAAACCCTAGGCGAAAATCAACTGCTCCAGCCCCCACCGCACCCCCACCGCTCAATTCCGAACCCTGCTACCCCAAATCGACCACTCCCATTTGCCCCAACGCGAAAACCCTAGCCCAAGACCTCCTGACCCCACCGCGATGCCAACCGCCGCCTTCTCCACATCCGGCGCACCCTCCTCTCCCTTAATTCGGCCCCTCCAGCAAAGAAACCGTGAGTTTTCTTTTTCTCTTCTTTTTGGAATAAGCATTGAGTTTATTTTCAAAATTTTCTATATATACATTAGTTTAAAAAAGAAAAAGGGTTTTGAATATATATATATATATATATATACATTTTTATATATATAATAGAGATAGTAAAAATATGATTTTTATATTTTTAAAGTATTCAAAATATAATCTTTACTATATAGAAGTGGTAAAAATATGATTTTCGTTTAGGTAGAGAATTGAAAATATAATTTTTTCATGATAGGGATATTAAAAATATCATCTTTATATGTGTAGAAAACTAAAAATGTGATTTTTATAATGATATTTTTGAAAAGGCAACATCTATATTTTTGAAAAGGTGAAATCTTTATATGAAGACTAGCGGGATAAAAATAGAATTTTTATCTATATAACATCGTTATAAAAAAATATGATTTTTATATATTGAACGTCGAAGTAAAAATGTGATTTTTATATATTGAACGTCGAAGTAAAAATATGATTTTTATATATTGAACGTCGAAGTAAAAATGTGATTTTTATATATTGAACATCGAAGTAAAAATATGATTTTTTATATATTGAGCATCGTAGTAAAAAAAAATCGATTTTTACATATGTAGTGGCTACAGCAACGAAGATGACAAAAATGCGATAACGTTGAAGATTTCCTACATAAGAAGAGTCAAGATGTTTGGATAGCTATTGGTGAGAATTCCTCACCCTTCAATTTCATTTTCTAGTTATATATATATACTAGGATGCAGACGGTGCTTAGTAGCACCCGACACAATCGTCCACAGACCATGGACTTGTTTGTTTGATTGCAAATTAGTTAGATTATTTGATTGAAATTGAATTGTTTGGTGAAATGAATGGATTGGATTGATGTGTGAATGGAGTGGGCCTTCACTAGACCGGGGATAAGGCTAGGCCTTGTCCCGTTTCTAGTATCGTGCCGTTATGCCGCCGAAATTTTCTAAAATAAGTTAGAAAAATAAAAATAGCATTTTATTTAACGAATGAACTGAATATAAATTCATATGTTAAAATAAAATGTGTTATCGTTAAAAATATAATTTTTAACGTGAATGTGAATAAATAAATATTCATTTACAAACCAGACGGTTTGTTTATGTACACCTATTTGAATGACGTTGATTGGGTCGATAAATTTTACACATCGCCTAACTGCACAAATAAAATATGTGTTTGATTGTTTGAAACCCCACACGGGTGTTAGGATGAAATTTGAAGTTCACTCATCCTGATTTATTAAATATGTCGATCGATTGATTGACAAGCTGCTATAAGCGTTAAATGTCTATATTTGATGCTTATACAGTGTAGTGCACTTTGGTTGATGGTTGATTATTCATCGTTGTTGATATATACATGTGTTGTAGAAAATCCATATAATTAACATTATATGGTAATTGATTGGGCCTCATTCCAGTTTCGAGAAAAAAAGAAATATTTGAAATAGAAATATTTGAAATAGAAATATTTGAAATAGAAATATTTGAAATAGAATATTTGAAAATAGAAATATGTGAAGCCGTGAGGATTAGATTGACGCCATTTTGACGTGAACGATATTTATATCGATTTTATTCATTTTAAAATGAATATTGAAACGTGATTTCGAAATCGAATATTTTGAAATGAATTGAATTGAAAACGATTTCGAAATGAATTGAATTGAAAACGATTTCGAAATGAATTGAATTGAAAACGATTTCGAAATGAATTGAATTGAAAACGATTTCGAAATGAATTGAATTGAAAACGATTTCGAAATGAATTGAATTGAAAACGATTTCGAAATGAATTGAATTGAAAACGATTTCGAAATGAATTGAATTGAAAACGATTTCGAAATGAATTGAATTGAAAACGAATTCGAATTGAATTGAAAGCGAATTGAAATGAATTCAAATTGAATTGAAATTTGAATTGAATAGAAATGAATTTTGAAACGAATTTATAAAGAAGAATTCAATTTTGATTTGAATTGAAAAGGAAGTTGAAATTGCTTTTGAAACGAATTTAAAACCATTTATATAATTCGTTTTAAATAGTAATCGACGAAATATATATTATATATATAATATAATGGCCTGAATAGAACGCGCCGCGCTGCGGCAGTTCGCGAATTTCGACCATTTGTTTCAAACGGACATTACGGGAGATCCGACCGTCGGATTCTCCTAAAACCGGAACCGTTGGGTTCGTATCGAAAAGAGCTTTCTAATGAATGTTAGAAATTTGAAATCTAACGGTTGGATTTGGAGATACGTCCAAATCAAATTCGAAAAAGGTCGCTGTAAGTGCAGTTCGATGGCCGTTAATGGAAATCGACCGTACGGGCCTTGATAAAATTATTAAAAATAGTAATAATTTGTGTAAAATCATAAGAAATGATTTAGAAAGGATTGGGATGAAAAACTCCATATTTGAAAAGATAAAAATAGATTTTTATCGAAATGAACTAGTTTTGAACTAGAATTATAATTCTATTTATTTTTAAATAAATAAATTGAATTTAAAAAGGGTTTTGAAAATAACCAGAATATCCAATGATTGCATTGGAGTGGATTTGAATCGAAATTGTCTTCGGAATATTTCGATGTTGGAATTCGTGATTATACAGGTGTTGTTATGGAAATTTGAAAGATATATATTTATATCGTTATTTCCAATACGACATTTGTTAGTCGTAGAATTTGATATTGAATATAAGCCGATATATTTTCTATTCAGAGCCTTGTATTGAATATCGAATGTGATTTGGGTTTGTCGTGAATGGTGTCTTCACTAACACTGTTCTTGAACCCAGTTGAGAAAAGATTAAATCTTTTTATTTGGATTTAATGAAGTGTACCAATTAAATGATATTTAACTGGAATTGAATTGATATTGATTTTTGGGTTTATCGTGAACAGTGTTTTAAATAACACTTGTTCTTTAACCCGATAATTAATGAATGTGACTTTGGGTTTATCGTGAACCGTGTTTTAAAAGACACGGATTCTTTAACCCAGTTAACGATTAAAACTAAGTGGAGTTTTAATGAATCTTTAATTAGATTGAGATGATCGAGAATGGAGTATCACCAGTTTTGCTCCAGGCGATAGTTAAATCTTTAATTAGATTTGAACGTGAAATGGTAATTGAATTTACCGATAACACCGTGGTGTTAGATATGAAGTACTACCAGTTTTACTTCATGGGATGAATAGGTTGGGATTGGGAAATTAAAACAAATGATTACTTCGGTAAGGTTCGCTAATCCCGACTAGTTTTGAATTGATATTCAAAAATAGATTAAAGAATAAATTCAAGAAATTTATCTTGGATAAAATTAATGGGAACCTTTCCCTATGAATGTGAAATTTAGAAACTAACTGTCGGTTAGCTAAGCAGAATGGTTTTCTGGATATTGATCTGATGTTGGTTTCGGCCTTCGGGGTTAAGATTTGGGAAATTATTCTCTTGATTAATTTACGGTTAGTGACTAATGAATTGGAATGAGGCGTATGTTGTGTTTGTGTAACACTTTTATAATATATACGCGAGTTATTCGGAAAGGCCGGGTTTATCCCATTCTGAACAACTGATACGACGATTAGTCGAAGATGAAGACGATGGTCGAAGACCGGAGGTCTTCACGTCGTTTGGGTGATAACTGATGATCTTGATTGGGCTGTACACCCAAGAAGATGGAAACAGTTAGTGATCGTCCAGACGTACTTGGAGATCGATGGATATGCGGGGTACTAGGTGCCTCCGGTTTCGTTCAGACCCAGAACGGACTTGTAAATGGACTGTGTGTCTGACATCGGATTTCATTCTGTGTGACTGATATCGGTTGCATAGGATGGCTTGCCTGTGTGGCATGCTAAGATGCAAATGATCGAGGCTTCTGTTGAAAAGCAAAGTCTTGTGGTGATGATCAAAGCACGGCCTTTGTGGCGTAGCTTTGTGTAACGTTTACCTCGCGTGTTTCACACCCGGTATGAACCAAAAACGGGAGACGGACCTCAGGGAGGGCATGCGTTTCTTTCTAGCTAGAAGTGGCGTCAGTGGTTTTACACGCCCTGACGAGTTTGACTTATGTGGTTGTGGTTGTTGCGAGGCGCCTCGGTTATATCGGTTTCGGCCGAATGCATTCTGGTCGGCTGACGGACCAGACTTACACCCCATAGGGTGGGGAGACGTATTGTTCAGGCATAATAATCCACTCCGTGTGGACCGGCCCTGACGATCCAAGGGGCAGTTGCGGCTGTTCCTGAGGCTCGGGCTAGACAGTCTCGAATCGGTTGAGGACTATCTTTTGCCTCGGTTCATAGAAGGAAATCCAATTTCCAAATACGTGACTTTGCGGTTTTATTTGTAAACCTATATATGGCGACATGATATATGGTACCCATGCCGCCTATGATTGATACTTATGATTTGAAGTTGTTTTATGCACTATGCACTTATTATAGTATCAAATGATTTGTTTTAAACGTATCAAGCATTCTTTGGCTGTTATAAGGGAAAACCCTATCCCCCGGCTTGCGTTGCATTGTGTGATAGGACCTGGGTCTTATAACAGCTTCATCTTTCTTTATTTAGCATTGCGCTGTTTGTTTTATGCACTGGTATTCTTGGGAGAAAACCCGTTCCGTGTTATACGGCGTGGTCCCTTGATTTACCTAACTTTTAAAATAAAGATTAATAACTGTTTTAGTTCTCACACCAGTCACATGACTGACCTGGAGTTTATTGTTTTAACCTAAACTCTGGGTGCCCTTATTTTGACACGGGCAGCTAGTAGTTTCGGTTTTGCAGATTTATATTCACAGGATCCTGGTTTACAGCTGGAACGATATCCGGAAAGCTTTGTATCCGTATATCTCTTCTAGTTGTGTATTGTATTATTTTCCGCTGCTATGTATTTAAATGTAATTTAAATCTCTGATATTTCTGTGTAATATTCATTTATACTCTGTATATTCTTGTAATCTGATGCATTGTTGTAATATACAATGAAACGTTCTTCTGTATGCGTTCTGCTGTGGCTTGTTCTCGAACTATCCGACGCTTTCCTTTACGGGGAAGTTACGGGTCTTTACATCTATTTTCCATGAAGATTCCATGATTAATGGAATGTGATTTTGGGTTTATCGTGAACTGTTTTTTAAATTACATTTGTTCTTTAACCCAGTTAAAGACAGGATTACATGTCTAACATTGTATTTCGAACTGTATGGCTGATCTCTGTTAAATATATATCTGTTTGGTGGTGGAGAATTTATTCTTTTGCTTAACACCCTTCTCTAAGACGTACGAGCTTAGAGGTTATATATCAGTAGAAATCAATAGTACGGAGTAGATTGTCGATGCGACATGTTTGTGTTTCCAAAGTTAAATAATCATTAATATTGATTTTTGGGAAGATTAAAACTAAGTGGAGTTTTAATGAATCTTTAATTAGATTAGAATGTGAACTAGTTTTGCTCCAAGCGATAGTTAAATCTTTAATTAGATTTGAATGTGAAATGGTAAATAATTTCACTGATAACAACATGGTGTTAGATATGGGGTATTACCAATTTTGCTCCATGGGACGAATAGGTTGGGATTGGGAAATATAATGAATGATTACTTCGGTAAGGTTCCCGACTAGTTTGGATAAACCTTAATTTGGTTTGAATTGATATCCAATGGAAGATTAAAGAATAAATTTAAAGAATTTATCTTTGATAAAGTTAATGGGAACCTTTCCCAAAGGATATGAATATTTATATAAAAGAATATTTAGAATTGGAATGAGGCGTATGTTGTGTTTTATAGCACTTGTTTATTATAAACGCAAGTTATTCGGAAAGGCTGGGTTTATACCCATTCTGAATAACTGATTCGACGATATGTTGACGATGAAGACGGTGGTTGAAGACCGGAGGTCTTCACATCGTTTGGATGGTTACTGATGTCTTGATTGGGCTATACACCCAAGACAAGGTAATAAGCGGTGATCGTTCCAGACGTACTGGGAGATCGACCGGATATATGAGGACCTCTCTCCTGTATTGGACATATGGGATGAGGAATAAGGTGCCTTCGGTTTCGTTCAGACCCAGAACGAACTTGTAAATGGATGTGTGTCTGACATTGGATTTTATTCTGTGTTGATTGATCTCTATTAAATATATATCTGTTTTGCGGCGGAGAATTTATTCTCTTGCTTTAACGCCCTTCTCTGAGACGTACAAGCTTAGAGGTTATATATCGATATACATCAGTCGCATGGCGTGAATTGCCTGTGTGGCATGCTAAGAAGCAAATGATCAAGGCTTCTATTGAAAAGCAGAGTCTTGTGGTTGATGATTAAAGCACGACTTTAATATAGCATAGCTTTGTGTATAGCGTTAATTCGCGAGCCTCACACCTCAGTATGAGTTAAAAACGGGATAAGGGACCCAAGGAGGACATGACGTTTCTTTCTTGCTATGGGTGGTGTCAAGGTTTTGCAAGCCCAGACATTTTTATATTTTTACCTATGTGCTTGTTGGAATGCAAGGCGCCTCGGATATATCGGTTACTACGGGGCCGATGGATATTGAGTCATCTAGCTCATAGACGCCCAATAGGGCGGGGAAACGTGTGTTCAGGAATTGCCAATCCTCAAACGTAAGAGAGGATCGGCCTTGGAGGATCCAGGGGTTGCCTAGAGTGTGTAGTCCCGAGGCATTTGCTACAGTGTCTCGAAGCGGTTAGGAGTACATCCCTTGCGTAGACTCATGACGGAAATCCAATTTCCAATACATGACATTTCGGTTTTGATTGTAGAGCCTAGTATTGGCGACATGATATATGGTACCCATGCCGTCTATGATTGATACATTTATATTTGAAGTTGTTTTATACACTATGCACGTATAATAGTATCAAATGATTTGTTTTAAACGTACCAAGCATGTTTGGCTATTATAAGGGAAAACCCTGTTCTACAACTTGCGTTGCATTGTGTGATAGGAACTGGGTCTTATAATAGCTTCATTTTTTCAAAAAGCCTTGCACTGTCTGTTTTATGCACTGGCCTTCTTGGGAGGAAACCCGTTCCGTGTTATACGGTGTGGTCCCTTGATTCACTTTATTTTTAAAGTAAAGATTTAATAACTGTTTTATTCTCACACCAGTCACATGACTGAACTGGAGTTTATTGTTTTAACCTAAACTCTAGGTGCCCCTATTTTCCACATGGGCAGCTAGTAGTTTTGGTTTTGCAGATATATTCTTACAGGATCCTGGTTTACAACTAGAGATATATTCGGAAAGCTCTGTATCTGTGTATCTCTTTCAGTTGTGTTTTGTATTATTTTCCACTGCATTGTAATTTGTAAATCTATGATATTTATCACATGTATGTTATTTGTTCATACTCTATATATTCTTGTACTCTGATGTAAATTGTTGTAATAAGCAATGAAATGTTCTTCTGTTTGTGTTCAGATTTGTCGTATTCTTAGACAATCCGTTCTTTCTCTTCTCTTCGGAGACCGAGGAAGTTCGGTCATCACAAAAGCATATAGAGGCAAGGGAGTCTTCCCTTATCTCTATGAATGAGGAGAATTTATTTCGTCTTCATAAGATCTACACAAATGACAATGCAGCGGACATGTTTACGAAGGCATCACCTGCTACTAAGTTCGAGCATTACTCGAACTTGATTCACTTAATGAAGTGCTAGGTGCCACATGGTGGCACTATGGGGAAGAGAGTGACTTATTGTATGAAGAGATAGGAGTTGGTTGCACGATGCCTACCTTATTTTTTGAATGTTTCCAACACTTTGTTGGTGGGCGGTGGCCTTGTTGGAGTTCATTAACAAAGTGCAATGAGGGGTGGCTTTTGTAGGAACTCATTAGGAAGCATTCACATTGGAGTTTCTTGGTTGCAAGAGATATTATATCAAGGTGGAGATTACTGGAATATTGGTGATACAATATTTCCAATATTAATTAGATTTTGGAGATATTCTCGGTAATTTGGTTACCCGTTTTGTGCAAGAAAGAAATGGAAAAGAATCTTAAGGAGATAGGGATATTGGAGATATTTGCAATTTAATTTATTGGCATATTTCATGAAAGAAGAAATGTACAGAAATTAAATTGGGAAAGAATTTATTGATGGAGAAAAGAAAAAGTTATCAATCAATTATATGACAACAAAATTAATGGGAATATTAGTCTTCCATGAATTGATTTATTTACATAAATCAATTACTTCATCCACATGTAATTTTTCCTCTATATAAAGAGAGGCATAGAGAATATTATTATCATCAGATCATCTGTATTTCTTCATTTCTTTGATATACTGTAAACCTCTATAATCTCTTGAATATTAATAAAATCACTTCCTCATTTAAGTGGACGTACATTATCTCGCGATGGTAAAACCACTATAAATATTGTGTGTTCGCTGTTGCCTTTATTTTTTTGTGATCTGTGATTGATTATCATTTCAATCTGTTTGTTCTATCACATCATTGCAAGATTCTATTGAGTTTTTCACGCTGAAAGGGATTGATCACCCCTTACAGGGATAACCTTATTAACTTATCTGGGGAATTTATGGGGCAAAATTTCTTAATGGGAGATGAATATAACGACGCGTATTCTACTTACCGAAGGATCGTAGAATATTTAAATTATTTGCATATGAGGTCGTATGGCTGTATAACTTTAGGAAATGACTAATTGGCCATTTTATATTTACTACTTTTGTTGAAATTTAATATGATCATTTTATTCTTAGAGAATCTTTTTTTTCTCATAGCTTTTGACTAATAAAGTATTTAGGCTTGAAACCACTTGCGTTAGATTCAAATGATGGTTTCCTATTTAGTAGAGTGCTCACATTAAGCGGTTGTAGTTACAGTTTGGGAAGAATGGCTGAGATAAGGTTTAGGGAGGATTAGACAGTTCAAATGGGCTTAAATGGGTCATTAGTAGGTGGGCCCAATAATCATTTCGGGAGTTGTAAGTTGTAGAGGCTGAAGTGATAAGAGAACATTCTCCTACTCATTTCATAACTCCCAAAATAAGTCCTTAACCCCTTTAATGGCCTCTACTTTCTAAAATCTCTCTAATCCTTAATTTTATTATCCAGATAACCATATTAAGTTAAGACTAAGTCAAATCAACATCAAATCAGTTCTAAAGCCGATGCAACACCTAGGGATCCAAACCCAACATTCTCTATCTTGGAACTTGATCTATTTGAGTGATTAAGGTAAGTAATTAGTTTTCTTGCTGAATAATTAGGGTATATTATCATGTAAGTATATCTTAAAAATATGAAAAAATATATTCATAAATTGTATAATGACGTATATGTAAGTTTCGGCTGATTTAGGTAAGATTTGTGAAACCCCGGAATTTAAGGGGTTACCTTACTTATTGATTTAAGTGTTGCATGAGTGTGTTTGGTATGTTAGGACATTGCCTAGGAATGCTAAAATGGATGCAAGTGTCGTCGAATGGTGAAATAGGATGTAGAAAATGAGTTTAAGATCCCGGTTCGGTCAAGTCTGGTTCGACCATCGAGCCGGATCGGTATAATTTCGGATTGAAACAATATTTTATGGGGACGATAAGGAAGGTAGCAGAAAGCCTTCAGAAAAGTTTCAAGTCGTTTGGACTTCTGAAGACCAAATAAAGGTGCCATCAAGTCCAGTTCGACACACCCAGTCGGATACGGATCAGCATGACTGATACGAGTGCAGATCAGTATGACTGATCTGAATCTAGATCAGAATGACTGATCTGAATCTGTATCAGTACAAGAATCGATGTACGGTTTGGTAGCCGAACCGGATCGTGGTTCGATCGCTACCCAAATCTAGATCGACCATGTTCGTTCGGAGTTGGTGACGATGAGGAAGGAAGCATGGGTAGTGGCCTTGAGTAGTGGACCATTCATTGCATGGCGCTTTTTCATGATGATGATTGCAGTCTTCAGATGACAACTACAATACGACTAGCCTCAGTGTAAGATAAGAGGAAAGTTTGAATGGGCAGTTGCACAAAGGCTATAGATGGGAACCATCAAGGTGACTTCCAAGTTGGGCTTTGCTGTGGACACGCATGCAAAAGGGATCGTTAATTTGTAAGACCTACACAGGTACTCAGAAAGAAGGGATTGTAGGTATGTGGTTAATTTGGACTAGTCCAGATACTTTTATCCTTATGCGGGGAATTGTTTCTAGTGCGAGGAAACCACGGGACACACATTAGACCTAGTGCTGGATCATTTTCCTAGGTTGTACAAATTGGTATGCCTTGGTTCCTTGGCCTCTAAGTGGCAAGGAATGGTGTACCGTGCAGGACAAATGTGATCATATATCCAATGCATTGAGTGAATGAACACAACTATGGATGTTATGTTTGGATGTTTTATATCACCTTATCACACACACTTTTATTTACACTCTGTGTTTTGATGTTCTTATAGTAGATTATATTATCGTATATGCTAACTCTTTGGATGTACGGACAGGTAAGGTATGATTCCTCATGCCTATGGTACTACCCTATTTAGAGATTTGAGATTACTATCACTCACACCACACTTTATCTAAATTGCATTCTTATGCATTTCTTCTTATTACTCTAGGTGTTCTTAAATGAGCAGACTAGGGACAAGTTGGTGTGCTCAAGTAACTGACCAGAGATGAGCAGGAGGATTTCCATGTATGGATATATATATATATATACATATATATATATACATATATATACACACACCAAGTTTGCTTCCATTGTTCGTTACTTTGGGAATAGTAGTGCTTTATGTATGTTAGACAAAAAATTGGACCTAACACCTAAATGTAGATCACAGAATGCAGAAAAGGGTAAATAAAGAGGAGACACACAAAGTTTTTATAGTGGTTCGGCTGTAGATGTAGCCTACGTCCACTTTATAATCTTATTGTTATACTGACCGATTACAAGAATCAGTTATATGCAGACACACAATCCGTGTGTTAATTGAGATTATAAGAGGAGAATTTATGTGTAGAAAGGTGCAAAGTCCTTGCAAACGGTAATGGCAGAGACTATCTAGATGTAGGAGAAAGTCTCAGCCAAAAAGTCAGAGAGAATCCCATTAAAATTCCATGTAGAGGTGTATTTATAGCTGTAGGAGAGCTTCTGGGAAGACCGGTTCGTGATGGGGTACGTGGCACCCGATCCGGAAAAGTAGGAGCAAGATGTGGCATGAGAACAGGTCAAAACAGTGCATGTATCAGCAGGTGCAGGGGTAGGTTCGTGGTCAAGGGATCGGATCGTGATATGGGCTCCACGAACCGAGGTCTGATCGTGAGTTGTATGGTGAAGCTGGTGTGTCACGAGCGGGTCGTGATCAGGAGGTGTACCATGAACGAGTCGTGGTCTGAGGGTGCGCCATGATCCAGGGGGGCGATCCGATGAAGGGCAGACCGAGGATGCACCACGAGCCAGAGAGGATGCATGAGCCATACTCTGATCGTGTGACGCTTCGTCGCTTTATCCAGGAAATTGCCAGATTACACCCATTCATGGAAACGGGGGCAACTTTCAAACCGTAAGTCTGATTGAGCTAAACCAAAGCTCAAACTGAAGCTAATTCAGAGATCTACAAAAGTTACGAAGCTCAGCTCTGTAACTATTGTTTTCGGGCCCAAAAGTGGTCGTCTGATAGGAGTTTCGGGCCTTTCTTTGTTCGTGATGCGACTTTGACCAAATCGTTGCCTATCTTCTGATGTTGTTCTCCATATCCGAGCGCGATGCTATCCAGATATTCAGTGTGACAACTTTTACCAAAAAGTGTGTCAACAATGTAGAGACGATGTTTTGGAGATGTATCCATGTACGACTCATTAGGTATTATGATATGAATCTTCTACTCTGATGCTTATGATTCAGTTTCATCTAACCTTGATGATCGTCTTGCAATGGCCGAACACCACCACGACACACTACTTAGGTAATTGCAGTACAGGGCGGTCATTATAGTCCAAATCAATCAACTCGATGGAGCCGAGCAAAGATAATGGTCAATGAGATGTATTTCAGATATTTATACTGGAAAAGATGATGACATTGCAAAAATTCAGGAAAAACACGCGTTTTCTCTAAGGAAAATCCGGAGAAGAAAATGACTATTCTTGAGTTAGAATAGCATCTTTCCAAATAGCAAAACCCGATTTGATTTGATGCACGCCTTATTTACAACAAGACGTATTTTGAATGACAAATATTAGTTGGCATTTTTCCTCGGTTACTTAAGACTATTCAGACAAGTATGTATAGGAATATATCAGGCAGATTGCCTAGAATGACGATCTAAAGTTTCAGACGTTAGGCTCAAAAGAAGCCGTGGAGTAGCAGTCGGGTAAGTTTAGAGGAATGACATAATGAATTGCTCGAAATCAAGATTAGAGGATCATGGAATCTATGTCAGCAGGAACACACTGGGATGAAATCCGAATCAGGATGTCTAGATCAGTCTACTTCAAAACGATGATCAAATTTGGATCGATATATCTGGATCATCCACTTCAACATTATAATCAAATTAGGGTTGACATACTCAGATCGAAAAGGACTCGCCTAACTCGCCACTTTGGGTTGGTGGCAAGCTCAAAACTCAGACCAGTTCAATTCTATTTGCATGCATCACCTTAATCGCTTTAAAGGAGGATGGTTCAACCTCTAATGCAATAGATCAATAGGCTTCACAAATCACTAAAGTGGCATAATGTTATATATGACAAGCCGGCCCGAATTTCTTAGCTCAAAGTTTAGACAAGAATCCAAATTGATGTGGACTCGAACTACCATGAACCGGTACCAATCCAGATAACTTTAAGTGATCCAACCTAGAATTTGCAAACTTGGTCGCCCTAAGTCTTCCTTATACTTCTCAGCAAATTTTTAGGGCTGCTCTTCTCTACTTATAATAATTGCCTTAGAGAATTTTGGGACATTTTAGCTCTTTGTTATTTTAACTATTTCCTTGTACTTTGCATCTTCACCGATCCATCACTATAATCATTAAATTCAGAAATAAAGAGTTAGGATCATCAAAGTGGACATATGCTTATTAACACCGAACTATTATAAATGTTGTACACTACTTTTTTGTTTCCTATTTTCTGTTAATTTTCCTCGGTTTTCAATTTAATTTTTTAATTTACTTCTTGTCAAGTCTACTTTTGGGTGTTCATGCTAATTTTCCACATACAAGAAACATCCAAGATTTTAAAGACGTATACTTAAGGAGAGGTATTATAATACCTGTAGAATTTAGATGGGTGAATATGCCAAAAGTTAAAACATATTATTGTTATTTTTACTGTGTATACAATATATAAATAGATAACCCATTAGTATTGTATGTCATCTTTGGAAACGAATTCTACTCTTGTTTATTTCATATGACTTTGCTTATTTCACAACAAATTATAAAATTTAGGAATATATCTAAGAAAAAATAAATAATAGAATTTAAGTTCCCAGAACTAATTAATCCATGACTTACCATCTACAAAACAATTATTATTTTATTTTCATTGCTGCATCTGGTTGTGTGTCTCACACATATTAATAAGATCATTTTAACTAATGGTTCAGATTAGTTTAGCATATTAAGATGTGAAGAAGTGTTTCATATTTTCTTAGGCTGTGTTGGCCCCTTGGACTGGGCAGCCTAGGCAACAACACAGGGCCAATTTCAAGGGGGCACATTTTGGTTTAGGATCCAACTCTAATTTTGTTTTTTAGCCCATTGAGAAAAAACCCAAAGTTTTAATTTCCACGCAATCTTCGTTTTTCATGTACAAAAATCAAGTTCAAACAGAAGCCGAAGCGATCCATCGCGACTTTCGATTTTCAATTTTCAATTTTCAAAAGCAACCTTTTGATAGTCATTGGAGATTACATTCCTTTGCATATCTCCTTTTGATTCAAGCTTCTTTCCCTCTTCTAATTTTATCAATCTTATGATCTATAAAGTTCTGACTGATGTTTGAAAACTTATCAGCATCTCTAGATTCAAATCAAATTCGAAATCCATTGAATCTCAAAATTCAAGCGCAAGGTATGCTTTAAATTTGGGAATTTAATTAGATTACAATTTTTACAATTTTTCATTGCTACAATAATCTATCACATCCCTAGTTTTTAAAATTTTGCATTGCTTGGATTTTTCATTCATACGAAATGGTGTTAAATTACTAAATAAGAGCCTGTTAAAATTGTAGCCTTATCCTAATGCTTGCATGTCAAAAGTTCATATTTAAATAGTGTGCTTATATCTTAAAAGTAGTAAGATGTACAGACTGCAAAGTCTTGACGCCTAAATGAATTTTAAACATTTTGTATTAATACTGAGTAATAGTAATATATCACTAAGAAATTGTTGATTGGACTTCAAAGTATTTTTTTGAATATTTAAAAAGTATTAACTTCAATATATTAATCAATATTTCCTAATATACTATGTTGATTGAGTGAAATATTATCTGTGTTTTCTTCTTTACAAGACCACTTAAAAATAATGTGTTGCCTAAAATTAATTTCTGCGTTGATTTACTATTTCCAGTAGAACTACACCCCTACTAATTCTGCAGTAGTACCTGAACCTCTCGATCAAGTTATTGCGATGACCAAAGCTCTTCCTGGTGCTTGAGTATTATTTTTCGTCATTTATTTTCAAGTTCGCTAAACTTTTTTACTTCTGTATTTTTGTCTACTGCCTTTTGTAACTGATGTGTTGATTCTTTTTATTTAGTTGAGAAAAAAAATCTAGGAATAAAATTTTAATCTTTTTTGTTAAATGCAGTTTTCTGAAGTTAATAACCTTTTTTAGATCAAAGAATGATGGGATGCGACTGTTTGATGAATGGACATGAGCTAATGAATCATGTTGTATTGCTTTGATTAGTAATTTTTAAAGCTTAAATTAGTAGTTAGTACCATCAAGAAACAATTATATGGATCTCAAGAAACAAAAAAAACAAAGACAAGAACTTATAACTCAAAGTTTACAAGATTTGCTAAACAAATATTTCAGCAAATATCAAATTCATTGGTTGAATTTGAAGAACTAATTAATGTCACGGAAAATGAAAATGCCAATAAATGGTAATTCCACTTGAGGTAAAAACTAATATTGAAAATTCAAAAGATGATGATAATGATGAAAACGAAGAAATATATGAAAAACATAAAGATACAATTACACTAATGGATAATAGTGTTATTAACAATCTTCATGTAAATAACCATATTACCTATAATTTTAAGTGTTTGGAAAATGATTCGAGTTTAAATATTTATAATCCGAAAATTTGGGATAATCTTCAAGGAGACTAGAAACTTGCTTATTGAAATCGAACAAAACATGAATCTAGTATTAATTTTCCAAAAGATGAATGCTCAAGAAGATTTTCTTCAAATTATTATATTTTAAATTTACTAAATGGAGAAACTCGTGATAGATAATGGTTAGTGTATTCAAAAGATTTAGATAGAGTTTTTTGCTTTTGCGGTGAGCTATTCAAAACAAAACCATTAAAAAGTCAATTAGCAAGTGAGGGAATTAGATATTGGAAACATCTTAGTAAAACACTTGAGCTACATGAAAATAGCATCAAGAACCTTTAAAACTCGAAACCATAGAAAATGCTAAGACTTGGGTTGAAGAAAAGTCAAACTATAAACAACGAACTGCAAATTCAAATTAGAAATAATGCACCACGTTGGAAAAAAAATGTAATGGTACTGTTGAGATATTTTATAGATATGAGTTTAGAATGTGTATAAGAATGAGTTAATGAGTTTCCTGGTTTACAGTATTTAGGATAGGAATGAGTTATTGAGTTTCCTGGTTTACAATGTTTAGGATAAGAATGAGTTAACCAGTTTCCTGGTTTACAGTTATTGCCAATTGCCAGTTCTTTTGTATCATGTTATATATATGACATAAATATATCAATAAAAGGGAGGCTAAGCCATTCTTTATTTCTTCATGGTATCAGAGCCACATGGCTAAGATACAGATCCAACAATGGGTGACGGTAAAAATACATACACACCTTCACCTGTGCAAGCAGTGATAGTTGGTGGTTGCAACAATTTGGTTGGAGCTTCAGTCAATGGGCAAAGAAATTCTTCCAGTGCTACATCTAACACGTCAAGAACTCCTACTTCTCTTCCTAATTTGACTGCGGAACAATGGAAGACTATAACCACTATATTTGGTAATACTCTACCGATCGATTACATGGTGAGTTTTCTAAATTTTCTTGGATTATTGATACAGGTGCTTCTAATCATGTAATGGGGGACGAGTCATATTTTTTTGATGTTCATGATATTGCTGCATGTCCTGTTGGACTTCCTGTTGGTAAAAAAAATTGTTGATACCAAAAAGGGAAGTATGAGGCTTTTGGATGGATTTTATCTTAAAAATGTTCTTTATGTTCCTGTTAGACCAAAAATTGGGCCTAACACCCAAATGCAGATCGCAGATCACAAAATGCAGAAATGAGTAAATAAAGAGGAGACACACAAGGTTTTTATAGTGGTTCGGCTGTAGATGTAGCCTACGTCCACTTTATAATCTTATTGTTATACTGACAGATTACAGGAATCAGTTACATGTAGACACACAATCCGTGTGTTAATTGTATTGAAAAGATAAGAATTTGAGTGTATGAAGGTGCAAAGTCCTTGCACTTCGGTAATGGTGGAAGCAGTGAAGAAGAATGGCCAAAAGATCCTTGAAAATTACTTCAAATGGTGTATTTATAGCTGTTTCCTGAAGGCGGTTCATGGGACACATGGCACGCATCCCAAAAATCTCGAAATGTGGTGGAAAACGTCCAGACATCATCTCCAAATCGTCATGTGACATGTAATCAGATCCATGTAAGTTGGAGTGAAAATAGCCTTGAGAATAGGTCAGAACAAGCTGCGCAGGAGCAGGTGCGGGGATCGGATCGTGGTGGGGTATGTGGCACACGATCCGGGATAATAGGAGCAAGATATGGCATGAGAATAGGTCAAAACAGGGAGCGTATCTGCAGGTCGGAAGTTCGGATCGCGATCATGGGGTCGGATCGTGGTCATGGGTCGGATCGTGAGCGGCATAGTGAAGCTGGAGTGAAGTGCTGGCGATTGGGTCGGATCGTGAGATGTACCGCGGACGGTTCGTGGTTTGAGGAGGGCGATCCGATGAGGGGCGATCCGATGAGGGGCGATCCGATGAGGGACGATCCGAGGGTGCGTGATCCATACTTCGATCGTGTGCTGCTTCGTTGCTTTATCCAGGAAATTGCCAGTTTACACCAGTTTACGGAAACGGGCATAACTTTCAAACCATAAGTCCGATTGAGCCAAACCGAAGCTCAAACTGAAGCTAACTCAGAGATCTACAAATGTTACAGAGCTTAGCTCCGTAATCGCTGTTTTCGGGCCCAAAAGAGGTCGTTTGATAGGAGTTTCGGGCCTGTTTATGTTGAGGATGTGATTTTGACCAAATCTCTCAATGTCTTCTGACGTCGTTTCTATCGCTCGAGCATGTTATCATTCAGGAATTCCATGTGTGACAGCTTTTGCCAAAAAATGTGTCAACAGTTCCTAAATTGCATTGCAACTTAATTTCAGTTACACAACTCATTGATGACATGCACTATTTTGTACAATTTGTTTCTAATATGTATGTTATACAGGACCGTCATACGAGGAAGCTGATTGGAACGGGTGAACGGAGAGATGGACTTTACTACTTCCAGCAACCATCTACAGTACAATCTACATCTATAATACATGCTATATCGGTGGATGCTTCTTCATCTTTGTTGGAACTCTGGCATCAACGTCTTGGACATCCTTCAGAGAAAGTAGTAAAGTCATTACATTTCCTACGTAATTCTAGAGATAGATTGGAAAAAGGTGTGTGATGTGTGTCCTAGTGCCAAACAATCTCGTGATTCTTTTTCTCTTAGTGATCATAAGGCCTCCCGAATTTTTGAATTGGTTCATTATGATTTATTGGGTCCCTACAATACAGTTTCTTCTTGTAGGGCTCGTTATTTCTTAACTATTGTGGATGATTTTTCTTGAGCTGTATGGGTTTATTTGTTGATTGATAAATTAGAGGTATTTAAAATGTTTATGTCATTTTTGGCTATGGTGGATCGTCAATTTGGACAAAAAAATTAAGATTATTCGAAGTGATAATGGAACATAATTTAATTGTTTGATAAATTATTATTTTCAAGTGGGATTTTATTTCAAACCTCTTGTGTGGGGACTCCACAACAAAATGGTAGAGTTGAACATAAGCACCGTCATATTTTCTTTCAAGTGGGATTTTATTTCAAACCTCTTGTGTGGGGACTCCATAACAAAATGGTAGAGTTGAACGAAAGCACCGTCATATTTTAGAAGTGGCACGGGCCTAGTGTATTTAAAGTCATGTTTCTCTTTATTTTTGGGGTGAATGTGTCTTACCAGCTTCTCATTTGATCAATCTAACACCTTCGCGTGTTCTTTACAATAAAACACCTTATGAAATTTTATTCAATGCTGCCTATAATCAACGAGCTAAGAGTGATAAATCTGCAAGTCGAAGTCGAAAATTCATCTTTGTTGGATATCCTTTTGGTAAGAAAAGGTGGAGACTTTTTGATCTAGATTTTTTTTGTTTCTAGAGATGTTAAGTTTTTTGAAAATCAATTTCCATTTGTTGAACATGCTCCTACTACTATTTGTTCTAAATGTAATATTGGAAGTATGAATTTGAGTGATGATGATTTTGATATTCTTGGAGAGCCTACAAATGAACTTGAACCTACAAATGAATCTACCCCACTACATATCACAACCCAAAGCTCCCCAACTGTCACTTTAGAACTTGCAAATGAGCTTGACTGTAACACCCCGAATTTTAGTTAATACTAAAATTCACTAATTACTGGATAAATAATCTCAGATGTGGGAATTGGGGGTAACGGGCTGCGTTATTGCGTTCGTCTCGGAAAAATACGCGAAATAGAGTCCGAGTTTTCGAGAATCGGAGTCCGTATGGCCCGGTTATGGTCCGAAGAAGTTTGCAGAAAAATTAGGGCTAAAAACAGATTTAAAAACTTAAATATTCAGATTGGGAATGGGCCAGGCGGGGTCAGGCGGGAAGCTTCCCGCCCAACCCATGTCGACAGGGCTGTCGACAGGCCTGTCGACAGGGGTGTCGACATGCCTGTCGACTTGCCTGTCGACAGGGTGGCACCGTTCTGTGAACCTGGGTGCACCAGGTTGGGTTTCAGGCTGGCTAGGAGGGCTGGTTCTAGAGATTTCCTAAATCTAAGGGTCCTAATCTAATCTAGGGTTAATCTAAGGGCCTAAAACACTCACCTAATCCTATAAATAAGACCCCAACCCTACCCTAATTCATTCATAATTAAGTCTTGTAACTAAACTATGGCAAAATGAAATTTGAGCATGGCCTCCACTAGTTCATGAAGGAAGTTTCAAGCTAATCCCTCTCAAATCATTCTCTAATCATCATTATTTTCATAGTTAGCAACTAATTCCTCTTCATAAGTTGGTTAATTTTGAGTTTGGTGAGTTTCTATCACTTTAACATCAATTGTTAAAGTAAGTAGATTGGGTGTAATGAGACTTATGGTCTTAAATGCGGATTAGTGAGTTTGAATCATGTATAATGATATGTTACTCTATGTTGTTCTATGATTATGCATATTTGATAAGTTGGTTTATGCATGCTTAATAAGTTGATTTATGCATGTTTAACAAGTTGGTATATGCATGTTTAACAAAGTGAGTTATGCAAGTTAAGCATATGTTTAAATGCAAGTTTAATGTGATATGCAAGTTATGCATGCTTATGCAAGTATATGGATGCTTATGCAAGTCATGTATATGTTTAAATGCAAGATTTATGTGATATGCAAGTTATGCATGCTTATGCGAGTATATGAATGTTTATGCAAGATATGTATATGCCTAAATGACATGATATGCAAGTTATGCATGCTTATGCAAGTATGTGAATGCTTATGCAAGTATGTGGATGCTTATGCAAGTATGTGAATGCTTATGCAAGTTATGTGTATGCTTAAATGCATGTTTAACATGTTATGCAAGTCATGAGAATGCCTATATGCAAGTTCAATATGTTATGCAAGATATGTGTATGATAATATGCAAGCTCTTATGTAACGTGTTATGCAAATCATGTGTATGATAATATGCAAGTTTGGGTTATATGTAGTTGGGTTAATATATGCTCATATATGCAAGTTGACATCCTCTTAACCCATGACAAAGTTATGTGCTAAACCCATGATATTTGTGATGATCTTCCCCTTTGTTATGTCATGAAATGAGAGCGATTTACGTGGGGAACGATGGGGTGGTAAATATGTTAATAAATGAATGTTTGGGTATGATTAAGCATACCATAAAAATAAATTACCATAAGTGGGAATTTACCTATTGAGTTAGGTCTACCCCATGGGAATTTACCTATTGAGTTAGGTCTACCCATGTTATGGAAAACTTGATATTAATTAGGGATAATTAATATGGGGGTGATTAATTAGGTGTAATTAATCGACTAAGACACGAGGTTGGACTCATTTGTAGTGTAAAACTGCCCGGACCCGACCGGCTTAACCAGTTGCTACAAATGTCAGCCCAATGTGAGAGGTCTTAGCCATAAATTAAATACGTGATTAAGGTAAAGACACGAGGTTAGACTCTGTTATGACGTAAGACTGCCCGGATTCTACCGGCTTAACCAGGCGGTCATAACAGCCAGTCTAATGTGGGAGGTCTTTATGGGAGATCACGGTCTCAATTAATTAAGAAACACTTAACCATAGTAGCATGTAGTGGGACATGAGGGGTTAAGTGGGTGCCTTGGGTGGCATGTGGAGATTTAATGGTTGCCTTGGGTGGCATGTGGAATCTAGTGGGTTGCCTTGGGTGGCAATAGAAAATACGATTAGAATACTTAACCAAGTGGAAACATGTAATTAAACATGATTAAAGGGTTAAGTGGGATACACTAGATATATGACAAGCTTAGGTGGGTAGCTTGTGGGGGCCCATTTCAACCAATATCCCAAACGTATCTTTGTGGGCTCGACCCATGTCGAGTGACGGGACACGCATATTGGGCTTGATTATAAGAGGCCAAAACGGGTTAGCGGTGGCAACGCAAGTCCAACGGGTTTCATATGCGTGTGTGGGCCCGGGCTGGTAGATAAGCCGTTGTTGCATCGTGTAGATATAAAGCCGTGCACCGTTAGTATTGGGTAGCCGCTTTAGGGGAGTGATACACCCCACTGTGGGACCAGCACGGGTATCTACGGTAGGGAGCCGATCGATGGGGAGTAGTGGGTACACCTAATGAAGATAGGGGCGGACGGCACCTATGTAGGGGTACATGAAACTACTGGGTAAGAATTACTGAGTACACCTAGTGGAGATAGGGGCAGACGGCACCTATGTAGTGGGCTAGGAGTACATGGAACTACTGGGGAAATTTTCTAAGTCCTTGGAAGGGATCAACCTTTAAGTAGGAATGACTGGTGTGGTGCAGTTAGTAATTATCCTTGGGTGGGTAGATGCGTCCTGACGGTTATCTTAGTTTATCCTAAGTCTACCAAGCTGCTTAGTGTAGCCATTCATCCCCAGATATTACCGTAGGTCAAGTTTATGTCTTCTCTGGTTACTTTAATGATTGTATTGTTAAAGTTATAGGACTCACTCAGACTTATGTCTGACCCCGTTGTTTCTATCCTTTTCCCAACCCTCAGGTCCTACGGTGGATCCTAGCAGTAGTAGAGCTTGATCGGATTGCTGTTCCAGTCTTGAGGAGCTTGGGTAGATGTAAAGCTCCAGTTATCCAGTTATCTTTTCTTTCGTTCTGGCTATTGTATTGAGAGTGGGATTATGTACTTCTTTATTTGGATGGATATTGTACTTGACTTTTATTGTGGTTTTATGATGTAACCAGACATGTTTATTTCCGCTGTTATGAGATGATGTTTTAAAATTTCAAGTACTACTTATATCTGTCTTGTTGTAATTTTTCTGTTCTATATTCACTAAAATACTCCACCGATGTTATGGCATTCCCTTAGTGAGTGACCATAGCGGGTGTGGGGTGTTACACGTGGTATCAGAGCAAAGGTTACCGGAACAGAAAAAAAAATTTAGAAAACTATTTTTCTAAAACATTTTTGGAAAAGATATTTTCAAAAACATGTCTTTTAAGAGAAAAGTTTTTGAAAGAAAAGCATAATCCCCAATAGCCATATCTATATCCTTCGAATTCTCCGTTTGAATCTTTCCTTTTTCGTTTCAGCATGACCGAGAATCTTAATCTTCCGGAGGGTGTGACGGTACCAGTATGGTATAGGAGATTGATGGAGGCTAGGGCCACCACTGCGGGTCCAGCAAATATTCCTCCACCAACCGTAGCACCCGATCTTCCTCCTCCCCCTCCTCCTCGCACGGATACTTTTGCTAAGACTTGCAAGGAATTTAAAGCTATGGGAGGGAAACCTTTTCAAGGATCTGAAACCTTTGTGGAGGCTAGAGATTGGCTTAAGGAGGTGGAAGAGTTGATAGATATCTTTGAGATGGAAGAAGGGAAGAAAGTCAAGTTGGTCGCTTGGTTAATGAAGGGAGAAGCCTCATTCTGGTGGGAGGTTACTAATGGAGAACGCCCCGTTGACTCTTGGGCGGATTTTAGGCAAAGATTTGTGGCAAAGTTTCTCTCAAGGGCGGAGGAAAACTTGTATATGGAAAGATTCTTGACTCTAAAGCAAGGAAATCTTTCGGTGAAGGAATATGTTAATAAGTTTAATCAATTGGCAAGGTTTGGCCTAGACATGGTGAATACACCGGAGAAGAAGGCTTTGAGGTTCGTGAAAGGTTTGAATGAACCGATGCATGGGTTGGCTATGACTCACATCCCTATGGGGGCCACCTTTGAGAAGCTAGTTGACATGGCACTCATGTATGAGGAAGAGAAGGGTCCTAATGCTAATAAGGCACCCGAGAAGAAGGGAGATCAAAAGAGACCTCAACAACAGCAAAGCAAAAGTGGGAAAGGCAACGGTGGCAAGAGCAAGAAGAAGAAGTGTTTCAATTGTGGGACACCTGGCCACCTAAGCAAGGATTGTCGCAAGAAGAAGAAGACCGGCTGCTTCCACTGTGGCGAAGCAGGGCACTTAGTGAAGGATTGCCCTAAGAAAGGGCAAAGGACGGGATCTACCTCAGGAGGACAGGTGCAAGCTCTTATGGCACCGGGTCAGGCTAGGGGGCAAGTACAGGCTCTCGCGGTTCCACCGATTCAGGAGAGAGGTAGAACTATTTCCGTTGAAAGTCTGGTTTTTCTATTTGACCATCCTGTCCGTACATTGTTTGATTCAGGCGCATCGCATTCGTTTATCTCATCATCATTAGTTGAGTCACTGCACTTAGACACCAGTCTGGTAGATGATCCCTTGGTTGTTTCAAACCCAATTGGGGGCTCCACTTATTTGTCCATGATATGTTTGGGTTTGAAGATTTCTATACTTAGCATTGAGTTTAGATGTGATGCTTTTGTATTGGGCTTCACGGGCTATGGGTTGATTTTGGGCATGGACTGGTTATCCAGTAATGGTGCCGTTCTTGATTGCGAAAGGAGAGTTGTTAGGCTCATGACCCGCTTGGGTAACACTCTCGAGATTTCTTGTAACCCCAGGGACTCTGTTATGCTAAGTTATCTTGAATCGCTTGACGCTTCGGTCGAGGGTTTGCAATCTGTTAGAGTGGTCCGGGAATATCCGGATGTGTTTGAGGAGGTGAAGGGCTTACCTCCGAAGCGGGAGATTGACTTCCGAATATATTTGGTGGATAATGCTAAACCGGTATCTTTACCAGTGCGCCACATGGCTCCTCGTGAGAGGAGGGAACTCCATAAGCAAGTAGGGGAGTTGCTTGAGAAGGGGTTCATAAGACGAAGCATATCGGAGTGGGGTGCTCCAGTAGTATTTGCTACGAAGGCAGATGGGTCCCTCAGACTTTGTGTAGACTATAGAGAACTCAACAAGCTCACAAAGAAGAATAGACACCCATTGCCGAGGATTGATGATCTTTTCGATCAGTTGGTTGGCGCTTCAGTATTTTCTCAATTGGACTTGGCCACGGGGTTTCATCAGTTGAGGGTGGCTGAGGATAGCATAGACAAGACTGCCTTTAGAACTCCGGATGGTTTCTATGAGTGGCTGGTGATGCCATTTGGGTTGACGAACGCCCCCGCATACTTTGTTGATTTGATGAGTAGGGTGTTCAGGGAGTTCCTTAATAAATTCGTGGTGGTCTTTGTGGATGATATCTTAGTATTTTCAAAGAGTGAAGAAGAGCATGCCCTACATCTTGGGGAAGTGTTGAAGACTCTTCGAGCACATAGCCTTAAGGCTAAATTCTCTAAATGTCACTTCTGGAGGAAGGAAGTACGGTTCTTGGGGCACGTGGTCTCCAAGGAAGGGATAGCTGTGGATCCCGCAAAGGTAGTATCAATTCAGGATTGGAAGGTTCCGAAGAATGCTACCGAAGTAAGAAGCTTCTTGGGGTTGGCGGGTTATTATAGGAAGTTTATCAAAGACTTCGCGAAGATATCAGCCCCATTAACCCGCTTAACAAAGAAGAATCTTGTTTTTGCATGGGACGTAGATTGTGATGATGCGTTCCGACGGTTAAAGAGAGCTTTAACCACGGCTCCAGTTTTAGTGTTGCCGGATGGGAGCAAGCCATGTGTTGTCTATACCGATGCCTGTGGGACAGGTCTTGGCGCGGTCTTAATGCAAGAGGGAAGGGTAATAGCCTATGGTGGAAGGCAGTTAAGGCCACATGAGAAAAATTACCCTACCCATGATTTAGAGTTGGCTGCTATTGTTTTTGCGCTTAAGATCTGGCGCCATTATCTTCTTGGTGAGAGATTCGAGTTGTTCACTGACCACAAATCATTAAAGTACTTGTTTTCTCAGAAGGATTTGAATCTGAGACAGCAAAGGTGGATGGAGTTCCTAGCATCCTATGATTTCGAGATAGCGTATACCCCTGGCAAGGGTAATGTGGTGGCGGACGCCTTGAGTAGGAAGAGGTTGTCCTTGAGTCCATTGTTCGTGGAACGACGAAGCTTGGAGTTTATCTCGATGTTTGATTTCAGACCTTCCATTGATTATGTACCCGGTTTGCTAGCTTCCTTGGAAGTTAGGCCTACTCTTTTGGGGCGGATTGGGGAAGCCCAGAGGGACGACCCACAGTTGGTTGAGTTGATAGAGAAGCTCATAAGGGGGGAGTTGTCCAGCCATTTGAGTAGGTACACCCTAGACGATAAGGGGTGCTTGCGTAGAGACGGTAGACTTTGTGTACCGCAAGATGAAGGGGTGAGGAAGGCTATTCTTGATGATGCACACCGTTCTAGGATGACCATTCATCCCGGTGGGGATAAGATGTACCAAGATATGAAGAGGGTTTTCTTCTGGGCCGGTATGAAGAAAGATGTGGCCGAGTATGTCGCTCGATGTTTGGTGTGCCAGCAAGTGAAGGCAGAGCAAAGGAAACCAGGTGGGTTGCTTCACCCATTGGAGGTTCCGCAATGGAAGTGGGATAGCGTCTCGATGGATTTTATTGACGGGTTACCCAGATCGAGGAAGGGTAATACAGGAATTTGGGTGGTGGTAGATAGGCTTACTAAGAGCGCCCATTTCATACCTGTGAAGAGCAAGAGGACCGCTCCATGGTTAGCTTCTGTATATCTTCGAGAGATAGTTCGATTGCATGGGGTACCCTCTAGCATAGTGAGTGATCGAGATCCTATCTTCACTAGCGAGTTCTGGAGAAGTTTGCAAGAAGCAGTGGGGACTCAATTGTGTCTGAGCACCGCATATCATCCTCAGACAGACGGCCAGACTGAGAGGGTGAATCGTGTTCTAGAAGACCTTTTGAGGCTTTGTATCCTAGATTTTGGAGGTACATGGGAAGAGCATCTTCCGTTGGTGGAGTTCGCATATAATAACAGCTTTCAGTCCAGTATTGGTATGGCTCCTTTCGAAGCTCTCTATGGAAGGCCTTGTCGATCACCTACATGTTGGTGGGAATCTACGGATAAGATCTTGCTTGGGCCTGATATGGTTAGGGAGACTTCAGAGAAGATCGATTTGATTCAAAGAAGGATGAAAGCAGCGCAGGATAGGCAAAAATCTTATGCGGACAAGAGAAGGACGGATCTTGAGTTTGAGGTTGGGGATATGGTTTTTGTTAAGGTATCTCCGTTGAGAAATGTTGTTCGCTTCGGATCCGTGGGGAAGTTAGCACCGAGGTTTGTTGGGCCGTTTCCTATCAAGGAAAGGATTGGACGGATGGCATATAGGGTGGAGTTGCCCGACAGACTTAGTGGTGTTCATGATGTATTCCATGTATCACATCTGAGGAAGTGCTTACATGAGACGGCAGAGGTGGTAGAGCCAAGCTTGCTTAGAGATGTAGAGGTTGAGCGTGATACGACGATTCGACGAGCTCCTACTCGCATCCTTGGGTCAGAGACTAGGAAATTGAGGAATCGAGAGGTTCAGCTAGTCAAAGTACAATGGGGAGAAGATGAGAGCAACGCAACTTGGGAGACGGAAGCGAAGATGCGTTCATTGTACCCATTTCTTTTTGAGGGTATGTCTTTACTTTCTCCTTTATCGCTTGTCTAGTACTTATCTTATCTTTGGTATGTCCTCTCGTTAGTACCTTTGACCTTTAGATAGGGTAAACCTATGGTTGAAACATGTGTTTGAGACATGTTATGGTTGATGGATGCAAGTGGATGCAAGTGTTTGCTAGTGGTTGCTCGTGGATGCATATACACACACTCTAGGCACTAGATCGGCTCAGTCACTTCATATTGCATATTGCATAAAATTGTGTGTAGGAAAATATATTTATGGATGTATAATGGTTGTGTTATCACATGGATGATGCATTTTGGTGAATGATTGTGCACTCATGTAGATATTGTATGTGTCGATAGGGTTTCTCGCATACATAATGGATGCATGGCACTATCATGGTTTGCATATGTTCATACATTAGATAGGGAACATATACACACACTTTTTGCATATGCTCATACATCATTAGAAATTGTTTTAAGGACAATGGATGCCAGTGGTTGATGGTTTGAGTAGATGGTTGTTTGGATGGTAGGATTTGCATTCTCCTTAGCTTAAAGATTTCGGGGACGAAATCCTTTAAGGAGGGGAGAATGTAACACCCCGAATTTTAGTTAATACTAAAATTCACTAATTACTGGATAAATAATCTCAGATGTGGGAATTGGGGGTAACGGGCTACGTTATTGCGTTCGTCTCGGAAAAATACGCGAAATAGAGTCCGAGTTTTCGAGAATCGGAGTCCGTATGGCCCGGTTATGGTCCGAAGAAGTTTGCAGAAAAATTAGGGCTAAAAACAGATTTAAAAACTTAAATATTCAGATTGGGAATGGGCCAGGCGGGGTCAGGCGGGAAGCTTCCCGCCCAACCCATGTCGACAGGGCTGTCGACAGGCCTGTCGACAGGGGTGTCGACATGCCTGTCGACTTGCCTGTCGACAGGGTGGCACCGTTCTGTGAACCTGGGTGCACCAGGTTGGGTTTCAGGCTGGCTAGGAGGGCTGGTTCTAGAGATTTCCTAAATCTAAGGGTCCTAATCTAATCTAGGGTTAATCTAAGGGCCTAAAACACTCACCTAATCCTATAAATAAGACCCCAACCCTACCCTAATTCATTCATAATTAAGTCTTGTAACTAAACTATGGCAAAATGAAATTTGAGCATGGCCTCCACTAGTTCATGAAGGAAGTTTCAAGCTAATCCCTCTCAAATCATTCTCTAATCATCATTATTTTCATAGTTAGCAACTAATTCCTCTTCATAAGTTGGTTAATTTTGAGTTTGGTGAGTTTCTATCACTTTAACATCAATTGTTAAAGTAAGTAGATTGGGTGTAATGAGACTTATGGTCTTAAATGCGGATTAGTGAGTTTGAATCATGTATAATGATATGTTACTCTATGTTGTTCTATGATTATGCATATTTGATAAGTTGGTTTATGCATGCTTAATAAGTTGATTTATGCATGTTTAACAAGTTGGTATATGCATGTTTAACAAAGTGAGTTATGCAAGTTAAGCATATGTTTAAATGCAAGTTTAATGTGATATGCAAGTTATGCATGCTTATGCAAGTATATGGATGCTTATGCAAGTCATGTATATGTTTAAATGCAAGATTTATGTGATATGCAAGTTATGCATGCTTATGCGAGTATATGAATGTTTATGCAAGATATGTATATGCCTAAATGACATGATATGCAAGTTATGCATGCTTATGCAAGTATGTGAATGCTTATGCAAGTATGTGGATGCTTATGCAAGTATGTGAATGCTTATGCAAGTTATGTGTATGCTTAAATGCATGTTTAACATGTTATGCAAGTCATGAGAATGCCTATATGCAAGTTCAATATGTTATGCAAGATATGTGTATGATAATATGCAAGCTCTTATGTAACGTGTTATGCAAATCATGTGTATGATAATATGCAAGTTTGGGTTATATGTAGTTGGGTTAATATATGCTCATATATGCAAGTTGACATCCTCTTAACCCATGACAAAGTTATGTGCTAAACCCATGATATTTGTGATGATCTTCCCCTTTGTTATGTCATGAAATGAGAGCGATTTACGTGGGGAACGATGGGGTGGTAAATATGTTAATAAATGAATGTTTGGGTATGATTAAGCATACCATAAAAATAAATTACCATAAGTGGGAATTTACCTATTGAGTTAGGTCTACCCCATGGGAATTTACCTATTGAGTTAGGTCTACCCATGTTATGGAAAACTTGATATTAATTAGGGATAATTAATATGGGGGTGATTAATTAGGTGTAATTAATCGACTAAGACACGAGGTTGGACTCATTTGTAGTGTAAAACTGCCCGGACCCGACCGGCTTAACCAGTTGCTACAAATGTCAGCCCAATGTGAGAGGTCTTAGCCATAAATTAAATACGTGATTAAGGTAAAGACACGAGGTTAGACTCTGTTATGACGTAAGACTGCCCGGATTCTACCGGCTTAACCAGGCGGTCATAACAGCCAGTCTAATGTGGGAGGTCTTTATGGGAGATCACGGTCTCAATTAATTAAGAAACACTTAACCATAGTAGCATGTAGTGGGACATGAGGGGTTAAGTGGGTGCCTTGGGTGGCATGTGGAGATTTAATGGTTGCCTTGGGTGGCATGTGGAATCTAGTGGGTTGCCTTGGGTGGCAATAGAAAATACGATTAGAATACTTAACCAAGTGGAAACATGTAATTAAACATGATTAAAGGGTTAAGTGGGATACACTAGATATATGACAAGCTTAGGTGGGTAGCTTGTGGGGGCCCATTTCAACCAATATCCCAAACGTATCTTTGTGGGCTCGACCCATGTCGAGTGACGGGACACGCATATTGGGCTTGATTATAAGAGGCCAAAACGGGTTAGCGGTGGCAACGCAAGTCCAACGGGTTTCATATGCGTGTGTGGGCCCGGGCTGGTAGATAAGCCGTTGTTGCATCGTGTAGATATAAAGTCGTGCACCGTTAGTATTGGGTAGCCGCTTTAGGGGAGTGATACACCCCACTGTGGGACCAGCACGGGTATCTACGGTAGGGAGCCGATCGATGGGGAGTAGTGGGTACACCTAATGAAGATAGGGGCGGACGGCACCTATGTAGGGGTACATGAAACTACTGGGTAAGAATTACTGAGTACACCTAGTGGAGATAGGGGCAGACGGCACCTATGTAGTGGGCTAGGAGTACATGGAACTACTGGGGAAATTTTCTAAGTCCTTGGAAGGGATCAACCTTTAAGTAGGAATGACTGGTGTGGTGCAGTTAGTAATTATCCTTGGGTGGGTAGATGCGTCCTGACAGTTATCTTAGTTTATCCTAAGTCTACCAAGCTGCTTAGTGTAGCCATTCATCCCCAGATATTACCGTAGGTCAAGTTTATGTCTTCTCTGGTTACTTTAATGATTGTATTGTTAAAGTTATAGGACTCACTCAGACTTATGTCTGACCCCGTTGTTTCTATCCTTTTCCCAACCCTCAGGTCCTACGGTGGATCCTAGCAGTAGTAGAGCTTGATCGGATTGCTGTTCCAGTCTTGAGGAGCTTGGGTAGATGTAAAGCTCCAGTTATCCAGTTATCTTTTCTTTCGTTCTGGCTATTGTATTGAGAGTGGGATTATGTACTTCTTTATTTGGATGGATATTGTACTTGACTTTTATTGTGGTTTTATGATGTAACCAGACATGTTTATTTCCGCTGTTATGAGATGATGTTTTAAAATTTCAAGTACTACTTATATCTGTCTTGTTGTAATTTTTCTGTTCTATATTCACTAAAATACTCCACCGATGTTATGGCATTCCCTTAGTGAGTGACCATAGCGGGTGTGGGGTGTTACATTGACCCTGCAACTAAATCCTCCCTAATACATATCACCACCCAAAATCCAACAAGTACCATCTTAGAGCATGTTCCCACTATTTCTTCAGCAGCCGATGAATTGCAGTTTGACCCGAATGTTGAACAAATTCTTGTTACATCACCATCTTCATATCATCATTCTTCTACAGATGGGAACATAGAGGTTGCTATGGATGCTACTAATGAACCTCGCATGGGACGTGGATTCCGTGAAAAAGTTCCATCCCTTCGACTTCATGACTATGTTACTAACACTATCCTCACAAAAAGTCCATCTACTCTTTCTCCAAATTCACCCGCGATATCTGCTTCCTCAGGTACGCTCTTTCCTATAACACATTATATTAATTATGCAAAATTTTATGTTAGTCATCAGCAATTTCTAGCCGCTGTTACAGTAGGTCGTGAACCGAAATCATTTAAAGAAGCTATGAGAGATGTAGGATGGCGTCGTGCTATGCAAACATGAATTCGTGCTTTAGAGGACAATGGTACTTGGACTATGGAAAAATTACCATCTGGTAAATGTGCTCTTGGTAGTCAATGGGTTTACAAAATCAAATATAACTCTGATGGCAGCATTAAGAAGCTTAAAGCTCGTTTAGTTGTTTGTGGCAATCACCAAACCGCTGGGACTGATTAATGAGACTTTTGCACCTGTTGCAAAGATGGTTACAGCTCGTTGTTTCTTAGCCATTGCAGCATCTAAAAATTGAGAGCTGCATCAGATGGACGTGCATAATGCTTTTTTGCATGGGAATCTCAATAAAGAAGTTTATATGAAGCTTCCTCCTGGTTTTGGGTCTTCTCAACCTGATATGGTTTGTCGTCTTCGAAAGTCGTTATATGGCTTGAAACAAGCACCAAGAAGTTGGTTTGCCAAACTTGTTACTGCCTTTAAATAATATGGCTTTCTCCAATCATATTCCAATTATTCTCTTTTTTACTTACAAAAAGGATGCTACTCAAATTAATGTCTTGGTGTATGTTGATGATTTAATTATCTCTGGGAATAATTCAGCTGCTTCGAGAGTCTTTAAGCAGTATTTGAGCACGTGTTTTCATATGAAGGGTCTTGGGGTTCTTAAATATTTCCCCGGGATTGAGGTGGCACGAAATTCTGATGGCATATTTCTTTGTCAATGGAAATATTCACTTGATATTATTTCTGAGATTGGACTTCTAGGTGCTAAGCCAACATGTTTTCCCATTGAGCAAAACCATCGGCTTGCACATGCTTCAGGGGAGCCTTTATCTAATCCGTAATCTTATCTTCGTTTGGTCGGACGTTTGATTTACTTAACAGTCATGCGACCTGATTTGGCATACTCTATCCATATTTTATCCCGGTTTCTATAAGAACCGAGACATGAACATTGGGAAGCTGCTATGCGTGTTGTTCACTACTTGAAGGGTTCTTGTAAAGACCCGGAAATTCCCGCTCTTTGAATCGACCATAAACCACACAGGTCTGACTCAAAGGATGGAAATCTTCGAATACTTTAACTTTGGGAATACAATACATTAGAACAATAACAGCAGACTTTTATTACATTACAATAATATAACATCAGAGTACAGAATATCAGAGTACAAATAAAGTAAACTACAGCGGAAGATAAATTACAACAGATTTAATACATTAAACAGCGGAAGACTTCTAAGCTCTGGACACAGCTTTAGGCTTCGATCCAGGATCCTGCTAAAAGAATAGATATCTGCAAAAAGCTACTCGACTGCCCGTGTGGAAAAGAGGGCACCCGAGTTTGCAAAGTGAAACAAACTACGAGTCAGTCATGGGACTGGTGTGAGAATTCTAAACTAATTTAACTAATAAGACAAATCCAAGGACCACGCCGCTAATGCGGAACGGGTTTTATTCCAATGGATTGTCGGTGCATAAACTAAAGTAAATCGAGAAATAACGCAATGTCTTTTTGGAAAAAATGAAACCATTATAAGACCCAGGTCCCATCACACAATGCAACGCACACCAGAGGATAGGGTTTTACCTTATAATGGTCAAAAGATGCTTGATACGTATAAAACGGATTTGATATTATTATTAGTGTATATATGTTTTAATAAAAAGATTTGAATCATAAGTAGCAATCCTAGACGGCATGGTTACCATATAGCATGTCGCCAATACTAGTTCTACAATCAAAACCGCAAGGGCGTATTGGAAATTTGGATTCCATCATGAGTCGAGGCTAGGGGCAAGATCCTCTCCGATTCGAGACACTCTAGCAAATGTCTCAGGATTCCCCGCAGTGAACCCTTGGAAGCGGTAGGGCCGGTCCCCGCCTATGGGCAGTGGATTAGTTATGCCTGAACACACGTTTCCCGGTCCCTTTGGACCTATAGTATGACCACCAACGGCCTATAAAAATAACGAGGCGCCTCAAAATCCATCATCCACATAAGTAAAATGTCAGGGCTGGTAGGTCACTGACACCACTCTAGCTAGAAAGAAACGTGTGCACTCCCTACGGTCCATATCCCGTTTTTGACTCATACCGGGGTGTGAGGCTCGCAAAGTCACGATATACACAAAGCTATGCCTAAATAGACTATGCTTTGATCATCAACCACAAGGCCTGCTTTTCAACAAAAGCCTTGATCAATGCATCTTAGTATGCCACATTGTCAGTCCATACTATACCATTGATTTCTACCAATATATAACCTCTAAGCTCGTATGTCTCAGAGAAGGGTGTTAACCACCAAACAGATATATATTAAGAGAAATCAGCGAATGTAGTATAAGGGACTACAACGTCAGACATACATTCCATTTATAAACTTATGCCCTGGGTCTGGACGAAAGTCAAATCCGTACAAATCAACACTACGTCCGGATAACTACCATCTTAGCCCCATCTTGGGAGCAAATCAATCAAGAACCTCAACACTAGTTACCCATTCGATGTGAAGATCGTCGGTCTTCAATCGCCGTCTTCAACTCTTAGATTTAAAACGTCGTATAATCATTTGAAATGAGATTGAACTCGGTCTTCTCAAATGATTCTCGCATATATATATATATATATAATTTGAAAACATTTCATATCGTTATTAATATTTGATAACGATCTATCGCTATTTTTATTTATATAAAAATAGCCTAAATTAATTTAACGACGCTTCGGGTAAATGGGCAACCCTGGCGTTGTTTTCAGCCAATTTTGATTTACACATATCCTAAAATCTAACCGTTGGATTTTGACGAAATTTATATCGTTGGAAAGATCTTCCTAAAGCGGTCCTAACGGTTCAAGTTTTGGGAAAATTCAACTGTCGGATCTTTCGGTATAACCGTTTAAAGTTATGATTTCAAAACGTGAACTACCGCGCGTGTTTCGCTTAGTTTTAATTTATATAATATATATAAATATGTGTAGACCATGTAGCGCTTTCCACTATTATAATTTATTACTTTAAATCATTTCATTTATATATTTTTTTTTTCCGCCAATTCTATTGCGACAAAAACAATGTTTTCAACAAAGTATATTTTATTTTGTATAAAAATAATCTTCTCCTTTATATTTACAAATAAAACATAAATGTCTTTTATTTCTTTTTCCTTTACATTGAAAATATAACTCTTCTTTTTATTTTCCATAGAAAATAATGTTTCCTATTTATTTCCTTAACATAGAAAATAATGTAACTTTTTCTATTTCTATATGTAAATAAATATTCTTATCTTTTCCTTATTTATTTACCTAATGTAAATAAAGGGTTTACTTTTACTATACTTATTTACATTAATTGTAAATAAATGTATCTAATTTCTTATTCATATTTATTTACACTATTTGTAAATAAATAATTTCAATTTCCTTTGTAAATCCTATTTACATAGTAAATATAAATAATTGTATTTCTTTAACTCTTTTCTAATATTCCTTTTTAACCTAAAAAGAATATCTTACGTTAATTCTTTTCTAACCTTTCTTATTTAACCAAATGTATATTTTATCTTTTATCTTAACAAAATATATTTTATCTTTACTACTTTTTCTTTTAAATAAAATATTTATTTTGCTTTCATTCTTTGTATTAAACAAAATGTAAATTCTGTTTAACATGGCCTAATTGACAATTATGTTAATTTTATTCATTAATCAAGTTTACCACAAAATGTTATTCTTATCGTATTTAACATTTCTAAACAAGATGTCCTTTTTAATCATATTAACATTAAATAGACAAAATGTCCTTTTTATTCATATTAACATTTTATTTCCTTTTACATAAGAAAATTGGTTTCTTTTACTTTTACATAAAAAGTGTTTTCTTTTCTTTTACATAAGAAAATTGTTTTCTTTTACTTTTACATAAAAAGTAATGTTCATTTTTCTTATTTCCTTCACATTAGAAAATAATGTTCATTTTCTTATTTTCTTTACATTAGAAAATGATGTTCATTTTCTTATTTTCTTTACATTAGAAAATGATGTTCATTTTCTTATTTCATTTTTCCTTTCTTTTTAACTTTTATTTCCTTTTACAAAGAAAATGTACTTTTTATCCCTTTATTTTCTTTTACAAAGAAATGTACTTTTTATCCTTTTATTTTCTTTTATAAAGAAAATGTACTTTCCTTTAAATTAGAAATATGTTTTCTTTTTTTTTTTTTTAACATAGAAAAATGTTTGCCTTTTCTTTAACACAGAAAAATGTTTGCTTTTTCTTTAACATAGAAAAATGTTTTTTTCTTTTTATTTTCTTTTACATTGAAAATGTACATATTACTTTTCATTTACATTTACATTTAAACAAAAATGTAACTTTTCTCACTTCAACTACATTCAACAAAAATGTGACTTTTCTCTTTTTAGACTTACATTAAACCCAAAATGTAAATTTGGTTCTTTTCTTCTCTTTGAAACAAAAATAAATTTTTTTTTTTTTTTTTTTGACATCTAAAATACTTTACTTTATATGCAAGAAGGTATGACCTTATCTATGCATTTCATATGCCATATATGACAACAACAGATAAATGAATTTTATTTCATATGCAGCATATGACCTAAACAAATAAATGAATATATGTTTCATATGCAATAACTGGCATTAACAAATGAATACACTTTCATATGCAATGTATGATACTAACAAGTGTATATTTTCATATGCAATATAATGACATAAACAAGTGAATATATCTCCATATGCAATATAATGACATAAACAAGTGAATATATCTTCATTTACATTTGATAAAATAAATATCTTATCACTCTTTTATTTTGTCGACTTGAATCTTTCTTTTATACAAAAATAGTCCCTCTTTTCTTAATGACATATAAAGGGTGAGTTTATATGTTAACAATTTATTTCAATTTTCATGACATATAAAATATGTAATTTAATACATTAACAAAAATGTGAGTTTTATCTTTATAATTTCATTAACAAAATGTGAGTTTTGTTGAACATAAAATCTAATTAACACAAAATGTTAATTCTTTACTTAATAATCACATTAACAAAAGTAAATTTGTCGTTCTCAATTATGTTAACAAAAGTAAATTTGTCGTTTTTTTTAATATTAAACAAAAGTGTATTTTGTCGCTCTCTTAACATTAAACAAAAGATGTTCTTTTGCCCTCATCTACATTTTTAATGTAAATTTCCCTTTTCATCACCTATTTACCCCAAAAGGTAACTTTTCCTTTTTCATTGTTTATTTACATAAAGATGTAAATCCTTCTTTTACATTATTACATGGAAAATGTAAATTTCACTTAACTAATGAAATCAATGTTATTTTCAAATTTAACATATAACAGTGCAATAATTCCATGTTTCTATATATTCAAATATCAAATAAAAGAACATGTTATTTGTTAACATTTTCCTATGGTTTCTAATATTATACAAAAGCATATCTTCCTATTTAACAAAATAAGTACTTTGCTTTACATATTCTGTTTTAACATAAAAGAGTACTTTTAAATTACATCAATTCTAACACACAACATGCATAAGGTGACACATAATACATAAGGTGATTTTTCCATCAATTCTAACATAACAAAGTACATAAGGTGATATTTTTATTTTTATCATCAATTCTAACATAACAAAGGATCACAATCAAAACAAACAGCAAACACAATTTCTAACCCAATCATCATGGCACAACATCAAACTAAATAACATACAAACAGTTATTCAACAGCGAGGAAATAATTAATTTAATTAATTAATTAATTAAATAGAAATTCTCACTATAATAACATGACGGTGTAATTTATGTCACTACAACTAAAATTAGCACAACGATGTTTTGTGTCATTACAACTAAAAATTTAACACAATAATGTTCATTTTTGATTCACTAATCATGTTCGACAAAAATGTGATTTTCCTTTGTAACACATGAAAAATGTAATCTTCTCAATGTTACACAAAATGTAATCATTTTATATTGTATAGAAATCTTCTTTGAAAATTCACTTATATTAAATGCGAATTTAAATGTAAAACATCTTCATACAACCTATTTCATCAAATTGGCATTTTTTTTTTCTCATATGCATCTATTTCAACAAAATGAATAATCTTGTAATTGTCAGTATTACTACATAAAATAACATCTCGGATTTTGCCAATTCCAATACCATAAAAATGGCATTTTTATTTTCTAATATAAATGATATAAAAATGACATTCTAATTTTCCAATTCTAATGAAAATAAATAATGACATCTTTAAATTCCCAATATTAATGATATTTTGTTTTAACAATTTTGTTTCACAAAATCATCAACAATTAGATAGATCTACATAACAGCATAAATCCCAGACCAAATCACGTCTACAACAAATAGAATCTAACAACATATTCGTGACAACGCCAACAATATTAATTAATTGAATTTAATTATATAAAACAAAAGGTAGAATTTCTCACCGATCAATTCAGTTCTGAAATTTTCCTCAAAAATCAACTTGTTCAGAATAACGTCTAGTCAGTATCATCGCGAAGTTCTCATTTTTCTGATTCCAACGCAACAAACGGTTCGAGTTTTCTTCGCTGTACGAGAGAGTTATGTATGTTTAAAGATTTGATAATAATTTAATTAATTAAATAATTAAAATTCTTAATTACATCATTAGGCCACTAATCCTTCTTCCTCCTTCTGTTATACGTCGAACCCATCTTTCAATTTGAAGCCCTCATCGTTGCGCCCCGCCGGAGCCCTCTGCCACCGATCAACCACCACCACGTCCGAGAGCTCGCCGCCGCCGCCAACCGCCCGGGAGCATGGCCCACTCGGTGCATCCCACGGCGCCAGGTACGGCTCCAAACTTCGGCTGTTTGGGGCAAGAATTCGGCCCCCCTGATGTTTGAATCTCGATCATCTCCTTATCAATTGAAAGCCCTCTGGAAATGCTTCGATTTGGTATATGGCACTTGGTTTATTAATCAGTGGATTGGAAATGGTTAAGGATTGAAATTCGAATGGCATGAGCCATTGATGAAGAACATACGGCGGCCTGGGAGAAAAGGATTAGGGTTACGTATTTCCCAACGTATTTATACTGTATAGTGTACCGTATTTTTATCTATTTAATTTGTTAATTCTAAGGAAAAATCCAATTTCTCGATATGAACTCCAAATTAAATTCAACGAAAAATGTTCCTAGGCAAATACCCCCGTTCCGGACGCAATGTGACAGGCCTCGTAACCTAATTCGGCTGTTACAACATATTTTTATTTAATTTAAAATATAAATCTTTTAATTATTTAATTCTGACACACAATTAAATTTACCGGGCCCACATACTGCCTCTAAAAATTACAGAAAAATTATTTTTGGTTATGTTTTGACGATACGGTTCTAACGAGACTAATTTCGTCGAATTCTGAGACTGTTTGAAAAATGGCTATTTTTAAGTCGATTAAATTTATCTGTAATTGACAAAACACAGTTTCTCTTGCCACGCTCACATATTAACTCGGAAAATTCTAAAAATTAAAACCTAGCAATAATTTGACATTCCGGTTCGAACAAAAGTGGTTTCGTCGAAAACAGAGGTCGTTTGAAAATTGACTATTTTCAGTGGCTTTAATATTGTTTAAAAATGAAAATTTTAAATTCTGGCACATTTTCCAACAAAATTCTTTAAAATAAAAATTTTAAATTGGCCCTAAAATTCCGGGTTGTTACAGTCTCCCCCACTTAAAATCTTTTCGTCCTCGAAAAGGAACTATGCTAAAAGTTGTTTTAATTTACTAACTAAATTTTAATTTTACTTTAATTAATTTCATTTGTTGGCTAACTTATCAAATATATATACTCTTATATATATAAAAATCATATTTCCAAAAATAGATTATATAATCAAAAATACGCTAATTATAAACTTGTTACTCTTAACTCATTCTAGGGTATTGCTAACCCCATCTCTAACGAGTTTTCTCATTCTAGGACACTGCTGGTCCTATCTCTAATGAGTATTCTTATTGGACATTACTAATCCAATCTCTGATGAGTCTTTTGTTTAGTTCTAACGAGTTGTATCCCAAAGATTTGAGCTAACCAGAGCTCTGATACCAACTGTAAAGACCCGGAAATTCCCGCTCTTTGAATCGACCATAAACCACACAGGTCTGACTCAAAGGATGGAAATCTTCGAATACTTTAACTTTGGGAATACAATACATTAGAACAATAACAGCAGACTTTTATTACATTACAATAATATAACATCAGAGTACAGAATATCAGAGTACAAATAAAGTAAACTACAGCAGAAGATAAATTACAACAGATTTAATACATTAAACAGCGGAAGACTTCTAAGCTCTGGACACAGCTTTAGGCTTCGATCCAGGATCCTGCTAAAAGAATAGATATCTGCAAAAAGCTACTCGACTGCCCGTGTGGAAAAGAGGGCACCCGAGTTTGCAAAGTGAAACAAACTACGAGTCAGTCATGGGACTGGTGTGAGAATTCTAAACTAATTTAACTAATAAGACAAATCCAAGGACCACGCCGCTAATGCGGAACGGGTTTTATTCCAATGGATTGTCGGTGCATAAACTAAAGTAAATCGAGAAATAACGCAATGTCTTTTTGGAAAAAATGAAACCATTATAAGACCCAGGTCCCATCACACAATGCAACGCACACCAGAGGATAGGGTTTTACCTTATAATGGTCAAAAGATGCTTGATACGTATAAAACGGATTTGATATTATTATTAGTGTATATATGTTTTAATAAAAAGATTTGAATCATAAGTAGCAATCCTAGACGGCATGGTTACCATATAGCATGTCGCCAATACTAGTTCTACAATCAAAACCGCAAGGGCGTATTGGAAATTTGGATTCCATCATGAGTCGAGGCTAGGGGCAAGATCCTCTCCGATTCGAGACACTCTAGCAAATGTCTCAGGATTCCCCGCAGTGAACCCTTGGAAGCGGTAGGGCCGGTCCCCGCCTATGGGCAGTGGATTAGTTATGCCTGAACACACGTTTCCCGGTCCCTTTGGACCTATAGTATGACCACCAACGGCCTATAAAAATAACGAGGCGCCTCAAAATCCATCATCCACATAAGTAAAATGTCAGGGCTGGTAGGTCACTGACACCACTCTAGCTAGAAAGAAACGTGTGCACTCCCTACGGTCCATATCCCGTTTTTGACTCATACCGGGGTGTGAGGCTCGCAAAGTCACGATATACACAAAGCTATGCCTAAATAGACTATGCTTTGATCATCAACCACAAGGCCTGCTTTTCAACAAAAGCCTTGATCAATGCATCTTAGTATGCCACATTGTCAGTCCATACTATACCATTGATTTCTACCAATATATAACCTCTAAGCTCGTATGTCTCAGAGAAGGGTGTTAACCACCAAACAGATATATATTAAGAGAAATCAGCGAATGTAGTATAAGGGACTACAACGTCAGACATACATTCCATTTATAAACTTATGCCCTGGGTCTGGACGAAAGTCAAATCCGTACAAATCAACACTACGTCCGGATAACTACCATCTTAGCCCCATCTTGGGAGCAAATCAATCAAGAACCTCAACACTAGTTACCCATTCGATGTGAAGATCGTCGGTCTTCAATCGCCGTCTTCAACTCTTAGATTTAAAACGTCGTATAATCATTTGAAATGAGATTGAACTCGGTCTTCTCAAATGATTCTCGCATATATATATATATATATAATTTGAAAACATTTCATATCGTTATTAATATTTGATAACGATCTATCGCTATTTTTATTTATATAAAAATAGCCTAAATTAATTTAACGACGCTTCGGGTAAATGGGCAACCCTGGCGTTGTTTTCAGCCAATTTTGATTTACACATATCCTAAAATCTAACCGTTGGATTTTGACGAAATTTATATCGTTGGAAAGATCTTCCTAAAGCGGTCCTAACGGTTCAAGTTTTGGGAAAATTCAACTGTCGGATCTTTCGGTATAACCGTTTAAAGTTATGATTTCAAAACGTGAACTACCGCGCGTGTTTCGCTTAGTTTTAATTTATATAATATATATATAAATATGTGTAGACCATGTAGCGCTTTCCACTATTATAATTTATTACTTTAAATCATTTCATTTATATTTTTTTTTTTCCGCCAATTCTATTGCGACAAAAACAATGTTTTCAACAAAGTATATTTTATTTTGTATAAAAATAATCTTCTCCTTTATATTTACAAATAAAACATGAATGTCTTTTATTTCTTTTTCCTTTACATTGAAAATATAACTCTTCTTTTTATTTTCCATAGAAAATAATGTTTCCTATTTATTTCCTTAACATAGAAAATAATGTAACTTTTTCTATTTCTATATGTAAATAAATATTCTTATCTTTTCCTTATTTATTTACCTAATGTAAATAAAGGGTTTACTTTTACTATACTTATTTACATTAATTGTAAATAAATGTATCTAATTTCTTATTCATATTTATTTACACTATTTGTAAATAAATAATTTCAATTTCCTTTGTAAATCCTATTTACATAGTAAATATAAATAATTGTATTTCTTTAACTCTTTTCTAATATTCCTTTTTAACCTAAAAAGAATATCTTACGTTAATTCTTTTCTAACCTTTCTTATTTAACCAAATGTATATTTTATCTTTTATCTTAACAAAATATATTTTATCTTTACTACTTTTTCTTTTAAATAAAATATTTATTTTGCTTTCATTCTTTGTATTAAACAAAATGTAAATTCTGTTTAACATGGCCTAATTGACAATTATGTTAATTTTATTCATTAATCAAGTTTACCACAAAATGTTATTCTTATCGTATTTAACATTTCTAAACAAGATGTCCTTTTTAATCATATTAACATTAAATAGACAAAATGTCCTTTTTATTCATATTAACATTTTATTTCCTTTTACATAAGAAAATTGGTTTCTTTTACTTTTACATAAAAAGTGTTTTCTTTTCTTTTACATAAGAAAATTGTTTTCTTTTACTTTTACATAAAAAGTAATGTTCATTTTTCTTATTTCCTTCACATTAGAAAATAATGTTCATTTTCTTATTTTCTTTACATTAGAAAATGATGTTCATTTTCTTATTTTCTTTACATTAGAAAATGATGTTCATTTTCTTATTTCATTTTTCCTTTCTTTTTAACTTTTATTTCCTTTTACAAAGAAAATGTACTTTTTATCCCTTTATTTTCTTTTACAAAGAAAATGTACTTTTTATCCTTTTATTTTCTTTTATAAAGAAAATGTACTTTCCTTTAAATTAGAAATATGTTTTCTTTTTTTTTTTTAACATAGAAAAATGTTTGCCTTTTCTTTAACACAGAAAAATGTTTGCTTTTTCTTTAACATAGAAAAATGTTTTTTTCTTTTTATTTTCTTTTACATTGAAAATGTACATATTACTTTTCATTTACATTTACATTTAAACAAAAATGTAACTTTTCTCACTTCAACTACATTCAACAAAAATGTGACTTTTCTCTTTTTAGACTTACATTAAACCCAAAATGTAAATTTGGTTCTTTTCTTCTCTTTGAAACAAAAATAAATTTTTTTTTTTTTTTTTTTGACATCTAAAATACTTTACTTTATATGCAAGAAGGTATGACCTTATCTATGCATTTCATATGCCATATATGACAACAACAGATAAATGAATTTTATTTCATATGCAGCATATGACCTAAACAAATAAATGAATATATGTTTCATATGCAATAACTGGCATTAACAAATGAATACACTTTCATATGCAATGTATGATACTAACAAGTGTATATTTTCATATGCAATATAATGACATAAACAAGTGAATATATCTCCATATGCAATATAATGACATAAACAAGTGAATATATCTTCATTTACATTTGATAAAATAAATATCTTATCACTCTTTTATTTTGTCGACTTGAATCTTTCTTTTATACAAAAATAGTCCCTCTTTTCTTAATGACATATAAAGGGTGAGTTTATATGTTAACAATTTATTTCAATTTTCATGACATATAAAATATGTAATTTAATACATTAACAAAAATGTGAGTTTTATCTTTATAATTTCATTAACAAAATGTGAGTTTTGTTGAACATAAAATCTAATTAACACAAAATGTTAATTCTTTACTTAATAATCACATTAACAAAAGTAAATTTGTCGTTCTCAATTATGTTAACAAAAGTAAATTTGTCGTTTTTTTTAATATTAAACAAAAGTGTATTTTGTCGCTCTCTTAACATTAAACAAAAGATGTTCTTTTGCCCTCATCTACATTTTTAATGTAAATTTCCCTTTTCATCACCTATTTACCCCAAAAGGTAACTTTTCCTTTTTCATTGTTTATTTACATAAAGATGTAAATCCTTCTTTTACATTATTACATGGAAAATGTAAATTTCACTTAACTAATGAAATCAATGTTATTTTCAAATTTAACATATAACAGTGCAATAATTCCATGTTTCTATATATTCAAATATCAAATAAAAGAACATGTTATTTGTTAACATTTTCCTATGGTTTCTAATATTATACAAAAGCATATCTTCCTATTTAACAAAATAAGTACTTTGCTTTACATATTCTGTTTTAACATAAAAGAGTACTTTTAAATTACATCAATTCTAACACACAACATGCATAAGGTGACACATAATACATAAGGTGATTTTTCCATCAATTCTAACATAACAAAGTACATAAGGTGATATTTTTATTTTTATCATCAATTCTAACATAACAAAGGATCACAATCAAAACAAACAGCAAACACAATTTCTAACCCAATCATCATGGCACAACATCAAACTAAATAACATACAAACAGTTATTCAACAGCGAGGAAATAATTAATTTAATTAATTAATTAATTAAATAGAAATTCTCACTATAATAACATGACGGTGTAATTTATGTCACTACAACTAAAATTAGCACAACGATGTTTTGTGTCATTACAACTAAAAATTTAACACAATAATGTTCATTTTTGATTCACTAATCATGTTCGACAAAAATGTGATTTTCCTTTGTAACACATGAAAAATGTAATCTTCTCAATGTTACACAAAATGTAATCATTTTATATTGTATAGAAATCTTCTTTGAAAATTCACTTATATTAAATGCGAATTTAAATGTAAAACATCTTCATACAACCTATTTCATCAAATTGGCATTTTTTTTTTCTCATATGCATCTATTTCAACAAAATGAATAATCTTGTAATTGTCAGTATTACTACATAAAATAACATCTCGGATTTTGCCAATTCCAATACCATAAAAATGGCATTTTTATTTTCTAATATAAATGATATAAAAATGACATTCTAATTTTCCAATTCTAATGAAAATAAATAATGACATCTTTAAATTCCCAATATTAATGATATTTTGTTTTAACAATTTTGTTTCACAAAATCATCAACAATTAGATAGATCTACATAACAGCATAAATCCCAGACCAAATCACGTCTACAACAAATAGAATCTAACAACATATTCGTGACAACGCCAACAATATTAATTAATTGAATTTAATTATATAAAACAAAAGGTAGAATTTCTCACCGATCAATTCAGTTCTGAAATTTTCCTCAAAAATCAACTTGTTCAGAATAACGTCTAGTCAGTATCATCGCGAAGTTCTCATTTTTCTGATTCCAACGCAACAAACGGTTCGAGTTTTCTTCGCTGTACGAGAGAGTTATGTATGTTTAAAGATTTGATAATAATTTAATTAATTAAATAATTAAAATTCTTAATTACATCATTAGGCCACTAATCCTTCTTCCTCCTTCTGTTATACGTCGAACCCATCTTTCAATTTGAAGCCCTCATCGTTGCGCCCCGCCGGAGCCCTCTGCCACCGATCAACCACCACCACGTCCGAGAGCTCGCCGCCGCCGCCAACCGCCCGGGAGCATGGCCCACTCGGTGCATCCCACGGCGCCAGGTACGGCTCCAAACTTCGGCTGTTTGGGGCAAGAATTCGGCCCCCCTGATGTTTGAATCTCGATCATCTCCTTATCAATTGAAAGCCCTCTGGAAATGCTTCGATTTGGTATATGGCACTTGGTTTATTAATCAGTGGATTGGAAATGGTTAAGGATTGAAATTCGAATGGCATGAGCCATTGATGAAGAACATACGGCGGCCTGGGAGAAAAGGATTAGGGTTACGTATTTCCCAACGTATTTATACTGTATAGTGTACCGTATTTTTATCTATTTAATTTGTTAATTCTAAGGAAAAATCCAATTTCTCGATATGAACTCCAAATTAAATTCAACGAAAAATGTTCCTAGGCAAATACCCCCGTTCCGGACGCAATGTGACAGGCCTCGTAACCTAATTCGGCTGTTACAACATATTTTTATTTAATTTAAAATATAAATCTTTTAATTATTTAATTCTGACACACAATTAAATTTACCAGGCCCACATACTGCCTCTAAAAATTACAGAAAAATTATTTTTGGTTATGTTTTGACGATACGGTTCTAACGAGACTAATTTCGTCGAATTCTGAGACTGTTTGAAAAATGGCTATTTTTAAGTCGATTAAATTTATCTGTAATTGACAAAACACAGTTTCTCTTGCCACGCTCACATATTAACTCGGAAAATTCTAAAAATTAAAACCTAGCAATAATTTGACATTCCGGTTCCAACAAAAGTGGTTTCGTCGAAAACAGAGGTCGTTTGAAAATTGACTATTTTCAGTGGCTTTAATATTGTTTAAAAATGAAAATTTTAAATTCTGGCACATTTTCCAACAAAATTCTTTAAAATAAAAATTTTAAATTGGCCCTAAAATTCCGGGTTATTACAGTTCTCCTGGACAAGGTATTTTACTTCGAACCAATATCTCTCTATCTTTGATAGGATGGTGTGATTCTGATTGGGCAGCTTGCCCTCTTACTCGTCGCTCACTCACTGGTTGGGTTGTGTTTCTTGGTCATTCCCCGATTTTTTGGAAAACTAAGAAACAACCTACTGTGGCACGTACTTCAGCAGAGGCCAAATACCGATCTATGGCCGCTCTTGCTTCTGAATTGAAATGGTTGAAAGGTCTTCTCCTTAGCTTGGGAATCCAACATACTGCAGCCATTGAGGTTCACTGTGACAACCAATTGGCTTTACATATTGCACAAAATCCGGTGTTCCATGAACACACAAAACACATTGAAGTTGACTGTCATTTTGTTCGTGATGCAATCCAAGATGGAACTATTCTTCCTTCATACGTTCCTACCATGATTCAGCTTGCAGACATCTTTACTAAGTCTTTGGGGATACATCAATTTCGGTTTTTTCTATCCAAGATGGGCACTTATTATCCGCATGCTCCATCTTGAGGGTGGGGGGGTGTTGAGATATTATTGGGATATTTTGTAGACATGAGTTTAGGATGTGTATAAGAATGAGTCGATGAGTTTCCTGGTTTACAGTACTTAGAATAGGAATGAGTTAATGAGTTTCCTGGTTTACAGTATTTAGGATAAGAATGAGTTAATGAGTTTCCTGATTTACAGTAATTGCCAATTGCCAGTTCCTTTGTATCATGTTATATATATTAACAAAGACAATAGAGCCGTTACAATAGAGCCGTTAGAGTGTGAACACGTTTTTATCATATTTAGCATGCTTTCTCATTATCTAATGGTCGTTAGGCTCATGCATACTTGGCATATTTAATACTAGCCGCTATGCTCATACGTATTTGGTATATTTTGTACTAGCCGTTGGGCTCATAGCACTATATATATGTGCTCTTTGTATTATGTTTTGCATCAATAAAAATTGCAATTGTTCCTCTCTAATAACTCTCCTCCTCATCCCTTAATATGGTATCAGAGCCAAATTGCCGAAAGGCTTAATCATCAAGCAGAAAGTTGTTTTTGTTTTATGGCCAACAACAATGAAGTAACCTCCGCTGTTTCAGGAAGTATGGGGTACAGTGCTCCACCTAACCATCATGACCTGATTAAACCAAAAAGCCAAATTATCACCACATCTCTAGACGAAGACAATTATATTCTATGGAAATGTCAAGTAGAGATCGCTTTAAGAGGGTATGATTTACTACAGTACATTAATGGGACAATAACAGTCCCACCAGTGACGATAACCAATTCGGAAGGAGAAATTGTGCCTAACACAGACTACACAAAGTTTCAAAAACAAGACAGCCTCCTCTCCTCATGGCTCCTATCGTCAGTAAGTTCGAATTTATTATCACAAATAGTTGGATGTAGCACGTCTTATGAAATATGGAAAACAGTTGAACAAATTTTCAGTTCACAATCAGCTGCTAGAATCATGCAATATAGAAGGGAGTTACAAAATTCTAGGAAAAAGGAGGCAAGCATGAAAGAATACTTAGGAAAAATTAAAAATCTGTGTGACAAACTAAATGTTGTTGGTCATAAGATCAGCGACAATGAGCAAATCCTATTTATTATTGGTGGATTAGATGAAGAATATGAATCTCTAGTAACTGTGTTAGCCACACAACAAACTTTACCTGATTTACAGTTCGTTCGATCAGTACTCCTTGCTCATGAAGGCAGAATTGACCAAAGAAAAACAACACAAAATAAGTTCTCTGCCAATTATACCACAGTCAGAAATAAGCAGATACAAGGAGATAACAACAACTATCGTGTGAAATGTCAAATATGCCAAAAGTTTGGTCACATGGCGAACAAATGTTACTTCAGGTATAATTCAGACACAGGTAGACAACAGGCAAGCCAAAATTACTTTTCATAAAGAAGAGCACAAGCAAATATGGCAACAACAGGGAATTCAACTCAAAATAATAATAAGGCAAACCGAAGACATAATGCTGCAGATGATGATGAAGTAAAAAATGAAGACAATGGCTTCGAAGAATGGTACCCTGACTCGGGAGCGACTCACCACATAACTAGCAATCTTCAAAATTTAAACATTGGGAGCATAAATTACTCAGGTATGAGAAATTTGCATATGGGTAATGGTAGTACTGCTAGTATCACACACATAGGCAAAGGGACTATCTTTGGGAAAAGACAACTCAAATTAAACAATCTTCTTAGGGTACCAACGATTAATAAAAATTTGTTAAGTGTATCAAAATTTGCCAACAACAATAATGTTTACTTTGAATTTCATCCTAAGTTTTGTTTAGTTAAAGATTCCCTAAATCATGAAATATTACTTCGAGGTAACCTATACGATGGTTTATACAAATTCAAGACTGCAAACTCAAGTGGAGAATTCTGGTACAATAATGTAGATGCTAGTAGTGACAATGACTGTATTAGGAATAGTTGCAATAACGTTGATTATGACAATAATAGCAATGAATGTAACGTGATTAATTCTTAGCATATAAAATTAGGACATCCTAATCTGGAAACTGTTAAGACTGTTCTGCGTAATAATAACATTCATTATAAAAATGTACCTATCAAACACACATGCACACACTGCCAACTCGGCAAGAGCCACAAGCTCCCTTTTAGTGATTCTGAAACCATCTATAATGAGCCACTGGAACTTATAGCCGCTGACTTGTGGGGACCCGCGCCTCTAAATTCATATCAGGGACACAGGCATTATCTTTCTTTTGTGGATGCTTATTCTAGATATACTTGGATATACATGCTTAAAACTAAATCAGAAGCTTGCAATACAGTTATGCAATTTATGACTCATGTCGAAAAACAAATGAACAGTACTGTTAAGGTTATTCAGAAAGATGGGGGAGCTGAGTTTAAACCTCTAACTAATTACTTTCTCAAAAGAGGGATCAAACATAGATTAACTTGCCCGCATACGTCCGAACAAAATGGTTTAGTCGAAAGAAAACATCGACACATAGTAGAGACTGGTCTAACTTTGTTATCACAAAGCTCATTACCCATGAAATATTGGAATGAAGCTTTCTACACATCTGTATTCCTCATTAACAAGTTGCCAACCAAAGTCTTAAACAATAAAAGCCCACATGAAATGATATACAGTGTTAGACCAGAATATGGTTTTCTGAAAGCCTATGGGTGTCTATGTTTTCCATGTTTGAGAGACTATAACAATCATAAACTAAGTATGAGATCAAGCCCATGCACATTCATTGGGTATGCTCAAAACCAAAAAGGTTATAAGTGCATGGACAAAAATGGAAAAATATATGTTTCTAGGCATGTGATATTTGATGAAAACAAGTTTCCTTATGCAGAAAAGCAAATCGGCAAAAAGGATGGGGAACAAAGCATAAACAATAACATACTGTTCGAGCCATTCATTACTGAACCACCTTCAATTGATAGAAATGAAGAGCAACAACGCACAAGCAATTTAAACACCCAGGAAGAAACTATGGATCAAACAAACGAGCAAACCAATGAGACACACAATGACTCAGAAGATACAAACATACATCAAAACATGCAGCATAGTGAAGATACAGAAAACAACAACCATGTTGACAATACCAGCAACAATGATACACAGCAGCAAACACCACCACAATCAACTGGACATCACATGATCACCAGGTCAAAGAGAGGCATCTTCAAACCCAAAGTATATAATATTTCTGCCAGTGAGATCGAACCATTGAATTTCACTCAGGCTATAAGATCAAACAAATGGAAGGAGGCAATGGACACTGAATACAAAGCTCTCATAAAAAACAACACTTGGAGCTTAGTGACTCAACCAAAACACAAAAATGCGATTGGTTGTAGGTGGACATACAAAATAAAAAGAAAAGAAGATGGATCTATTGACAAATACAAGGCCAGACTGGTTGCAAAAGGTTACGCGCAACAATTTGGTTTTGATTTCAATGAAACTTTTTCCCCAGTCATAAAACCCACAACCATCAGAATTATACTGACCATTGCTCTAAATAAAGGATGGAATGTGAGGCAACTGGACGTCAACAATGCTTTTTTGAATGGGGAATTGACTGAAGAGGTATACATGCAACAGCCTGAAGGATATGGTACTGGTGATAAAGTATGCAAACTACACAAAGCAATATATGGCTTAAAACAAGCTTCGAGAGCTTGGTATGAAAAGCTAAATTCAACTTTGTCTAACATGGGTTTCTCACAAGTTAAATCGGACAATTCTCTATATATGAAGAAGGGCATACATGGAACTGTGTTCATTCTAGTATACGTTGACGACATGCTAATAACAGGAGACAACATCGAAGAAATAAACAGAATCGTTCACAAGCTGGATCAAAATTTCGCCATTAAAGACTTGGGGGAACTAAAAAAATTTCTTGGAATACAAGTGATTAGGAAAAACAATGGTGAATTAATATTATCCCAACAAAATTATATCACCGAAATACTGCAAAGGGCAAATATGCACAAGGCAAACTCATTACCTACGCCTATGATTAGTAACCTAAGACTATCTAAGCATAAAGGAGAAGCTATCGACAATGCCAAACAATATAGAAGCATAACAGGAGCGTTACAATACGCAACTATTACTCGACCAGACATATGCTACAGCGTCAATAAACTCAGTCAATACATGCAGAACCCTTTATCAGAACATTGGATGACATTAAAGAGAGTGTTACGATACTTACAAGGCACAAAACATTACGGTATACGCCTGAATTCAGAAAAGGAACTTAACTTACAGTGCTTTAGCGATGCCGATTGGGCCAACGATATTGACGATCGAAAGTCTGTCTCAGGATACTGCGTTTACCTCGGTTCCAATATCATTTCCTGGTGTACGAAGAAACAACAGACCACATCAAGATCTAGCACAGAGGCTGAGTACCGTGCACTGGCAAGCGCTACAGCCGAAATCATGTGGATAGAATCACTGATGGAGGAGCTTGGTTTCACTCCAAGACGAAAGCCGGTCATTTGGTGCGATAATAAGAGCACAGTATCTTTATCTCTAAACCCTATTCAACATTCAAGGATGAAACATCTTGAAATTGATCTCCACTTTGTGAGAGAAAGAACGCAATCAGGAAGACTTGCAATATGTCATGTGCCTGCATACTATCAGAGAGCAGATGCTCTCACAAAGGCCCTTTTGACCAAAAATTTTATCAGAATGAGAGAGGAACTTCGCGTTATCAGTGCAGGCGGAAGCCAGAATGAGCAAGGAAACCCTAGTTCGAACTGAGGGGGCATAACGAAGACAATAGAGCCGTTACAATAGAGCCGTTAGAGTGTGAACACGTTTTTATCATATTTAGCATGCTTTGTCATTATCTACTAGCCGTTAGGCTCATGCATACTTGGCATATTTAATACTAGCCGTTAAGCTCATACGTATTTGGTATATTTTGTACTAGCCGTTGGGCTCATAGCACTATATATATGTGCTCTTTGTTCATGTTTTGCATCAATAAAAATTGCAATTGTTCCTCTCTAATAACTCTCCTCCTCATCCCTTAATATATATGATAGAAATATATATAAAAGGGAGGCCAAACCATTCTTTATTTCTTCAGGTACGAATTATTGTTGTCATGAAATGCCTTGCAATAATAATTTGGCTTTTCGTGGAGCAAATGAAACAATTGACGACGCTAAAGGAAATATTTTAGGTCTTATCGAAATAATTTCAGAGTTTGATCCTGTAATGCAACGTCATTTTCAACTCCTTAGAAATAAAGAAATTCATCATCATTATCCTAGTCGTCAGATCCAAAATGAATTGATAACCATTCTAGCGTCCACAGTTAAAAATGCTATTATTAATAAAATTAAAGGGGCAAAATGTTTTTTTGTTATTCTTGATTGTACATCGAACTCAAGTCATAAAGAACAAATGACTTTGATAATAAGATGTGTTGATGTGCCATGCTCCCCAGTAAAAACAGAGGAATTTTTTTAGAGTTTATAAACGTTATTTATGTTACTGGATCAGTTTTTTTAATGAACTACAAATTGCATTAAAAAAAACACTGGGCTTAATATTAATGGTGTGAGAGGGTAAGGATACGATAATGGATCTAATATGAGAGGGCGACATCAAGGTGCACAAACGAGATTGTTTGGAATAAATCCAAGAGCATTTTACATGACATGTGGTTTTCATTGTCTTCGTTTAGTATTATGTAACATGGCAAGTTGTTCACATAAAGCGAAATCATTCTCTGGAGCATGTCAATGCATATATCTAGCATTTTCTAACTCGACAAAATGATGACATGTTTTAATTGATAATATAAAAGGTTTAACCTTAAAACCTTTATCTTGCGCACGATGGGAGAGTCATATTAAAAGTATTAAGGCAAAAAAATCATAATCTTTTGAAATTAGAGAAGATACATTCAAATTAGCAGAAATTATAGATGATGCAAAACTAGGTAGAGATGCTCAAACTTTAGCTGCGTGTGAGCTTTCAAGTTTTGAATTTATTTTTTGTTTGGTGATTTTCCATGATGTTTAAAAAAATATATGATAAGTAGAAAGTTACAATCAATTGATATGCTTCTTGGTATTGTAGTTAAACATTTAGATGATCTTATTTCTTTTTTTGGAAAATATAGAGAAAACAGATATGATTTAACGATTGAAAAAGCGAAACATATAGCTATAGATATGGATGTTGAACCAACGTTTCCTACAAAACGACGAATTCAAAGAAAAAATATTTGGATGGAACAGTTGATAATGATAGAGAAAAAATGCCTGCATAAGAATCATTTAGAATTGACTATTTTATTCACATAGTTGATACCGCTCTCTCCCCTTTAAGTTGAACAAATGAAAATTTTTGAGTCTATATTTGGTTTCTTATTTGATGCTCAAAAGTTAATAAATTTTGATGATTGGGAATTACTAATTGTTTGTGTAAATCTTAAAAATGCTCTTAAAAAAAAATTGAAATTTCTGAAGTAATTGTAAAAATTATGTTATGAACTATAGGTATTGCAAGTAATGTTACCAAAGAAATCATGTGAAACAAACAAGCCATGGACTTCAACAAGAATGATAGAGTTTGCAAGGGAAATAGATATGTTTTCGAATGTAATGATTCCTTACATAATACGATTAACTATCACTGTGACCGTCGCATCTGCTGAACAAAAAATTTCTAAATTGAAATTGCTAGTCATATTTGTAAACTCTTATGTCTCAAGATAGGTTGAATGGGCTAGCAATTCTCAGCACTGAAAAAGATATATTGGAAAATATTGGGCAAAATGATATAATCAATGATTTTGCTTCGAAAAATGCATTAAAAGCAATTTTTAAATGATGTTATTGAACTTAACATTTTGTCTTTTAAAAGGTCAAAAAGTTGTAAGTTTGATGCGCTCATTATTTTCGGATTTTGCACGTGAACACTCTTCTTGAAAACATACATTAATTTACAGCATAATTATCAATTTCGGTAAATTTAATCAAATTTGAACAGCGATTTTTTTATTATCAAAACTATTTTTTTTCTATTTTCTTTTCAAGAGGTGAAGTATTTGCATTTTTGAAATTTCAAACATTCAAAAAGTTTTGTAATATTTCACCGTTGTGACGGAAGGCGTGACGTTTGCTTCGTCTTTTACCTGCTGAGCAAAACGGATGTGTTTGACCGTCTATACTCTATATTGCACACTTTGTTATTGCTCCAGATATTTAATATTCTACCAACCTAAGTCGCACCTTTGCTTGGAAATCAAGTCACTGACGCGGAGAAGTTAGAGCAGTAGGTGTAGACTCAAAAAAGGAACCGTCTAGAATGCTATCCAATTTTCCATGCATCTAACTTTTTAAATTGGTCAACCAATACGGATCAATGCTGTTTTTTTCTTTCTTGGCTTTCTAGAAATTAACGAAGTCTTCTGCACCTTTCATTAGTAAACCCATGTATAATCCTGACAAAAACCTAAAGACATTTATGTCCACCTTTTTTATCTATATTCCCAAATATTAAATATTTATTCGGGTTTCAAATTTTTATATGTGAAAAATATATTACATTATATGCATATAATGCTTGTCAACGGTTCATAAAAAATTTACTAATTTTTAATAATTTTATAATCATAAGATTTTATTTTTTTAAGAAAATTTATGTTATATCAAAGTTAGAATGTTTGAGATTTTAATATCCATTTTTGTTACTTTGCTCCTATTGATTATTAGAAGATAGAATAGTTATCAAATATTCATTCGCATTCGTGAATGTGAATATCCAATGTTCAAAGATAATTTTAAATGCAGACGCAAATATAAAGCTATCAATCGAAATTAACTGCTCATGTACCTATTTATACATATTGTAATAATGGATCTACTTTAAGAATGGGTAGAGCTTCTCCATTAGTCATATAATCTTATCATTGTAAATACATTGTCATTTGTATTTAATTTATAGTTTAATGACCCAAAAAAATGTAAATAAATAAATTCATATACATTAAAACGTGATTTCATCGGATTTTTGGGCAGGGCGGGTCCATCCTAACTAGTACGGGTTTCGGGTTTGAGCAAAAGTCCAAACTCGCACTGGGTCTACGGGACGGCTCTGGGGCGAAATTCAAAAAAATCAGGTGCGGTATGGGGAACAAAAAATCTGTTCCATCCCACCCTATTGTTATTGCCCCTAAGCATATATGAAGTAGGGTGTTACTGCGGTAATTGTCATTATTGTTACCAACCGTAGCCTTAACCATCATGAACGGTTGTGAATTCTTATAGTCGTTACTGCAACCGCCTATATTTGTTAGATGTTATATTTTCTGTTTGAAGCATTTTGTGAACATATTTTCGTTTACATTCATTACTGTTGATAAACTCATATAGCTTTAACTGTTTTTTGAAATATATTCATTTATTTAAAAAACGACCAGGCATGCACATGTCATGATGACACATACTATAGATATACACTCTATTCATTTAATTTAAATCATTAATTTTTATGCTTTAGCGGTAAATATTATTTTCCACAATCGAGCATTTTCTTTTAAAGGACAAACCTTGCAAATAAATTGACCAAAAGGATGGAAAGTTTCAAAATTAGCCATAAGTCTATATCTCCACTGAACATGGAATTCAGGGGGCCCACAATCCATTTTCCACTTGCACTAGCATTTGTCCTTTTGGCCAATTTTTAAACTTTTCATTCTTTTCACCAAAACTTTTCTTAAGTTTGGACTTCTCACTATTTTCCACAATCAGTAATGTATGATTAGCTGCGGTCATTTAATTCTTCAATCAATATCATAGTCGTTAGCTGTTAAACACATAAAGAGTTGGTACGGTTGATAGTTCATCCGTAACAATCCTAATATGAAGTATTGGTTCCACCTTAGTCTGCACAACCATGGTGCCTCCTTAATTTCACCATGAGTTATGATTTAAATAATATTAGAATTTTGGGATCCATCCTTGCGATTGTAAAAAATTAGTCTCGAGTCCCTTTCATTTGCTTTTATGAATTATATCCCTATTTGAAGAGAAAAAGGTGAAATGTAAGGGGTTATTTACGTAATTTTTTCAACTTTAACATGCACTCTCATGTCTACGTTCATAACCCAAAATTGTCGTAATACACATCATAGTGTGTCACTTTAATAATTATAAAATGGAGAGGTAAAAAATGAAATAAATCCAAAAATGAGCGGTGACATACAATTTCTAAAATTGAAAAGAATGAAAATCGAATGAGTTTGAAAACCGGATGTATGTCCATAATTTCAACAGATAACAATACTTTCTACAATGAATTAGGAAGAAAGGTAATTAAGTGTTATTTTTTTAATTAAATCTTATGGTGGAAATTTGGGAGAACAAAGGTGTAACACACACACACCCCACCCTCCCCCGCATGCACGTGGATGTACGTGTGCATGCACACACGTTTGTACGAGGAACGTTCAATGACACTCTAATTAGTAGTATGCCCAAATGTCAATTAATTTCCAATATAAGTCATGATTTAAATAATATTATGTAATGGAATGAGAGACACACATCTATTATTTAGGGTCGAACTTGTAGTACAAATCAAGAGGCATTTAGAATGCTGCACAATTTTATTAAAATTATGTTATATTTTAATTAAATATATTTATTTATTGTTTATTAAGTTAATTAGGAATTCGGATTAAACAAGCTAAAATAATATTAATTACTCAAAACAATTTATTATCATCAAATTTGTTTATTTTTAATGCTCTACTAATTAAATGGACAAGCAAAAGTTTATGTTAGATTAAAATTATCATTTATGTTTCATTAAAATTTTCATTTATGTTTCTTGATTTATTAGTTGTTAGTGAACATGATAATATCCAATACTCGAAAATAATTTTGAACATGATATTATCCAAATCCAGAAATATCAATTGACCGCGTTGATCTTTGTTTAAAAATATTTTAAATTTAGACATTGCGTTGCTAAATACATGAGAAATTAAGGACTTATTTGGTTTTATATGTTATTTTTGTTTTGCATTTTCAACATTTACAACAAAATACGAGTTAGCAGAAGAATATAAAATTTGTGGCCATTAAGATTACGATAGAGGGACGTCGAATGGGATGAAGGGATGTAATAGATTGTTCTTCATTCTTTTGTTATTTCCCAAAACATGAAAAACAATTTTCTTTTTTGAAATATATGTATAAGGAAATATAACTAAATTCCTGTACGAACAACATCAGTTGTTTAGGGGGAATCAACTGGTCCATTTCTTTCTACTATATGGTAGCCAATGAAAACATTCAGTTTTTTTTTTTTTTTTTTTTTTTTTTGAAAATTTCGCCAAAGTACCCCCGTTTAGAAATATATATATTTTTTTCTAGCTTTTATTAGGTTGATTCATCGGGACGGGGGCCGTAGGGAGGGGTAATGAGACCGATCATCAACTAACTGCTAGATGTTCAACTTAATTTATACGTCGCAATAGAGATGATGTTATGTAACGATGGTCGGAACAAAGTCCCCCTTCCTTGCACGCATATGAGCTGACACACAACTCCCATATAACAAAAGGAATCCCTAATGTTACGTGTCTACCAGCTCATATTTGTACACAATTCCTTCAATTTATTCCATGATGTGGGACTATTAATTCCAAACCATCATCCCTCCTTAACAACATTCGAGGCAATCCTAACAGTCTCCCCCTTGACTCGCATCCTACGAGTATCTTTTTAGAGCACTGCCTTGCCTGCATGGCCCAGTCCGAACCTTCGGCTCTGATACCACTGTTATGTAACGACGATCGGAACAAAGTTCTCCTTCCTTGCACGCATATGAGCTGCAGAGCTGGCACACAACTCCTATATAACAAAAGGAATCTCTGATGTTACGTGCCTATCAGTTCATATTTGTACACAATTCCTTTAATTTATTCCATGATGTGAGACTATTAATTCCAAACCATCATCCCTCCTTAACAACATGCGAGGCAATCCTAACAGTTGATAATTCCAATAATATTTATAAACATTCCTAAAAAATTTGATGAATAGAAATTATAATTCTTTGTAGACTTGATACATAATGATTATTCTATATCTTACAATAGAAGATAAAAAATGAAGGAGATTTTGGAAACATTATCAAAATCGAACAATAATTCTTATTAGTGAATTAAAATAAAATACTGCTTACTTTTGCCAAACATTAATTATATTTTTATATGCATCATTGTGATAATCTAAAAATGAAAATATGTTTATTATACCGTTTATTTATACCTAACGTATGTTAAGCATGTGCATATAAAATATAATAAAATAGTAGCTATAAATTACACAACAATTTTTTTGCTAATATAACAAGACTAATATTTTATAAAGTAGAGTATTCATTTTGATTTTCCACATCTTGAATTCTGGTTTTTTTTTTTTTTTTTAATATATTTTCTTGTTTTGTTAGTCTTTTTAAAATTTTCACTTTTCACTTAATATCAAAGACACCCACGTTTTGTTGAGAATCGCTGAAATGAGAGATTAATAACGAATGAGACGTAATTGTCATACATTATAAATTTTAACATAGTTAATTTTTGCAACGACTCAATGATTAAAGGTTATAATTTTGATTTTTTTGAACTATATATTTATAAGCTATAATATATGATTATAGCTTATAAATATTGTCATTAATTTAAATAATAGATTATAAATATACTCATTACTTTTTGCAACGATTCAATGTTAATAGCTCATAAATATGTTATCGTCATGTGTTGACTAGTCAACTCCAATACGCAGCTATATGGCACTATATAAGGCCCAGACACCCCGTCTGTAAATAGCGCAGAAACAAGGGAAATAAATCAATGGCAGTAACACTGGAGATATCAAAAGAATTTGGCTACGTCATTCTCGTTCTGGTTTTGTACACTTTTGTCAATGTATGGATGGCTGGGCAGGTCGGCAAAGCTAGGAAAAAGTAAGCAACTTCCTTTTTCCCCCTTCCAATTCTCGTGTGTTCACAATTTTAATTTGAAATTACGGATGCGAACGTAGATTTGTCGTTTCAGCCTTCCTAAATAGTGTATTTGGATCCATGTTCTTTGTTTGGATCGGTTTTATGATTAAACCCTAATTTGACCTATCTAATTGTCCAAGAAATTCTGCCTTATTCAAGTCAGTAATAACGCCCAGGCTATCGCCGGCATGATTGGTAACCTTATCTGTATGCGTTTTTTGTGAGGTAAACATTGATAATTTGAAATTCTTATTGTGGTACTGGTTATACAGGTATAAGGTCTTCTATCCTACCATGTACGCCCTTGAATCAGAGAACAAAGATGCAAAGTTTTTCAACTGTGTACAGAGAGGTCATCAGAACTGTCTAGAAACAATGCCTGTGTTTTTTGCTACTCTTTTGGTCACTGGAGTGAAATATCCATGTGTTGCAGCATCTCTTGGGCTTCTCTACACTATTGGTCGAATCTTTTATTTCAAGGGGTACTCTACTGGTATCCCTGCCAATCGCTTCAAGCTTGGGTAAGATTTCCTATAGGTCAATAGCTTTAATCTACTTAGGTCATTATGTTGGCCATATACATAGCTGATATATTGGATATATGTGTAGGGGATTACCAACTATTTTGTGAAATGCTTAATTGTAGTTAGATATCTTGTGGTTGCACCCATTAGTGACACCAGTTTGAATTAAGTGGTGGAGGAAACTGCTATTGCAGAATAATCCATTCGCTTTTAGCTGATTTATATCTCAACAGATAAGTACTCGGTGTATTGGATTAGTTTCAAATTTTGCTGTCGAATTTGGCCGTTCAGTAAGCACTCTTGATATTATAATATTTGGTAGAGGATTATTAGTGTGAGTTTGTTAATCCTATATTTCTACCATTTCACTATCAAGGATTGCTGCAGATTTCTCATCACTTTTCGCTTTGAACAGTCCCTATTAGTTAAGGTAGGAATGGTTCTGTGGTAATCAGTTCATAACAAGAATCTTGCTTTAATCGTTAAGACCATCCTATCTTTATGGGGAGGAGATCACTGGTTCAAAATCCTTTGTTTTGGTGTATCCAGCTAATTAGCACACATACATTTTTACCAGTAAGTACTTTCTTTCTCCAATTGAAGGAATTTCTTTGTAGAAAAACTGGAAAATAATGTGTTTTGATTGCTTGCTACACTGGGACAGGCATTTGGACCAGGTGATTTTTTCCCCATGGGAAAACACCCTTTGTAGAAATGTATCTGAACATTGCTCTTTTCTCATTTTTATGCAGAGTCGGTTGCTATTCCTTACTCGATTATTTATTTATACATTTTAATGTATTTTGCAGAGGTTTGTACATGATTGGTATGTTTGGACTTATGATTTCCTCAGCTTCATTTGGGATCAGTCTGCTCCTTTCTTAGTAGTCACATTTGGCTTTTTGCTGTAACAACGGAGTTGATTGATGGAGTTTGAGAGTATGATATGATTGTGTTTTTCAATTTTGGCTTTGTTTGCTCTTTGTATCAGATGGTAATGTGTTCATCAGTGGTAATGGTTAATAAATTTTGCTACTTCCTTGTATATATGGTTTAATACATCATCTGCCTTCTTAAATATAATCATTTTGAATTTTGGATAAAATCTTTTGCTCAGCCATGCCGAGACCATCCCTTCTACATGATTTATGATTTTCTAACCATAAATTGAAAGGCTTTTTAGAGTATTTCCGACCATGTGTGGGTTGGGAACCAACTATATAATCACCAACAAAGGGTCAGTTGCTCTATTTTGGGTTGCTATGGCAACCCCCGAGATTGCAAAAGCACCACAGATGGTTGCTTTGAAAGCGGACCTTAGCCGGCTTATTTAAGCCGATTAAGGACCACAACTAATTCTAAAAAACCGTTGGTTCTTCCGCGCTCCACCATCTTCCATCTTTCTTCTTCTACATATACAACACATTTTACAATTCCTAACTATACAATTTTCTCCTCTCAACTAGCTAACTAATATTTTGTTTTTTTACTTGCTTGCAATGCCAAAGAATAACGGAGGGAAAACCAAGATGTTATCTCAGTGCAATCAGAATCCACATAACTATTAAAAGCATCAATTTTCAACACAAACATCATGTTACCACACTAAAAATTCCAATTTAGGTACTATACAAAAAGCACCCGATTGTTATTTTCTATAACAAAACCAGAATTTCTTCCATTCATAGAAAAATGCAAATCATTATCAAAATACCCAAATTTCTGCCTATGCGCAAGATTCGTCGTTTCAACAAAACTATAGTGATCAACACTACTCGTCTTCTACCAGCCTACATCGATAAGGTTTTCCTAATATCTCTCCCAATATTTCAAAAAATTTAAACCTTTTATATGGAGATAATAGCTGCCGAAACAACGAAATCCAAGGATTCATAACGACTCAGTTTTTGACTGACTCCATAATACAATTTATTATGGCTTATTTCAGTAATCGATTAAATTAAATAAATTTAGAGTAATAAATATTGCGAAATTCCAAGTATATATTTTAATGGTTTAAAATTCTTTAATCAATGTATATATGTATATAAAACAAGTAAGTAATGTTGTGTCATTTTGTTTTGTATTTTTATATTTACTTTAACTCTTGTAAAAATAGATAATATTGAATTTGAATATTATAGAAAATTAGAACAATTATTATTTAAAAATCCTATGTGTATATTTTAACTTATTATATTATATATGTATAAACAAGTGAATGTTGTTTCAACATTTCTGTTTGCATCTAAAATCTTAGTTGAGCTTGTGTAAATATAGAATTACATAAAGTAATAAATAAGAATATTTAGGAAGAACATGGCTTTAAATGTCAAATCATAACATTTATGTGATTTGAATGGCAAGATCAAAAACTATTAATGGAGTTGTTTTCTTTGTTACTAAGTATGAATTGTTAAAAGGACATACATGTACAAAATTGTACAGTAAGAACACGGTTTGAATTGCTTGGGTATGAAGTTTGGCCATTTTTAAACCATTTAATACATAGGTGTATCGTCCCGTATTTTTAACGATATAATAATTAATTTATTTAATTATTTTAATATAGTAGTTTGATAATTTAAATGGTTTGAATTCAAATATTTCGAATATTTTATTAATATGAATAATAGTGCAAATAAAATTTAATTTCCGAAATAGTCGAAAACAGTTGAATTGGCAATATTGTGTGAATTGGATAATTTAAGATATTTAATTGAGTTTATATTCGAGTTATAATAACGAATTTATTATTTAAATGAGGTGTGAACGTATTAATTATAATATAATTATAAACGAGCTCATAACGTCGCTGTAATTCGTAATATTACGTTTTAGACTTCAAGTGAGTGTACAGGGTTCGTTTTAAGTCGGATTTCGTTGAAATAAGAAATGTTGGAATCTATTGAACTATGTTTATTTATTAAAAGAGAAAAACTAAGATTTCGTCTCATAGGTTGTAAGTTACGCCTGTAACAACCCGTATTTCAATAACATGTTAAAACGAGAATCAAGGCAGAATTTAATTTTAAATTCTGAATCAAGTAAAACGGGCTATGCCATTGCGTTCGTCTCGGAAAAATACGCGAAATAGAGTCCGAGTTTTCGAAAATCGGAGTCCGTATGACCCGGTTAAGGCCCAAAGAAGTTTTCGGGAAATTTGAATTTCGAAACATGCAGAAATGGGGCCAGGCGGGAAAATTCCCGCCCAGACAAGTCGACTGGGCTGTCGACAGGGCTGTCGACTTGCAAGTCGACAGGCATGTCGACAGGGCTGTCGACTTGCCCTGTCGGCTGATTCTGGTCTGGTGCACCTATTTTCTATCTTGGCTAGGTTTTTGGGCCTGGTTTGAAATCTGACGGTTCAGGTTGGTCCTAGGGTTAATCTAAGGGCCTAAAACTATCCTAATCTCTATAAAAAGACCCTAAACCTACCCCTAAACCCTCATTATTCACTCATGTAACTAAACTATGGCCAAATTTCTACTCTCATGGCCTCCATCTCAAATCCCTAAAGCCTATGCATTCAAATCGAGTTCAAATCAAAAGGTGCAAGCTTGCTACACCAAATAGAGGCCAAATCAACATTTCTATGCGAATTTCATGAAGGTTCTTCTTCAAAGGAGCCACCTTTCTTCGTCAAGATGATGCATGACCCCTTTTCTAAGCCTTGCCTATGTAAGTTCTAGCTACTTTTGGATCAAAACGGTATTTTTAATGTTGACATGGGATAAAATGAGATAAAGCATAAGTATGCATGTATGTGAACCTAACTTTGTCCCTTTTCTATGATCTATGACCTTATACTAAGATGTAGCAACTTAATCATGTCACTCATGTTATGTTTAGCCTAGTTTATCTTGCAAGTTTGGATCTTTGTCTATGGAAGATTTGCATGAACCTTTGGGAACCATTTGACTTGTGAAACATAGGCAAATACTTGACCTTGGGGCTTATGCATGCATATGAACACAAACCCCTTATGTTTCATGCATGTTTGTGGCAAAACCTCCTTATGATATTATGCACGTTTGTGGCCAAATCCTATATGATAGTATGCATGCTTATGGTCAATCCCTGTATGACTCTATCATGCATGTTTTAAGGCCAAACCCCCTTATGACACTATGCATGTTTTTGGCCAAGGTTGTGCATGTGGAAGCCAATCCCTTTTTGGCATCATGCATGTTTTGAGGCCAATATGTGACGTAGTATCCTTACTATGTTGACTCGCTTTTGTTTGCGTTGGAAAACATGACTTTGGGGTAGTTAGATACACATGAACATGTCGCGAAATCTTAACTTGAATATGACATGTGTTTATACTTGAAAATATGACTTGAAATATAAACATGGAATTTAACATGTAAATATGCATAAAAACATGGGCTTGGGAATTTATCTATTAAGTTAGGTCTACCCATTGGGAATTTACCTATTAAGTTAGGTCTACCCAAATGCTTGAAAAACTTGTAACATGTTTTGGAAACATGATGAACTTAGATAATATAAGTGTGGCCAACTCGAGGTTGGGTTGAGTTTTCAACGTAAAACTACCCGGAACCGACCGGCCTAACTAGTAGTTGCAAACAATAGGACCCAATGTGAGAAGTTGGTCATGTCGCGCTTAAGACCCGAGGTTAGACTAGGTTGTGGTGTAAATCTACCCGGACCCGCCCGGCTTAACTAGTAACCACAACAAGGTCTAATGTGAGAGGTTAAGAGTGCATTAATTAAATTAATGCCACATGATAAGGTTAAGCAAATTTGACTAATGACACTTAACCGATATGACACGAATGGGTAGGTTAAGTGGGACCGGGCTTGATTTCCTTAATGACACTTAACCATGCAAGATGATTAGGGGATGGGGTTAAGTAATTTACACTTAACTAATCCGACTGGGTAATTAGATGAGGTTAAGTAATTAAGACTTAACTAACCTAACCACGGTAATTAGATGGGGTTAAGTAATCCACACTTAACTAATCTAAACACGGTAATTCGTTGGGGTTAAGTTAAACACTTAACCAATTTAAACTTGGTAATTCAATGAGGTTAAGTAACCAATACTTAACCAACTTAACGTGATAATTTAATGGGGTTAAGCAACTTATACTTAACCAATTATACATGAAGATTTGATGTGGTTAAGTGACCTAAACTTAACCAATCTAACTCGTTAATTTGATGTGGTTAAGTGAACTAAACTTAACCAATCTAACTCGTTAATTGGATGTGGTTAAGTGACCTATACTTAACCAATCTAACGTGAAAACATGATAAGGCTAAGTCACGAATCGTTTGAATGCGCTTGACCGATATGACTCAGTAATTAGATAAGGTCAAGTTAATACATATACTGAACCAATATAAAATGATAATTAGATAAGGTTAAGCCATGAATTGCTTGATATACTTAACCAACTTGACACATGGTTTGTAGGGTTAAGTTTTAGACTTGGATACTTAGCCAATTTTGACGTGGTTTGTAGACGGGTTAAGTTGTGAACTTAAGTGACACTTAACCCATTAGATAAACCCTAATTCGGAGGATTAGGTAAGTAACCATAGTTAACAAGGATTATGGAAATAAGGCTAAGTGGTAAACCTTAGTTAAAAGAAACTAAGTAATAATTCTTAGCCAAGGAAATTTGGACCATTTCTTAGATAGATTAGTAACCCGATACGTTAGGTCAACGTTTAAGTATGCGTGTAGGAGCAGGCTATCTGATTTAGATAAAGGCTCCAACGAACTGGGTAACGAAGCAGCGGCTTCGGGGAACGTGAGGATATTCTTGGAATCCCTCTGTGAGCTGCCAGGTCATTATACTAGGCTCACGAGAGGTTGAGGTCTGCGGTAGAAGAACCAAGAATATGCCTTGGTTGCTATGCGAGCGACCTAAAGACCGGGGTGGATAGCAGTGAGTCGACGAATACATAAGGTGCCCGAGATAGCAAGTTCGTCGATCATCTACCATCTTGAGTCAAGCGTGTACGGACGGAAAGGCAAGGAACACCCAACAGACCATAATTGCTATCTAATTATGGGTGAGGTAGGCCGTAGGATGTGGGCTGGCCGGAGTGTAGTTCTCATGCAAGATTTTCTCTTGTGTTGCCTTTCACTAGTTGAGGGAGGGGTCTCGTGGGACCATAGCCACGTGTAGAAAAGCAGACCTTAGTATCTGCATCGGCAGATAAATCTAAAGCTCCCGACCGAGTCCTGTATTTCTTGTTTTGCCCTGTGACAGGACTCGGATGGCACGATGAGATACATGTGCATACAGTTATAGAAAAACGATTCACGATGAATGCGTGGGAAAAAGGGCGCGGTTGAGGGTTAGCGTAATCCCTAGTGGCCTAGGTGGTTTAACCCAAACCGAAATACGAAAGCGTGCAATAGGTAAGCGTAATCCCTAGTGGTGCTAGGTGGCGTAAGTCCTAGTAGTTCAAACGATGATTCATATGGAAGAGCCTAGCTAGAACAAGGGTGACAGTCCAAACGATTTCAAGGATAATACGACATGAGGAAGCCCGTACGAGGTACGGCAAAGGACTGAACTTATATACATGGAAAGAAACATATGATTTGAGTAACCTATATATGCGATATATTAGGTTGACATGGACCATTACACGACTTTGAGTAAGGGACATTCATGGTTAACACATAACAAGGCTGGGATACTAGTACGGAGGGTGCAGAGCAGATATACATGTTAGAACCAGGAAAAATATACATAATAGATACCGTGGGATATTAGACGGGGTAGATACCTTGGGATAGTATACTTGATAGAAACCTGACGATGTGATACCTTGATTTATCATGAAACCGTGGTTTATCACGATACCTTAGTTTAGCTTGCTACAGTAGTTCAGCCTGTTACCCTGGTTTAGTTTATCTATCTTGTAGTCATCCTTATGTTTACTTTCAGTTTATGCATGTCATGTTACCTTTACCTATTTTTATACTGGAAGTAGATAGGACTTACCAGTCTTTATGACTGACCCCGTTTTCTTTCGCCTCTTTGTCTTCCGTTTCCCCCCCAGGTTTCAGGGAGGAAATGATGTTGTTTAGTTCGGACTTCTTCTGTTGAAGGTCATCATGTATGGCTTGATGTATAGCTTGGTCTTCTCTTGGCTATGGCTGCCTCACCGCTTTACTTTGGGGAATAATTTATGAAAAGGTTTTTATGCTTCTTTATTATTGCAAGACAGGTTTTGATGTACTCTGATGTAAAAGGCTTTAGACCTTAATTATTAATGTTATGAAAGTTTGTTTTTACTTCCGCTATTTTTATATGTTCTGTCTTGTGATATTTCTGTGGATGTTTACCAATAATGCCCCTCTAAAGCTAGTGCATTCCCTTGCGAGTGACCCTAGCGGAGGCGGGGTGTTACATTTGGTATCAGAGCAGAAGGTTACCAGACTGGGCAAAAGTTTTTAAAACCTTCTGAAAACTATTTGGAAAACCGTTTATAAAGAAGCATTTTTCAAGAAAATTTTCTTCTAAAAAGAAAAAGGCTATTCCCCAAAGGCCATTAGCACTATCCTTGTTTCCTTGATTGAATCTCTTTTCCTTTCTTTCCTCCATCTGTAGTCACAGTGGTTTTAACTGCGACTAGTCTTTTCTATCTACGAAAGCGCTTTCCATGCGATGAAGGTTGTTCTCGGGAGACCAGTAGCCGCCTTATAAGAAAGGATAATGAGAAAGAGGATAAAGGATACGAGTTTAACTTATTGGTATGGCTCAACCCGGAATAAGAAAGAAAGATGAACAATGAAACCCATGACGAGAGAGTATCTTTGGCATGGTGGAACGGGATGGATAGTTAAGTAGCATGGGACAAGGACAAGATCATCGAGAGGGCAGTAGTATGCTCTCATGTCTAGGGTACCTCGGAAGGAGGGTAACGATCTTATTAAAGGTTTAGCTTTTCTTTTCTATCATCCCGCCCAGACTTTGTCTTGATCACCGTATCATTTAAGTCTGCTTGGATAGTGAGTCTCTGCACCTTAGTACTAGCATAGAAGAGGATTCTATTTTGTCCCAAACCTTGTTAGAGTTGGTCCATTTCTTCATGACTTGTTGGATGTGGGAATGACATGTCTCAACTACGGATGGATTCTGAGGATAAAGTGGTCACCCAATAAGGGGTGCCATTCTCGGTTTTGGAAAGAGGGTAGTTAGACTCTCGACTCATCTTGGTGATACCCTTGAAGTCTCGTATAACCTTTTGGGTTCTGTCATGGCTAGTTACCTAGAATCCCATGATGCAGTTGTTGGTAATCCGTTTGAATAGGATTCACCGCTAAGGCGGATGGTTCGTTTCGATTATGCATAAGTTATGGGAATCACCCTAGTAAGAACTCTTGGCAACTTGGATTGGCATCGGAAAACGAGATCCAGAATTCACTAGTGAATTTTGGAGAGCTTGCATGAGTACGCAGATATGTTTGAGCCAAGCATACTAGGGAAAGAATAAGTGAAACGAGAGGCGACAGTGAAATGAGTTCCACTCACACCTTGGAAATAGGAATCAAGAAGCTACGAAATCATGAAGTCAAAGGCGGTCAAGGCATGATGGAATCAAGCTCATGGAAATGCGGCTTGGACGAGCGCATCACGTCTCTTTTTAAGAGTATATCTTTGATCCTTGGTTCACCTGTAAAGCTTACTTGCATGCTATCGCTTGGTGGATATCCTCTTGGTCCTGATTCTGTTACAAACCCCGTAAGGAGTTTGTCTTGTTTATCTTCTCGATCTTATCTTGGGAACCTTAGGAAGAACGCTATGGATGTAAACATGTATTTGAGACATGTTATGATTGATATGGTTGCAAGTGGTTGCAAGTGGTTGCTCGTGAATGCGCGAATACACGTTAGATACTAGATTGACGCGATCACGTTTCATGTTGCATATGCACGAGTATTTATACTTGTTTATGGATGAAATCGAATGTGTTATCATGCGGTTGTTGCATATGAATGAATGATTGTGCACGCATATAGTATCTATATGACTAGGACTATTTGCATACATGTTGGATTCATGGCACTATACATATTTTTGCATTAGAAAGATTATTCAGGCCTGATCATTAGCATTAGCTAAGGAACATGTACACACACGTTTTGCATATATTCATACAGCATTAGAAATCATCTAAGGACAATGGTTGCTTGTGGATGATGGTTTGAGTAGATGGATGATGGATGGTAGGATATGTTCTTCCTAACTTAGAGATTTCGGGGACGAAATCCTAAAAGGTGGGGAGAATGTAACAACCCGTATTTCAATAACATGTTAAAACGAGAATCAAGACAGAATTTAATTTTAAATTCTGAATCAAGTAAAACGGGCTATGCCATTGCGTTCGTCTCGGAAAAATACGCGAAATAGAGTCCGAGTTTTCGAAAATCGGAGTCCGTATGACCCGGTTAAGGCCCAAAGAAGTTTTCGGGAAATTTGAATTTCGAAACATGCAGAAATGGGGCCAGGCGGGAAAATTCCCGCCCAGACAAGTCGACTGGGTTGTCGACAGGGCTGTCGACTTGCAAGTCGACAGGCATGTCGACAGGCATGTCGACAGGACTGTCGACTTGCCCTGTCGGCTGATTCTGGTCTGGTGCACCTATTTTCTATCTTGGCTAGGTTTTTGGGCCTGGTTTGAAATCTGACGGTTCAGGTTGGTCCTAGGGTTAATCTAAGGGCCTAAAACTATCCTAATCTCTATAAAAAGACCCTAAACCTACCCCTAAACCCTCATTATTCACTCATGTAACTAAACTATGGCCAAATTTCTACTCTCATGGCCTCCATCTCAAATCCCTAGAGCCTATGCACTCAAATCGAGTTCAAATCAAAAGGTGCAAGCTTGCTACACCAAATAGAGGCCAAATCAACATTTCTATGCGAGTTTCATGAAGGTTCTTCTTCAAAGGAGCCACCTTTCTTCGTCAAGATGATGCATGACCCCTTTTCTAAGCCTTGCCTATGTAAGTTCTAGCTACTTTTGGATCAAAACGGTATTTTTAATGTTGACATGGGATAAAATGAGATAAAGCATAAGTATGCATGTATGTGAACCTAACTTTGTCCCTTTTCTATGATCTATGACCTTAGACTAAGATGTAGCAACTTAATCATGTCACTCATGTTATGTTTAGCCTAGTTTATCTTGCAAGTTTGGATCTTTGTCTATGGAAGATTTGCATGAACCTTTGGGAACCATTTGACTTGTGAAACATAGGCAAATACTTGACCTTGGGGCTTATGCATGCATATGAACACAAACCCCTTATGTTTCATGCATGTTTGTGGCAAAACCTCCTTATGATATTATGCACGTTTGTGGCCAAATCCTATATGATAGTATGCATGCTTATGGTCAATCCCTATATGACTCTATCATGCATGTTTTAAGGCCAAACCCCCTTATGACACTATGCATGTTTTTGGCCAAGGTTGTGCATGTGGAAGCCAATCCCTTTTTGGCATCATGCATGTTTTGAGGCCAATATGTGACGTAGTATCCTTACTATGTTGACTCGCTTTTGTTTGCGTTGGAAAACATGACTTTGGGGTAGTTAGATACACATGAACATGTCGCGAAATCTTAACTTGAATATGACATGTGTTTATACTTGAAAATATGACTTGAAATATAAACATGGAAGTTAACATGTAAATATGCATAAAAACATGGGCTTGGGAATTTACCTATTAAGTTAGGTCTACCCATTGGGAATTTACCTATTAAGTTAGGTCTACCCAAATGCTTGAAAAACTTGTAACATGTTTTGGAAACATGATGAACTTAGATAATATAAGTGTGGCCAACTCGAGGTTGGGTTGAGTTTTCAACGTAAAACTACCCGGAACCGACCGGCCTAACTAGTAGTTGCAAACAATAGGACCCAATGTGAGAAGTTGGTCATGTCGCGCTTAAGACCCGAGGTTAGACTAGGTTGTGGTGTAAATCTACCCGGACCCGCCCGGCTTAACTAGTAACCACAACAAGGTCTAATGTGAGAGGTTAAGAGTGCATTAATTAAATTAATGCCACATGATAAGGTTAAGCAAATTTGACTAATGACACTTAACCGATATGACACGAATGGGTAGGTTAAGTGGGACCGGGCTTGATTTCCTTAATGACACTTAACCATGCAAGATGATTAGGGGATGGGGTTAAGTAATTTACACTTAACTAATCCGACTGGGTAATTAGATGAGGTTAAGTAATTAAGACTTAACTAACCTAACCACGGTAATTAGATGGGGTTAAGTAATCCACACTTAACTAATCTAAACACGGTAATTCGATGGGGTTAAGTTAAACACTTAACCAATTTAAACTTGGTAATTCAATGAGGTTAAGTAACCAATACTTAACCAACTTAACATGATAATTTAATGGGGTTAAGCAACTTATACTTAACCAATTATACATGAAGATTTGATGTGGTTAAGTGACCTAAACTTAACCAATCTAACTCGTTAATTTGATGTGGTTAAGTGAACTAAACTTAACCAATCTAACTCGTTAATTGGATGTGGTTAAGTGACCTATACTTAACCAATCCAACGTGAAAACATGATAAGGCTAAGTCACGAATCGTTTGAATGCGCTTGACCGATATGACTCAGTAATTAGATAAGGTCAAGTTAATACATATACTGAACCAATCTAAAATGATAATTAGATAAGGTTAAGCCATGAATTGCTTGATATACTTAACCAACTTGACACATGGTTTGTAGGGTTAAGTTTTAGACTTGGATACTTAGCCAATTTTGACGTGGTTTGTAGACGGGTTAAGTTGTGAACTTAAGTGACACTTAACCCATTAGATAAACCCTAATTCCGAGGATTAGGTAAGTAACCATAGTTAACAAGGATTATGGAAATAAGGCTAAGTGGTAAACCTTAGTTAAAAGAAACTAAGTAATAATTCTTAGCCAAGGAAATTTGGACCAGTTCTTAGATAGATTAGTAACCCGATACGTTAGGTCAACGTTTAAGTATGCGTGTAGGAGCAGGCTATCTGATTTAGATAAAGGCTCCAACGAACTGGGTAACGAAGCAGCGGCTTCGGGGAACGTGAGGATATTCTTGGAATCCCTCTGTGAGCTGCCAAGTCATTATACTAGGCTCACGAGAGGTTGAGGTCTGCGGTAGAAGAACCAAGAATATGCCTTGGTTGCTATGCGAGCGACCTAAAGACCGGGGTGGATAGCAGTGAGTCGACGAATACATAAGGTGCCCGAGATAGCAAGTTCGTCGATCATCTACCATCTTGAGTCAAGCGTGTACGGACGGAAAGGCAGGGAACACCCAACAGACCATAATTGCTATCTAATTATGGGTGAGGTAGGCCGTAGGATGTGGGCTGGCCGGAGTGTAGTTCTCATGCAAGATTTTCTCTTGTGTTGCCTTTCACTAGTTGAGGGAGGGGTCTCGTGGGACCATAGCCACGTGTAGAAAAGCAGACCTTAGTATCTGCATCGGCAGATAAATCTAAAGCTCCCGACCGAGTCCTGTATTTCTTGTTTTGCCCTGTGACAGGACTCGGATGGCACGATGAGATACATGTGCATACAGTTATAGAAAAACGATTCACGATGAATGCGTGGGAAAAAGGGCGCGGTTGAGGGTTAGCGTAATCCCTAGTGGCCTAGGTGGTTTAACCCAAACCGAAATACGAAAGCGTGCAATAGGTAAGCGTAATCCCTAGTGGTGCTAGGTGGCGTAAGTCCTAGTAGTTCAAACGATGATTCATATGGAAGAGCCTAGCTAGAACAAGGGTGACAGTCCAAACGATTTCAAGGATAATACGACATGAGGAAGCCCGTACGAGGTACGACAAAGGATTGAACTTATATACATGGAAAGAAACATATGATTTGAGTAACCTATATATGCGATATATTAGGTTGACATGGACCATTACACGACTTTGAGTAAGGGACATTCATGGTTAACACATAACAAGGCTGGGATACTAGTACGGAGGGTGCAGAGCAGATATACATGTTAGAACCAGGAAAAATATACATAATAGATATCGTGGGATATTAGACGGGGCAGATACCTTGGGATAGTATACTTGATAGAAACCTGACGATGTGATACCTTGATTTATCATGACACCGTGGTTTATCACGATACCTTAGTTTAGCTTGCTACAGTAGTTCAGCCTGTTACCCTGGTTTAGTTTATCTATCTTGTAGTCATCCTTATGTTTACTTTCAGTTTATGCATGTCATGTTACCTTTACCTGTTTTTATACTGGAAGTAGATAGGACTTACCAGTCTTTATGACTGACCCCGTTTTCTTTCGCCTCTTTGTCTTCCGTTTCCCCCCCAGGTTTCAGGGAGGAAATGATGTTGTTTAGTTCGGACTTCTTCTGTTGAAGGTCATCATGTATGGCTTGATGTATAGCTTGGTCTTCTCTTGGCTATGGCTGCCTCACCGCTTTACTTTGGGGAATAATTTATGAAAAGGTTTTTATGCTTCTTTATTATTGCAAGACAGGTTTTGATGTACTCTGATGTAAAAGGCTTTAGACCTTAATTATTAATGTTATGAAAGTTTGTTTTTACTTCCGCTATTTTTATATGTTCTGTCTTGTGATATTTCTGTGGATGTTTACCAATAATGCCCCTCTAAAGCTAGTGCATTCCCTTGCGAGTGACCCTAGCGGAGGCGGGGTGTTACAACGCCCAAATCAAATTTTCAGAAAGTTGTTATGGAATCGTTTATAAAATATAACGATTTTATTAAATTATATTTAATGAATATTTTTATGCGTAACTTGATCAAACGATTGAATTGAAAAGCAAGACAAGTTATGTTGAGTTCGTATTGACGTTTAGAATTTTTATGAAAATTTTATTTTGGAAAAATAAGCTACTTTTTGTTTAACGTATTTTGCACCCTAAATCGGCTCTTTTGGGGTTTCACAAAGTAAATAAACTTGTCTAATTTATTATATTTTTGGGATCGTGGCACATTGCTCGTCACGACGATATTTTTATTTTTGTCAGTTGCAGTCCATAAACAAACAAAATTTTATGCAATGGTGCACCCTTTATATATATATACATATACATACATACATACATACATACATACATACATATATATATATATATATTGTTTCCTTAGCCCTAAGCTTCGTACCACATCCTTTCTCAACCACAGACCTAAACTGAAAAACCCAAAACGCTGCCATATATTTTCAAATCCACTAGCTACCCTATATACCTTAAGTTCTAAGTCTCCTTCTTCTTTTGAGTAAACATAGCCTACTCTGTCTATCACAAGCCATGACAAATCAAGTTTTTCTTTAAAAGCTGCAAGCCCAGCTTGAGAGATGTAGACGTTATTCCTTGATCACCAAGAAATTTCAAATCTATAAATACAGAGACCGAACATTTCGCTGAAAACAAACTGAAAATTAAAATCCTATCCAAACATTTCGAAAGTTTCGGAAAATTAAAATCCAACATTTCGATGGTTTCAAAAATCTGTATCCAACCAAAAACTTTACAAAAAATCCAAACAATATATATACAAACTCCTTGAATGTTTCTTTACGTCCTGCTTGAATTTTTGGAGGAATCGAAGTTATTTCAGTTCGCATCTGTACAACTAGCGTGTGCTAGGGTTGTGACTACCAGGGGATTTAGGGAGTTTCAACCGTTTTAAAACTCGGATTTGGGTTCGTGAGAAGAAACCGCATGTGTGTGCAACATTTTCAAGAATTCTATGTTTAAAGTCGTCGTTCGGCGTACTGTAGGGTCGCGTGGGTTCTAAGGTTCATCGCGATGGATGAAGCATCAAACTGTTTTTGGTTGTAATGGGGAGGAAGAGGATTTGAAGTGAAGGATTATGGTAATTTTTGGTTTGAAATTTCCTGGATCAGAGGGGGAGTTAACGGTCGGAGAAATTTCGGTCATGGCGCATAGAATGGGGAGCAGAGTTTTTGTGTATACGGGAAACAAGAGGGAGTAATTGTACAAGGAGAATCTGGGTTTTTAAATATGGGTGTAGGCCGATTCAAATGGTAAGCCCAATTATATACATATAAAAAAAAGAGGCCCATAATGGGAGGCGTGAATTTACAGGAAAGTTGAGGCTTTGTTTCATGGTAATGAACTGAAGCGGGAAGAAATGTACTATAGCATGAACAGTTAGTTTTAATGGGCTGGTAATTCAATGGGTGATCGGTCATGTTTAATAAAGATAAAGCCCAAATTCGAAATAAAATATAAATTAAGTTGTTTTAATTTAAAATAGTATAAAAACTTGTAACCTTAATATCTTTTACATACGTTATCAAAATTTCGAACAGTCTGATCCGTTGGGATCGTATGGACATAGGCTAAGCTATGAAGCTGGTTTGGAGACATTTGGAACTCGTTTGAATTTATGGCATAATTAAACATCTGATTCAAATCAACCAGCGTTAATCGTTTTTCAACGATTAACGACCTAGGTGAGTAAACTCACTAACTCTATCCAGTTTATAAATTTTATAAACGTATTCTAATATTGTTAAATGATGATCGAATGATGTGTGATGTTTTTTTTGATGAATTGCTAATTAATTGGTTGAAATAATATATATAGTTATATATATATAAGTCGATAATTGAATACTAATTTTATTTCATATTGATCTGGAACTAGTATTATTCATGTTTATCAACGTCTGTGGATGCAGGGAAATAGGTTAGAGAAATCCAACTGGATTTCTCAATAATTATATTGTTGTTTTTCGAATATTGCATTATATGACGTGAAAAATAATCCATGGTTGATTATTGTGTATTTATGATGTTTGAATAGCATTGACCCTGAATAATTGGTATTTAAATACCGTAAAAATATATTGGAAAAGTCCTCGAGGTTTGAAAAGGAAATCTATTTTTAAGTAGAAATCAAATTTCGAATGGACTAGAATACAATAACTTGTTTTAATTATATCAAAACAAGTTGTTGGATTTATAAGCGATGTTTGGAAATAAAGGGAAATAATTATTATTAAATAATTTGAAAATATAAAAATGAATTTAGGAAAGGGAAATTCGGGAATCATTTCAAATGAAAACCTTGAAATTATTTCGATGTTCGAAATGTGAATGGAACTAAATAAAACCATAAGGATTTGTAATTAAAATTTGACGATGCCAGATGTATTAATATAATCTTTTTTAGAAATTATATATTATATAATTCAAAATTTGACAAGATAGTTAATATTTGATTTGAAACCAATAATTTATAATCAAATACGTAATCAAGATTAATTTATAACTTATAAACGGAATTTATGAAATAAAATATGAAGTATGAATTTGTAAAAGAACTCGATAAATAGGAATTGAACCTGTAATTGGTATTTATAAATAAAAAAAAATCAAGAGTAGATTGATATAACGAGGCTAGTTTTCTATAAAGGAATAATATTCATATTTCAAAGTGAATAATGATTTAAAAGCAAAATTTTGCAAATTTAATTGTTTGTAAAAGGAAATTTGTCAATATTTGAAGTGATAAATTCAAAAGTGAATTTAGAAATCGAGTTCACCTGAAACAGTGAGTTTATCCCAACGTTTGGAACGTTAACCGAATAGAATCTATTCTAAAGAGAGTTATGCATTAAAATTCGATTATATCGAATTTGGTAAAGTATTATTTACTTTCCGATTTTATTAAGAATTATTTATTTATTTAGTTATTTATATATTTATTTATATATTTATTCTAATTAATGAATAAGAGTTTCTTTTTCAAAGTTAATATTTTTGAAGTAGGGATTATAACGCTATCGTTATAATTAGTAATTTCCGTTAAAGAAGTGGATCCGTAAACTGAATCCGAGAGTCGAGTGAGCAATGTTTTGATAAGAAATTTGGTAATGAAAGAGGTAATCAGAAAATAACTGGAAATTTGTCGAGTTGAATGGTTCCTTGAGTGTTGATCTGATGTTGGTTTCGGCCTTAGGTGTTAATACTTTAGGAGTTGTTCTCTTACTAATTTACGATTAGGGATTGATGGACGTGGAAGGATAGTGATGTGCGAATATAAGAAATGGAAATGTTTTCCAATGATAACGTTTATTTTCTAAATTTTGAAAATAAGAGAATGTAAATATATATGGGAATGTTTTCCGATGTCAATAAGAAATATTTTCTAGAATATAGAAAATAAATAGTTTATAATAGATCTAAACGTTTTCCAAGAATTGTGAGGGGCTAAACGGGATTTGAAGAATATCTGGGTAGAGATATTGAAAAGAAATTGGGGAATGAATAAATTATTGATAAATTAATTTAAAGGGGTTCGGTGTTGATTGATATAATTTTCATCTGGAAATAAGATCGTAGTTTGTATGGATGTTTTCCTTTGATAGTTAAATAATCGGTTATCAAAGTTTTTGACCATTTTTCTGTTATCAATGCGGAGAGACCGGGGTGAGGTTTATTATCTGAAAATCGCTCTGTATGGGCATTAGCGTTGCAAATCAAATATACTGAAGATAATTAAAGACGGAGTTTATGCACGGGTTATCCTGGCTATCCTACGTAGAAATTGCCTAAGATGGATTTACAGAATAGTGTCTTCGGTTTGTCCAGTCCCATGACAACTTATATCGATGAATGTCAGACAGAGTATCCCTAATAGATCACGTAAGTTGATCTTTTCAAATGTACTTACATTGGTGGCTGTGGAATTCGTTTCTCTTAGCTTTATACATGTGGTATTTTTGGAAAAATCAATTTTTGATTTGGAAGTTATGACGATTTGGCATTCAAAGTAAATGAAGATGTGATCTGTCTAAGGATTATTTATGACCTAAAACCTCACCCACTGGGAAATGACAAAAATCGGGCAGGCAACATCGTTAAGTGGTTTGCTCCCAATTGAGGTATATTGTCACCATCTAGAGAATATTCATTTTTGTTCTTCCTCCGCTTTTGTATCTCCCGGGAACGGTTATGTTGGTATACCAACCGTAATGTAACAATATATTCGGAACATTCAAGCGAAATGAATGGTCGGTCATGCGTGGTCGAGTTGCAAGATGTTCTTGTTAAACTCCAGTTTGTCCCCTCTGGAATACATTGATCGGAGGTGGTTCCATACCTTGTCATAGTGGGAAATCCATTCTCCAATAACAGCTCGCAGTTTTGATTGTATACTATGTACATATAACGTGAGATGCAAGTGTTCTGCTAGATTGCTATTAGCTTGTATTAGACACTATTATAATATCAGAATAATATTGTTTTAAATGAATGTTTTGGGTTATCGTAAGGTAGAAACCATCTGTATTTATGTATGGATCGTACTTACGGCTATCCTTTCTTTTTAAAAGGATTTTTAAAGGTTAAACCAAATGGTTGGAGTTTACTCACACCAGTCCCATGATAGACCCAGAGTTTAATTTTTTTTGTTATACGCTAAACTCTTAGGTGCCCAAATTTGTACGGGCAGTCAAGTAGTTGGGATTAAAGATACACATGGAGAAAAAGGCTTCAACATTAAATATATCTAGAGTTTATTTCCGCTATAATGTTACGTGTTGTACTCCGATTTACAGTTACAAGTTTGTATTTCAAAAGTTATGTTATATAATATATTTTATTCATTCTACTATGAGATTCATGTTTACTCTAACTCTGTTCCATTGTGATCTTCTTCTTCATCTATTCTAACTTTCTTTCTTCCTATTTCTCACCCTCTAACTTCTTTCTATTAATGATCTAGTATTTCCAATGCCTGTATAGTCGACATCGTGTTTTTTGTCGATTTTCGGGGTCGAAAATCCTGGTTTGTTACAGTGGTATCAGAGCTAAAGGTTAAATGATTGCCTTGGCTCTGTGGCGTGACTCAACAGAGATAGGGATATTAATACCCTAGATTGAGTTTGAGTGTATATATATGAGCGCGTATTTGTTATTTGTATAAAATGGTTTTATACTGTGGAGATTTATTGATTGATTGGCTTATGAACTCTGGTCGATGGTGGGGAACCACAATGTCGATAGGGGTTTCTAAACACTCGAATACAATGAACTAACACAGTGTATTTTGAAAAGAGGGTAAATGAAATAATTTTACCCAATGGATCCGTAAACTGAATCCGAGAGTCGAGTAAGCAATGATTTGATAAGAAATTTGGGAATGAAAGAGGTAATCGGAATCTGAATGGAAATTTGGCGAGTTGAATGGTTCCTTGAGTGTTGATCTGATGTTGGTTCCGGCCTTCTGGTTATCACTTAAGGAGTCGTTCTCTTAATAATTTACGATTAGGGACTGATGGACGTGGAAGGATACTGATGTGTGAAGATAAGAAATGGAAATGTTCTCCAATGATAACGTTTACTTTCTAAATTTAGACAATAAGAGAGTGTGAATATATATGGGAATGTTTTTCGATGTGAATAAGAAATATTTTCTAGAATATAGAAAATAAATAGTTTATAATATATGTATACAGTTTCCAAGAATCGTGAGGGGTTAAAAGGGTTTTAAGGAATATCTGGATAGAGATATTTGTCCAGTCCTAGTATAACTTGTATGAATGAATGTCAGACAGAGTATCCCTAATAGATCGCGTAAGTTGATCTTTTCAGATGTACTAACATCGGTGGCAGAGAAATTCGTTTTTCTTAGCTTTATACCCATGGTAGTTTTGGATAAATCAATTTGTGATTTGGCAAGTATGCCGATGTGACATTCAAATTAAATGAAGATGTGATCTGTCTAAGGATTAGTTATGACCTCAAACATCATCAAATAGGAAATGACAAAAATCGGGCAGGCAACATGGCTAAGTGGGTCGCTCCCAATTGGGGTATATCGTCACCATCTAGAGAATATTCATATTTGTTCTTCTTTCGCTTCTGTATCTCCCGGGAACGATTACGTTGGTATACCAAATATAAGGTGACAATATATTCGGAGCTTCAAGCGAAATGAATGGTCGATCATGTGTGGCCAAGTTGCAAGATGTTCTTGTTGAACTCGAGTGTATCCCCTTTGGAGTATGTTAATGGAAAGGTGGTTCCATACCTTGTCATAGCGGGAAATCCATTCTCCAATAAGAGTTCGCGATTTTGATTGTATACTATGTCTGTAAAGCGTGGGACGCAAGTGTTCTGCTAGATTGCTATTTACTTGCATTAGACACTATTATAATATCAGAATAATATTGTTTTAATGGAATATTATGGGTTATTGTAAGGTAAATTCCATCCATATTTATGTGTGGATTGATCTTACGATTATCCTTTCTTTTGAAAAGGATTTTTTAAAATTAAACCAAATGGTTGGAGTATACTCACACTAGTCCCATGACTAACCTAGAGTTTACTTTGTTTTGTTTTACCCTAACTCTTGGGTGCCCAAATTTGTACGGGCAGTCAAGTAGTTGGGATTTTACGGATACATTTGCAGGAGCTTGGAGCAGGAGGATTCAACATTGAATATATAGAGAGTTTTTTCCGCTATAATGTTACGTGTTGTACTCCAAAAGGGTATGGATATATAGTTACAAGTTTGTATTTCAAAAGTTATGTTATATAATATATTTTATTCATTTCGCTATGAGATTCGCGTTTACTCTGATTCCGTTCTATTGTAGTCTTCTTCTTCATCTATTCTAACTTTCTTTCTTTCTATTTCTCACCATCTAACTTCTTTCTATTAATGATCTGGTATTTCTGATGCTTGAATAATTGACATCATGTTTTATGTCAATTTTTAGGGTCGAAAATCTTGGTTCGTTCACTATAAGAAAAACACAAATAGCTGTAGATTTTAGCAGCGAAAAATTCCATTGCAATTTAGTGACCGATTTTCGTGGAATCTATAAGTGATATTGTGTAGGAATTTTTATTTTAATTTGTCTTAAATTATTACCATCGACTTTTGTTTTCCGTAACTAAACCATAGCAAATTGCAACAATTTACCGTCATCTTTTTTCATCACTAAATTTCGCTGCAAATGGAGATAGTTTACCATCTTGTATATTTTGATGTTATTTTGGAGTAGACTTTCAAGGGATTTGCAAGGGACTGTTATGCTTATTCTTCATAAAATGTTTTACTATTATGTTTTTACTAAGTAACTGATAAGTAAAAGTAATTTTTTAAAAAGTAATGTTAATAACAATATACTAATAACAAAAAATAAATAATTACTATTAATAGTAAATAAAATTCAATAGTTAGTATTGATTAATTAATAATTACTAAATAATTAAGAGGTAATAACAACTAATAATGTATATAATTAATATTTAAAATAATAATTAGTAATAAGTAATAATATAGATAACTAAATAATTAAGCATTTAGTAATTATTATTAATTTTTAACAACAAATAATAGTTATCACTACAAGAATAATTATTATTAATAATTAATTGTTTAAAATGATATGATTTATTATTAGTAATTATTTAGTAATTAATATTTATTATTAGTAATTAATACTATAAATGTCTCTTGTAATAAATGTCTGTTGTAATAAATGTTTATTATTAGTAGTAATTAATTGGTAATTAATATTTGATATTTTGTAATTAATATTAGTAATTAATATTTAATAAGCAAATAATGAATGGCAATTAATATTTAATGTTTAGTTATAATTAATATTTAATAAGTAATTAATATTTAGTATTTGTTAATTAATACTAGCAAATATAATTAATTAATAATAACTGATTAGTTATTAAATTGATAGTCAATAATAAATAAATTAATACTAAATATCTAATTAATAATTTATAAATAAACCACTATCAAATTTTATAATAAATGTTGATTAACAGAATGATAATTATCAAATGCAAATGTGACGGTATTTGAATTTATATTTGTTTTTCTTATATTAGATAATATTTTATTTTTTGAATGCGGATATGGATGTATTTTGAATACTTAATGTTATATGCTGGGGGCATACAAATTATATGTTGGCTCTAAATGTAAATTTCATCTGGCGCCGAAACGAAAATTTTGGGCTCCAAAATTAAGCTTTCACGTATAATTTGCAGTCTCGCTCTCTATCCTATCTTCCTCTCCCTTGAAACATTTCCTTCGGTAATCGAATCATTATGGTGACCTATGAGCATGTATCTTCTTCATTTTGTAATAACCCTTCAGATCCGAATTGTCGCTATAGTAAAAATTCAAGACACATACCTACTCCTAATCCGAATTCCCTTCAGATCGAGTCACCCACACTAAATTCCCCAATTGATCCAATTCTATGGTCCCCGTCAAATTCCTAATTCGACCCGATAATTCAATCGAGACTAAAATTTAAAATCAGATCCACTATAAGCAAATTCAGATCGTCTCATTTTTATACCCATTACATCGAACTCTTGATTTCGCTGTAGATCCACTACAACTAAATACCCTATTTCAGTTATTAGTAAGTAAAATCGAGTAATTAATATACAATATATAACAATTTATAATCACAGGCATAATTTTACTTCCCAATTATAGTAAGTAATATCGAGTTATCAATATTAAATATATAATAATTTATAACTAACGATAAATATTAATAATTTATGATTAATAATATTACTATTAAAAATTAAAAATAATGTTGAAAATTAATAAGTAACATCATATACATGTTAATTAATAATTTATATATATTAATTTTCTATTATGATCTTTTCACTTACCACTTGTAATAGATGCTAATTTTTAATAGTTTTTCTTTTATCATGAAATTTAACATCCATAATATAAGTATTCAAAATTACACGAAATTAGAAAATATTGAAGAAAAAATAAAAGTGAATGATATGGTCATCACGTTCTAAATCATTAATTTCTTATGTATTTGAATATTTATTTTATAACTAATTTCTTTAAATTGTATAAATAAGATTTCTTTCGGCTCTTACGGAAAATTTTAACTTGTTTGAAAATTGTTTTGGCTCCATGCGCTCCAAATTTTGGCTCCGTAATGTGAAATTTTTGGCTCCATCCTACCAAAGTTTTGGTTCTTCCCATTTTTTATTCAGCATAACAGAACAAGAAGCACCCGCCTCAATTCATTTAACTTTTTCTTCGTCTTCTTCACCCATTCAATAAAGCAGTCGCCTCAGTTCCTCTACCGATCATTAAGATATTATTCAGTCTGTATTCGCAACACAGAATTTGAAACAGAATATTACTGTTTCTAATTTATAACAGAATAAAAGCGTTTCAAATTAGAATCAGTACTGCTATCTGTTTAAAGTAAACTGATTTGCACTTAAATCAATTCAGCGACAGAAGAATTTTGTCTGTCAAATAGTGCCAGTATGATACCGCGCACAAATTAACCAATACCACAGTATTGGTCCAGTATACAGAATTATCCTGTATACAGGATGAAAGGTAAACAACAAAGAATCGAAACCTAACCGAGTTCGTCTGAGGCCTGTATCGTACAGTTTCCTTAAGACTTTCAGTCGAAGCCTCCTAGGATACAACAGACGAGAATCTGGTCGAGATTGTAGCGAGTATGCACTGGCTGAGATGTAGTAATTCGAGGAATCAGACAACGGAGGAAAAAGAAGAAAATTAATTCGGTTAATGATTTGATCAGAATCATTGTATATATAATTTTCCAGTGGATGCGTTAGCGGGTCGCACCCGTTTGAAAAACCGCGTCCGTTGTCATTTGAATTCAAATGAACGCGTCCGCTCATTTGAATTGTAACGGGTCGCTCTCGCACAAAATTACCTAACCCGAAGGGCCAATATAGGGAATGAGGAATGGACATATATACACACATCTTATCTTATCTTTGGCAACGTGGGACTAAAGTAAATTTCATTCATACATTGAATTCTAACAAGACCTTCAACCGCACAAACCCTTTTCAAAAATCATAACGACGATGACATCATCACCTCCAAATCCAAACAAAAATTAATGCTTTCTGGAGCTTAAAGCTTAATGCCAGTCCCCTGAACCGCTTTAAACATGAACTCATTCGGAATTTTGGCATTGCTTTCCTCTTCGTTCTACAAAGAATCATCTAGTCCCGAAACGCAGATTCTTAGACTAACTACAGCGATGGTCAAACTGTGAGTGGTTAGAAAGTAAACGACGTCACCGTGGGAAACAATCATTTATTCTCAAAACGCCGATTCTTAATTCATTTGTAGTGATGATCAGAAACGATGGTTTGGATGTCTTGTTAACACCTGACGAGGCTGTGAACTTGAGAAGAACACCGAAGGTTTATTTTCTCCTCAAACATGGCTGCGATGGTTTTTCAAAGCTCACTCTGAAACTATTTCACCCTCTTTTTTTTATAGCAGTTCGGTAATTTCCACTAGTTAATATCCGATGTTGTGATTATTCTCATTCAAAGAAAAAGTTATTTTTATAGCAATACGGTTATTATTTTTGTTTCAGTGATGCAAGTGGTTTGCCAGTTTAAAATCTACATAAAGTTATTGTTCTGGATCAATCACCTTCATACCAAGGACATTGGGAGCCTAATTGCTCCTCAAGTTGAAAGAGATATTCGAAATGTTATGCATTGCATTATGCAAATTTGTTTCTGTTTGCCTAGTCTGGAAAATGCTCAGTACTAATAAATTATAATGATATTCTATATATGGAAACAATTATCATGTAGCGGTGTCGTTATCTCTCTCCTGCTGTCTTTCTTGTAATTGATTAACCAGTTTGCTAATTAATTTGGGATAATTTTCAGCAGGAATATATCTGTATTTTAAGTAGACAGTCCAAGTGGTGAAGTTCACCGCATAGGAGTTGTGGAGGATTATGGATTTGAAATACAGCATCTGTAACATGTCTGTCATTACTCATGTCAATCATGGTATGCATTGCTTTTCACTTTGGAACTTTGTCATACAAATTTGTTTTATAATGACCATCAAATCTGAACACTTTATACCGAACTAAATTACGAAGGCAGACTAATGGCGTCACTAGCAATTCCAGCCGTAGTTCCATTTGCATCCGAGGACGCCGAGCGTCTCCGAAAAGCTTTCGTCCATTGGGAACTAATGAAGAGGCCATCATTTCGATTCTGGCTCACCGTACGACATCTTAGCGATTACAGATACGCAATGTTTATGTTGAAATTTATGGCAAAGAATTGTCGAAATCTCTTGATAAAGAGATTTCCAGAGATTTCAAGAGAATAGTGCTACTATGGATGCATGATCCTGCGGAAAGAGATGCACTTCTGGCAAGTGAAGCTAAGAAAAAGTGGACTCATAAAAATTTAATACTAATTGAGATGGCTTGTACAAGAAGTTTGGGACAATCACTTGCAGTTAGACAAGTGTATCGTGCTTGACACAAAAGATCACTTGAGGAAGATGTTGCTACACATACTACTGGCGACTTTCGCAAGCTTTTGGTGCCACTTGTTACTGCCTTCCGCTATGAAGGTGAAGAAGTTAACATGACATTACCAAAGTCAGAGGCTAAAATGCTGCATGATAAAATCTCTCCCAAGCCATACAATGACGAAGTACTTATAAGGATTATACTACTAGAAGCAAGGCTCGGTTGATTGTTACTTTCAGTCAATACAAAAATCTGTTTGGTTATCCAATTAACAAGGATTTAAAAGCTGATCCAGAAGACAAGTTTCTAATTGCACTAAGGGCAACAATCCACTGCATCATTGCACCTGAGAAGTGCTTTGAAAAAGTTATTAGGCTTGTAGTAAACAAAATGGGAACTGACGAGCATGCTTTTTTACGCGTATCATAGCCACATGGGCTGAAGTTGATCTTAATACTATCAAGGAAATTTACAATACATTAAATTTAAGTATCTGCTTGAAATCACATATATGATGCTAACAGAAAAACTCTAAATTGCAGGATAAAAGGAGGTGCACTGCAGTTCAGGGAGCTCATCTAAACTTAAAACGAGCTGAGAAGGCACGAATAAGTATGGTCAAAATTCCAGGTATTTCCCACTTAAAACTGGAGGAAAACAAAATGCAATCATTTAAGTCTAAACAATCAAACCTCAATCCCAGGAATGGTAAACATCCTTATTAGTAGACCAATTGCATGGGAGAGCGAGAGAAACAAGCCATTTATATATGATGGGTTAATCTTTGTCTACGGTTTGACATCTCAGTCGGGAGTATACATGCATGTTTGACATGTTTGATGCGGTGCTTTGACTGTGCTACGTGGACTTGGAGCATAAGGATTTATATTTGACATCATCAGGTATTTATTTTTCTTTTTATTTATGACATGTTTCTAATTTAAATGTTAAATATGATGTATTTTGTTAGGCAGGGTATTATGCACATTATACATATTTGACATGTGTTAGGCAAGGTATTATGGAGCTTAGTAAGTAGCGAAATGGTTGTTTCATTGTAGTGTATAATATTCATATATTTCTAGATTTGTGATGTGCTGAAAATCTATTTTATTTCTTGCTAAGTTAATGAAAATCATGTTCTTTACACATTCATGAATCAGAAACCTTGCTAGTAAGCAACATTTTAGATTTACATGCCTAATATTACCCTGGATGAGATGTCATTAGATAGGCATGTTTGTTAACGGTAATAATGACAATTTTTTTTTTTTTCAATTGATTAAATTTATAGTACTTTCAAGAAGAAAGCTTCGAAAGAGATCTCATAAGACACCGTGGCCGACTAAGAGCTTTCGCCTTGCCTTGCTTGAAAGCTGACGCTATTCAATCTTTCCTTGGATGAGTAAGACTATTCTTCTTTGTTTTTACAATCTTTTCTACACTAGTTTTTCATAATAATGACTCTTCATATTACCGTAGATTCAAAATCAGTTTTTTTTTCCCAACAATTATCATTCAATGTTGATAAGCTTAAGGAGTTTGAGTTACTGAAGCAAGAAAAAGTCGAAATTGAAATAGTAGGTGGCCTATATGATCTTCAATCAGTTCACTGTGATTGCTTATTGCTTAAATATTAGATGTGTCTAAACAAGATGTTTTAATGATATTTTTCGTCAACACCAGAGATAGGTCTATGGAAGTGGACCTAACAGGATAGTGGGGTTATTTAACTTTCACAGTCTAAATTAGTTCACCATTTCCGAGATATCAAGGTTTAGAGCCCAATAGGTTAGTTACTCTCCCCGCAATAGGGTGAGTATCATGCTTAAGCGAATTGAGAACCAACAGTTATCTTGGGACAAGGTTTCCCTAAACACAACCCTCGATAAAGAGGCTAAACAACTTGTAGGAAAGGGTTATACAAGAATTCTTCGGAAGGGTCTGAGCTTAAGTAGGAACTCATGACCGTGTAGAGAGCATATAGGAGATAGCTAAGAAATCACATAAGAAACTCATAAGAAAACATGCTAAGTGTCAATCCGCTCTTTATTGTTCTTTGATTTTGAATACATGAGCTATTACAATAGAAATCCCCAAATTGATTTACAAATTAGGGTTTACTCTTGATAAAAAGTGTACAGGAATGAGAAATCGGTCACCAAAATGAGACCCCTGGGGTCTTATTTATAGACAAATCAAGGGCCCTTTTGATATTGGGCCAGTAGAAGCCCCTGTTGACCACCTTTCCCCTTGATTCCGGTTGTTTTGGCTCTCGGCCGCTCTTTTGGCCTTGCTTATTGCTTTCTAAGGTATGGGCCTTGACTCTCAGAAGAATGGTCTTGGTTACTGGAGCTTTTCTTTCGAGTTTCTTCTATCTTCTTTGTATCAATACCAAGCCTGTTGGTATGCATAATTTTAGGGAGGCTTTAGGCTTTCGGACGAAGGCTTTCAGATATAGGCTTTCGGATATAGGCTTCCTGATATAGGCATAGGCTTTCGGTCATGGGCTCTCGGTCTTGCTATTAATTCTGTATGAAACTTGCCTTCATGATTCAAATGGATGGTTGCCGGATCCGTCACCCCTGTTAGTATCGACACTAAGCAAATTAGTGTGGATAGCTTGTCTCTCTTCGAAGTTCCAGCTTGCCTTTTGGTAGATTCCTGAGGTGTATCTCGACTTTTTGGAGGATTGCTTCCGATGCTTTATTAGTTGCTTACTAAGGTGACCTTGCGGTGATCATCTACCGGGGGTCTCGGTAGCTGGCTCACAGATGATTTCCTTATGCTTCAAATTCTGTGCCTTTGGCATTTTCGTCTTTAAATGTATCAATATTAAGCAAATTAATACTAACAGCCCTTTCGCCTCTCTAGGTCTCGGTTTGTTAGATTTCTGATCTTTCCCTTCATTGGCTTTCGGCTTTGGACGACCTTCCGTTATCTACCCTTCGTGCTGGACGTACCATGCCAGCATCCTTTCTTTGCATTGGTTTTGAGTTCTTTCCTTTAGTGATGGTGTCGGTTTCCTGGCTTTTGGGTTGTTCCCTTATGCTCTCGGTTTTACCTTGTGCCTGATTCTTGCTTACGGATTATTCTTCTAGAATTTTGACGGTTTGTTGCCCCTTCACAGTTAGCCTCTTTCGGAGTTAACTTTGGTAGTAACATTTCCCTCCTCCTTTGTGAAGGGGTGATTTCGACTTTTCAAGTCAAACTTCTCTCGATCTTGATGTTATACGGTTCTGACTATGCAGGGTTTCCAACTTTTTGCCTTTTCAGGACGGATCTGACTTGCTAATTCGATCCTACTTGTGCAGTTGAGATTAAAAGTGCGTATTTTCAGAAGTTCCTTCTTTTTCTTCTTCCCTGCATATCACATTGCTCAAATAAGGTTACGGTTCATCAAAATTTCTCAGGCTCTTTTAGGTTTTCAAACTCGATTCTTTGTAAAAAAATAATAATCTAATCATAGGCGTAAGTTTGCATTGTGCCTTTATCCTGCTTTAGGAAATCAACCAAAATTCGAAGTACCTAATGTAGTTTAATCCTTGATGATAATTGGGATAGCGCCCAATGGCGGACCCAATAAGCTATATCTTTTCCCCACACATTATTGGGGTCCAAAATGCAAAATTACATATAGATGGCTGTTTTTGTCAATAAACAACATGTTAGGCTGTCGGTATGAGTGAACCCAACATCTCTGTTGTTTACTTAATTAGCTTTCAATTTTTCCGACACCAAGGTTCATGTTTATTTGGCTTCCGACCCAATTGGTGCCAGTGTAGTTGCGGAAATGCTATCGCAATCGTTATTTCCTCTCGGTTCCAGTGTCGACAAAATTCAAAGCTTTTAAATAAAACATTTTGGCTTGGAGTCCACTTGTATTGGGCTTCGAGACAAACTAGACTTTGGCAATGATCCAACTAATTTTCTCGTACCAAAGGTCTAGTTGTCCTCCAGCATAAGAAGTTTATGCATAAGCCTAGTTAATATTAACTCTCACTGTCGGTTTCGGTGTTTAATGGATCAAATCCCGAACATTGGCAAGCTTATATGTTACCTACTCACCTATATGTGACTTGTATGTACCTTTATTAAAATAACATGGAACTAAGTCATATATTATGGTATGATATCACCTGGCAGGATCATGCCCGAGGCTTAACAATCCGGTAGCTCCAAGTTAGGCAGATCTACTAGACCTCGCCTAAAGAAGGCTCCCCTTCCTCAACGTTCTTTCATCAATACCCAAGAGGAAGTAAATGCTATAATTAGAAGTTTTAGTATGACTAATATTGACGCCCTTCCTGCTTCTCCATAAGATACTATTCAGAATCTGTAACACCCCGTGTATTCTATAACTATGGAATTAACAAATTAAAGTATAATTAATTTGAAATCAAAGAACTAAGGGAAACGGGATACACCATTGCGTTCGTCTCGGAAAAATACGCGAAATAGAGTCTGAGTTTTCGAAAAACGGAGTCCGTATGAAGAAGATATGGCCTTCGGAAGTTTCTGAATTAAGTTTAAAATTCGAACAGAATAAAACAGTTTAAAAATTAAAACAGGGCCCAATTGGCCAAGGCGGGAAAACTCCCGCCTAAGACACCCAGGTCGACTGGGCTGTCGACCTGGTCTAACCAGGTCGACAGGGCTGTCGACAGGGCTGTCGACCTGGTCCAGACCCAGGTCGAACCCAGTCCACCCTGGCTGGCCTATTCTATGTTGGTCGATTTTCTGTGGTCTGCTTTGTCATTAGGGCTAGGTGGCATGCTCTAATTGGTCCCTCTTGCGAATGAATGGCTACGATCAATCCAAGCGACATCAATGGTCCTAATCAGTTCATAAACTCTATAAAATGACCCTAGACTCTACCTAGGTTTCTTACACAATTCTCTAGCCTCCATTGCTCTCTTCTTCTAATTAAAAATAAAAATGGCGTCTCTGCTCTGCTGGAATTAAAACTAGAAGATAATCAACATCAGCCTAAGCAACTCAATTCAAACTAGAGATTAAAGTTTCTGCAAAGATTCTACAAGAAGTTAAAGTTCTTTCTTTAATCCAATCAAAGCAAGTACAGTTATTTTCCGCTATAAACGTTAATAATAATTTTGATATGTTTTTGATTCTGAATCTGAAGTTGTATATATATTTTCTTCTGTCAGATCTGTTTTTCTGTATCCCTTTTCTTCTTTTTTGTTTTTATAGCCAGGCTACCACGAGCCTGTGCCTAATCTCATAAGAGATGAACGTATGAACGCAAATTTTGGGATGAATGATGCGAAATTTGACAAGACTAAATTGAATGTATGACTTTAGGTCTGAGGCATAAAATATATTGGACATATGCATAAATTTGACTATGAACATATAATTTATGCATGTTGTATGCATAGGTATGTTGTAATTTAGAACTGTAATTAATGAGCATATGTTGTAAACATAGATTTGGATCTATGCATATTCTATGATAGAAGAAAAGAGGAACCATTGTAAGATTTCATTTGATTTGAGACTTTGGACAAAATGCATATAAAAGTCAAGATCTGATTTTTGGAAGATATGATTTAAAGATTTATATTGTTGGGTATAGTTTGCATAATGATTCATGACATGAAAAGAAGAAGGATATGGAAAGCTTAGGTGTAAAAGATTTACATTAATTAGGATATCTATTTAGAATACACCTAAATAGGGATTTTTGGATATATGGCATGCATTGAAATTAATGGTTAAATTTGGTATAATTTATATGTGAATCTGCTATAAGATGCTAGTTTAACAAAAATTGGAACATATGTTATATGACAAATTATGTCCATATTCTGTGCTATGTAACTTTATGCAAACATGGAGTATATGTTGTGAATCATGACAATTATGTAAGCATATGAATTTAGGCCAATTTATGATTGGGCAAGGCATGTAAATAGAACTTTTGGAAATATTAAATTTGCTAAATCTGCTAATTTGTCTAGTTGCCTAAACTACTAGTTTTGTTATATTGCCTAGACTGCTAATTAGATTGAAATGCCTAATCTGTTAAACTTGTCGGTTGAAATGCCTAACCTGTTATATGCCAAAATCTGCTAAGTTGCTAAATCTGTTAAATCCGTTATGTCATATAAAATCTGTTATCTGCTATGTTGATATAATCATCCTGTGATTGATATAATCTGAATGGGCATATATATATTGGGCACGCGCATAAACGGTAAATTATTAATTAATTGGCTGCAAAGATAAACATGGCTAACTCGAGGTTAGAATGAGTTTGCGGCGTAAATCTGCCCGGAACCGCCCGGCACATCCAGTGGCCGCAAACAATAGGTTCTAATGTGAGAAGTTAGTCATAACATGCGTAAGACACGAGGTTAGGTCTGGCTTGTGGCAGAAGTCTGCCCGGAACCGCCCGGCATATCTAGCGGCCACAAGCTACCGACCTAATGTGAGAGGTCTGTGCATTAATAATTAATTAATGCAAATCTTTTACACCTAAGCTTTCCATATCCTTCTTCTTTTCATGTCATGAATCATTATGCAAACTATACCCAACAATATAAATCTTTAAATCATATCTTCCAAAAATCAGATCTTGACTTTTATATGCATTTTGTCCAAAGTCTCAAATCATATGAAATCTTACAATGGTTCCTCTTTTCTTCTATCGTAGAATATGCATAGATCCAAATCTATGTTTACAACATATGCTCATTAATTACAGTTCTAAATTACAACATAGCTATGCATACAACATGCATAAATTATATGTTCATAGTCAAATTTATGCATATGTCCAATATATTTTATGCCTCAGACCTAAAGTCATACATTCAATTTAGTCTTGTCAAATTTCGCATCATTCATCCCAAAATTTGCGTTCATACGTTCATCTCTTATGAGATTAGGCACAGGCTCGTGGTAGCCTGGCTATAAAAACAGAAAAGAAGAAAAGGGATACAGAAAAACAGATCTGACAGAAGAAAATATATATACAATCTCAGATTCAGAATCAAAAACATATCAAAATTATTATTAACGTTTATAGCGGAAAATAACTGTACTTGCCTTGATTGGATTAAAGAAAGAACTTTAACTTCTTGTAGAATCTTTGCAGAAACTTTAATCTCTAGTTTGAATTGAGTTGCTTAGGCTGATGTTGATTATCTTCTAGTTTTAATTCCAGCAGAGCAGAGACGCCATTTTTATTTTTAATTAGAAGAAGAGAGCAATGGAGGCTAGAGAATTGTGTAAGAAACCTAGGTAGAGTCTAGGGTCATTTTATAGAGTTTATGAACTGATTAGGACCATTGATGTCGCTTGGATTGATCGTTGTCATTCATTCGCAAGAGGGACCAATTAGAGCCTGCCACCTAGCCCTAATGACAAAGCAGACCACAGAAAATCGACCAACATAGAATAGGCCAGCCAGGGTGGACTGGGTTCGACCTGGGTCTGGACCAGGTCGACAGCCCTGTCGACCTGGTTAGACCAGGTCGACAGCCCAGTCGACCTGGGTGTCTTAGGCGGGAGTTTTCCCGCCTTGGCCAATTGGGCCCGGTTTTAATTTTTAAACTGTTTTATTCTGTTCGAATTTTAAACTTAATTCAGAAACTTCCGAAGGCCATATCTTCTTCATACGGACTCCGTTTTTCGAAAACTCGGACTCTATTTCGCGTATTTTTCCGAGACGAACGCAATGGCGTATCCCGTTTCCCTTAGTTCTTTGATTTCAAATTAATTATACTTTAATTTGTTAATTCCATAGTTATAGAATACACGGGGTGTTACATTAACATGCGTAAGACACGAGGTTAGGTCTGGCTTGTGGCAGAAGTCTGCCCGGAACCGCCCGGCATATCCAGCGGCCACAAGCTACCGACCTAATGTGAGAGGTCTGTGCATTAATAATTAATTAATGCAAATCTAAGATAAGAATGACGTCTAAAACGTATTGGGGAAAAATAGGGTTAAACCAAAGGGATTAATAAATGTAGTAAAACCCGTCCATGAATTTGTAGGCCCAATACAAAGTTAGACAAATCTGAAAAATCTGTACATCTGACCCGTTAGTCTGAAAACTCGTTAACTTAATTTGTGAATTAGTAAATCTGAACTCTGTATGTCTGAACTTGTAAACAAGGTAATCTGAAATCTGTTAGTCTGGGGACACAAGGTTAGGAGGGGAATTACTTGTGTCATCTGTTGTTTGGGACCCATATTAGTCAGTAACCCTTTTCTGGTATCAAAACTTTGACCCAACAGTAGGTAGGGTCCGGGCACGCTTACTGAACTAATTATAAGTGGTTCATTCTGATAATGGCGAGGGGTGTTGATGGTGCGTTCCAACCGGGTCATGTGCGTGCATGGATCCCGGTCTGCCTCTGAGGATGTAAGACGCCGTGACATCTGTAAATAGGTCTGTGCCAATTGGTTGTCACTTTAGGGAGTGATACACCCTACTGTGAGGCCGACACAGGATATTTATGTATTAGGGAGCCGATCGCTTGGGGTAGGGTTTTAGGGTACGCTTAGTTCTGTCTGTTTCTGTTGGTACCGTCTTTTTCTGTTGGGTGGTAACACCTGTCTGTTTCTGTGTGGTACCGTCTGTTCGGGTGGTAAAGGCCCATTACTAGTGTACACCTAATTCCACATTCTGTTTCCATAGGGATAAATCTGTTTCTTCTTCTGTCTGTTTCTGATCGGGTAGTAAAGGCCCATTATTAGCATTCTGTTTCTGTTAAAGTATTCTGTACCCGTTCCTGCTTCAATTTAGACATTAGGGTGACACCTAATTCTGCTATACTAGTATTAGTGCAGAGAAGTGTAAAACAATAGTTTATATCATTCTATTTTTCTGTTATATCTGCTACACATGTTATAGTTATCTCACATCCAGTTTTATGTTCATATCATATTATTATTATCTGTTCATATGCTGAAAGTCACTGGACTTGCCAGACTTTTTGTCTAACCCTTGTTGTTTTCGCCTCCTTTCTTCCGTTTCCCCCCCAGGTTATCCAAGGAGGGAAATACTTTAGCTTGATCCGGATTTCTCTTTGCGTGAAGTGCTTAAAGTATGGCTCGGCTCTGTATAGCTTCCGTTCCATGGGGATTATGATTTTAAACTATGCATTTTGAAGGCTTTTGTACAAGACTGATATTTTGTACTTGAATTCTGAAATTGAAAGGATGTAACCATATTAATTTTCTGTTTCCACTGTAATAAAGTTAAAAATTTTCAAGTACTGTTTTATCTGTCTTGTAAGTTTCTGTTCTGTTTACTAAAATGCTCCACCAAAGTTAAGGCATTCCCTTTGTGAGTGACCTTAACGGAGGTGGGGTGTTACAGAATCCGCCGGAAGGGTACTTTGCTTATACTGCCATTCATATCTGGCATGGAGGCTTTTCCCCTTTTCCAGATTTTGTTCTTAGGTTCCTGCGTCTCTTGGGGGTTGCCCCCATTCTGCTTTCACCGAGTACGTACACTCTTCTTTTATGCTTAGAGACCCTTGCGCTTGAGTCGTTCCAAACTTCTCTTAATGTTAGTCTCCTGCGATTCCTACTTCATTTAGCCAAAATGTCTGACTTACCCGTTCTTCGTCCTAGCCCTGCGAGAAGATGGGTCAATGACCCCATTAATAAGTCTAGAGATTGGGAAAACTAGTTTTTCCACATCCCCTTGGCATATCAGGGACTTTCGTTGACCCTGGTAAGTGAATCTTTTCTTTCTTTGTATCTCTTATTGGTTGTTATTTCTTTTTAGCTTTAATCCCCAAAAAGGTGGAGCTTGAGGCAAGAAAGGTTCAAGTTGTTGATGCCATTAGCAGGGTTTCTGAGGGACTGAGGCAATGTTCTGTTCTATTGACTTTGTATAATTTCTGTAAACATGCCCTTTTGCCTCCTAGACAAAAGATTATGAGGCATCCTCCAATCCACTTTCCGGGCACTACAGGCTTGTCTACTGGTTCTGATAACTTCAATCTCTCATTTCCCTTATTCCTGGGTTTTGATGACCCAATTACCACGGGCGCCAATGTACGCCTTGCTCTGACCTTTTCTGCTAATTCTGGTGATCCATCCAAGAAAAGGCCAACTTCCCCTGTCGACGATGGTCCCTCTAAGAGACATAAAGAAGCAAATTTTGTATCCTATTCCTCTAGTGGAAGAACTGTTGCTTTGCGTGGTGGTCAACCGTTATTTAGTCCTATCATCTCTTCTTTCAACAATACCCCCAATGTGGATTCTTCTCCAACAGAGATGATAGGAAGTGACTTCGTTGCAGTCTTTCTAATATTTGGCTCTCAGGAAGTTTCAGATTCGAGAGAACTCGAGCCAACCCTACTCCCCTCTTAACGTTATGATGATCCTTTGAATCCTCCTTTGTCAACTTCTAAGTTGGTATTGTTAAATCTATTCTTCCTTCTGTTGATGTTTCCAATATGTTAGAGTCTACCCTTTTGGACTGGTCGGAGTTCTACCTTCACCTCATTAAGCAACAGCTTTCGGTTTACCCTTCGCTCTTCCTAATTTCTTGCTAGTCATTTTCGTTTAAGGGTTGACATTACCTTATTCTTTTCCAGATATCTAAAGGTTGGCATATTACTCGGACGATGATTGCTTCATCATCACTTGAGGTGAGTAAGCTCAAAGAAGAAAATGTTGTATTAGCGTCCAAGGTCCGTGAGTTAACTATAGCGAAGAGTAAAAGTGAGGAGACATGTGAACAGCTGAGAATATCTCTTGGAAAAGAAAGGGAGTAAAACCGTGCTTTGGTTGCCAAAGTTTTGGCTTTCGAAAGTGAGCGAGAGGATATATTGGCTGAGCATGCAGAGAAGTTGTAAAGGAAAAAGCGCTTTCTACCGCTAAACGAGTAATCTATGAATCTCAGGATAAGATTTCTTTGTTTTTGAAAGAACATATCCTTGATGTAGTGACAAAGTGTTATGAGAAGGCACTTTTCCTAGCTTATTGTGATAATTTCAAAAAGTTTCCGGACATGGACTTCCCATCTATTTACCCTTCTATCTGGAGTAGAGTTATGGAAAGAATAAATTTGGCCAAACAGGGTTTTGAGGTTCCTAGGAAAAACAAGGTGAAGTTCGAGGATCTCTTATTCATTAAGGAATTGCCAAAAAACTCAGAATCTGGTGACGAGGAAGAATTGGCATTGGACGTTGGCGACGATGATAGAGACGACCATAATAACAAACCTAACTCTGAGTGCAAAGGCTACCAGAATAGCAATGTTGATGGCACACTTTCATTGCCCGTTGGCGACGCCTTGGGCTTTGGGGATGTGAATGCTGATTCTTCATGTTCCCCCATTACTCTACATGGTGATGATATGCTTGCTAAATAAATTGTTTTCTCAGAATCCGATGGAAGGGAACAAATAGTGCAACCTGTCTCCCCTATTTCTCAGGTATAAATTTTTGTTCTTGAGTCACTTCCTTTCCTGTACTGGGTTAGTTTACTTTGTTTTGAAGCTTACTGATATTTGGAAAACATCACGGTATGACTTCATACTTCCATAAGTGATCTCTTGTTACTTATCATTATGACAAAAACCCTGTTTTTACTAAAGACATTGTTTTCAAGGACGACTTGCGTTCTTTATCTAGGTTGAGGAGGGAAATTCTTACAAAATATCCTTATAAGTCCAGCAGGGAACGTTTTTTAAAAGAACTTAAGCTTATCTATATGAAATACCCCTAGCTCTTTTTTAATTTATTGGGAGATGATACTAAAGAATCTTAGAGCTCATCACACAAAGTTGATATGCATATGAACACATAATGAAGTGGAAAGACTAATTAAACTGCTATGATCTTTGTAATTAATGCTTGTATGTATGGACGTTTGGTGACATCTGTATTAATCTCTTTTGAACGAATAGTGTTATGGTATACTATTGTTATCTATTTTCTGAAAATAAGTCTTATAAGCAGCATCTTTTATGTTTATAAAATAGGAAATTTTGATTAAGGACCCTTCCCCTTCTGCCGAGGAGGATACGCGACTAACCACGAGTCTGGAAAACTTTTCGAAGGGCTATCCTATTAATATCGATGATGGTCTGTTTTTCTTGAGGTACTATTTATGGAGCATTTGAATGAACAAATAAGTGTTTTAGAGGAACTGCTAAGGCAGAAGGATAAAACTATCCTTGTGCTAAAGAGAGAGGTAAAGATGAATCCCCCCATTGACTTTGACCAAGAAAAGGATGAGTTACATTGTCAAATTATTGATTTAGAAGTCGTACATGACAATGAATTAACATAATGCAAAGCTTGGGAATCTCTTTTGGATGTACCATCGAAACTTCTGCGCCTGATTCTCTATGAGTATCAAAAGAGTTTGAGGCTTCATAGTTTGAAATAAGCCATCACATGAGGAACTTCCCCCTTGGGTTAGATGATTCCCTTGTTAATAGGTGGTATCAGATTGTTAAGTTCGACATGAAAAGTTTTTATGATAGAAAGTGTAACGAGGACACGCTTCGGCATATTGACTTTTACACCTCCAAAGTTAAGTAGTTACGAAAGGAAAATAAAACTCTGTGTGCCGTGGGGAAGGTCTATAACCGAGCTTTGAAATTACAAACCAAGCCTTTAGGTGATCTGCACAAAACTATGGAAAAGTGGCAGAAGATTAATGAACTTTTATGTATTGCAATTCATCATACTACCACTTCCACTTTGTCTGAGAGCAAGGAGCCTTAGGAGAATGTAGTATCTTTAATTGTCTGACTTTCTTTTTAATAGCTAATAATATTACCTTCTAAATTAACTTACAAATGGGATGCATATTTACTTGATATATGATTCTCATCTATGTTTTGCATGAACAACAAAAAGTTAAATGTAAGGAGTTCGAGAAACTTCGCTGATCGAGAAGAAAGATTGTAACCCTAGTTTGAAGGCTTTTAAGTAACCATGTTACCGTCTTGGACATTGGCGGTTGATCCCTTCTCTAGGAATTAAGAATTTGAATCCAGTATCGGTGATTAGGGTGTTAAGGAAGGGAGACAAGGATCCACCTTCTGGTAGCAATAAGGCTTTGATCCATCTCCTGGACTAGGGCGTAAGACCAGAAATCTGCTTCTGGTAGTAATAGAAGTTTGGAACCAACCTAGATTCTGGTTATTAAGAGAACCAAATATCCCTTTTTTGCAATAATTGAAATCTCGAACCGACCCAGGTTCAGGTAGTTAGATATGACCTGGAATCCACCACCAGCAATAATTGGAACTTGAATCAATCAATATTTGGATATTAAGATTGGACTAGAAATTTGCTTCCGACATTAATTGTGATCCGAACCAAACCAGTTTCGGGTGTTAAGATGGGACCGGAAATCCACTTTCGGCAATAATTGAGTTCCGAACCAACCCAAATTTGTGGGGAACCACCCCAAATTTGTTGGGAACCACAGACCATTTCCAGTATTAATTTCGTTACCCCCTTTTCGGGTGTGATTTGTGAAGCATAGGATGTATGTGCTTCTTGATACACTCTCTGGGATTTTATCATCAAAGCAGAGGTCGTACGTGCTTTATTGGCCATTCTATGGGTTTATGCGTCCGGTGCGCTTAGCTAGGTTATCCACAAGCAGGGCCCAAGGACTTACCCGACCTCTCTCCAGAAGGTGCCTTATCCTGACCATTGTTGGCGATGATAAGGTATTAGATGCTTAAACAGGGCCATTGTAGACGTGGAATTAAGACTTACTCTTTTGATGCTCTACCCTGACCATCATAGGAGGTGATAGAGGCTTACACTCCACCCCCTCTAAGCGGTGCCCTATCCTGACCATTCAAGGCGATGATAAGGGTTTGTGTTCCCTTCTGCGGGTAACATGGAACACAAGTAGAGGTAGGACGTGCTCTTCATTGAGAAGTGGTAGGATGTGTTTAGTCCATAGTAGAGGCATGGCATGCTAATTAGATGCTTTGTCACAACCATTTCTGGTATGGGTCGGAGGCTTACGCATTTGATACTTTAACCTGGCCCTTTCTGATTTGGGCGCGGAGAAAGGCTTACAAATCACCCCCTTGGGGTTCCTTACCCTAGCCAACTCAGTGGTGACAAGGGTTTTTATCCATCTATGGATTAACCCATATTTGTTTATTTCGATTCTTGAGAGGGTTTCCATACCCTTAGTCACGTAGATAATCTTTTTCCTAAGGACCTTTATTAGACTTAGTTTGATCTTTTTACAAAGTCTTGTAGCTTGCCTTGGTTAAGGAACTTAATGATCAATCCCCCGAGGGCTTTGCAATGGTTGGTTTCATGTTCATTTATCATATGGTAATGACAGTAAGGCCCTCTCAGTTTCCTTTCATACTTGGGCTTCTCCTTTGTGGACGACCAATACTCAAGCTCCAGCTAAGTCAGGAGGTAAATGTTTTCCATTGAGGTGGTAAGGTGGCACTCATTAAGCATTCTTGATATAAAGTTACTTCCTTGTCATTGGAGTTTTGCCCTTTTGTTATTAAATCCCGTTGTTGTATCCATATCCTTGCTTCTTCTTTTCAAGATGCCTTGAGACTGAAGCATTATTCATTTAGTCCATTTGGAAGCAAAATGCTTAAAATCCTTCATCATTTCTTGTTCGAATACCATTCCTTGGCCTGCTCATAGATAGCTTCTCTTATATGAGAGTAGGGGTTATACTGCTTTGGTGTAGAATAATTAGGAGTGAATATTGATGTTTGTCCCATGTAGGAAGGGTTGTTATCCCTATAATCGGGATTGTATTGTCCTATTTCCTTTTTCCACTTGATTATTTGCAGAGCTTCCATTATTAACCTTTGTTCTTCCGTCACTCATGGGTCATAGTACCTGACATAGCCATTTGAGATCCATAAAACTCTCGTTGGGACCTTTTTCCCATAATCTTGCTTCTTCAAAGCTTGGTCCAACCCCAGACATAACAACACAGTTGGATACGAGGTAAGGTTAAACATGGTTAGAGGTTCGAGCCCTCCTTCTAGCGCCAAAATGTTAACGATATTTTTCGTTAACACCGGAGATAGGTCTAGGAAGTGGACCTAAGGGGAAAATGGGGTTATTTAGCTTTCACGAGTCTGAGTTTGTTCACCATATCCTAGATATCAAGGTTTAGAGCCCAAAAGATTAGTTATTCTTCCCTCAATGGGGTGAGCATCACCCTTAAGCGACTCGAGAACCAACAATTATCTTGGGACAAGGGTTCCCTAAACACAACCCTCGATAAAGAGGCTAAACGGCTTGCAGGAAAGGGTTTTGCAAGAATTCTTCGGAAGGGTCTGAGCTTAAGTAGGAACTCGTGACCGTGCAGAGAGCATATGGTGTGTCGTATAGGAGAAATATAAGAAATCACATAAGAAACTCATAAGAAAACATGCTAAGTGCCGATCTGCCTTTTATTGATATCTGATTTGCAATACATAAGTGAGTACAATAGAAATCCCTAAATTGATTTAGAAATTAGGGTTTACTCTAGAGAAAAAGAGTACAAGAATGAGAAATGAAAAATCAGTCCCCAAAATGAGACCCCTGGGGTCTTATTTATAGACAAATCAGGGCCCCTTTTGCTATTGGGCCAACAAAATCCCTTATCGACCGCTTTTCCCCTTGGTTCCGGTGGTTTTGGCTCTCGTCCGCTCTTTTGGCCTTGCTTATTGCTTTCTAAGGTACCGGTCTTGACTCTCGAAAGAATGGTCTCGGTTGCTAGAGCTTTTCTTTGAATTTTCTTCTATCTTCTTTGTATCAACACATAGCCTATCGGTATGGATAGTTATAGGGAGGCTTTAGGCTTCCGGACGAAGGATTCCAGACATGGGCTTTCAGATGTAGGCTTCCTGATATAGGCATAGGCTTTCAGATATAGGCTTTCGGTCATGGGCTCTCGTTCTTGCTATTAATTCCGTATGGAACTTGCCTTCATGATTCAAATGGATTGTTGCTGGATCCTCCCCCCTGTCGGTATCGACACTAAGCAAATTAGTGTGGATAGCTTGTCTCTCTTCGAGGTTTCGGCTTGCCTTTCGGTAGATTCCAGAGGTGTATCTAGGCTTTCTAGAGGATTGCTTCCGGTGCTTTATTAGTTGCTTACTAAGGTGACCTTGCAGTGATCATCTACTGGGGTCTCGTAGTTGGCTTCCTGATGATTTACTTAAGCTTTCAATTTTGTGCCCTTGGCTTTTTCGTCTTTCAATGTATCAGTATTAAGCAAGTTAATATCGACGGTCCTTCCGTTTCTCTAGGTCTCGATTTGTAGGACTTAGGATCATTCCTTTCATTGGCTTTCGGCTTTTGATGACCTTTCGTTATCTACCCTTTATGCCGAACCTACCCTATCGACATCCTTTCTTTGTATTGGTTTTGAGTTCTTTGCTCTAGTGATGGTGTCGGTTGCCTGGCTTTTGGGTTGTGCTCTTGTGCTCTCGGTTTTATCTTACGCCCGATTCTTGCGTAAGGATTATTCTTCTAGGATTATGGCGGTTTGTTGCCTCTTCACCGATAGCACATTTCGAAGTTAAGTTTGGTAGCAACAAGATGTGCATGTAGCAACAATTATGTTTTTTATATGGAAATATTAATTGATGTTGTTCTTTTTTGTATGTAATTATGGATCTTCTTCTCAATTTAAAATTAATATTGTAGGCAAATTTATCATTTTTTTTGGTTATGCTATTTATTTCAATATTCATAATTCATTGATATTAGTTTGACATATATATATATATATATGTGTGTATATGTTCTTGTGTATATATCTACAGATTATATAGGGAATAGCGACGGATTACCAGCAAAAAAGAAAAGCTAAAATATAAACGTGGCAAATATTATGTTGTTAATTCCTTTCTAATTTGAAAGGTTTTACCCACAGATTTCCAATAGATGATGCTAGATTAAATGTTCATGTAAATTTAAATCCGTCGCAAATCCATGGGTAATTAGTAAGGGTTTACCAACACCTTTTACAAATAATAATTTATTATAAATTATTTATCCATCGACAAATAGTCGGTAAATAAATTAAAATTAAATTAATAAATAAAATTATATTTTTATTATATAAATAGTATAATGACAGAAAACCATCAGAAAACTCACGCTAAATTCCATCGCCAAAATTTGACACAATTACCGTCATGGTTTTTACCGATAATAGTGTTATATAGGAAATCCATCGCTAAAACCAATATAGCGACGGATTGGAAATGGCAAAATCAGCTTTTCTTGTAGCTGTTACAATAGGAAAATTAGTAGCATGAATTACTTAAGAGCAAAATTTAGTCTTTAGGCATTTTTAGCATGTGGTTTTGTACATATATGTACTTCAAAGTATGCAGTGGCTGTGACCAAGGTTTTAAATCTCGGATATCGGTCGTGTTTTGTTTCGGGGATTTTATAGACTCGGTCTCGTATCGGGTGAGATCTCGGACGAGATGAGTCTAACTCTTGAGTTCATCTCGGATTTTCATCTCGGGTCTGAAATTTCATATCGGAACAATCTCGGGGTACATGATATGTTAAATATAATATTTGAACAAAATGATTTTTATGAATGCCATCAAAAATATCGTAACTTAAGCTTAAAATGCAAAATAACTTTATTACTCTTTATTTTGTGAAAGATCATTCATACTCTAAATTGTAATATGCTTGAAACAGGAATATTGTTAGGCAGGAAACAATAAAAGGATCCAAAACATTAAAAATCTCAGCATAAATAGACCATAAAATACATAATTTCATAAGTAACATGTATGTAAAAAGACAATATGAAAACCATAAGCATTGTAAAAATATACGAACATATAATATAGTCATTTAACATGCAAAATGTAAAATAATAAAAGATTGATATGGCTAGATTTGTGTTTTTTAATTGTAGTTCTAATTCAGGAACAAATTTAAATTTTAACCAAAAAAACTAAGATCTCGGACGATATTCCAGTATTTCGTCTCGGTCGATATATCGTTCGATATTGCAATATCTCGGGTGATATATTCGAAAGGAGATTTAGAGTGATATTTGTTGTTTCGTTTCGGAAGGAGCCCAAAACGAGATCTCGGAGGAGATCTCGGGCGATATTTGCGAGATTTGAAACAGTGGCTGTGACAATAGCTGGAAGAATTTGATGACTAAACACCATAAACAACACTCTTTTTAATCAAAAATTGTAGCAACCTAAACCATCACATTATCTACCCTAAAAAAGCCTAGCTTTTAAAACCATTAGCACGTGACTTTGTACCTAAATGTATGTTGCAATATACGCTGGCCGTGCATGTGCAAGCCTGGGAAGGGTTTAATGAAGATAGCATAGGCACTACATTCTTTAAAATCCAAGATTGCAACAGCTTAAACATTCCATTCTTTCTCAATTAAAGCCAACCATCTTTCCCGTCAAGTGTAAACAGCCTAAACTATACCCTATCAAAGCCTATAAGCTAAAATAATATTTTATCATTGATTCACTCTACAAATACATACCCAGACCCCCTTTTGACATTCATAAATCTGAAGCAAACCGCAGGCTAAAACATGGAACTAAAGAGTGAAACCAGTGAATGGAAAAGCATGAATTGGAAGTGTATTATGTGAGTAAACTTCCCTTTTAAGTCCTTCTAAAACTATGTTATGATTTAATACCTGATTAGTGCAACTTATACGTATATATATACATGATTATGGATGTGTTATATCACACATGAATCACATATATGGATTGTACTGGAGCTCTGCAAAAATAGTATCAAACCTATATGTTGAATAAGGGTCAAGTTTTTGTCTCCTGTCAATATAAAAATCCATAACTCAAACCCCGGTTTGTTTTAGGGCATGAGCTCAATATGAAACTTGTTTCTATATACATCTAGTGAATTTTTAAAAATAGTTTCGGTTTAAATAAAGACTTATACTTCCATATATAGGAAAATATTAGCAAGGAGTTTCAAATATTCAAAATTTTGATCATCGAAATTGTGAAAGTCAGACATATAAGTGTAATCATATGGGAAAATCAAGATTTTTAAAACAAAAAAAATCAAGATTTTTAATATCCTATATGTTAAGTTAGGATTTAAAGTGTGTTTTGGGTTAAAAATCAAAATCTTGAATTTGTTTTAATGGTTTGGGAAACTGTTGTTATGGGAGCTTCGTGGGTGTCAATCGAAGGTGTAGGTGGAGTTTGATGAACTCTGGCGGTTGAAGACGGCCAAACGAGGTGGTTTTAGGTTTTAGACCTTGTTTTTGGGTTTGGTTTTTAAAAGGGTCGAGTGTGGGCTACGGATGTAAGAGTTGCATGAGAATTAGTGGAAAGGAGGTCAAAATGGCGGGGGTAACGGAGTGATGACCGGTATTTTAAGTATCAAATGATCAAAATAATTTTATTTTATTCCCTAGTGGTCGGTTCATTCCCATATTTTTGTATGTTGTATATGAGGTTGTGAGACATTCCCTGATTTTTATCGAACATAATTATGACCATTTTGCCATTTGGTTTACTATTTGGGCTATAACTTTTGATAGGGATCGAACTACGTGCAGAGATTTGTCTCATTGGATCGAAATGGTGGTTTATAATTTTGTAGATTGGTCACATGAAGACTTTGGTTCTGTGGTTTGTGAGGAATCGCTGTTTTAAGCTTCACCTATTGTCTAGGAGGACTGGTTAGCAGCTAATGGGTTGATTAGCCAAGCCCATTAGACTATTGATGTAACACCCCACGTCCATTAATGTCACTCACAAAGGGAATGCATTAACTTCTATGGAGGTTTTAAGTGAATATAGAACAGTAAAATTTCAACAAGACAGATATAAAATAGTACTTGGAAATTTAAAAACTTTATTTCAATTGCAGCAGAAGTCAAAACATGTTTGATTACATCATAACACCATAATCAAAGTCAAGTACAATATCTATCTTGATAAAACAAGTATATAATCCCATTACATAAATAGCCATTAAAAAGAAAGATAACAAGCTGGACTTTACTTCAGCAGTCCAAGCTTTCCAAGAGATAAGCAATCCAATCAGACTCCACTGGAACTTGGCCCAACCTGAGGACCTGAAGGGAGAAAAAGATGAAAAAGAGGGGGGGGGGTCAGACATAAAGTCTGGCGAGTATGATAATTCTACAATACTATTATCAAAATAACTGGACTAAGGCATTAGCTGGAAAACAAGGAAATGTCTATGAAAGAGCAGATTAAGGACATAGACAATCGCTAAAGGAAACGTTATAGGCGCTCCTAAATACTAAAGGATAACCACTATACTGCACCACACCAGTCACCCTAAAGATTGATTCCACTTAGCTTCACTTAGAAACTTTCTTAATGGCTTTACGTACTCCTAGCTGACTACATAGGTGCCGCCTGCCCCTATCTCCACTAGGTGTACCCCACTTTCCATTTTTCGATCGGCTCCCTACTCGTAGATACCCGTGCTGGCCCCACAGTGGGGTGTATCATTCCCCTAAAGTGGCAACCCGATATAACGGAGATGCACGGCTTATACCTACACGATGCAACAACGTCTTACCTACCAGCCCGGGTCCACACACGCATATGAAACCCGTTGGACTTGCGTTGCCACCGCTCCCTGTTTTGGCCTCTTATAGTCAAACCCAGTATGCGTGTCCCGTCCTCGACTTGGGTCGAGCCCACAAAGATACGTTTTGGGATACTGGTTGAAATGGGCCCCCATTATTTCCCACAAGAATTCCACCTAAGCTTGTCCCATTAGTCCATCCACTTAACCCACTTAGTCATGTTCATTTACATGTGTATTTGGTTAAGTCTAATCGTATTTCAAATGCCTCTAAAGGCAACCACTAGATTCCTCATGCCACCCAAGACACCTACTTAACCCCCATGTCCCACCTTACATGATTATCTGGCTAAGTATTTCTTAATTCATTAAGGCCATAACCTAATAAAGACCTCTCACATTAGACTGGCATTTATGGCAGCTGGATTTGCCGGGCGGGTCCGGGCAGTCTTACACCTTAAAAGAGTCTAACCTCGTGTCTTTACAACTGTTATGCTTTAGTTTGGGCCTAGGACCTCTCACATTGGGCCGACATTTGTGACTACTGGATTTGCCGGGCGGGTCCGGGCAGGTTTACGTCACAAACGGGTCCAACCTCGTGTCCTAAGCATTGATTATTATTAATAATCCACTTTCCCCAATTTTAATAATTCCCTACTTGAATTATTAATTAATTCCAAATTTAACAATGTCCATAATTGACTCAATTATGGACATCCATTTAAGGCATGCAAAATCATATCAATTGCACCCCAATTTATTAATTTCCTAATATTACCCCTACCCCACGTTTGAACGTTTATTCGCAAAATGTATGCTAGACCCGATTAGTCTAACTCATAGCATAAAAGAAAATATTCACAACAACAACATATATATGTGACTAAATAAATCATAACAAGGGGTAAAACTTGCATACATTACAACTTGTATAAGGTTATACATGTCATGGATCTAAGGGTGCCAACTTATTTATAATTCACATAATATGATTTTGATCAAATTTCATAAACTTGTATAGGACATGTGTGAATCAACATCATTAACAATATGGTTTTATATGGGTACACCTAACTCAATAGGCAAATTCCCAAAAATCAAAATTCATTTAATCATAGATTCATGTATATGGGTACACCTAACTTTATAGGCAAATTCCCATATTCAAGATCCAATTAATTTGTAGATTCATGTATATGGGTACACCTAACCCAATAGGCAAATTCCCATAATCAAGATCTATTATAAAAAAAACATAAACTTTAAACATGATCCAATTCGCATAAATACTAACATCATGATTTTACAACTTGTATGATTCAAAACAACTTAACATGACATCATTATCATATAACATAAGTATTTCAACATATGTGATAATATGAGATCTACAACATGTATAAGATTTACAACATAGCATATCATAATTTGCAACATAGCATGATATGATTTACAACATAGCATAACATGATTAATCACATATGACATAGCATGGGATTATTTACAACATAATCACTACAACATAACAACATATATATGATAGCATAACAAGAGATCCACAACATAATTTACAAATACATAACAATTCATATCACTTTCTTGTGATCCATTCATAACTTAATCAAATTATTTTATAATAATATTGTGAGATTCATCATACTCACAATTTTAAAGAAGAGAAATAGAAAGAGAGAAAGCTTTTGATTTGATTTGAGTAGATTTAGTTTGTAGATTAGGCCTTCTTCTTCTTTAGTTTGTGACGGCTATGCTGAACTCCATCGCAACGGCATGTCGGTAGCTCTCCAATTTTTCAAGTGATTTAGGGTTAGAGTCTACCCACTTATTTATAGATGTTAGGATTCATTTAGGCCATTAGATTTAATCTAGAAATAACCGCAGCCATTCAGACCAGATGGGGTTTATCTTATTGACTCAGCAATGAGTCAGAAGTGACTCAGCAAATTAATAAACTTCTATTCATGTTTACATTAACTGCCCATATATATATATATATATATATATATACACACACACGCACCTATTCATGAATTCAAATTAATCCATAATTAACTTATGACCATTTCTACACATTAATTTTCCAATTAATGTCTTAATTCCATTTTTCGCCTTTTAAGGCAATTCACATATCTCAAATTTGTTATATGCCTTTTTAAGGCTATTTCGTGCAAATTCTTAATATTAATTCTTTTAATTTGTGAATATTAGTATTAACAGAAATACAGGGTGTTACAATTGACTTGCAGATATAAATAGGGGTTTGGGGAGAGAACTATAGCTACTCTCTTCATTCTAAACTATTGGTTGCGCATCTTTGATACTCCGGTTCAACCAAAAACCCAAAATTTCCATTCTTTTCTTTTATATTCATCATAGATTACATCTAGAGGATAGATCGTCATCAAGAGAAGTTATATTACCCCAAATTACATCAAATCCGAAGATTTTCAACATTGTCCAGATCTGATCTCGTTGGATTTACATTCAGTTAGGGTTTAGGTGAGTGATAGATATCTCTCACACGAAAACTATGGACTGTATGGGTAAATCAGGATCATACTCATATGTTATAATTACCTTAGATCTAATCATATACGTTTAATTCATATTTAGAAACCCTAGAAAAAACCTAATTTGATCATATGAACTGGGTAATTTTTTGATCAATCATGTTTATACGTATGTTTAGATCCAAACCATGTTATATCTCATGTTTGTGATATGTTTATGCCATAATTGTGACTTGTTCATGTTTGTGTAATCCGTATTGTATGAATTGATGTTTGTTTTGATTAAATTGATTGCATTGTTTGAGCTATTTTTTAGAATTGGTTGCCGCAGATCTTAGGATTAAAGAACAGAGCAAATTAGTGGTTCATATAAACGGATTCAGACAAAACTTGGCGGAGGAGCTCTGAAAGGCGATACGGGGAGGTTCAGAAATTTTGTGCCGAAAATAAGCTAAGTGTATGGATTGATACCAATCCGTCATAGTACGATGGATGCGACGAAACTTTGTGGGTTGCACCGTGGTGGTAATCGAGGTTGTTTATAAAATTTCAAGTCATTTGGAGTTTTTTTGATGGGTCGACCAACAGAAGTTTCAACACAGACGTCAAAATTCTTAGAAAATGGATTGGTAGGATGCTCTTAAGGCAAGGATGAACCCGAGCCAAACACTTAGCGATTGTGAACTCAAAGCCAGATGATGCTTTTAAGGGTCGAGGCTTTGGGAGTTTGGTTGTAATGGTTTCCGGGGGTTGCTGGTGAAGTTCGGACAGAAATGGACTTCAGATGAATGATGTGCAACACAAAGATGGATGATGCTTCAATTGTGAACTCACGTTGTGGTGGTCGGAGCCGGATTGATGTGATACTGGTCGTGTTGTGATATACGATCTAGTATGATGATGGGTTGGCAGGATATGAGTCAATCATGGATGATAATGGAATGGTTCGAGAAACAGATTGAGTCACCAAGATGAAAGGCTTGACAAATTTCAAGCGCCAAGGAATCATTGGTAATCGAAGTATTCTAGCTAAATCAAAGTGAAGGTATTATGGGGACGCCCATTAGGATTAGAATGGATAGATCGCGTACCCTAGGTTGTCATGATAGGCCTAGTTGTTTTCATTGAGTAATGCAAACATACGTAGTCATGGTGACGTATGGTAGTTTGGCTAGAATCAGGATTTTCCATTAGTCCTTTTGATCGCTGAAAGCAAGTTCGATTATTGATGGATTCAAGGATGTAGTCGGTGATGGCTTGGATATTGGATGCTATGGTTGATTGTATACTTCCCTTTCTATTTTATCTAGGTAGGCTATCATCGTAGGATGTCAAAGATAAGCGGGATGGGGGTTGCCCTTTCCTATTCTAACAGCATGTGACGGATGATTTTCACGTGTTAACTTATTGGTTGTTGGGACGATCGGATAGTTGATCCTCCTATACTCATATTATCTTATGTAACTAATGTTTGTTATTTTATTGCTCACTAAGATTGTTGTCTGACTCAATATTTTATGTTTTCCTCTTATTACCTTGGGTTGTTCATCAATGTTGTTGATGAGCAGACTAAGTTGCAGGTAGCTGGTTTAGCGTCGATGATGCTGTGCAACGACGAGTAGAAGGCTAGTAAATTATTACTACCTACTATTTAGATACTTCTTTTCTATTTCCATTGTATGTTGATGGTTATTGAGACTCTGAGGAATGTAGTAAGGCATATTGTATTCATAGATTCATGTACTGAGATGTATTGTACTTGAGATTCTATGGTTTTGTGAAGATTTGATTTTCTGTTTAGTTATGCTTCACTACCATATCCTGTTGTATATTTTTTTATTATATATTATCCATGCGATGTGGGTTATATGACACGTTACATTTCGAGTTATTCTTCCTTGATGATTATCCCATATTGGCCTGGTGCATCATACGTCGCACCTTTTCCTCAGTTCGGTGCAGGATGTATGGGGCATTCATCACATTTGGTATCATAGCGTTGGTTAATCGATTTTACCTAAAGTTCGCGAGCGTAAAAGCATAGGGGAGACGTACTTGTTATTTTTATTGGATGGTTACTATATCACACACACACACACAAACACACACACATACACACACACACACACACATATATATATATATATATTAGGTTAATAAGAACTTGAACACCAATGTGACTTTCTTTAATGTGAATCGACTCTCATTTTAGATAGAGAATGAGTCAATGGACTGCGAGACACTTTGCTAGGGATAAGCCTACGTTGGAGGGTTAGGCGAGGGTAGAAAGCCGGGATCTACAGCTGTTATGCCCTATTATCCTACTATGGTCGAGGCTATGATGGTAGGGATCATGAGGAGGATGCCTACTCCAAAAGTGGCAATAGAACGTGGTGTTCCTATGTCGGCACCTAGAGTTGTTGATTTTTCCAGACTTTACAATGATTATGCTTCTCTTGGTGGCAAACCACTTATTGGTATGGAACCAACTATTGAAATTCAGAATTGGTTAGACACTTGTGTTCAGATTTTTAGAGACTTGGGAATTGGCGATGCAACTTAAAGGAAGCCTGCATCGAGAAAACTGCAAGGACAAGCGATGGATTGGTGGAACTCTATTACTTTGGAGACTCCAGAGGTACCAAATCACTTGGTATCGGTTAGAACTAAGTTTAAGGAGAAGTTCATTTCTACGGTCCAAAAGTTGATACTCTTCAAAAAGTTTATTGCGCTTAAGCAAGGGGGTAGACCAATGTTTGAATATGTGGCTGAGTTTGAAGCTTTATCTAAGTATGCCCGTTCATATATTTATACCCAATAACATAAGAATGATAAATTTATATTTGTACTAGATAAGGGGATTGGAAAATAATTTATATTGACCATATTGATGATTCTTATGAGAAATTGGTCGAAAAGCTTTTATAGAAGGAGAATCTGTTTCTGAAGAAAGTGGAAGCTATTGTTGAGGATAAGGAGGAGTCAAAACCACAACAAGGTGGTGGTAATAATACAAAAATGGAATGGTAAATGTAAACAACAAAAGCAATGAAAGATTAGCCAGAAGAAATTGAAGGGAGAGATTACATGTTATAACTGTCAACAGAAGGGTCATCTTCCCAAGGATTGTAACACTACAAGAAAATAGTCTATTAATAGCACGATGGATTGCATCCGAACATGACTTGCTATTTTTATCCCGTTACAATTCATTTGGATAAAATTATAACTCATTTAGCGCACTGTTATTCACTAATGTGTAGAAAAATTGGCGGTATTTTTTTCGTTTCCCTTTCTCAATTGCGTATTCCATTATCTATCATGAATTTATTTTCACTTTCCCTTTCCCTTTCAAATCCCTAATTCATTTTAAATCTCTAAATTACTCATTCAAAAAGCTTGAAGCTTAAGTCATCCATATGAAAATCCCGTGAATATCTTCCCTTATTCAATTTGACGACTGTCTTCTTCTATTTCATCTCTCAAATCTTATTCCTCAAAATAAAAATTTCCATTCTTTAGACCTTGACGTTGGAAAAAAAAACTCCTTCAAAAGCAAAACCATTAATTGAAGAGTTGAGCGCTACCTGGGGATGCTCGACTTCTAGTGATTATCGTGCTGCCCTACTCAGAGAAGATGGAATCATCGTTTTGTTCAGTCCAGATCTCTTTGATGTCTGGATGCGTTGATACGATGTCGCCTGGATCTCAAAACTATCGGATGGGATCTTTATTTTAGTTTCTTCGGTCATTATTGCCTTTTTTCCTCTATTCCTTCAATTTTTTGATGCATTTCAAAGTATTGATTTTGATCTTTGTTCAATAACAGAAATAAATTAATATTTAGACTTGGGTTTTGTGATGGTCTTTGTCAATTTTTTCTCTGTTTTCTAATTGTTTTAAAATTAATAGCCAGTACTATTTTTTCTTCTAAGTTAGTGTATTTCATTGTCAACAACTTTTGTTTTCACATGTAAACAGACTTGAGTTTATGAATATCTTAAACAACTTGTTGGAAGTACAAATTTGTAGAGGGTAATACATAACTGTGTAGAGTTAGTAGCGAATAAGATTTAAACAAAATAAAGACTTACAATTTGGTATGAATGATTTAAATACATGATAGTCCTTTTTTCAAGCATCCATGAATTATCACATTGGCTATCTTGTTATATTCGAACTTCAAACATAGGCATTGTCTATAGGACCATTGGTTATCTTAAACAAAGAAGTTATTTAATTTTCTTTTCCTAAATGTATCTGCAAATACTGATATTATTGTCCAAACTATCTATTATAATGTTATGTATTTTCTCCGTAGATCCGATTGCTATTGAACTTTTTGTGATGAGGATGGTAGATTTATGCAATTTGATTGTTTTCTTGATTAATAGTCAACAGCTGATCAATTTAGTTGAGATTTGTTTTGATTCCTTTTTGTATTTCTTATGCAGCTCAAAGGAGAAGCCCACTCTCGGGTAAGTATACATATTTTGGATTACTTCAGTTTTATTTTTGGGTTGAATTTCATGTTATTCGTGAGGATTTGATGCATACATACGTTTTTCTTTTTCTTTTGTTGTTTAAATTTATAATCTTGCTGGTGAAATTAATCGTTATTCAGGCAGTAGCTTGCCAATTGACAATAGATGACATTACTTAACCAATAATTCTACATTATGTATCCAGAATGATCAAAGATTAAGCCTTGACTACATTTTATACTTAACTTTGCAGTTAAAAAAATTGCAACGAGAGCTTATTGATGCAACCAAAACTCATTTACTTTGCATTAATTACAGAACAGTTCCCATTTGTTCCTCAGTGTTTAATAAAACTCAAAAATATAAAAATTAGACGAGAGCACTAAGGTTTTATTGTTGTTTTCTAACTTTGTTATTACATGATCTTGGGATGGAAACCAATATCTCTAGCTTCTCAAACTATGGATGTCATGCGAGTTTTACTAGTGGCCATGCACATACTTTTTCTAATTTTTTCTTTTTAGTTCAACCCTTTTATGAAAGTAATGACAAATGAACCCTATTAAAAAATTAATTACAATAATATGCATCTTTAGCTGCACGAATGAAACGTTAGCAACTTGTATTAGCAAAAAATCAAATCAAATTTGAGTATCTTTTTTTGTTGGTTTTTGTTTATTTACACTTGCTCAACATTGTTTATTCTTATTATTTGATGAATTTGCATTTGGCACGATTTGAGACTACAATAGTACAGAATACCCATTTAGCATCATCATATTCAAAAGTGATATATTTCTTTAAATAGATTGCAAATTGTTATTATGTTGGGAAAGAGGTGTAAATAGGAAAAAGCAATCTTATTCTTGTTATTTATATAAAAAACAGTTGTTTTAAAGTTCTCTTTTCTAAATCTTGAAGATTATGTGTAAATGGGAGTCACCTGTGAAAGATTCCATGCTTAATACTCTTATAAACTAATCATAAATCTTTTTTCTTTTTTGACTATCTTTTGTTAATTGAAATGTAGTTTATGTATTAGTTTTGCTCCATTAGCAAGTATTTTGAGTGTCATAATTTGAAACTAAACACAATCTTGTAACTTACTTTGGTTCCATGGTTCAAAACAACTTTTGCACTTCTATCTCGTAAACTATGGTTTGGGATGTTGTAACACCCCGTGTATTTTATAACAGTGAAATTCACAAATTAAAGTATAATAAATTTTAAATCAAAGTATTAAGGGAAACGGGATATGCCATTGCGTTCGTCTCGGAAAAATACGCGAAATAGAGTCCGAGTTTTCGAAAAACGGAGCCCGTATGACCAAATTATGGCCCGATGAAGTTTCAGAAAATTCAAATTTCGAAAAACAGATTTGAATTTCAGCCCAATCAGAGTAGGCGGGAAAATTCCCGCCCAAACCCACCAGGTCGACCTGGGGGTCGACCCTAGGGTCGACCTGCCAGGCCAGGTCGACCTAGGTGTCGACCTGCCCCAGGCAGGTCGACTCTAGAGTCGACCTGGGGGTCGACTGGGGAGTCGACCTGGCCCCTGAGCCAGGTCGAACCCAGCCCACCCTGGCTGGCCTGGTCTGTGTTTGGTCGATTTTCTGAGCCTTGCCTTGTCACTAGGGCTAGGTGTCAGCTCCTGATTGGCCTCTCCTTTGAACGAACGGCTATTATTAAACCAAGCTTCATCGACGGTCTAAATCAACTCACAAACTCTATAAAAAGGACCTAAGACTAACCCTAATTCACACAAACTAAAATGGAGATGAGGCCGTCATGCTGCTGAGGAGAGACTAGGAATAGCCGTCAGAAATTGAGAGACGATTAGGAGATAATTTGAAAGCTTAAAGCAACGTTAATCAAATCAAAGCAACGCCTACAACAAAGGATAGCATCTCCAAATTCAGATTCCTGAATTGAAGATTTGTCATACGTTGTAAGTAGAGTGCTATTTCGATGTGAATTAAATAATTGTGTTGATTTGTGTAAAGTAAGAAATGGAATTGTGGCGATAATAATCTATATTTGTACGTTGCTTTGATGCTAAACGATTTGGGAATATTATGGTATACGATTGGATATTTGCAATTATGCGATTTGCGTTGGAAGTTAACAACGAAATGGAATTGTGGCAATAATAACTTATATTTGTATGTTATTTTGATTCTAAACGATTTGGCAATGCTATGGTGTACGATTGGATTCATACAAGTATATGGTTTATGTTGACAACCACATGTTGTGGAATTTTAATTGGGATTCATGCAAGCATATGATTCATATTGAAAACTACATGTTTGTGGTAGTTATTTACAACACCCATTTGATAATTGCAAGTATATGATTCATGTTGAAAATAACAACTATATGTTGTAATAGTTTATTTGAAATTCATGCAAGTCTATGATTTATTGTTATGCCAACATGATTTATAATTCTATGGTCATCTTTAATGTAATTTGGTCCATTTGAGTATTATGATTCATATGAAGTTATGTTGGAATTGGCATTATAGTTCAAGTATAAAAATCATGCTTTTGTGATAGTGACAAAAGCAAACATCTTTGTAAGCTTGTATTAATTTTATGAACATGACTAAACTATGTTTGTTATTATGCCTAGTAAAAAACATGTTTGTAGGCTTATGTTGTTATCATAATCATATGATAATATATGTGACACATAAGTTACATTAGAATTACACTAGAATTACATCCCACTTGCAAGTTACATAGATAGGATAAAAACCATGATTATATGAATATTAGGATTCATGTTCAATTATGTTTATGCCATGACTATATGAATAGAAGGACTCATGTTCAATTATGATTATGCCATAATTATATGATTAGAATGGTTCATGTTTAAGTATTATTTATGCCATGACTACATGAATAGAATGATTCATGTTTTGTTTATACCATGATTATGTGAATAGAATGATTCATGTCTAAGTATTGCTTATATTATATGTTGTTACAATTGCAAGTTTACATGTGCCTACCTTATGTTAATTGAGTCGTTATGTTGCAAGTTCATGCGTTCACACTCCCCATTTTATGTTACCTTATAAACACCATGTTATAAGCCTCCCCTTTTCATATGGCTAAATTGGGTTTAAGTGTTAAACCCAACACACCTTACATTGGAGCGAACGTATAAAACGGGGGTAATGACGTTTGGGCTAAAATTTAGAACATATGTGTTGGCATGTTTGACGCATGCCAACAACCTTGAAAAACAATTAAGTGGCATAAATAAATCTTAATCAATAAAGATGAATTTGAATAATGGGCCGCAAATATTTACATATAAAAAGAAAAGAGACAAAATATATAAATGTAGAAAATACGATGTGTTTAACCCGAGGTTGGATTGAGTTGTGATGTAAACCTGCCCGGAACCGCCCGGCTGTCCAGTAGTCACAACAATACCTATCCAATGTGGGTGGTTAAACACGGAGCCCAATAAGGACCCGAGGTTAGACTGAGTTGTGGCGTAAGACTGCCCGGACCCAACCGGCAACAGGCAGCCACAACAATACCTGTCTAATGTGAGAGGTCAAGGCTTTAATAAGACAATTAAGGCTGAGTCAGGATTGATAGGATTAAGTGAATTAAGACTTAATCAAAATGGAACATGCTAAACTAAACAGACTGATTGGGGGTTAGGTTTATAAAACACTTAACCAATTTAGCATGTTGGCTAGAAATAGAAAAACCTAGTAGCGGGGGACCCTTTTCAGCAGTAACCCTACAAGGTATCATGATACCCTGAAACTAGGCAGGGTGGGGCACGATTACCGGGCTGACTGTAAGAGGTCAAATCGACGGCGGTGGTGCAGCAGTGTAGGTTCTAACGGGGTGCGGGCGTGCACACACTCCGGCGCAGAAAAATAAAGCACTGGGCACCAGTAGCATACCTGTGCATTCTAGGATTGTGTCGGGCCGCCACCATGGGATTTGATACACCCCATGGTGGGACCAGCATAGGTAACTACAACATCGGGGGCCGTAAGACACATGTAACTATGCGAGTAGGAGTCGATCATCAGAAAAAGGATCACTTCACCCTGATTACGGGGTGCCTGTTGGGAACTAGTTTATATGGGTACAAAGATGAATATGGGGTATGATAGTATTCGACCCTAGACCACTTAACTTAGTTTATAATGCTTTCCCATTTCCAGTTTATACTTATCATACCCAGTTCTTTATTCATAGACTGAATAGTCCTAGACTTACTCAGGCTTTATGTCTGACTCTACTTTTCTTTCGTCTTCTTTTCTTCCGTTCCCCCCCCCCAGGTCCACAGGGAGGGAATACCGCAGCTTGACCAGCCTTCATATCCAGCTTGAAGAGAAAGAATGTATTGCTTGGATCTTTTCGTTTCGGACTATGGCTTTGGCCAGCAATTATGGGAATTTTGCAGTTTATTTATGTTTTCTTTATGCTTCTTTAAATAATGTAATCAAGAAAGTTATGAAGATGTTATGTTTTTGGAGGTATTGTAAGACAATTATGGTATGGTTGGTGTAACACGTATTTTAATGAAATAAAAGTTGTTGTTTTCCGCTGTTCAAAAATATGTGTTATTATATCTGTCTTGTATATCTGTGATTTATACTTATAAACCTCCACCAAAATTAGGGCATTCCCTTTGAGAGTGACCCTAACGGAGGCGGGGTGTTTCACTTGGTATCAGAGCATAGGTTTACCAGATAAGATAAAAAGTTTTGAAAATTTATTTTCAAAAAGGAAATTTAAAGAAGCATTTTTAAGATAAAATATTATTTAATTTTAAAAGGCAAAGTCCCCCCAAAGCCATAGGAACTATCTCTTATCCTTCGTTTTGAATCTATCCTTTTTGTTTCAGCATGTCCGAAGAACTTAACTTGCCAGAGGGTGTACCAATACCTGGTTGGTTTAGACGGTTCTTAGAAGCAAGGGCCACTCAGCCAGGTCCTACCGTTCCTCCTCCCCCAGCTGCAGGAAATCATCCAGCTGCAGCAGCACCTCTTCCTCCACTTCCTCCGCGGGGAAACACCTTTGCTAAGATATGTAAAGATTTTAAAGCTATGGGAGGAAAGGATTTTCATGGAACTGAGTCCTTCGTGGCAGCTAGAAATTGGCTGAAAGAAACCGAGGACTTATTCATCATCTTTGAGGTAGAAGATAGGCAGAAAGTACAACTGGCAGTGTGGCTACTAAAGGGCGAGGCTTCCTACTGGTGGGAAGTCACTAATGCAGAAAGACCAGTGGAAACATGGGAGAACTTTAGGGCAAGGTTTGAGGCTAAATTTCTCTCAGATGCGGAAAGGAGTTTGCTGTTGGAAAAATTCTTATTTCTTAAGCAAGGGAACAAGACAGTCAAAGAGTATGTTAATCAGTTCAATGAGCTGGCTAGGTTCGGACTGGACCTAGTCAACACCCCGCACAAGAAGGCTCTCCGTTTTGTCAAAGGGTTGAATGAGCCATTACACAGTTTGGCCATGACCCATATACCCATGGGAGCTACGTATGAAAGGTTGGTACAGATGGCGTTGCTGAACGAAGAGGATAAGGGCAAGAAGGAGACAAAGGCAGAAAACTCTCAAGGGAAGAAAGAGGGTTTGCAGCCTAAGAAGACAGACTTTAAGAAGGGCGGGAAAGGCAAAAAAGAGAAGAGGAAGTGTAATTTCTATGGTAAAGTGGGGCACTTAGTAAAAGATTGCCGGAAAAAGAAGGCCAAGATGAATGGTGGGTGCTTTTCTTGCGGTGAGACAGGCCACATGGCTAAGGACTGCCCAAAGAAACGAGGACAGGGGCAGAGGGCTGGATCCACCTCAGGGGCACAAGTTCATGTGCTAGAGGCGCCACCTCTACAACAGCGAGGTATAAATACTTCTGTAGAAAGTGTAGTTTATCTTTATGATCACCCCGTTCGCACTTTATTTGATTCCAGCGCATCACACTCCTTTATCTCGTCTGCTTTAGTAGAATCTCTGCACCTAAAAACTAGTATGGTAGAGGACCCCTTAATTGTTTCAAACCCAATTAGGGGCCCAGCTCATTTGTCTATGATCTGTTTGGGATTGAAAATTTCTATTCTAAGCGTAGAATTTAAGTGTAGTGCCTTTGTTTTGGGCTTTTCGGGATATGGTTTGATTTTGGGCATGGATTGGCTATCCAGTAATGGGGCCATCCTTGATTGTGAGAAAAGGGCTGTTACGCTCCTAACACAGCTCGGTAATACTTTGGAAATTTCTTGTAATCCCTCGTATGCGGTTATGCTTAGTTACCTTGAATCGCTAGATGCCTCCGTTGAAAATTTGCAATCGGTTAGAGTGGTCCGGGAATATCCGGATGTCTTCGAAGAGGTGAAGGGCTTGCCTCCGAAGCGGGAGATAGACTTCCGCATATATCTTGTAGATAATGCAAAGCCCGTTGCGTTGCCCGTTAGACACATGGCTCCACGGGAAAGGAAAGAGCTTAGTAAACAGATTAAAGAGCTTCTAGAAAAGGGGTTCATTAGGAGGAGCATTTCAGAATGGGGCGCTCCAGTGGTGTTCACTACAAAGGCGGATGGTTCACTCCGTCTATGTGTTGACTATAGGGAGCTCAACAAGCTAATGAAAAAGAATAGGCACCCTCTCCCCAGAATTGACGATTTGTTTGATCAGCTTGTAGGAGCGTCTGTTTTCTCCCAAATCGATTTAGCGACCGGTTTTCATCAGCTAAGGGTGGTTGAAGATAGTATCGATAAAACGGCATTCAGAACCCCAAACGGCTTCTTTGAATGGCTTGTCATGCCTTTCGGCTTGACAAATGCACCTGCTTACTTCGTGGACCTGATGAGTAGGGTATTCAGAGATTTCCTCAATAAGTTCGTAGTGGTCTTCGTAGACGATATCCTTATCTTCTCAAAGAGTAAAGAGGAACATGCTCAACATTTAAGGGCAATCATGGAAACTCTGCGAGTCCATCAGCTAAAAGCCAAATTCTCCAAATGCCACTTTTGGAGAGAAGAAGTGAGGTTCCTTGGGCACATAGTATCCAAACAAGGGTTAGCAGTGGACCCTGCTAAGGTAGTGGCGGTACAAGATTGGAAGACACCAAGGAATGCAACCGAGGTCCGAAGTTTTCTAGGACTAGCAGGTTTCTATCGAAAGTTCATAAGGGATTTTGCGAAAATCTCAGCTCCGCTCACAAAGTTGACCAAGAAGAATCTAGTGTTCAATTGGGACTTGGATTGCGAGTTTGCTTTCCAGCGACTGAAAAGGGCTCTTACAACAGCCCCAGTTTTGACGTTGCCAGATGGAAGCAAGATGTTCACCGTTTATACAGATGCATGTGGGACAGGGTTAGGCGCCGTCTTAATGCAAGAAGGAAGGGTAGTAGCTTATGGCGGGAGACAATTGAAAGTGCACGAAAAGAACTACCCAACCCACAATCTTGAGTTAGCTGCCATCGTCTTTGCACTCAAGTCTTGGCGACACTATCTCCTAGGTGAGAAGTTTGAACTTTACACTGACCATAAATCATTGAAATACCTTTTCTCGCAGAAGGACCTTAACTTGAGGCAACAGAGGTGGATGGAGTTTCTTGCCTCGTATGATTTCGAGATCTCCTATACTCCGGGCAAAGGCAACGTAGTGGCAGACGCGTTGAGCCGAAAGAAACTGACCCTAAGCCCGCTGTTTGTTGAAAGACAAAGCCTAGAGTTTATAGCCAGCTTCGACTTTAGGCCTTCCTCCGATTTTGTACCAGGCTTGCTAGCATCTCTCGAAGTACGCCCGACTTTAGTGGACTCGATAGGGACAACACAACGCGAGGACCCTCAGCTTGTGGAGACGATTGATAGGCTAATTAGGGGTGAGACTTCAAGTCACCTCAACAGATACTCCATCGACGATAAGGGTTGGCTAAGGCGAGACGGTAGACTATGCATCCCACAGACAAGGGATTTAGTAAAGAAGGTTCACGAGGAAGCACATCACTCCAAGATGACGATACACCCAGGCGGAGATAAAATGTACAAGGACATAAAAAGAACTTTCTTTTGGAACGGCATGAAGAAGGACGTGGCAGAATTCGTTTCTAAGTGTATGGTGTGCCAACAGGTTAAGGCGGAACAGAAAAAGCCTGGCGGTCTGCTACATCCTCTAGAGGTCCCACAGTGGAAGTGGGATAGCATCTCAATGGACTTCGTTGATGGGCTGCCTAGGTCTAGGAGAGGCAACACTAGCATTTGGGTAATAGTGGATAGGCTTACTAAAAGCGCCCACTTTTTACCTGTCAAAAGTAAAAGAACTGCCTCATCCCTAGCATCTCTTTACCTCAAGGAAATCGTTCGACTCCATGGAATACCATCCAGCATTGTTAGTGACCGAGACCCTATCTTCACAAGTGAGTTTTGGTGGAGTCTGCAAGAAGCGGTAGGCACACAGTTATGCTTGAGCACAGCCTATCATCCCCAAACCGACGGCTAAACAGAAAGAGTGAACAAAGTTTTGGAATACCTTCTAAGACTGTGCGTCCTTGACTTCGGAGGGACATGGGAAGACCATCTTGCTTTGGTGGAATTTGCCTACAACAACAACTATCAAGCAACCATCGGAATGGCGCCCTTCGAAGCTTTATATGGAAGACCGTGCCGATCGCCCACTTGTTGGTGGGAGTCTACTGATAAGCTCATACTTGGACCAGATATGATCCGAGAGACTTCAGAAAAAGTAGACTTAATACGAAGAAGGATGAAGATGGCCCAAGACAGACAAAAGTCCTACGCCGACAAGAGGAGGACCGACCTTGAATTTGAGGTTGGGGACAGAGTTTTTCTTAAGGTATCTCCGCTAAGGAACGTTGTTCGTTTTGGAACCACAGGAAAGCTAGCACCAAGGTTCGTAGGGCCATTCCCTATCTTTGATCTTTCCTTTTTCCTTAAGTTGCGCCTTTGTCTATCTTTTTTAGGTATATCTCCTCGACCTTATCTTTTAGGTAGAAACCCTTTGGATGGAAACATGTAATTGAAACATGTTATGGATGATGGTTGCAAGTGGTTGCAAGTGATTGCTAGTGGTTGCTCGAGGTTGCATATACACACACAATCTAGGTTTTAGATCGACTCAATCACTTCATATTGCATATGCATATATGTTTGCATTCGTATATGGTTGAACTTTAATGTGTTGTCATATGGATGTTGCATTTGTATGAATAATTGTGCACTCATGTAGAATCATGAATAGGAAAATTTGCATACATAATGGATTCATAGCACTTACATAATTCGCATTAAGGAGGTCAACTGAATCCGTAGACCGCCTGATTTTGCATTAGATAAGTACATGTACACACACACTTCGCATATTATCATGAAGCATTAGAAGTCTTTTAATGACAATGGATGCTCGTGTTTGATGGATGAGTAGATGGATGTTTGGATGTTAGGATGTACATTCTTCCTGAACTTGAAGATTTCGGGACGAAATCCTTTTGAGTGGGGGAGAATGTAACACCCCGTGTATTTTATAACAGTGAAATTCACAAATTAAAGTATAATAAATTTTAAATCAAATTATTAAGAGAAACGGGATATGCCATTGCGTTCGTCTCGGAAAAATACGCGAAATAGAGTCCGAGTTTTCGAAAAACGGAGCCCGTATGACCAAATTATGGCCCGATGAAGTTTCAGAAAATTCAAATTTCGAAAAACAGATTTGAATTTCAGCCCAATCAGAGTAGGTGGGAAAATTCCCGCCCAAACCCACCAGGTCGACCTGGGGGTCGACCCTAGGGTTGACCTGCCAGGCCAGGTTGACCTGGGAGTCGACCTAGGTGTCGACCTGCCCCAGGCAGGTCGACTCTAGAGTCGACCTGGGGGTCGACTGGGGAGTCGACCTGGCCCCTGAGCCAGGTCGAACCCAACCCACCCTGGCTGGCCTGGTCCGTGTTTGGTCGATTTTCTGAGCCTTGCCTTGTCACTAGGGCTAGGTGTCAGCTCATGATTGGCCTCTCCTTTGAACGAACGGCTATTATTAAACCAAGCTTCATCGACGGTCTATATTTATTTGAATAATGGCTACATGTTATTTTACCATATGAATCCAATTGCTTATACCAATGCATACGAGTATTATGGAGTTTTGGATTTGTCTTCTGACTTCAACAGTTCATGTATAATCAATATTTTTCATTTTAAAAAGATACATTATCAAGTATGCTTAGCATATAGTAGTTGGCTATAACTGCTTAAGATGTAATAGCCATCTTTAAGAATGTGTTAGTATTCTTCAATAATACATCTTAAAATACTTTTTTTTTGTAAACTACAATATAGTGGCACACAGATCAAGACCTACAAATGGAATATTGCAGCACCTCTGGACCCTGCGGCTTTTGCAGATGCAGTGGTCCCTTCCAGATATACTTGGATAATGCTAGTGATCTGGTAGTCCTTTCTTTGATATAAAATCTTATATTCCTTGGTTTTCTCTTTATGACGTAAACAAGTTAGGAGTGAGGTATAGAGTGAGGTTGTATACGTTTAAGTTTATATTATGATTCTAGCTAAATCTATGAGATTTATAACTTTGAAACTACATGTATGGAATACATTTTATTATTTTAATTGGTAGAATAATATGTATGTTCCTTAAATTTGAAAGGAAAACGAACCACACTTAAGATTTTATAAATTTCAGGTAAATCTTTAAAATTTTATACATATATGGGATTTCATAAAATTTTATACAATGTATATCCGGAGGTCCATCTCCCGCTTTTGAGGTAACTCCCTAACTTCGTCGAACACGTCTAGAAATTTGCTAATTATGGGCACTGATTGAAGATCATCAAAGGAAGTGTCAAGAGACTCTACGTAATTAAGCATACTAACCCCTGTGGGTCGCAAGAAATTTCAAGAGTCCTTCCATGGAAAGCAAGAAGTCGAATTACTCTCTTTTTGCAATCAAGGATGGAAACATACATGGCTAGCCAATCCATGCCTAGAATTAATCTGTAAACCATGAACCCAAGAACGTATGTGTCGCATTCAAATTCGACGCCTAGAATGGAAATCCTCAAACCCCTACATATCATGGATAAATGAGCCTTTCCTCCTATGGGGTTTGAGACTATAATGGGATCAGAAAAATACTAGTACATAGGTGCAGATTTTTTACTACTGAGTTATATATGAATGTGTGAGATGCACCAGAATCAAAAAGAGTTCTTATAGGATAGTCTAAAATAGAGATCAAACCTTCAACTATGACTTTCCTACCCCGGTTTTGTCCTCCTGCCTCTAAAGCGTTAACTTGCCCTCCAAACGTTCTAGCCTTCTGTCCTTGTCTCTAAGGGCATTGTCCCTTGAAATGTGCAACTTGGCCATAATGAAAGCAAGCATTCTTCTTTTTTTGTAGTCTTTCACAAAGCGCCTTAAAGCACTACAACTACAATATTTCACTTCTGTTTTGATCTGATCTTTTTCGGGCTTTCTGTGACGGCCCGCCCCGCACCAACCGACATTTTCTCCAAAAGTGCGCTGTACACATGTCCAGTTAGCACGGAACGGGTCGTCAAAAGAAAAAAAAAAAGGAAGAAGAGAATGAACTAACAAGGAACCTGTAGAATGTCTCACAGCGCATAGAACAAAATATAATAATAACATACTTGACATAAAACAGGAGAGACAGTGCATAAGCTGAAAACCAAAACTAAGCATCATAGCAGCGGAAATCCAAAATACAGCTTATTACAACTTTTCAAACTGTCTCAAAAAGCAAAAGTAAGATAAAGGAGGTACACTACTAATGCCCAAGTAGCGACCACCAACGACACAGGGAGAATATCTATATATCATACGTGGAAGCCTCCTGCTCGCCTCCGAATCAGCTACTCGCGCATCACCAGCTAACCTGTCTCTAGTCTGCTCGTCTGAGCACCCAGAGTAATAAGAAGAGACATAAAACTCTGGGTCAGACATAAAGCCTGGTATGAGCGATAAGCATCTAAAGTGAACAATAACATGTAGACTAAAACATACCTGAACCTGGACCTGCAACCAAAGAGTTAGCACTACATATTGTACAACACTCTAAGGTGCCATATCAAACAGTGTAAAGATACGGAGGTGGGGGAGCTGTGCATGTCATAGTGATGGCAACCAATCAAACATAGCATCCATCCTCACATCTCTCACTCAGTGCGTAAAGCATACGATATTCACCACTTCGACCACCCAACATACCTTGCTACGATCACTCTGCCCCATGAAATCATAAATGGCTTCCCTGCACTGATAACGTAGCCACTAATTCCTCGCTATGTCCACTTGCCCCATGGAGTTATTCACCCCATCTGCGTTGGCTCATAGCCTTACCAATCCTTACTATGTCCACTTGCCCCATGGAGTTATTCACCCCATCTGCGCTGGCTCATAGTCTTACTACGCATCACCTTGCCCCTCGAGTCGTAATGACTCTACTGCACTGATAACGTAGTCTTGCTACCATCACCTTGTCCCTCGGGTCATAATGACCCTACTGCACTGATAAGTAGCCCTCATTCATTTTTAGTGGTGAATCGAAGTTATGAACGTCAACAACTCCTTAGCACACGTCCCGCAGCAAAGCCCAACCATGAAGTGAACTCATTGGTTCCGAACTGGATCCTGAGCTCTAACTTCCCATATTGGACTACCTTTGCATCTCGGGTTATTGGTCAATACTGAGTCGGGTCGGATTCTCTTCAAGTTATCGGTTCGGGTCGGGTCTACTACATTGCGTCGGTTCGGGTCTCCCTCTGGTACGGTTCGGGTCTTCTTCTGGTACGGTTCGGGTCGGGTATCTTTCTTCAGGTCGGGTCGGGTGTCCCACCTCGGGTCGGGTCGGATGCCATCTCCCCTCCAGTTCGTGCTCCCGCTCCGATCCACTTCTTCATCCTTCACGTGCTCCTATCCGATCCATCCTCCTCTATCCGCTCCGATCTCTCCTCCTTGATCCAATCCGATCCCGGTTCAGTTAGCGTGGCCTTCCTTTTTGCCATTTATCTCAAGTGTCAGGCTCCGATCCGATCGAACCCCTTGCCCAGTTCAACATATCCGATCCGCGCCCCCATATCCGATCCGATCCGAAACCTGCACTGCTTTCTGAAATTGTTCCAACAAGTGTTTACGCCATTCGACGACGTTTTCGACCATTCTAATTATTGAAATCAATCACAAAGCATTTCATACAGTCATAGCAACATGCATAATCAACCACAAACATCAAAACATCAATATGATAGGTTAAAATGGATCAAACATACCCCAAAACCCCATATTTCCCCTTAAGCATGTTTAGGTGAAACTAATGATAGGATTAGCAAAACTTAACCAAATTAACCCAAATTCATATCAGAGGTCTAAAACGTCATTTCGGATTTTATAAATATTTTTCCCGAATTTTATCATGTTTAAATTCGCTAATTAACACTAATCACCCCCTAATTAGCCATAATTAGTGCAAAACTATGCAAATCACTCACCTTAGCCACAAATAAACTAAGATCTGAAATAAATCTCTGATTTGATGTGAATCCCAATGCTAAACAGCAGCTCCAATGTTTATTTGGTGTAGATCTTCCTTGATTAGAGGTTGCTAAGCCAAATCCTTGACCAAAAGGTGATTTGGAGGTGATTTAGAGGTTAGAGGCCATTTTTATGGTTCCTTGGTGATAAGTGGAGGCTAGAAAACTGAAATGGAAAGATTCTCTATCTCATTTCAGCCTTCCATAACCCTAATCCCGAAATGGGTTATGGGCCTACTGACTAATCACCCGATTTGGCCTGGTTAAGCAAATTTTCACCCTCCAAACCTTATTTCAGCCATATCTCCCAAACGGTAAGTCCGTTTGACTATTATGACCACTCTACGGAAAGGTAAACCATCAAATGAATCTAATGGAAGTGGTTTCAGGTCAAAATTCTTTTCCAGTCAAAAGTTATGGCCAAAACAAGATCAGCTAGGGGCAAAATAGTCATTTAAAAATCGACAAAAATCATGAACATGGGAAATGACTCTAATGGATGTTTCCCAAAGTTACATGACCATACAACTTCATATGGGAAAGAAATAAATATTCTACGATCCTCCGATGCGTAGAATGCGGGTTGTTACATTCTCCCCCCCTTAAGAAATTTCACCCCCGAAATTCCCTAACCAAAACACACAAAGGGTTCCGCATGCCTATCAATCATAAAACAACAATCAAACATGCAAAACAAGTAAGGCAAGTCTATCCTAGCATGCGGAATAACTAAATTACGAAGTAAATCTTACCAGGCAAAGAGTTCTGGATACGCCTTCCTAATGCTCTCCTCTGTCTCCCAAGTACAATCATTCTCGTTCTCGCCCCACTGAACCTTGACTAGCTTCACCGCCTTCCTTCGAAGTTGCTTCGTATCGTGCCCCACAATACGAATCGGCTTGCAGTTCCCAACCGCCTCGGGTTCTACTTCGAAGTCCTCTAACTGATTAGGTGAAATAGTCATATTTGAGTCGTGAACGAACTTCCTTAGTTGGGAAACATGAAATACATTGTGAACTCCCGCCATCTTCTCTGGTAAGTCAATTCTATATGCCAAATTCCCGACTAGTTCAAGAATAGGGAATGGGCCAACAAATCTTGGTGCTAATTTGCCTCTCCCGCCAAATCGTATCACGCTCTTCAATGGAGAAATCTTGACAAACACTAAGTCACCAACGGAGAATTTTAAGTCTCTTCTCCTCTTATCAGCATAACTCTTCTGCCTATCTTGGGCAGCTTTCATTCGTTGCTGAATGATCTTAATCTTATCGGAAGTTTCCCTCACCACATCTGGTCCAAGCACAAACTTCTCGCCAGTCTCTATCCAACATGATGGTGAGTTGCATGGTCTTCCGTACAAAGCTTCATATGGAGCCATACCAATACTGGATTGGTAGCTATTATTATATGCAAACTCTACTAGATGCAAATGGTCATCCCATGATCCACCAAAATCCAATATACAAGCTCTCAAGAGATCTTCTAATATACGATTCACCCTCTCCATCTGACCGTCGGTCTGAGGATGATATGCGGTACTGAGATGTAATCCTGACCCTAGAGCCTCTTGAAAGTTCTTCCAAAACCCACTAGTGAACAACGGGTCTCGGTCACTCACAATGCTTTTTGGTACTCCATGAAATCTCACTACCCATTTCATATACAAATCTGCCAACTTGGCTACCGTTCTGGTCGATTTGACTGGTATAAATCTTGCGCTCTTAGTCAATCGATCCACAATTACCCAAATGCTATCATATCCCAATCTAGTCCTTGGTAAACCATCAATGAAAGCCATCGAGACTTGCTTCCATTTCCATTCGGGAATTTCTAATGGTTGCAACAGCCCACTAGGCTTCTTTTGCTCGGCTTTAACTAGCTGGCAATTAATGCATTTGGATATAAACTTCCCAACGTCTCTTTTCATCCCTTCCCAGTAGTAAGTCTGCTTCATGTCTCGATACATCTTATTACCACCGGGGTGTATAGTCAATTTTGAGTGATGACATTCTTTAAGCACTTCATCCCTCAAACCATTCACGTTGGGCACAACTAATCTTCCATTCCTTCTAAGCCATCCATCTCGATCAAGCCCATACACATTCATCTCCTCACCGTCGATGTTCATCTCTAACTTGGAAATGATTTCCAATAGATTAGGATCGTCCCTCTGGCTGGAACCAATCCGCTCTATCAAAGTGGGTCTGATCGCTAAACTAGCTAGCATGACTGGATCCAATTCGCACCTTGGTCTGAAATCAAACCCCGCAATATACTCCAGTTGCTTCCATTCAAGAAACATTACCCCTAAACTGGCATGTCTCCTACTCAAGGCATCGGCTACCGCATTACCTTTCCCAGGTGTATATGCGATATCGAAATCATACGAAGCCAAGAACTCTAACCATCTCTGCTGATGGAGATTCAGAACCTTCTGGGAGAAGAGATACTTTAACGATTTATGATCGGTAAACAACTCAAATCTTTCTCCCAAGAGATAATGTCTCCACATCTTCAGGGCAAACATGATCGCTGCTAATTCCAAATCGTGGGTAGAATACTTCTTCTCATGCGGCTTTAGCTGTCGACTAGCATAAGCTACAACCCTACCTCCTTGCATCAATGCAGCACCCAGTCCGGTACCACAAGCATCCGTGTATACCGTCATCTCTTCATTCCCCTTAGGAATGACTAACACTGGCGCACACGTCAACTTCTCTTTTAGACTCTTGAATGCATTCTCACACACTCCGTCCCAGACGAAGGACTGATTCTTCTTAGTCAAATGAGTCAACGGTGCTACTATCTTGGAGAATTCCTGGATAAACTTACGATAATATCCCGCTAACCCCAAGAAACTTCTTACATCTGTTGCATTCTTGGGCGTAGGCCAATCCTGTACCGTAGCCACCTTCGCAGGGTCCACGACAATACCACTCTCTGAAACAACATGGCCTAAGAATCTCACTTCCCTTCTCCAAAAATGACACTTAGAGAATTTCGTTTTCAATTGGTGTTTCCTCAACACCTCCATCACTATCCTCAAGTGTCCCTTGTGTTCCTCCTCTGTCCTTGAGTAAACAAGGATATCATCCATGAACACAAGAACAAACTTATTCAACTGATCTCTGAATACTCGATTCATAAGATCCACAAAATAGGCTGGTGCATTGGTCAACCCAAATGGCATGACCAACCACTCATAAAATCCAGACGGCGTCCTAAATGCCATTTTCGGAACACTCTCATCTACTACTCGAAGCTGATGAAATCCTGTCGCGAGATCCAACTGGGAGAACACTCTTGGTCCTTCCAGCTGATCAAACAAATCATCTATCCGCGGTAGAGGATACTTATACTTCCTCGTCACCTTATTCAACTCGCGATAGTCCACACACAAACGAAGGGAACCATCTGCCTTAGTGGCAAACACAACTGGTGCTCCCCACTCGGAGACACTCCTTCTAATAAATCCCTTCTTCAAAAGATTGCTGACTTGCACCCCGAGCTCTTGCTGCTCCCTTGGTGCCATACGACGAAGTGGCATCACTATAGGTATGGCATCTTTCATTAAATCAATACGGAACTCAATCTCTCGGTGTGGTGGAAGCCCGGTCACCTCCACAAAGACGTCCGGATACTGGCCAACCACGGGCACATCTGACAACTCATCCTGCGGGATGTCGAGGGAATTTACAAAACTAGCCATAACCCCATCACTAGGTAGACTACCAAACACTACCCTCCGCCCATAATCCGCCCTAACTGTCACCAAAAAGCCCTCACAGTCTACCACCACCCGGTATCTTTGGAGCCAATCGACTCCCAATATAATGCCATACCCAGTAAAGCCCAAAACAAAGCAATCACAAACAAACATACATCCATGACTCGATAAGACCAAATTCCTGCAAATCATACTAAGGCTAGTCGAACCACCAATCGGGTTCGTCACAACCAATGGTCTATCGACTATCTCGGGTTCCAGTCCCAACCTATCTACCAGGTCACTAGATATGAAGGAACGGGAAGCCCCAGTATCAAACAAAATTCGAACTAGTACATCATAAATAGAAAGCATACCTTGAATAACAACATTCTTTCCTTTCTCCGCCGCAGTTGGGGCATTCGACGAAGAAGGAACAGCATCAATAGCATAGGCTTTCACAATCTGCTTATCCTTAAGAGGTTGCGGGCACTTATCCTTATGATGCCCCACTTGACCACAGTTGTAGCACTTCCTTTCCGCTGGCTTGGCCTTTCATTCTTTAGCATAATGGCCCTTCTTACCACAGTTGAAGCACTCAACCTCTTTCTTGTTCTTTTTCTGGCCACCTTTAGATTGGTCCTGCTTCCTCTTATTCTGAGGGTTATTCTTGCCTCCACCGCCTGCTTGCGGCTTTGGCCCTTCTGCAGATGCAGTCTCAGTCTTTGACTTAGGGTAAAGGCTCTCCGATCTCAAAGCTTTCCCCACAATCGATTCAAAAGTCTCATCGATGTGATTAATAAGCCTTTCCCCCAAGTATCCATCCAAAACAATAATGAACTTCTCATTCTTCTTCTCAGGAGTGTCGATAAGAGATAGTCCATACTTCGACAAAGTGTCGAACTCAGCAACATAGTCAGAAACTGCCCTTCCGTTCTGCTTGAGTTCCAAGAACCTCTTGAACAATACTGACTTCTGGGCGGCTGGAATAAACTTCTCGCTAAAGCGAGCCTTGAACTGAACCCAAGTAACCTGATCTTCTGGAGTAGCTGTTCTAATGGCATTCCACCAATTCATTGCTCGCCCTTGCAGCTGACGAGACGCTAGCCTTCTCTTCATCGCATCCTCAAGACCCAAGTCATTGAAGATGCGATCACAGCTATCCATCCAATCTTGAACATCTGTGGCCGTCTCCGTCCCGTGGAACGGCTTCCCACCAAGGTTAGTGTAATCCTTGCACAACTTGGCGAAATCGACCCTAGGCGCCTGCACTACTGGGCCAACACCAACTCCGGGATTGGGAACTGCCCCTTGCACTTCTCTAAGCATGTCTCTCATGAGGTCAGTAAACATCGCTCTCATGTCAGCGGCATTCCCATGGTTGGTTCCTCTACCAGCACCCCTCGTCTCTCGGCTCATCGTCAATCTGAAAAAGGGAAACGATTAACGACCCCATAGTGGTGCTAGTGCAGTGCGACTTCATTCTTATACTACTAATAGTATATACATATATAGCTTTTGAAAACTAAAGTAATCACAAATACGCGCTCTCATATACGTACTATCTCTCCCTAGTGTCTTTCCCTAGGTTAACTACGCAACCTAGAGCTCTGATACCAAGTGTGACGGCCCGCCCCGCACCAACCGACATTTTCTCCAAAAGTGCGCTGTACACATGTCCAGTTAGCACGGAACGGGTCATCAGAAGAAAAAAAAGGAAGAAGAGAATGAACTAACAAGGAACCTATAGAATGTCTCACAGCGCATAGAACAAAATATAATAATAACATACTTGACATAAAACAGCAGAGACAGTGCATAAGCTGAAAACCAAAACTAAGCATCATAGCAGCGGAAATCCAAAATACAGCTTATTACAACTTTTCAAACTGTCTTAAAAAGCAAAAGTAAGATAAAGGAGGTACACTACTAATGCCCAAGTAGCGACCACCAACGACACAGGGAGAATATCTATATATCATACGTGGAAGCCTCCTGCTCGCCTCCGAATCAGCTACTCGCACATCACCAGCTAACCTGTCTCTAGTTTGCTCGTATGAGCACCTAGAGTAATAAGAAGAGACATAAAACTCTGGGTCAGACATAAAGCCTGGTATGAGCGATAAGCATCTAAAGTGAACAATAACAGGTAGACTAAAACATACCTAACCTGGACCTGCAACCAAAGAGTTAGCACTACATACTGCACAACACTCTAAGGTGCCATATCAAATAGTGTAAAGATACGGAGGTGAGGGAGCTATGCATGTCATAGTGATGGCAACCAATCAAACATAGCATCCATCCTCACATGTCTCACTCAGTGCGTAAAGCATAAGATATTCACCACTTCGACCACCCAACATACCTTGCTACGATCACTCTGCCCCATGAAGTCATAAATGGCTTCACTGCACTGATAACGTAGCCACTAATTCCTCGCTATGTCCACTTGCCCCATGGAGTTATTCACCCCATCTGCGCTGGCTCATAGCCTTACCAATCCTTACTATGTCCACTTGCCCCATGGAGTTGTTCACCCCATCTGCGCTGGCTCATAGTCTTACTACGCATCACCTTGCCCCTCGAGTCGTAATGACTCTACTGCACTGATAACGTAGTCTTGCTACCATCACCTTGCCCCTCGGGTCATAATGACCCTACTGCACTGATAAGTAGTCATCATTCATTTTTAGTGGTGAATCGAAGTTATGAACGTCGACAACTCCTTAGCACACGTCCCGCAGCAAAGCCCAACCATGAAGTGAACTCATTGGTTCCCAACTGGATCCTGAGCTCTAACTTCCCATATTGGACTACCTTTGCATCTCGGGTTATTGGTCAATACTGGGTCGGGTCGGATTCTCTTCAAGTTATCGGTTCGGGTCGGGTCTACTACATTGCGTCGGTTCGGGTCTCCCTCTGGTACGGTTCGGGTCTTCTTCTGGTACAGTTCGGGTCGGGTATCATTCTTCAGGTCGGGTCGGGTGTCCCACCTCGGGTCGGGTTGGGTGCCATCTCCCCTCCAGTTCGTGCTCCCACTCCGATCCACTTCCTCATCCTTCACGTGCTCCGATCCGATCCATCCTCCTCTATCCGCTCCGATCCCTCCTCCTTGATCCGATCCGATTCCAGTTCAGTTAGCGTGGCCTTACTTTTTGCCAATTTTCTCAAGTGTCAGGCTCCGATCCGATCGAACCCCTTGCCCAGTTCAACATATCTGATCCGCGCCCCCATATCCGATCCGATCCGAAACCTGCACTGCTTTCTGAAATTGTTCCAGCAAGTGTTTACGCCATTCGACGATGTTTTCGACCATTCTAACTATTGAAATCATTCACAAAGCATTTCATACAGTCATAGCAACATGCATAATCAACCACAAACATCAAAACATCAATATGATAGGTTAAAATGGATCAAACATACCCCAAAACCCCCTATTTCCCCTTAAGCATGTTTAGGTGAAACTAATGATAGGATTAGCAAAACTTAACCAAATTAACCCAAATTCATATCTGAGGTCTAAAACGTCATTTCAGATTTTATAAATATTTTTCCCGAATTTTATCATGTTTAAATTCGCTAATTAACACTAATCACCCCTAATTAGCCATAATTAGTGCAAAACTAGGCAAATCACTCACCTTAGCCACAAATAAACTAAGATATGAAATAAATCTCTGATTTGATGTGAATCCCAATGCTAAACAGTAGCTCCAATGTTTATTTGGTGTAGATCTTCCCTGATTAGAGGTTGCTAAGCCAAATCCTTGACCAAAAGGTGATTTGGAGGTGATTTAGAGGTTAGAGGCCATTTTTAGGGTTCCTTGGTGGTAAGTGGAGGCTAGAAAACTGAAATGGAATGATTCTCTATCTCATTTCAGCCTTCCCATAACCCTAATCCTGAAATGGGTTATGGGCCTACTGACTAATCACCCGATTTGGCCTGGTTAAGCAATTTTTCACCCTCCAACCCTTATTTCAGCCATATCTCCCAAACGTTAAGTCCGTTTGACTATTATGACCACTCTACGGAAAGATAAACCATCAAACGAATCTAATGGAAGTGGTTTCAGGTCAAAATTCTTTTCCAGTCAAAAGTTATGGCCAAAACAATATCAGCTAGGGGCAAAATAGTCATTTAAAAATCGACAAAAATCATGAACCTGGGAAATGACTCTAATGGACGTTTCCCAAAGTTACATGACCATACAACTTCATATGGGAAAGAAATCAATATTCTACGATCCTCCGATGCGTAGAATGCAGGTTGTTACACTTTCCCCCTTTCTTGTTCTTATTATTACACCATTTCTTTTTCTCTTTTTTGGGCTGCTCTTCCTCTTTCTTTTCTTCTGTCTTTCCTTCTTTGCTCTCCTCGTGCATTAAGTCCGTTTCCACTAGTCTTTCATAGGTCGCTCTTATTGGTACACGTCAGTGCTAATGTAACGACCCGGGTTTTCGCGATCCTGAGTAATCGACATATAACCCAATTCGACTATCAAGCATCGGAAATACCGGATAGTCCATGAAAGAAATTAGAGGGTGAGAATAGATAAGATAGAAACTTAGAATAGAAGGAGAAGAAGAACATACAACATCAAAGTAAACACGAATCTCACAGCGGAACGAACAACATATAATAGATACATAACTTTGAAATAAAATCAGTATATCTATACAATGACATTATCAGAGTATAACACTTACAACACAACAGAAATAAACAATAGCTATATAAATGCTGAAGCCTCCTGCTCCAAGCTCTCCAAGTATATCTGTAAAATCCTGACTACTTGACTGCCCGTACAAATTTGGGCACCCAAGAGTTTAGGGAAAACAAAACAAATTAAACTCTGGGTCAGTCATGGGACTGGTGTGAGTAAAACAATTTAAAAACAGTTTGAGCAATTAAACGATATCTCATAAGACCACGCCGTATAACGGAATGGGTTTTTCCCTTATGAGAATCCAAATCTATTTGATTTAACTTCAAATCATTTTGAAAGAAATGATAATCTTTATATCAAAACTCACTGATATTATATTAGTGTCTATCAACCACAATATAATAATCATCTAGCAGAAACGCTTTCATCTCACGTTTTACATACATAGTATACAATCAAAATCGCTAGCACTTATTGGATAATGGATTTACAACTATGACAAGGTATGGAACCACATTCCGATAATGTACCTTTAGAGAGGAATACACTAGGTTCAACAAGAACATCTTGCAACCCGGCCACATATGACCGACCACTCATTTTGCTTGAGTTTATCGAATGTATATCACCAACGGTCGGGATCGGCAACCGTTTCCCGAATGGGATAGCATTGAATAGATTAAAGAATGAAATGAATATCTCTAGATAGGTGATATTACACCATAATTGGAAGCAACCCACTTAGCCATGCTGCCTGCCCGATTTTTGTCATTTCCCGGTTGTGAGGCTAGAGGCCATGCTTATCTCTGACAGATCACACAATTATTCACTTTGAATGTCACATCGTTATACCCGCCAAATCACAAATTGATTTCCCAAAAAATACAAGGGTATACAGCTAAGAGAAACAAATTTCTCCACCACCAAACGTACATACGTTTGAAGAGATCAACTTACGTGATCCATTAAATATACTCTGTCAGACATTCTTCCATACAAGTTGTCCTGGGACTGGACAATCCGAAGGCACTATTCTGTAAATCCATCTTAGGCAATTTCTACCTAGGATTTGACGGAACGACCCTTGCATAAACTCCGTCTTCAATTATCTTCATCATATTTGATCACAACGCTAACGTCCATTCAAAGTGGTTTTTAGATAATGAATCTAATACCGGTCTCTCTGTATTGACAACGGAATTGGTCAAAAACTTCAATAGTCGGTGAGTTAACTATCAAAGAAAAACACGTATGCAAACAACGATATTATTTCCAAATAGAAATTATATCGATCAATCATCATTTAACATTATCTCTTTAGTTCATAAATTTATTCATTTCCTGTTTCCATATATTCAACATTCCTTATTTTCTAAATTTAGAAAATATATGTTATTAATCATTGGAAAATATCTCCATCTCTTTTTCATGTATCATTGTCATTTCAGTATTCTTTATCATCAAACATTTCATTTTCTATGATTAGAAAATATCTGTGATTATATTTGGGAAACGTTTCCAAAACTCATTCATCGGATTTAAACAGATGTTTAAATAAAACATCGCTATGCCTCTCAAACCATTACCTTCATCGACTAAACTCACTTAACCAACCTTCACTATCGAACCTTAACCATTTCTTAGTTAAAAATGAAGCCAATCAAGTTGGAGTATAACTACCTCTCAAACCTTAACTGAACAACATTTCTAACCTCAAAATAGACAAAGTTCACCTTTAAATCTTTAACAAACTTCCTTACGTAACTCTCGGATTCTATTTACGAATCCACTTCTTTTACAGAAATCATTTGATTTTAACAATAGTGTTAAAATCCCATGCTTCTGAAATATAATAACTTCAATATAACTTTTATTTATTAATTTGGATAAATAAACAAATAACTAATTTATTAATAAATAAATAAATCTTGATTAAAAACGGAAAGTGAATAGTACTTTCCCGAATTCGATATAATCGAATTCAAAGTATAATTCTCTTTCGAATAATCTCTATTCGATAACTCCTTTTCGAATAAACTATATTCGATTAACTCTTTGTTGAACAACTAATATTAGATAGTCTCTGTTTCGAATAAACTATATTCGATAATCTTCTTTTGAATAACTATATTCGACTAACTCCTTTCGAATAACTAATATTCAATAATCTCTTTTTCGAATAAACTATATTCGATTAACTCCTTGTCGAATAACTAATATTCGATAATCTCTCTTTCGAATAAACTATATTTGATTAACCCCTTGTCAAATAACTAATATACGATAATCTCTCTTTCGAATAAACATATTCGATTAACTCCTTTTCGAATAACTAATATTCGATAATCTCTCTTTCGAATAAACTATATTCGATAGTCTTCTTTCAAATAACTATATTCGACTAACTCCTTGTCGAATAACTAATATTCGTTAATCTCTCTTTTGAATAAACTATATTCGATAATCTTCTATCGAATAACTATATTCGACTAACTCCTTGTCGAATAACTAATATTCGATAATCTCTCTTTCGAATAAACTATATTCGATAATCTTCTTTCGAATAACTATATTCGACTAACTCCTTTCGAATAACTAATATTCGATAATATCTCTTTCGAATAAACTATATTCGACTAACTCCTTTCGAATAACTAATATCGATAATCTCTTTTTCGAATAAACAATATTCGACTAACTCCTTTTCGAATAACTCTATATTCGATTAACTCCTTTCGAATAAACTATATGCAATAATCTTCTTCCTCGAAGAAACTATATTCGATAACTCTTCTTCTTCGAATAAACTATATTCGATTAACTCTAATTCGATTACGTCTAATCGATTAACTATAACTCAATTAGCTCTAATCGATTAACTCTAATTCGATTTACTCTAATCGATTAACTCTATTTAATTAACTCTAGCTCGATTAACTGTAATCGATTAACTTTGTATTTCAAAATAGTTTCCCATTTCCAAATTCTATTTATACTTCTATTTATATAATTTTCATACGAAATCTCCTTTTTATTTCTAACACTTAAATCTCATTTAAAATTCCCTTTTCATAACTCTATTTATTTTCTAAAAAAATATTTCCTTTTAACTACATTTATTTTCTAACTTAATATTTCCTTTCATCTTTCTATTTGTTCAACAAATATTTCCTTTTCATTTCTATTTATTTAACAAATAAATATTTCCTTTTCAATTCTATTTATTTAACAAATAAATATTTCCGTTTATATTTGTTTTACAAATATTTCCTTTTCTGTTCAATATCCACTTTAAAATTCCTTTTTATAAAATCATTTGATTTTATTTAAATATAATTCATTTTCAATATACACATTGAAAATTCCCATTTTAATTCCAGTATTATATATGGTATTTAAAATACCAAATAACAATGATCGATATCATTCAAACACACATAATCAACAACAGATTTTATATCACATCATATATTACAATATATGAAAAACAGTAAAATAAATGTTGAGGAATCCAGTTGGATTCCTCCGACCTATTTCCCAGCATCCACAGATGTTTAAACAATATAATTAACATCAACTTCATTTCAATATGAGATATTCTGATAAACAGAATCAATATTTGATTAGCGATTTATATATATATCGTTATCTATAATTTCAACCAATACATAAGCAATTCAACCAAACAGTCAGCACATAACAATTAATCATCATTTATCAGTTCTAAAAATATGTTATAAAAATATAACTGATAGAGTTGGTGAGTTTTACTTACATTGGACGATCATCGTTAAATAACGATTAATTATCTTTGATTCAGACGGACGTTTCATTTTGCAATAAATCGTAACGAGCTCCAATTCACTCCCAGTCAGTTCCATTGTGTAGTCACCGTCCATACGATCATAACAGATCTTGTTTAGCTGAAAACCGATATCGTATGATAAAGTTACTCAATTTGAAAGTTTATAAACATTTAAATTAAATAAAAACTTGGAAATTTATTTTCTAATGAGCCTTAAACACTTTAAAATGTCTGCCCACTTACCCTTCAAAAACCCAACCCACAAAAGATCCTTCTTCCCCAATGCCTTCGACAGTATTTGCTCCTCATGCCAAACCATTTCCAGTCCTTCGATCAGCCCAAAACCTCCTTTGCTCTTCCTTATAAATTATACTAATATTACCAAAATTAATCTCATCACCTCCTCTTCAATTCCATTCCACTCACGATGTACCCGCACCACGACATCAGGATCCGACGTCGACCCTAATCCGCAACTACAATATAAACAACGAGCTGTTTCGACCTCCATTTCCACCAAAATTTGTGTACGAGTCTCAAATCACTCCACAAACTCAAATACAACATCAAAACCCCACATTGATGCTCACAATACCCAAAATATCGAACCTTAGAAGCTGCTGGATGAACCAACATCGACAAAAACATGATCGAGTTGTACCAAATTTGTACCAGGCTGTTAAGAAAGCATCCATGAGTCCATACCATTTTATTTTATGATTTTAGGAATTTTATTCCATTTGATTTCGATTTTTGAAGATGAATATTTCCCACATTTTAAGAATAGGAAGATGGAGGCCAGTTTCTGGTTTCACAGAAAATGGTTTAGGGTTAATGGGAAGGGTAGTGTGTTTATAGGAATTTTATATTTTTATATTCCATTATTATATTTAATTTTAACCAACCGCTATTTCATTTGTCAATTAAAAATCCATATGATCACATATAATACCCAATTTTTATAAAAATGGACGTGCAGCTACAGTTCGACATTGCGGACCCAACGAAACTAGTTTCGTCGAATTCCGACTATGTTTGCTCACACAACATATTTTTAATTGTCAAAATATCGATTGTTTTTCACATTAAAAATCCTTACGGCCACACACTGACTCCAAAAATTACGAAAATTAAAATGTAACAATAATTTAATATTGCGGATCCAACAAAATTAGTTTCATCGAAAACAGAGGTCATTTGCAAAACTGGCTATTTTTAAAGCTCTAAATAAACCCTTTTAAATATATAAATATATTTAAAAATAATTAAATTAAATATAAATAAATAAATATTCTCGTATATATTCACATATAATATTACGCAGCTCCAGAATAAATATATATGGATTTACAACTCGATATTTCATCATCAAAGTTATATCGATATTCGGTTTATATTTAAATCCTTTTATAAATCGTTATAAATTATAAAGGTATTCCATAACGACTTTTCAAAAATTTGATTTGGACATAAATCAAAATCTACACAATGAAATCCCGATTTTTCTCTTCCATTAGAAAAATATACTTCACCAGCTTCGAACGTTCTTTTTTCATAGAAATCCGATTTAAAATGGATTCTGTATATTCGTTTAAAGTTCGAATCGCCAAATAGCAAACTGCCACGCCATTTCGAGCTCGATTATAATTATAATATAATTATACATTCAAACTCTCGTTATTTAAATATATTTGTTATTCTAATTAAATTCTAAGCTGAATTGAATATTTTAAATTGTCCAGTTCACATTATATTGTCAATTCACTAATTCTGACTATTTCGAAATTAAACATATTATTCTATTATTTATATTAATTAAATATTCCATATAATTTAGTTAAACAACTATTTAGTTCTTTAAATCATGATTTAAATAATTAAATAAATAAATTATTATATCGTAAAAATACGGGACATTACAACTAACACTTGGAGCGGTTGGTTTACCCCTTAGCAAATCTCAATACCTTTTTGTAAGGAGTATTTACTAACTCCAACCTGAATCTTGTGATTTGGTTAAAAGTGTTGACATACTCAGTCATGCTCCCTTGTTTCAAGTTCAAAAATTTCTCTGGTTGCATTCCTTCTTCGTCTTGTGATAAGAATCTTACCTCAAAAGTAAATTTAAAGTTATCCCAAGTAACTACTTCTGGTCCGGCTTAAACTATTTCCCACCAGTATGATTCTTTATCCTTAAGCTGAAAAGCTGCTAACTGGACTCTCCTCCTATCAATAAACTCCAACAAGTTAGATACATGCTCTGTTTCTCTTAACCAATTTCATGCCTCTACAAAACTTTCAGTACAGCGAAAAGGTTTTCCTCCAATTGTGCTGAAGTCTTTGCAGAGTTTAGAAAATTTGACTACGGGAGGAGGAGGACGCGCTACCACGGCTATTGCTAGGGGAGGTACATTCTGTTGTACCCCAACAGACATCATTGCTTCAACATATCTGAGAAACCAAGTGGGTATGGGAATGCCTTCGGGGAAGTTAGGAGCCCAAGACAAGCTGAAAAAGGATGAAACAAGAATTCAGAAAGAGAATCAAAGGAATATTGTAAATAAATTGAGGGGATTTTGATTTTCAAAAAAATCACTTTTATTCTGAAAACATTTTTCAAAAACTTTTCTTTTGATCTTGTAACCTTAAGCACTGATAGCAGATGTGACAGCCCACGTCCGTTAATGTCACCCTAAGGAGAATGCATTAACTTTCGTGAAGCGCAATAGGTAAACAGTGACTAAATGTACAAGACATATATAAATAATGCAACATAAAAACTTAAACTTTTATTAATTAGAAAACAAGGTTTCAAATCCAAAGTTACAGCATCATATTTTTCTCTAATACTCAGAAGTAATCTATCTCATAATCAGAGTACAAAAAACATAACAATATCCCTCAAGTGTCATTATAATAAGCATGAATAAACCGAAGAGAAATGCTTTCAAAAGAAGAGCTATTCAAATCCAAGCAGAATCACGATCTCAACTACTGACCACTCCCACTCTAAGAACCTCGGGAGGGGGGGGGGGGAGGGGAGGAAGGAAGAGAGGGAAAACAGAAGGATCTGACATAAAGTCTGGGGAGTTCTAGTAATTTCTAGCATATCTATATGAAATGGTGTCAAGATAGATCAATAATACTGGAAGAAAGAGTACAGTAAAACATGTATACACTTACGAAGTAAACAAGATGTCAAGACAAGATAAATGTAGATTAAACTTCTCATTCATATCCCAAGAGTTAAACTAACTGCACCAACTTTACCAGTATTAACATGATTAGGTGTTACTCTGGTACTACCCATGCGATCGGCTCCCTATGACCCATATATCTCGTGTCATCCCTAGAGGTAGGGTGTCTCAGTCCCTAACCCAGCAACTTATAAAACACAGCCATATCCGTAAGTGTTTTTATGTCTTAGGTCCAATAGACGGATTCATGCACGCTCATGACTTCGTCGGAAACGATCCCCTAATGCCCCCAAAACCTTGAACCTCTTATAATCAAGTTCAGTAAAGCGCGCCCTTAGCTCTACCTAGTACGAGGTACGTACCACGAAACTAACATGGATATTGACTAATATGGGTTCCACACAACTTGACACAAGCTAACCCCTAGACTTGTGTTTCCATGTACCCAGGATTTAAGAGTAAACTTGGGACCACTTTAGCTTATTATTATTTAACAAGGGTAACTTAGTAGGTTTAAGTCCAATAGTAAGCCTCGTTGTAAAATTACGTTTATCTAAATGTTATTAGTGTACAACCCTTCTTCACTCAACAAGCACCTTCCTAGATGTACCACTAGATTTACAGTGTAATTTACTTGACTTCTACGTCTAGTACAATTCTATTCTTACATTTAATACTTAATACATTAAGTCCAATTTAACTGATTATCATGTCACATGTTCATCCTAACATGTAATTAACCCATCTTTAAAAGAATACATGTAATTATTCAAGCCTAACATGTTAACATGAAATTATCTCAATTAAATTAACATGAAATTATCCAATCTTAATAGGTTAACATGAAATTATCTCAATTAAATTAACATGAAATTATCCAATCTTAATAGGTTAACATGTAATTATCCCAATTAACATGTAATCATTCTAATTAACATGTAATTATCCTAATTCTTACCGTTAAGGGTTCTAGTACATAATATGCCCAATTCCCCCATTTAAGTGTCGTTATTCTAATTTATGTCGTTTATACATAGTAGCTTAGGCTTTGAGTAGCCTAGGTTAGCATAAAATAAAAAGGGAAAAAGGGAGAAATAGATCTCAGGCGGAGTAAATAGGCATAATAGAAAGACTGTAAATAAATGAAAGACACAATAGGGATAAGGAAGATTAATGTTCATATTATAACTTGTACATCTGAATAGAAAAACATGTATAACATATATATAGGGATTATTTTAGGCACTATTTATATCAAATCCAATGTTATTTACTGTCTAGAACCTTTTTAAATAATCAAGTGCAACGAACCAGTTTTTCAATGATTTAAATATATGAAATTTATTTGAATTTATATTTATAAAATTGATGTTTGGTTGAAATTTAAAATTTTGTTTATTTTAAACTGATTTGTGTAAGGGTAAATTTAAAATTTTATGTTCGATTTAAATATTTTTCTAAATTAAAAATTAATGATATATATATATATATAAATATATATATAAATTTGTATGTTTTAAAGTTTTATTTGAATTTGAAAAGTTTATTTGTTTAAGTGTTAGCTATATTGTAACGACCCACAAAATCTGAACCAATTTTTTTTTTTTAAATTGGATAAAATAATGGATTTTAAATATTTAAAATAAATATTTTAAATAATAAAGGTGAAAACTGAGTTTGAATCGACAATTGAAAAGGAATATAATTAATTCTAATTATAAACAAGGCCTGAAATGGCGCGGTAGTTTCAAAATTTGAATTCAAACTTCGACTGACTGTACCGGGTGCAAAACAAAACGGATTTGAGTGAAACCAAAAATATTTAAATCTGTTAGTGAATACCTTTCTAACAAATATGAAAAATCGAAGTTTCATAGCGGAAAGCAAAAGTTATGGCCAAATGAATTTTCAGAAAGGTCGCTATGGAATTTATATAGCCCGTGAAATTAGCCATTTTGCAAACGACCTCGAAATTCGACGAAACCACTTTTGTTGGATCCGGGATGAGAAGTTATTGCTAGGTTTCAAATTTCATAATTTTTGAAGCTAGTATGTGAGCGTGGCAAAGGAAAACGTGTTTTGGTCAATTACAGTTAAATTGGATCGGCCAGAAATGGGCCTTTTTGCAAACGGTCTCAGAATTCGACGAAACTAGTTTTGTTGGGACCGTATCGTCAAAACATAGCCAGATTTATTTTTCTGGAATTTTTCGAATTAGTTTGTGGCCCTTGTAAATTGAAATGTACGTTCAAATCGAATATTGAATGTTATATATTTTAATTTGAATGGAAACTGACTGAAACAGTCGAATGGGCCTTCGAAACATATCCCATTGTGTTCGGAATGGGGGTAAAACGCTTGGGGCGACAGTCGTTGGGTTTGGATTGGTGTTCGTGGGTGGAAGAGGGTATTTTAGAGATTTTAAAATATATAAATAAAATAAAAAATCTCATTGGCCAGAAATATAATTTCCTCTCTCCCCGACAGTCGACTGAAGGCGGAAACACGTTCAAACCTTTCCCCTCATTTTCCGATCAATCCACGCCGAATTAGCTCGTGCCACAGTTGAACTTTTTGAAGATCTTCTCGTGATCTTCAAATCCATATAAAGTTTGGAATTTTTCGTGGCCTGTGGAGTGCGAATCGACGCCAGGAAGACTGGCCATTCAAACCGCCGCCGCCGTCAACCAGGGCCACCGAAGTGGGCCCCGCTCCAGGCGCCAGTGCGCCTCTCTCCCCTCTTCCTCGCTGCGCTGGCCGATCGACGAATAGCTTCACGGATTGAAAGAAAATTCAAAACCTAGTTTTGAACGAAACAGCTGAGGTACGACCATATTAATTTTCAATAGTTTTAACACCTTTAAACCTTTGCAAACTTTGAAAAATCATACATTTTCGTGTGTTGACGAAATTCGATGAAACAGGAAACATCGTGACCGTGTGGACGTCTTCTACATTCTAGAAGAGACCGCATATTTTTCTGAGCCTTTTGCTATTTTTGGTGGAGCGGAACCCAATGTGAGATTTCTAATTTATAAACAATATGGAAAACGACGATGTATAAATTATATAGTCGATGTATGAGTTATATAAGCGTTGTACACCTCTTGTATAAGCATTGTATAAGTTGTACGTTCGATGTATAAGTTGTATATGCGTTGTAAAAATTATATATGTGTTGAAATAGAAGTGAATTGCTATATATATATATATATATATATATATATATATATATATATACGCCCCTCGTCCACAAACCATGGACGATATTTATTGGTTGTAATTGGTGTGAAAATTGATTGATAGCGAATGGTTGATTGGAATTGTTTGTGGTTGATATTGATTGATTGTGGTTGAAAAATACCCGTTTGTGGTTGAGAAATATTTGGTTGAAACCACATAGGATTAGTTTGTGGAAATGAAATAAATATACATGCCGCCTGCGTGCGAACTAGTTGCATGATTCCCCATTGTCAAAAACCACGAGGTTTTAAGGTAGAGCGAGGAGCTGTACTAGGGACGGTCCCGGTTTTAACTACCCTGTCGTTATACTGCCGAAATTTTGAATAATATTCATGTGTTTGAATTATTTTCATTTGTTGAAACTATATTTATTCGTTGAATAGAAAACCTTCATGTGTTGAGTCGATATTCATTCGTTGAATTGATGTTCATGTGTTGAATGGTATTCGTGTTCTAAATATAAAAATCACCTTTTTATCGATATATACGAACTATAGAAAACCTTCATGTGTTGAATCAATATTCATTCGTTGAATTGAAATTCATGTGTTGAATGGTATTCGTGTTTTAAATATAAAAATCACATTTTTATCTATATATATAAACTGTAGAAAACCTTCATGTGTTGAATCGATATTCGTTCGTTGAATTGAAATTCATGTGTTGAATGGTATTCGTGTTTTAAATATAAAAATCACCTTTTTATCGATATATACAAACTATAGAAAACCTTCATGTGTTGAATCGATATTCATTCGTTGAATTGAAATTCATGTGTTGAATGGTATTCGTGTTTTAAATATAAAAATCACCTTTTTATCGATATATACAAACTATAGAAAACCTTCATGTGTTGAATCGAAATTCATTCGTTGAATTGAAATTCATGTGTTGCATGGTATTCATATTTTGAAAGAAATTGTTTTATAATAAAAATCCTATTTTTATCACCTATATGAACTATAGAAAATAATCTTGTTTTGAAATAAATTGTTTTATAATAAAAATCCTATTTTTATCACCTATATGAATTATAGAAAATAATTGTGTTTTGAAATGAACTGTTTTACAATAAAAATCACATTTTTATTATATACATGAATTGTTAAAAGTAGCGAAGTGTTGAAATAGAAGATAGTTGGATAAAAATATAATTTTTATCAAATGTATGAAAAGAATATAGCTTTGAAATCGAAAAATCGATATATATATATATATATAAATAGAATTGAAATATATCGAATAACGACGCTGCAGTTCGTATTTTGAAACCGTGATTTCAAACGATTAGTGCGGGAGATCCGACCATCGGATTTTCCCGAAACCGCAACCGTTGGGTCCGCTTTGGAAATATCTTTCCAACGGCACCAACTTTGTAAAGATCCAACGGTTGGATTGTCTGGAATGTTTAATTCAAATCTAAAGAAAAACAGCGCTAGAATCGATTATATATATATAATTATATTTAATCGAATAACGATGCTGCAGTTCGTATTTTGAAATCGAAACTTCAAATGATTATACCGAGAGATCCGACCGTCGGATTTTCCCGAAACTAGAACCGTTGGATTCGTTTTGAAAAGATCTTTCTAATGATGTAAATTTTGTGAAGATCCAACGGTTAGATTTTCAGATATTTGCAAATCAAATCTGAAGAAAAACAGCGCCACGGCCGCGTTATGGCCCGAAGCATCGTTTTGAATAAAGTGGCTATTTTAAAATAAATAAAAATAGCGATAAATCATTATAAAATATTATAAACGATTTAGATGTGAAATTTAGAAATTAACTGAAGGTTGGCTAAGTCGAATGGTTTCCTGGGTGTTGATTTGATGTTGGTTTCGGCCTTCGGGGTTAATATTTGGGGAATCGTTCTCTTACTGATTGACGGTTAGTGACTAATGAATTGAAATGATGCGTATGTGTGTTAGTGTTGCACTTGTTTATTATATACGCGAGTTGCTCAGAAAGACCGGGTTTATCCCATTCTGAATAACTCAGTCGACGATAAGAAGTCGAAGATGAAGACGGGGGTTGAAGACCGATCTTCACCTCGTTTGGATGGCCACTGAGGTCCTGGTTGGGGGGCATCCCGAAATATGGATAATGAGTGGTGATCGTCCAGACGTACGTGGGAATCGATGAATATGCGAGGTATTTAGTGCCTCCGGTTTCGTTCAGACCCAAAACGGACTTGCAAATGGACAGTGTGTATGACATTGGAATTTATTCTGTGTGATTGATAGCCATCAGTTGCACGGTGTGAGTTGCCTGTGTGGCATGCTAAGATGCAGTGATCAGGGCTTCTATTGAAAAGCAAAGTCTTGAGGATGATCAAAGCACCGCCTGTGTGGCGTAGCTTTGTGTATATCGTGAAATCGCGAGCCTCACACCTCGGTATGAACCAGAAACGGGAGAAGGACCTCAGGGAGGGCATGCGTTTCTTTCTAGCTAGGAGTTGTGTCAGTGTTTTTACACAGCCTGACATTTTACTTATGTGGTTGTTACTGTTGCGAGGCGCCTCGGTTAGATCGGACGATCCGGGTCCGATGGAGTCATTTGTTAGCTCATTTGCGCCCCATAGGGCGGGGAGACGTATTGCTCAGGCATTTTAATCCACATCGGTGGACCGGCCCTGTCGCTCCAAGGGTCGATGCATTCTGATCCTGAGACATGGTAGGCTAGATTGTCTCGAATTTGGTAAGGACTATCTTTTGCCTTGGTTCATGACGGAAATCCAATTTCCAAATACGTGACCGTGCGATTTTGATTGTATACCTATATATGGTGACATAGTGGTATGGGGCATTAATGCCGTCTATGATTGATAGTTATGATTTGAAATTGTTTTCAAAACATATAAACACTAATAATATCAAATGCCTTTGTTTTATTCGTATCAAGCATATCTTGGCCATTATAAGGTAAAAACTCTATCCTCTGGTTTGTGCTGCATTGTGTGATGGGAACTGAGTCTTATAATGGCTTCATTTTTTATAACAAGCATTGCGATGTTTAAAAGAAAGATTTGTTTTTAAAGCACTGGCAATCCAACGGAGTAAACCCGTTCTGCGAAAGTGGCGTGGTCCTGTGATTAGCCATATTTTAAATGTGTTGAGTAGATTTCTCATACCAGTCCCATGATTGACTCGTAGTTTGTTTCACTTTCAAACTCGGGTGCCCCTCTTTCTACACTGGCAGCCTTGTATTCAGGTTTTTGCTGGCTTTCTCTGGATAGCTGGAGCTGAAGATGGATTCTATCATTTATTTCTTTTTATGCTGTTCAGCTCCTATTGTACATTATGTTTCTTTTCCGCTGTTGACATATATGTATAGCTGAACTGTATTTGTACTAAGTATGATCCTGTATACTGTGTAACTCTGATGATTACGTTTATTCAGTGTATTATTTGTACATTATCTGGTGTATTTATTTATTTATGTTCTGCTATTATCTATTTCTGTGTTATATTCCAAAGATAACCCTTGTCACCGTCAGTACGAGAAATGGGGTCGTCACAACGTGGTATCAGAGCTTTGGTTAAGCTTAGTTCTGGAATATAACATAATAACGAACTCGTCAGAAATAGAACCAGTAGTGTTCTAGGACGAGTAACTCATTACAGATAGGATCAGTAATATCCTAGTATGAGTAGCAGAATGAATACACCCCACTAGACACATTTACATTTGAAGTATATGTTTTTATGTTTTAAATTATCTTTTCTGTGACCTGACACTTGATCTGCTATTTGCAGAAGTACTAGAAAAATGAGTGTCAGAAACAGAAGGAATGCAGAACCGGATATTGAGGCCCTATTAGTCAAGTATAGAAATATGGGTGGAATACCATTCTCTGGTGAAGAATCTATTATGAACACACAGGCTTGGATTCGTTCTACTAAGAAAATCTTTGATGGTTTAAAGCTGAGGGATGACCAGAAAAGATTACTGGCATCCTGGGCACTCAAAGATGAAGCTTTATTCTTGTGGGATTCGGTTATTGAGGATAATCCAGAAGGTGATATCACCTGGGATAGATTTATAGTGATTTTCCTAGAAAGATTTACTCCTCCTGAAGCAACTGAGCGATTATGTGATGAATTCTCTTATCTGATACAAGGAGATATGACCATTCCTGAATATCGTAAGAAATTCAACGAACTCTCTCATTTTGCCCCTCATCTGATTAAAGACCCAAAGAGGAAGAATCTGAGATTTATTCATGGCCTGCAAAGAAAATATCAGAATAGTGTGATGAGGAATGTGAAGCTTCCTTTTTCTGAAATGATTTATATGGCTTATCAGTATGAAGATCTCGATAGGAAAGGTATGTTGCGAGACGAAGAAGAAATCAGTTCTAGCAACAAAAGATAATTCGAAGCTGATAGCCCAGAGACAAGTGTGCAGCCTAAGGCAAATACAAACACTGAGGTCAGAAAGAGGCCAAAGTTCGGTCAGAAAAAGGTAAAGGCAGTCGTGTGTCTAAAGTGTAATCAGCAAGGGCATTCGATGAGGAACTGCAGATCTTCGAACAGACGAAAGGATGGTGGGTCTAAATCCGAGAAGAATTTTCAGGAGAATAGAAAGTGCGTTCAATGCCGTCGGACTGGCCATCTTGAAAAGGATTGTCGGCTATTTAAGAGATCCAAAGCAGTACATGTAAATGAAGTGGCAAAAGTGCCTGCATCTTCGTCTGCTCAAAAAAGGTCTGATGTTTTAGAAGGCACGCTTAATGTCAAAAACATTCCAGTTAAAGTACTATTTGATACAGGTGCGTCACGAAGCTTTATTGCAAAGAGTGCATTCAAGAAGTTGGATTTGAAATTGAAGAAGCTCAAAGAACCAATGACTGTCCAAAATCCAATTGGGGGTTCCATCAATCTCAGTTGGGTTTGTGCAGTACCTGTCTCTTTTTCCTGCTATAAATTCCCTACTATCTCTATCATCATGAATTTTAATGAATTCGATCTTATTCTGGGATTGGATTGGCTAACCAAATATGAAGCAGAGGTTAGATGCGCCGAGAGAGTTGTTAAGGCAAAGGCCCAATCGGGGAATTATATAACCATACCATGTGAAGGCCCGAATTCAAATATAAAGGACTTCTGGGCAGCTTTGGATGTTTCTCCAGCTCAAATAGAAAATATCCCTGAAGTCATAGAGAATATTCCTGACCTCATCAAAGACATTCCTGTCGTCAAAAATTATGCGGATGTGTTCAAAGAAGTTGTTCGCTTACCTCCGCAGAGAGAAATAGATTTCAAGATCGCTTTGATTCCCAATGCAAGGCCGGTAGTTCACGCTATTCGAAGAATGTCCTTGAAAGAGAAAGAAGAACTTGACAATCAAACACGACAGCTAGTATGGAAGGGTCTGATCAGGCCTAGTTTCTCTGATTGGGGAGCAGCAGTGGTGTTTGTCCCAAAATCTGACGGTACTCTGTGTCTATGTGTGGATTATCGTGATTTGAACAAGCAGACAATAAAGAACAAATATCCATTGCCGCGAATTGATGATTTATTGGATCGTCTGAATGGAGCACAAGTATTCTCAAGAATGGACCTAGCTACAGGCTTCCATCAACTTCGAATTGCCGAAGAGTGTGTTCCAATGACAGCATTCAGAGGTCCAGACTTATTCTACGAGTGGTTAGTAATGCCGTTCGGCTTATGTAACACTCCAGCATACTTCGTCAATTTTATGAATAGAGTGTTCAGAGGAGTTTTGAATAAATTTGTTCTGGTTTTTATTGACGATGTTCTAATCTTCTCTAAATCAAAGGCCGAACATGAAAAGCATTTGGAACAGGTTCTGGAAATCCTCAGAAGGAATGTATTAAAAGCCAAACTATCCAAATGTATATTCTGGCAAGATGAAGTAAAATTTCTAGGCTATGTCGTATCAAAAGAAGGAATTGCTGTGGACCCAAGTAAAATCACAGCTATTCAGAATTGGAAACAACCCAGTACCCCTAAAGAAGTCCGCAGTTTTCTCGGATTGGCTAGCTATTATCGGAAATTCGTTAAAAACTTTTCGAAGATATCTGGTCACTTAACGAAGCTTACAAAGAAGCACTCTAAATTCAAATGGACTCCAGAAAGTGAGGAGGCTTTTGAAGAGCTAAAGTTAAGATTAACGACAACTCCAGTGTTAACCATCATCGATGGCAATCAGGATTTGAAAGTCTGAACAGATGCTTCTAGAGAAGGCCTGGGCGCAGTGTTAATGCAAAGAGGCCAAGTGATTGCTTATGCTAGCCGTCAACTGAAGCCACACGAGAAAAACTATGTAACTCATGATCTTGAGTTGTTGGCTATAGTATTCTCTTTGAAAATCTGGAGACATTATCTTCTGGGTGAGAAATTCGAACTGTATACTGACCATCAGTCGTTAAAGTATCTATTCACCCAGAAAGACATGAATCTGAGGCAGCAACGTTGGCTAGAGTTCCTTGTAGCATATGATTTTAAGATTCTATACACTCCAGGGAAAGCCAATGTCGTGGCCGATGCGCTGAGTCGAAAGAATGTAATGATCGCCAGCTTTGTTATCACGACTTCCTTGATTGACAAAATATTTATTCTTCAGAAGGATGATAACTTCATTAAGGATATGAGCAAAAGGATTCAGAAAGGCGAACCCTCGTGTTTTCAAATAGATAACGACGGGACCCTGAGATTGAAAGGAAGGATTTGTGTTCCCGACATCCCAGAGTTAAAAAGGGAAGTGTTAGACGAGTGTCACAAATCCAAGCTGAGTATCCATCCCGGTGTGGCCAAAATGTACAACGATCTCAAGCAAACATTCTGGTGGAAGGTTATGAAAAGAGACGTATCGATATATGTTAGTTGATGCCCTACGTGCCAGCTAGTCAAAAGCGACCAACAGAAACTGGCTGGATTGTTACAACCGCTAGACGTTCCAGGCTGGAAGTGGGAACATATTTCCATGGACTTCATTGATGGTCTGCCCAGAACTAGAAAAGGAAATGACAGTATTTGGGTGATCGTAGATCGCTTCACGAAGACCGCTCATTTCATACCTGTCCGATCAAACAGAACTGCTCAGAGTCTGGTGCAGATTTACTTCAAGGAAATTGTTAGACTACACGGAGTGCCGCTCAACATAGTCAGTGATAGAGATACAATATTTACTAGCAAATTCTGGAAGGCATTTCAAGTTGACTTGGGAACAAAGCTGAATCCAAGCACCGCTTATCATCCTCAGACAGACGGTCAGACTGAGAGGGTAAATCGTATTTTAGAAGATCTATTGCGGGCTTGTGTTCTAGATTTCGGTGGATCATGGGAAGACCATCTGCATTTGGCTGAATTCTCTTATAACAACAGCTACCAGGCAAGCCTGACAATGTCACCATTCGAAGCATTGCATGGTAGACCGTGCCGATCTCCTGCTTGTTGGGTCGAACCCGGTAATAGACTCGTGTTAGGGCCCGATATGATCCGAGAAGCTGCCGACAAAGTCGATTTTATTAAGAAACGATTACTGGACGCTCAAAGCCGACAAAAGAGTTATGCCGATAGAAGAAGAAGAGATATATCGTTTGCAGTTGGCGACTATATATATCTGAAAGTATCGCCGATGAGAGGAGTTATCAGGTTCGGTAAAACAGGGAAATTGGCGCCCAAATTCATTGGTCCGTTCCCTATTCTGGAATGGATCGGAACGCTCGCTTATAGAGTTAAATTGCCTGATTGGTTGCCTGGAGTTCATGATGTATTTCACATATCTCAACTTCGAAAGCACGTTCATGATCCAGACTTGATCGTGGAAGAAGCAGCTCAACAAGATATTGAAATTACTCCAGAATTAGCTGTGAGAAGAGAGCCGCTCAAGATCATTGCCAAAGAAACCAAAGAACTGAGGAACAAGAAGGTTCACTTAGTCAAAGTGCAATGGAGTGGAGATCCGCGAGATTGTACTTGGGAAACTGAGGAGAGCATTCAGAAAGCCTATCCTAGATGCCGAGTGGATATCTCTGATTGACTCCGGCGCAAGGTACATTTACCATACTTTGCATTACCAATTAGTTCTCTACTCTGTTGTTATTTTCTTTCCATGGATGTGCACTTTTGATTCTATCTGAATGATTTTAAAAGAGTATAGAAATTGATTAGTATATTTTTGAAAAGTTAAAAACAAATTGATTGCTGTTTGTGTTGTGTGATAGTAGATTTGATTAATTAAATTATTAAAACAATAGTTAATTTAATTAATAATAGAATAATGGTAGAATTTATTCATTTAAATCACACATTGAACTGATTAGAAAATAGATAGAAAAATATACTTGTTCATTGTATATGTTTGAAAAGGTAAATGGATAGCTGTTGAGTAAAGAAATTATTTGCGTGCCCGACAAATAGGTAAACCGTATTGAGTTGGATGCGAAATATTATTATATCAACTCCTGTGAATGCCATTGGATGCGGAGTGCTGGTTATTCTGTGTGTGATAATAAACGTCGCCATAGGATAGTAACAATTAATTTTGAACTACATTGCATGGCATACTTCTGAAGATAGGCATACTTCATCATATACCACATAAGCATTTGGAGCTTGTGTGACGAGGTGGAAGATTTACCATACGAGCGAGAGGCTTGTATGGCGATGACTATATTTTACAGGTTGAACTGATGACTGATATGGACTATTTAAATTGTAACGATAAAATTGCCAGATTAATAAAAACCCCACACGGGTCTGGAGTTGACAATAATCACGTCTCTCTAGTTATTAGATACGACACATGGACTATTTATTTCCCACACGGGACGAGGTGACGAGGATTTATCCTCTGGAGCATTTAAAATACACACTCCCTCAGGCTTTGACAGGGTGACGAGAATTTATTCTCTGGAGTTATTATCTATACACGCTCCCCTGTAAACACCAGATTATATCACTATAAATATGTGTATGCTTTATAGGATTTATTGGGTAACTAATACGGCCCAATAAATTTCCAAACCTCTCCCCGTACAAAGGAGGTTATGGCGAAATTTTTCGAAAATTCCGGGTGTTAGCCAAATTTTTGAAGAAATTGAAAATTCTCAGAAACTGAAAAGTTGGAGAATGGAAGCCAGATTGAACGTAGAGTTGATTAATCAAACCACTTTCGACTTTGTTCCTTTTCTGGGACGAAAAGTTTTAAGTGAGGGAGATTGTAACGACCCGGAAAATCTGAACCAATTTAAAAATTTTAAATTGGCTAAAATAATGGATTTTAAATATTTAAAATAAATATTTTAAATAATAAAGGTGAAAACTGAGTTTGAATCGATAATTGAAAAGGAATATAATTAATTCTAATTATAAACAAGGCCTGAAATGGCGTGGTAGTTTCAAAATTTGAATTCAAACTTCGACTGACTGTATCGGGTGCAAAACAAAACGGATTTGAGTGAAACCAAAAATATTTAAATTTGTTAGTGAATACCTTTCTAATGAATCTGAAAAATCGAAGTTTCATAGCGGAAAGCAAAAGTTATGGCCAAATGAATTTTCAGAAAGGTCGCTATGGAATTTATATAGTCCGTGAAATTGGCCATTTTGCAAACAACCTCGGAATTCGAAGAAACCACTTTTGTTGGATCCGGGATGAGAAGTTATTAGTAGGTTTCAAATTTCATAATTTTTGAAGCTAGTATGTGAGCGCGGCAAAGGAAAATGTGTTTTGGTCAATTACAGTTAAATTGGATCGGCCAGATATGGGCCTTTTTGCAAACGGTCTCAGAATTCGACGAAACTAGTTTTGTTGGGACCTATCGTCAAAACATAGCTAGATTTATTTTTCTGGAATTTATCGAATTAGTTTGTGGCCCTAGCAAATTGAAATGTACGTTCAAATCGAATATTGAATGTTACATATTTTAATTTGAATGGAAACTGACTGAAACAGTCGAATGAGCCTTCGAAACATATCCCATTGTGTTCGCAATGGGGGTAAAACGCTAGGGGCGACAGTCGTTGGGTTTGGATTGGTGTTCGTGGGTGGAAGAGGGTATTTTAGAGATTTTAAAATATATAAATAAAATAAAATAATCTCATTGGCCAGAAATAAAATTTCCTCTCTCCCCGACAGTCGAGTGAAGGCGGAAACACGTTCAAACCTTCCCCCTCATTTTCCGATCAATCCACGCCGAATTAGCTCGTGCCACAGTTGAACTTTTTGAAGATCTTCTCGAGATCTTCAAATCCATATAAAGTTTGGAATTTTTCGTGGCCTGTGGAGTGCGAATCGACGCCAGGAAGTCTGGCCATTCAAACCGCCGCCGCCGTCAACCAGGGCCACCGAAGTAGGCCCCGCTCCAAGCGCCAGTGCGCCTCTCTCCCGTCTTCCTCGCTGCGCTGGCAGATCGACGAATAGCTTCACAGTTCAAAAGAAAATTCAAAACCTAGTTTTGAACGAAACAGCTGAGGTACGGCCATATTAATTTTCAACAGTTTTAACACCTTTAAACCGTTGCAAATTTGAAAAATCATATCTTTTTCGTGTGTTGACGAAATTCGATGAAACAGGAAAAATCGTGACCGTGTGGACGTCTTCTACATTCTAGAAGAGACCGCATATTTTTCTGAGCCTTCTGCTATTTTTGGTGGAGTGGAACCCAATGTGAGATTTCTAATTTATAAACGATATGGAAAACGATGATGTATAAATTATATAGTCGATGTATGAGTTATATAAGCGTTGTACACCTCTTGTATAAGTGTTGTATAAGTTGTACGTTCGATGTATAAGTTGTATATGCGTTGTAAAAATTATATATGTGTTGAAATAGAAGTGAATTGCTATATATATATATATATATATATATATATATATATATATATACGCCCCTCGTCCACAAACCATGGACGATATTTAAGATTGGTGTGAAAATTGATTGATAGCGAATGGTTGATTGGAATTGTTTGTGGTTGATATTGATTGATTGTGGTTGAAAAATACCCGTTTGTGCTTGAGAAATATTTGGTTGAAACCACATAGGATTAGTTTGTGGAAATGAAATAAATATACATGCCGCCTGCGTGCGAACTAGATGCATGATTCCCCATTATCAAAAACCGCGAGGTTTTAAGGTAGAGCGAGGAGCCGTACTAGGGACGGTCCCGGTTTTAACTACCTTGCCGTTGTGCTGCCGAAATTTTGTATAATATTCACGTGTTTGAATTATTTTCATTTGTTGAAACTATATTTATTCGTTGAATAGAAAACCTTCATGTGTTGAGTCGATATTCATTCGTTGAATTGAAATTCATGTGTTGAATGGTGTTCGTGTTCTAAATATAAAAATCACCTTTTTATCGATATATACAAACTATAGAAAACGTTCATGTGTTGAATCGATATTCATTCGTTGAATTGAAATTCATATGTTGAATGGTATTCGTGTTTTAAATATAAAAATCACATTTTTATCTATATATATACACTATAGAAAACCTTCATGTGTTGAATCGATATTCATTCATTGGATTGAAATTCATGTGTTGAATGGTATTCGTGTTTTAAATATAAAAATCACCTTTTTATCGATATATACAAACTATAGAAAACCTTCATGTGTTGAATCGATATTCATTCATTGAATTGAAATTCATGTGTTGAATGGTATTCGTGTTTTAAATATAAAAATCACCTTTTTATCGATATATACAAACTATAGAAAACCTTCATGTGTTGAATCGAAATTCATTCGTTGAATTGAAATTCATGTGTTGAATGGTATTCATATTCTGAAAGAAATTGTTTTATAATAAAAATCCTATTTTTATCACCTATATGAACTGTAGAAAATAATCTTGTTTTGAAATAAATTGTTTTATAATAAAAATCCTATTTTTATCACCTATATGAACTATAGAAAATAATCATGTTTTGAAATGAATTCTATTACAATAAAAATAACAATTTTATTATATACATGAATTGTTAAAAGTAGCGAAGTGTTGAAATAGAAGACAGTTAGATAAAAATATAATTTTTATCAAATGTATGAAAAGAATATAGCTTTGAAATTGAAAAATTGATATATATATATATATATAAATAGAATTGAAATATATCGAATAACGACGCTGTAGTTCGTATTTTGAAACCGTGATTTCAAACGATTAGTGCAGGAGATCCGACCATCGGATTTTCCTGAAACCGCAACCGTTGGGTCCGCTTTGGAAATATCTTTCCAACGGCACCAACTTTGTAAAGATCCAACGGTTGGATTGTCTGGAATGTTTAATTCAAATCTGAAGAAAAACAGCTCCAAAATCGATTATATTTATATATATATAAATATAATTATATTTAATCGAATAACGACGCTGTAGTTCGTATTTTGAAATCGAAACTTCAAACGATTATACCGGGAGATCCGACCGTCGAATTTTCCCGAAACTGGAACCGTTGGATTCATTTTGAAAAGATCTTTTTAATGATGTAAATTTTGTGAAGATCCAACGGTTAGATTTTCAGATATGTGCAAATCAAATCTGAAGAAAAATAGCGCCACGGCCGCGTTATGGCCCGAAGCGTCGTTTTGAATAAAGTGGCTATTTTAAAATAAATAAAAATAGCGATAAATCGTTATAAAATATTATAAACGATTTAGATGTCAAATTTAGAAATTAACTGAAGGTTGGTTAAGCCGAATGGTTTCCTAGGTGTTGATCTGATGTTGGTTTCGGCCTTCGGGGTTAATATTTGGGGAATCGTTCTCTTACTGATTGACGGTTAGTGACTAATGAATTGAAATGATGCGTATGTATGTTATTGTTGCATTTGTTTATTATATACGCGAGTTGCTTAGAAAGACCGGGTTTATCCCATTCTGAATAACTGAATCGACGATAAGAAGTCGAAGATGAAGACGGGGGTTGAAGACCAATCTTCACCTCGTTTGGATGGCCACTGAGGTCCTGATTGGGAGGCATCCCGAAATATGGATGATGAGTGGTGATCGTCCAGACGTACGTGGGAATAGATGAATATGCAAGGTGTTTAGTGCCTCCGGTTTCGTTCAGACCCAGAACGGACTTGCAAATGGACAATGTGTATGACATTGGAATTTATTCTGTGTGATTGATAGCCATCAGTTGCATGGTGTGAATTGCCTATGTGGCATGCTAAGATGCAGTGATCAGGAATTCTGTTGAAAAGCAAAGTCTTGAGGAGATGATCAAAGCACCGCCTGTGTGGCGTAGCTTTGTGTATAACGTGAAATCGCGAGCCTCACTCCCCGGTATGAACCAGAAACAGGAGAAGGACCTCAGGGAGGGCATGCGTTTCTTTCTAGCTAGGAGTTGTGTCAGTGTTTTTACACGGCCTGACATTTTACTTATGTGTTTGTTACTGTTGCGAGGCGCCTCGGTTAGATCGGATGATCCTGGTCCGATGGAGTCATTCGTTGGCTCATTTGCGCCCCATAGGGCGGGGAGACGTATTGCTCAGACATTTTAATCCACATCGGTGGACCGTCCCTGTCGCTCCAAGGGTCGATGCGTTCTGATCCTAAGACATAGTAGGCTAGATTGTCTCAAATTCGGTAAGGACTATCTTTTGCCTTGGTTCATGATGGAAATCCAATTTCCAAATACGTGACCGTGCGATTTTGATTGTATACCTATATATGGTGACATAGTGGTATGGGGCATTAATGCCGTCTATGATTGATAGTTATGATTTGAAATTGTTTTCAAAACATATAAACACTAATAATATCAAATGCCTTTGTTTTATTCGTATCAAGCATATCTTGGCCATTATAAGGTAAAAACTCTATCCTCCGGTTTGCGTTGCATTGTGTGATGGGAACTGAGTCTTATAATGGCTTCATTTTTTATAAAAAGCATTGCGATGTTTAAAAGAAAGATTTGTTTTTAAAGCACTGGCAATCCAATGGAGTAAACCCGTTCTGCGAAAGTGGCGTGGTCCTGTGATTAGCCATATTTTAAATGTGTTGAGTAGATTTCTCATACCAGTCCCATGACTGACTCGTAGTTTGTTTCACTTTCAAACTCGGGTGCCCCTCTTTCTACACTGGCAGCCTTGTATTCAGGTTTTTGCTGGCTTTCTCTGGATAGCTGGAGCTAAAGATGGATTCTATCATTTATTTCTTTTTATGCTGTTCAGCTCCTATTGTACATTATGTTTGTTTTCCGCTGTTGACATATATGTATAGCTGAACTGTATTTGTACTAAGTATGATCCTGTATACTGTGTAACTCTGATTATTACGTTTATTCGGTGTATTATTTGTATATTATCTGGTGTATTTATTTATTTATTTCTGTTCTGCTATTATCTATTTCTGTGTTATATTCCAAAGATAACCCTTGTCACCGTCAGTACGGGAAATGGGGTCGTCACATATATTTTACAATATATTGAGATATATTATTAGAGAATTTTAGTCTTTATTTACTTGAGAATTTATTTTATGTAGAGTTAAATTTGGTTTAATGATAATTGTAGTTTACAATTTGTATTTTTGTATTTACAAGGTATTATAAAGGGTACATGTTTTTAAATAATTGTTTGTGCAAACTTGTCCATTTTTATTGTTTTGGTCCAACACGTGCTAATATTACTCTGTGTAAATGTCCATGCCTCCTTCCTCATTTTCAAACCGACCTTATATTTTTTCCTTTACATTTTGATCCGATCTCTCCCATTTTCGTTTTATTGCCAACATAATGCTTTTCCCCCAAATCCGTATAGATTTCCCAAATCGTGATAATGGCTTCCGCAAAATTCATTTTCCCCAAATCGGCAACTTCAGTGGCCTCCTCGAAAATCATGGCCTCTATATTTTTCTTCCTCCCGTCGTTCCTCTTTAAATAAAAATCCGCCTCACCACTCCTCCAGGAATTTGCTCCACCGCGAGTCACCACCTCCGTTGCAAACCGAACCTTGTGTCGCCTTCTCCCCTCGCGCTGACTGAAGCTCAGCTCCATCGCTCCTCCGCCTTGCAACTACGAATGACCGGAGCCGCCACCTTGCCAATTAACAGCAACCGTGCTGAGCAATCACCACCGGACCACTTCGAACCCTCGCGCACCCATTTCCAGTAACCAAACAGTCACCATGCTTCCTCACAAGCCAATGTCCATCGATGTTGCCACCCTGAAGTGCTGAAAGTCGCCGCTTTCACCATCCGCCTCTTCCATCTTGTCTCGAATTCAACCCTCGCTCCTACAGTCGTCTCGTTCGCCATTCCGTTGTTTAAGGTAAGTAACTCTTATGATTAAACTTATTTTCGTGTTCATTACTTCAAAAATTTTACTGAGTATAAATCGATTTGGGCTTGTTTGTTACTGCTTTTCACCCAAATGATATAGTTTGATTTGTTGCGTGATTTGGTGCCTTGCCATGAATTTGGGATTTATATTGATTTGGTTGAACTAAGGAAAATGATGCATAAAATTGTTAAGTTAAGTAGTCATCATTTGTTCTGTAAAATGGGAGAATATTAGTTGATGTTTTAAAAGGAATATGTTGTGAGGTTGAGTTGGTTATGTCATCATTCCTTTTGCTTATGGTTTCCGGTAATATTGATGTCTAGCTTCTTTTAAATCGGTATTCATATATAATTTTTCTTCATTGTTGTCTGCTGTTAAAAATGGATAAGCTAAACATAATTAGATGGTATATTATTAGCATTTAAACCACCAATCTAATGTCTACAACAGTCGATGTAACCATTTAAGTCCTGATATTATCTAAACCCTATCCCATTTTAGTATGGTTATGGTTCATTTTATTATTCAGTCTTTGCATGTCCTTGAACAAGCTAAGCTTGTCCCATTTTCTTCTGTGTACATGCTACTGCCTTGTCATTGAGTGTGATTTGTTTTCTTAACATTGCCAAGGCCTTTCTTGTTGACCAGTTTCATATACTTTGGTAGCTAAACTTATTTCTGCCTGTTGCCTTGCGTGAGAAAAAAAAAAGAAAAAAAAAATGTACATGTGAGTTGCTTTGTTAAAAGACTAGGGAATTTCTAGTTGTCATCCTATACCTATTGCATGCATACTTGTGTCCTCTCACATTTATCACAACTTATTACAGTAAGGTGTATTATTATTTTTCCTGTTCATTTGCTATTAGTTATTAAATGGTACCTGCTTATTTTATGAACTATAATATCATGAATTTTGATAAAATATGGCCATTTTTATCATTTCGCATTGCCATGTATTCGAAAACCCTGAAACCATACCGATATGTTATGTTGCTTTGTTATGTTCGGGACGTTTTCAACAAAAAAAATTTGGGTTATTGATGCTTGAATTGTTTAACATATTATCAAGATAAAAAAATCATTTATGTGTTTATTTCGAAGTGACTAGTTTGAAATAAGTTTAATCCTGACTCGAGTGTTTTATGTTTTGCATGGAACGCTCAGGTTAGATACGAGCGTTGCATGTTTTAGAAGTTTAACTTGCAAACTGGAGAGGAACGTGAAGGCGCATACGCACGAGCTGGCAGAACTGTAAATTTTTATTTATAATTCTATGTATTGTATATATTTAATGCTTCAGCTGTATAAAAACGATTTGTAAAACTCTAATTTTGTACATAAATTTCCTTGTGAGAGAATACTATTGTGTATTTCTGTGTTGTTATCCTGTGTTATATTCTGTTAAACCCTATAAGCTAAATAATGATTCGTTGTTTTGAGCGTTTTGAGTCCGTTTAATTATTGATTGGAGAAGGTCAAAAAGGCGAGTCATTACATCGAGTCTAAAAATCACATAGAACTCACAGTTGGACTTGGTAAAGAATCTGAATATACTACAGAAGAAAATGTCCAATTTATTCTTGTATGTATGCATGTTCTGATGTTTTATGTATTCGATCCAATCCTTAGTAGCGTTCCCCCTTTGTATGTTTATATTCTTCAAAATAATTGTATAGAGGTAGAAGAAGATGTGAAGAATTTGTGAGATTGGGAATGGGAGAAGCCACTTATTTATAGATGCACAAAGCCAACCTCAGCCTTTAGATTTTAGGTTTTAGATCCAAACCCTACACATAATGTAGAGTCAACAACGAATAATGCCACAAAACATCCCAGATTCGTCAGTCTGTGCCTGCGATCTGGGGTGGGTCGACCCCTGGGCTGACTCGGCCTCCTTGGGTTGACCTATGGACCAACCTAGGCTGAGCGTACGTCGGCCACCCAATGGGCCTTTTTCCCGCTACGCACATTTTAAATTTATGGAATTTATATTTTATTATATATATGTATATATGGCCCCTTTATGTATACAAACTTCTAAAGCCTATAACTTCTTCATACATTATCCGTTTTACGCAAACTTGGGGTCTATCTGAACTAAAATTCCGAGATGAACGCAAGGAGATACCGGCTTCACTTAATTCTGAAATTTTGATTATGTTAATCCTAAATTATTATCAATTTATGGTTATAGTGTAATAAATTTTGGGGTGTTACGGGATTGACGAAGAAGAATCAAGTCTTCGCGTGGAATGCAAAGTGTGAGCAAGCTTTTGAGATTCTGAAAGAGAGATTGACGAGTGCTTTTGTGTTGACTATTCCGAGCATGAATGAAGAGATGGTGGTATACACCGATGCATGTGGCACTGGATTTGGAGCGGGGTTAATCAAAGAGATAGGGTTGCGGCTTATGCTAGTCGACAACTGAAGCCGTACAAAAAGAATTACCCAACTCACAATTTAGAGTTAACAACAATCGCATTTTCTCTGAAGATTTGGAGACATTATTTGTTGGGAGTTAGGTTTGAGTAATTTATAGATTATAAGTCGTTCAAGTGCCCTTTATTCCAAAAGGATTTGAATCTTCGGTAGAGTTGTTGGCAACATATGATTTTGGTATAGCTTATACTCTTGGAAAAGGTAATGAAGTGGCCGTTGCGTTAAGTCGAAGACGTAGTTTAGGAGCTATGTTATCGGAATGGAAGCATCTTGAGTGTTTGACCGAATTTGAATTTTTAGACCTCATCGTGAGTTAGACTCGAGATGTTAACAAGCTTATCAGTCAGACTGACACTCATCAAAAGGATTGACGAAAACCTGAAGCGAGACGATAAACTTATGGAAATCATATGAAAGTTAGAGATGAGAGTAGAACCAAAAGAAACTAAGGGTTTCAAAGTTGATGGAGATGGTTAGGGATAGACGACTGGTGGTTCCTAATACAGAGGGATAGAGAGACGAGGTTCGGAGAGAATGTCATCACTCTTGGTTAACAATTCATCCTGGTCGTAATAAGATGTATCGAGATATGAAGCGAGTTTACTACTAGAAAGGTATGAAGAAGGGCGTCCGGGATTTTATCTTGAAGTATATGAACTATCAATTGCTTAAAGCCAAGCAGAAGAGCCGAGTGGATTGTTACATCCATTGGAAGTTCCTATCTGGAAGTGGGAGCAGGTATCGATGGATTTTATCAGCATATTACCTAGGACAAGGGCGGGAAATGATAGTATAGGGGTCATTGTGGATCGGTTGAATAAAAGCACAAGGTTTATTCCTATCAGATTGACTAGGAGTACATCGAAGTTTGCTGAGTTATATCTTATGAGGATAGTTCGATTCCATGGGATTCTGAAGAGTATTATTAGTGATCAAGATACGTTATTCACCAGTGGATTATGGAAAAGTTCCTAAGAGACTTTGGGAACCGAGCTATGTTTGAGTATGACTTATCATACCCAGACAGATGGCCAGATCGAGAAGGTTAATCGAGTATTGGAAGATCTTCAAAAAGCTTGTGTATTGGATTTTGGAGGATTGTGGGAAGACCATCTACATTTAGTGGAGTTTGCTTTTAATAACAGTTACCAGTTGAGTACTGGAATGGCACCATACGGGGCATTGTATGGTAGACCGTGTAATTCTCCATCATGTTGGTTAGAAACTGGCGAGAAGTTAGTGCTTAGGCTAGAGATGATAAGAGAAATGATGAATAATATTAAGATCATTTGGCAACGAATGAAGGAAGCCTAAGATCTTCAGAAAACTTATTTCTATAAGCAATTAGAAGATTTGGAATTCCCGGTTAGAGATTTGGTGTTCGTTAAGGTTTCACCTCTAAGGAGTAATATTCATTTCGAAAGCAAAGAAAGTTTGCACCAAGATTTGTTGGGCTGTTTCCGATAGTCGAGCATATCGGGAAACTCGCTTATAGATTGGAAATTGTTGAGTGTGCATAATGTGTTTCATGTATCGTTTCTACGGAAGTTTGTGCACGACTCGAATGTTGTGGTATCTCATGATCAGTTTAGAGATTTAGAAATCAAACCAGAAGTTTTTAGTCCTCGTAAGCCGCTTGCGTCGCAAGGAATGACACGAAACAGCTTAGGAGAAAAATCATTAAGCTAGTCAAGGTACAATGGAGCGAGGACGATGACGATTGCACGTGAGAAGCGGAAGACAATATAAGGTCGACCCATCCAGAAGTCTTTGAGTGATATGTCCCGTATATTGTATCTTACTTATGCCATTGTGACTTGCTATTAGAATTCTGCATGTTAGGATATGATTTTGATTGCATGGATTGTTGGGTGCTGGATTGAGTGATACATTGGATGCTCATGGATGGTAGGCATGCGGGATATTATGTTTGCCTTGTTTTCTCATGTTCGCTTAGAATTTTGGAGGAGAAATTCCAAAAGGTGGGAGAATATGATGATTCATACTTTACGTATCAACCAATTGTAAAATAATTATTTTGTACTCCCTAGTAGTTGGATCATTCTCAGATTTTAGTATGTTGTCCGCATGGGTGTGAGACATATCCATGATTTATACCGAACCTAATTATGACCATTTTGCCCTCTAGTTTACTATTTGGGCTATAATTTTTGATAGGGATCAAATCAGATGCTGGGATCGGTCTTATTGAATCAGAATGTGGTTTACGATTCCGTAGATTGGTCAAACGAAGAGTTTATTTCAGCGGTTGGGGAGTAATTGCTATTTTAAGTTTTAGCTGTTGTCCATACAAATTGGTTAGCATCTAATGAGCTGATTAGCCAAGCCCATTAGACTAATGTAACACCCCAAATTTTGACAAATCGATTTTTTTTCAAAAATCCTAATCTATCAAAGCTCAAGTTGGATTGTTTGGTATTCTGCAGCAAAGACATAGATAATGAATATATCATAGATTGATAAACATCTCACAGCAGAATGTATAAAATATATTTATCAAATACAGCCTTATCAAAATAATAACACTGTCTAACAAGTGCCTAAAGGCTACCAAATCTCTTCCATAAGCCTAACCTGCGAGTATTTTATGAGGAGGGAGTCAGAATACAAAGTTCTGGTGAATCGAAAATTTATACATTCTGAAATAACCCTACATATACTGTTTAGTTATGTTTTCTTAACTATTTTGTTATTTGGGTTAATAACACCCAAGGATCTATACTCACGTCGTACCCATCTACTCCTCGGTAGATTAAACCTAATAGAGTATATATGTAGCTTAACCTAACATCTCAAGATACTTCCCGTGGTACCCTCCTCGTACGAATCACCCTATCATGCCGTGGAAGCTTATGCAACCTTCATCCTACGCCGAACAACGTACCGAAATCTGTATTGTTATGCCATGTAATCGCACGGAACTACCATAGCCATGTCACACAAGCATATAGATCGTCGTATCCGAACTCCTTGATTGAATCACGTCTCAACACAGAGTATTGCCCTACTGTCTACAATACACCACCCAATGCGTATATCAAGACCCTCATACAAATGTACTGTCTACTATAACCCGAGTCCCATAATAGGACTGCATCCATTGCACAAAACTCAGTTGGGAGATTTTAATATCTATAAAGGACCGCCTCATTAGTTCTACAATACAAGTATTCAAGTACGGTATGTCTTTTCATGATGGTTATGGACCTACCTTAGACCTTCCCTCAACTAATGAAAGATTACACTAAGATCTAAGTGACATGCCCCTACAAATCAATCTAACTTCCAATTTGGTGTGTCCCGCAACCATCGTCTTGATAGTGAAAGAACGAAGGTTTATAGGTTTAGCTCTAGTCTTTCTACATCACACTGGCTGTTGATGATAGGTATCCGACGATTTCTGTCTTAATTTGGTCTAGAACCACTTCTCCCGAGGGAAATTGCCAAATCACCCAACGTCATCCGCCACGGCATTCTGACTACCAAACTAAAGTTGCTGTCAAGGTATACTCACCGAGTGGTACCATACAGGCCAAACCCCCACAATTACGGCCTGATCATGTACCACACAAAGGACCACAACAGAGTACCCTACCACGTCCCATAGAAGCCATGTGCTTCCCTTTAGTCGCATTGAATAATCAGTTGGACGTGATCCTCTCGTTTCTCCAAACACCACGATGATCTACCCCGTTGGGTTCTTCACCTTAATACGTACGGATAGGTCCAAGTGCATCATGCCATTGTGTAATTAGATCCTACGTCTAATTTTTTAATCACGCGCTTTCTTTATCTCATCCCTTTTCTAATTAAATTGATTATCCACATATTCACTTTTAATTCAAGTTACATGGTTCATTAGCTCACAGTTGGCTGCTTACTTTCTTTATTCAACCCTACGTCGCCGGAGCAGACTTCCTAATATTATTATTATTATTATTATTATTATTATTATTTATTACAACTATTAGACTTAATACTTTCAATTATAAGTCTACCAATAATAAACCTACTTTATTCTTTCTTATTTAACAGTAAACTTGTCTTACACTATTATCACAACGTATTGTTGTTTTTTACTTATTAATTTAGTTCCCTTAACTAAGGTTTATCAATAAGTTCTCTTTTCTAAATTATAACCTATATTATAATTTCTCTTGTCCCTAAGTCAAGCCTACCTATTATATTTCATTCTCATCCAGATAATTAATTATAATAAGTTATGTTCCCCGTTCATCACAATTCTTCGTAGTTTCCTTAATATAAACCAACGTTTACTATTGTAGTCTTTCTTTAATTACCGTCATGTACATTCTTGTTATTTTAGAAAAATATTTCACACACCACATTAGACTAGTTAGCAAAAAAATGTAAAGATCTATTTCCACATCATACATCAATTAAGATCTGTAATTGCAAGCTATTTCTTTTATTTTCGTTGTGCACATACATGTATATTTTATTTGATTAGTGTGCAATATAGTAAAAGGGCCCATATTTCACACTAATCCCTTTTCTTTCTTTTCTTGCAACTATGTTCTTAATAATTTTACCGTTATGAAAATGAATTAGTTTTTCCAAAATCCAACAAACTCAGTCCACTATTAACTTTTCCCTATTTTATTTTCTGAGTTAAATGTTAATTCCTATTTTTCATTTACTAAAAATTTTCAATACAAAATTAGGCATATTAGTTCCTTTTCCATTATTCCCAATTTCACTGTAATTCTGTTTATGACATATGTAATTTGACATTACATAACAATCTTAAGAGCATACGCATGATTATTATTAAATTTACTATTTCAGTATTATAGTAATTCTTAACCCAAACAGAGAATTAATTGAGCAAATTATAACACAACAATATTCTTAACGTACTCAGGGAATAGATTATATTGCAATTACCAAAAATTTCAATTATTTATCACTTTAAGAATTACGGGGAAAGTAAATGATATATATACCGTTACCCAAAAGGTATAATTTTAAACCCACTCATATATGCTATTCCATGGTCTTTCTAATTGAATCTAATATTAATATAACAACGAATTTACAAATTTGATGCTAAAAGAATAAGGGAAGAAAGAAACCTAAATAATTCAGATTCACAAGATTTACCTCTCATTGACAAGAAATCAGATCGCCTATATTGCAGATCTACATTCTTTGTCTTCATATCTTAAATAAGAATTCCCTAAATCTAATATTCTAATTTCTGAAAGATCTCGAGAAGAAAGAAAATGGAAGAGCCTTTGCATTTCCTTAGAAAATATGAGTTGGAGGCTAGGCTCTGCTAGTCCATTTATAGATGTACAGGAAATTATGGTCTATCGGATTTAATAATATAAAATCTGAACCGTACATGCCAAGAAACACATGTTAGAAAATCCAGATCTAGCTCTGGTGGGTCAACCCACCTTCAGGGTATGCTGACCCCTTGGTCGGCACATGGGTTGACCCGTACAAGGCCTGGGTCGAGCCATGACCTGGGTCTTTGACGTTGATTCTATCGATTTTAATTATTGCTTAATGGTTGTATTAATGTTCATTTTATTTCTAAATATCTCTTATGTGAATTATTTTCTTCCGTTTATAACCATATCTAATTTCAAACTTATGCGTATATATATATATACACACACATATGCATACAACCTTTTAAATCTTTATTCGTTAATAACTTCCCTATACAGACTCTGTTTGAGGAAAGTCATATATGAAAACGATTCAAAAAATTGCTATATATGTCTCGGAACTAGATTCTAAAAATATAAATTATCGATATTTTCTTTTAATGTTTATATACAAATATGGGGTGTTACATTATTCCATCCTTAGAAAATTTCGTCCTCGAAATGTGATAAGGGTGGAGTGATGTTATCCCACGTATAGTTTGCAACCATCACATGTACATCCAATTCTGCAACCATTTATTCAGTTGTACAAAGTGTAATACAATACAATAAGAATAAAATGAATGCCTAAGTGGTACCTCTTATATGAATGCAAATTTTCTTGAAAACCTTTTTGAAAACATGATGCAATCCTAAATCCACTGGCAATTCTGATATGAATGCAATATTTTAAAAATCAAAATACCCCTTTCATCCAATTTTCCTGCACTCTTACAGAGCAAGAGCGTAGTTCATCTAACTTTTGCATCCAAACCTTACCAACCAACTTTTAAAATTTCGAATTTTAGAAAAAAATCAATATTCTGAATTACGTTCCTTACAAATTGTCTGAGGATTTTTTTTGGTTTTGGTTACCTTCATATAATTTTTTGTTTTTTGTTCTGTTTTGTTATCCAATTATATATGCGGTGATTTAAAAAGAACTTCATAAATTAGAGCAAAGTTTGTCACCCAAAGATTCAATACTACAACAACTGAAAAATAACTTCTAAGTACCGGCTTCCACTACAGTAGTTGAACTAACAAAAGATACTCTAGTTTTTAAATAAAGGAAGAGTCCTACATGAAGCAACACTAATATCAATCCACTCTCAGAAAGGAGGTCTGGGCGCCTGTCCAAAGATATCCCTGAGAAAAGAATCTAAACCATCTAGGTGTTCCTCTTAATGCCTAGTGTTGTCTCGGACCTCCAACTGCCTCTTTTAAAATCGTTGTTGGGCCACACAAATCTTCTATAGGGACTGCTGCTGGGTCTAGGCAAAGACTGAATATCTTGCTGTCCAAGCAAGATCTCATGGTGCTCTCTAGCTAACTGGTCCTGTCTCTCAAATATGGACCTAACCACTCTCCTCAGATCCATAGCTCCTCTTCTGGCCATAGGCCTCGCTGTGATGATTGGGAAGACCCGACGCCTCCCTAGTATGGCTCTACACCCTAATAGTTATGTCCTCCTAGAGGGTCAAAATACAATACGGTTCCTCTATGTCTTGCCCCTCCTCCTGTGCAAACCGATCTCCAAACCCTGCCTTCGGCTAATAACCAACTGGGTAAATCTGCTGATCTCCTGGTCCTGCTTCCCCTCATCCTCCTAAACACCACCATCCCCTTCAGGCTTATACTCATGCTTCATGGGTTGGGCCTCCCATCACTAGGCCAACTCAATCTGCATCCTAGTCAGAGTAGATGCATCATCATAGGGTGGGTCTCCACAATAGAACTCTCATTCCCTAAGGGAACCTAAAACCGTCTAAACATAACTAACCACAAATGTCCATAGGGAATTGTAAACTATCAGGATCAGTGGTGCTCGCAAAATAGGTCATAATTTCCCTTGTCTAATTAATCTCGAGCTTGGGAAAAATAACATATGTGGTATACCTAACTGTGTTAGTAACCCTGTCAAAACTACCAGTCCGGACAACCAAGTTATATGGAAATATGTGTATAACTACCCTAGCTAATTGGCATAAATGCCCCCACATCCCAAGCTCTGTGTCCAACATCAATAAAAATCCAGCCAAATACAGCCTCATTAGTCATCTTAACATGCTCTAACACAAAGCCATCTCCCCAAATACCAAGCATAGCCACAAACTGTCTCTTAGTAAAAAAATCGATATTCCTTTCACCTCAGCATCAAACAATGCCAAATTATACTCTTCTCTATACCTAAAATTAGCATAAAAAAGGTGAACTAACCTGAGGGTAAGCCATCTACTCTAATATAGAAAGGTTAAGTAGACCCTGTACCAAGAAAAAGCTACTCCAAGGGGGTGCACACAAAATTTGCAAATCTAACCGGTTTCCCAAGTATAATCCGATATCCCATAGAATCCATAGAGGCTTGCACTACACGCCTGAGGTTTCGGCACCAAGCGATCTCCTTGGGGTTTAATCGGGGAAATCGGCTGCTAAAGAGGGTCGCAGAGGCATGGAAAATTTTCTTCAAATCCATGAGAAAGGGTTATAGATTTGGATAAAGTAGTACAAGCTTCGATTTGATACCAATTTCATGAAAATGGTGAAGTTTTGGAGCAGTGGCGGGTGTTGAAAGTGGGGAAGGGGATGGGTTTGGATGCTCTCGGGTTCGAGGAGAAAATGACGAAGCTTCGGCTTCATCATTTTTATACGACCGAAATCTACGTGGGTGGTTCGACCCACCTTCAGGGTGTGTCAACCCATATGTCGACCCGCTTTTAGGGTGGGTTGACATAGTGGTCGAACCATCTGAAAAGCTTGGTCGATCCGATCAATTATTATTATTTTGGCTTCCACTTTCTGAGTTTCCTACCGACTATTCGCTACTCCAAAATCTAAAAATATTCCTTTGGGTCAATCGACAGACTGTTACATTTATCGTACATTCTTCCATCATTATAACGACGTTTTCCATTGATTTCTTGAGCCCAATTAGAATTCTAAGAACTTTCTTGAACCGACTTACCATTTTTGCTTATTTTATATTCTCAAAATTCTCTGTACACTTTTCTTACTCAACCACTTATTGATTCTTCTTTTCCATATTTCCATAATAATTACTTTAGTATACTAATTTCGGTATCTCAACTTCTTCCACGTACATAAATATATATATAATCCCTTTTATTTAAGAATATACAAATATGTTCTCTGACTATCTATAGAGGCGTCCTAAAGCCAAGCTCTAATACCGTATATAACAAACTATATTTCGACAGACCAAATATTTTTTCAAAAATCCCAATCTATCAAATCTTGAGTTGGCTTGTCTGGTATCCTGCAGAAAAGACAGAGATAATGAATATATCAGAGTTCAATAAACATCTCATAATGGAATAGATAAAATATAATAACCAAATATAGTCTTACATAAATAATAACAAGGTCTAACAAGTGTCCAAAGGCTACCGAATTTCTACCATAAACCTAACCTATGGATGTTATGAGGTGGGGGTCAAAACACAACGTTCTAGTGAATGGACAAATTATACATTCTGAAATAACCCTACGTATAGCGTTCAATTATGTTTTCTTAATTATTTATGTTATTTGGGTTTACATCACTCAAGGCTCTATACTCACGTCGTACCCATCTACTCCCCGGTAGATAAAACCTAGTATAGTATATATGTAAGTTAACCCAACATCTCAAGGTACTCCTATAGTACTCTCCAAATACGGTCTCCATCGCCACGCCATGGAAGAGTATGCAACCTTCATCCTACGTTGAACAACTTACGGAAGTGTATATCATTATGCCATGCAATCACATAGAACTACAATATCCATGCCACGCAAGCGTATGGATCATTATATCCGAACTCCTCGGTCGAATCACGTTGATATCAAAAACGACACCAACACCCAAGGTGTTTTGTAACACATCACAAATATGTAAGAACTAGAAAAATGGGAGCCACAAACTCAAAAGCAGTAAAAACAAAACAAATTAAAGTGGTTCATCCCAGATTCAACCTATGTCTTTTGTAAGAGAAGATTTCGTTATTAGTTGATCGATTGCAAGGTACATATCCTTTTGAATCTTATACGTTTGTATCTTTCTCTCTAGAACAATCGCCTTTCTTCTATTTAATCTCTTCAATTTCTCGAATCCACCACAAAAATACTTAGATCTTTTGAGTTGCAAATAATATCGGAGTTGACCTTTTGAGTTTCATGACGGTTGAGAAGTCTAATCGAAGCTTCGAAGAACTCTAATGGAGTTTAGAGAAAACTCGATCGATTTGTCGTTGGAGAAAGATGGATGGAGCTTGAGAAGCCATTACTGGAGGTTGAAGAGATTTGGAGTGGTGGAGAAATGAGAATGGCAGCCCTTCGGGGTAGAAAATTCGGTTCATTGAATGGTGGAAAAGTGGAGTATTTGTAGGTGTCATTTGGAGGGAGTGGCAAAACTGAAATTTATGTATGCGGGCTATGGATCGGTCGTAAATATATTTACGAAAATGCCACTGGGTTATTGACCGATCCATACTTTTAGTTTATGGGACGACTGACCCAATAACATTTTACCACTGAACTTTATTTGCTACCGCCCATGTGATTTACATAACTGCCATCGCTATATATGTTACAGCCGACCCTTCATGTAGTAAAACTGCAGACCCATCCTGTATAGACATTGCCGACCCACTTTTTATATAAGTTGCCGATCCATATATATGAGTAGTCGATCCAGGTTTATATTTGCACAGCATGCCCCATGCTATACATCCACATAGCATCATTTTGCATGTTTTGCTATTATTTGTTCCACAAATATAATGTAGTCAAGACTTTCCGGTCCATGTTGTGCATGTGTTCTAGTGCATGGCGTTGCAAGGCTCGTGGTCCATTTCATACACGTTATCCATGTTGTGTATAAGTTTTGACTGATCCACCCCATTATTAGCAGTGCCAACCCATCTCGATGCTTTTGACTGATCCATGTATAAAATGTTTGTGACCGACTCATTGTTCTTACAACTTTCACACCGCTTGTTAACTTGTAGCCAACATCTAAATATCTAAAGTGCCCGCTCCATGATGACGTGGTGTTAATACTGCATGAGCCCTTTATAATATAAAACCGACCCATGAATTTTAATACCACATGCGTTTTCCTGATTTCATGCAAACATTTTTATGGCTTTGTATAATATGTAGATAACTCATAAATCAATGCATGCCAGGTTGGCAACGTGATAATATGCTACACATTTTATATCCATGCAATATAACGTAACCGCAATGTAATGTAAACAATTTGTCCTTTTCAAACTTGGATGCTCACCCATAAAATGTTAGCATGCACACTAAATTAAAGGCATGTGAGCGCCTTTGAACATGTTAAGGTATTAATGATTCATATGTAATTTGAGAACCGATCCATCAGGTCATTATATGACCGATGCATCATATATTAGAACGCTGTTATACGTAACTTGAATGAAGCCGACCCATGCCGCTTGTTAGCTCATACAAGTATATCCGATCCATATTTAAAGGATATGATGTGCCCATCTTTTTATGTTGCCACAGGTCCAAATATTTTATTCATGTTGTAAACCGCTTCGTGACCGATTCATCTGAAAAGTATGTCAGACTTGATCTCTTCATTAGATAGTTGACGTATAAATTTCGGAACGCGTCAATAACGGGGTTAACATTTGCCCTTTGAAGCTTGTATTTTTGCTTGTGAAAATTGCAAGTTTTGAACTGAATGTCTTTAAAATAATTTGCGTCGACACACATTGGTGAATTGACAACATATGTTACACATTCTGTAACACCCCGAATTTCGGTTAATGCTAAAATTCACTAATTACAGAATAAATAATCTCAGGTGTGAGAATTGGGGGAAACGGGCTGCGTCATTGCGTTCGTCTCGGAAAAATACGCGAAATAGAGTCCGAGTTTTCGAGAATCGGAGTCCGTATGGCCCGGTTATGGCCCAATGAAGTTTACAGAAAATTCAAAGTTCAAAACAGATTTAAAATTCAGGTTCAAATTTCGAAATTGGGGCCATTGGGCGCAGGAGGGAAAATTCCCGCCTAGCTACCCAAGTCGACAATCCTGTCGACTGGGCAGTCGACTTGGCTAGGACCAAGTCGACAGCCCTGTCGACTTGGGTGTCGACAGGGGGTGCTCGGCCAGTTTGGCCTGGTGCACCATTTCAGGGTTTGGGCTGTGTTTTGGGGCTGGTTTCTGGAAGCTTTCAAGATCTGATGGTCCTAATCTAATTTAGGGTTAATCTAATGGCCTAAAACACTTGCCTAATCCTATAAATAAGACCCTAAGCTAGCCCTAAATGATCATAATCCTATACTCTAACTAAACTATGCCAAAATTTTCTATGATCATGGCCTCCACTCAAAGCCCTAGCCTCCATCCTCTTATAAAACTATTTCTATGAAGGCTTTCATGTTCATACAAGCATCTTTGAGTTGTATGAGTGATCATTAGCTTGCATTCATCATCAAGTTGCAAGCTTTATGTTCAAGGCTAGAGTTTTTGGGTGATTTGTGGCAAGGGTTTGCTTATTGGAGTTTAGTGGTGAGTTTCTATAGCCTTAATAATCAATTGTTAAATTGATTATGATAGGATATGATAAGATATGGCTATGTTTGTGGATAAATGGGCTTATGCAAGTTTAGTATAGTGTATGTTGTGTGTTTTGCAAGTTTTATGCTATATGCAAGTTTAATGCTATGTTTTATGATGCTCACTATGCAAAACACTATGTTGAACATTGATGCATATGTAACATGTTATGCAAACTATATGTGAGATTATATGCAAGTTATATGTAACATGTTATGCAAGTTATGTATTTGGTTTTATGCATGCTAAGTATTTGGTTTTGTGCATGCTAAGTATTTGGTTTTATGCATACTAAGTGTTTGGCTTTATGCAAGTCATGATGCAAGTTCATATGCAAGTCATGATGCAAGTTCATATGCAAGTTATGATGCAAGTTCATATGCAAGTTAATGCAAGTTATGATGCAAGTTCATATGCAAGTTATGATGCAAGTTCATATGCAAGTTATGATGCAAGTTCATATGCAAGTTTGCCTCTATGTATGACATAAGTACATGTGCAAGTTCATCCCTTTTAGACCTATGACATGTACACAAGTTGACACTTTTATGATAGGTCTATGACATGAACATTTAAGCAAGTTACCATTTTTATGACATATGTGATTCATGCAAGTTTGGGTTGGTTATTTATGCAAGTTGGGTTTATGGTCATATATACAAGTTGACACCTTTTAAACCCATGATAATGCTAATGATATGCTAAGTTGAACCCATTGTGTGTATGATGAATCTTCTCTTTTGAAGTATGTCATGTTAACGTATTTACGTGGGGACGATGGGGTAAAAATTAATGAACACATAAAATTGTGTGAAGTGGGTATGATTAAACATACCGTAAAGTGGATGGACATAATTGGGAATTTACCTATTAAGTTAGGTCTACCCATATTATGGAATTGGGAATTTACCTATTGAGTTAGGTCTACCCATATTCTTAAATATTTGTAATTAATTAGGGATAATTAATACAAATTATGGGGGTGATTAATTAGGTGTAATTAATCTACTAAGACACGAGGTTGGACCCTTTTGTAGCATAAGACTGCCCGGAACCGACCGGCAAATCCAGCGGCTACAAATGATTGGCCCAATGTGAGAGGTCTTAGTCATAAACTAAATACGTGACAAGTGTAAAGACACGAGGTTAGACTCTATTATGGTGTAAGGCTGCCCGGAACCAACCGGCATATCCAGCTGCCATAAAAGACAGTCTAATGTGAGAGGTCTTTACAAAGGTTACGATCTTAATTAATTAAGAAACACTTAACCAAATTAGCATGTAGAGGGGCATGAGGGGTTAAGTGGGTGCCTTGGGTGGCATGTAGTAACTAGTGGGGGTGCCTTGGGTGGCATGAGGAAACTAGTGGGTTGCCTTGGGTGGCAATAGAAAATATGATTAGAATACTTAACCAAAGTGGAACATGTAATTAAACATGATTAAAGGGTTAAGTAAGTGCCTTGGGTGGCATGTGGTAATTAAGTAAGTGCCTTGGATGGCATGTGGGAACCAAGTAAGTGCCTTGGGTGGCATGCGGAAATCTAGTGGGTGCCTTAAGTGGCAATTGAAATATAATTAAATGACAAGCTTAAGTAGTAGCTTGCGGGGGCCTTAAGTGGCAATTGAAATATAATTAAATGACAAGCTTAAGTAGTAGCTTGTGGGGGCCTTAAGTGGCAATTGAAATATAATTAAATGACAAGCTTAAGTAGTAGCTTGTGGGGGCCTTAAGTGGCAATTGAAATATGATTAGATGACTTAACCAAACCTTAACATGTAAGTGGGCATGATTATAAAAGGGGTTAAGTGGGACACACTAAATAAAATGGCAAGCTTAAGTAGTAGCTTGTGGGGGCCCATTTCAACCAATATCCCAAACGTATCTTTGTGGGCTCGACCCAAGTCGAGGACGGGACACGCATATTGGGTTTGACTATAAGAGGCCAAAACGGGGTAGCGGTGGCAACGCGAGTCCAACGTGTTTCATATGCGTGTGTGGACCCGGGCTGGTAGGTAAGACGTTGTTGCATCGTGTAGGTATAAGCCGTGCACCATTGATTATCAGGTTGCCACTTTGGGGAGTGATACACCCCACTGTGGGGCCAGCACGAGTATCTACGGTAGGGAGCCGATCGCTTGGGGGTAGTGGGTACACCTAGTGGAGATAGGGGCAGACGGCACCTATGTAGTCAGCTAGGGGTACAAGAAACTACTGGGTAAAATTACTAAGTACACTTAGTGGGATCAATCTTTAAGTAGGAATTACCCTTGGGTGGGTAGAACTAGTGTGGTGCAGTGTAGGAATTACCCTTGGGTGGGTAGATCTGGGGTGGTGCAATCTAGTAATTATCCTTGGGTGGATAAATGCGTCTTTTCGGTTATCTTAGTACATCCTGTGTTTAGTTGGCTACTTAGTGTAGTCATTATCCCCAGAGGTACCGTACCTTGTTTATATCATACCCTAATTACTTTAATGATTGTATTGTTAGGGTTATAGGACTCACTCAGACTTATGTCTGACCCCGTTGTTTCTTTATCTTTTTTTCCCAACCCTTTGGTTTTCAGAGTGGGCCTAGCACTAGTGGGCTTTGATCAGACTACTTTATCTATCTTTTGGAGCTTGGACCGTGGATGTAAAGCTTAGTTTATCTTTTCTATTATGGCTATTAGGTTATGTAGTGGGATTATGTACTTTTGTTTTTATCAGGATGGATATTATGTACTTGACTCTTATTTATGGTTTTGGTGTAACCAAACATGTTTTACTTTCCGCTGAAATGAAATGATGTTTTAAATTCTCAAGTATTACTTATATCTGTCTTGTTGTAATTTTTCTGTTCTGTATTCACTTAAAATACTCCACCGATGTTATGGCATTCCCTTAGTGAGTGACCGTAGCGGGTGTGGGGTGTTACACGTGGTATCAGAGCTTAAGGTTACCAGAACAGATAAATTTTTTAGAAAAACTATTTTCTAAGAATATTTTTGAAAGGATATTTTCAAAAACATGTCTTTTAAGAGAAAAGTTTTTGAAAGAAAAGCATAATCCCCAATAGCCATATCTATATCTTTCGAATTCTCCGTTTTGAATCTCTTCCTCTCTCGTTTTGAGTTTACCCTCCGTGTATAGATGATCTTTCTAAGATAGATAAGAATGGAAAACCACTTCAAGGGACTTAGACGTTAGTCAGATTATAAGTTGGTCCAAGAAGGAGGAGGACTGGTAGGTACCTATTGGATAGACGATGGGAGGAAGGCTCAAATAGTTGTTTGGTTAATGAAGGATGAAACCTCATTGGTGGGAGGTTACGAGTGGAGAATGGGAAGAAGAAGGCGAGTAGTTATCCTTTTGGAGGAATAGGACATCTTATTAGGATTGTCCAAAGAGGCAAGGGCAAGGTACGGAATGTCCTGGAGGGTGGTTGTATTCCCTCACGACTAGGGTACCAGATGGGGATAGGACCGTCTAGGTTGGAATTTGGATTTCTTTATTATCCGATTCGAACTTTATTTGATTCTGACGCATCGAGTTCGTTTATCTCATCATTGTTAGTTGAGTCACTGCACTTAGACACCAGTTTAGTAGATGATCCCTTAGTTGTTTCAAACCCAATTGGGGCTCCATGATGTGTTTGGGTTTGAAAGTTTCTATACTTAGCGTTGAGTTTAGATGTGATGCTTTTTGGGCTTCACGGGCTATGGGTTAGTTTGGGCATGGACTGGTTATCCAGTAGGGGTGCCGTTCTTGATTTTGAAGGGAGAGTTGTTAGGCTTATGACCCGCTTGGGTAACACTCTCGAGATCTCTTGTAATCCCATGGAATCTGTTATGCTAAGTTATCTAGAATCGCTTGACACGTCGGTCAAGAGTTTGCGATCTGTTAGAGTGGTCCGGGAATACTCGGATGTGTTTGAGGAGGTGAAGGGCTTACCTCCGGAGCGGGAGATTGACTTCCGAATATATCTGGTAGACAATGCCAAACCAGTATCTTGGCCAGTGTGCCACATGGCTCCTCGTGAGAGGAGGGAACTCCATGAGCAAGTAGGCGATTTGCTTGAGAAGGGGTTCATAAGACGAAGTATATCGGAGTGGGGTGCTCCAGTAGTTTTTGCCACGAAGGCGGATGGGTCCCTCAGACTTTGTGTAGGCTAAAGAGAACTAAATAAACTCACAAAGAAGAATAGACACCCATTGCCGAGGATTGATGATCTCTTTGATCAGTTAGTTGGCGCCTTAGTATTTTCGCAGTTGGACTTAGCCACGGGGTTTCGTCAGTTGAGAGTGGCTGAGGATAGTATAGAGAAGACTGCCTTTAGGACTCCGGATGATTTTTTTTATGAGTGACTGGTGATGCCATTTGGTTTGACGAACGCCCCCGCATACTTTATTGATTTGATGAGAAGGGTGTTCAGGGAGTACCTAAATAAGTTCGTGATGGTCTTTGTAAATGACATCTTGGTCTTTTCTAGGAGCGAAATAAGTTTTCGTATGAGCTCAATAGGTTGAGCAAAGCCAGTTATGGGATAAACGGTGGTTTTGGAGCGAGACTAGCAAGGACATCCAGAGTTGGACAAGGGCTTAATTACTTAGCCGTTTTTACTAGTATCATCTCACGTAGGTCGTCTGAATTCGAAGGAGGTATCCCTCGGGTGTTTGTCTGATATTGGTTTAGGCCTTTGGGGCTTGCATTTGGGGGATGTCGAGTTCGACTAGGGTGGTTTGCATGAGGGATGGACAGTTGTGAGGATTTTTGATGGGGTAATACCCTGGTTTTCTCTAAAAAAGTGGAGAAGAGCATGCCCTACATCTTAGGGAAGTGTTGGAGACTCTTCGAGCGCATAGTCTTAGGACAACAAAAGTGGATGGGATTCTTAGCATCCTATGAGTTTGAGATAGCGTATACCCCTGGCAAGGGTAACGGGGTAGCGGACGCCTTAAGTAGAAAAAGGTTGTCCTTAAGTTCATTGTTCGTTGAACGACGGAGCTTAGAGTTTATTTCTATGTTTGACTTTAGACCTTCCGTTGACTTTGTACCCGGTTTGCTAGCCTCCTTGGAGGTTAGGCCTACTCTTTTGGGACGGATTGGCGAGGCACAGCGAGACGACCCACAGTTGGTTGAGTTAGTAGAGAAGCTCATAAGGGAGGGAGTCGTCCAGCCATTTGAGTAGGTACACCCTAGATGGTAAGGGGTGGTTGTGTAGAGACGGTAGACTTTGTGTACCGCAAGACGAGGGTTTGAGGAAGGCTATACTTGATGATGCACATCGGTCAAAGATGACCATTCATCCCGGTGGGGACAAGATGTACCAAGACATGAAGCGAGTTTTCTTTTTGGGCCGGTATGAAGAAAGATGTGGCCGAGTATGTCGCTAGATGCTTGGTGTGCTAGCAAATGAAAGCGGAGCAGAAGAAACCCGGTGGGTTGCTTCACCCATTTGGAGGTTCCGCTATGGAAGTGGGATAGTGTCTCGATGGATTACCGAGATCAAGGAAGGGTAATACGGGAATTTGGTTTGTGGTAGATAGACTTACTAAGAGTGCCCATTTCATACCCGTGAAGAGCAAGAGGACTGTTCCATGTCTAGCTTCAGTTTATATTCGAGAGATAGTTCGGTTGCATAGAAAACATGACGTATTCCATGTGTCACATTTGAGGAAGTGCCTACATGAGACCGCAGAGGCGGTAGAGCCGAGCTTGCTTAAAGAAGTAAAGGTAGAGCGTGATGTGATTATTCGACGAGCTCCTACCCGCATCCTTGGGTCAGAGGTTAGGAAGTTGAGAAACAGAGAGGTTCGACTAGTCAAAGTGAAAAGGGGAGAAGGTGAGAGCAATGCTACTTGGGAGACAGAAGCGAAGATGCGTTCGTTATACCCATTCCTTTTTGAGGGCATGTCCTTTAAACGTCTCCTTTATCGTTTGTCTAGTTCTTATCTTATCTTTAGTATGTCCTCTCATTAGTACCTTTGACCTTTAGATAGGGTAAACATATGGTTGAAACATGTGTTTGAGACATGTTATGTTTGATGGATGCATGTGGATGCAAGTGGTTGCTAGTGGTTGCTCGTGGATGCATATACACACACTCTAGACACTAGATCGGCTCAATCACTTCATATTGCATATTGCATATAATTGTGTGTAGGTAGCTATATTTATGGATGTATAATGATTGTGTTATCATATGGATGATGCATTTTGGTGAATGATTGTGCACTCATTGTATGTGTCGATAGGGTTCTCTCGCATACATAATGGATGCATGGCACTATCATGGTTTGCATATGTTCATACATTAGATAGGGAACATATACACACACTTTTTGCATATGCTCATACATCATTAGAAATTGTTTTAAGGACAATGGATGCCCGTGTTTGATGGATTGAGTAGATGGTTGTTTGGATGGTAGGATATGCATTCTCCTTAGCTTAGAGATTTCGGGGACGAAATCCTTTAAGGAGGGGAGAATGTAACACCCCGAATTTCGGTTAATGCTAAAATTCACTAATTACAGAATAAATAATCTCAGGTGTGAGAATTGGGGGAAACGGGCTGCGTCATTGCGTTCGTCTCGGAAAAATACGCGAAATAGAGTCCGAGTTTTCGAGAATCGGAGTCCGTATGGCCCGGTTATGGCCCAATGAAGTTTACAGAAAATTCAAAGTTCAAAACAGATTTAAAATTCAGGTTCAAATTTCGAAATTGGGGACATTGGGCAAAGGAGGGAAAATTCCCGCCTAGCTACCCAAGTCGACAACCCTGTCGACTGGGCAGTCGACTTGGCTAGGACCAAGTCGACAGCCCTGTCGACTTGGGTGTCGACAGGGGGTGCTCGGCCAGTTTGGCCTGGTGCACCATTTCAGGGTTTGGGCTGTGTTTTGGGGCTGGTTTCTGGAAGCTTCCGAGATCTGATGGTCCTAATCTAATTTAGGGTTAATCTAATGGCCTAAAACACTTGCCTAATCCTATAAATAAGACCCTAAGCTAGCCCTAAATGATCATAATCCTATACTCTAACTAAACTATGCCAAAATTTTCTATGATCATGGCCTCCTCTCAAAGCCCTAGCCTCCATCCTCTTATAAAACTATTTTTATGAAGGCTTTCATGTTCATACAAGCATCTTTGAGTTGTATGAGTGATCATTAGCTTGCATTCATCATCAAGTTGCAAGCTTTATGTTCAAGGCTAGAGTTTTTGGGTGATTTGTGGCAAGGGTTTGCTTATTGGAGTTTAGTGGTGAGTTTCTATAGCCTTAATAATCAATTGTTAAATTGATTATGATAGGATATGATAAGATATGGCTATGTTTGTGGATAAATGTGCTTATGCAAGTTTAGTATAGTGTATGTTGTGTGTTTTGCAAGTTTTATGCTATATGCAAGTTTAATGCTATGTTTTATGATGCTCACTATGCAAAACACTATGTTGAACATTGATGCATATGTAACATGTTATGCAAACTATATGTGAGATTATATGCAAGTTATATGTAACATGTTATGCAAGTTATGTATTTGGTTTTATGCATGCTAAGTATTTGGTTTTGTGCATGCTAAGTATTTGGTTTTATGCATACTAAGTGTTTGGCTTTATGCAAGTTATGATGCAAGTTATGATGCAAGTTCATATGCAAGTTATGATGCAAGTTCATATGCAAGTTAATGCAAGTTATGATGCAAGTTCATATGCAAGTTATGATGCAAGTTCATATGCAAGTTATGATGCAAGTTCATATGCAAGTTATGATGCAAGTTCATATGTAAGTTTGCCTCTATGTATGACATAAGTACATGTGCAAGTTCATCCCTTTTAGACCTATGACATGTATACAAGTTGACACTTTTATGATAGGTCTATGACATGAACATTTAAGCAAGTTACCATTTTTATGACATATGTGATTCATGCAAGTTTGGGTTGGTTATTTATGCAAGTTGGGTTTATGGTCATATATACAAGTTGACACCTTTTAAACCCATGATAATGCTAATGATATGCTAAGTTGAACCCATTGTGTGTATGATGAATCTTCTCTTTTGAAGTATGTCATGTTAACGTATTTACGTGGGGACGATGGGGTAAAAATTAATGAACACATAAAATTGTGTGAAGTGGGTATGATTAAACATACCGTAAAGTGGATGGACATAATTGGGAATTTACCTATTAAGTTAGGTCTACCCATATTATGGAATTGGGAATTTACCTATTGAGTTAGGTCTACCCATATTCTTAAATATTTGTAATTAATTAGGGATAATTAATACAAATTATGGGGGTGATTAATTAGGTGTAATTAATCTACTAAGACACGAGGTTGGACCCTTTTGTAGCATAAGACTGCCCGGAACCGACCGGCAAATCCAGCGGCTACAAATGATTGGCCCAATGTGAGAGGTCTTAGTCATAAACTAAATACGTGACAAGTGTAAAGACACGAGGTTAGACTCTATTATGGTGTAAGGCTGCCCGGAACCAACCGGCATATCCAGCTGCCATAAAAGACAGTCTAATGTGAGAGGTCTTTACAAAGGTTACGATCTTAATTAATTAAGAAACACTTAACCAAATTAGCATGTAGAGGGGCATGAGGGGTTAAGTGGGTGCCTTGGGTGGCATGTAGTAACTAGTGGGAGTGCCTTGGGTGGCATGAGGAAACTAGTGGGTTGCCTTGGGTGGCAATAGAAAATACGATTAGAATACTTAACCAAAGTGGAACATGTAATTAAACATGATTAAAGGGTTAAGTAAGTGCCTTGGGTGGCATGTGGGAATTAAGTAAGTGCCTTGGGTGGCATGTGGGAATCAAGTAAGTGCCTTGGGTGGCATGCGGAAATCTAGTGGGTGCCTTAAGTGGCAATTGAAATATAATTAAATGACAAGCTTAAGTAGTAGCTTGCGGGGGCCTTAAGCGGGGGCCTTAAGTGGCAATTGAAATATAATTAAATGACAAGCTTAAGTAGTAGCTTGTGGGGGCCTTAAGTGGCAATTGAAATATAATTAAATGACAAGCTTAAGTAGTAGCTTGTGGGGGCCTTAAGTGGCAATTGAAATATGATTAGATGACTTAACCAAACCTTAACATGTAAGTGGGCATGATTATAAAAGGGGTTAAGTGGGACGCACTAGATAAAATGGCAAGCTTAAGTAGTAGCTTGTGGGGGCCCATTTCAACCAATATCCCAAACGTATCTTTGTGGGCTCGACCCAAGTCGAGGACGGGACACGCATATTGGGCTTGACTATAAGAGGCCAAAACGGGGGTAGCGGTGGCAACGCGAGTCCAACGGGTTTCATATGCGTGTGTGGACCCGGGCTGGTAGGTAAGACGTTGTTGCATCGTGTAGGTATAAGCCGTGCACCATTGATTATCAGGTTGCCACTTTGGGGAGTGATACACCCCACTGTGGGGCCAGCACGGGTATCTACGGTAGGGAGCCGATCGCTTGGGGGTAGTGGGTACACCTAGTGGAGATAGGGGCAGACGACACCTATGTAGTCAGCTAGGGGTACAAGAAACTACTGGGTAAAATTACTAAGTACACTTAGTGGGATCAGCCTTTAAGTAGGAATTACCCTTGGGTGGGTAGAACTGGTGTGGTGCAGTGTAGGAATTACCCTTGGGTGGGTAGATCTGGGGTGGTGCAATCTAGTAATTATCCTTGGGTGGATAAATGCGTCTTTTCGGTTATCTTTGTACATCCTGTGTTTAGTTGGCTACTTAGTGTAGTCATTATCCCCAGAGGTACCGTACCTTGTTTATATCATACCTAATTACTTTAATGATTGTATTGTTAGGGTTATAGGACTCACTCAGACTTATGTCTGACCCCGTTGTTTCTTTATCTTTTTTTCCCAACCCTCAGGTTTTCCGAGTGGGCCTAGCACTAGTGGGCTTTGATCAGACTGCTTTATCTATCTTTTGGAGCTTGGACCGTGGATGTAAAGCTCAGTTTATCTTTTCTATTATGGATATTAGGTTATGTAGTGGGATTATGTACTTTTGTTTTTATCAGGATGGATATTATGTACTTGACTCTTATTTATGGTTTTGGTGTAACCAAACATGTTTTACTTTCCGCTGAAATGAAATGATGTTTTAAATTCTCAAGTATTACTTATATCTGTCTTGTTGTAATTTTTCTGTTCTATATTCACTTAAAATACTCCACCGATGTTATGGCATTCCCTTAGTGAGTGACCGTAGCGGGTGTGGGGTGTTACACATTCTATATGGGTCAGAATGTTTGTTTCCTTGGTGGATCAGATTTCTTCAATAATGATACCTGTGTGTATTCTTTTGGTAATGGACCGTATTCAAACAACTTCTGATGGGCTGGGTATAACTCTGCGTAGTGAATTGGATCTAATCGAGTGACGATTCCAGTACTGTTTTTTGGATATTATTCTTGACTATTGTTGAATGAGTCTCTGCTAGCCAATAATTGTATGAGAATCTCTGTTGCTTATTAAAAATTTCTAGTTAGCATTTTGAATTATTGCTTGTATTTCAAAACAATTTTGTTGAGCCCCTTATCTTGATGCAAATTTGTGCTGCAATGCTATACACTTTGGTTTTGAAAGTTAGAAAATTTTCTAAATTAAAATCTGCATTAAGCGCCTTGGTGTGTGTTCAACTGCTTGAGTTTGAATGATGCTAAGATCTTCAATCTTTTGCTATGATTTTTGATGTTGTTCGCACCTTGATGATGTTGTCATGTTGAACAAGTTGATTTATGTTGATTGATGCTTAAATATGGACTTAGCACATTTGTTCGTTGGCACTCTGACACCTGCCGTGCACTTTGATTGCTAAAACCCTCGAGATATGTTCTTATTTAGGTTAAAATTATGGGTCAGTCGTGCACGATCCATGATGGATCAGTCGTGCGCGATCCATGGTGGATTGGTCATTCCCAATCCATGGTGGATCGGTCGAGCCTGATCCATGATGGATCGGTCAAGCTCGATCCAAGCTGAATTGGCCACGTTCGTTCCGTTGAAAAGTTGTATGCCTTAGGGATTTTCTTCATCAACAAGCCCTCTCGAAGCCATACAAAATGTCTTAATGCATTTAACCAGTAACTTGGACTGGAAATTTGTGTGCTAAACATGCCTTTTTGGTATTATAAAATGTCCTGTAAAAACAAAACATTTTCATGTTTCTGGGCGAACATTCTGTTATGAACTACCCACATCAACAACATATTAGTTCAATATTAAAAATTTATCTACGGCGAATTTCTTGTTCTGAATTGAATAAGGCATTTTTACAGAAACGATTTGTAACACCACACGTCCATTAATGTCACTCACAAAGGGAATGCATTAACTTCCATGGAGGTTTTAAGTGAATATATAACAGAAAAATTACAACAAGACAGATAATAAGTAGTACTTGGAAATCTAAAACTTTATTTCATTGCAGCGGAAATTAAACATGTTTGTTACATCATAAAACCAAAAATCAGAGTCAAGTACAATATCCATCTTGATAAAACAAAATACATAACCCCATTACATAAATAACCATTAAAGAAGATAACAAGTTGGACTTTACTTCAGCGGTCCAAGCTTTCCAAAAGAGAGATATAACAATCCAATCAAACTCCGCTAGAGTTGGGCCCACCCTGAGGACCTGGAGAGGGAAAAAGATAGAAATGGAGGGGGTCAGACATAAAGTCTGGTGAGTATGATAATTCTAACAATACTATTATCAAAATAACTAGACTAAGGCATAAGCTGGAAAACAAGGAAATGTCTATGAACTATTGGGTATGGAAGAGCAGATAAAGATAACGTTAAAGGCACACCTAATACTAACGGGTAATTACTACACTGCACCACACCAGTCACCCTAAAGGTTGATCCCACTTGCTTCACTTAGAAATTTTATAAATAGTTTCGTGTACCCCTAGCTGACTACATAGGTGTCGCCTGCCCCTATCTCCGCTAGGTGTACCCCACTACCCACTTGCGATCGGCTCCCTACTCGTAGATACCTGTGCTGGCCCCAGAGTGGGGTGTATCACTCCCCTAAAGTGGCAACCCAATACAACTTGAGAATGCACGGCTTATACCTACACGATGCAACAACGTCTTACCTACCAGCCCGGGTCCACACACGCATATGAAACCCGTTGGACTTGCGTTGCCACCGCTACCCCATTTGGCCTCTTATAGTCAAGCCCAGTATGCGTGTCCCTTCCTCGACTTGGGTCAAGCCCACAAAGATACGTTTGGGTTACTGGTTGAAATGGGCCCCCACAAGCTATCCACCTAAGCTTGTCCCCACTAGTATATCCCACTTAGCCCTCTTCTTAGTCATGTTCATTTACATGTGTGTTTGGTTAAGTCTTACTAATCGTATTTTCAAATGCCACTAAAGGCACCCACTAGATTCCTCATGCCACCCAAGGCACCTACTTAACCCTCATGTCCCACCTTACATGTTTATCTGGTTAAGTATTTCTTAATTCATTCAGGCCATAACCTCATAAAGACCTCTCACATTAGACGGGCATTTATGGCAGCTGGATTTGTCGGGCGGGTCCGGGCAGTCTTACACCATAAAAGAGTCTAACCTCGTGTCTTTACAACTGTTATGCTTTAGTTTGGGCCTAGGACCTCTCACATTGGGCTGACATTTGTGACTACTGGATTTGTCGGTCGGTTCCGGGCAGGTTTATGTCACAAACGAGTCCAACCTCGTGTCCTAAGCATTGATTAACACTTATAATCTTTTACCCCAGTTTTAAATATATCCCTATTCAAATCATTAATTAATTCCAATTTTTAATGATGTCCATAATTGACTCAATTATGGCCATCCACTTATGGTATGCAAAATCATATCAATTGCACCCCAATTTCTTAATATTAAATCCTTAATATTACCCCTACCCCACGTTATACGTTCGCTTATTCAACGCAAAATATACGTTAGACTCGAATAGTCTAACTTATAGCACAAAGATAAATTATCACAACATATAGGCAAATAAAATAGATCTAATCATAATAGGGGTGAAACTTGCATAAAACTACACATGTCATGGATCTAAAGGTGTCAACTTGTTTGGTTGAATGTCACAACTTACATAATATGATCATAACCCAAATTCATGTATAAATTTGCCTATGTGGTTTATGCAATATAATGATGGTGTGAACTAGCATCTAACACAAAGAACTCACACATGTCATAGCATAATTCTAGATCTAAATAGATGTCATAATTCTAGATCTATATAGATGTCATAGGATATGTGAGATTATACATACTAATCAATCTAAACTTGCATAGGTACATGTGGTTTATCATGTGAATCATCATAGCCCAAACATATATATAGTCAACATCATGATTTGATCAAGCATAAGCTAACTATAACATAAATAACAACATCATGACTTTGTAACATCGCAACTTAGCATAGAAACTTTCAACATATATAACATCATCATAGCATGATTTACAACATATAGGATATCATCATCATATAGCATAGGATTTACAACATACATGATAGCATAAGGTTTACAACAACATATATGACAATTCACATCATTTTCTTATGATCCATATCACATCTTAATCTAATTAGTTTGCTAATAATCTTGTTAAGATCATCATACTCACAATTAGAGCAGAAAGAGAGTCTTGATTTGCTTTAGGGTTGAGTAGAATTAGGGTTTTGATTAGCTTTCTTCCTTCTTAGTTGGCGGCGGCTACACTGAGTTCCATGGCGACGGCATGACGGTAGCTATTCTATTTTTCATGTGAGTTTAGAATGAGAGACTACCTAGGTATATATAGAGTTTAGGATTCATTTAGACCGTCAGATCAACTCAGAACTAACCTGAACCGTTAAATTAGCCAACTCAGCCCTAAAGACACATCAGCAGCTCAAGATTGGGCTCAGGCAAACCCTAGCCGACCTGACCAGGTCGACACCCAAGTCGACTGCGCAGTCGACCTAGGGGGGTGTCGACTGCCCAGTCGACTTGGGTGCTGGGCGGGAAATTTCCCGCCTAGCCTGTTTGACCTCGAATTTTGAATTTTGAATTTTGAATTTTCCCACGTGCTGTTTTGAATTTTCTGAAACTTCCGATGGCCATAACTTCTTCACACGAAGTCCAAATCACGCAAACTCGGACTCTATCTCAACCAAAATTCCAAGACGAACACAATGGCGCAACCCGTTTCCCACAATTCTCAAGTCTGAGATTAGTTATTCTTTAATTTGTGAATATTAATATTAACAGAATTATGGGGTGTTACATTCTCCCCTCCTTAAAGGATTTCGACCCCGAAATCTTCAAGTCAAGAAGAATGTATATCCTAACATCCAATCGTCCATCTACTCAACCATCAAACACAGGCATCCATTGTCCTTATAGACTTCTAATGCTTTCATGTTTAAATGCACAGTGTGTGTATATGTCCATATCTAATGCAAAATCAGGCGGTCCACTGATTCAGTTGACCTCCTTAATGCAAATCATGATAGTGCCATGCGTCCATTATGTATGCAAAAGTTCTTTAATGCTACATATTATCTCTATATGCATGCGCAATCATCATCTGAATGCAGCATCCATATGATAAAAAAAATCCTCATACATCCATTTTACTAAATACATCCATATATATATGCAATATGCAATATGAAGTGACTGAGCCGATCTAGTGCCTAATAGTGTGTGTATATGCGTCCACGAGTAACCACTAGCAAACACTTGCATCCACTTTGCATCCATCATACATAACATGTCTCAAACACATGTTTCAACCATAGGATTATCCTAACTAAAGGTCAAAGATACTAGCGAGAGGACATACTAAAGATAAGATAAGTACAAGCTAAGCGATAAAGGAGAAATTAAAAGACATACCCTCAAAAAGAAAAGGGTACAAAGAACGCATCTTCGCTTCTGTCTCCCAAGTAGCGTTGCTCTCATCATCTCCCCATTGCACTTTGACTAGTCTGACCTCTCGATTCCTCAACTTCTTGATCTCCGACCCATGAATGTGCGTAGGAGCTCGTCGAATCGTCGCATCACGCTCTATTTCCACCTCTTAAGCAAGCTCGGCTCTACCAATTCCGCGGTCTCATGCAAGCACTTCCTCAAATGTGACACAAGGAATACGTCGTGTACACCACTAAGTCTCTTAGGCAACTCCACTCTATACGCCATCTGTCCAATCTTCTCCTTAATAGGAAACGAGCCTACGAACCTTGGTGCTAATTTCCCAACGGACCCAAAGCGAACAACGTTCCGTAATGGAGACACTTTGATAAAGACCATGTCCCCAACATCAAACTCAAGATCTGTCCTCCTCTTATCCGCATAAGATTTCTGCCTATCTTGCGACGTCTTCATCCTCCTTCGAATCAAGTCGATCTTTTCCGAAGTCTCTCTAATCATATCGGGCCCAAGTAAGATCTTATCCGTAGATTCCAACCAACATGTAGGTGAACGACAAGGTCGTCCATAAAGAGCTTCGAAACGTGCCATGCCAATGCTGGTCTGAAAGCTATTATTATATGCGAACTCCACCAACGGAAGATGCTCTTCCCATGTACCCCCAAAGTCTAGGATACATAGCCTCAAAAGATCCTCTAGAATGTGATTCACCCTCTCGGTCTGGCCGTCCGTCTGAGGATGATATGCGGTGCTCAAACATAACTGAGTCCCTACCGCCTCTTGCAAGCTCTTCCAAAATTCGCTAGTGAAGATAGGATCGCGGTCGCTTGCTATGCTAGAAGGAACACCATGCAAACGAACTATCTCTTGGACGTATACAAAAGCTAACCATGGAGCAGTCCTCTTACTCTTCACGGGAATGAAATGGGCGCTTTTAGTTAGTCTATCTACTATAACCCAAATCCCCGTATTACCCTTCCTTAATCTTGGTAATCCATCCACAAAGTCCATCGAGACACTTTCCCATTTCCATAGTGGAACCTCCAATGGGTGAAGCAACCCATCGGGTTTCTTTTGCTCCGCTTTTACTTGTTGGCACACCAAGCATCTAGCGACATACTCGGCCACATCCCTCTTCATACCGGCCCAAAAGAAAACTCGCTTCATGTCTTTGTACATCTTGTCCCCGCCGGGATGAATGGTCATCTTCGAACGATGTGCATCATCAAGAATAGTCTTCCTCAAGTCCTCGTCTCGTGGTACACAAAGTCTACTATCCCTACGTAACTAACCCTTATCATCTAGGGTATACCTACGAAGATGGCTTGATGACTCCCCTCTTTTGAGCTTTTCTACTAGCTCAACCAACTGTGGGTCGTCTCGCTGTGCCTCACCAATCCATCCCAAAAGCGTAGGTCTGACCTCCAAGGATGCTAGCAAACCAGGTACAAAGTCAACGGAAGGTCTAAAATCAAACATAGAGATGAATTCTAAGTTTCGTCATTCAACAAACAACGGACTCAAGGACAACCTTTTCCTACTTATGGCGTTTTCCACCACGTTACCCTTGCCAGGGGTATATGCTATTTCGAAGTCGTAGGACGCTAAGAACTACATCCACCTTTGCTGCCTTAAGTTCAAGTCCTTCTGAGAGAACAAATATTTTAGCGATTTGTGGTCAGTGAACAATTCGAATTTCTCCCCAAGAAGATAATGGCGCCAAGACTTAAGTGCGAAAACAATTGCGGTTAACTCTAGGTCATGTGTAGGGTAATTTTTCTCATGCGCTCTCAACTGTCTTCCCCCATAGGCTATTACCCTTCCCTCCTGCATTAAGACTGCGCCTAGTCCTGTCCCACAAGCATCGGTATAAACAGATAATGGCTTACTCCCGTCTGGCAGCACTAAGACTGGGGCTGAGGTCAAAGCTCTCTTTAAACATTGGAACGCATCATCACAATCTACGTCCCACGCAAAGACCAGGTTCTTCTTCGTCAGGCGTGTCAATTGAGCTGATATTTTTGCGAAGTCTTTGATAAACTTCCTATAGTAGCCAGCCAACCCCAAGAAACTCCTTACTTCGGTAGCATTTTTAGGGACCTTCCAATCTTGGATGGCCAACACCTACGCGGGATCCACAGCTATCCCTTCTTTGGAAATCACGTGCCCTAGGAATCGCACTTCCTCTCTCCAGAAGTGAAACTTAGTAAATTTAGCTTTAAGGTTATGCGCTCGTAGAGTCTCCAACACTTCCCTAAGATGTAGGGCATGCTCTTCTTCATTCTTAGAAAAGATCAAGATGTCGTCTACAAAGACCACCACGAATTTATTAAGGTACTCCCTAAACACCCTACTCATCAAATCAACAAAGTATGTGGGGGCATTTGTCAAACCGAAGGGCATCACTAGCCATTCATAGAAACCGTCTGAAGTCCTAAAGGCAGTCTTGTCTATGCTATCCTCAGCCACTCTCAACTGATGGAATCCAGTGGCTAAGTCCAACTGCGAAAACACTGAGGCGCCAACTAACTGATCGAAGAGATCGTCAATCCTCGGCAGTGGGTGTCTGTTCTTCTTAGTAAGCTTATTAAGTTCTATATAGTCCACACAAAGTCTAAGGGACCCATCCGCCTTCGTGGCAAACACTACTGGAGCACCCACTCCGATATACTACGTCTTATGAACCCCTTCTCAAGCAACTCCTTCACTTGCTTATTGAGTTCCCTCCTTTCACGAGGAGCCATGTGGCGTACTGGCAAAGATACTGGTTTTGCATTATCCACAAGATATATTCGAAAATCTATCTCCCGCTTCGGAGGCAAGCCCTTCACCTCCTCAAACACATCCGAGTATTCTCGGACCACTCTAACAGATCGTAGATTCTCCACAGACGCGTCAAGCGATTCTAGATAACTTAGCATAACGGAATTTACGGGATTACAAAAGATTTCGAGAGTGTTGCCAAGGCGAGTCATGAGCCTAACTACTCTCCTTTCACAATCAAGAACGACCCCATTTCTGGATAACTAATCCATTCCTAAAATTAGCCCATAGCCCGTGAAGCCCAAAACATAAGCATCACATCTAAACTCAACGCTAAGTATAGAAATTTTCAAATCCAAACACATCATGGAAAAATAAGCTGAGCCCCCAACTGGATTCGAAACAACTAAGGGATCCTCTACTAAACTGGTGTTTAAGTGCAGTGATTCAACTAATGATGTAGAGATAAACGAATGCGATGCGCCCGAATCGAATAAGGTACGGACAGGATGATCAAACAGAAAAACTAAGCTTTCAACAGAAATGGTTCTACCTCGTTCTTGCAGCGATGGGACCGCGAGAGCCTGAACGTGTCCCCTTGCCTGCCCTGGTGCCATAAGAGCCTGCACCTGTCCTCCCGAGGTAGATCCTGCCCTCTGCCCCTTCTTTGGGCAGTCCTTCACTAGATGTCCCGCTTCACCACAGTGAAAATAGCCAGTCTTCTTTTTCTTCCTGCAATCCTTGCTGAGATGGCCTGGTGTCCCACAGTTAAAGCATCTTTTCTTTCCTTTGCCACCCTTCTTGTTTTGCTGTTGTGGTTTCTTTTGATCCCCTTTCTTCTCGGGTGCCTTATTAGCATTAGCGCCTTTCTCCTCGTGCATGAGTGCCATATAAATTCTCTTCTGCCCTTGAGAGAAACTTTGCCTCAAACCTACGTCTGAAATCCGCCCAAGAATCAACAGGACGCTCCCCATTAGTGACCTCCCACCAAAACGAGGCCTCTCCCTTCATTAACCAAGCTGCTAATTTGACTTTCCTCCCTTCTTCTACTTCAAAGATTTCTAGCAATTCTTCCACCTCCTTAAGCCAATATCTAGCTTCCACAAACGTTTCTGACCCTTGAAAAGGTTTTCCACCCATAGCCTTAAATTCCTTGCATGTCTTTGCAAAAGTACCAACGCGAGGAGGAGGAGCGGGTGCAACTGGTGGTGGAGGAACATTGGCTGGACCTGCAGCGGCCCTAGCCTCTAATAACTTCCAATACCATCCTGGTATCGTTACACCATCCGGAAGGTTAAGATCTTCAGCCATGCTGAAACGAAAAAGGAAAGATTCAAAATGGAGAATTCGAAAGATAAAGATATATGGCTATTGGGGATTATGTTTTTCATAAAAACTTTCCTCTTTAAATCACTCATCAAGACATGTTTTGAAAACACTTCTTCCAAAAATACTTTAGAAAAATAGTTTTTCTAAAAAAATTATCTGTTCTGGTAACCTTAAGCTCTGATACCACGTGTAACACCCCACGTCCATTAATGTCACTCACAAAGGGAATGCATTAACTTCCATGGAGGTTTTAAGTGAATATAGAACAGAAAAATTACAACAAGACAGATAATAAGTAGTACTTGGAAATCTAAAACTTTATTTCATTGCAGCGGAAATTAAACATGTTTGTTACATCATAAAACCAAAAATCAGAGTCAAGTACAATATCCATCTTGATAAAACAAAATACATAACCACATTACATAAATATCCATTAAAGAAGATAACAACCTGGACTTTACTTCAGCGGTCCAAGCTTTCCAAAAGAGAGATATAGCAATCCAATCAAACTCCGCTAGAGCTGGGCCCACCCTGAGGACCTAGAGGGGGAAAAAGATAGAAATGGAGGGGATCAGACATAAAGTCTGGCGAGTATGATAATTCTAACAATACTATTATCAAAATAACTAGACTAAGGCAAAAGCTGGAAAACAAGGAAATGTCTATGAACTATTGGGTACGGAAGAGCAGATAAAGATAACGTTAAAGGCACACCTAATACTAATGGATAATTACTACACTACACCACACCAGTCACCCTAAAGGTTGATCCCACTTGCTTCACTTAGAAATTTTATAAATAGTTTTGTGTACCCCTAGCAGACTACATAGGTGCCGCCTGCCCCTATCACCGCTAGGTGTACCCCACTACCCACTTGCGATCGGCTCCCTACTCGTAGATACCTGTGCTGGCCCCACAGTGGGGTGTATCACTACCCTAAAGTGGCAACCTGATACAACTTGAGAATGCACGGCTTATACCTACATGATGCAACAACGTCTTACCTACCAGCCCGGGTCCACACACGCATATGAAACGCGTTGGACTTGCGTTGCCACCGCTACCCCGTTTGGCCTCTTATAGTCAAGCCCAGTATGCGTGTCCCGTCCTCGACTTGGGTCGAGCCCACAAAGATACGTTTGGGTTACTGGTTGAAATGGGCCCCCACAAGCTATCCACCTAAGCTTGTCCCCACTAGTATATCCCACTTAACCCTCTTCTTAGTCATGTTCATTTACATGTGTGTTTGGTTAAGTCTTACTAATCGTATTTTCAAATGCCACTAAAGGCACCTACTAGATTCCTCATGCCACCCAAGGCACCTACTTAACCCCCATGTCCCACCTTACATGTTTATCTGGTTAAGTATTTCTTAATTCATTCAGGCCATAACCTCATAAAGACCTCTCACATTAGACTGGCATTTATGGCAGCTGGATTTGCCGGGCGGGTCCGGGCAGTCTTACACCATAAAAGAGTCTAACCTCGTGTCTTTACAACTGTTATGCTTTATTTTGGGCCTAGGACCTCTCACATTGGGCTGACATTTGTTACTAGTGGATTTGCCGATCGGTTCCGGGCAGGTTTACGTCACAAACGAGTCCAACCTCGTGTCCTAAGCATTGATTAACACTTATAATCTTTTACCCCAGTTTTAAATATATCCCTATTCAAATCATTAATTAATTCCAATTTTTAATGATGTCCATAATTGTCAATTATGGCCATCCACTTATGGTATGCAAAATCATATCAATTGCACCTCAATTTATTAATATTAAATCCTTAATATTACCCCTAACCCACGTTATACGTTCGCTTATTCAACGCAAAATATACGTTAGACTCGAATAGTCTAACTTAGAGCACAAAGATAAATTATCACAACATATAGGCAAATAAAATAGATCTAATCATAATAGGGGTGAAACTTGCATAAAACTACACATGTCATGGATCTAAAGGTGTCAACTTGTTTGGTTGAATGTCACAACTTACATAATATGATCATAACCCAAATTCATGTATAAATTTGCATATGTGGTTTATGCAACATAATGATGGTGTGAACTAGCATCTAACACAAAGAACTCACACATGTCATAGCATAATTCTAGATCTAAATAGATGTCATAATTCTAGATCTATATAGATGTCATAGGATATGTGAGATTATACATACTAATCAATCTAAACTTGCATAGGTACATGTGGTTTATCATGTGAATCATCATAGCCCAAACATATATATAGTCAACATCATGATTTGATCAAGCATAAGCTAACTATAACATAAATAATAACATCATGACTTTGTAACATCGCAACTTAGCATAGAAACTTTCAACATATATAACATCATCATAGCATGATTTACAACATATAGGATATCATCATCATATAGCATAGGATTTACAACATACATGATAGCATAAGGTTTACAACAACATATATGACAATTCACATCATTTTCTTATGATCCATATCACATCTTAATCTAATTAGTTTGCTAATAATCTTGTTAAGATCATCATACTCACAATTAGAGAAGAAAGAGAGTCTTGATTTGCTTTAGAGTTGAGTAGAATTAGGGTTTTGATTAGCTTTCTTCCTTCTTAGTTGGCGGTGGCTACACTGAGTTCCATGGCGACGGCATGACAGTGGCTATTCTATTTTTCATGTGAGTTTAGAATGGGAGACTACCTAGGTATATATAGAGTTTAGGATTCATTTAGACCGTCAGATCAACTCAGAACTAACCTGAACCGTTAAATTAGCCAACTCAGCCCTAAAGACACATCAGCAGCTCAAGATTGGGCTCAGCCAAACCCTAGCTGACCTGACCAGGTCGACACCCAAGTCGATTGCGCAGTCGACCTGGGGGGATGTCAACTGCCCAGTCGACTCCCCAGTCGACCTGGGTGCTGGGCAGGAAATTTACCGCCTAGCCTGTTTGACCTCGAATTTTGAATTTTCCCGCGAGCTATTTTGAATTTTCTGAAACTTCCGATGGCCATAACTTCTTCATACGAAGTCCAAATCACGCAAACTCGGACTCTATCTCAACCAGAATTCCAAGACTAACACAATGGCGCAACCCGTTTCCCACAATTCTCACGTCTGAGATTAGTTATTCTTTAATTTGTGAATATTAATATTAACAGAATTACGGGGTGTTACACGATTATATTTAACTGTTTTATAACTTATTGAACTTTGCCTGCACGAATACGACATTCTCATTCAGATTCAAAACGACACTTGACTTTTGCTAATCGATATATATATATATATATATATCGACCATGAATTCCAAGCTTCTATCATTTATTGACTTGTGTAATTTTGTACAATGGTTTATGTTTTATGAAACATGTACCTGTAATTTGTTGGAAATGAAGTTCCATGTGCAAAGTGAATACCAGGAAGAAGACTCATTTTAGAAAGGAGATCACTCTTGCTTAATTTAGAACTTGAATTTGAATCCGCTTTGACATCATGGATCATCCCGGGATATATAAAACTTTGAATCTCAATCTTTCAACGGCTTGCCCCAGTACAAAACTATTGCTCTGTCTTCTTTTTGTAACTCACGTTGATACCGTTGATGGATATTTTTGGCTTTAATTCCTTGAAAAGCGTTGTTACTTTTTTGGATTTGATTTACGCTATATTTGGACAGTCATCTTTTAAGTATCGCTTCTTTTGAGGTTTGCAGCAAAATATCATCGGGACCTTAGAATTAATTGAGATAGGAGCTTTGTAGACAAGGGTCTTTTGCACTGAGAGATTATAGTTGGATTTCTCAGGATTGATCTTTGTCGGTGCAGTGAGTCTTATCGATATATCGAGCATATCGATTTTGTTGAATTTTTTAAATGCCCATTTTTAAAGGCGAGCTCATTTTTTGCTAAGATTTCCAAGGCGAGATCTTATGTTTATCGCACTCCAACTTAATTATTTCCAAGCGTATTGGCTTATTTGTCGAGTGCTGGTTAGTTTTTTGCTTATTGCGATGTCGTGATAGACCTGTGGTATGTTTTCCGAACATTAATTATCCAATCCTTATGCGTTTGTGTTGCTACTGTTCCATGGGTCATCACGAGCTGCAAAAGCTCGATGTGATCAGTTTGCCAAGTTTTCCTTGATCGTGGTCGACGTGTTAGAAGCTTCAACTTTGTTGGCTAAAGTTATTTAAACTTGCCAACATGAGAAGAACCTCTGAACTACTTGTCAATTCCATTGAAATCCCAGCTTTACTGACTGGTTTGGTGCTTCTACTTGGAGAAGTTTCCATATCTTTGTGCCCTCACTCAAGGTTGTTTTTGAATTTAATGCCCCCGATAGGGGAGGACTTTGGATTTAGTGCCCCCGCTCAAGGAAGTCTTACATTTTGTGCCCCCACTAGAAGAGAACTTATATTTTGTGCCCCCGCTGGTGGAGGACTTATATTTTGTACCCCCACTAGGGGAGGACTTATATTTTATGCCCCCGCCAGGGGAGGACTTATACTTTGTGCCCCCACCAGGGGAGGACTTATACTTTCACTAGGGAAAGCTGCTTCACTTGGGAGGATTTTTTTTGTTGCTGCATCGTTTCACGGGGCAGACCCCGGTTCCTTCATCATACGCTTGGCTTGGTTAGCTATCTTACTTAAGGAATTAAAGCCTTGGACCTATCACTCGGCGAGGTGCCTTAGTGAAACATACAACCATTGCGCTTATTTGATGCGGTGCTTGTTCCTTGTTTGACTTTTCATGACTCTTTCCATTCACTTTTTCAAAATAGTGTTCTTTATCTTTGCATTTGTGCATATTAACATGTAAACCACTCGGTGTTTGAACTGATGTTATTGGGGTCATGATGTCTTGTCAGATTTTAAAGGACCAAGCGCTTGTCCGATAGCCTGCAATACAAAATCGTCTTTAAGTAAATTTTGATTTTTCAAGAATTTTTGCAAGAAAGAGATTTACTCAGGCAGATATGCTCTTAGTCACACAGCTAATGTTCAGCACAATGTTTGATATTACAGACTTTTTTACATAAAGTTTGAATACAGCATGAAGTAAAGCATGAAATAAAGCTATGGCGATGATGATCGCTTATTCCGAGCCGTTGAAATTGAAACACCACTATAGGTTATCAATTGATCACCGGACTTGCATTAGTTTGAGCGAGAGCACCGTTGCTTAGACCGGATTGACCATTTGATGTCCCTTACCCCTAGGGAGTTGCAAAAGGATTTGTAGCTTGTAGATTTTTCACATATTGTTGCAGTCTGTTTTTCCTGATCAGTTCCTTAATTAGGTTCTTCAAGTGTCAGCATTCATTAGTTTCATGCCCGGGTTGATTGTGTAAATGACAAAATTTTCTAGAATTCGCAGCTATCTTTGAAATATTCAGCGATTGTGGTTCTGGATAGTGTTCTGCATTTTTGGTGGTGAAGAAAATGTTCTCCGCCATGTCAATTAGAGTGGTGAGCTCCGATGAGTTGAAAAGGTGAATCCTATTATTATCTCTGTTGCCCTTTCCATCATTGGTGCGCTTTTGCCCCTGATTATTCTTTAGATTATATTGAGCAGCAGCACTCTTGGAAGCTTCAACAAGATTGCTACCATCAATAATCTAAAGAGGCACAGGATCATCATCCACTCTCATATACTCCTCTACTTTTTTTATAGAATTTCTCAAGTGTGTTTGGTTCTTTCATTTTAATCCATCTACCAAATTCGCTATTCTTATCTATGGCGCCGATTAGAGACATTAAGATCATGCGGGCTTCAGGATTCCCCACCTCGGACAAAGCAGTGTTAAACCCCTGAAGGAAAGCTTTAAAAAATTCTTCATGATTCTTCTCCATCGAGGTTAGAGAAATAAAATCCTTACCTTACGTACCTTGCAGCCTAAACTGCTTTTGAATTTCAGAGTCAAATCAACAAATCGATCAATGGATTTGGGAGGCAGCTTGTGAACCATAATGATTCCACACCTTCTAGATAGAGAGGGAAGCATAGACATTTGATCTCGTCTGTCGCTTTGGCTACATTCATGTGCCATTCAAATTTGTACATGAAGTGATTCAGATTGGAAGTTCCGTTGTACGGAGGCAAAGTAGGATAGGTGAACTTTTTAGGGAACTCTAATTTGCGAATCCTTTTAGTGAACGGATTTTTGCTAGGCGAGAAGTCCCATTCCCTCTCACTGTCATTACAGGACATGCTATCTTTCATGATCTGCTTTATCATATTTGCGATATGTTCCTTTGAGTTGTGTTGTTCCACAGAGCGGACTTTGATCTCTTTACCGGATGCTCATCTTGGTGAGCGATCGCGGTTAGAGGATCTAGGTCTTTTACCACCACTATGGGGAGGTGCCCCCTTGGCGGGACTAGCAACTCTTCGGGTATTTCGATCGGAATGACTCTTATTCTTCATCTTTGAGTCTTGGACATCAGCGTCTCCTTTGCCACTTCCCCATCCATCAAGCCCTTCCATGTTATCATTACGATGATGATGAGAAGATGATGAATTCACCTTCTCCTCAAGGTTGATGTGAACTCTTTGAGGAGGAGCGGGAGTTGCTTGTGCATTCAAAAGAGCATTCATCTTATCGATAAGAGCCTGATTAGCATCCATCAAAGTTTTAGTGGAGGTCTCCATCCGTTGATTTAAATTGGCGACAATGGCATTTAACTCATCCATGGTTACTCCGGCTCTACTAGTCGAGCTTTGGCCAATCTCAAAGCGGTTGGTAAGTGGTTTAGCTTTGTCGACCGCGTTGTCAGATCCACCAACAGGTTTACTTGCAGCATTTTTTGACTTTTCCATTATCTCGGACAATGTTTTGAACTTCGAAGAGAATTCGTTAATTGGCCTAGATCTTAGATTTGGAGAATTTACCATAGAAGAAGGCTTCAAATTTCACTATCACCACAAAGAATTAACCTTGAGAATGTGACTATAGCCCCACGGTGGGCACCAAAATATTGATATCAAAAATGAAACCAACACCCAATGTGTTTTGTAACACTTCACAAATATGTAAGAACTAGAAAAATAGGAGCTACAAACACAAAAGCAGTAAAAACACAACAAATTAAAGTGGTTCGGTCTTAGATTCGAACTGCGTCCACTGTAAGAAAAGATTTCATTATCACTTGATCGATTACAAGGTACATATCCTTTTGAATCTTATACATTTTACCTTTCTCTCTACAACAATCGCTTTTCTTCTATTTAATCTCTTCGATTTCTCGAATCCACCACAAAAATACTTAGATCTTTTGAGTTGCAAACAGTATCGGAGTTGATCTTTTGAGTTTCACGATGGTTGAGAAGTTTAATCTAAGCTTCAAAGAACTCTAATGGAATTTGGAGAAAACTTTGTCGATTTATCGTTGGAGAAAGATGAATTGAGCTTGAGAATCAATTAATGGAGGTTGAAGAGATTTGGAGTGGTGGAGAAATGAGAATGACAACCCTTCGAGGTAGAAAATTTGGTTCATTGAATGGTGGATAAGTGCGGTATTTATCGGTCTTGTTTGGAGTGAGTGGCAAAACTAAAATTTATGTGTGTAGGATATGGATCGGTCGTAAACATATTTACGAAAATGCCACTGGGTTATTGACCGATCCATACTTTTAGTTTCAGGGATGACTGACCCATTAACATTTTACCACCGATCCTTATTTGCTGCTGACCTATGTGATTTACATAACTGCCACCGCTATATATATTACAACCGACCCTTCAAGTAGTAAAACTACCGACCCATTCTGTATAGACATTACAACCCACTTTTTATAGAAGTTGCTGATCCATATATATATGAGTAGCCGATCCATATTTATATTTGCACAACGTGTCCCATGCCATACATCCACATAGCATCATTTTGCATGTTTTGCTATTAGTTGTTCCACAAAGAGAATGAAGCCAAGACTTTCCGGTCCAAGCTGTGCATAGTGTTGCAAGGCTCGTGGTCCATTTCATACAATGTTATGCATGTTGTGTATAAGTTGTGATTGATCCACCCCATTATTAGCAGTGTCGACCCATCTCAATGCTTTTGACCGATCCATATATAAAATGCTTATGACCGATCCATGTATAAAATGCTTGTGACCGACTCATTGTTTTTACAACTTTGACACCTCCAGTTAACTTGTAGCAGGTGTCTAAATATCTAAAGTACCCGATCCATGATGACGTGGTATTAATGCTGCATGACCCATTTATAATATAAAACTGACCCATGAATTTTAATACCACACGCGTTTACCTGATGCCATGCAAACATTTTTTTGGCTTTGTATAATATGTAGATAACTCATAAATCAATGCATGCCACGTAGGCAACGTGATAATATGCTGCACATTTTATATCCATGCAATATAACGTAATCGCAATGTAATGTAAACAATTTGATTCTCACCCATAAAATGTTAATACACATGCACTAAATTAAAGGCATGCGAGTAGCTTTGAACATGTTAAGGTATCAATGATTCACATGTAATTTGAGAATCGATCCATTAGGTCATTATGTGACCGATCCATCATATATTAGCACGCTGTCATACGTAACTTACATGAAGCCGACCCATGCCGCTTGTCAGTTCATATAAGTATTTCCGATCCGTATTTAAAGGATATGACCGACCCATCTTTTTATGTTGCCATCGATCTAAATATTTTAATCATGTTGTAAACTGCTTCGTGACAGACTCATCTGAAAAGTATGTGTCCGACTTGACAGCTTCATTAGACAGTTGACGTATCAATTTCTGAACCACGTCAATAATGGGGTTAACAAATCACGTCTCAACATGGATTAATTCCATCCTATCTATAATACACTACCCAGTGCGTGTATCTAGACTCTCACATGAACATACTGTCTACTATAACCCGAGTCCTGTAATAGGGATGCATCTAATGCACGAAAATTAGTCAGGAGCTTTCAATATATGCAAAGGACCGCCTCATTAGGTCAACAATACATATAATCAAAAATGGTCTGTCTTTTAATAGTGGCTATGGCCCTGCCTCAACTAATAAACACTACACTAAGAGATAAGTGACGTGCCCCTATCAATCAATCTAACATCCAATTTGGCATGTCCATCAACCAACGTCTCAATAATGAAAGATCGATGGTCTATAGGTTTAGCTCCAGCCTTTCCGCATTATACCGATTGCCAATGACAAGTATCCGATGATTACTATCCCTAATTTGGTTCCGACCTATCTCTCCCAAGGCAAACCGTCGAATCAACCAACGACATCCGCCATATCCTTCTTACCGCTGGACTACAGTTGCAGTCTAGTTATACTCACCAGGTGGAATCATATAGACCTAAACCATGCGAGTACAATCTGAGCATGTATCACATAAAGGACCACCACAGAGTGCCCTTCCATGTCCCGTTGAAGCCATGTGCTTCCCTCCAGTCTTGTAGAATAATTAGTTGGATGTTCTCCTTTCTTGTCTCCAAACAACACGATGATCTGCCCCATTGGATTCTTCACCTTCATACGTATGGACTGGTCCAAGCGCATCACGCTATCATGTTATTAGATCCTATATCTTATCTTTTAATCATGCTCTTGTTTTATATCATCCTTTTGCTAATTAGCTTGATTATCCACATATTTACTTTTTATTCCTGTTACAAGGTTCATTAGCTCACAGTTATCTTCTTACTATCTTTATCCAGACCTACGTCGCTGGAGTGGACTTCTGCTTATTATTTATTACAATTATTAGACTTAATACTTTCAATTATAAGTCTACCAATAAGAAGCCTACTTTATTTTTTCTTATTTAATCATAACCTTGTCTTAAACTATTATCACAACCTATTGTTGTTGTTCACTTATTAACTTGGTTCTCTTAATTAAGGTTTATTAATAAGTTCTCTTTTCTAAATTATAACCTATGTTATAATTTCTCTTGTCCTAAAGACAAGCCTAACTATTATATTTCATTCTCATCCACACATTTAATTATAATAGGTTATATTCTCCAATCATCACAATTCTTATTAAGCTCCTTAATATGAACCAACTTTTACTGTTGTGATCTTTACTGTTGTTCAAAAATACAATTCTTGAACAAGAAAAGATCATATTTTTGAACAAGAAAAGATTGTATTTTTAAATATGAAAAGCTTATATTTTTATTTATGTAAAGCTTATATTTTTATTTATATGAAATGTGTATAAGATTATGATTTTTCTAATGTAAATATCGATGTAAAAATATGATTTTTATAACATGAATCACAATATAAAAATATGATTTTTATTGTATTAACAACATTATTAAAATAAGATTTTTTATCTATGAAGTAGAGTTATAAAAGTATAATTTTTATCTAGAAAGTAGAGATATAAAAATATAATTTTTATATGGGAAGTAGCTGGATAAAAATATGATCTTTAATATATAAACATCATATTAAAAATGTGTTTTTTACTATGAACAACGTGAAGAAGATTACGTTGGAATTTGGGGGAAATCCAAATCCAAACCGTTCAGAAATGAAATGGAGGAGTGGATCCCAAAGGTGAGAACTCCTCATTAAAATTTCTTGTTCAGTTATTTATTTTATAACTGCATATATGAACTGCTCCCCGTCGTCCACAGACCATGGACGACTTGTTTGTTTGATTGTGTTGTGAAAATTGTTTGTGATGAGAAATGAACTGTAGCAAATATTCATGTGTTGAATAAATATTTTTCTCATTAAAAATATAATTTTTAACGAGTATATAAATGAAAATAAATATTCATAAACAAATTGTACAATTTGTTTATGTACATACGTTTGACGGATATTGATTGGGATGATATATTTTACACATCGTCCAACTGGACAAATAATAATTAGTGTTTGTTGTCTGAAAACCCCACACGGGTATTGGGATGATATTGGACATATAATAATCCCAATATTTAGTTGTATGTCAATCGATTGGTTGACAGGCTGTTGTAAGCGTTAATTATTTATACTTAACGCTTATGCTGTTGTGTAATGCACTCTAGATGATGGTTGATTGTTTATCATGGTTGCTGTATACATGTGTTGTATGAAATCTATATAAACAACATTATATGGTAATTGACTGTGTCTGATTCCAGTTCAGAAAGAAGTAATATTTTAAAATAACAAATATTTTAAAATAAGGAATATTTTAAAAGAATATTCCGAAAAGAATCAAAATTTGATTTTGATGTCCGATTTTGGATGGACACGAAATATTTAAATATATGAAGCCGTGTTGATTAGATTAACGTCATTTTGACGTGAACGATATCTATATCGATTTTATTCATTTTTATAATGAACCTCGAAAAGGAAATTGATTTCAAAATCTAATGTTTTGAAAATATTATCATTTATATATTAATGATATGGAATATTCAATTTTGATTTGAAATTGAATATGAAGTTGAAATCGTTTCGAAAACAAATTTAAAACAATTTATAAAATACTTTTTAAATGGAAATCCACGAAATATATATAATATATATATTATATATACAAGTACTCCAGCACGTGCGATGCACGTGCGCAGGACTTGAGGGTGTTAGAAAACACTGTTTATAAGAATTTTTTTAATGTAAGAACACTGTGGTGTCTATGAAACATTCAACTTTATGTCATATATACACACACACACACGCACACACACACACATACATACATACATACATACATACATACATACACAGAATACACACACACACACACACACACACACACACACACACACACACACATACAAACACAGTCACTCTCGAATCAACCATTCATTAATACATGAATGAGAGCAAGTTAGCATAGAGGATATATAATTAGCCGATGAAAGTAATCAAGCATTGCATTAGTGTGTAGAGAAATGTAGTAACTAAAACCACACATTTGAATCGTTGTAATGTGAAAAAAAAATGCAGTGTAGTAGTATATTATCCTTTTAATATGTAAAGAATTTTTCTTTTTGGCTTTAAAGATCATATCCTAAATGAAACCCTCTATATCATGAATGGTAAATACATGTCAAATAAAAAACTATTTGACGCTAATGTATAAATTTTGAGTTACCGTATACTATAATATTGTTTTGAAATTTTACAAGTGTTTAATTATTGTAATCAATTTTATCTTAACATTTATCAATTGTTGTTAGTAAGAATGCAATGAAAATAATATTTGACAATTAAGAAAAATAGTTGGAATCGTTTTCTCTCCTCCTTTTTCCGGGCTAGAAACCGACATCAGAAGTATGGTGATGGCGGAGTTAAAAACGTTTTTTAGGGATTTTTAAATGTTAAAAATAATTATATTCTTGTAACGAAGCTAGTAATCTTCTTTTGTGTGTGTGTCTATATATATATATATATATATATATATATATATATTTATATGTATAAGTATATAATTATTTTGTGGTACTTGCATAATTGTTAATACATATATATATATATATATATATGCTTGAAATAAAAAATATACACGCTTGGATTTTCTTTCTTTCTTGCTTTCAACTCCACATTCAATCATCAGCATAATGGAACAGAAAAGCATGAAACTACATGTTTATATATTATCACTAAACACCATAAATCTCCTTTTCTTTCAATCTCCAAAAGCTCAAATAATGTAGAAAGCCCCAAAAAAAAAAAAAAAAAAAAAAAAAGAGAGAGAGAGAGAGAGAGAGAGAGACAAAGCATAAAACTTTACATTTTATCAATTGTCTTACAATCACGCCTCCTGCTCAAGACTTGTATTCCTAGTTACTATTGAAATATTTTCAACTATAAATTTTACTTTGCCTACTTACAAATGAAGCTTCCAACTAATAACAATGCTCTCCAGCTAATAACAATGCTCCGTCAGCAAATATGATTTTTTTTCATATGCCGCCTTTCGTGGAATTGAAGCAGCCTATCTTTCTTCAGCAAATTAAAACATCCCTACTTTCTATCCTCAAGCCAGCATAGTTTATCTTGCAAAATTATTGCAGCAATCAGTTCATAATTCTGGTAAGAGCACATGTTATGTATTCCAACAGTGTACTAAAAATTAATGCCTTAATTTTAGAAAATTTACCTTCATTCTGCTTGTTTCAGATCCAACTAAAATGCCACTTCATACAATATTGTATGCTGACCCATTACCTTTCAGGGTACCTATGCGCACTGCAATCATCAACAAATCCAAGGAATATGTAACAGAACTGGCATTAACAGGCACACATATAAATTAGTGTGATTTTAGTTGATATTAATATTACACAGCACAAATATTATTATTTTTACCAATTAACTTATAATAAAATAACTTAATGTATGAACAAAAAACATTAACTCATCAAATGCTAAAGCAAATAAGATCAAATATGGCAGCATATCTTATAGTCACATCCAGGTCAAACAGAGACCGTCAGTTCTAAAAATGGGAATATAGTTATAAACAAAGATGTCAAATTAAAATGGACCGAACATCCAGATCAAGAATATAATTAAAATATGGTTTGGTGCCTGAATGGTCAAGCATTATCCATATTGGTCGCTACTCAAAAACCCATGTCTTTGTCAGCATAACTTATAAAGGGCATTTTTTTTAAACACTGTAGCATGTACTGTCACTTCGCAAGTATGCTGCCATGATGAAGTAACAACAACTAATGGCTTTAAAGGCTTTAATTTGGAAAAAAAATCATTAACTTGTAGTTCGTATAGGCTATTAGCCTATTACTTAGTTGTGAAATGAACTCCAAACTTTTATTGATTTTCTTCTCTATGCGGGAATCTTGGATAAAAGCAAATTGATATATTAATAACGATAATAAATTATGTGGTTAATACTCATAAATGAGGTTTAAATTGGATTCCCATTACTCATTAAAAAAACAGTAGCAAACTTGTAGCATTATGAATTATTTCGTGCATGTCCATCCTTATATCTAGTAATACACAAATAATTTAATGAATTTTGAATGAGAGCAGCATATAAAAATTAAACCACACACAAACCAAAAAAACAATATGAAATCCCAAACCAAGCATGATATACTTATATGGCCAGAGTCTGAAATTAGTAGTAATTCAAATTTTTTTTAAGGTTCAATAAATTCACACCATAAAATATAACCTAGATTTAGTCTTTATAATATGTTTATGAATTTCAATAATTCATATAAAACCATGCTTGTGCTCTTTGGGGGAGAAAATTTTCAAAGCAACTCCATTATATCAAAATGGATAGAACTGAATTCATGAACATTTATTCAGATAATTCAAACAAAACATCATTAATCAAATACTAATCATGTATTACATTCCTAAAATTGAATGGAAGTATGCGCTACTGAAAGACAAACGTCTAAGTTCCTCGGTATACATATCTTTGATGTTTCCTAATTTATTTACCAAAGTTCCCTCAATAAACCATCCATGTATATTTTTAAAATTTTAAAAACTACAAAAACAAAAATATTCCCTATATAGTTGATATACACATGCAATGACAATAATTGCAAACTTTGAAAACAAAAGGAAAAGAGGATTATTCCTGTCATCTTCAATATGAAACCATGAAGGATTTCACCAACTTTCAATAGTTACATATTCAAAACCTCTACATATATGGCATAGAATGAAAAAAAATTGTTCAAAATGTTTTCAAACAAATAATTTGTAAGCAAAAAAATATTGAATGCAATATTGGTATATTTGTAAATAGCATAATGGTTGTGTAGTTGATGGATCAATTCATACAGATATTATAGTAGATACTCAAATAAAAACCTACCAATTATTGATAAAGTTTGTTTCATAATGCCAACTGCAAAAAAAGGTACATGGTAATAGTCATTAAGGACACAAAACTATTTGTAAATAAATAGTAAATCTCAGTGGGAAAAGATATTGATTGAAAAATACCTTAATTGACGTTTTGGGATCAAATTTTACTGTCCCCAGCCATTTCAACACATAGCTCCTTTTGCTAAGTGCTTCCTACTACCATTTCCAAAACTACAGCACTTTAGACTTCTAGTGAAGTCCTGTTTTAGGTATGTTATGCTTGCATTACAAAGTGTTGAAGCTATAATTGCAAGAAACATATGGGCCACATTTTAAAAAAATGTAATTTATATAAAGAAAACATTTACATGCAAAAAAATGGAAAATGAAGGCTGAACAGTAACCATGAAGAAATTTAATGAAATACAGTGTATGTAACATGAGGGTGATATGACATATAATTGATTAAACTGTAATAACTGAAAACATTCAATTAAATGAATAAATAATGAAATGATAGTATAAAATTGACGAAGCTAAATGCATTACAATTGGAAATGGAATATAAGCTCTTATATTGAGTTTGTCCAACAATGGTCATAAAAACAATGTTCAACTCAATGAACTATGAATCAAACAGTCAAATGGAATTGGAAGGTTACTTCCATATATAAGCTGTTATATGTTCTCAGACTCTATTTAAAATAAACCAATAGCATATTGACTAAAAATTTATCTACCTGTATCAAAAACAGTAGTGATTCTTTAGATCCCTTTCCAAGGTCAAAGAAGTAACTCGAGCATCGATTGTATTGCGTCAAGTAAATTTATTTTCCTAATCAGTTGCAGCAAAATATCCAACTTTGGTCCCTGACGTTCCGACGACTGAGGCAATGGACGGTTCTTCGTAGGCCTGGCTATAATCTGTACATAGTTAAAACAATAATGATGATAACATATGTAGATGTATATATCATTAAATATGTGGATTAGCTAAATATGATCAATAAATATATATGTAGGCATTAAGAATAACCTTATCGGGATGGGAGCAAATTTTCAGTGTAACTTCAGCAAGTGCGATGCATGTGCGCATGAGTAACCGATATTAAAAACTATCGCCTCAAAGCTTTCCTACATCTTACAGCATGAAGTGAAATTAATAACAATGTTGCATATTTTATGCATGTACATCTTCAATTGTCGAAATACTAATGAAAGTGAGTTATTTTAGGAAATATACTATTATAATTTGTAATGCTGCTTTGAATCAACTATAGTTAAATCATATGATAAAAACAATGACAGCTGAGGCAGACCGAAATTCTAAATAGACGTATCTTTTTCTCGGCGTTAACTACAACATTCATTTTCTTTCTGTTTCTAACAACAATAAAGGAGGGTATAGAAATCCACCAAAAATTTACTTACACTGGTATAATCAATAGTAGTATCCATGTCACAGATTATCTTTAAGTAAATAAGCAATTACATAGTCAACCAGGTGTCCATAGATTTAGGCTTGAGAAATAACTTGTTCAAGTGTATTATAAGCCTCTCAAAATACCGACAATCATGAAATTCATGGCATATATATAGACAACAAAATGGGTAATTGGAGAAGAACTATATGAGTTTATTTTTTCTCCAAGTAAAACAATAGAAATTCCTTCCAGATTTATTTTAGAAAATATGTTTGACATGTTTTTTGTTACTCCAGTATAGTTACTTTTTTTTTTACTCCAGTATAGTTACAAAACATTTCAAAGCTAGAACAAATTGCACTAATAATAAAACCAATGAGTCTATATTAAAAGCCTTCATAAGGTTGGATTATAGTCAGCAACATAGTTACATATTATTGGACAATAATGAGAAAAGGTGATTACATAAACAATTTTTAAAGGCAATTGTTTTGCCTTACAACTTTTGGACAATAATGAGAAAAGGTGATTACCTAATCAATTTTTTAAAGGCAACTGTTTTTCCTTGCAACTTGTCCATACATGCATTGCACAATTTTTCCAGTTTGGAGATGCAAATTTTCAGTATAACTTCAATCTTGGATATTTTCACTACAACTTCACTCTTAGATATTGCCAAGTGCAGACCCAAATACTATGGCAATTACGACTTAGAAATTGAAGGTTGGACATGAATTTCATAATCTTGGTTAAATAAATTTAAGAATAAAAAGGAGATGGGTTTACGGTGCATACGACAAACACTTTTGAAGCAGCTACTTAAAATTAATAATAGAAAAGAAAAACATACCTTTAAACATCTTTCAAGCAGCTGTCGTTCATACAATAACCAAAAAGCATCTGTTTCCATTCCTTTTCTTATGACAACTGAATCTAATAGCATTATAGTCAGTTTTTTGCTGTCAAAGATGAGCGATGAGCTCGTTAATCCTAAAAAAAGGAATAGAAAGAAATAATTAAACTGGAAAGCGTAGGTAATCAAAACGTACATAAAAATTACAAAATGCTTCTTAATTGTGATTCAGTCTCCTATTTACTGGCCATTCTTATACCTTGTTCGAAAGAAATTATTTCAAAGAAGGAATCTCAAAAGCAATAGTTAAATTAGACACTAAGAAAAGAAGAGTGGAGACAGCTGATACCGATTTAACGCAAGCAGTAGCTAGGGTGTCCATCCATTTTAAGAGTATCTGAAGTAGTTGTGGCGATCGATTCACCGAGAAGGTAAGGTTGCTGCTGTACCTTAAGCCTGCTGCTTCAATTTATCAATATTCAACCGAGTTTTTTTTTTTGGGTTTACTGTGGAGTAATTTGGGTATGGAGGAGATGAATGAACGGTTTTTACTTTTTTGTGTGGTTAGTGGGGGGAAATGAGGCGGAAACGTGTCTACGAAAGAGGCAGTAAGAAAGACCGAACATACCCTAACGTAAGAGTACACAGAGCTGATGTGAAGAAGGACTTTTCTGGCAAGTCGAAAAAGGCTTCAAAGAGGGAAGTATTTGCATTATATATAAGATTTAATGGCCTGAATGTAATGCGCCACGCCGCGGGAGTTCGCGAATTTCGACTATTGACTTCGAATTAATGTTACGGGAGATCCGACCATCGGATTCTCCTAAAACCGGAACCGTTGGGTTCGTATCGGAAAGTGCTTTCCAAAAATATTAGAAATTTGAAATCTAACGGTTAGATTTGGAATTATGTCCAAATCAAATTGGGAAAAGGTCGTTATAAGTGCAGTTCGACGGTCGTTTATGGAAATCGACTGTACGTGCCTTGATAAAATTATTAAAAATATCAATAATTTGTGTAAAATCATAATAAATGATTTGTAAAGAATTGGGATGAAAAATCCCATATTTGGAAAGATAAAAATATATTTTTATCAAAATGAACTAGTTATGAACTAGAATTATAATCCAGTATTTTTAAATAAATAAATTGGATTTGAAATGGTTTTAAAAATAACCAGAATTTCTAATATATGAATTGGAATGGATTTGAATTGAAATTATATTCGGAATATTTCGATATTGGATTCCATGATTATACAAACATTGTGGAGGAATTTGGAAGATATATAGATATATATATATATTGTTATTCCAATACGATATTTGTAGATTTCAGAATTTGATATTGAATATAAGCCGATACATTTTCTATTTAGAGCCTTGTATTTAATATCAAATTGGATTTTGGGTTTGTCGTGAATGGTATCTTTAATATTACTGTTCTTAAACCCAATGGAGTTAAGAAAATTAGAAACTAACTGGAGATTAGCTAAGTTGAATGGTTTCTTGGGTATTGATATGATGTACGTTTCGGCCTTCGGGATTAATACTTAGGGAATTGTTCTCTTACTAATTTATGGTTAGAGACTGATGGGATGGGATCTTCAGTAACACTGTTCTTGAACCCCATGTGAAGAGAATAAATCTTTTAATTAAGATTGTTAGAGTTTCCATTTATATTTAATAATTGGAATAAAATGGAATGTGAATTGGGTTTATTGTGAACTGTTGTAATAACCCGGAAATCTGGGCTAGTTTAAAATTTTTATTTTGGCAATTTTAGCGAATTTTGAATATTTAAAATGAATTATTTTAAATAATAACGACGAGAAATTTATTTTGAATATAATTCGAACGTATATATTATATAGATCGTCGTTGGAATATAATTATTTATTTATATTTACAAAAGGAATTGAAAATGGCGCGGTAGTTCGATAAATTCGATTTCAAACTTCAAATGAATGTACTGGGTGCAAAATAAACCGGATTTTAGTGAAACCAAAAATAATGGAATCTAATTGTGAATATCTCTCCAACGAATCCGAAAAATAAAAATTTCATAGTGGGGATAAAAAGATATGTTCAGTTGAAATTTCAGAATAGTCGCTATGGAATTTCGACCCTTGAAAATAGCCATTTTGCAAATGACCTCGGATTTCGATGAAACCACTTTTGTTGGATCCGCGATGTCAAATTATTGCTAGATTCCAAATTTCATAATTTTTCGAATCAATATGTGAGCATGGCAAAGGAAAACGCGTTTGACCAGTTTTAGTTGATTTTAATTGACTGGAAAATGGCCATTTTTCAAACGGTCTCAGAATTTGACGAAATTAGTTTTGTTAGGACCATATCGTCAATACGAAGCTAGAAAATATTTTTCGGGAATTTTTCGAGGTAGTATGTGGCCCCGGTGAATTGAAATGTGCGTTCAAATTCAATATATAGATTTATACTTTAATTTGAATGAAAACTGATCGAAACGTTCGAATTGGCCTACGAAGCATATCCCATTGTGTTCGGAATGGGGGTAATACGCTAGGGACGACAGTCGGCAGGTTCGATTTCGAGTTCGAATAAAAACCCTACTTTTTATAGAAGGAAAATAATAATTAATATAAATATAAACTGTTGGGCCCAAAACCCTTATGCCTCCTCAGTCGAAACCCGACCCCCAATTGAAAAAATATCATCCGCTCCTTCTTGATGCCAGCCACCACCATCCCAACGCGCCGCTCAGCCCTTCGTTGCATCCACCACCGCGGCGGCCAACGCCCACCCTCCGACGAAGCTCACCCTCCTCCCTCTGACGAAGACCGACGCCCTCGATTTTCCCCCAATCGAGACCCCCTGTCGCAGCCCTCCGTTCAAGGCAGACGCCCCTAAACCGAGCTCCACTGCGCCGCCCAGATGGAAGCCCCACCTCCGCCTGATGCCAACGCGCAACCCCCTTCTTCTTCTAATAAACCGCCTAACCCTTCCTCCACCAAAGACGGGTGCTGCAGGCCCCACCGCACCACTGGAAGACAGTTGCCGCCCCGCTGCAATGACTCCAGCCTCCTCAGCCCCTTCAATGCCGGCCGTGAGCCCTCATTCCCCTTCAAACATCAAAGTAAGCTTTGTTAATTTAATTTGTTTATTTTTGATGAACAAAGCATGGTGTTCATAAGAGAGAAAAAAATCGATTTTGGTATAATATTCATTATAAAATAGAAAAGATTAGATTTTTAAAATAGAAAAGATGCGATTTTTAGCGGTGTAAAAATAGAATTTTTATCTATATAGTAGTAGTATAAAAATGTTATTTTTATACACATAACAACGAAGTAAAAATATGATTTTTATATATTGAATAACGAAGTAAAAATATGATTTTTATATATTGAATAACGAAGTAAAAATATGATTTTATATATTGAATAACGAAGTAAAAATATGATTTTTATATATTGTAGTGAATTCGGGCAACAAAAATGTCAGACGGCGAAGATTTTCTACAAAGAAGAGTCGTGGCGTTGGATTAGCTATTCAGTGAGAACTTCTCACCTTTTAATTTTATTTTTCTAGTTGAAATATATACTAGGATGCAGACGGTGTTTAGTAGCACCCAACACCCGTCGTCCACAGACCATGGACGGCTTGTATGCTTGGTTGTTTGATTTTGATGTGTAGTTGATTGTGTGATGTGATGTGAAATGAAATAAAATATTTATATAGTTGAAAATATTTTATAGTTAAAAATAGAATTTTTAACGTGTATATGAAATGAAATAAAAATAAACAGATCGGACGATTTGTTTATATACACACGTTGACTGATATTGATTGGGACGATAAATTTTACACATCACCCAACTGCACAAATAAAATCTATGTTTGATTGTTTGAAACCCCACACGGGTATTGGGATGATATATGACATACACTAATCCCAATAATTAGTTGTATGTCGATCGATTGATTGACAGACTGTTATGAGCGTTAAATATTTATATTTGATGCTTATACAGTGTAGAATGCACTTTGGATGATGGTTGATTATTCATTGTTGTTATTGTATACATGTGGTGTAGAAAATCCATATAATTAACATTATATGGTAATTGATTGGGCCTCATTCCAGTTTAGAAGTAGAAATATTTGAAAAAGAAATATTTGAAATAGAATATTTGAAATAGAAATATTCGAAATGGAATATTTGAAAATATCAATATATGAAGCCGTTTTGATTAGATTTACGCCATTTTGACGTGAACGATATTTATATCGATTTTATTCATTTTATAACGAATATCGAAAGTGATTTCAAAATCTGAAATTTTGAAAAGAATTGAAATTCGAATTAAATTGAATAGAAATGAATTCAAATTGAAATTGAATAGAAGTGAATTCAAATTGAAATTGAATAGAAGTGAATTCGAATTGAAATTGAATAGAAATGAATTCAAATTGAAATTGAATAGAAGTGAATTCAAATTGAAATTGAATAGAAGTGAATTCAAATTGAAATTGAATAGAAGTGAATTCGAATTGAAATTAAATAGAAATGAATTCAAATTGAAATTGAATAGAATTGAATTCGAATTGAAATCGAAAGGAATTGCATTCGAATTAAATTGAAATTGAATTGAAATCAATTTTGAAATGAATTTAAAACGAATTTATATTGGAATATTAAATTTTGATTTGAAATTGAATATGAAGTTGAAACCGTTTTGAAAATGAATTTAAAATGATTTATAAAGCACGTTTTGAATTGAAATCGACGAAGTACATATTATATATATTATATATATAATATAATGGTCTGAATAGAACGCACCGCGCCGCGGCAGTTCGCGAATTTCGACCATTGACTTCGAACGGATTATTGCGGGAGATCCGACCGTCGGATTCTCCTAAAACCGGAACCGTTGGGTTCGTATCGAAAAGAGCTTTCTAACGAATGTGAGGAATTAGAAATCTAACGGCTGGATTTGGAATTATGTCCAAATCAAATTTGAAAAAGGTCGCTGTAAGTGCAGTTCTATGACCGTTGATGGAAATCGACTGTACGGGCCTTGATAAAATTATTAAAAATAGTAATAATTTGTGTAAAATCATAAGAAATGATTTGTGAAGAATTGGGATGAAAAACTCCATATTTGAAAAGATAAAAATAGATTTTATCGAAATGAACTAGTTTTGAACTAGAATAGTAATTTATTTATTTTTAAAATAAATAAAGTGAGTTTGAAATGATTTTAAAAGTAACCAGAATTTCCAATAATTGAATTGGAATGGATTTGAATCGAAATTGTCTTTGGATTATGTCAATGTTGGATTTCGCGATTATACAGATGTTATTATGGAAATTTGAAAGATATATTAATATCGTTATTTCCAATACGATATTTGCTGGTCGTAGAATTTGATATTGAATATAAGCCGGTATATTTTCTATTCAGAGCCTTGTATTTAATATCACATGTGATTTGGGTTTGTCGTGAATGGTGTCTTCATTAACACTGTTCTTGAACCCAGTTGAGAAAAGATTAAATCTTTTTATTTAGATTTAATGAAGTGAACCAATTAAGTGACATTTAATTGGAATTGAATTGGAATTGATTTTTGGGTTTATCGTGAACGGTGTTTCAAATAACATTCGTTCTTTAACCCGACAATTAATAGGATGTGGTTTTGGGTTTATCGTGAACCGTGTTTTAAATGACATTGGTTCTTTAACCCAGTTAAAGATTAAAACTAAGTGGAGTTTTAATGAATCTTTAATTAGATTGAAATGATCGAGAATGGAGTATCACTAGTTTTGCTCCAGACGATAGTTAAATCTTTAATTAGATTTGAACGTGAAACGGTAATTGAATTTACCGATAACACCGTGGTGTTAGGTATGAAGTAGGACCGGTTTTACTTCATGGGATGAATAGGTTGGGATTGGGAAATAAAATAAATGATTACTCTGGTGTGGTTCGCTAATCCCGACTAGTTTGAATTGATATTCGAAAGAAGATTAAAGAATAAATTTAAAAGAATTTATCTTTGATAAAATTAATGAGAACCTTTCCCAAAGAATATTCTGAATTGGAATGAGGCGTATGTTGTGTTTGTGTAACACTTGTTTAATATATACGCGAGTTATTCAGAAAGACTGGGTTTATCCCATTCTGAATAACTGTTTCGATGTGGTGTCGAAGATGAGGAAGGTGGTTGAAGACCGGAAGTCTTCACATCGTTTGGGTGATTACTGATGATCTTGATTGGGCTGTACACCCAAGAAGAGGGAATCAGTCGGTGGTCGTCCAGATGTGCTCGGAGATCGATGGATATGTGAGGAAAGTGCCTCCGGTTTCGTTCAGACCCAGAACGGACTTGTAAATGGACAGTGTGTCTGACATTGGATTTTAGTCTGTGTGATTGATTTCTACTAAATATATATCTGTTTGGCGGCGGAGAATTTATTCTCTTGCTTAACGCCCTTCTCTGAGACGTACGAGCTCAGGGGTTATATATAGATGGATATCAAACGCATAGAGTGAATTACCTGTGTGGCATGCCTAAGTGGCAAATGATCAAGGCTTCTGTTGAAAAGCAAAGTCTTGTGGTTGATGATCAAAGCACGGCCTTTGTGTCGTAGCTTTGTGTAACGCTTGATTCGCGAGCTTCACACCCGGTATGAACCAAAAACGGGAGAGGACGTCAGGGAGGGCATGCGTTTCTTTCTAGCTAGAAGTGGCGTCAGTGGTTTTACATGCCCTGACGAGTTTGACTTATGTGGTTGTTGCTATTGCGAGGCGCCTCGGTTAGATCGGACGATCCGGGTCCGGTGGAGTCATTCGTTGGCTCATTTACGCCCCATAGGGCGGGGAAACGCATGTTCAGGGTTTAAGTTTAATCCACATCGGTGGACCGGCCCTGAGGATCCAAGGGTCGATGCGCTCTGACCCTGAGGCTCGGGCTAGACAGTCTCGAAGTCGGTGAGGACTATCTTTTGCCTCGGTTCATAGATGGAAATCCAACTTCCAAATACGTGACATTTGCGGTTTTATTTGTAGAGCCTAGTATGGCGACATAGTGTGATGGGGGCGCTTATGCCGTCTATGATTGTTACTTATGATTTGAAGTTGTTTTATACACTATGCACGTATAATAGTATCAAATGATTTGTTTTAAACGTATCAAGCATTCTTGGCTATTATAAGGTAAAAACCCTATCCTCCGGCTTGCGTTGCATTGTGAGATGGGAACTGGGTCTTATAATAGCTTCATTGTTCTTTATTTAGCATTGCGCTGTTGTTTTATGCACTGGTGTTCTTGGGAGGAAAACCGTTCCGTGTTATACGGCGTGGTCTCTTGATTTACCTAACTTTAAAATAAAGATTAATAACTGTTTTAGTTCTCACACCAGTCCCATGACTGACCTGGAGTTTATTGTTTTAACCTAAACTCTGGGTGCCCTTATTTTGACACGGGCAGCTAGTAGTTTTGGTTTTGCAGATTTATATTCACAGGATCCTGGTTTACAGTTGGAATGATATCCGGAAAGCTTTGTATCCGTATATCTCTTCTAGTTGTGTATTGTATTATTTCCGCTGCTATGTATTTAAATGTAATTTAAATCTCTGATATTTCTGTGTAATATTCATTCATACTCTGTATATTCTTGTATTCTGATGGAATTGTTGTAATATGCAATGAAATGTTCTTCCGCCTGTGTTCTGTTGTGGCTTGTTCTCGAACTATCTGCGCTTTCCTCACCGGGGAAGTTACGGGTTTTTACAACTGTTTTTTTAACGACATTCGTTCTTTAACCTGATTTACAGTGAAATGTGATTTGGAATTTATAAATCTTCTGTTAAGATTTAAAGGAGATTTTCCAAAGTAAACTTTTCCAATTTAACATATTAAATGGGAATTGAATGGAATTCAATTTGGTAATAATCGAAGTGAGCTTCTACAGAGGAAGATTGTTAATATATATGGAATTTAAAAGGCTTTGCCGTTATTCCATTTATATTATCGGTTGGATATGGAAGTTTACATCGATTATATACATATATCGATCTGTTTTCCATGAAAATTCCATTGTTAATGGAATGATATTTTGGGTTTATCGTGAGCTGTGTTTTAAATGACATTAGTTCTTTAACCCAGTTAATGATAAGATTAATTTCTTAATTTTAAAGAAAATCATTAACTAATGATTTTTGGAGATTAAAACTGAATTAGAGTTTTAATGAATCTTTAATTAGATTGAAATGTGAATCTGATAACTAAAATTATCAAATTCAAGAAATGATCGAGAATGGAGTATCACCAGTTTTGGTCCAAGCAATAGTTAAATCTTTAATTAGATTTGAACGTGAAATAATAATTAATTTTACTGATAACGCCGTGGTGTTAGATATGAAGTATTAAAATTTTTACTTCATGGTATGAATAGGTTGGGATTGGGAAATTAAACAAACGATTACTTCGGTAAGGATCGTTAATCCCGACTAGTTTGGATAAACCTTAATTTGGTTTGAATTGATATCCAAAGGAAGATTAAAGAATAAATTTAAAGAATTTATATTTGATAAAATTAACAGGAACCTTTCCCAAAGTATAAGAATATTTGAATAAAAGAATATTCTAAATTGGAATGAGGCATATGTTGTGTTTGTGTAGCACTTGTTTATTATATATGCAAGTTATTGAGAAAGACCGGGTTTATCCTATTCTGAATAACTGAATCGGCAATGAGTCGACGATGAAGGCGGTGGTTGAAGACCGGAGGTCTTCACATCGTTTGGATGATTACTGATGTCTTGATTGGGCTGTACACCCAAGACGAGGTAATAAGTGGTGATCGTCCAGACGTACTTGGAGATCGATCGGATATGCGAGAACCTCTCTCCTATATTGGACATATGGGACGAAGAGTAAGGTGCCTCCGGTTTCGTTTAGACCCAAAACGAACTTGTAAATGGATGTGTTTCTGACATCGGATTTCAATCTATGTGATTGATAGACATCGGTTGCATAGCGTGAATTGCCTATGTGGCATGCTGAGATGCAAATGATTAAGGCTTCTTTTGAAAAGCAGAGTCATGTGGTTGATGATCAAAGCAAGGCTTTAACATAGCATAGCTTTGTGTATAACGTTAATTTGCGAGCCCCACACCCCGGTGTGAACCAGAAACGGGAGAGGACCTTAAGGAGGACATGCGTTTCCTTCTAGCTAGGAGTGGTGTCTTTGTTTTGCACGCCCAGACGTTTTACTTATGTGGATGAAGGATAGCGAGCCGCCTCAGATATATCGGCATTGCGGGGCAGATGGATGGTTTGGTCGATATATTGACCAATTTTACGCCCCATAGGGCGGGGAAACATAGTGTACAGGCATTTTAATCCACACCAAATGGACCTGCCCTGACGATCCAAGGCTTGCCTGCGCGCTTTCCTGAGACATGGGCTAGATTGTCTCGAAGCGGTAAGGACGATCCCTTGCCTTGGTCCACATATGGAAATCCAACTTCCAGTACGTGACTTTTCTATTTTAATTGTAGAGCCTAGTATGGCGACATGATGGTATGGGGCATTTATGCTGTCTACGATTGATACATTTACATTTGAATTTGTTTTGACATTATACACTTATAGTAATAAAAAATATGAAATTTCACGTACAAAGCATTTTTGGCTATTATAAGGTAAAAACTGTAGGATCTAAAACAACCCTAGAGGGTGGGTGAATAAGGTTTATCGTAGATTTTCACAGAGTAATTAAATAATAACAACACAGATAATAATCAGAATAAATGCAGAAAATAAATAACACACAGATATACCCAGCTTCGGCAAAACCCAGCCTACTGCTGCATTCCCCAAGGTTTCTACTAGGAGCTAAAACAATCTCTACGCTTACAATCCCCTGTAAACTCGCGACACTCGCTCCCAAATGTTCTTAACCCTATGCTCAAAACCCTGCACTAGTTTCTATCCCCGAAACCAGATTTCCCCGAATTACAAATCCTTTAATTCGTCTCCTCTAGATTTTACAGATCTAGAAACTGATTGATGGTTTATAAACTGAAAAACAATTCAAAATAAAAAAACAAACAAAACCTTAGAAATTAAAATAAGGGTTATCCCCTCTATATGAAAACTTGGCCGGCCCTTTTTAATTGCTTCACGACCATTTTGTTTAGCCCGATCTCTTTGTCTCTGTGAAAAATATGGCAGCTCCTAGGGTTTCTCTGGAAATCCAAATCTCGATCTCTGATTGATGAATTGTGATTCGAGGTTTCTCTAATTGCTCTAATGCTTTGAGTTTCTTCTCCGTTGATTGATTATCTGCCTCTCTCTCTAGGGCGATTTGATCGAAAACACTCAGGATAAAATTATGAGTTTTACTGATTTTATTCCTTCGATTTTCTCTTTGAATTGTTGTGTTGGTTTTCGATGCTTGCCAATGAGGATATGGGTGTTAATTTATAGGGTTATAGAAAACCCTAATATCCCTCTCTAATTTCGTATGTGGTTGGTCATGATATATGTTTTATAATTTTGGGGTATTTTGAAATGGCTTTCTTGTGACTAATCTGGAGATTTGAATTGCTCCTTGATGTTTACAAAAAGTCCAAACTTTCTGGAGTATTTTGCGAGATAAATTCTAGAAATTCCTTTGATCTGAATATTGCATGGTCTTCTGAAACTTTTTATCCAGTCCTTGTCTTGAATTTGCTGTCCAAAATCTTGCCATGTTTATTTTTGTTCGAGAACCTTATTTAATTCCATTTCTAGAAATAATTAAATGCAAAGGAAATTGTTGTATTCTTGTTGTCATATAAATGTCGAGTTTGATTGCATGCCAAAACTGGAAATGATATAATTTCTTTTCTTGACCCCTAGCATAAAAAAAATCTGGAGTCATTAATTTTGTTGCCTATGAAACTTGAATTTGTTTTGCAATTTTCTGGAATCATTATAATTTTTAATGCTAATTTGGCCTGAACAATTTTTGTTTGCACTAGTTTGTATTCATGAATACTTGAGTATGGCTTGTACACTTCCACCTGAAAATGACTTCTACACGTGCTTCACTCACTCACCATTCTAAACATGTTTTCTCTTCCTTCATTTACCATTCTTACTGTATTTTGTTTATACTGTTTTTTTCTTGTACTCAGCTCCATGTGCTTGTGCATATATTTACGCCTTTGTCAAATCTTTTGGACATTTTTACCTTGAATCATGGCCATAAGTATGAGCACTAGCAATGACTTGTTGAATTTATGTTGTATCACCACTGAATCCATGTGTAGACCTCTTAAAACTGAAATGCATGTATCTAAATCACTTTGTCATGTTACTTATGATAGACATAAACTGTGTTGATCCACCATTCTGGCTCCATGTTGTATGATTCTTCCTGCCGGTTGTACGCTTGTATTACTTGCCACCATGCCATTGTGAAGATTGACTTTGTTTGCACTTCTGGAATTATTCCTGAGCTCCATTCACTTGAAACATGTACATATCGAGTTGCATAGCCATATGTTTTCATGTGCGTGTCCACCGTTTGTATTTGCTCTTGTTGATCATTGCTGCATGTCATTGAGATCAGTTTTCCTTCATTTGTTTGCATACTCCATTCATGTATATGCTGTATACACCATGTATGAATTGTCGACCTTAACTAGCCTTGTACATATTGGCCTGGTGCTTTGACACAATTCTGGGCTGACTTGGAAACTTGTTGCTTGAATCAAACTCACCATTTTAATGCTGCTAGTATCCTGAAACACTATATTTGCATGAGTTTGTCTTTGCACCTTTTTCCATTCATGGCTGAAATGAATTTGTGCACTGCCCTTATATAGTTGCATTGGTACACGTTGACTCGACCATTTGGCTTTCACTCATCATCATGTTCAATTTGTTGTGTCCATGCTTGGGCTGTTTTGTCCTTTTGCTTGACTGTGTTAAACACCAATTGCCTTGTTTTGTCATGTACTAAACTAGACCATTTTGATATGTTGTGCACTGGGTCGAGATGGTCCATGTGGCTACTCCTCAATTGCACACTGGATTGGCGAGGCAATGCATACATGTGTATATATATAAATTTATTTATATATATACGTGTGTATATGTGGCCATCAGACTGATTTTCTGTCCCTGCATATCAGACCAAGTCTAGAAAAATGATGAGAAACACACCGATATTTTGAGGCAAATAAAATTCAAAAATAAATTTTCATTTCCTTGTATTTAATTTTTATTTTTGTTCTAGTTTACTGCATGTGTGTTTTTGTGACAGGTATGGAGATGACCGGACTGGATTAAAGAGCAGTGAAGACTGAAGATGATGATGTTCATATGTGTCAGTATATATGAGTGAACTATAGAGAAATGTAAACGACTGTTGAGTGAACTGTAGTTATAAGCTGTGAGAGGATTGTACTGATTATATGTAATAAACAAATTTGATTGAAATAAAATATTATTTCATTGTTGTCAAACAAACTTGTTTATCGTATTCAGATTATTTACAAGTACAATCTCATGTGAATTGAATAAATAGTGGAGTTATAAATAGTTGTACTGTTTGAATGTTTGAAATATAATATTTAATTTAAATAAAATACTGTATGAATATTTGAATGTTTGTACAGTCGCATTCTACTTAAATATAAATATTATATTCCTGTCTGTGATGTATATACAGAATAGTACAGTAACAAACACATGTAAAATAATATTTATTTAGTTGTTATCATCAAACAAAAGAATCATATAATCGTGTATACAACTACGTCATATACAACAATCTCCCCCTTTTGATGATGACAAACAAATAAAAGATTTTGAGCATTATAAATGTGTTTGACAGTGAATATTGAACTCCCCTTATTTATTAGCTCCCCCTACAACTGAGCTCCCCCTATATATGTGGAAAATATGAATGATGAAATCCAATTGATGATTCTCTCTCTAGATATTTAATTTTCAATCTTAAAATATTTTTTAATTAAACACTCACCAATCAAAATCTTGACCATTCTCCCCCTTTTGTTATCATCAAAATGATAGTAGAGATAGAAATAGTGACAAATTTGAACCATAAATATAAATTCAAATTCAGAGAGAGAATATATACCGGAAATCCCATTTAATCAAACAAAAATCATAATAATCTTTAAATCAGAAGCAAATTTCACTTTCATAATAAATGGATTTACTATGTATTTATAGAATGAGGAGAGTTCAATAAAAATTGAATATTTGAATATGAATTTTAAGATTTTAAATATGCTAAAAAATGTGTTAAGCATTTGCTAACCGCGCATAGCCCAAAGCTCTTTTAAATGGGGTTAGTAGTAACTTAACTTCATCCTCTCTAATGAGTTCCATCCATGCACAGCACAAAGGACTTTTAAGTGAGAATGGAAGCACATAGAGATTAAGGTAATTCGCCCACGCATAACCGCGAGGACTTTTAATTGGGAGTGAATACCAAGGATAAATTATATATAAATATTTTTCTTTTTATTTATTTATATTTTATTTTTATGTCCAAGAATAATTTGAACTCCCCAAATTAAATAAAACCATAATGAATGGCAGAAATATGGTAGATATAGAAGATGGTCGTGAAATAAGCTCTAATTCAAAGATATTATAAAATCTGTCCAATTATCATGAGATTTAAAATAACATCTCCTCTAGTTATGAATTATACCAAAGTCACAACCCATCACAAATTTATAAATCTTTTAATAATTTTGATGAGTCACATAACGGTTCAAATCACTCAATAATTTCAATTTTTGAATAAATAATCAAAAATAAATTTAAAATTGAAAATATCAATTTCCAGAGGAGTTTTTGAAAATATCAATGCATGTTTGAAAATCAGTTTCAAAGATCAATCAGTAGAATATGAAATTATCTAATATTTCTAATGCTGAGTCGTAGACAAATTTAAAACAACTTATATATATTTAATTCAAATTATCTATGGAATTTAAGGATATTTAATTACTGATTTTTCAACTCATCGTTTAGTCACCAAGATTTTCAAACCCATCATCCAAAAAATCAAATCAGTTTCTTTATCAGAGCAGCACAAGATCATTTTCAAAGAAAGAATCACAAGTGAATTTTTCAGAGAATTTTTTGACAAGTACAAGAAACATTCAACGATCAAATCTGAAGATAATTATTTAAAATCACTTAAAAAAAGTCAAATTTTTATAATCCAAGAAATTCAACAATCAACAACCAATGATTTCAAAAACAGGCTAATTAAAAAAAAGAACTTTTCACAATTAATCAATCATGGATTTCAAGTAGTCCGCTGTATTGAGTTCAGTTTTTCAATAATTTCAAAAATGAATAAGAAGAAACTCAAAACAACAAAACTGTGTGAAATTTCATTAGTCATTCGAGAACATCACAAATTTTAAAAATTCTAATTAATAGTGTTCAAAAAAATGCTTAAAATATTACTGCCCAGTCAATATAAATCAGCATAAAAAATAAAGGAAACAAAAACAAAAAAAGGAAAATAAAAATACGAGTTTAGAGATCATACCTGACTTGCCATAATCGATGTGAACCAATGAATCTCCAACTCATAATTCTATTTCTAAGGGACTTCAAACAATTTAATAAAATGGAACAAGTTGAATTTTTATCTCTTAAACACAGTTATTCCCCAGCCTATCCTTGGTACCTAAATGTTTATAACATTGACTGGTCTAACACAACTGTTTTACCATTCTTATCTTCGTTTACACATTTTGGTGCCCAAACCCGTTTATATAACAATCCATTATTATCCACTAACATACCCTTTGGAACCCAAATTTGTTTAAACTTGTTCAAATTCATTTTGTTATCTTTTGGAATCCAAATTCGTTTACTTGAATTGTTTCTAAACGAGTTTTCATATTGTTTATGATTTAAAAACCCTTTGAAATTATTAGAGTTCAAAATTTCAAATCGACCTTTTTCAAAGCCATTTAAGGGATTTTTAAAATCATCAGAATTTCGTTTTTCAACTTGATCGATTTTCCCAAAGCGGTTTGAAGGATTTTTAAAATCACACTTTTCAATTTGAACAAATTTATCAAAATCGAGTCCTTTTTCATTCTTAACAAAAAATTGGTTTTTTAACAACATATTCAACGTTTTTTCTCCTTTAGAAAATTCAGCCAATATTGATTCAATTAGTTAAATTTTAGATTGCTATTTTCTTTTATTATATTCGAACAACGATTTATAACGATATTTCTCTTTTCAGAATCATTTTGTTTCAAAACCATATTTTCATTTTCAAGAATTTTAATTTTCGCATTGGACTCAAAAATCTCACTTTCGAATTGTTTACGCTTTTCAGTTTCAAGTTTTTCAAAATCCTTGAATTTTTCAATTTCCTTATCCAGATTGTGATTTATACGAGTAATTTCCGATTCGTTATTTTTCATAATCACGTTTTCGTTTTCAAGGGTTTTGAAATTTTCTTTTATTTCAAGTAATTCTTTTTGAAAAGTCATGCATTTAATGCACTTGAGATTTTTGATTTTCTTGGTTTCAATTTCAAGCTCATTCAAAATCGATTCAGTTTTCAATAAACCCTCTTTTTCTAAAATTTCATTTTTGGAATTTTTAACCTTCTTAAACTTATCCAACTCTTTTTGCAAAAAATCCTTTTTTGTTTTTAGTTCAATCTCGTTTATTTTTAAAAACACAATTCCTTTTTCAAGCTTTTGAAATTTTTCATTAAGATGAACTAAATCGTTTTCCAAATCTAAACATTTTTTGCAATTCAAGTTTTCTATCTTTTTAACATTTTCAAGTTTTAATTCCAAATCATGATTTTTATTGCTCAACTCAATATTTTCAGATTTAAATTTTTATTTGTCAGTTTGAGTTTCTCAACAGTTTTAGTTAATTTATCACAAATAAAACTTATATTTTCAAATGGAAATTCACTGTGGACGTCATCTGCTGAGTCTTCATCACTGTCATCATCTGATCCACCTTCTGTAAATCATGTCAAGCATAATTCTGAAACTGAGTTGGCAATCGAGGGTTTTGAGCTATTGTTGTCTTTTCTTCCATACAACGCATCGAGATTTTTCCAGATTTCCTGTGCAGTTAAACAATGAGAGATATGGTTATACTAATCATCGTTAATATAAGAATATAAAATGTGAGTAGCGTGTGAGTTAATTATAATATCATTCTTATCTACCATATCAGACCCATTTTTAATAATATCCCAACATCTAGTATTAACAGCTTTTAAATAAAATTCCATTTTTAATTTCCAATTTAAAAAATCTGTTCCATCAAAAATAGTTGGGGTTGTACTGGAAAAATTCTCGCTAGATTGACAACTAGAAAACTCACCGCTAGGGAAATCCATGACTCTAGAGTTATTTAAAAATAAAATAAAAAACCTGCTCTGATACCACTTGTAGGATCAGAAATAACCCTAGAGGGGGGGGTGAATAGGGTTTATCGCAGATTTTCACAGAGTAATTAAATAATATTAACACAAATAATAATCAGAGTAAATGCAGAAAATAAATAACACACAGATATACCCAGCTCCGGAAAAACACTGCCTACTGCTGCATTCCCCAAGTTTTCTACTAGGAGCTAAAACAATCTCTACGCTTATAATCCCCTGTAAACTCGCCACACTCACTCCCAACTATTCTTAACCCTACACTGGTTTCTATCCCCGAAACCAGATTCCCCCGAATTACAAATCCCATAATTCGTATCCCCTAGATTTTACATATCCAGAAACTGATTGATAGCTTATAAACTTAAAAACAATTCAAAATAAAAAACAAACAAAACCCTAAATTTTAAAACCCTAGAAATTGAAATAAGCATTATCCCCTCTATACGAAAATTTGGCCGACCCTTTTTAATTGCTTCACCACCATTTTTTTTAGCCCGATCTCTTTGTCTCTGTGAAAAATATGGCGGATCTTGGGGTTTCTCTGGAAATCCAAATCTCGATCTCTAATTGATGAATTGTGATTCGAGGTTTCTCTAATTGCTCTAATGCTTTGAGTTTCTTCTCCGTTGATCGATTATCTACCTGTCTGTCTCCGGTGATTTGATCGAAAACACTCAAGATAAAATTGTGAGTTTTACTGATTTGATTCCTTCGATTTTCTCTTGGAATTGTTGTGTTGGTTTTCGATGCTTGCCAATGAGGATATGGGTGTTAATTTATAGGGTTATAGAAAACCCTAATATCCCTCTCTGATTTCGTATGTGGCTGGTCATGATATATGTTCGATAATTTTGGGGTTTTTTGAAATGGCTTTCTTGCAACTGATCTGGTGATTTGAATTGATCCTTGATGTTTACAAAATGTCCAAACTTTCTAAAGTATTTTACGAGATAAATCCTAGAAATTCCTTTGATATGAATATTGCATGGTCTTCTGAAATATTTGATCCAGTCCTTGTTTTGAATTTGCTGTCCAAAATCTTGCCATGTTTATTTTTGGCCGAGAACATGATTTAATTCCATTTCTGGAAGTAATTAAATGCAGAGGAAATTGTTGTAATTTCTTATTGTCATATAAATGTCGAGTTTGATTGCATGCCAAAACAATCTTGTCCAAAATTGGAAATGATTTAATTTCTTTTCTTGATCCCTAGCATAAAAAAAAATCTTGAATCATTAATTTTGTTGCCCATGAAACTTGAATTTGTTTTGCAGTTTTTTGGAATCATTATGATTTTGCATGCTAATTTGGCCTGAACAATTTTTGTTTGCACTAGTTTGTATTCATGAATACTTGAGTATGGCTTGTACACTTCCACCAGAAAATGACTTGTACACATGCTTCACTCACTCACCATTCTGAACATGTTTTCTCTTCCTTCATTTACGATGCATACTATATTGTGTTTATACTATTTTTTTTCTTGTACTCGGCTCCATGTTCTTGTGCATATATTCATGCCTTTATCAAAACTTCTTGACATTTTCACCTTGAATCATGTCCATAAGTATGAGCACTAGCAATGAATTGTTAAATTTATGCTGTATCACCATTGAATCCATGTGTAAACCTCTTAATAATGAAATGCATGTATCTAAATCACTTTATCATGTAACTTGTGATAGACATAAACTGTGTTGATCTACCATTCTGGCTCTATGTTGTATGATTCTTCCTTCCAGTTGTACACTTGTACTACTTGCCACCATGCCATTATGAAGATTGACTTTGTTTGCACTTCTGGAATTATTCTTGAGCTCCATTCATTTGAAACATGTACATATCGAGTTGCAAAGCCATATGTTTCATGTGCATGTCCACCGTTTGTATTTTCTCTTGTTGATCATTGCTGCATGTCATTGAGATCAATTTTCCTTCATTTGTTTGCATGCTCCATTCATGTATATACTGTGTACACCATGTATGACTTGTCGACCTTAACTAGCCTTGTACATGTTGGCCTGGTGCTTTGACACAATTCTGGGCTGACTTGAAAACTTGTTGCTTGATTCATACTCACCATTTTAATGCTGCTAGTATCCTGAGACGCTATATTTGCATGAGTTTGTCTTTGCACCTTTGTCCATCCATGGCTGAAATGAATTTGTGCACTGCCCTTTTATAATTGCATTAGTACATGTTGACTCAACCATTTGGCTTTCACTCATCATCATGTTCAATTTCTTGTGTCCATGCTTGAGCTGTTTCGACATTTTGCTCGACTGTGTTAAACACCATTTGTCGTGTTTTTTCTCATGTACTAAACTCGACCATTTTGATATGTTGTGCACTGAGTCAAGATGGTCCATGTGGCTACTCCTCAATTGCACACTGGATTGGCGAGGCAATGCATACGTGTGTATATATATAAATTTATTTATATATATACGTGTGTATATGTGGCCATCAGACTGATTTTCTGTCCCTGCATATCAGACCAAGTCTAGAAAAATGATGAGAAACACACCATAATTCTGAGGCAAATTAAATTAAATTTTTATTTCCTTGTATTAAATTTTTATTTTTGTTCCAGTTTATCACGTGTGTGTTTTTGTGACAGGTGTGGTGATGACTGGACCGGATTAAAGAGCAGTGAAGACAGAAGGCTGAATATGATGATGTTCATATGTGTCAGTATATATGAGTGAGCTGTAGAGAAATGTAAACGACTGTTGAGTGAACTGCGGTTAGGAGCTTTGAGAGGATTGTACTGATTATATGTAATAAACAAATTTGATTGGAATAAAATATTATTTTATTGTTGTCAAACAAACTTGTTTATCGTATTCAGTTTATTTACAAGTACAATCTCATGTGAATTGAATAAATAGTGGAGTTATGAATAGTTGTACTGTTTGAATGTTTGAAATATAATATTTAATTTAAATAAAATACTGTATGAATATATGAATGTTTGTACAGTCGTATTCTATTTAAATATAAATATTACATTCCTGTCTGTGATGTATATATAGAATAGTACAGTAACAAACACATTTAAAATAATATTTATTTCGTTGTTATCATCAAACAAAAAATCATATAATCGTGTATACAACTAAGTCATATACAACAAAAACTCTATCCTCCGGCTTGCGTTGCATTGTGTGATGGGACTTGAGTCTTATAATAGCTTCATTGTTTTTTATTTAGCATTGCGTTGTTTGTTTTATGCACAGGTATTCTTCGGGCGTAAACCCGTTCCATGTTATACGGCGTGGTCCCTTGATTTACCATACTTTAAAAACAAGATAATAATTGTTTTAGTTCTCACACCAGTCACATGACTGACCTAGAGTTTATTGTTTTAACCTAAACTTTGGGTGCCACTATTTTCCACATGGGCAACTAGTAGTTTTGGTTTTGCAGATTTATATTCACAGGATCCTAGTTTACAGCTGGAATGATATTCGAAAAGCTCTGTATCCGTGTTTCTCTTTCAGTTGTGTTTTGTATTATTTTCCGATGCATTGTAATTTGTAAATCTCTTATATTTATCAAATATATTTTATTTGTTCATACTCTGTATAATCTTGTATCTGATGTAAATTGTTGTAATAAGCAAAGAAATATTCTTCTGTTTGTGTTCTGATTTGTCGTGTTCTCAACTCAATCCAAGCTTTCCATTACGGGGTAGTTTCGGGTCGCTTCATTTGGTATCAGAGCTTTGGTTTAAAGAGCTCGAGAATAAGACACATTAGAACCGAACGAAAGAATTCATCTGTAACAACCCGCATTCTACGTATCGAAGGATCATGGAATATTTATTTCTTTTTCATATGAAGTCGTATGGTCGTGTAACTTTGGGAGACAACTATTGGGGTCATTTTCCGTGTTCATGATTTTTGCCGATTTTTAAATGATCGTTTTCCCCTAGCTAATCTTGTTTCGGCCATAACTTTTGATTGGTAAGGAGTTTTGACCTGAAACCACTTCCATTGGATTCAGATGATAGTTTACAATTCAGAGTGGTCACATTAGCAAACAGACTCACCATTTAGGAGATATGGCTGAAACAAGGTTTAGAAGGTGAAAAGCTACTTAAGTGGGCTGATTATGATAATTAGCAAATGGGCCCGTAACCCATTTCGGGATTAGGGTTATGGAGAGGCTAAAATGAGTTAGGTTTTCATTCTATTTCAGTTTTCTAACCGCCATTTACCTTTTAGAAACCCTAACAATGGCCTCCACCTTCTAATCAACATCAAATCAAGACAAATCAAGACAAATCAACCCCAAATCAGAGTTGGAGCTGGTGTGTTGGATAGGAAGACGCCCCAAATCAGAGATAGTTTCAGATCTAAGTTTTATTTGTGGCTAAGGTGAGTGATTTGCATTGTTTTCCACTAATTATGACTAATTAGGTGTGATCGGTGATAATTAGCGAAATTATAACTCAGAAAAATCTGATTTTTTTTTTGTAAAATTCTAAAATATTATTTTAGGGATCTGATAGAAATTCGGGCTAATTTGGATAAGTTTTGCTAATTGTACGATTAAATATGGTTAAGGGGGATTAAGGGGAAAACATGGGTTTTGGTTATGTTTGATCCATTTTGACATGTTATATTGTCGTTTTGGTGTTTATAGTTGATTATACATGTTGCTATGACTGTTTGAAGTGATTTGTGATTGCATAGAAAAGTTAGATTGGTCGAAAACGCCGTTGAATGGCGTAAACAGCTCGCTGGACAAAGTTGCAGAAAAATTGTGCAGGATCGGATTGCCCCCCTCGCGAAGCACGTATCACGAACCGGTGATGGGAGCTCGACCCGAACCGCCTGTGAGGCACACCCCATCACGAGCTGATCTGCTGCTTCGAACCCAAACTGCACAACATCCACGATTCGATGCCACGAGCGGGAGAATCATGACCCGACCTGGAGCATATATCTCGAATCGACCCGCTCTCCTGGAGTGTGCCACGAATCACCTGATGGAGCAAGTCACGACCCGAAGCTTGAATGGGAAGATCAAACTAGTGGAGCCACGAAGCCTGGAGTCACGATCCAAACCAAGTGGGGTATCACGACCCGACCCGATGGGTGATCATGACCGAACCGAACCAAAGATGAGAAGGAAGTCTGAACCGATCCGGAAATGGTAACCGAAACCCGAGATGCAAAGGTATTCCAAAGGAGAAGTTTGTACTCAGGATCTAAATGGGAACCAACGAGTTAACTTCATGATTGGGCTTTGCTGCAGGACGTGTGCTAAGGAGTTGTCGACGTCCATAGCTTTGATTCAACACCGAGAGACGAATGTTAGGTTATGGATCAGTGCAATGGGGTAGTTATTACTCCATGGGGGCAGAGTGATCGTAGTATGGCCATGAGCCAGTGCAGTGAAGTCATCGTGACTTCATGGGGGTAGAGTGGACATAGCAAGGACTAGTGGCTATGGATCAGTGCAGTGGAGTCGCCATGACTCCATAGGGCAAAGTGATCATAGCAAGGATTTGGGTGGTCAAAGTGGTGGATATCGTATGCTTTACGCACTGAGTGAGAGATGTGAGGATGGTTTCTATTCTTGATTATTTTCCATCATTATGACATGCACACCCCTACCCCCGTATCTTTACACCATATGTTAGTGTCACCTTAGAGTATTGTACATCCTGTTGTGCTAACTCTTTGGTTGCAGGTCCAGGTTCAGGTATGGTTTAGTATACCTATTATTGTTCTGTTTTGCTGCTTATCACTCATACCAGAATTTTGTCTGACCCAGAGTTTTATGTCTCTTCTTATTACTCTGGGTGCTCTTAAACGGGCAGACTAGAGATAGGTCAGGTGATTATACACGAGTAGCTGTACCGAAGATGAGCAGGAGGTTTCTACGTATGATATATATAGATATTCTCCCTGAGTTGTTGCTGGTCACTACTTTGGGCATTAGTAGTTGCCTTTTTCTTTGCTTTAGAGACAGTATGTTGGAGTTGTAATAAGCTGTATTTTGAATTTCCGCTGCTATGATGATTATGGTTTAGTTTTCAGCTTATGCACTGTCTCGCATGTTTTATGTCAAGTATGTTATTATTATATTTTATCCTATGCGCTGTGAGACATTCTATAAGTTCCTTATTAGTTCAAATTCCTTTCTTTTCCTTTCTTTGGCGACCGTCCCGTGCTAGTCGGGCATTGGCACAACACACTTTCATTGGAAATGTCGGCTGGTGCGGGCGGGCCGTCACACTTGGTATCAGAGCCAGGTTGCGTAGTTAACTTAGGGAAATACACCTGGGAGAGATAGTACAAATATGAGAGCGCGTATTTGTTATATTTTGGTTTTCAAAAGTTATGTATATATATATATATACTATTAGTATATCTAAGGATGGAGTCGCATTGCACTGGCACCACTGAAGAGTCGGTTAATCGTTTTCTCCTTACAGATTGAACGATGAGCTGACATACGAGGAGTATTGGTAGAGGAGATAATAATAGAAATGCTCCTGATATGAGGACGATGTTCACCGACTTCATGAGAGAGATGCTGAGGGATGTCCAGAGCGTAGCTCCTAATGGTGCAAATGGTGGTGGTGCAGTGGTGCAAGCGCTTAGGGCCGATTTCGACAAGCTCTGTAAGGACTACGCTAGTCTTGGTGGGAAGCCGTTCCACAGAACGGAATCGACTACAAAAGTTCAGGATTGGCTCGATAGTTGTGAGCGCATCTTCGAGGACTTAGGGATCGATGATGTAATGGAGAGGAAACTAGCATCCCGTCAACTGCACGGACGGGCTATGAATTAGTGGAATGCTATTAAGGCAGCTACCTCTGAGAATCAAGTTACTTGGGATCAGTTTAAGGCCCGATTCAGTGATAAATTGATCCCAACTACTCAGAAATCAGAATTGTTTTGGAAGTTCTTAGAGCTTAAGCAGAATGGTAGGGCAGTCTTGGAATATATTGCTGAATTCGATACTTTATCAAAATATGGATTATCCCTTATTGACACTGTTGAGAAGAAGAACGAGAAGTTCATAACTGGCTTAGATGGGTACTTAGGGGAAAGGCTTATAAATCATATTAATAAGATTTTTAATCGATTGTTGGGAAAGCATTGAGGTCAGAAAGACTTTATCCTAAGCCCAAGACTGAAGTCGTTGTTGTATTTGCAAAGGGGCCAAAGCCGCAAGCAAGCGGTGGAGGCAAGAATAATTCTCAGAATAAGAGGAAGCAGAACCAAGTTAAGGATGGTCAGAAAAAGAGCAAGAAAGATGTTGAGTGATTTAGCTGTGGTAAGAAGGGCCATTATGCCAAAGAATGTTGAGCAAAGCCAGCGGATAGGAAGTGTTTTAACTGCGGCCAAGTGGGACATCACAAGGATAAATGTCCGCAACCCCCAAAGAGAAGCAGATTGTGAAAGCATATGCTATCAATGATGTTCCTTCTTCGTCGAATGCCCCAACTGCGGCGGAGAAAGGAAAGAATGTCATCATTCAAGGTATGCTTTCTATTTATGATGTTCCGGTTTGAGTGTTGTCTAATACTGGGGCTTCCCATTCCTTCATATCTAGTAACCTGGTAGATAGGTTGGGATTGGGACCTGAGATAGTCGATAGACCTTTAGCAGTGACGAACCTGATTTGCGGTACGACTAGCCTTATTATGATTTGTCGTAATGTGGTCTCATCGAGTCATGGATGTATTTGTTTGTGATTGCTTTTTTTTGGGCTTTACTTGTTGTATATAACGGTGTTGTATACACAATTATATGATTTTTGTTTGATGATAACAACCAAATAAATATTATTTTAATGTGTTTGATATTGTACTGTTATTGTAAATCACAGACTGGAATATAATATTTATATTTAAATAAAATACGACTGTACAGAAATTCAAACATTCATAGTGTTTTATTTAAATATAATATTTTATTTCAATATTCAAACAGTACAAATTTTTTAACTCCACTATTTGTACATCACTGTATTACATATCAAATAAAATTCCATATACAGTGTTCTCCACTACAACACTCTGTCTTTCAGTCACAGTTTCACTCATTCATTCTTTTATACAGACTCGTATACATATACACTTTTTCACACTGTTCTTGTCTTCAGTCTTCTGTCTTCACAGCATCTTCACTGTCAGTCCAGTCACCGTTTGCTTACCTGTCACATGAAACAGAAAACACACAGTACACTGCAATAGAAATAAAACTGAACACATGCAAATATAATTTTTTTTTTTAAATTCTATTTGCCTCAGTTTTCTGGTGTGTTTCTCATCATTTTTCATGACTTGATCTGATTCATCTGTGTCTAGCAGACAGTTTGTATATGTACAAAGACAGGAAATTTTCTGAATGACTGCATATACACACGTGTATAGATATACACGTGTGCACTGCCACGCCAATTCAGGGTGCAACTGAGGAGTAGCCACATGGACTTTCTCGACTCAGTGCACATGTCAACATAGTCAACACATATCAAAGTAGTCGAGCAAACATGAATGAAAACAATATACTTTATCAAAGCAGCGTGGGAAAATCAAACTTTCAAGTGATAAGTGCATGTCATCGAGCAAAAGCAAATGCATGGTCGAGATATGGTCAAAGAACAACTCAGCATCATGATCAAATGGCAAACCAGCAAGGAAATTGTCGAGACAGATCAACATGGAGCACAAATGGAGCAATCAAGCATGAAACATCATCAAAACATGCATGAAGCATGGATCAAGACAGGGCTTAAGTGAAATTGCTATGCCAAAACTAGCAAGTGCAGTGCAAATGCAAATAGCAGAGAAGAATGGCACAAGCCAACATGAAATTACATGGTGCAATAGAGTAACAGTGACAAAGCAGTGATGATCAAGTTCAGAGGAGCCACAAGCAATGTGGTGACATTTTTTTTTAAAGTAATTCAGATCAATATGTACAAGTTCAGTTCAGCATTGTGTACATGCAAACAAGGCATTCAGGTTCAAGTGCAAGTGAATACATGCTCAATGCAAAACAAGAATGGTCAAAACTCAAGTGAAGCAATGGATGGTTCAAGCAATACAAACTTATCAGCAAATGTGAGAAAGGAGCGGTTATAAGGCAAAATAATTGTACACAACATATCTGCATGGTGCCAACACAAACTGGACACAAATGGATGGCCATAACAATGCGATCACTCAGCATGGTCATACAAATGGCATAGTCGAGCATGGGATATGAACAAAACAAATGGGCAAGACATTTACATACGTGCAAGTAACTACATATAAGCAAGATTTCATATATAGTGCAATGGTGAAGTGGTGCATTTCAAGTCAGCATATTCATGGATGGTGAAAGCAAGAATCAGAGATTCAATCAATGTTAACAGTTTGCAAGCATTTCAACGTTTTCCAGAAAATGAAGTGAACATATATGGCGAGTATTCAATACTGGAAGGAATGCAAAGAATTCATTTCAGAAATTCAAGATTGGCAAGAAAAACAATTTTGTTTTCCAGAAATAAATTGAAGAAATTTTTGGCAAGTTTTTCAATTCTCTGAATTCAAATATTGTATTTCCAAATATTCATGGTCGAAGTTGTGGCAATAAATTTCAGAAACAATCAATCAAGCAAATTCAGGTAACAAGTCACGGTTTTTTAATTACTTCCAGAATTCATCTCGACAAGCAATTCAAATCAAGCAACAAATATATTTCCAGACTTTGTCTGAGCAAAAGAGGAAAGCAATTATCTTTTGGAAAACAGTGGAGTCAAATGGTACATGTTTTTAATTTGATCAAATCAATTGACAAATCAGTGTGCATTTTCGGCAAGTGTTTTTCAGAGAAGTATAATTCATGGCATAGCATATATCAAAGCATGAATTTATACAAGAACAAAATCTTTTCTTTCCTGTTTTGAGTAAAGTAGTTCGAAATTCAAAGGAAGAATTAAAGCCGAGTACATAATTTTTTTTGCAACATTTAATCAGTTTTATCAAGGGACAAGTCTACAAATCCAACCTCAATCGAAGCCAAAGCAATCCAAGGAAACAATTCATATATCATGCATCTTTTTCAAAGCAAAGGAATCATCTTTTAAATCGAGAAAGCCAAAAAGAGGAACTCGCATAAAATCGGCCGAGTCATATCTAGAAATCAGAGAGGTTTAAGGATTTGTAATCCTATATAATTATCACCATCTCATCACTGGCAGGATATAGAAAACCACAAGCCAAAAAACCAGAAGAGCAAAAATCAAATCAAATTTCACTTACAATCGGTTTTCAGTCGAAACCCCAAATCGGAGAAGCAACGAGCCACAAGCAATCGATCATGAAACTCAACGTGAATTAGAACTTCAGCGACTAATCAATTCATCAAGCATCAATCCGATTGGGAATACAAAAACCCTAGTTTTCAAGCCGCCGCCATTTTTCCAGAGAATTAAGGGATCGGGAGAAAAAGAAAATGGGCCGGCCATTTTAATAGAGAAGGGCTTTAGTGGTTTAATTAAAAAGGGGGATGACCCCTCTTTTTAACTCCAAGGGTGTTCCTCTTTAATTTGTTTTGCCTTTTTTATTCTGTTGTGTAAAAACCGTCTGAACAGTTTTTCTAGAGGTCTGTAAAATTTCTAGGAGTTTCAGTCAGGGTGTTGACTGACAGTTGACAGAGTCTGTAAAATCTAGGTTACTGGTTACGGGGTTGTAATCAGGGGAAATCTGATCGAGGGAATATCGATCAGTCTAGGGTTTTGAGCGTAGGGTTAGAATAGGAGCAGGGTTTGCAAGTGTACATGGTCTTGTATGCGGGATCTGTTCTATCACCTAGTAGAAACCTTAGAAATGCAGCAGTAGGCAGAGTTTTGCCGAAGCTGGGTATATCTGTGTGTGATTTACTTTCTGCATTTCTGTTTATGTTATATTCTATAATCTGTTTATTATTATATATCCCATTAGATTTTTAATTCAGTTAAAAAATTATGAAAAACCCTATTCACCCCCCTCTAGGGTTATTCTAGATCCAACAAGTGGTATCAGAGCAGGTATTTTCTTTAACTCTAGAGACATGGGTAATCGTACTTGTCAGTTTAGTGAGAGTCAGTCCAGTTCATCTCCAACTATTTTTACTGGAACAAATTTTTTAAACTGGAAATCCAGAATGGAATTTTATTTAAAATATGTTAATATTAAATGTTGGGATGTTGTTATCAATGGGTACGATATGGTAGATAAAGTTTTTAATTCTCGTGCTACACATATTCTATACTCTTATCTTGATGATGATCAATACAGTCTGATCTCACATTGTTTAATTGCGCAGGAAATCTGGATAGCTCTCAATACGAAGTATGGTCAAATTGACAACTGCAGCTCAATACCCCAGAAAGTCAACTCAGCTTCAGATGTATGCTTAACTAGCCTTACAGATGAAAATTCAGATGGATCAATTGATGGAGAATCAACAAATGCTGAAACTGAGAATTTCTCATATGAAGATCTGGTTTACATGTGTCTTGATTTAACAAAATCTGTTGATAAACTCCAACTGAAAAATAAGTCTCTGAAATCTACGAATTCTGAGTTGATCAGCAAAATTGATTATTTGGAATCACAACTTGAACATTTTAAAAATTCTTCAAATTCAGATTGCAAAAATTGTTTGAAATTGAAAACCAATCTTGATCATCTCAATAAAAATATCCAAAAGTTTGAAAAGGAAATTCTGATCTTAAAAGAGAACAAGATTGAGTTATCAAGTTTGAATAACTTTTTACAAGAGGAATTTGAAATTTTTAAGACTGATATATATTCCAAATTTGAAATTGCTGAAAATGAAAATTTGGTGAAAAGTGGTTTAATTTTGAAAGAACTTGAAAATGAGATTGAAAAATCCAAGAAGTTTGAGTCGGAAAAGCAAAAACAATTTGAACTTGAAATTTCCGAATCCCAAGCCAAAATTAGATCGTTAGAAAATGAGAATTTAGTTTTGAAACATACCCATGCTGAACAGATGATCGCTATAAATAATTGCTCAAATTTATTAAAAGAAAATAGCGATCTGAAATCCAAAATTCAACGATTAGAATCAACATTGGATAAATTTTCTAATGGGGAAAAATCGTTGAATATGCTGCTACAAAACCAAGTTTATAGTGGAAATAAATCTGGTCTTGGATTCGGGAAAAATGATGGTTGTAGAAATCAAAATTCTTGTGATTTTAAAAATCCCTCAAATCACCTTAGAAATGTTTGTTTTGAAAATTTTAACTCTGAAAACTTCAAAGGATTTGTAAATCACAATCAAGATGAGGATTTGTTTTATAACAAACCATTTAAACATTCTTGGATCTCAAATGAAAATAAAACGGGTTTTGTTAAATTCAAATCGTTTTGGGTTCCTAAGGGTACGAAAGTAAATTATAATGGTTTGATATATAAACAGATTTGGGTACCAAAAGGTGTGAACAAAACTGTGAGTGGTTTTACTACTTTCGTTAGACCACTCAATTCTCTTAACAGTTAGGTACCAAAGGAGGCTGAGGAACTGCATAGCTAAAGAAAAACTGGATTCAAAACTGCTACATATCACAGAATCATTCACAGTTCCTTAGCCACATCTGATGAATTAGAGATTCTGCTTTACATTGGTTTCTGGTATGATCTCTAAACTCGCCTTTGTATATTCTCTTTGTTTTTTATTTTCTGTGTTTATTCCTTCCTCTTTCCCCTTCTGATTTTTTTTTTGATTTGACACTGCCATATTTTTTTTCTGTACTTCCAGTTGCAGAATTAATGATTTTCTGGAAATTTGCCTTACTTGTATAAAATCATCATGTGTTAATTATTTCCATATCCTGAATTTGAACTTGTATATATCTGCAATTGTTTTTGAAGTTTATTTTCTGTCTTTTGAATTCATAACAGTGTTGATGCATTCATATCATATCTTGAACACTGTTAACTAGAATTCTAAATTTTTGAAGATCTGAATAATTAATGAAATTTCACACACTTATACTGTTTTGAGTCCCTTCCAATTCATTTTGGAAACGCTTAAAGTATTATACTCATTACAGCACTGTTACTTCTCAGTTGTGATAATCTCATTAATTTTTAGATTGGCTTGATTATTTCTGACTTGAAAAATATTTGGGTTGAATCAGTGATACATCTAGAATTTCATCCTTATTCATGATTATTATGGTTGAAATTAGTTTAGTTTGAAATCATCTGAAATTCCTGATATTTTGAATCTCACATACCACTTAAATCTGAAATTATTAACCTTGTGTGACTGATTCATTATATCTCAAAATTTGACATTGATTCAAATGATTTCAAATAAATTATTTTTATTCTTTGGATCATGAATATCTCACAAAATTGATGTAGATGATCTGAAATTTCTTGAGGACTTGTCAGAAAATTCTTGTGAAAATTCTTTGAAAATCCGGTCTTGAATTTCTCTGTTATTTCATGGTTATATGATTTAAGTATTTGTTTGTTTAAAATCATTTGAAATTATTGATTTATTAAATCTCACACATATCTCAATTCAAAAATTTATAAATTGGTGTGATTGATTTATTAAATCCTGATATTTTCATATTTCTTCAAATGATTTAAAATAAACGGTATTTTTAATATTGGATCGTGAATCATATTCTGTGGCCATCAGAAATGTCTTGACAAGTGTGCTTTGAAACTAATTTTGTGCTGCTCTGATACTGTTTTGAAAAATGTTTGTTCTGGAATCACATGCTTGCTGCTCTGATACATGTGCATAATCTATTATCTGTCTGTTTGGGTTTGGTACTTAATAATTTTTTTTTTGACATTCTTGTTCAGTATCATGTTAAAATTCCTCGTAAATAGAGATACCAAGTGGTATCAGAAGCGCCTTATATTTGTTTCACCCATCTGTACTGAGATTCAAATTTTTCACCTTGTATAGATCCATATTTTTTTTCCTTATACAAATAAATGTGCTAAATTTGTCTGGCTGGGTCTGTGTTTAAATTTCTTTAGTCTGAGATGTCCATGATAGTCCAGCAGGGTGTAATTAAATTCCTCGATAAGCGAGAACATTTGGTATCAGCTTTTTTTTCACTCATCTGTTTTTTGAATTATCACCCTGTATAGATTCAATTTTTTTTATATAAATCTGTTTAATTTCTTCTTGTAATTGTTTTTCAATTTTAAAATTATCTATTTTTTATTCATTCAGAAATTGAAATCAATATCCAATTTGTGCTGTGTTTATAATTCATCAAAATTATTATCGGTTTTTGAAATTGTGATGAATTGTAACTGCAGTGTATTTCACAACAAGAGGAGATTTTATTTGGATTTTCATGATGATTGAATATTAATTATAATATCTTTGAACTGGCAAATATTTCACAACCATCTCCTTTATCTATCACCCGTCTGCCATCCATCATGATTTTATATTAATGTGGAGAGTTTATTTAAAAAAAAAAGAAAAATCATCTTGTTTTTAAAACAGTGAAAATTATTTGTGATAGAAATGGGACTATATTATTTTTCAGAATTAGTGATAATTGAAATTTTCAATAATCCCGGTACAGTCGAGCTTATTTCATAATATAATTAATTTAGAAATTTATTTTCACAGTCCATCTCTGTACCTACCCCATTTTCTATCATTCATATATTGGTTTTACATACTGAGGAGTTTTCCTTTAAATGCTGAAAATAATAAATGTAATTAATATATAAGTGTGTCTCTAACCTCATTTAAAAATCCAAGCTTTGGTCATGCATGGTTAAGAGACAACTTATAATTTAAGCTGCGACTGACCTCATTTAAAAATCCAAGCTCTGGTTATGCGTGGTCAGTGTGCTCTTAAATAAAAATAAAAGAAAAAGGAATAATGTGCTATAAATTGAAATAAACTTGAAATTCTCCTTTGTGTATAAAAACCAGCCTATCAATCCATCTTTCTATTCTGTGAAACATGTTGAAATTTTATGAAGTATTATGATTTGTTGATTGATAGCTACTGGGATTTGAGACTATCTGATTTTGTCACTTAAGTTGAATTTATAATTATAGTCCAAATCCATCACTATATTTTATGCTTTATCTTTTATAAAATTCTTTTGGAAAATAATTGAATTTTTTTTTTTAAAACTCTCTCCATAATATATAAAATTCATCGTAAATCCGTCATTTTCTACAATGTCAAATATGCCACCTGTTCTTAGAATATTATGATTTTTGTTTGACTGATTGAGATTTATGATGACTGTTCTTCCTCTTAAGCTGATGTAGTATTTGTTAGTCATTTTTTCATCTATATTTTAAATTCTGTATCCTTTTGATGATAACAAAAGGGGGAAAATGGATAGAGATTTTGATTTATGAGTGAATATTTTATAAATATTTTTAATTTTGAAAATTTATTATTATTCATTCATTTCACTCATGCACAGTTATAGGGGGAGCTGTCTGTTGTAGGGGGAGCTAATAAATAGGGGGAGTTCAATATTCACTGTCAAACACATCTATTGTATACAAAATCTTTTATTTGTTTGTCATCATCAAAAGGGGGAGATTGTTGTATATAACGGTGTTGTATACACAATTATATGATTTTTGTTTGATCATAACAACCAAATAAATATTATTTTAATGTGTTTGATATTGTACTGTTATTGTAAATCACAGACTGGAATATAATATTTATATTTAAATAAAATACGACTGTACAGAAATTCAAACATTCACAATGTTTTATTTAAATATAATATTTTATTTCAATATTCAAACAGTACAAATTTTTTAACTCCACTATTTGTACATCACTGTATTACATATCAAATAAAATTCCATATACAGTGTTCTCCACTACAACACTCTGTCTTTCAGTCACAGTTTCACTCATTCATTCTTTTATACAGACTCGTATACATATACACTTTTTCACACTGTTCTTGTCTTCAGTCTTCTGTCTTCACAGCATCTTCACTGTCAGTCCAGTCACCGTTTGCTTACCTGTCACATGAAACAGAAAACACACAGTACACTGCAATAGAAATAAAACTGAACACATGCAAATATTTTTTTTTTTAAATTCTATTTGCCTCAGTTTTCTGGTGTGTTTCTCATCATTTTTCATGACTTGATCTGATTCATCTGTGTCTAGCAGACAGTTTGTATATGTACAAAGACAGGAAATTTTCTGAATGACTGCATATACACACGTGTATAGATATACACGTGTGCACTGCCACGCCAATTCAGGGTGCAACTGAGGAGTAGCCACATGGACTTTCTCGACTCAGTGCACATGTCAACATAGTCAACACATATCAAAGTAGTCGAGCAAACATGAATGAAAACAATATACTTTATCAAAGCAGCGTGGGAAAATCAAACTTTCAAGTGATAAGTGCATGTCATCGAGCAAAAGCAAATGCATGGTCGAGATATGGTCAAAGAACAACTCAGCATCATGATCAAATGGCAAACCAGCAAGGAAATTGTCGAGACAGATCAACATGGAGCACAAATGGAGCAATCAAGCATGAAACATCATCAAAACATGCATGAAGCATGGATCAAGACAGGGCTTAAGTGAAATTGCTATGCCAAAACTAGCAAGTGCAGTGCAAATGCAAATAGCAGAGAAGAATGGCACAAGCCAACATGAAATTACATGGTGCAATAGAGTAACAGTGACAAAGCAGTGATGATCAAGTTCAGAGGAGCCACAAGCAATGTGGTGACATTTTTTTTTAAAGTAATTCAGATCAATATGTACAAGTTCAGTTCAGCATTGTGTACATGCAAACAAGGCATTCAGGTTCAAGTGCAAGTGAATACATGCTCAATGCAAAACAAGAATGGTCAAAACTCAAGTGAAGCAATGGATGGTTCAAGCAATACAAACTTATCAGCAAATGTGAGAAAGGAGCGGTTATAAGGCAAAATAATTGTACACAACATATCTGCATGGTGCCAACACAAACTGGACAAAAATGGATGGCCATAACAATGCGATCACTCAGCATGGTCATACAAATGGCATAGTCGAGCATGGGATATGAACAAAACAAATGGGCAAGACATTTACATACGTGCAAGTAACTACATATAAGCAAGATTTCATATACAGTGCAATGGTGAAGTGGTGCATTTCAAGTCAGCATATTCATGGATGGTGAAAGCAAGAATCAGAGATTCAATCAATGTTAACAGTTTGCAAGCATTTCAACGTTTTCCAGAAAATGAAGTGAACATATATGGCGAGTATTCAATACTGGAAGGAATGCAGAGAATTCATTTCAGAAATTCAAGATTGGCAAGAAAAAAAATTTTGTTTTCCAGAAATAAATTGAAGAAATTTTTGGCAAGTTTTTCAATTCTCTGAATTCAAATATTGTATTTCCAAATATTCATGGTCGAAGTTGTGGCAATAAATTTTAGAAACAATCAATCAAGCAAATTCAGGTAACAAGTCACGGTTTTTTAATTACTTCCAGAATTCATCTCGACAAGCAATTCAAATCAAGCAACAAATATATTTCCAGACTTTGTCTGAGCAAAAGAGGAAAGCAAATATCTTTTGGAAAACAGTGGAGTCAAATGGTACATGTTTTTAATTTGATCAAATCAATTGACAAATCAGTGTGCATTTTCGGCAAGTGTTTTTCAGAGAAGTATAATTCATGGCATAGCATATATCAAAGCATGAATTTATACAAGAACAAAATCTTTTCTTTCCTGTTTTGAGTAAAGTAGTTCGAAATTCAAAGGAAGAATTAAAGCCGAGTACATAATTTTTTTTGCAACATTTAATCAGTTTTATCAAGGGACAAGTCTACAAATCCAACCTCAATCGAAGCCAAAGCAATCCAAGGAAACAATTCATATATCATGCATCTTTTTCAAAGCAAAGGAATCATCTTTTAAATCGAGAAAGCCAAAAAGAGGAACTCGCATGAAATCGGCCGAGTCATATCTAGAAATCAGAGAGGTTTAAGGATTTGTAATCCTATATAATTATCACCATCTCATCACTGGCAGGATATAGAAAACCACAAGCCAAAAAACCAGAAGAGCAAAAATCAAATCAAATTTCACTTACAATCGGTTTTCAGTCGAAACCCCAAATCGGAGAAGCAACGAGCCACAAGCAATCGATCATGAAACTCAACGTGAATTAGAACTTCAGCGACTAATCAATTCATCAAGCATCAATCCGATTGGGAATACAAAAACCCTAGTTTTCAAGCCGCCGCCATTTTTCCAGAGAATTAAGGGATCGGGAGAAAAAGAAAATGGGCCGGCCATTTTAATAGAGAAGGGCTTTAGTGGTTCAATTAAAAAGGGGGATGACCCCTCTTTTTAACTCCAAGGGTGTTCCTCTTTAATTTGTTTTGCCTTTTTTATTCTGTTGTGTAAAAACCGTCTGAACAGTTTTTCTAGAGGTCTGTAAAATTTCTAGGAGTTTCAGTCAGGGTGTTGACTGACAGTTGACAGAGTCTGCAAAATCTAGGTTACTGGTTACGGGGTTGTAATCAGGGGAAATCTGATCGAGGGAATATCGATCAGTCTAGGGTTTTGAGCGTAGGGTTAGAATAGGAGCAGGGTTTGCAAGTGTACATGGTCTTGTATGCGGGATCTGTTCTATCACCTAGTAGAAACCTTAGAAATGCAGCAGTAGGCAGAGTTTTGCCGAAGCTGGGTATATCTGTGTGTGATTTACTTTCTGCATTTCTGTTCATGTTATATTCTATAATCTGTTTATTATTATATATCCCATTAGATTTTTAATTCAGTTAAAAATTATGAAAAACCCTATTCACCCCCCTCTAGGGTTATTCTAGATCCAACATTACTGGGTTTGGCATTATTTTGGGAGTCGATTGGCTCCAAAGATATGGGGTGGTGGTAGACTGTGAGGGCTTTTTGGTGACAGTTAGAGTGGATGATGGGCGGAGGGTAGTGTTTAGTGGTTTACCTAATGATGGGGTAATGGCTAGTTTTCTAAATTCCCTCGACATCCTACATGATGAGCTGTCAGATGTGCCTATTACTGGCAAGTATCCGGACGTCTTCGATGAAGTAACCGGACTTCCACCACACCGAGAGATTGAGTTTCATTACTAATTTAGTGAAAGATGTCAGACCTATAGTGATGCCACTTCGTCTATGGCACTAAGGGAGAAGCAAGAGTTCGGGGTGCAAGTACGTGATCTTTTGAAGAAGGGATTTATCTGAAGAAATGTCTCAGAGTGGGGAGCACCAGTTGTGTTTGCTACCCAGGCAAATGGTTCCCTTCGATTGTGTGTGGACTATCGCGAGTTGAATAAGATGTCGGGGAAGAATAAGTATCCTCTGCCGCGGATAGATGATTTATTTGATCAGTTGAGTGGCGCGAGAGTGCTCTCCCAGTTGGATCTCGCGACAGGTTTTCATCAGCTTAGGGTGGAAGCTGAGAGTATAGCAAAAACGGCCTTTCATACGCTGTTTGGATTCTATGAGTGGTTGGTCATGCCATTCGGGATGACCAATGTACCCGCATATTTTGTGGATCTTATGAATAGAGTATTCCGAGAACAATTGAATAAGTTTGTTCTTGTGTTCATAGACGGTATCTTGGTTTATTCGAGGACAGAGGAAGAACACAAGGAACATTTGAGGATAGTGACGAAGGTTTGAGAAAACACCAATTGAAAGCAAAGTTTTCTAAGTGTCACTTCTAGAGGAGGGAAGTGAGATTCTTGGGCCATGTTGTTTCAAAGAATGGTATTTCCGTGGATCCTGCGAAGGTGGCCACGGTACAAGATTGGTCTATGCCCAAGAATACAACAGACGTAAGAAGTTTCTTGGGATTAGTTGGATATTATCGGAAGTTTATCCAAGACTTTTCCAAGATAGCGGCACTGTTAACTCAGTTGACCAGGAAGAATCAAGCTTTTGTTTGGGATGAAAAGTGCGAGGTTGCATTTAAGAGTCTAAAGGAAAAGTTGATGTGTGCACCAGTGTTAGTCATTCCTAAGGGGAATGAAGAGATGACAATATATACAGATGCATGTGGTACTGGACTATGTTCTGTATTGATGCAAGGAGTTAGGGTTGTAGCTTATGCTAGTCGACAACTGAAACCGCATGAGAAAAAATATCCTACCCATGATTTGGAATTGGCAGCAATCGTATTCGCATTGAAGATGTGGAGACGCTATCTCCTGGGAGAAATATTCGAGTTGTTTACTGATCATAAATCGTTAGAGTATCTTTTCTCTTAAAAGGACTTAAATCTTCGTCAGCAGAGATGGTTAGAATTCTTGGCTTCCTATGATTTCGATATCGCATACACACCAGGAAAGGGCAATGCAGTAGTTGATGCATTGAGTAGAAGACTTGCCAGTTTAGGGGCTATGTTTCCTGAGTGGAAGCAACTAGAGTATATTGTAGGGTACGATTTCAGACCAAAGTGCGAATTGGATCCAGAGATGTTAGCAAGTTTGACGATCAGACCCACTTTGATTGAGCGGATTAGTTCCAGTCAGAGGGACAACCCTAACCTATCGAAAATCATATCCAAGTTAGAGATGGAAATCGACGAGGAGATGAACAAATATGGGCTTGATCGAGATGGATGGCTTAGAAAGAATGGGAGATTAGTGGTACCCAATGTCAATGGATTGAGAGATGAAGTGATTAGAGAATGTCATCACTCAAAAATGACTATACACCCTGATGGTAACAAAATGTATCGAGACATGAAGTAGACCTACTACTGGGAAGTGATGAAAAGAGACGTTGGGAAGTTTATATCCAAGTGCATGAATTGCCAATTAGTTAAAGCTGAGCAAAAGAAAACTAGTGGTTTGTTGCAACCATTAGAAATCCTCGAATGGAAATGGGAACAAGTCTCAATGGATTTCATTGATGGGTTACAAGGACTAGATCGGGCCATGATAACATTTGGGTGATTGTGGACCGATTGACCAAAAGTGCAAGGTTTATACCCGTCAAGTCGAATAGAACGACAGCTAAGTTAGCTGAACTGTATATGAAATGGGTAGTGAGATTTCGTGGAATACCCAAAGGCATTGTAAGTGACCGAGATCCGTTGTTCACTAGTGGATTTTGGAAGAACTTACAAGAGGAATTAGGATCAGAATTACATCTCAGTACCGTGTACCATCCTCAAATCGACGGTCCGACAGAGAGGGTGAATCGAGTATTAGAAGATCTCTTGAGAGCTTGCATATTAGATTTTGGAGGATCATGGGACGACCATTTTCATCTAATGGAGTTTGCATATAATAATAGTTATCAGTCTTGCATTGGTATAGCTCCATTTGAAGCTTTGTACAGAAGACCGTGCAACTCACCGTCATGTTGGTTAGAAACCGGTGAGAAATTTGTGCTTGGACCAGATGTGATAAGAGAAACCTCAGATAAGAACAAAGTTATCCAACAACGAATGAAGGCTGCCTAAGATAGGCAGAAGAGTTATGCCGATAAGAGGAGAAGAGATTTAAAATTCTCCATTGGCGACTTGGTGTTTGTCAAGATTTCTCCGTTAAAGAGTGTGATACGATTTGGTAGAAGAGGCAAGTTGACACTAAGATTTGTTGGTCCATTCCCAGTTCTCGAACAAGTTGGGAATTTGGCATATAAATTTGGATTGCTTGACAAGATGGCGGGAGTTCATAAATTTGTGCATGACCCCGATTTAGCTATTTCACCTGATCAGTTGGATGATATCGAAGCGGAACCCGAGGCGGTTGGGAAACGCAAGTCGATTCGTATTGTCGAGCACGATACAAAGAAACTTCAAAGGAAAGTAGTGAATCTAGTCAAGGTTCAGTGGGGCGGGGGTGAGAATGACTGTACTTGGGAGACAAAGGAGAACATTAGGAAGACGTATCCAGAGCTCTTTGCTTGGTGAGGTTTTCATTCTGATTTAGTCTTTCTGCATGCTAGGATAGGCTTGATGTGTTTGTTGTGTGTGTTTGATTGTTTGTGAATGACTGATAGGCATGCAGAACACCTTTGTATGTTTTTGGTTAAGGAATTTCGGGGGCGAAATTTCTTAAAGGGGAAAGTGTAATGTCCCGCATTCTACATATCGAAGAATCGTAGAATATTTATTTCTTTTTCATATGAAGTCGTATGGTCATGTAACTTTGGGAGACGACTATTGGGGTCATTTTCCGTGTTCATGATTTTTGCCGATTTTTAAGTGACCTAGCTAATCCTGTTTCGGCCATAACTTTTGATTAATAAGGAGTTTTGACTTGAAACCACTTCCATTGGATTCAGATGACGGTTTACAATTCTGTAGAGTGGTCACATTAGCCAAACGGACTCACCGTTTGGGAAATATGGTTGAAACAAGGTTTAGAAGGTGAAAAACTGCTTAAGTGGGCTGATTAGGGTAATTAGCAAATGGGCCCGTAACCCATTTCGGGATTAGGGTTATGGGGAGGCTGAAATGAGTTAGGTTTTCATTCTATTCCAGTTTTGTAGCGGCCAATTACCTCTTAGAAACTCTAACAATGGCCTCCACCTTCTAATTTCATCCCAAATCGCTCTCTAATCAAGGATTAAGCTAATCAACATCAAATCAAGACAAATCATCACCAAATCAGAGTTGGAGCTGCTATGTTGCATGGGAAAACACCCCAAAGCAGAGATAGTTTCAGATCTAAGTTTTATTTGTGGCTCAGGTGAGTGATTTGCATTGTTTTTCGCTAATTACAAATAATTAGAGGTGATTAGTGATAATTAGCAAAATTATAACTTAGAAAAATCTGGAAAAAACTTGTAAAATTCTAAAATATTATATTAGGCCTTTGATAGAAATTTGGGCTAATTTGGATAAGTTTTGCTAATTGTATGATTAAACACGATTAAGAGGGATTAAGAGGGAAACATAGGTTTTGGGTATGTTTGATCCATTTTGACATGTTATATTGTTGTTTTGGTGTTTATGGTTGATTATACATGTTGCTATGACTGTTTGGAGTGATTTGTGATTGCATAAAAAAGTTAGATTGGTTGAAAACGCCATCGAATGGCGTAAACAGCTCGTTGGACAAAGTTGTAGAAAAATTGTGCAGGATCGGATTGAATCGCTCCCCCTACTCGCGAAGCACGTATCACGAACCAGTGATGGAAGCTCGACCCGAACCACCTATTAGGCACACCCCATCACGAGCTGACCTGTTGCTTCGAACCCAAATCGCACAACATCCACGAGTTGATGCCACGAGCTGGAGAATCATGACCCGACCTGGAGCATAAATCTTCAACCGACCCGCTCTCCTGGATTGTGCCACGAACCGCCTGAGGGAGCAAGTCACGACCCGAAGCTTGAAGGGGAAGATCAAACTGGTGGAGCCATGAACCCTGGAGTCACGATCCGAACCAAGTGGGTACCACGACCCGACCCGATGGGTGATCACGACCGAACCGAACCAAAGATGCGAAGGAAGACTAAACCGATCCGGAAATGTTAACCAAAACCCGAGATGCAAAGGTAGTCCAAAGGAGAAGTTTGTACTCAGGATCAAGATGGGAACCAACGAGTTAACTTCATGATTGGGCTTTGCTGTGGGACGTGTGCTAAGGAGTTGTCGACGTCCATAGCTTTGATTCACCACCGAGAGACGAATGTTAGGCTACGGATCAGTGCAGTGGGGTAGTTATTACTTCATAGGGGCCGAGTGATCGTAGTATGGCTATGAGCCAGTGCAGTGAAGTCGTCATGACTTCAAGGAGACAAAGTGGACATAACAAGGACTGGTGGCTATGGATCATTGCAGTGGAGTCGCCATGACTCCATGGGGCAGAGTTATCATAGCAAGGATTTGGGTGATCAAAGTGGTGGATATCATATGCTTTACGCACTGAGTGAGAGATGTGAGGATGGTTCCTATGCTTGATTATTTGCCATCATTATGACATGCACACCCCTATCCTCGTATCTTTACCCCATATGTTAGTGTCACCTTACAGTATTGTACATCCTGTTGTGCTAACTCTTTGGTTGCAGGTCCAGGTTCAGGTATGGTTTAGTATACCTGTTATTGTTCTGTTTTGCTGCTTATCGCTCATACTAGACTTTTGTCTGACCCAGAGTTTTATGTCTCTTCTTATTACTCTGGGTGCTCTTAAACGGGCAGACTAGAGACATGTCAGGTGATTATACACAAGTAGCTGTACCGGAGACGAGCAGGAGGCTTCTATGTATGATATATATAGATATTCTCCCTGAGTTGTTGTTGGTCACTACTTTGGGCATTAGTAGTGTACCTTTTTCTTTGCTTTAGAGACACTATATTGAAGTTGTAATAAGCTGTATTTTGAATTTCTACTGCTATGATGATTTTGGTTTAGTTTTCAGCTTGTGCACTGTCTCGCCTGTTTTATGTCAAGTATGTTATTATTATATTTTATCCCATGCGCTGTGAGACATTCTACAGGTCCCTTGTTAGTTCAAATTCCTTTATTTTCCTTTATTTGGCAACCGTCTCGTGCTAGTTGGGCATTGGCACAACGCACTTTCATTGGAAATGCCGGCTGGTGCGAGAGGGTCGTCACGTCATTAGAGATTGGATTAGTAATATCCAATGAGAATAACTCGTTAGAAATGGGATTAGTAGTGTCCTAGAACGAGTGTGAAGAGAAGTGTTTTTAAAATGAAAACAAATTTTGTTTTGAAAATTTAATCCATATTATTCGTATTTGAATATTTATTTTAGATTGATTTGGACAATCGAGTATATGGAGATTTTGAATATACGCATAATTAACGTATATTCAAGGCCTCAAATATACTTGATAGATATAGAATCACACTCTAGTCGCCCGGGGATGATCCTGATGATAGCAGCTGCATCATTAGTATTTATGTTCGAGTTTCGAAAGTGGGATATCTATATAATTCCAGTTGGCTAGTGCTAGGACCAAAACTAGATAGGGTTTATTGTTGTGAATTGGAATCAAAAACATGATATATATATATATCAAGTTATGTGTCTGAAACAATAATCACTAATTGATTGCTGATTGTGTTGTTTGATTAATCAAAATTTTTAACCATTAATCCAAAGTGAATCTAATTTTGATCTGAATTGAAAATTGTTTGGAATTGCATGAATGTACACCTATATACATTGAACAGGTCATAGCAAGGAGGCTAGAGAAGAGGAATTAAATTGTATGCCCGACAAATAGGTACATGTTTACTAATTTATTGGGTTTGGATGATTTTATAAGCTGGTTGGCTAGCCGCATGGCTTTTCCTTTTTCTTTTTGAGATGAGAGGGCCTGTGTGGTGGTTTGGGCAAAAAAATTCGAAAATTTAGGGTGTTAGCCAAATTTTTGAAGAATTAGAAAATTCTTAGAAACTGAAAAGTTGAAGAATGAAAGCTAGAATGAAAGTTGAGTTGATTTGTAAAACAACTTTCAGCTCCATTCCTTTTCGAGGACGAAAAGATTTTAAGTGGAGGAGATTGTAACAACCTGGTAAATCAGAACCAATTTAAATTTTTTATTTTGGAAATTTTAATGAATTTGGAATATTTAAAATGATTTATTTTAAATAATAATAACAAGAAATTTATTTTGAATAGAATTAGAATGCTTATATTTATTTAAATCGAAATTAGAATATAAATATTTATTTTAATTATAAAAGGAATTGGAAATGACACGGTAGTTTGAAAATTCGATTTCAAATTTCAAATGAATGTACATGATTCAAAATAAACAGGATTTTAATGAAACCAGAAATATTTGAATCTGTTTGAAAATATTTTTCTAATGAATATGAAAAATCCAAATTTCATAGCGGGAATAAAAATTTATGCCCAGTTGAAAATTCATAATAGTCGCTATGGAAATATACCCCTTAAAAATAGCGATTTTGCAAACGACTTCCGTATTCGACGAGACCACTTTTGTTGGATCCGGAATGTCAAATTACTGCTAGATTCCAATTTTTAGAATTTTTGGAATCAATATGTGAGCGTGGTGGATTTAAATGCGTTTGGCAATTTTAGTTTGAATTTAATCGACTGCAAAATGACCGTTTTTCAAACGGTCTCCAAATTCGACGAAATTAGTATTGTTGGGATTGTATTGTCAATACAAAGCTAGAAATAATTTTTCTGTAATTTTTGGAGTCAGTATGTGACCCCGGTAAATTAAATTGTGTGTTTGAATTTAAAACATATTGAATTATATTTTAAATTTAGCGGGAACTAATCGTAACAGCCGAATTGGGTTACGGGACATATCCCATTGCATTCAGAATGGGGGTAATTAGTAATGGACGATAGTCGGTGGGTTCAATTTGGGATTCAAAAGAAAGGTGTACTTTTTATGGAAATAAAATAATAAAATATATATTCTTCCCCTTTTCTAGTCAAACCCCCCCTCTCCGCGTCGTTCATTTCAGATCTGCAAAATAAAAAAATAAAAAACCCTCCATGATGAACGAAGTCATAGCCCTGCCTAGAGCGTCGCGCCTCCGAGCGGGCCCATGCCACCAGAGCTCCACCCACGACCGTCGCGCCTAGTCCGACCACCCCCTCGCCGGCGCTGCCTCCTCCGTCAGTCCATAGCCCTACCGCCCCAAATCCCTTCCTCTAGTCACGGTGGACCGCCGCCGAGATTGCACAACCACCACCCCATCGCCTGAGACCCCACCGCGCCCCTTGAAGGCTGTTGCCGACAGCCTCCATCCCACCAGCGATGCCAACCCTCCTCCATTCGAATTATATAGTGAGTTTTAATATATATATATTATAGAATTCAATTAGTTTTTAAAATTAGTTTTTTTATAAGCATTAATTTTAAATCAGATTTTTTTATATAAATTTAGCAATAATAAAAATAAGATTTTAAAAAATGAAGGTGAGATTTTTTTAATAAGAAAATATTATATTTTTGAACAAGAAAAGATCATATTTTTGAACAAGAAAATATTATATTTTTAAATGCGAAAAGCTTATATTTTTATTTGTGAAAAGCTTGTATTTTTATTTATATGAAATGTATATAAGAATACGATTTTTCTAATGTAAAATCGATGTAAAAATATGGTTTTTATAATATGAATGACAATATAAAAATATGATTTTTATTGTATTGTAACAACCCGGAATTTTGGGGCCAATTTAAAATTTTTATTTTAGAAATTTTAATGGCTTTTTAATATTTAAAATGATTTATTTTAAATAATAACAACTAAAAAAATTATTTTAAAACGAATATATTTAATTTAATTATAAAAGGAGTTTAAAAAGCGTTGCAGTTTGAAAATTTGAATTTGAACTTTGACTGAATGTATGATTCATTTTAAATCAGAATTGAGCGAAACAAGAAATATTCGAATCTGTTTAATTATATATTTCTAACGAATCTGAAAAACTGAAATTTCACTTTAGAATTTGAAAGTTATGTCCAGTTTAAAATTTAGAAAAGTCGCTATAGAATTTATATATATTTTAATTAAATATATTGGCCTTCAAAATAGTCATTTTGCAAACAACCTCTGTTTTCGACGAAACTACTTTTGTTTGGAACCGGAATGTCAAATTATTGCTAGGCTTCAATTTTCATAATTTTTCGAATTAATATGTGAGCGTGGAAAAGGAAATCGTGTTTTGTCAGTTTCAGTCAAATTTAATCGACTTGAAAATGACCATTTTTCCAATGGTCTCGGAATTCGACGAAATTAGTTTTGTTAGGACCAAATCGTCAAAACATAACTAGAAATAATTTTTCTGCAATTTTAAGAGTCAGTATGTGACCCCGGTAATTTAAAATGTACATTTAAATTTAATAATTAAATGATTTATAATTTAATTTAAAGAAAAACATATCGTAGCAGTCGAACTGGGTTATGAAACATATTCCATTGTGTCCGAGACGGGGGTTATTAGCTATAGGTGACATTCGTTGGGTTCGATTCGGTGTTAGTATCAACGAACAAACATTTTCTTGAATTAAAATAAATAAATAATATAAAATACAGTACATAATACAGTATAAATATGCTAGGATACAGCTAACCCTTTTTCCATCTTCCTCAGCTGCCGTACATGGATTTTAATGGCCACCGTGCTCCCCTCTTTATCCCTTAATACCTATCAATCCACAACGAATTAAAACCCAACCCAAAGATAAAATCGAAGTACTCCTCAAGCTCTTCGATTCAGTACGGTTGAGATCAGAAATCATGTCCTGTGGTGGCCGAATGACCTTGTTGAACAGCCGCCGCCCATCAGCAAATTGCACCCCAAACTGGCGATCGCACGTGGCCAGAGCACCACGGCCCGGAGCGCCTCCCCTAGTCCCTCCTCGCTGTAACCACCAATCACCCTCAGGAGCCTCCTGTCGCGAGCAGGAACGAATCCTAGTTCTGAAAAGAAGACAAACTCGGCGGCCGTTGTTTTTGATGTAGAAGAATGGTTAAAGATAATTCAAATACTTAATTATGTTAATTAAATTAAAGTAATTAATATTCGAGTCGCTATAAATTTTGCAAACTGAATCAGAAATCTGCAAACTCAGTTGCGTTGGGCTCGTGAAATCCAGATCTACCTCGTGGAACTGACTAGATCTAAAAAGGAGCAAATCAGAATTTAGAGAAAAATTTAGATCTGAACTGAACGGAAAATCAATGTGAGAAATTCTAGTCCTTCATTTATATAATTAAAAATTGTTAATCATAATTTTGGTGTTACACATGTGCTGTAATATTTTGTTGAATGTTCGTGATTGGATTTAAAATTGTTTGATGATGCTTGTTGATCGGTTAATTTAATGGGATATTTTTATCATATTAGAATTGGAATAATAAGCATGATATTATTTACTTTTATTGAGGAATGTCATGTTAATTAAAACCTCAATTTTGTTAAGAACCGATAAGAATAACATTTAAAGTTATAAATGTTAAGATTGGATAAAAATAACATTTTAGTTATAAAATGTTATGATTTATAAAAATAACATTTTAAGTTATAAAATGTTGAGTTGATAAAAATATCACTTTTTATTTGTTTTTGTTGAAATAGAATTGTCGACAAAAACAAAGTTATCTTTTTATTTGTTTTTGTAAAAATATTAAAATTGATTTAGCATAAATTATTCTTTTTATGTAAGTGTTAAATGTTAGAAATGATGTGACATAAAAATATTCCTTTTATGTTAATATGAATGGTTAGAATATTTAAACATTGAAAATATTCATTTTAGTCAAATGTAAAAGAATAGCAAAAATATTCATTTTTGTAAAATACATTCAGTTTTGTCAAATATAATAGAATGAGAATAGAAAACATTCATTACATCATTAGAAAGAATGAATTAGAAATGTATATTTTTATACATTAAAAAGAATGAATTAGAAATGTATATTTTTATACATTAGAAAGAATGAATTAGAAATGATATACATTAGAAAGAATGAATTAGAAATGTATATTTTTATACATTAAAAAGAATGAATTAGAAATGTATATTCTTACGCATTAAAAAGAATGAATTAGAAATGGGCATTTTTTGTCACATTAAAAAGAATGAAGTAAAAATACACATTTTGTCATTTATAAGGAATGAAACAAAAAAGTTTATTTTGGTCATAAATATAAGAGTTTAACCAAAATAATTATTTTCAGGTCATTAAAAAGAGTTTAACCAAAAAAACATTTTTGTTCATTAAGAAGAGAGATTACATTTTGATCGTTAAAAAGGATTAAAGAAAAATTAGCATTTTTGTTTATTTTAAAAGAATGAAGACAAAAATAACATTTTTGTTTAGTTTAAAAGATTAGACAAAAGTATCATATTTTGTTACGTTGAAAAGATTAGACAAAATCATCATATTGTGTTACATTAAAAAATTAGACAAAATCATCATATTTTGTTACGTTGCAAAGATTAGACAAAAGTATCATATTTTGTTACATTGAAAAGAATTTGTCAAAATTATCATATTTTGTACATTGAAAAGAATTTGACAAAATGATCATGTTTTGTACATTAAAAGGGATTAGACAAAATTACAATTTTTTTTCACTTTAAAAGAATTAGAATAAAGGAGACATTTTTGTCATTTTTAAAAGAATGAAGTAAAATATTCATTTTGTCATTTAAAAATGAATGACACCAAAAATATGCTTTTTGGTCAATAAATAAGCGTTAAGACTTTATTGTCATTCGTTAACAATAAAAAGGATTGAAATAAAAGTTAAGATTTTTTTTTTGGTCATTTGTCAACAATAAAAAGAATGGAAATAAAAGACTAGATTTTTGTTGCCATTTGTTCACAATAAAAAGAATTGAAACATATGTCTGTGATGTTGAAATGTTTGATGTCTTAAATATATTGTTAGTATATTCAAACTGAATATTACACTTCCATTTATAAGTCATCCGACTTGTTTATGTGATTGGGTCGATAATTTTTACACATCGCCCAAGTGCACAAATAATTTATTATTTGATTGTTGGATGAAATCCCACACGGGTGTTTGGATGATACTCGAACTACACTAGTCCAAATATTTAGTGTAGAATCCACTTAGGGTGTTATTTGGATGCTTGATAATTATTTCTCATGATTATTGATTACATGCAATATATGGTTGTTGATTGAGTCACATTCCAATAAAGAATATTCTAGAAAAATAATATTTTAGAAAATATTTTAGAAAAAGCATATATTTTAGGAAAATATATTTTTATTTAAATGAACTAGTTATTAACTAGGATCAATCGTTAAATTTAGATTTAATGAAGTTTTCCAATTTGCTAATATTTAATTGAAGTTAAATTAAATAAATTGGATTTTGGGTTTGTCGTGAATAGTGTCTTAAATAACACCGTTCTTAAACACCGTATAAAATGAATAATCTTTTAATTTAGATTATTAAAGTTTTCAATTATATTTTGTACTTGAAATAAGATGAAATGTGAGTTGGGTTTATTGTGAACTGTGTTTTTAAGTGATATGTGTTCTTTAACCCAATTGACAGTAAAAATATTATTTGGAATTTATAATTCTTTTATTAAGATTTAAAGGGGAATTTTCCAAAAGCCAAGTTTTCCAATTTAATATATTAAATTGGAGTTGAGTGGAATTCGAATTAATAATAACCGAGATAAGCTTCTGTAAAAGAAGACCGATACTACATATGGAATTTAAGATGCTTTGCTGTTATTCCATTTATATTATTGGTCAGATACAGAAATTTATAACGAGTATATATTGATTTGATTTCTGTGAAAATTCCATATATTATGGAAGATGATTTTGGGTTTACCATAAACTATGTTTTAAATGACATTAGTTCTTTGACCCAGTTAAAGATAAGATTAATTTCTTAAATTTAAATAATCATTGAGTAATGATTTTTAATATTTAAAACCAAATTGGGGTTTTAATAAATCTTTAAAAGAAAGATTTAAGAGTAAATTTAAAGAATTTATCTTTGATAGAATAATGCGAATATTTTATTAGAAGAATAATTATGAATTGGAATGAGGCGTTGGATGTGTTTTTATAGCACTTGATTTGTAATTTTAAAAATACGAGAGTTATTCGGAAAGACTCGGTTTAACCATTCCGACTAATTACTACGACGATGAAGAGTCGAAGATGAAGATGGTGGTTAAAGACCGACGATCTTCACATCAAATGGATGTGTTGCTACTGATGCCCATGATTGGAGTAGCTACCTTGAAGGGGCTACAGTGGTAGCCGTCCAGACGTATTGTTGATTGTCCGGATACGCGAGGACCTCTCAGGTGTCTCCGGTTTCGTTCAGACCCAGAACGGACTTGTAAATGGATGTGTATCTTACATTGGATTTCGTTTAATGTAATTTAAATTGATTTTTATTAATGTATATCTGATTGGTGGTGGAGAATTTATTCTCTGCTTAACACTGTAATGACCCGGTTTTTATTTTAATATAATTATACGTTCCAACTGTCGTTCAAATAATATATTCGTTATTCTAATTCAACTCTAAACTGAATTAAATATCATAGATGATCCAGTTCACACCATATCGCCATTTCAGCCAATTTTGATTATTTCAGAATTAAATATATTATTTAATTTATTACTTTAAATTAAATATTCACCATTATTTAATTAAACCACCATTTAATTCACTATATCACTATTTATGTAATTAAATTAATAAATTATAATTCTCTGCAAATGCGGGTCATTACATTCTTCCGCACTTAAAATAATTTCATCCTCGAAATTGCTAAGTTAGAGAACGACCCTATCGACTAGAACATATTTGTTCACTTCTTAACTTCAGTTTCAACTGAACCAATTTAATTTCAATTAAAAATTTATTTAATTCTTATCAACGAAAATTTCCTAAAATCCTGAAAATTTTCTAACGCCTTAACTCTTCGAAAAATTTCGCCAGCACCTCCTTTGTACTGGTCAATCGGTCAAACTCCAACTCGCCTCTCTGGGCCATCTCCAATCCAAAAAGAAAATCAAACAGCCAAGCGGCTTGCCAATTCGGCTCATAAATCTCATGCTTATATCAAATATAAACTTGTACCTTTTCCGGCATATCATTATATCCTTTCCACCTGTTATCAATTTAGCGGATACAAGGGTCATTCCAATCAAATTCCAATCTGCTTTTATCCACAACACAACCATTCGCTTATATCCGAGCCAAATCTCATTTCAACTCGAATTTCTTCTCGATTCCCAACTCTCAACTTGATTATCACATTACACTTCAAATTTGAATCTCACGATCCAATTTGCTTTGATATCATTCTAATTCAATCTCAGTTACCTTTTTACTGGCTTTACTTTAATTCAAATTTTCTTTCACAAATTTCTGTTAAATTTGTTTTTAATTCAAACAGTCTTTCCCTGGGTGTTTTTAAACAGTTTACTCTTTTCAAAAATCAAATTTTCCTTTTGAACATGTCACTGAGCCCTTAATTAATATTCCATTAGTTAAATCACTTCTCTATTTCTTTATCAATATTTGTTAACCAAATATTTTCAATAACCATATTGGCCTTTTATGTTATTTGGAAAACATTTTCGAATATCGCCTTCCTTTATTTTCTAAACTTTAGAAAATATGTGCTATTTATAATTGGAAAATATTCCAATTACTTATCTCTTTTCCGATCTCGTTTATTTCTATACTTAGGAAATATTCTTTATTATATTTCCAAGCTTACACTTATTTGGGTTAAAACGGATGTTGTGTAAAACATCGTTATGACAACCCAAATACTATATTTAACTAACTCTTATTCAACATTGATCTTCGAGCCTGAAATCTTACTATTTATTTGTTAATAATGAAATCAATCAAGTTGGGGTATAACTACCTCTCAGACCTTGACTGAATAACATTTATAACATCAAAACATATATGACTACTTACTCGAATAATCAATACCATACAACTACTTATTCACTTTTAAACACGTATACGCTTCCTCTTTCTATTCTTACTATATTTTATTCTTAGTCTTCCTTTTTGATTTTACTATTCTATTTCTAAGTTCGTTTCCTTATCGACTTCTATATATATATCGATACGTTGATATCTAACTATCAAATTATCTTAAAAATATTCTAACTCCTTAAATTCCCGGAAAAATTCGCCATAACCTCCTTTATACCAGGAGCATCGGGATATTTCAAATAGCCTCCCATGGCCCTCACCAATCCAAAAGAAAAAGAAAAAGCCAAGCGGCTAGCCGACACGGCGCATAAAATCTCATATATGAATTAAATACATACCTTTTCGTCGAGCATTCTATTTATATACCTTCATACCTTATCCATACCTATCTCATGTATATTTATGCCTGCCTAATCTATTTTAACTAAACCTGATCGTTTTAACTCAATTCATTAATTAACTATTTCGTCTATTTCACTTTTATATTTGAACATGACATGTTCAAATATATTTTAACTTGCTTATTAACTAATTTGAATCCAAATTTCAAATTTAAGTTCTATATTCAATTTCGAATATCCATTTACAAATCCAATTCACCTTTCAAAGCTCAACTTCAAATTCAAAACTCGATTAACTAATTCCTCTTCGACTTAGTTAATTCTATTCAATTTCTATTCAAATTTTATATCACTTCTATTATTCAAATCTATATATTATAAATCCCATTTTGAAATTCAACACAACTTGTCTTTCCCAAAACAAATTCAAAACAGTATCTCTAGTAGTAATTCATCACTTACAACTCGAAAATGAATACTGATGATCCAGCTGTCATCATCAGAATCTATTTTCCAGCGATCGAAGTGAGTTCAATACTATAAAACCATTTCTAAACATTTCCACTTTGAAATTCATTTCAAAATATAATTCACACTGCTTGTAAAACAATTTAAAATCTCCCAAGATCTTAAATTTTCCTTATTTTTAATCCAAATCCATTTACAAACACTTATCCAATTTTCCAGAATTTTAATTCAATTTCGGGTTTAAATTTCAGATTTAACTCATCTGATTTCACGTATTTCACTTATATGAATTCTGATTGGTTATTTACATAACCATTTAATTTATAATCTTACTTGATTATAATAACAACCAATATATCCACTATATTATAATTTTGATATATATATCTTCTCTATATCAAGATATACCTCGGGTAAACTTATTTTAATTTACCCTCTTTTCAAAACATATCGTGCCGACCCATCGCATTCAAGTGTTTAGTAACTCCTACCGATACAGTGCATCAAACTGATCGACCAGAACTCATAAACAACTCAACCAATAAATCTCCACAATATAAAACAAATTTTTATATCAATAACAAATACGTTCACTCGTATCTATACACTCAAACTCAATCTAGGGTATTACTAACCCTATATCTACTGAGTCATGCCACAGAGCCAAGGTAATTCACTTAACTTAAGCTCTGATACCAACTGTAATGACCCGGTTTTTATTTTAATATAATTATACGTTCCAACTGTCGTTCAAATAATATATTCGTTATTCTAATTCAATTCTAAACTGAATTAAATATCACAGATGATCCAGTTCACACAATATCGCCATTTCAACCAATTTTGATTATTTCAGAATTAAATATATTATTTAATTTATCATTTTAAATTAAATATTCACCATTATTTAATTAAACCACCATTTAATTCACTATATCACTATTTATATAATTAAATAAATTAATCATAATACCTCTGCAAATGCGGGTCATTACAAACACCCTGGTATATATTAATAATTATCGATCGCATAGCGTGAATTGTCAATGTGGCACGCCAAGATGCAATTGATCAATGATTTTGTTGAAAAGAAGGGCCTTGTGGGATGATCAAAGTATAGCCTAATACGGCATAGCTTTGTGTATAGCGTGACTTCGCGAGCCTCACACCCCGGTATGAGTCAAAAACGGGATATGGACCGTAGGGAGTGCACATGTTTATTTCTAGCTAGAGTGATGTCAGCGACCTACCAGCCCTGACATATTAGTTATGTGGTTGCTGGATTGAGGCGCCTCGGATTTATAGGCCAAAAGTGGTCATATGAAGGTCCAAAAGGACCGGGAAGCGTGTGTTCAGGCATAACTAATCCACTTTCGAAAGGTGTGGACCGGCCGTACCGCTCCAAGGGTTCACTGCGGGGGATCCTGAGGCATTTGCTAGAGTGTCTCGAATCGGAAAGGACGATCCCTAGCCTTGATTTCATGGTGGAAAACCAACTTCCAATACGACTTTGCGGTTTTGATTGTAGAACTAGTATGGCGACATAGTAGGATGGGGTACTATGCCGTCTATGATTGATACATTATGATTGATATGTTTTTTAGAAATATATATACCCATATATATACACACTAATATTAAATCCATTTTTACCGTATCAAGCATCTTTTGACCATTATAAGGTAAAACTCTATCCTCCAGTTTGCGTTGCATTGTGTGATGGGACTTGAGTCTTATAATGGTTTCATTTTTCTAAAAAGCATTGCGGTGTTTAACGATTTACCTTATTTTATGCACTGGCAATCCAATGGAGTAAACCCGTTCCGCGTTAGCAGCATGGTCTTGTGATTAGCCTTATTATTAGATAAGTTAGGTAAGATTTCTCATACCAGTCCCATGACTGACCTGTAGTTTGTTTCACTGGCAAACTCGGGTGCCCATATTTTCCATACAGGCAGTCGAGTAGCTTTTGCAGATATATTTACAGGATCCTAGTTTACAGCTGAAGCGGTATTCGGAAAGCTCTATATCCGTATATTACCTTCGGTTGTATATTTGTATTATTTTCCGCTGCTATTTAAATGTAATTTAAATCTATGATATTATTGTATATCTATTGTGTAATAAGTATTCATACTCTGTTATATTCTTGTACTCTGATGTAATTGTTGTAACCAACAATAAAATGTTCTTCAGTTTGTGTTCTGATGTGTGTTGTTCTCAAAGCAATCCAAGCTTTCCTTAACGGGGAAGTTCAGGGTCGTTTCATTTGGTATCAGAGCTTTGGTTTATAGAGCTCGAGAATAAGACATTTTAGAACAGAACGAAAGGATTCATCAGAGATTGGATTAGTAATATCCAATGAGAATAACTCATTAGAGATGGGATCAGTAGTATCCTAGAACGAGTGTGAAGAGTATTATTTTCTTTAAATAAAAATGAAAAAAAAAATTTGCTTTGAAAATTTAAACCTTATTATTCGTATTTGAATATTATATTTCAAATCGATTTTGACAATCGAGTATATAAAGATTTCGAATATACGAGTAATTAACGGATATTCGAAGTTTTAATATACTGGATAGATATAGAATCACACTCTAGTCGCCCGGAGATGTTCTGATGGTGGTTCGAAACATCATCAGAAATTTTGTTCAATTTTTGAAAGTGGTATATCTATATATTTCCATGGACTGGTATGAGAACCAAAACATAGATAGGATATATTGCTGTGATTTGCTCTAAAAGTATGATTTTTGACTATATATAAAAGTTATATATATATATATATATTTAAAAAGTTAATCACCTAATTGATTGCTGGTTGTGATGTTGATTATTAATTTAACTAATAAAATGATTGAAATCAATAAATTAAAATTGAAAGTTGAGTTGGTTAATTTAACAACTTTTAGCTATGTTCCTTTTCGAGGACGAAAAGATTTTAAGTGGGGAAGATTGTAACAACCCGGAATTTTGGGGCCAATTTAAAATTTTTATTTTAGAAATTTTAATGGGTTTTTAATATTTAAAATGATTTATTTTAAATAATAATGACTAAAAAAATTTATTTTAAAATGAATAAATTTAATTTAATTATAAAAGGAGTTTAAAACAGCGCTGCAGTTTGAAAATTTGAATTTGAACTTTGACTGAATGTACAAGATTCATTTTAAATCAGAATTGAGCGAATCAAGAAATATTTGAATCTGTTTAATTATATCTTTCAAATGAATCTGAAAAACTGAAATTTCACTTTATAATTTGAAAGTTATGTCCATTTTAAAATTTATAAAAGTCGCTATAGAATTTATATATTTTTTAATTAAATATATTGGCCTTCAAAATAGCCATTTTGCAAACGGCCTCTGTTTTCGACGAAACCACTTTTGTTGGAACTGAAATGTCAAATTATTGCTAGGCTTCAATTTTCATAATTTTTCGAATTAATATGTGAGCGTGGCAAAGGAAATCATGTTTTGTCAGTTTTAATCAAATTTAATCGACTTGAAAATGGCCATGTTTCCAACGGTCACGGAATTCGATGAAATTAGTTTTGTTAGGACCGTATCATCAAAACATAACTAGAAAAAAAATTCTGCAATTTTTAGAGTCAGTATGTGGCCCCGGTAATTTAAAATGTACGTTTAAATTTAATAATTAAATGACTTATAATTTAATTTAAAGAAAAACATATCGTAACAACTGAACTGGGTTATGAAACATATTCCATTGTGTCCGGGACGGGGGTTATTAGCTAGGGGTGACATTCGTTGGGTTCGATTCAGTGTTAGTATCAACGAACAAACATTTTCTTGAATTAAAATAAATAAATAAATAATATAAAACACGGTACATAATAAAGTATAAATACGCTAGGATACAGCTAACCCTATTTCCATCTTCCTCAGCTGCCGTATATGGATTTTAATGGCCACCATGCTCCCCTCTTTATCCCTTAATACCTATCAATCCACAACGAATTAGAACCCAACCCAAAGATAAAATCGAAGTACTCCTCAAGCTCTTCGATTCAGTACGGTTGAGATCGGAAATCGTGTCCGGTGGTGGCCGAATCACCTTGCCGAACAGCCGCCGCCAATCAGCAAACCGCACCCCAAACTGGCGATCGCACGTGGCCAGAGCGCCACCGCCCGGAGCGCCTCCCCTAGCCCCTCCTCGCTATAACCACCGATCACCCTTCGGAGCCTCCTGTCGCGAATAGGAACGAACCCTAGGTTCTGAACAGAAAACAAATTCGGCGGCCATTGTTTTTGATGTAGAAGAAAGGTTAAAGATAATTAAAACACTTAATTATGTTAATTAAATTAAAGTAATTAATATTCGAATAGCTATAACTTATGCAAACTAAATCAGAAATCCGCAAACTCAGTTGCTTTGGACTCGTGAAATCCAGATCTACCTCATGGAACTGACTAGATCTGAAAAGGAGCAAATCAGAATTTAGAGAAAAATTCAGATCTGAACTGAACGGAAAATCAATGTGAGAAATTCTAGTCCTTTATTTATATAATTAAAAATTGTTAATCATAATTTTGGTGTTGCACATGTGCTGTAATATTTTGTTGAATGTTCGTGATTGGATTCAAAATTGTTTGATGATGCTTGTTGATCTGTTAATTTGATGGGATATTTTTGTCATATTAGAATTGGAAAAATAAGCATGATGTTATTTACTTTTATTGAGGAATGTCATGTTAATTAAAACCTCAATTTTGTTAAGAACTGATAAGAATAACATTTAAGTTATAAATGTTAAGATTGGATAAAAATAAAATTTTAGTTATAAAATGTTACGATTTATAAAAATAACATTTTAAGTTATAAAATGTTGAGTTGATAAAAATATCACTTTTTATTTGTTTTTGCTGAAATAGAATTGTTGACAAAAACAAAGTTATCTTTTTATTTGTTTTTGTAAAAATGTTAAAATTGATTTAGCATAATTTTTTTTATGTAATTATGAAATGTTAGAAATGATGTGACATAAAAATATTCCTTTTATGTTAATATGAATGGTTAGAATATTTAAAAATTGAAAATATTCATTTTTGTCAAATGTAAAAGAATAGCAAAAATATTCATTTTTTTCAAACACATTCAGTTTTGTCAAATATAATAGAATGAGAATAGAAAACATTCATTACATCATTAGAAAGATTGAACTAGAAATGTATATTTTTATGCATTAAAAAGAATGAATTAGAAATGTATATTTTTATACATTAGAAAGAATGAATTAGAATTGTATATTTTTATACATTAGAAAGAATGAATTAGAAATGTATATTTTTATACGTTGAAAAGAATGAATTATAAATGTATATTTTTATGCATTAAAAAGAATGAATTAGAAATGGGCATTTTTCGTCACATTAAAAAGAACGAAGTAAAAACACACATTTTGTCATTTATAAGGAATGAAACAAAAACATTTATTTTGGTCATAAATAAAAGAGTTTAACCAAAATAATTATTTTTGGGTCATTAAAAAGAGTTTAACTAAAAATACATTTTTGTTCATTAAGAAGAGAGATTACATTTTGATCATTGAAAAGGATTAAAGAAAAATTAGCATTTTTTTTACTTTAAAAGAATGAAGACAAAAATAACATTTTTGTTTACTTTAAAATATTAGACAAAAGTATCATATTTTGTTACATTGAAAAGATTAGACAAAATCATCATATTGTGTTACATTGAAAAGGTTAGACAAAATCATCGTATTTTGTTACATTGCAAAGATTTGACAAAAGTATCATATTTTGTTACATTGAAAAGAATTTGTCAAAATTATCATATTTTGTACATTGAAAAGAATTTGACAAAATGATCATATTTTGTACATTAAAACGGATTAGACAAAATTACAATTTTTGTCACTTTAAAAGAATTAGAATAAAGGAGGCATTTTTGTCATTTTTAAAAGAATGAAGTAAAATATTCATTTTGTCATTTAAAAATGAATGACACCAAAAATATACTTTTTGGTCAATAAATAAGAGTTAAGACTTTATTGTCATTCGTTAACAATAAAAAGGATTGAAATAAAAGTTAAGATTTTTTTTTTGTCATTTGTTAACAATAAAAAGAATGGAAATAAAAGAGTAGATTTTTATTGCCATTTGTTCACAATAAAAAAATTGAAAGATATGTCTGTGATGTTGAAATGTTTGATGTGTTAAATATATTGTTAGTATATTCAAACTGAATATTACACTTCCATTTATAAGTCATCCGACTTGTTTATGTGATTGGGTCGATAATTTTTACACATCGCCCAAGTGCACAAATAATTTATTATTTGATTGTTGGATGAAATCCCATACGGGTGTTGGGATGATATCGATCTACACTAGTCCAAATATTTAGTGTAGAATCCACTTAGGGTGTTATTTGGATGCTTGATAATTATTTCTCATGATTATTGATTACATGCAATATATGGTTGTTGATTGAGTCACATTCCAATAAAGAATATTCTAGAAAAAGAATATTTTAGAAAATATTTTAGAAAAATAATATATTTTAGAAAAAAATATTTTTATTGAAATGAACTAGTTGTTAACTAGGATCAATCATAAATTTAGATTTAATGAAGTTTTCCAATTTACTAATATTTAATTCAAGTTAAATTAAATAAATTGGATTTTGGGTTTGTCGTGAATAGTGTCTTAAATAACACTGTTCTTAAACCCCGTATAAAATGAATAATCTTTTAATTTAGATTATTAAAGTTTTCAATTATATTTGGTAATTAAAATAAGCGGAAATGTGAGTTGGGTTTATTGTGAACTGTGTTTTTAAGTGACATGTGTTCTTTAACCCAACTGACAGTAAAAATATGATTTGGAATTTATAAATCTTTTATTAAGATTTAAAAGGGAATTTTCCAAAAGCCAAGTTTTCCAGTTTAATATATTAAATTGGAGTTGAATGGAATTCAAATTAATAATAAATGAGATAAGCTTCTGTAAAAGAAGACCGATACTACATATGGAATTTAAGAGGCTTTGCCGTTATTCCATTTATATTATTGGTTGGATATAGAAATTTATAACGAGTATATATTGATTTGATTTCTGTGAAAATTCCGTATTTTATGGAAGATGATTTTGGGTTTACCGTGAACTATGTTTTAAATGACATTAGTTCTTTGACCCAGTTAAAGATAAAATTAATTTCTTAAATTTAAATAATCATTGAATAATCATTTTTGATATTTAAAACCAAATTGGGGTTTTAATAAATCTATAAAAGAAAGATTTAAGAATAAATTTTAAAAATTTATCTTTGATAGAATAATGCAAATATTTTATTAGAAGAATAATTCTGAATTGTAATGAGGCGTTGGATGTGTTTTTATAGCACTTGATTTTTAATTATAAAAATACGAGAGTTATTCGGAAAGACCGGGTTTAACCCATTCCGAATAATTACTACGACGATGAAGAGTCAAAGATGAAGACGGTGGTTGAAGACCGACGATCTTCACATCAAATGGATGTGTTGCTACTGATGCCCATGATTGGAGTAGCTACCATGAAGGGGCTACAGTGGTAGCCGTTCAGACGTATTGTTGATTGTCCAGATATGCGAGGACCTCTCAGGTGTCTTCGGTTTCGTTCAGACCCAGAACGGACTTGTAAATGGATGTGTGTCTGACATTAGATTTCGTTCCATGTAATTTAAATTGATTTTTATTAATGTATATCTGATTGGTGGTGGAGAATTTATTCTCTGCTTAACACCCTGGTATATATTAATAATTATCGATTGCATGGCGTGAATTGTCAATGTGGCACGCCAAGATGCAACTGATCAAGGCTTTTGTTGAAAAGCAGGGCCTTGTGGGATGATCAAAGTATAGCGTAATACGGCATAGCTTTGTTTATAACATGACTTTGCGAGCCTCACACCCCGGTATGAGTCAAAAACAGGATATGGGTTGTAGGTTGTGCACACGTTTCTTTCTAGCTAGAGTGATGTCAGCGACCTACCAGCCTTGACGTTTTACTTATGTGGTTGCTGGATTGAGGCGCCTCGGATTTATAGGCCGAAAGTGGTCATATGGAGGTCCAAAAGGACCGGGAAGCGTGTGTTCAGGCATAACTAATCCGGTTTGCGTTCCATTGTGTGATGGGACTTGAGTCTTATAATGGTTTCATTTTTCTAAAAAGCATTGCGGTGTTTAACAATTTACCTTATTTTATGCACTGACAATCCAATGGAGTAAACCCGTTCCGCTTTAGCGGCTGGTCCTGCGATTAACCTTATTATTAGATAAGTTAAGTAAGATTTCTCATACCAGTCCCATAACTGACCTGTAGTTTGTTTCACTGGCAAACTCGGGTGCACATAGTTTCCACATGGGCAGTCGAGTGGCTTTTGCAGATATATTTATAGGATCCTGTTTTACAGCTGTAGCGGTATTCGGAAAGCTCTGTATCCGTGTATTACTTTCTGTTGTATATTTGTATTATTTTCCGCTGCTATTTAAATGTAATTTAAATCTATGATATTATTGTATTTCTATTGTGTAATAAGTATTCATACTCTGTTATATTCTTGTACTCTGATGTAATTGTTGTAACTAGCAATAAAATGTTCTTCAGTTTGTGTTCTGATCTGTGTTGTTCTCAAAGCAATCCAGACTTTCCTTAACGGGGAAGTTCAAGGTCCTTTCATGTATGAACAACATTATTAAGATTAGATTTTTAATTTATGAAGTAGAGTTATAAAAATATAATTTTTATTTAGAAAGTAGAGATATAAAAATATAATTTTTATATGGAAAATAGCAGGATAAAAATATGATATTTAATATACAAACATCATATTAAAAATGTGATTTTTACTGTGAACAGCGTGAAGAAGATTGCGTTGGAATTTGGCGAAAATCCAAATCCAAACCGTTCAGAAATGAAATTGAGGAGTGGATCCCAAAGGTGAGAACTCCTCACAAAAATTTCTTGTTCAGTTATTTATTTTATAACTATATATATGAACCGCTCCTTGTCGTCCATAGACCATAGACGACTTGTTTGTTTGATTGTGTTGTGGAAATTGTTTGTGATGAGAAATGAATTGTAGCATATATTCATATGTTGAATAAATATTTTTATCATTAAAAATATAATTTTTAACGAGTATATAAATGAAAATAAATATTCATAAACAAATCAGACGATTTGTTTATGTACACACGTTTGACGGATATTGAGTGGGATGATATATTTTACACATCACCCAGCTGCTCAAATAATAATCAGAGTTTGTTGTTTGAAAAACCCACACGAGTATTTGGATGATATTGGACAAACACTAATCCCAATATTTAGTTGTATGTCAATCGATTGGTTGACAGGCTGTTGTAAGCGTTAATTATTTATACTTAACGCTTATGCAGTTGTGTAATGCACTCTGGATGATTGTTGATTGTTTATCATGGCTATTGTATACATGTGTTGTATGAAATCGATATAAACAACATTATATGGTAATTGACTGTGTCTGATTCCAGTTCAGAAAGAAGTAATATTTTAAAATAAGTAATATTTTAATATATTATTTGGAAAAGAATCAAAATTTGATTTTGATGTCCGATTTTGGATGGACACGAAAATATTTAGATATATGAAGCCGTGTTGATTAGATTAACGCCATTTTGGCGTAAACAATATTTATATCAATTTTATTCATTTTTATAATGAATATCGGAAAGGGAATTGATTTCAAAATCTAATGTTTTGAAATTATTATCATTTATATATTAATGATATGGAATTTTCAATTTTGATTTGAAATTGAATATGAAGTTGAAATCATTTCGAAAATGAATTTAAAATGATTTATAAAATAGTTTTAAATGGAAATAGACTAAATTTATATATATTATATATATTATATATATTTAATGGCCTGAGTAGAACGCACCGCGCCACGGCAGTTCGTGAATTTTGACCAATGACTTCGGATTGACGTTACGGGAGATCGGACCATCGGATTCTCCTAAAACCGGAATCGTTAGGTTCATGTCGAAAAAAGATTTCCAAAGAATATTAGAGATTTTAAATCTAAAGGATGGATTTGGAATTATGTCTAAATCAAATTTGGAAAAGGTTGCTGTAAGTGCAGTTCGATGGCCGTTTATGGAAATCGACTGTACGGGCCTTGATAAATTTATTAAAAATATCAATGATTTGTGTAAAATCATAATAAATGATTTGGAAAGGATTGGGATGAAAAATCCTATATTTGAAAAGATAAAAATATATTTTTATCGAAATGAACTGGTTATGAACTAGAATTATACTCCAGTATTTTTAAATAAATAAATTGGATTTGAAATGGTTTTGAAAATAACCAGAATTTCCAATATATGAATTGGAATGGATTTGAATCGAAATTATCTTCGGAATATTTTGATATTGGATTTCGTGATTATACGAACATTGTGGAGGAATTTGGAAGATATATATATATATATATTGTTATTCCAATACGAAATTTGTAGATTTCAGAATTTGATATTGAATATAAGCTGATACATTTTCTATTCAGAGCCTTGTATTTAATATCAAATTGGATTTTGGGTTTGTCGTGAATAGTATCTTTAATAATACTGTTCTTAAACCCAATGGAGTTAATAAAATTAGAAACTAACTGGAGATTAGCTAAGTTGAATAGTTTCCTGGGTATTGATCTGATGTTGGTTTCGGCCTTCGAGATTAATACTTAGGGAATTTTTCCCTTACTAATTTACAGTTAGAGACTCATGAGATGGGGTCTTCAGTAACACTGTTCTTGAACCCCATGTGAAGAGAATAAATCTTTTAATTAAGATTGTTAGAGTTTCCAATTATATTTAATAATTGGAATAAAATGGAATGTGAATTGGGTTTATCGTGAACTATATTTTTAACGACATTCGTTCTTTAACCCGATTTATAGTGAAACGTGATTTGGAATTTATAAATCTTTTGTTAAGATTTAAAGGAGATTTTCCAAGGTAAAGTTTTGCAATTTAACATACTAAATTGAAATTGAATGGAATTCGATTTGGTAATAATCGAAGTGAGCTTTTGCAGAGGAAGGCTGCTAATATATATGGAATTTAAAAGGCATTGCCGTTATTCCATTTATATTATCGGCTGGATATGGAAGTTTATATCGATTATATATATCGATCTGTTTTCCATGAAAATTCCCTTGTTAATGGAATGGGATTTTGGGTTTATCGTGAGTTGTGTTTTAAATGACATTAGTTCTTTAACCCAATTAAAGATAAGATTAATTTCTTAACTTTGAAGAAAATCATTAACTAATGTTTTTTAGAGATTAAAACTGAATTAGAGTTTTAATGAATCTTTAATTAGATTGAAATGTGAATCTGATAACTAAAATTATCAAATTCAAAAAATGATCGAGAATGGTGTATCACCAGTTTTGGTCCAAGCAATAGTTAAATCTTTAATTATAATTGAACATGAAATGGCAAATAATTTTACCGACAACAATGTGCTGTTAGATATGAAGCATTACCAGTTTTACTTCATGTGATGAATAGGTTGGGATTGGGAAATTAAACAAACGATTACTTTGGGAAGGTTCGCTAATCCCGACTAGTTTGGATAAACCTTAATTCGGTTTGAATTGATATCCAAAGGAAGATTAAAGGATAAATTTAAAGAATTTATCATTGATAAATTTAATGGGAACCTTTCCCAAAGTATAAGAACATTTGAATAAAAGAGTATTCTGAATTGGAATGTGGCGTATGTTGTGTTTGTGAAGCACTTGTTTATTATATATGCGAGTTATTCGGAAAGACCGGGTTTATCCCATTCTGAATAACTAAATCAGCGATGATTCCACGATGAAGACAGTGGTTGAAGACCGGAGGTCTTCACATCGTTTGGATGATTACTGATGTCTTGATTGGGCTGTACACCTAAGACGTGGTAATAAGTGGTGATCGTCCAATTCGACCGGATATGCGAGGACCTCTCTCCTGTATTGGACATAGGGGACGAGGAATAAGGTGCCTCCGGTTTCGTTCAGACCCAGAATGAATTTGTAAATGGATGTGGGTCTGACATCAGATTTCATTTTGTGTGATTGATAGACATCGGTTGCATAGGGTGAATTGCCTGTGTGGCATGCTGAGATGCAAATGATCAAGGCTTCTGTTGAAAATCAGAGTCTTGTGGTTGATGATCAAAGCACGACTTTAATATAGCATATCTTTGTGTATAGTGTTAACTCGCGAGACTCACACCCCAGTGTGAACCAGAAACGGGAGAGTTCCTCAGGGAGGATATGCATTTCCTTCTAGCTAGGAGTGGTATCTGGGTTTTGCACGCCTGGATGTTTTACTTATGTGGATGAAGGATAGCGAGGTGCCTCGGATATCGACACTACGGGGCCGATGGATGGTTTGGTCGATATACAGACCAATTTAACGCCCTATAGGGCGGGGAAACATAGTGTTCAGGCTTTTTAATCCACATCGAGTGGACCGGCCCTGATGATCCAAGGCTTGCCTGAGATATGGGCTAGATTGTCTCGAAGCAATAAGGACGATCCCTTGCCTTGGTTCACAGATGGAAATCCAACTTCCAATGCGTGACTTTACGGTTTTGACACTATACATTTATATTTGAAATTTTTTTGACACTATACACTTGTAGTTATAATAAAATATGAAATTTCACGTACCAAGCATTTTTGGCTATTATAAGGTAAAAAATCTATGATTGATACATTTATATTTGAAATTGTTTTGACACTATACACTTGTAGTAATAATAAAATATGAAATTTCACGTACCAAGCATTTTTGGCTATTATAAGGTAAAAAATCTATCCTCCGGCTTGCGTCGCATTGTGTGATGGGACTTGAATCTTATAATAGCTTCATTGTTTTTTTATTTAGCATTGCGCTATTTGTTTGATGCACTGGTATTCTTGGGGGTAAACCCGTTCCGTGTTATACGGCGTGGTCCCTTGATTTACCTTACTTTAAAAACAAGGTAATAATTGTTTTAGTTCTCACACCAGTCACATGACTGATCTAGAGTTTATTGTTTTAACCTAAACTCTGGGTGCCCTTATTTTCCACACGGGCAGCTAGTAGTTTTGGTTTTGCAGATTTATATTAACAGGATCCTGGTTTATAGCTGAAATGATATTCGGAAATCTCTGTATCCGTGTATCTCTTTCAGTTGTGTTTTGTATTATTTTCTGCTGCATTGTAATTTGTAAATCTCTGATATTTATCAAATATATTATTTGTTCATACTATGTATATTCTTGTATCTGATGTAAATTGTTATGATAATCCATGAAATGTTCTTTTGTTTGTGTTCTGATTTGTCATGTTATCAACTCAATCCGGGCTTTTGTGACGACCGCCCATAACCCCTGCACTAAACAAGAGGAATAATGCGCTGAAAGGCGTGCCAGGCTGCTATGGACGATCATCATAGTAAGTGAACACATCGAAACCTGTCGTAGAACTCACAGCGCAAGGATAAAATATAATAGAACATATACAACAGGTGATAGTAATGAGGTATCATATAGCAAACTTTTGAAACTCTTTCAACATCCAGAAAGATTATCCAACTGATATCCAAGTTTGTACATAAGGCCTCACTACAACTCTCTAGCAACTCAAACAGCGGAAACAGAAATACTAGATAGAATAAAACTGGTACGCTAGCCTCCTGCTCGTCATCGCTCAGCTTCCTCGTATCACTAAGCTCCATTACCTGTAACCTGCTACTTAGTCGGCCCATCCACAACCGGATGAACAGCCCAAGGTAATAAGAGGAGACATAAAACCTTGAGTCAGACAATAGTCTTAGTGAGCGATAAAACAGCTAACAAACTTCAACAAGAAAGTATATGAGAATGGGTAAATGAAAAACTTATCTACCCACAACACCAGAGAAGAACTCATCCTTATCTTCCCCACATCGGACAGTGATAGCCTTTACGACAAGCATTTCAACCATTCATCCATAGAAATCAGAACACCCATTCAATCATAGAAAACACACATGACATCCAGATAAGTCTCACGCAGAAAACCCTAATCGAGTTTAACATTCCTCAAGTACTCTCGCCAGAGGCCTAGACCAATATCACTTAAGCTCTCAAAGAACATCTCCCTCGACTTTGGATAATCTATGTGAGATAGTACAAACAGAACAACTAATCATCCATGACTGACTCTGGCTATCACTGCCAATCCTGCTTCGAAACCATCATTATCGTATGACGGCCAACCTTGCCATATGTCAAGGGCTAATGATAACCCCAGTTCTAGCATGAACTCCATATGCCCAACCTTGGCAATGTCCAACCTTGACACTAGGCCTTTCCCCAACCAGAAAGACCCAGGGTACTCGACCAACAACCGGTCTTTTGGGCCTTTCAACGATACCCATCGTACCCCTGCTTTGAGCCTGCTAGAACTTACGACAACGATAACTTCTCGGCCTTTGCATCTCTAATCGTCCAACCTTGACGATGTTTCATAGCTCAAGCAACCTTCTCGAGCAGCCATTATCCACCAACTCACGACCTTTGAGTTGTCTCCGCATTCGTTGTTCCACCTTGATCAACGAACACATTCATCACTTCGAGTCTTCCTACTTGAATCACCTCGAAGTCACGCCATCACCGAACCAAAACACATCACTGCGCTGCGGCTAGGGTTTGGTTCGTACCCGAGTCGTACCCGAAAACGTACTTTTTTAGAAAACGATCCTGCCAAAACCGACCAGAACCTTGCTCCAGAATGACCAGCCAAAAACCGACCAGCCTTGCTCCAGAACGACCCGCCAAAAACCGACCAGCCTTGCTCCAGAACGACCCGCCTCCATGCAGCTTTGGATCGACTCGACCTCCTTGGGACCGACCAGCTTTGGATCGACCCCGTCAAGACCGACCAGATTTTGCTCCACCTGACCGACCAGCTCCTTCAGAGCGACCAGGATTTGCTTCCAGTAAAACCAACCAGAATGCCACCATCTGAAACCGACCAGAATGCCACCATCTGAAACCGACCAGAATGCCACCATCTGAAACCGACCAGAAACACTTCTGCTCCTTCTGGACCGACCAGCTTAAACCGACCAGCTCCCTGACTTGCTTCCCAAGCCATACTATGACCGACCACCCCATTCCAGACCGACCCGACCAACTCCAGGACGACCAGAAACCTGCACATCTCCAATTCGACTCCGATTTCGACCAAAACTTCGCCAAACGACGAATCCGACGAAACCAGCTTATCTGATTCATCCAAACGCAATCACAAACATGTTATGCAACCAACAATATCCTCAATCTAACAATTTCCATCAAAACACATAAATTTCCCAAAACATGATAAGTGAATCATATGAACATAAAAACGGATCTAACTTGCATAATCTTGAGAAAAATCATAAAATTAACCATTTAAATTATCTAGATCAGATCCTAAGGTGATTCATATATAAAATGGACTTAGCATGGTGTGGATCTAAGGAAAATAACATGGAAATGATGAAATTAACATCCTAAAACCCATATACTTGCATGAATCCGAATGAGAGATGTAAATCACTCACCAATTATCCAAATCTAAGCAAAAGCAATGAAAACGCAATCCGAACAGCGAACACTTCGAATCAAACTCTTTAATCCGATGAATTCGCCCTTGAGACGATGTAGATCTAGCCTCTTATGGTGTAGATCTTCGATTTCCCTTCTTGGATTTTGGAATTTTAATGGTGGAAAGATGTTAGAGGAAGAAGGAGATCAAAGCCTCCCCATAAGAGAATGGAAAATGCCAACCTTTCTCCATACCCCTTACCCCCTATTTATAGTCTCCACCCACCCTCTAATGGGCCTTCTCCAAATCAGCCCATTAGCCTTCGAAAACCTGAACAGCCAACTGAAAAACCTTAAAACAGCGATTTCTCCCAAACCGCTGAACCAAATCCTTAATGTAACCACTCTACGGAAAGGGAATCATCAATTCCTTTCCAATGGCACAGGTCTCACCCTCTGATTCGACCTGAGTCAAAAGTTATGCCCTGTACAAGACTGACAGGGGCAAAATGGTCACAAACAAAATCAGTAAAATTTATGGTCATGTCTCACATTCCCATAAGCAACATACTAAAAGATGAGATGATCCAACCCTCAGGGAATAAAATAAAATTATCTTATGATCTTCCGATACATAAAATGTGGGCTGTTACAGCTTTCCTCTACGGGGAAGTTTCAAGTCGCTTCATGTTCATTAGGTAGAAATGAATTTAATAAAGTGTCAGTTTGTAAATTTTCTCATGATATATAGAAAACTTTGCAAGTTACTCATGAAGGAACAAATAAAGTCAAACAGACAAATGTATCAATGCTAACTAATCAATTTGAGTTATTGAAAATGAAACAGAATGAATCTGTCTCCGATATGTACTGCAGGTTTCAAGAAATCATGCATTTATTAATGGCTTTGAGAAAAACTTATTCTGAAAATGATCAAGTTAGAAAAATCGTTAATTCTTTAACTCCAGAATAGGATCAGAAAACACTGGCGATTGAAGAGGCTAATGGTATGAGTGAAATGAAAATTGGGGAGTTAATAGGACATCTGATGTCGTTCGAAGTACAGTTACAGAAAAGAAAGGAAAATAAGCCGATAGAAAAGAAAAATATAGCATTCAAAGCAACAATTGACTGTTCTGATTCAAGTATGAGGATGATGAAGAAATTACGATAATGACAAGGAATTTCCAAAAATTTCTGAGATAGAAAAGAAGAAATAATTTTTAGAGAACTAATCAAGGAAGTTCGGGAAGAAGTAACGATAGACACCACAATTGCAACAAACCAAGTCATATAAAAAGGTTGTGTCCATATCCTGATAAATCAAATCAATATACAGACAAAAATTCGTCAAAGAAGAGGAAAAGGGCATACGCAACAACTTTAGATGACTCAGATTCATTATCAAGCGACGAAGAGCCAAAAACTGGAAATTCAAATATGTGCTTCGCAGCGATTCAAAATTCATAAAATATCGAAGGAATAGATCTAAAAACCAGGTATGCTTTAATTAATAATATTTGATTGAAATGGTTGAATGAATGCTTGTTTGCCTTGCTTGAAATTTGAATTTGGAATTTAAATTCTAAAATTTGAATTTGAATTTTGAAATTTGAAATTCAAAAATATAATAATTAATTTTAAATAACTTTAAAATTAATAACATCTCAGGAAATAATTAAATAGAAAATATAGAATATTAAAATAATAAAAAAAAAGTAAAAAAGCAATGTGTCTTTTGAAAACACACATGTATGTCGACATGCATAAATATACATGTCTATATATACACCAGAACTTGAAATTCAAATTTTGATTTCAAAAGTTTGAACTTTCAAACTTCCCTCTATCTTTTCACTAACTCCCAAGGTCTGAAAATGTGTCCTTTTACTCAGAAAGAAGTGTCCATTTGCTCTCTACTTAATCATCTATTCAATTCTATTCTCTCTACCTCTCATTCAAAATTCAAAAACTACTTTCTTCATACTATTCTCTCTAATGGCTTCCTCAAGTACACCAAAGACCATGAGATTAACCAAAATTCTCAAAGGTCATCCCTACAATGATCTGGAAGCTATCCAAGCATATATTGACTATGTTGCTAATGGAAAATTCAATATGGGAATTTTTGATATCTTTGATGATTTTCCTTCTTATGATCTTCGTTCTCTTTCAGAAAAAAAAAAAAGCTTTAAGTTTGATTGATTCTCGGGATAACGATGAAGTATGTTACCTGAATCTCATCAAAAAATTTATGCAATTTTAAATTGCAATTTTTATAATGGAAATGAAAATCAAGTTTGGAGTAGTGTGAAAGCCACTCAAATTATTTTGGATTGTGATATATTAGGAACCATTTTAAATTAGAAGAAAACGGGCTCAGATTTTTTAGATTTTGAAATTGATGAATAAGATTTGGAAACGTTTCATCATATTTTTGAAAGCGATGAACATGTGGATTTTAAAAATCGCTTTTTCTGCCCCAAAGCAAGAATTGTCAACCTTCTACTTTAACATACTCTCACTACCCATTTCGAAAATTTTAGTAATCCTACCCTCAAGGTCCAAAAAGCTCTTTTTTCCATCTTTGGAAACTATTATATTAATTGTGCCGATGTGATTTTAAAATAGTTTAAACCCAAAGAAATTTCCACCATAGAAAATACTCTCTATCATGCAGTTTATCTTACCCGCCTCTTTTAATATTTTGTAGTGAATCTCAAAGGAGAGGAATTTGTGCCAAGAAAGGTTTTTAACTCGGGAAAATAAACCTTATGAAAGTTTGAATCATTTTAAAGCCTTATGAAACATTTACCCAAAAACAAACAAGAAGAAAATCCAATGGAAATCGATGATGAAGAAGAATCCTCTATGAAAAGTGTAGAATGTCCAACCACTACTCGAGCCATATCCAAAGAGTTAATTCTCCAAAACCATGTCAAGTTAGCCAAGAACCAAAAGTAGATCAAGAAGACACTCAATCAGATGTCTTCTAAAATGAACAAGTTTCTTGGAAAAGTAGGCAGAAAACTTGGATTATCATCTTCCTCATCCTCACCCGTTAAAATTTAAGTTATTAGTTTATGTTATCTTTTCGTAGTAGCCTGTATTTCCTTTCGTATTTTCATATTTCTTACTTCTAATCTTGAATTTCGTGTATCGTTTGATTATTATCGTTTAGCAGTAACGAATGATATTGTTTCCTGTCAAAACAATCTTTAAAGATCTGTAAACACATTAGAATTACATAAACTAATACAATATAATAAGAAATAACTCAAAATTGTGTGAAAATTCCAATTACCCAAAAGTCAGAAGGGTATGTCGACATGTACATTTTGACATGTCGAATATAACTATCATAAATTCAAATTGGTTCAAATTTGAATTTCTAAATAACTAACTTGTGTCTATTCATTTCAAAACGAATTCTGACCCTATAAATACCTTTTTCTTCCAGAAAAACATATTTTTATTTCTCTCTTTCTTCTAATCTCACTCCTTCTCTAAATTATCAAACAATGGCCAATCCTATTCATAATCCAAGTGAAATTCTTGAAGAAACTCTCAATTCCTTCAAGAATATCTGATCTATATTCCTTCATAATCAGCATCATCTAGAGTTAAGTAAAATAAAGATGATTGAACGACAAGAAAAACACTCTGATGCCATTCATTGGATGATTTCTACTCTTTCCATAGATGAAGATAATAACATCAATGGAGAACCTCTCACCAAAGGCAACAAAGACTGGTAGGTTATCAAAAGGGATCCAATATTTGGTGAAGAAGGATGAGTGGAAGTTCCAAAGGATGTGTGAATTTAATTGATTTGATATGCTTTGTTTGGTATGCCTTTGAAAATTTGTAAATATTGTTTATTTTGTTGGATTTGATTTGACTGGTTTGATATAGACAATGATTACTTATATTGATTGAATTACTTGGAAATGTAGTTTGATTTGCTTATTTATACTCTTGTTTATATTTAATAGAATTACATTAGTCATTAATTTATAGAAAGTTATAAAACCATAGATTATAGTCTTAGGAAAGTTATATATATTTATAATGAGTCATTAAGATCATTAATGGCATAGATTTAGGGGGAGTGTAGTTTAGTATAGTTTTTGTTGACGATAAAGTGGTAGAAATTATAAAATAGGGTATTGTTAAAATAGGCACAGTTTAAGGGGGACCTAGATGGAATTCATGGTGAAAGGGGGAGTAATCAAGGAATTAGATCAACAGGTAATATCAGGTATGAATATTTTATAAACCAAGGTTGTCATCATCAAAAAGGGGGTGATTGTTGGAGAATGAAATTTTTATGACAAACAACCTTATGTTATCATTAATGATTGTAAAATATATATACTAGCATCTTTATCCAGAATATATATATACAAGATTTATACGCACGAAGTAAATACTGAAGACTATACAGTTAAAAGTTTATAGAGATTCAAGATTTCAAAGAAGATTCAAGACTCATGAGTATCACGATATCAAGAGGTCAAGATTACCAAAGTAATCGAGTCTAGTTATTATGTAAAACTCTGGTTAGCAATCTCAAAATTATTTTCTCAAATTATCTTTTTTAAATTGATTTCAAAGTATTTAAACTCTTTTTCAAAATGATTTAAATCATCTATAGGTTTTACCAAATATATAAGTACCTTATATATAGTTTATATGTTATAAAATTGAATAATTATATTATATATGTTAACAATTATATAGTTTTATATCATATTTATATAGTTTTGCATTATATGTTTAAATTATATATTACAATGTATTTTTTGCATAGCAAGCAGGGTTAAATGACCCCTACCATATTTATTTAAATAAAATAAGTAAAACAAAGATAATACAAGTTCAACATATACATCGAATAATAGAAAGGACCATTACATGTTTAAGAGTAACTATGCCACTAAACACCCTAATGTTCCTCTCCATCCACAATAAATGTAAAGTTTTCTTTAGAATCTTCGAAAGAAGGAAACCATTAATAGTCTTCCATCTTGTATTCTTGAAAATAAGGTACCATTCTTTGACAGTATCGACACAAGGAGTATGGAGACCAAAATGCAATAAAACTTTCTACCTTACAAACCCAGTATAGTTACATTCAAAAAACAGATGCCTCACAATTTCAGGAAAAAGACCACAAAAAACATATGCATCATCTACGAGCATTCCCAAATCCTTCTACTTTTTCCTCGTGCGTATCCCATTCATCAAGATTCTCCACATGAATACATTCTCTTGAGAAAGAGTGTTAATTGACCATATCCTCATATGCCAAGGAAATCTAATAGTATTCTGAACAAGACCAGCATATACTGATGATATACCGTGGGAGTTATAATTCCAGAGAACATGCATAGTAAAAGATGGGATAAAATTATGCAAAATGCTATCCCAAACATTATTTACCAAACTTGAACTACACCAAGGTAGGGAAATGATACCATTAGCACATGTATTACCCACCATGTCCCCTTCACTAACACCAGAAACATACCTGGTATTGAAATCCACCAGTTCAGCTAGAATAATACCGGATCAAACCAAAAAAGACTTTATGTTTATATTTCAATCCACATTGAAACATAGGCAATAACTTATCCCTATGCTTCAACATACTTCTCCAAGGCCAACTACAATCAAGAGGAATATCCATCATCTAGAAGCTTTTATCCTTAACCAAATTCATTCTACATCAAGAAGCCCATAAATTAGTATCATAATTTGAGAGCTTATCAATTCTTGTTGAAAATGCAACTCTATTCCAAGCATGAAGGTTAAGAACACCTAAACCACCACTTGTATAAGATTTGCAGACTTTCTTGAAAGACACTGGGATAAGCTTTTTAGAATAAGGATTACCATGCCATAGGAAGTGGCTTAATGCATAGTTTATCATATCAATAATCTTGCAAGGAAGAATAAAAATCCTAGCATAAGAAATGGACATAGATAAAGCCACTGATTTAACAATTACTAACCTTCCTGCTATTGGAAATTTAGATGCAAGCCAAGAAGATATCCTAGTAATGATACTTTCAACAAGAGGTAGACACTGCGCTGCGATCAATCTTGATGAACAAAGAGGAGCACCAAGATATTTCTCATCATCCAGCATAGGAGACAAACCAGACACTGCATAAAGGAGGGATTTAACTTCATTTGACACTCCTCAACATTTAATTTTTGATATGGATTTATTCATAGACAAGCCAGAAAGATTTTTAAATGAATCAAGAACATTCAGAATACCACAAAGGGATTTAGAATTTGGATTAGTGAATAGTAGGAGCTCATCAGCAAAGAGTAAAGAGGATATGTTAGATCTCTTACAATATGGGTGATAATCAATTTGTTTGGAAGAGTAGGCATTGGATGATAATATAACGAATAACTCCATAACACAAACAAAGAGATAGGGTGATATGGGATCACCCTGCCATAACCCCTGATTAGCTTTAAAATATCCAAAACAAGAACCATTAATACTCAAAGAAATATGGATAGTAGAAATGCATGTAAATATCCAACATAGAAAAGGGATTGGGAAATTCATCTTGAAATGGATGTAGATAATAGAATCCCACCTAACAGAGTCATAAGCCTTTTGAATATCCAGTTTTAAAACACATCTGGGAGAGATTGAAGATCTGTTATATCCCTTCATCAATTCAGTAGCAAGTAAAATGTTATTAGCAATATCTCTATTAGGTAAAAATGCACTTTGATTTATCCCTATAAGAGCAATCTTCGTTCTACTAGAAAGAATTTTAGAAATACATTTATATAAAACATCGCAACAAGAAATAGGACGAATTTGTGCAATAGAGTTAGGCATATCAATCTTTGGAATCAAAGCTAGCCGAGTAGCATTTACCCCCACCTAACATTTTACTATGCAAGAAGAAGTTTTTAATAACTTTAGTTACTTCCCTACCAATAATTGACCAACAACTTTTGAAGAAGTGAGTATTAAAACCATCTAGTCTAGGAGAGCATGATATTTTCATGGAGAAAATAGAATTCTTAATGTCTTTATACTTTACTATGTTTCTATACTTTAAAAAATATATTTTAAATAACTAGTTTTATTCAAGAATTTCCAGAATATATATTTTGGTTTAGAACACCTAAAAAATGGTTTAAAAAATTCAAAATACAAGTATATGTCGACATGCAACTTCATACATGTCGACATATAACCGTCACTTTTTTAAATTTGAAAGGAAGTATCTTTTCATATTTTGAAACGTTTCAGAACTGTTGTGACCTTTGGAACTCTATATAAAGGGATCATTTTCGAAATTGTGTATAACTAATCTTCTTCTATTAAAACTATCTCATACTACCATTATTCTAATTTAAATTCTTGATTTCTACATTGTACTCTGTCGTTTTCAATACAAATTATATCATTCTCTTTTTATTCTTAATCTCTATCAAATACTCTATGTTTGGACGTTATATTCAAGAGCTCTAGGGCTATTTGTAATTGTTAAGGAAAGGGTGTGTTCTTGTAGCCTGTAAATCAAGGAAAGGGAGAGGTATGAACCTTGTAGCCGTGAAATCAATGGTGTTGTAAGTTAATACTAGTGTTAATAAAACTCTATGCAATCAAGCGTTGCATGGGACTGGACATAGGAGTAATCCGAACTAGTATAAAATCCAACGTGTTCTTTCCTTTTCTGCATTGTATTTTTGTTTATATCTGCATCTGCAATTGTTTTGGTTGTGATATTCATTCTGTTATTCATACAGTTGTTTGAGTAATGGTTAATTGTTTAAGTTTTCCATAATCTCTTTAAAACACTATTCATCCCCTCTCTAGTGTTAGTTTTTCCTTAAGATCGGTGATTCTCATCCCTAACAAAAGGACCCCTATTTCACACTAACTTTTCCCCTTTTTATTGATTTAGATGTTAATTCCTGTTTTTCTTTTACCGTTTTCCGTTACTATAAATTTTCCTTACAAAATTAGGTATATCACTTATTTTTCATTGTTCCCAATTTCATTGTAATTCTGTGTATGACATATGAAAGGTTACATTAAATAACAATCACAAGATCATACAAATAATTATTATCAAATTAACAATTTCAGTATTGCAGTAATTCTTAACCCAAACAGAGGATTAATGTAACACCCCGTAATTCTGTGACATTAAGTTTCAAAAATTAAAGTACAATTAATTTTTAAAAGAAAAATTAAAAGAAAAAGATCCATGCAGTTGTTCAATTTAAGTATTGTAACTAACATGAAAAAGAGAAGTAAGGAGAGAACAATAATTATTATTGTTCTAAGACTTATTAACAAAAGCCTTGGTAGCTCAATTGGTTAAGGCATTGGATTTGTAGCATAGAGGTCGGGGGTTCGAACCCCGGCGGCGGCATAATTTTTTATCTTTGTTTTAGAGAGGGCCAACTGAACATGTAAATATATGTACGTATACAAATTCAAAATTTGAAAGGATAAGAACGTACATATAAGGAAATAAAGAAAATATATATATACATATGAGAATATAAATATATATATGCAAAAATATATGTATACGAAAGATAAAATTCAAGATAAGGCTACAGTCAATGAAATATGGCAACAATCAAATAACGGTGCAACATCATTTGAATTTTGAAAATAAAATGAAAGTTATGCGTATATATATACGCGTAAAATGGTCGTTAGAGGAATTGTATACATACAAGAAAATTTCATGTGAATAAAACAGTTAAATAAATTCCAGAAATTCAAAAGTTTGAAAATCAAATTTCTACGCCAAAAACAATTCATTCGAATTTCAAAGTTCTGCGCCAAAACAGCTTGTGGGACCCAATGCTGACTCAGCACTGCGTGTACGATAATATTTGGCTAGATTCATCTGCGAACCTGGACTATTTTCTTAACTGGGTTCAATGCTGACTCAGCGTTGCGTGTACGATAAGGTCTTGAGCAGCTATATAAACACCCTCCTAGCCCCATTCTCTCTACACCAATTCTCTCTAGCTTTATGCTGCTCAAATTCTATTCTGCTTCTACTCTACTAAAATTCTAAATAAAATAAAATATAAATTCAAGACGAGGAAATGCTGCTCAAATCTTTCAAGAGGAGATTCAAATCAAGACTAGAGTTTCAAGTGAAGATTCAACGACTTCTATGACTGTTTTTTTTACGAATCGAATCGAATCTCTGTAAGTCAGTTGTTTCTAGATTTGAACGTTTTTGCTTTATTTTGTGACATGAAATAAAAGGAATAAAAGAATATGCCAAATCTCTCTCTCTCTCTCTCTCTATTCAAATCTGTGTTTATACTCTTGGACTAAATTAAGAACTGTTATGATTCAAGGACAAATAAGACTTTGCCTAAGACCGGTTCCTATGACTATGGATTCTGAGATCATGTGACTTTGGACTATGAACATAAGCCTTTGATTTTGGGACATAAAACATTGCCTATGACGGTGACTTATGACTGTGGGAATTATTTTCCCTTTTGACTATGAATATTGCCTATGACTATGGACATTTGCCTATGACTATGAACACAAGCCTTTGATTTGGACATAAAGTATTACCTATGACATAACAACGGTGATTTAAACACCTATGATTCATGACTAGGAAAATTGTTGCTTAGGTTTTGTGACTATGAAATTGGGTCTAAAACCCGATTTATCTATTCTTGATTTTCTTTGGTTTTAGACTATGGGAATTTACCTATTAAGTTAGGTCTACCCATGTTCTCGAACCTATTCTGTCTATTCTTGGTTTTAGACCGTGGGAATTTACCTATTACGTTAGGTCTACCCATATTCTTGAACCTGTGTCGTTATTCAAAATCTTTTTATGCCAATTATTATGTCCACCCTTTTTCATAGCATCTTTGGTTCATTCCCTATTTTCTACGAATCTAGATTTATTTACAATCTAGGTTGAATCATGATTATACGAACGGTGGGAATGCGATTTGGGAAAAACACAAAAATAAACATAAATATAGTTGTAAGCTTGAAATTGGCATAGTTTGGAAGCGAACATGATTCTGATTTATACAATTTTAGAACATGTGTTAAGACATGTGAATTGGGTAGATTTGACATGGATTATAGGTTATGAAATTTAGATCTAGTATTGGCCTGTAAACTGAAAAACTAGAATAATAAATCTAGTTTGTATGTAGACTGTAAACTAGAAGAATAAATCTAGTTTTTGGGAATAAACGGTGAACTAGAATAGAAAATCTAGTTTGGCATATAAAATCTAGTTTAGCATAAACTGAAAATAAAGATGATAGATCTAAATTGCTATGAACTGTAGGTTAGGCAAATCAAGATTTGGGCCTAGAATATAAGTCTGTTAGCGACAAATGAATATAGGCCAAATTTGTTTAAAAAGGGGGAAATGGGCTGTAAGATAAATTGTTAACAATTTATAAACAAAAGAAAGATATTTTGATAACACCCCTTTTTATAACTCGTACCAGAAAGTTCTAGGGTGACAGAGAGGATAGTGTCTAGGCTTGGGTTTGGAAAATATAAGTTTCCTACCCTCCCTGGCTATCCCTAACTGATCCGACGAACGGGATGGTTTCTTTCAAAACCAGGTTTGGAAATTAATCAGAAAACCCTTTGAACTTAGAAAACATGAATATGCCTAACCCGAGGTTAGACTGAGTTGCGGTGTAAACCTGCCTAGAACCGACTGGCACATCCAATAACCGCAGCGATATCTGTCTAATGTGAGAGGTTGCGGCTTTAATTTATTAATTAAAGCTAGAAAAAGACGGGGAGGGTTAAGTCCATAGGAACACTTAACCAACACAGTTAAAGCTAGAATGGGAAGGTTAAGTCCATAGGAGCACTTAACCAACTTAACACCGTTAAGCTAGAATGGTAGGGTTAAGTCCATAGAAACACTTAATCAACTTAACACAGCTAAAGCTAGAATGGGAGGGTTAAGTCCATGGGGATACTTAGCCAAATTAACATGTTGACTAAACTAGAAGGTGGGGTTAAGTAAAGTTAATACACTTAGCCAATTTAACATGTTAATTAGACTAGAGGTTGGGGTTAAGTAATACACTTAGCCAATTAATATGTTAGCTGGGTTGGACCGTAGGGTTAAGTAAACTTGAACACTTAACCATCAGAATATGATAAATGAATAGGGTTAAGTCTAAGACACGAAGAGATGATACTTAACCATTAATAACAGGTTTAGTTAAAACCAGTGGGAAAGGTTAAGTTATAAAGGGAACACTTAACCAATACAGGATGAATGGGTAGGGTTAAGAAATACTTAACCAATATGACTTGGTTTGTGGTGGGATTAAGTCAACATGAATACTGACAACACTTAACCAGTTTAACAGGATAAGGGAAGAGGGTTAAGTTAGCTTGAATCGACTAAAGACACTTAACCAATCCAACTTAACGGGAAAGAGAACTAAGTAGTAAAACTTAGTTAAGAAGACAATGATCCTGGAAACTAAGTGGTAAAACTTAGTTAGTAGAACTAAGTAGTAATTCTTAGTATAACACGAAGGAGAGGACGCCCATCTGATTTTAAAGAAGACTCCAACGAATTGGGATACGAAGCCCGAGGCTTCGAGGGGACGTGAGGGTACTCTTGGTATCCCACTGTGAGGCTGCAGATGATCCGCCTGGGCGCACAGAGGTTAAGGTCTGCGGTAGAAGAGCCAAGGGTATGCCTTGGTTGCAATATATGGCAACCAAAAGACTAGGATGGACCAGCGTGATTCAGCGAGAAGACGGAAACCCTGTGATAGCAACTCGTCGTCTACCTACCATCTTCAGTCAAGCGAGACACGTGAAGCGGGAAGGCTGGAGGACTCATACGGACCACATACTTGCTAGCTAGTTGTGGTTGCGGGGTGTTGTTAGCCATAGAATTAGTGGGGCAGATAGGGGCCTTCGTACAGTTCTCATTTTACAAGGGTGGCATTCCATTAGTTGAGGGAGGGGTCGAGTGGGACCATAGCCACTGGAAAAACAGACCTTAACATCTGCATCGGCAGATATTGAAAGCTCCCGACCGAGTTCCGTATTTCTAGAGTAGCCCTGACACGGGACTCGGGTAGCACATTACAGGACATGTGCATCTAGACAAGCGATAAAGATTCGCGATACATGCGTGGGGAAAGTCTAGGAACATGTACCACTCTAGGTAGTGTATCCTAGACTAAAGGGCATCGTTCGACAGGTAGCATAATTCCTAGTTAGACCTAGGTGGCATCAAACCTGAATCCGAGAAGCATTCAGCAGATAGCGTAGACTATAGTGGAATCTAGAAAGCACTGGATAGAAAACCCTAGATTAGATCTAGGTAATAAATAATAAATGGGTGCTCGAAGGCAATGGAAAATACTGGGATTGGGATCACGTTATCGTTACTAGTTGGGACACTAGTTAGGTGGTGCAGAGATATAGAAACCAGTATAACAAGGAAATAGCGAAGCGGCGAAAGTATTAAAGCGTATCCAGTTTATCTTATCTTAGCATATCTTGTGATTACCTTGTCTAATCTTGTTGACCCTATCGTCATGGTGTAATCTTGTATTCAGTTAATTCATGTCGTTTTGTTTTCCATGTTCACATGCTAGAAGTTACTAAACTTACTCAGGCTTTATGTCTGACTCTGTTTTTCTTTCGTCTTCTTTTCTTCCGTTCCCCCCCCCTAGGTAGTAAAGGAGGGAATAGTTTAGCTCAGGTTAAGTTGGACTGCCACTCTTTCCCAGCTTGAAGATTTGTCGAAGTTTGCTTGGATTCTCTTTTCAGATGCTATGGGTGGCTCTTGCAAAAATCGGGGAATATAAATGTTTTTTTATGCTTCTTTATTTTGTAAGACAGATGATACTCTGATATTGTAAAGAAACCATTGTACAAACTATTTTATCAATAAAGCAAAGTTTTATTTTCCGCTGTTTAATTTCTGCCTGTCTTGTAATTTATCTGCATCTTTTACCCTAAATGCTCCACAGAACTTAGTGCATTCCCTTTGTGAGTGACACTAACGGATGTGGGGTGTTACACGTGGTATCAGAGCTGAAGGTTACCGGATCAGATAAAAGATTTGAAAAATTATTTTTCAAAACGGTCTTTAAAGAAGCATTTTCAAAAGAAAAATTTTGTTTTAAATGCATATTCCCCAAAGCCATGCGCACTATCTTCTCTTCCTCTATTTGAATTCTTGTCTCCTTCTTTCTTGACTCTCTGGGGCTCCTGGCTTTCTGGGAGGTAACCGCATCGAAGGGCGAAGTAGTGCCCGACTTCCATCTATAGCCGTAGTTGTTTTACTTATGGCCAGTCTTCTTTCAAGTTTATAGGGTTTTTCCGTGCGATAGAGGCAACTTTCGAGAGATTTGCCAACATGGTTACACACGGAAGTTTGTCAAAGGAGCACGACCCAAGGATGAGGAAATTATGGATGTAGACTTGGCTCACGAAGGAGGAAGGGATTATAAAACCTAAGACAAGAGGAAGTATCTTTACTATGGTATGATAGGGCATATAATTAAGGACAAAGGACAAGATTTTCATAAGGGCAAGTACATGCTGAGCGTACCTAGGAGATAGGTGGTAAAAGTTTCTGTTGGAAGAATCTAGTTTTTCTGTTCGGATTTAGCGCTTCGCATTTGTTCATATTTGCTTCCATAGTTGAGTCTCTGCACCTTAGTACTTGTATAGTAAGAAGATCCCAATCAGTCTCAAACCCAGTGGGTGGTTCGACCCGTTTATTTTTGGTTAGTAGGGGTTTGAATAGCTATTGAGTTTGCTTATATCATATCACGTAGATTGTCTAAAGGAAATATTCCTTGGGTGCTTGTCTGATATTGGTTTAGGCCTTTGGGGCTTGTACTTGAGGAATGACGAGTTCGACTAGGATGGTTTGCGTGAGAGATGGATAGTTGTGGCAGGCGCTCTAAAGAGCACGTAGTGACCTTTTGACCCTTATAGTTATGGCATGATGGATAAGCTAGGAGGAGAGACCTCTGATCATCCTAGTATATACACTTGGTACCATGATTGACATATTTTTCCTTTGGAAATGGAGGTCAGAAACTTCACAATCGTGGAGTTAAAATACAGTGGAGTAAGGCTCAAGAAGACTAGATAGTAGCATCATACCCTTTTCTTAAGGGTACATCCTTGATTCCTTTTTGTAGGAGCTTTACGCATAATTGTTTCTCTCTTTCCAAAATATATATTCTCTAGGTCGTATCTTCGACCCTTAGGTAGAAACTCTTTTGGATGTAAACATGTATTTGAAACATGTTATGATTGATGGTTGCGAGTGGTTGCTAACGGTTGCTCGTAAATGCATATACATACGTATTAAGCCCTAGATCAGCTCAGACGCCTTAGTATTGCATTCACATATATGCATTTGTTTACGAATTTAACTTGATATGTTAGCATATGGATGAATGGCTATGCACGCATGTAATATTTACATAACTAGGGATGCTTGCATACATGATTGGACGCATGGCACTGACATAATTCGCATTAAGGAGGTCAACTGAATCAGTAGACCACCTGATTTTGCATTAGATATGGACATATAGACACACTATGCATATGAACATGAAAGCATTAGAAATCTTTTAAGGACAATGAATGCCTGTGATTGAATGGTTGAGTAGATGGGTGATTGGATGGTAGGACACATTCTTCCTAACTTGAAGATTTCGGGGACGAAATCCTTTTAAGTGGGGGAGAATGTAACACCCCGTAATTCTATGACATTAAGTTTCACAAATTAAAGTATAATTAATTTTTAAAAGAAAAATTAAAAGAAAAAGATCCATGCAGTTGTTTAATTTAAGTATTGTAACTAACATGAAAAAGAGAAGTAAGGAGAGAACAATAATTATTATTGTTCTAAGACTTATTAACAAAAGCCTTGGTAGCTCAACTGGTTAAGGCATTGGATTTGTAGCATAGAGGTCGGGGGTTCGAACCCCGGCGGCGGTATAATTTTTTATCTTTGTTTTAGAGAGGGCCAACTGAACATGTAAATATATGTACGTATACAAATTCAAAATTTGAAAGGATAAGAACGTACATATAAGGAAATAAAGAAAATATATACATATACATATGAGAATATAAATATATATATGCAAAAATATATGTATACGAAAGATAAAATTCAAGATAAGGCTACAGTCAATGAAATATGGCAACAATCAAATAACGGTGCAACATCATTTGAATTTTGAAAATAAAATGAAAGTTGTACGTATATATATACGCGTAAAATGGTCGTTAGAGGAATTGTATACATACAAGAATATTTCATGTGAATAAAACAGTTAAATAAATTCCAGAAATTCAAAAGTTCGAAAATCAAATTTCTACGCCAAAAACAATTCATTCGAATTTCAAAGTTCTGCGCCAAAACAGCTTGTGGAACCCAATGCTGACTCAGCACTGCGTGTACGATAATATTTGGCTAGATTCATCTGCGATCCGGGACTATTTTCTTAACTGGGTTCAATGCTGACTCAGCGCTGCGTGTACGATAAGGTCTTGAGCAGCTATATAAACACCCTCCTAGCCCCATTCTCTCTACACCAATTCTCTCTAGCTTTATGCTGCTCAAATTCTATTCTGCTTCTACTCTGCTAAAATTCTAAATAAAATAAAATATAAATTCAAGACGAGGAAATGCTGCTCAAATCTTTCAAGAGGAGATTCAAATCAAGACTAGAGTTTCAAGTGAAGATTCAACGACTTCTATGACTGTTTTTTTTACGAATCGAATCGAATCTCTGTAAGTCAGTTGTTTCTAGATTTGAACGTTTTTGCTTTATTTTGTGACATGAAATTAAAGGAATAAAAGAATATGCCAAATCTCTCTCTCTCTCTCTCTCTCTCTCTATTCGAATCTGTGTTTATACTCTTGGACTAAATTAAGAACTGTTATGATTCAAGGACAAATAAGACTTTGCCTAAGACCGTTGCCTATGACTATGGATTCTGAGATCATGTGCCTTTGGACTATGAACATAAGCCTTTGATTTTGGGACATAAAACATTGCCTATGACGGTGACTTATGACTGTGGGAATTATTTTCCCTTTTGACTATGAATATTGCCTTTGACTATGGACATTTGCCTATGACTATGAACACAAGCCTTTGATTTGGACATAAAGTATTACCTATGACATAACAACGGTGATTTAAACACCTATGATTCATGACTAGGAAAATTGTTGCTTAGGTTTTGTGACTATGAAATTGGGTCTAAAACCCGATTTATCTATTCTGTCTGTTCTTAATTTTCTTTGGTTTTAGACTATGGGAATTTACCTATTAAGTTAGGTCTACCCATGTTCTCGAACCTATTCTGTCAATTCTTGGTTTTAGACCGTGGGAATTTACCTATTAAGTTAGGTCTACCCATATTCTTGAACCTGCGTCGTTATTCAAAATCTTTTTATGCCAATTATTATATCCACCCTTTTTCATAGCATCTTTGGTTCATTCCCTATTTTCTACGAATCTAGATTTATTTACAATCTAGGTTGAATCATGATTATACGAGCGGTGGGAATGCGATTTGGGAAAAACACAAAAATAAACATAAATATAGTCGTAAGCTTGAAATTGGCATAGTTTGGAAGCGAACATGATTCTGATGTATACAATTTTAGAACATGTGTTAAGACATGTGAATTGGGTAGATTTGACATGGATTATAGGTTATGAAATTTAGATCTAGTATTGGCCTGTAAACTGGAAAACTAGAATAATAAATCTAGTTTGTATGTAGACTGTAAACTAGAAGAATAAATCTAGTTTTTGGTCATAAACGGTGAACTAGAATAGAAAATCTAGTTTGGCATATAAAATCTAGTTTAGCATAAACTGAAAATAAAGATGATAGATCTAAATTGCTATGAACTGTAGGTTAGGCAAATCAAGATTTGGGCCTAGAATATAAGTCTGTTAGCGACAAATGAATATAGGCCAAATTTGTTTAAAAAGGGGGAAATGGGCTGTAAGATAAATTGTTAACAATTTATAAACAAAAGAAAGATATTTTGATAACAACCCTTTTTGTAACTCGTACCAGAAAGTTCTAGGGTGACAGAGAGGATAGTGTCTAGGCTTGGGTTTGGAAAATATAAGTTTCTTGCCCTCCCTGGTTATCCCTAACTGATCCGACGAACGGGATGGTTGCTTTCAAAACCAGGTTTGGAAATTAATCAGAAAACCCTTTGAACTTAGAAAACATGAATATGCCTAACCCGAGGTTAGACTGAGTTGCGGTGTAAACCTGCCCGGAACCGACCGGCACATCCAGTAACCGCAGCAATATCTGTCTAATGTGAGAGGTTGCGGCTTTAATTTATTAATTAAAGCTAGAACAAGAAGGGGAGGGTTAAGTCCATAGGAACACTTAACCAACACAGTTAAAGCTAGAATGGGAAGGTTAAGTCCATAGGAGCACTTAACCAACTTAACACTGTTAAGCTAGAATGGTAGGGTTAAGTCCATAGAAACACTTAACCAACTTAACACAGTTAAAGCTAGAATGGGAGGGTTAAGTCCATGGGGATACTTAGCCAAATTAACATGTTGACTAGACTAGAAGGTGGGGTTAAGTAAAGTTAATACACTTAGCCAATTTAACATGTTAATTAGACTAGAGGTTGGGGTTAAGTAATACACTTAGCCAATTTAATATGTTAGCTGGGTTGGACCGTAGGGTTAAGTAAACTTGAACACTTAACCATCAGAATATGATAAATGAATAGGGTTAAGTCTAAGACACGAAGAGATGATACTTAACCATTAATAACAGGTTTAGTTAAAACCGGTGGGAAAGGTTAAGTTAAAAAGGGAACACTTAACCAATACAGGATGAATGGGTAGGGTTAAGAAATACTTAACCAATATGACTTGGTTTGTGGTGGGGTTAAGTCAACATGAATACTGACAACACTTAACCAGTTTAACAGGATAAGGGAAGAGGGTTAAGTTAGCTTGAATCGACTAAAGACACTTAACCAATCCAACTTAACGGGAAAGAGAACTACGTAGTAAAACTTAGTTAAGAAGACAATGATCTTGGAAACTAAGTGGTAAAACTTAGTTAGTAGAACTAAGTAGTAATTCTTAGTATAACACGAAGGAGCGGACGCCCATCTGATTTTAAAGAAGACTCCAACGAATTGGGATACGAAGCCCGAGGCTTCGAGGGGACGTGAGGGTACTCTTGGTATCCCTCTGTGAGGCTGCAGATGATCCGCTTGGGCGCACAGAGGTTAAGGTCTACGGTAGAAGAGCCAAGGGTATGCCTTGGTTGCAATATATGGCAACCAAAAGACTAGGATGGACCAGCGTGATTCGGCGAGAAGACGGAAGCCCTGTGATAGCAACTCGTCGTCTACCTACCATCTTCAGTCAAGCGAGACATGTGAAGCGGGAAGGCTGGAGGACTCATACGGACCACATACTTGCTATCTAGTTGTGGTTGCGGGGTGTTGTTGGCCATAGAATTAGTGGGGCAGATAGGGGCCTTCGTACAGTTCTCATTTTACAAGGGTGGCCTTCCATTAGTTGAGGGAGGGGTCAAGTGGGACCATAGCCACTAGAAAAACAGACCTTAACATCTGCATCGGCAGATATTGAAAGCTCCCGACCAAGTTCCGTATTTCTAGAGTAGCCCTGACACGGGACTCGGGTAGCACATTACAGGACATGTGCATCTAGACAAGCGATAACGATTTGCGATACATGCGTGGGGAAAGTCTAGGAACATGTACCACTCTAGGTAGTGTATCCTAGACTAAAGGGCATCGTTCGACAGGTAGCATAATTCCTAGTTAGACCTAGGTGGCATCAAACCTGAATCCGAGAAGCATTCAGCAGATAGCGTAGACTCTAGTGGAATCTAGAAAGCACTGGATAGAAAACCCTAGATTAGATCTAGGTAATAAATAATAAATGGGTGCTCGAAGGCAATGGAAAATACTGGGATTGGGATCACGTTATCGTTACTAGTTGGGACACTAGTTAGGTGGTGCAGAGATATAGAAACCAGTATAACAAGGAAATAGCGAAGCGGCGAAAGTATTAAAGCGTATCCAGTTTATCTTATCTTAGCATATCTTGTGATTACCTTGTCTAATCTTGTTCACCCTATCGTCATGGTGTAATCTTGTATTCAGTTAATTCATGTCATTTTGTTTTCCATGTTCACATGCTAGAAGTTACTGAACTTACTCAGGCTTTATGTCTGACTCTGTTTTTCTTTCGTCTTCTTTTCTTCCGTTCCCCCCTCCAAGGTAGTAAAGGAGGGAATAGTTTAGCTCAGGTTAAGTTAGACTGCCACTCTTTCCCAGCTTGAAGATTTGTCGAAGTTTGCTTGGATTCTCTTTTCAGATGCTATGGCTGGCTCTTGCTAAAATCGGGGAATATAAATGTTGTTTTTATGCTTCTTTATTTTGTAAGACAGATGATACTCTGATATTGTAAAGAAACCATTGTACAAACTATTTTATCAATAAAGCAAAGTTTTATTTTCCGCTGTTTAATTTCTGCCTGTCTTGTAATTTATCTTCATCTTTTACCCTAAATGCTCCACAGAACTTAGTGCATTCCCTTTGTGAGTGACACTAACGGATGTGGGGTGTTACAATTAATTAAACAAATTACAACAACAATATTCTTAACGTACTCTGGGAATAGGTTATATTGCAACTACCACAAATTTCAATTATTTATCGCGTTAAGAATTATAGGGAAAGTAAATAATAAATATACCGTTATGTAAAATGTATAATTTAAAATCTACTCACCTGACTACTTTCCAATCCTTGAATTTGATTCAGATCTATTATTTTGTGGTCTTTATAATTGAATCTAATATTAAGATAACCACGGATTTACAAATCTGATTCTAAAGGAATAAGGTAAGAAAGACAGAAACCTAAATAATTCAGATTCATAGGAATTAACTCTCATTTACTAGAAATTTGAACACCTATGTTGTAATTCTACATTCTTTGTCTTCAAATCTTAAATCAGAATTCCATAAAGCTAATATTCTAATTTCTAAATGATTTGGAGAAAAAATAAAATGGCAGAGCCTTGGCGTCGTCTTAGAAAATATAAGTTGGAGGCTAGGCTCTACTAGTCTATTTATTGGTGTACAGGAAATTCTAGTTTGTCGAATTTAATAATATAAAATCTGAACCGTACAATCCAATAAACATACATCAGAAAATCCAGATGTAGCCCGTGGTAGGTCAAACTATGTATCGACCCACCTTCAGCATATGTTGACCTTTGTATGGCCTGGGTCGACCCATGACCCAGGTCTTTGACATTGATTCTGCTGATTTTAATTCTTGCTTAATGTTGGTATTCACGTTCATTTTATTTCTATATATCTCTTATGTGAATTATTTTCTTACGTTTATAACACATATCTAATTTCAAACCTATGTGTATATATACGCGTACAACCTTTTCCCTATACGGGCACCGTTTGGGGTTAGTCGCATGTGAAAATGAATCAAAAAATGACCACGAACACAATGGTACATGTTTCAGGCCAAATTCAAAAACCATAGATTATTGATATTTTCTTTTAATGTTTATATAAAAATACGGGGTTTTAGAATTAATGACCCACACATATAAATAGGGAGTTTGGGGAGAGAACTAGGGTTACTCTTTTCATTCTAAACTTTAGGTTGGGTGTCTGTGATACTCTGTTTCAACCTAAAATCCTAATTTTTCATTCTTTTCATTCATATTCATCGTAGATTGCATCTAGAAGATATAATGTCAAGGGAAGTTAGATCACATCAAATTACATCAAATCCGAAGATTTTCAGCGCTGTCCAGATCTGATCTCATTGGATCTACATTGATTTGGGGTTTATGTGAGTGGTAGATATCTCTCACACCAAAACTGCGAGTTGTATGGGTTAATTGGAGTCATATTCATGTGTTATACTTACCTTAGATCTGATCATACACATTCAATTCAGATTTAGAAACCCTAGGGAAAAACCTAATTTGATCATATCTCATGTTTACGACATGGTCATGCCATAATTGTGACTTGTTCAAGTATGTATGATCAATATTGTATGAATTGATGTTTGTTTTGATGGAATTGATTGCATTGCTTGAGTTATTTGTTAGAATTGGTTGTCATAGATTTAGGATTAAAGAACAGAGGAAATTGAAGGTTCAGATGATCGGATTCAGACGAAACTTGGCAGAAGAACTTTGGAAGACAATACGTAGAGGTTCAAAAATTTTGTGCCAAAAATATGCTAAGTGTATGGATCGGTACGTGTCCATATGGATCAGTACTATTCCATCATTGTTCGATGGATTGTGACGAAACTTGTTGGGATGCACCGTGGTGGTAAATCGAGGCTGTCTATAAATTTTCAAGTCATTTGATGTTGTTTTGGATGGGTCGAAGGTTGATTATTCAAGAGCGATAATAGACTGGTAGAAGTTTCAATATGGACGTCTAAATGCTTAGAAAATGGACTGGTATAATGCTCTCGAGACTAGGATAAACCCGAGCCAAACACTTAGCAAAATTTCCCTAAGTGTATGGATCAGTACCAATCCATCATAATGGCGAATGGAGGGTCAAGGCTTTAGGAGTATGGATTAATGGTTTCCAGGGATTGCAGGTGAAGTTTGGATTGAAATGGACTTCAAACAAATGATGTGCAAATCAAAGATGGATGATGCTTCGATTGTGAACTCACATTGGAGTGGTCGGAGTCAGATTGATGTGATACTAGTCATGATGCGATATATGATCCAGTATGATGATGGATTTGCAATATGAGAGTCAATCATGGATGATAATGGAATGATTAAACAAACAGATTGAGTTGCCGAGATGAAAGGCTTGAAAGATTTGAAGCGCCAAAGAATCATCGGTAATCGAAGTTTTATGGAAGACTCAAAACAGGGGTATTGTAGAGACGCCCATTTGGATCAGAATGATAGATCATGACCCTAGGTAGTCACGATGAGCCTAGTGTTTTCATTGAGTAAGGCAAACAAACGCAGTCACGATGGCATATGGTTGCTTGGCTTGAACCGGGGTTTTCCATTAGCCCTTTTGATCATTTAAAGCAAGTTTGATTATCGATGGATTCAATGCTATTGTTGGTGATAGCTAAGATATTGGATGCTATGGTTGATTATGTGCTTTCCTCTTTGTTTTCTCTAGGTAGGCTATCACTGTATGATGTCGAAGAGAAGCGGGATCGGGATTGTCCTTTATTATTCTAACTTCATGTGATGGATGATTTTCATATGTTAACTTTTTGGTTGCTGGGAAGATCGGATGGCTGATCTTCCTATCCTTATATCATCTTGTTCAAGTGTTGTTAGTTATTTTATCGCTCACTAAGATTCTTTTCTTAATCAAGGTTTTATGTTTCCTTCTTATTACTTTGGGTTGTTCATCAATGCTATTGATGAGCAGACTGAGTAGCAGGTTTGGTACCGATGATGTTATGCAACGACGAGCAGGTGGCTGTCATACTATTACTACCTACTATTTAGATATTTCTTTTCTATTTCCGCTCTATGTTGATGGTTATTGAGACTTTGAGGAATGTAGTAAAGAATATTATATTCAGAGATTCATGTACTCAGATGTATTGTACTTGATATTCTATGGTTTTATGAAGATTTGATTTTCAGTTCAGTTATGCTTCACTACTATATCATGTTGTATATTCTGTTATTATATATTATTCATATGTTGTGAGCTATACGACAGATTAGATTTTGAGTTATTCTTCCTTGATGACCATCCCATATCGGCTTGGCATGTCGTACATTGCACCTTTTCCTTAGTTCAGTGCAAGAGGTATGTGGGCGGTCGTCACAAGGGGGATGCCAACAATGGTGGTCATAGGCAGTCCGGTGAACTGCAGCTGCAGTAGGAGATCATTATTGGTGGCGACCTATTATGTATGTGTGTTGAGTTTAATGGCTGCGGGGTGGATTTTGAGAAGATGGGTTATTTTTTGTCATTGGGTTAGACAGTAGGGCTGTTGGTTCCACTTGTGGTTTGCGTAAGGTGGTCTAGCAATGCTCCAATCACCAGAGGAGAGGTTGAGGTACGCATGATAGACATGCATAAGACTGTGCATTTCCTTATATTTTCTGGGGTTTCTTTGTTTGGTCTTGATATCTATGTCTTCATAGGTTGGTAATGTGGCACTTGCTGTGTTGGTTGCGTGTAGCGTAGGGGTTGCTGGGTATAGGATGGGCTTGGCCTATTTTATATAAAAAATATAAAGAAAACAAAAGAAGAGAAAATAAAAGATAGAAAGGGAAGTGAGGAAAGGTAGAAGAACAGGAAGAGTTGGGTGAACGAGTGGTAAGTAGATGGGGCTGTTTGGGTGGGCTCAACCCAATTAAATAGAAAAAAGAAAGAAATATTTTAAGATTAAATTCTAATTTAAATAGCATATGTTTGTGTAATTAAAATTATTATATATATATATGTGAGTTTAAAATATATGTGATCACGTTGATTCTAGTGCGTACGGATCGGGTCGCTCAGGTCCAGGAATTTGCTAGTGTAATTGGTGTATGCAACTCAATGTAGTATCGAGTTCAGTAAGATCTGAATTTAAATTGAACAGATTTACTACGTAATCGAAATTGGTTTTAATTCTAAAAACCATTTGTAATTAAACAGGCATAAATTTAGTTGTTGAACTAAAATAATGTGCACTGGTAACAGTTCACCAGTAATGATGTGTAAATTTAGTAGAATATAAATTGTTTGTTGAATTAATTGATTAATTAATTAAGTTGTGTTTAACTACGTATATCGAAATTATATATTTTAATTTGACATCTATTAGTGGAAATAAATCCCCTTCCATTGTAAAATGAATTGACTGAATTGTTTGGACACCCTACTAGCAGAAATAAACACTGTTATGCTATTGTGTTAGTTTGACAAATTTTATCAGTAAGTATATGTTGTTGAGATATTATATTATCAATTGATAATGTAGAAATGTATTTACGTAACTGTTTGTGTAAATTGCATTAACGACTTGAATGTCGTCTGTTAAAAGAATTGCTAAGTGCCATTGGTATTACTATGTTTCCAATTTCTGTAAAGTAAATAGTTTGGATAATTGTTTTTAGGAAACAATTAAATATGATTATTTTAAATTAATCATATTATTAACTAATTTAAAAGGAAGGATTAATTGTAATCAATTAATCCAGATAACTACTTTTACTTTTGTTAAGTTAAAGTTAATAATAATTAATAATAGTTAAATTATTACCTTTTTTAATTAGATTCATTAATTAAATTATTTTCTTAAATGAATATGGAAAGTTAATTAATGATTAATTAACAAATTTTGATAAGTAAATTATGTAGTTAAATAGTAATTTAAAATTGAATAAATTATATAATTAGGAGGTTTTAAACATAATTAATCCTTTAAATAAGTAAGTGATAAAGTTAATTTAATTATCAAAGGATAAGGAAATCAAGTCAATTTATTGGATTAATTTCGTGATTTAATAATCAAGTTAATCAAGTTAACTTAGTGAATTGTTCAAAACAACAACATTGTTTTGAATTTGTTTTCAACTGAATTTACAAATTCTTGATAGTGGAATAGTTTGGACATCGAACTTCTATGAATCTTAGAGATAAGAATTATTTCAACTCAAGGTCTGAGAGATAATTATATTAACCCAACCCGAACAGTTTCACTATTATCGGTTAGTATTAGTTTGTGTTCAAAATGAGTATTAGAGTTGAATATCGCTTTCAACTATGAAACTTATATTCAAAAGCGAGATTATCACGTAAGATTGATATAAGAATTTTCTAAGTTAAGTAATACTTATGTTTTCAAATAAGTATGTAAATAAATTGGTGTTTGAATTTAAATAATAGAAGATTATTTAAGTAAGGCTTAGCAGATGCAATAGAAATAAATTTGTTTATTTTTAATTATGTATTTGATAGTTAAGTAACCGATTTCAAATCTGGACCTTTACTTTGAGATATAGGTGAGAAGGATAAAGAAATCCATTAAACGGTTAGGGAATGACTCCCACCCTTATCTATTGCCCAATATATGTAAAGTCTTATCGATTGTCGTTTTGAAGAGTTCGGAATCTAAATTCCACTTCGGTCTGGTTTATACGTTGCAAGTCTTATTATATTGAAGACAATTAAAGAGTAAGCTTATGCAAGGGTTGTCCTATTAATCATAGGTAGAAATTTCCTAAGATGAATTTATTGAATAGTGCCTTCGGTTGTTCTAGTCCCAGGACAATTGTATGGAGGAATGTCTGACAGAGTATGCCTAATAGATCACGTAAGTTGATCTCTTCAAATTTATGTCTGGTGGTAGAGAAATTCGTTTCTCTTAGCTTTTTACCCATGACATTTTGGGGAAATCAATTTATGATTTGATGGGTTTGACAATGTGGCATTTAAAGTGAATAAGGATGTGATACGTAAAAACGTAACTATAGCCTCAAGCTTCACAACCGGGAAATGGCAGATAACGGGTCGGCTGCATGGCTATGTGGGTCGCTCCCATTAGGGTATATCATTACCTAATATGGATAAATCAAATGCCTCTGGTTGTCCCATTTTGTATGTTATTGATTTGGTTGGTTGGCCCCCAACCGTGGTAATGATATAATTGGTACATTCAATCGAAATGAGTGGTCAATCATGCTTAGCCGGGTTGCAGGATGTTCTTGTTAAACCTTAGTGTATTCACCTCCAGAGATATATTATCGGAAGGTAGTCCCATACCTTACCATAGTTGGAATCCATTCTCCAATAAACGTCTGCGGTTTTGTTTGTAAACTATGTAGTAAAATGTGAGATGCAAGCATTTCACTATATTCTAAATTATTTTGAAAAACCTAGACACTATCATAATATTTGGTTTTGATATACAAAGTACTTTGGTTCTCATAAAGGAAAAACCCATTTTATGTTTATGTACGGCATGGTCTTATGAGATACTATTTATTTCTCAAATATGTTTTAAATCGTTTACTTACACCGATCTTATGACTGACCCAAAGTTTATTTTTCTATGTTTTCCTTAAATTCTTGGATGCCAAAATTTGTACTGGTAGTCAAGTAGTTCAGGATTTTACAGATATACTTGGAGGAGCTTGGAGTATGAGGCTTTAATGTTAGATATCTAGAAGTTATTCCGCTGTGTTGTATATGTGATGTACTCTGATAATGTATGTAAGTACAAATATAGTTTCGTAATTTCAAAAGTAATGTTATATAGTGTATTTTACTCATTCAGCTGTGAGATTGTGTCTGCTCTCATTTTGTGGTTTGTGTTCTTCTTTTCTTCCATTCTACTTTTTCATTTCTAATCTCTTCTCACCCTCTAATTTTGTTCTTTGTCATCTGGGTTTTAGTGCACTTTGGGTTGAGCTTGTGTTGTATTTGATCGACTCAAAAGGTACCGAAATTCAGATCGCTACAAAATTTATGTTAACATAACTCCAAAATCGTGTTCTAATATATAGTTTACAAAATGGTAAAATGGTCGCCTGACGAACAAGCTGAATTAACCTTCTGTTAGGCTGGGTGTTCCAAAAACAATAAAAAATGTTGGAGTCAAAGTGAAAGTTCATTTTGGAATTCAGATTGAAAATTATTCAATGGTCATAGTCAACATAATTCTCCAAGATCCATTGACTCTTTGAAGTAGCCATGGAAGAGAATCAATGCTAATTGCCAATGTTGGAAAGAGATAATGGCCAGACTAGATAGTAGACAACAAAGTGGTGCAAAGGACAAGGATTTGGTACTGCAATTTATTTTCTATGATTATGTTCTTATATGATACTTTGACTTGCAAGAATTCATGTTATACAGCTAATCAAGCAGATTCAGTGTATACGTCCGAAACATAACAACCAATCTTTCACATTGCACAATTGCTACGACATACTTTCAAGGGAAAAAATGGAACAAAGTACGACATGATCATTCAACAATGTGTTTCATGCCTATACAGTTGACCAAAGAATTTAGCCTCCGTAGCTCAAATCTACAGGGAGACAGCCCTTTTCTAACTAGTTCAGGTGGCAGAATGACAGGAGAATATAAAGCAAAGTAAAAAATACACCAAAGATTATACTCCGTATTATGAATAATTTGACAATATGAAGGATAGAAAGATTAGAGGGAGAACAAAAAAACAATGACGACATGAATAAGATCAACAAGTGTGAATTAATGAATTTGAGTTATGCAGTCGGGAGTTAGCTCGACAATAACGTGCAGATGATATTTCTCTTTTCAGTTACAACACAAATGACCTAAATCCACTACAAATGATGTATATGGAAAAACAAATCGAGGAGTACCATAGACGCCATGAGGTGTAGCTAGTGTCATTGTTTGAGTCCAACGCATTTTCATTTAGTTATGAGTTGTGGACCTTGTTGTTGTAGTTGTTTAATTCTGTCGCATTACGAGTTGTAGTCTTTCATTTTAGTTATGAGTTATAGACCTTGTTGTTGTTTAACTTTTTTAATTCTATTGCATTAGGAGTTGTACTCTAAACCATTGACGGAAATTTAAGTTGTAGTCCTACTATTTATGTCATATTAATTTAAAAATAATTCTTTAAAGCTTACTCAACAGATAAAACTCATACATATTGAAATCAAAACACAGAAACCAGAGCTTGATTCAATGTATTCATTTAGAATTAACTATTGATTTTTAATATGCTTCCAATAATGTTCCACTAGTTCTTCTCGTAGGTCTAAATGGGACTGTAGATTTCGACGTCTTGAATACATTGCATGTATTCTGCAAATGTGTTTGGGTCCTTCTACGATTTTTTTCTTAAACTCCACTGCAATGTTGGGATAGTTTCGAAGCTGAAGTCATATCCAGCACGTTCTCCTTTAATAATCATATTATGTAAAATAATACAATAATACATGATATTAACTAAAACTTATTTATCGTAGTAGTATACTTCATTTTGTAATATATAAAACATACCTTGAAGTACTCCAGATGCTCGTTCAACGCCTTTCTTCAAACTCTCTTGTTGTTTGGTGAATTTGACTTCTTTTGCATTATTTGACCTTTAATACGCCTGCATAAGTGTTTTGCATTTTGGATAAATTCCATCTACCAGATAATATTCAATAGAATGATCTTTGTCTCCTACTTTGTTGTCGCATGAAGGTGATAGATCGTTGTACAAATCATTAAATAGATATGACTGCATAACGTTTAGAGAACCAGGAACACCAAAAAATGTATGCCATATGTAAAGATCAAATGAAGTAGCAACTTCCAACACCAACACAGCCTTTCTGCAATGCCCTCTGTACTTCCCTTGCAACACCACTGGATAGTTTTTCCACATCCAATGTATACGTTATAAGTTACTTATCGTACCTGGAATAATAATGATTAAGGACACGATTAAGAATAATAATGAAAGGGGACAAAGTTAACTTGAATGTTATATTCCGTGTACTGTAATATGTGTTATGTTTTCTGTTTTTGCACTTTGTTCTGAATTAGGCATTGATGCCAAGTTGTGATTCCCCACCCCAAAACCCATGCTAATTGTTAGACCAAAAATTGGTTCTAACACCCAAATGAGCTATGATCTTAATGAAATAGAACTAAAAAACAACGAAGAACACACGATTTATAGTGGTTCGGCATTAATGAGCCTACAACTTTATATTCTTTTTAATTGATGATTTGAATGCAAAATCAGCAATGATTCTCACCCAACTTCACGATTACAATGCATAAACTCACTCAAATCTCTCAAAAAGAAACTTTAAGAGATGATTTTGATTTGAATGTAGCTATGAAATTCGGCTATGGAGGAAGTTAGAACTGAGAATTTGCCAAAGATCCTTTCAAATGCCTCCAGATGGTGTATTTATGTAACGACCCGCATTTTTCAGCAATATAATTAATTTATTTAATTATTTAAATAGTGATTTAGGAAATTAAATGGTTGTTAAATTGAATAATATTGAATATTTAATTAAAATAAATAATATAATAATATATTTAATTTCTGAAATAGTCAGAAATGGTAGAATTCACAAAATAGTGTGAATGGGATTATTTAAAATATATAGTTCAGTTTCGAGTTGAATTATATGAACAAATATATTATTCGACGGCAGTTTGAACATATAATTATAATATAATTAAAATCGAGCTCGAAATGGCGTGGCAGTTCGCTATTTGGCGATTTGAACTTCAACTGAATGTACAGGGTTCGTTTTAAATCAGATTTCTGTGAAATAAGAAACGTGTGGAGCTGGTGAAGTATATCTTTCTAGTGGAAGAGAAAAATCGGGATTTCGTCGTGTAGATTTTGATATATGTCCAAATCAAATTTTAGAAAAGTCGCTATGGATTTCCTTTATAATTTATATCGATTTATTTATATTTTAAAATGGATTTTTAAATATAAATCGAATATCGATGTAACACTGGATTTGAAATATCGAGTTATAAATCCCAGTGGAGCAGTACGATATTCTGTTTTGAATATATACAATAATATTTATTTTTAAATATAAAATTTAAATGTTTTTAAATATATTTCTATATTTAAATGGGTTATTTAGAGCTTTAAAAATAGCCAGTTTTGCAAACGACCTCAGAATTCAATGAAACTAATTTTGTTGGATCCGCATTGTTAAATTTTTGTTAGATTTCAATTTTCGTGAATTTTGAGGTCAATGTGTAGCCGTATAGGATTTTAATGTGAAAAAACAGTCAGTATTTTGATGGTTAAAAATACGCTGTGTGAGCAAATGGAGTCGGAATTTGACAAAACCAGTTTCGTTGGGACCGTAATGTCGAATTGAAGGTGCATGTCCAGTTTCGTAATTTTTGGGTATCGTATGTAATCACAGGAATTTTAGAGGACAAATGTAAGCAGCGATTTCTTAAAAATAAATAAAATAATCGAATAAAAAAAAATTCTTCTACGCTATAAATAATCCTTAACCTGCCTAACCCTAGCCCCATTTTACCAGCAGCGAAAAACTCACGCCGCCACTCAAACAAAAATCCACAGTAAAAATTTAACTTCAAAAATTCAAAACAATTCGCAGAAAAATACTAAAATGTTGAAATTGATTTTATTGAGCTCGTGGAAGCAAGATCTTTCCACTGATATCCTTAGTTGGGTGTGCGATCGGTGTTTCTGGTGTGCCAAAACTGTACAGTGGGTTTAGGGCTTGAGTTTTGGGGATGGTCGAGCATCGATTGAAGGAGCGAGTACTCTAGTTGTGATTTTGGGGAAGAGTAGGACCTTATGCAAATTTTTGGTGAATCTTGGTGAAATTTGGTGTCGATCTCGCACAGCAGCAGCTCGACAGAAGCTAGAGAACGCATTCTGTTGTTTACGCGCGAGTTCAAGGACTCGGATACAGTTTTGTTGAGATTTTGATGGAGGATCCAATGGTACTTTCGGATTTTGTTTTAGTGAAATAGAAGAGGAGTGGTTGATGCTTGAATTGGTGGCAATGTCTGAGGGAAACAACTGGAGGTCGCGTCTTACCATTGGGGAAGAAGGAGCGTGGGTCGGGGCTTGGACAAAATGGAGATGGGCCGGGTTAGACTGGTGAGGCCCGTTTAACATTTATACTTAGTTTAAATTTGTTTAAATACGTATTAACTTCGTAATAGCATAACTTCGTCATACTTGATCAGAATTGAGTGAAACAAGATCCGCTGGGATCGTATGGACGGTGGCTACACCACGAAACCGACCGAGAGTGAATTGGGGTTTGTTTGGATTTACGGTGAAATGAAACGCCTGAATCAAATCAATGGCCGATATATCGCTATTTAACGATCACCGTCCAATGTGAGTAACTCTCACTAACTCTGATCAATTTATATTTCTATAAAGTATTATTAGAATTGAAATTATTGGTTGCTTTGTTGTGTGCTGGTTGTTTGGTTGAACTGCTAGTCAGTTGGCTGAAATTATCGATAACGATATATATAAATCGTATCGAAATACTGACTCTGTTTATCAGAATATTTTATATTCGTATTGACTGACATCTTTGGATGCAGGGAAACAGGTTGGAGGGACCCAATTGGGTTCCTCAACACTTATTTTACTGTTTGTCATATATTGTGATATGTGATGTGATTATAATCAGTTATTGATTTGGTGTGTTGATTTTGGTTATTTGGTAACTTTAAATACAAAAGGAAAATACTGGAATGTGGAAAGAGAATTTCAAACTAAAATTTGAAATAAAATATTTATATAAAATCAAAGGATTTTATATAAGAAGGAATTTTCAAAATGTATATTGAAATGAAAATATTCATATAAAATCAAAGTATTTTATAAAGGAAAAGTATGAAGTGAATAGGGGGTTTTAGAATTTTATAAAATCAAATGGATGCTATCAAAGTAGATTTTTTGAAAAGTCAATAAGGAACCTTTGTATAGAGTTATTAATTGATATGGAAGTCTAAAGACCATTTTTGGTTAAAAATACATAATGGAGACAATAACATGTAGATGAAGAATTTTATGGAAAAATATAGTTTTAGAAATTTATGGAATTATGAAAAGGAATCGTCGAGATATAAAAGAACAACGAGAAGATGTTTTCAAAGAGGATTTTAAATAGATATCTGTTTTTTTTAACGGATGAATTGAGAAGATCAATTTATATATATATATTTTATAAATTAAATAAAAACATTTATCTTTTGATAAATGAAAATATATAAGTTGAACTTATCTAGAGAATTAGAAATCGGTTTAACACCGATATTTTATGGGATAGGAATTCAGCATTATAAAGGATAAATTAAGTGAGATTTTACGTGTTAGAAGTTAAAAGGAGTTTTTATATAAATAACTATGTAAATAGAATATAAATAGAAATTGAAAATGAGATATCGTTTTCAATACGAAATCAAACTAAAGAGATAATATAAAGGAATATTTTTCACCGTTGGTATGAAAAATGGATTTGAGCAAAGGTTTCGCGAATAAACACATTTATTAAGAAAAGTGGTTTTTTAAGTAAAGTTAAACAGAAAGGGAATTTCGAATGGTTAGAAATGAATAACTTGTTTAATAATGAAAACAAGTGCTGAGATTTATAAACAAAGTTTATAAATGAATTAGGATATAATTATCAGTGGATAATTGAGATTTGCAAATTAAATAGTGAATTTGGATAATAGGAAATTGGAGTTGTTTTAAAGGGAGCGATGAAATCCATTTCGATATTCGAAATGGAAAAGAGATTAAATAAAATCCGAAGAGAGAGAGAGATTATCGAATATTAGTTATTCAAATAAAAGAGTTGACCGGATAGAGTAATTGAACTTAGTTAATCAGATTTGGATTTAAATTAATATTGGTTATTCAATCAGAGTTGATCAAATATAGTTATATAGGGGTAGAGTTAGTCAAACCTAGTTATTCAGGAAGAGTTGCCATTTCGTACGACTGCTAGCGTAATTCGCAGGGCTGCAGATAGCCTACGGCGGTCGGATGTTTCCTGAGGGAATCAGGCGTAACCATTGTGACCGCTGCGATCTAGAGTCAAGCGAATGGTGTAAAATCTAATAGTAGTTAATCGATAGAAGTTAATAAGTCTAATTAGTCAAGTAGAGTTATCGAATATCACTATTTTGAAGTAGAGTTATCGAATATCACTTATTCGAAGTAGAGTTATCGAATATAGTATACTTGAGAAGGGTAACCGAATATAGTTCATTCGGAGTGAGTTAAATCGAATAATTATTCGAAGTAGAGAATTATCGAATATGGTTTATTCGAAGGGAGATTTTCGAATATAGTTATTCGAAGAAAAGGATTATCGAATATTAGTTATTCGAACAAGAGGAATCAAATATAGTTTATTCGAAGGAGAGAATTATCGAATAGTGATTATTCGAGAGTGAATTATACATTGGAATTCGATATAATCGAATTAAGGGAAGTAATGTTTACTTTCCGTTTCAAAATTTAGTTTACTTATTGATACTCAATTAGTAGTTTTTCATTTATCCAAATTAAGTTATATACGCTAGATTTACGTTAATATATTTCGAAAGCCTGGAGTTATAACATTATGGTTATAATCAAAGGATTTTGGTAAAAGAAGTGGATTCGTAAATCGAGTCCGAGAGCAACGTAAGGAAGTGTGTTAAAAGATTTGAAAGTTGAACTTTGTCTATCCCGAGGTTAGAAATGTCGTTCAGTTAAGGTCTGAGAGGTAAATTATACCCCAACTTGATTGGCTTCGTTTTTAACTAAGGGATGGGTAAGGTTCGGTAGTGAAGATTGGTTAAGTGAATTGAGCCAATGAGTGGAAGAGTTCGAATTGGTTTAGGGGTGTTTTATTTAAACATCGGTTTAAATCAAAGGAAGAAGTTTGGAAACGTTTTCCAAGTAAGGATCAGGAATGTTTTATAATATAGGATACAAGAAATGGAAGTAAATGTGGTGATGTTTTCCAAATGATTTATAAAGTATATTTTCTAAATTTAGAAAATAAGAAGCTACGGATATATAGAATGGGGAAATGGATAAATTAAAGATAATTTAAGATAAAGAGATAAATGTTGAATGATGGTTGATCGATAGAGTTTCCATCTGGAAATAATATCATTGTTTGCACACCTGTTTTCTTTGATAGTTAAATCACCGACTTTCGAAGTTTTTGACCATTTTTACGTCGTCAATACGGAGAGACCGGGATCAGATTCATTACCTGAAAACCACTCTGTATAGATGTTAGCGTTGCGATCAAATATTGAAGACGGAGTTATGCAAGGGCTATCCTGTTTACAGAATAGTGCCTTCGGTTTGTTCAGTCCCAGGACAAACGTGAATGGATGAATGTCTGACAGAGTATATCTAACGGATCGCGTAAGTTGATCTCTTCAAACGTACTTACGTTTGGTGGCGGAGGAATTCGTTTCTCTTAGCTTTATACCCGTGGTATTTTTGGGGAAATCAATTTGTGATTTGACGGGTATGACGATGTGGCATTCAAAGTGAATGGTGGTCAAGTGTTTCAAAAGATACGTAATGACCTCAAGCCTCATCAACCGGGAAATGACAGAAATCGGGCAGGCAGCATGGCTATGTGGGTCGCACCCATTAGGGTGCCTATCACCTATCTAGAGAAAAATCCATTTCATTCTGTTGTCTATTTCAATGCTGTCCCTTTTCGGGAAGACGGTGGGTAGCTCCCAACCATTGGTGGTATACATTCGATACACTCAAGCGAAATGAGTGGTCAGTCATGTGAGGGCCGGGTTGCAAGATGTTCTTGTTGAACCCAGTGTATTCGCCTCTAGAGATACACTATCGGCAGGTGGTCCCATACCTTGTCAAGGTCGGAATCCAATTTCCAATAAGTGCCTGCGATTTTGATTTGTATACTATATATGTGAAACGTGAGATGCAAGCGTTCTGCTAGATTCTAATTACTTGTGATTAGACATTATTATAATATCATAAAAGTATCGATTTCCAAAAACTGTTTTTGGTTATCGTAAGGTAAAAGCCATCTGTGTTTATGTGTGGATCGGTCTTACGGTTATCTTTTCTTTTGAAAAGGATTTTGAAAAGTTAAACCGATGATTTGAGTTTACTCACACCAGTCCCATGACTGACCCAGAGTTTATTTTGTTTTGTTTTTTCCCTAAACACTTGGGTGCCCAAATTTGTACGGGCAGTCAAGTAGTTCAGGTCTTTACAGATATACTTGGAGGAGCTTGAAGTAAGAGGCTTCAGGATTATATAACTATTGTTATTTCCGCTGTGTGTAAGTGTTTTACTCTGATAATGTTGTTGCATACATATACTGTTTTATTTCAAAATTATGTTATATATTATATTTCATTCGTTCCGCTGTGAGATTCATATTACTCTGATTCTGTTCTGTAGTGATCTTCTTCTTCTTCTATTCTAATTTTATATCTTATCTATTCTCACTCTCTAACTTCTTTCTATTAATGATCTGAAATGTTCGATGCCTGAATAATTAACATGGGTTTGATGTTGATTTTCGGGGTCGAAAGTCCCCAGGTCGTTACAATTTATAGGTGAAAAATCTCTTCGAAGTGGCTCCGGTTCGGAATTGCGTGGCACCCATCCCATAAGAGTCGGGTTCGGAGGCTTCCAGAAGGTGACAGCGCATCGATTTGGTGGGAGATCGTGGGAGAAATAGTCAAGCTTAGTCCAAGTCTTCAGGGAACGTGTGTAGCAACGGTCAAAGGCTCAGAGAAAGGGGTTCGGATCGGCTACTTCCGATCCGATCCGATGAGGCCACTTGCTTTATGATGTTGCTGACGTACCTCTCCGATCCGATCCGATGAGGCCACTTGCTTTATGATGTTGCTGATGTACCTCTCCAATCCGAACCGATATGGTATCTGCGTCCTTGATCTCTACTTACTTCCTGCGCTATCTTCCTCCGATCCGAACCGATTGGTGGCTTTCTCGCTGTTTGTTCTTTGTGTAGCCTAGTTCACAAAGTAGGCTAACATTTTGCCCCCTCGAAGTACACACTTATCTGAGATAAAGTGTGCTTCGAAGCAGTTCACGAAACATCCTTTGAATTAGAACCATTGAATGATCACTTCCATTTACTTGTATTGTCGCTTCATAAATTCGTGGCTTTTGTTGCTTATATATATCCACGATCCATATGAATTACTTTTTTTATTTTCAAACAATTTTTTGGAGCTCCTTTTAATGTCCGGTGATTCTTTTAGGAAAGCCTTTTCTTTACTTTTCCTCAAATTCACCCTATGTGGCAAATCTGTGTACATGGCCCCTTTCGGTTCGGATTCCGATCCGAATGGATTTCCTCCAGTAGCACACTCGGATGGGCCCTCCAGTATTGCTTCACCATGGACTAACATGCGAGAATTCCTTTGTGGGCTTGACTCCCAGTCCGAACGGGGTGAAGTAGGCTGAGAATACGAGTGGTCACCTTAACTTTATATAAATCCTCTTCTCGTCTTCTTCTTCCTCTTCTTCTATTATTACTTCCATCCAACAGATTTTGCATCAAAAAGTCAAAAATTTCAAAAGCTTTGAAACTCTCTCATTCTTCCTTAAATTAAACAACTAGGTAGGTTTAAAATCTCAAATCACTTTGCTGTAATCGATTTCAGTTTATATTTGTGGTAAAATTAGGCGATTCGAGCATGGTGTTTGTTTAATCCCGACGCCGCCGCCTTCTCTCTCCTTGCCTTCGTCGTTGGTGGTTCTGTCATTACCTCGAGGCGCTGGGAGAGGGGATTTGGAACTCAATGGATAATTAAGCATGTAAGTGCTTTGTTCTAATTGGGGTTTGTGAGATCGAGTTGGGTTCGGTATTGATTAGGCGAGGTGGAAAATGAGGGAGATGAAGGAGAGGAGAGGGACTGGGATCGGTTCGGGTGAAGAAACGTTGGAATGAAGGAAAGGGAAAGATGTTTGCAAGACCGGATCGGGTCGGAACAGAAAAAGGAAAAAAGGAAAACTAAACCTACTTAACCGGATCGGATGGTGTTTACAAGACCGGATCGGGTCGGAGCAGGAAAAGGCAAAAAAGGGAAAACAAAACCTACCTGATCGGATCGGATCGAAATAAGAGACAAAGAGAAGAAGGATTATTCAAGCTGATCCGATCCGATCCGATCCAAAAGCCTACATCCGAGCCGATCCGGTTCTACTCACTGGGTGTGAACATTTGCTTCAGAGCGAAACACGACTTTGCCCTCCGATCCGATCCCAATGCACATGCCCGAACCGAACTGAAACAGTCCAACTCAATGCACGAGACCTTATCCAACTATCTTAATCAATGTTTGGCATAACGTTCAACTTGACGAACAGTTAGGATAGCGCCTTACGAACATAACAAACATCAAGAACTATTCTAAAACATTATTACTTCTTTGAATCTTCATATCACGCTCTCATGTGTTTACTTTGCATCTTTGTTACACGTAGCACACACTTTAGTTCACATACAAGCACGGGGGACACGGGCAACTTTACTCTAATCCTTGCTATTGTTTCTTCAATAGTCTAGTGATCATGGCCGAAAGACGTTCATCTAGGTTAGCAAAGAAGATGGAAGTTGCGGGAACTTCCGAGAAAGTTACTATTGATGACATATCTTCTTCTTCAGACCCTGAGTGGGACGATGAGGGCCCAGATTATGAAGTAGGAACACATAACAATGAAACACCTTTCGATAGCGAATCCTCTTTGGGCAATGAAGAGGAAGGAGGGATAGGAGATAATCGAGCTCCTGATGAGTTTAAGTCTGCCATTATCTTGGAGTCACCCATAGACTCTGTTGAATCAACGATTGACAACGACAGACTTGTTCGCATATGTTTAAAGCACGGGATACTGAAAAGGGATACCCTGGTGCCTTCGAAAAATGACCGTCCGCACAATCCCCCAGAAGGATTTATGGAAATTACCCGATTGATGTGTACGGTTGGGGCTATCCCACCATTTCCGCCTTTTGTTGTCGGCTTTCTGAGACAGATGCGGATTGCCCCCATGTAGTTACATCCCAACTCCTATGCTTACTTATATACCTTATATATAGCATACCGAGAGATTTTAGGTACAGAGATCACTTTCGACGACGTCCACTTTTTTATAATTTCAAGCATCGGACTCGGGAAACTCCTTCCTTCTCTTACTTTGAATCAGTCCCAAAAAGGAAAATTATTTCAGCTCCATTTAGCATCAAGGCCGGTAATTCCAAGCTAGAATGGTTTTATATAAGGCAACAGCCGGGGTGCGCCATGAGATGGACAAAATCAGGTAAGGCATTGATTTTCTAGATCTCAATTTTGAATGTTTATGCCAACACATTAATCCACTTTCTTTTTTGTTTGCAGTTGATAATCCAAAACAAATATCAGATCAATTGTACTTTAATCGGATGCATCAACTTCTTAATGGCGACCAAAAATTTCTTACCATCGATGAAGTTCTTAAGGATGAATAACTCCATCATCACAGGCTATTGTCCATTACCCGTAGCATAGGTCATGGGTCGGGTCCATATGTATACATCCCCCCAGTGGACATAATTCCTGAAACGGGCGAGGGCTCGAAAAGTCCAACAATTCCTCTTCGGACTTCACCTTCTCCATCTTCAACTCAAGACGATGAGCTGGCCAACATAGCCGAAAAGCACCGAGAAGGGTACATCGTCTCTGGGGATGCTATTTCTCCTGAGAAATCACTGTCTCCTAAAGAACTGCCAATAGACGCTTCCCAAGGAGATGTCCCTACTACCGCTGATCCCACATTTCAGGGTTTAGGAGATCTCCCCCTGAAACTATCTATACTTAAGAGGATTTTGACACAAATCCTTTAGTTTTTACTTCTTCAGAGGAGACTACTCCCATTAAGGCCAAAGAGCCCACTCGCGCTGGCTTGGCTTCGGACTCTGGTTTGTCAGGGGGAACACAACTTAGGATGCACTTAACACAATAGCACCACACTTCACAGCACTTACTTCTCATGAGAATACTAATTCTGAATTCCACTTACATTGTTGCGCAGATACAATGTCTTGCCCTTACTATGACATCAGAAAAATACGTCGCAGTATGACTAGACCCCCTTCCGATGTCGAGCATGATCGCCGTGAAAGCCGGGGTAGAGAGGACAGAAGGCCTCATGATTCTTATCAGTCGCGCACCTCGCGCTTTCACTCCCCCGTCCGGTCGGATCCAAGACCGATATAAAAGCTACCAAAGTCGTCGAGGAGAAGACACATCACAGCCCAATGACCGAACTTCTCCTCAAGACAAACACAGTCGGGAGAGGAGCCCGCCGAAGGATACCGACTCACGAGGCAAACATAAGGTTTCTGATAAGCAGCCTAGAAAGGGTGATGCAGCCATCGTGCCCACTAAACATAAGGATACTGAGCTAATATACTGCGTACCTCCACCATTGGATGCTGAATCTAAAGTTAAGCGGGCATATTTGTAGAATCAGTTCCCCGACCACTATTTTGAAAATCTGACTTTCTTACCTGCTCTCGAGCCTATTTCCTCGAGGTGGGCAGACGAGGCCAAAGCAAAGATTGACGCAGTCGAAAAACAATATTCGGAGATGTTCAAGTATTCACGTAACCTCTCCATAATCATTCGAACTTTAATTACGGATATTAATTCGATGAAAAAGACTGCAGACGCCGACGCAAAAGCCTTGAAAAATTTGGAGAAGGACCTCGAGGACACATTGGCCCAACTTGTTATCGCTCGACGAGACGCCACCAACTTTAAGCAGCAATTTGAAGAGTTACAGAAGCTTTATCATGACTTGCTAAAATCTCATAGCCAAGAGCGCTTGGAGTTGAAAAAGAAAGCAGAAGATGCTAAGTCGGATAATGCCAAAATGCAACTTGCTTACAATACTCTTGAGCGAGAAAAAGCCGAGTTAGCAAGAAAGAATGCTGAATTGGAGAAGCGAAACGCTGACTTGGCTTCCAAGTTGATGGAGGCCGAGAATAGGGCTTCCCTAGCAGAGGGTAATGTGGAAAATGTTATTAAGTCCGCCGAAGATGCCCGCAAGCAGCTGGCAGAGGCTCAGGAAGAAGTGCACGGTTTCGGCGAATTACCGATTGAATTCTTCGCGCATATAATTCATCGACGAAACATCTCTTGGATTGAAGATTATCCAACTACTTGGTTCACGTATAGAGTCAAATTATCGAATGGGAGAAAGAGGAACTCAAGGTAGATTCCATCGACGAAGATAAACTCATGGAAAAATATCTGAGAGATGATGAGCCGGCACGTCTGGCCGAAGGGCGTCGCCTCATCGCCGCTGCTATGGAGGAGGAGAAGCGGATGGCCAAACAAAAGAACATCCCTGAGGCTGGTTCTTCTTCTACTACCGCCGAAACTTCTGAAGTCGAGGGGTATGACCTCGAAAACCCAGGGATCCCTCAGGCATCTCTCTTATCTCCCATACCCAAGACGGCGTCAGAGACGGCAGTCACTCCAGCTGAGAAATCATCGGAAGGTATTTCTACCTTTTCACCCCAATTCATCAAGGCTGTCTCCACTTTTCATCACATAGTTGGGCAACCGATAGAGGATCCTTTATTTTCTCCTGAGTTGATAACCGTTGCTTCTCATTCTGTAGGTGTTGAACCGACTGAGAAGACTGACGTGCCCCAGGGAACCACCACCGGAACAAAATCCGTGGAAAAGGTTCAAGGAGAAAAGGATAAGGCTGCCACTGTAGAGTCGGGAGGGGGAGTTGAACTGTCTAAGGCCGATGCTTCTCATGGTGACGAGATGATAGATGCCTTGAAAGACGATGGCGGTAGCGAGGGGCATGAGGAAGACCCCGACGTGGCTATAATTGGGGATTCAAAAAGCGTCGATGACATCACTTTAGCTGAAATGAAAGCCGAACAAGACAAGCGTATGCAGCTAAAAGTTAAAGACCTGAACCCTGAAAGCCTTAAGCCTCTTGCAGTAGTAGATCCTGGATCAAGGTTAGTCGTTAAGCTTTCAACTAGGTCTATTAATGAAGAGCTTGCTAAAAAGTCTTCTCTTGATTCCAGTGTTCCGACTCCTCGGAAGAAATCATCCGATTCTAGCATTTCGGATGCAGGGAAGAAAAAGCCAAAGTGCATTCTGACTAATGCTGAAAAAGAGGCTAAGGATGCTCAGAAGGCTGCCAAAAAATTCAAGTCCGTTCCAAAGCCCAAATGATGAAGTGCTTTGTTTTATTTTGGCATTTAATTGGTTCGCAATTGTTGCAGCGAGTGCGGCCCTCGCATCTTCTTTTTTGCTTGTTTTCCTTGTACAAACTCACACGTTTGTAAATAAAAATAGTTTATTTCCTGCAATGTCTAATAATCATTAGTTCAACACTTAAGTGAAAATACAAAAGTATGTCATATTAAAGTTATATAATGAAGTCATTGTTGAGGGGAATATGTATGCATATATATGCCCCCAGTTAATCTTGGATAACCGAGCCAGAATCATTCAAGATTGATTAAGTTAAAAAATCCAAATGCCCCCGATTCTCTGACGGGGCCAGATTCCTTTTGTCGTTGATGCCTATTCTTTCTAGCATCTTTATACTCTCCTATCTCATAACCAGCTTAGAGTTTCGTTGAGGCGGTCTCTCATCTGGGTGCACCTTCACGCCTCAGGGGACGTCGTCTTCCCTCCTTTATACTCTCTCTCGATTCTTGAGAGTTAGAGTTAAGAATTTCATCTTCCCATTCTTCTGTGTTTTATCATACAGACAGTCATTTTATTTACTCCTGCACATGGGTCATCCCAAACTTTCCAAATTTGATTTAACATTTCGTGTTTCACAGTCATGATAGAATAATGGTTGAAGGTATAAATAATGCAGGAAAGTAAATGACACATGATATTTTTATAGTGGTTTAGCTAAGTCGTAGCCTACATCCACTTTATAATCCTTTGTTCATATAAACAGACTTTTTAAGGCAAGTCGTGCCTTTTTACATAGCTTATGATAACAAAAGAGATGACATTTCATATTCAGCTCAGATATCGTCGTAAGCGCTGAGCGTTCCAAGCTCTGGGAATCTCCTCGCCGTCTACGGTCGTTAGTTTGAATGCTCCTGTATCAAGCTTCTGTTGGATGGTGTATGGCCCTTCCCATTTTGGACCCAATTGGGTCGAAGGCGGGAAGACCCATTTCAATACTAGGTCTCCTGGTTCAAAGGTTTTGAGGCGAACCTTCTGGTCATAATAACGTGACACTTGATGTCGAATACTCGAGGCAAGCAAGTTGGCTTCATCTCTTTTTTCTTCAATCATATTAAGAGATTCTAGGAGGAATGCTTTATTTGTCATCGGGTCATAGTACGCAACTCGATGAGAAGGGACTTCCAATTCTACTAGGATCACTGCTTCTTACCCAAAGGAAAGTGAATATGGAGTATGGCCGGTAGCCGTCTTAAAGGTCGTCCTGTAGGCCCATAAAGCTAATGGCAACTCATCTACCCATCTAGCTTTGGCCTGCTCCAACCGCTTCTTTGGAATTGATTTAATGACTTTATTTACGGCTTCGACCTGGCCATTAGACTGCGGGTGAGCTACTACAGTGTATCGTTTATCAATCTTATATTTCTGGCAGAAGTTTTTGAATTCAATGCTTTCAAATTGTGTCCCATTATCGATTATGATGGTCTTCGGAATCCCAAATCGACAAATAATGTTTCTGAACACAAAACTGATTACCTTCCTCGCCGTGATGGTTGTTAGAGGTTCAGCTTCCACCCATTTTGTGAAGTAGTCCACGGCAACGATCCCGTACTTAGCTCCTCTTTGGCAATAGGTAGCACTCCAATAATGTCAATTCCCCACATGGAAAACGGCCACGGACTTACCATTGATTTGAGCTGAGTCGGAGGCGGTCTAGGAACTTTGGCATAACTTTGACATCTATCGCAGCGTCGTGAATAATCAACCGCGTCTTTATTCACGGTAGGCCAGAAATATCCGTACCGTAACACTTTCTTTGCTAGGGTTTGGCCCCCGGTATGATCTCCACACTCAACTTCACGCACCTCTTGCAGTACACTTTGATGTCGTCGTGTGCGATACACCGTAACAGGGGCATTGAAAACCCTTGACGATAAAGGACGCCGTCCTATAAAACGTATCTTGCAGCCTTGTGTCTTACATCTTGTCTCTTGCTCTTTTTTAACAGGAGGGTTCCGTTCTTGAGAAAATTCTTAATCGACGTCATCCAGGATTCACTTTCTAGTTCAACTTCCAAGGCTAGCTCTACTTCCATTAGGTCGAAACTTGGTGATTCCAACACGTCTATCGGAACTATTTCGGTTTCTTTAGGGTCATCAGAACTTGCTAGCTTCGCCAGTCGATCTGCTTTCTGATTTTCCGCTCTTAGAATGTGTGTTATGCTATAATGCTCCAAATCTTCCAACAACTCCTTTACCTTCTTGAGATAAGTGATGAGTCGAGGTCCTTTAGCAGCAAATTTTTCCCAAACTTGACATACAACTATCTTGGAATCGCATTATATATCTAGTGTCTTCACTCCCAAATCTTTGGCGAGTTTCAGCCCGTTAACCAGGGCTTCATACTCGGAATCATTGTTAGTAGCAGCAAACTCTAACCGTAATGCATAGTAGATAGATCGTCCTTCAGGAGTTATCAAAACAACTTCGGCGCCGGACTTTCTATCATTCTTGGCTCCATCCGTATATAATTTCCACGGACTAAGCTCTAACTCTCGATCCAAAGCAACTACCTTGTCACCCACCGTTTCCTCTTCAGGGATTGTAAATTCAGCTATAAAGTCAGCCAAGACCTGCCCTCTTTTTGATCTTCGCGGCTGAAAGTTCAAATCAAACTAACTCAGCTCGATATTCCATTCAAGTAACCTCCCCGATGCTTCAGGTTTCTGCAACACTTGTCTCAAAGGTTGGTCGGTATACACAACTATTGGGTGTGCCTGAAAATAATGGTGGAGTTTGCGGGAAGCAATCAGGAGGTTATAAGCAAGCTTCTCTATCTTCAGATAGTTATGTTCTGCAGCAGCTGGTTTTTTGCTTATGTAATACATAGGTTTCTGGACTTTATCCTCTTCACGTACCAATGCTGTGCTGACGGCGTGAGATGATACCGCCAAGTAGACGAACAAATCCTTGTGTTCCACAGACTTTGATAATATTGGAGGCTTTTCTAAGAAATTCAATAGATTATGGAATGCTTCCACACAGTTGGGAGTCCACTCAAAATTTCTCTTTCCCCGTTTTATGAGATCGAAGAAAGGTAAACACTTGTCTGTTGCTTTGGAGATGAACCTGCCCAGTGCCGCAACCTTCCCAGCTAAGCTTTGAACATCCTTGATCTTCCGCGGCTCCTCTATATTCCAAATTGCTGCTATTTGGTCCGGATTGATTTCAATTCCTCTGGAGCTCACGATAAAGCCAAGGAACTTGCATGATGCCACTCCAAAAGAGCACTTCAAGGGATTCAACTTCAACCCATACCTTCGTAGTATGCCGAACATTTCTGCTAAGTCCTTCGAGTGATTGGGAGATTGTTTGGATTTCACGAGCATATCATCTACATAAACTTCCATGGTTTTCCCAATTTGATTGTAAAACATGCGGTTGACCAGGCGCTGATACGTGGCTCCCGCATTTTTTTACCCAAATGGCATTACCACGTAACAATACAACCCCAAGTCTGTGATAAAGCTTGTATGCTCTTGATCCGGTATGTGCATGGGAATTTGATTGTACCCGGAATAAGCGTCCATAAAGGATAAAAGTTTATGCCCGACAGTTGAATCTACTAATTGATCAATTCTGGGGAGAGAAAAGCTATCCTTCGGGCAAGCCTTGTTCAAATCAGAAAAGTCAATACACGTCCTCCACTTCCCGTTTGACTTTTTGACCAGGACAGGATTCGATATCCAGTCGGGATATTTCGAATCCTTAATGAATCCATTACCTTTTAATTTCTCTACTTCTTCTTTCAAAGCTGCTGACCGCTCTGGGCCCAACATCCGTCTCTTCTGCTTGACTGGTGGGTGCTTTGGATTAATACACAAAGAATGGCTGATGATGGTAGGTGAAATCCCGCACATGTCAGCGTGAGTCTAGGCAAACAAATCCAGATTTGCCTTTAAAAAATCAGCGAATTCCCACACTCTAACTGGATCCAGTTGCGAGCCAATCTTTAGTACTTTTGTTGGATCCGTTTCATCAATAGGTATATCGTTTGTTATTTTGTTGGGAGTTGCCTTCCCGTCCCCGGGTTCTCTATCCTCTCTGGGATCTATAACCTCGAGGCCGTCTGAGGGCGACTCTCTTGGGGCAGGACCCCTTAATTGCTATGCTGAGGCCTCCTTTGGAGGGGTGGCATCATCCTTAGCATCTGTATTCAACCCCTTCATTAACATCTTTAACTCTGCCATGTAACAAGATCGTCCCGTAGCTTGGTCGCCCCTCATCGTCCCAACTCCTGAATCAGTCGGGAATTTAAGCAGCAAGCACCAAGGCGCAATACATGCCCTAAATTCGGCAAGGGCCGGTCGGCCTAGGAAGGCATTGTAAGGTGACTCCAAATCCAAAACTACAAATGGCAGGATCCTTACTCTCTGGCGATCTCCCTGCCCTAGTGTGACTGGTAATTCCACAAAACCCATCGGAGCTGTAGATGCCCCGTTAAAGCCACGTATCCATCCTTAACATGGCTTTAAGTCTTTTGCTTCAAGCCTCATTTGTTCGAAAGCTTTCTTGAAGAGGATATTGACCGAGCTTCCGTTGTCCACTAACACCTTATGGACTAAAGCGGGGCCAATTGTCGTGGTAATCACTAGTGGATCGTCGGTTGGAGATTGAACTCCAGAATCATCTCTATTGCGGAACACGACATCATCTGACATCATTTTTTGTTGTTTTATTGGAGTGACATCTTCAAGGCTACTACATTCTCCTACTTTAAAATGCTTGGCGGCGTTGACGTACTAGTCCATTGCTTTAAAACTACGACCAACTAAGTAAGGCCCGCCTATAATAGAGTTAATGACGATCCTCTTACCTTTTTGCTGAGCTGTGGGTTTTGAAGCAGGTTGGTCTTGGTTCGGGGCTTGTCCCCCTTGCCCTTGGGGTGGCCTTGTACTCATCCGACTTCCCTTCTCGCAGCAATTTTTCGACGGTATCCCTCAAATGACGGCAATCATTAGTGGAATGACCATGTATACCATGAAACAAGCAAAACTTTCCTGTTTCAATCTCTTTCTCAGTAGAATCTCTGGGTGGTGGTTTTTTGTACTGCAATATGCTATATGTATCTAAATAAATGTTCTCCAACGTATCATTTAACGACGTGCAATTTTCAAAAGTCTGGAATCTGGGTCTTTTATTAGAGCTATTCCCTCGGTTTCTGTTCCTTCTATTGTCGTTCCCATTTCTGTTGCTATTACCACCACTCTGTTGCCAACATTTACTTCCACCTTCCCTGAACTGTCACCAGATTGTTTCACAGCGATGTTACTCTGGACACCCTCCTTCGAGGCCCCTTCGGACTTTCTCTTTCGATTTGCCTTAGCTTTTTCTCGCCTTAACCAGACATTATCCTTTTCATAGAATAATTCTCTAGTAGGAGGTGGTTTCCCAGCTAAGTAATCCCCAAACTCTGTGTCGGGATCTACCCCTTCTATTAAGGCCATTAGGACAGTGGGCTCATGGGGATCACTAACTTTAGTGACGGCCAGGTTGAAGCGATCCAAATATGACTTCAAAGATTCTCCTGGGCCCTGTTTAATCTGTGACAATTCTATGACGGTATTGGACTTCTGGGAATGGAGTCGAAACTGATTCATGAAGCGCTCACTCAATTCTGTGAAATTTGATACCGACCGAGGAGGGAGTCGGGTGAACCACATTAACGCTACGTCTTCAAGATAGATTGGAAAAGCTTTGCATTTTACGGCATCCAGAGCTGCTGCCGCATTCATGAACCATTCATATCTCATCAGATGCTGCCCTGGGTCTGTTCTTCCTGAATATCGATCCATCTGAGGAAAGTTGAATCGTCGGGGGAACTGGAAATTCAGTATGTCATCTGTTAAGGGGGTATGACTTCGTTCAATGCCCCAATCTTCATTAGTATAGTGTCGGCTTTCGGATATGATCTTGCGCACTATTGCCCATACATTGGCATTTGTTAATGTCTGCACAGGATCTCTTGATCTGATGTTCGGATTACCCCTGGGTTCCTGATCAGGGGAAAACCTCCTGTTTCTGGAAGCAGCTGCTCTATGTTGCTCTCTGTGTTCCCGGTCGATCTCATGAGGTAGAGGTTGGAGAAGTTGTTGCTGCGTGGGGTTGGTAATATTAGGATTTCTGGGTAAGACATGGGATCCGCGCATGGGTAGCAACATAGGCTGTTGTAGGCTTGGGTCATCAGGGCCCAATGCACGAGCAGCGTCCTCTCGGGATCCCAAAGATCCAAAAGTCAATTGATCAAGGTTCTGAGGTCGTTCAAGCAGCCTCCTCACGCGAGGGCGTTCTTCCTCCGAAGAAGACGAATCATCTGTAGTAAGACGGCGTGTTGGGGAAGGAGACTTCTGCCTCCGGAGCTCCTATAGTTCTCTACCCATAGTAATCATGTTTTCCTGCATGCGAAGGTTGTCACGCCTTTGGGCTTCCAATGCTTCTTTAGTGCTCTGAAGCATGTCAAGAAAATGTGAAAAGTTTCCCTAAGTAATGGGTGCAGATGGATCAGGCTGAACATTAGTCATCGTGGCTGGAATCGGAGCGTTGGAGGGAGCTCGAGTAGAAGTTCCAGCTTCATTCTAGTTCGGATCGGATCGGTTCACTGCAGCTTGGTCGGGGCGGTTCGGATGGAGGGAGTGAGAGCCTTCAACCTCACTAGAACAGATCGGATCGGTGCCTTCCACCCGGTTCGGATCGGCGTCTCCCATCTGGTTCGGAACCTCCTGGTCGGAGCGGTCTGCTCCAGAGCTTTGAGGTGTGACCTTGTTAACACAATAGCTTGTTGATCTTCTCTGGATTCATTTTCCCTAGCGCCTTGCACTTCTTTTCCTTTGATCTTAGCCATAACACTTGATTCTTCAACGGTTAGTCAACAAGTACTGAAAGATGTCAGAGACACGGAATTAACTTCTTTGAACTTGAAAGTGCAAATAGTAGAATTTTAACCCCAAAAAGGCTGAGAATTCGAAGGTTTATCAGTGAAAGCACCAAAATGTTAGACCAAAAATTGGTTCTAACACCCAAATGAGCTATGATCTTAATGAAATAGAACTAAAAAACAACGAATAACACACGATTTCTTGTGGTTCGGTGTTAACGAGCCTACGTCCACTTTATATTCTTTTTAATTGATGATTTGAATGCAAAATCAGCAATGATTCTCACTCAACTTCACAATTACAATGCATAAACTCACTCAAATCTCTCAAAAAGATACTTTAAGAGATGATTTTAATCTAAATGTAGCTATGAAAATCGGCTATAGAGGAAGTTAGAACTGAGAATTTGCCAAAGATCCTTTCAAATGTCTCCAGATGGTGTATTTATAGGTGAAAAAACTCTTCGAAGTGGCTCCAGTTCGGAATTGCGTGGCACCCATCCCATAAGAGTCGGGTTCGGAGGCTTCCAGATGGTGACAGTGCATCGATTTGGTGGGAGATCGTGGGAGAAATAGTCAAGATTGGTCCAAATCTTCAGGGAACGTGTATAGCAATGGTCACAGGCTCAGAGAAAGGGGTTCGGATCGGCTGCCTCCGATCCGATCCAATGAGGCCACTTGCTTTATGATGTTGCTGACGTACCCCTCCGATCCGATCCGATGAGGCCACTTGCTTTATGATGTTGCTGACGTACCTCTCTGATCCGAACCGATATGGTATCTGCGTCCCTGATCTCTACTTACTTCCTGCGCTATCTTCCTCCGATCCGAACGTATTAGTGGCTTTCTCGCTGTTTGCTCTTTGTGTAGCCTAGTTCACAGAGTAGGCTAACACTAATAAAGAGTATTATTAAGTAATATCCTCTGTTACTGTAGAGAATAAGAATGGTTAGAAGCTGCCATCCATAAACCTATATTAAACGAGTATTGAATATGTCGATTTATTTTTCTATTTTTTTTTCTTCGTACCTCATGTGAATTAACATACTTAGTTCAAGTTTAACATAAAACTATGGTGGCCAAGAATCTATCCTAAAAAAAAATACAATATCATATGAAATAATCACAGAATAGCTAACACACACACATATATATATACATACACACCATAGTACAATATACAAGAGCCACATAGGTGATTGGTTCTTATGAACAATATATGTAAGAAGTTCCCACAAAAGAATACACATAAAAGTACGCAAGTATGGCTACAAGGAGACTATAAAAAACACACCTAAGCATCTAAAAGACAATAAGGTAATTCATAGCAGAAGGAAGCAAAGAGGCACCAATAGGATAGTCTATTCTAAAACAATGCGGTCTGACCTGAGTACATAAAATATATGGGCCAGTCTAGCTTAAACAAGATGATTGGAGCATGATAGGTGAAGGATAATATCACATAATGGTAGCACTACTCATTAAAAAAGTAGTTATATAGGCTCATATGATATAGTATACGTGAGTTCATCAAAGCTAACAAATAAAAGTCTCATGTATAAGGTAATAGCAACAAATGCATATATTTCCTATGCACAAAAAACCAAGATGGAAATAATTAAAATCAAACATATAGATCTCGTCAATGGGTTCACCATACAGGAATAATTACCACACAAAAATGTAATAACCATATAAACTGTCATAAAGCTCATAGGCTATGTATATAAAACCTACATAAAAATGGTGAGAACATTTAAAAATCATATAATCTAGAAATCAAAAATAAAAAAATTTAGAAAGTACACCATAGAAATGAAATCATCACTCATAAATGGAATAAATTGGTGAACCTAAGCTACTCCTGCACATACACCACACAGATTGCCTAAGCCCTCTAAATACTGTTATTTACATAGATTTTCACACAAATTTGGTGCCTCGCATATGTTTGGCACCTCACGTATTTACCATATAGGAAATTTGGTATTGGCAACTCACATAGATGACCCAAAGGCCCACATAGAGTGAGCCAACAACTACCAAATTGTGATAACAGTGTGACCCGTACCATACATTCTCGCTTATCGATTTACTATAAGTCGGTCAATCCATATAGAAAAGCTTTAATCGAACAAATCCGAGATTAACTGATATGATAAACCTATGTGTCCCATATCACATGGTTTGCTATATTATTTAACTGACTTCCTCGTTCTCTCGAAGACAAAAACGTGCAGTTTTAGGAAAATACTTATTTCGAGAAAACAGTTTTTGAAAACTATTTAGAAATCATTCCTTTATACAATGAATAACTATATGTAAGACCTCTTTGAAATGATTATATTTTATAAACCGAAATTTTATGTAAATCATTTATCTTGAAAGCATATTTCATATTAAAATTCTTTCAAAAATATTTTATAAAACATGTCCACATAATAGGAAAAAATTAATGAAAATTCCATGAAATTAACATTTGAAATTCGAGTCGACGCTAATGTTGGATAACCAGTAATATGATTAAGATTATTGAAAATAAATTAAAACATAGCTTTAGAAATCATTAAAACAATACAATGAGAAACAAAAATAAGTAGAACTAAGGCATAAAATACCCAAGAGAAATACACTCACCTTGTTCATAACAAGATTGACGTAAAAAAAGTCTAGAGTCTACCTTAAGAAGCATTCAGTTGACCTATAGGTCGACCTATTTAGGGAATTGTTGATCATAGAGGTCGTGATTCTTACCGAAACATTTTTTGCTCCGTATTGAATTTTTGACTAGATTTTGATCAAGTTTTAGACTGAATTTGGACGTGAATTTAAACAAACAACAAAAGTAACACATAGGTGTTAGGGATTGCAAAATGGATCGTTAAGGAAAAATAAACACTAGATGGGAGTGAATAGTGTTTTTAAGAATTTAAACAAAATCTAAAACTTATGTGAACTACTATATGAATAAAACACCATAGAGACAATCACAAACACAGAATCAAACACAAACCCAAATATAAACAAAAGTAAAGTGAAGAAAAGGAAAGAACCACCGGATTCTATACTGGTTCGGAATTGCTCCTACGTCCAGTATCATGCACGCTGGATTGCATGGAGTTTTATTACTATATCAATAGTCAATTACAACCTCCTTGATTTCACTACTACAACGGATACCACCGATTTCAACCTTCTTGATTTCACGGCTACAAGGGATACCACCGATTACACGTCCTTGATTTCACGGCAACAAGGGATTCCACCGATTACTTACACAACCCAAACAATTACAAACATCCCTATAACTCTTCAATAACACTTGATTCAGAGAGTAATGAGTAGAGAGTGTAGAGATAAGAAGATTAGTGAAAACAGAATTGAATTTGGCAGAGTATAGGTGTAGAAATCATAAAAATGATAAAGAATAATGGTGTAATGAAAGAGAATGAAGATGGAGAAGAAGAATTAATAAAAAATTCGAAATCATCCCCTTTTTATAGTGTGTGAAAGATTGCAACATCTCAGAACCGTCATAAATAATGAAAAGACACTTCCTTTCAATTTTGAAAAAATGACAGCTACATGTCTACACGTATATATATATATATATATATATATATATATATATATATGTCAACATATACCTGTACGAAATTAAAATTTGAACATTTTTCAAGTGTTTCTGTGTGTATATATATATATATATAATTCTTGAAATTCTTGAATTGAAATATAGTGTTATTAATAAATATTATAAATTAGAAAGTCATATTAAAACATAAATATAAACTATATAAACATATTTATAAAATTATAAAGTTTAAAACTATATAATATAAAGTATAAATTATAAATATATAAAACTTATAAGGTATAAACTTATAAAAATTAAGTTTAAAATTTAAATAAAATAGAGAAGAAAGAGATTGAAGATAGAATTTGAAAGCAGAATTTGAAAAACAGAATTTGAAATTATTTTGAATTTGAACCTAGAGTGCTATTCAGAGTCTTACATAATATGGACTCTGTAACTATATGTATCTTGAACTCTTGAGATCTTGAATACTCATGAGTCTTGAAACATCTCTGAATTCTGAATCTCTAACATCTTTAAACTGTACAGTCTTTAGTAATAATTCCTATATATAAACCCTGCATATGTGTGTGTATGTGTGTGTATATATATTCTAGACAAAAGTTTTAGTATATATATTTTATAATCAATTAATATTGAAATAAGGTTGTTGCCATCAAAACTACATTCTCTAACATTCTCCCCCTTTTTGATGATGACAACCTTAGTTTATAAAATATCGTACCTGTATTTACCTGTTGATGATGATCCTTCAAATACTCCCCCTGTCTAAATGAATCCTATAAATTATGTCTATATTTTATAATTTCTCCCTCTTTGGAATTATCAAAAAGAAATTCAGAAATTACTCCCCCTAAATTGTATAACTATCTAAATAAAACCTATAAGAAACTAAGTAACTACTAATTCAAATTAGAATACTACCCCTTAATCTGTATAATCCTATAATAGTAATTCCTAACATTATGATTATCAGATATAAACCAATCCAAGTATTATATTTACATTTGTTTAATGTAATATATACAAACCAAATCAAATCAAAGCACACCACACCATATATCTTAATATATACAAGTTTGAAGTCATAGAATTCAAATTTCAAATAAATCAATCAAATCAACCATACCAATCAATTAAACTTTTCTTGGGACTTCAACCCAACCTTCTTCTCTAAAGATTGGATCCTTCTTGATGACTTCCCAGTCCTCATCTTCATTGGCTGGTGGAGCCTTTGCGAGATTATTATTTTCATCTCTAAAAGAGAAGAGATTAGTCACAGAATTGCATCAAAATGTTTCTCTTGCTGCTCAAACATCTTTATTTGGCTTAGTTCAAGATGACGCTAGTTTCGTAGAATGATAGAGAGGATATTTTTGAAAGAATCCAAGGTTTCTTCTAGATTTTCACTAAGAAATGAATTGGATTTTCCATGGATTTGATAAGAAATGAATAAGAGAGAAGGAGAAATAGAATAATGAAATTTTCTAGAAGAAATAGACTTAAATAGGGTCTGGAATTCATTGGATTTTGAATGGACATGAGTAGTTATTTAATTTTTAAAATTTGAAACACTTTGAAAAGCTGGCAGTTATATGTCGACATATACATAAATGTATGTCGACGTATCCTATTGATAATTTTGATTTTTTTTAAATTTTGAATCTTTTGAACAAATATTAAAGTATAATTAATTCTAAAGTTCTTACAGAGACTTAAAGATGATTTTAACACAAATAAAACTCCATTCATTACTTAATAGAAAGCAAATACATCCAACTAATTAAGACACACTAAATACGCGATTCGAAACCAAAACATAAGAAAATACATAGAGATAGATTAAAATAAATAGTCTAGTTTTTTGATGATGACGAGGGAGGTGAGATTCCAAGCTTTCTTCCAATCTTGACCATGAACTTGGTCATTCTGGAGAAGTTTTTCTTTAGCTTCTTTTGATTGTTAACAATTTTGACTTGATTTTGAACAATCGTCTCTTTGGAAATGTATCTAGTGTTGGATGGACATACAACACTTTCTAAAGAAGTCTCTTCTTCCTTGACTTCCATTGGCCCATGTTCTTGTTGCATTCGAGCTTGTTTGGCTTTGAATGTCTGTAACAACCCAGAAAATCTGAACCAATTTAAAAAATTTAAATTGGCTAAAAAAATGGATTTTAAATATTTAAAATAAATATTTTATATAATAGCGATGAAAAGTAAGTTTGAATCGACATTTGGAAACGAATATAATTAATTCTAATTATAAACAAGGCCTGAAAAGGCGCTGCAGTTTCAAAAATTGAATTCAAACTTTGTCGAACTGTACCGAGTGCAAAACAAAACGGATTTGAGTGAAACCAAAAATATTTAAATCTATTAGTGAATACCTTTCTAATGAATCTGAAAAATCGAAGTTTCATAGCGGAAAGCAAAAGTTATGGCCAAATGAATTTTCAGAAAGGTCGCTATGGAATTTATATAGCCCGTGAAATTGGCCATTTTGCATACGACCTCGGAATTCGACGAAACCACATTTGTTGGATCCGGGATGTGAAGTTATTGCTAGGTTTCAAATTTCATAATTTTTGAAGCTAGTATGTGAGCGTGGCAAAGGAAAATGTGTTTTGGTCAATTATAGTTAAATTGGATCGACCAGAAATGGGCCTTTTTGCAAACGGTCTCAGAATTCGACGAAACTAGTTTTGTTGGGACCGTATCGTCAAAACATAGCCATATTTATTTTTCTGGAATTTTTCGAATCAGTTTGTGGCCCTGCAAATTGAAATGTACGTTCAAATCGAATATTGAATGTTATATATTTTAAATTGAATGGAAACTGACTGAAACAGTCGAATGTGCCTACGAAACATATCCCATTGTGTTCGGAATGGAGGTAAAACACTGGGGACGACATTCGTTGGGTTTGGATTGGAGGTCGTGTCAGAAAACACCTTTTAAAACCCACCGGCCAATCAGAATTTAATAAAAAAAAAAAAAACTCTTTCTCTCTCCCCGACGTCGAAGGCAGAAACCGCTTTAAACCTTCCCCCTCATTTTCCGATCAATCCACGCCGAATTAGCTCGTGCCACAGTTGAACTTTTTGAAGATCTTCTCGAGATCTTCAAATCCATATAAAGTTTGGAATTTTTCATGGCCGGTGGAGTGCGAATCGACGCCAGGAAGTTTGGCCATTCAAACCGCCGCCGCCGTCAACCAGGGCCACCAAAGTGGACCCCGCTCCAGGCGGCAGTGCGCCTCTCTCTCCTCTTCCTCGCTGCGCTGGCCGATCGACGAATAGCTTCACGAATTGAAAGAAAATTCAAAACCTAGTTTTGAACAAATCAGCTTAGGTACGACTTGTTTTATTTTCAACTGTTTTAACACCTTTAAACCGTTGCAAACTTTGAAAAATCATATCTTTTTGCTATGTGGTCGAAATTCAGTGAAACAAGAGACGGTGGACTCGTGCGGACGTCTTCTACATTCCATAAGAGACCACATATTTTTCTGAGCCTTCTGCTATTTTTGGTGGAGTGGAACCCAATGTGAGATTTCTAATTTATAAACGATATGGAAAACGACGATGTATAAATTATATAGTCGATGTATGAGTTATATAAGCGTTGTACACCTCTTGTATAAGTGTTGTATAAGTTGTACGTTCGATGTATAAGTTATACATGCGTTGTAAAAATTATATGTGTTGAAATAAAAGTGAATTGCTATATATATATATATATATATATATATATATATATATGCCCCTCGTCCACAAACCATGGACGATATTTATTGGTTGTGATTGGTGTGAAAATTGATTGATAGTGAATGGTTGATTGGGATTGTTTGTGGCTGATATTGATTGATTGTGGTTGAAAAATACCCGTTTGTGGTTGAGATATATTTGGTTGAAACCACATAGGATTAGTTTGTGGAGATGAAATAAATATATACATGCCGCCTGCGTGCGAATTAGATGCATGATTCCCCATTGTCAAAAACCGCGAGGTTTTAAGGTAGAGCGAGGAGCCGTACTAGGGATGGTCCCGGTTTTAACTACCCTGCCGTTATGCTGCCGAAATTTTGAATAATATTCATGTGTTTGAATTATTTTCATTTGTTGAAACTATATTTATTCGTTGAATAGAAAACTTTCATGTGTTGAATCGATATTCATTCGTTGGATAGAAATTCATGTGTTGAATGGTGTTCGTGTTTTAAATATAAAAATCACATTTTTACCTATGTATATAAACTATAGGGAACCTTTATGTGTTGAGTCGATATATTTATATTTATATTTATATTTATATTTATATATAAATATAATTATATATAATCGAATAACGACGCTGCAGTTCGTATTTTGGAATCGAAACTTCAAACGATTATACCGGGAGATCCGACCGTCGGAATTTGCCGAAACTGGAACCGTTGGATTCGTTTTGAAAAGATCTTTCTAATGATGTAAATTTTGTGAAGATCTAACAGTTAGATTTTCAGATATGTGTAAGACAAATCTGAAGAAAAACAGTGCCACGGTCGCGTTATGGCCCGAAGCGTCGTTTTGAATAAATTGGCTATTTTAAATTAAATAAAAATAGAGATAAATCGTTATAAAATATTACAAATGATATGGATGTGATTTAGAAATTAACTGAAGGTTAGCTAAGTCGAATGGTTTCCTGGATTTTGATCTGATGTTGGTTTCGGCCTTCGGGGTTAATATTTGGGAAATCGTTCTCTTACTGATTGACGGTTAGTGACTAATGGATTGAAATGATGCGTATGTATGTTAGTGTTGCACTTGTTTACTATATACGCGAGTTGCACAGAAAGACTGGGTTTATCCCATTCTGAATAACTGACTCGACGATAAGAAATCGAAGATGAAGACGGTGGTCGAAGACCGGAGATCTTCACCTCGTTTGGATGGTAACCGAGGTCCTGATTGGGAGGCATCCCGAAATATGGATAATGGGTGGTGATCGTCCAGACGTACGTGGTGATCGATGGGTTTGCGAGGTATATAGTGCCTCCGGTTTCGTTCAGACCCGGAACGGACTTGCAAATGGACAGTGTGTCTGACATTGGAGTTTATTCTGAGTGATTGATAGCCATCAGTTGCACGGTGTGAATAGCCTGTGTGGCGTGCTAAGATGCAGTGATCAGGGCTTCTATTGAAAAGCAAAGTCTTGTGGAGATGATCAAAGCACCGCCTGTGTGGCGTAGCTTTGTGTGCAACTTAAAATCGCGAGCCTCACACCCCGGTATGAACCAGAAACGGGAGGAAGGACCTTAGGGAGGACATGCGTTTCTTTCTACCTAGAAGTGGCGTCAGTGGTTTTACATGCCCTGACGAGTTTGACTTATGTGGTTGTTATTGTTGCGAGGCGCCTCGGTTTGATCGGACGATCCGGGTCCGATGGAGTTATTCGTTGACTCACTTACGCCCCATAAGGCAGGGAAACGCATTGTTCGGGAATTTTAGTCCACATGGTGGACCAACCCTGACGTTCCAAGGGCCCACCTGAGTCTGGGTCCTGAGGGGCGGGCTAGAGTGTCTCGAAGTCGTTAAGGACTATCTTTTGCCTTGGTTCATGACGGAAATCCTATTTCCAAATACGTGACTGT